>CM024266.1:5947317-7351960 GCA_013621005.1 Aeschynomene evenia
ATCATCTTTCTTTACAACATGTAACATATATTGTGCATAACTTATTAATTGTTTTAATTTATTTTTTATTATACGTCTAGTAATTCTCTAATCGAAAAGTAACTAGATGAGTGTTTTTCTTTCATGCTAAAAAGGAGTAACCTTAGATAATTTATCAAATGAAATTGCAAAATTATATGCTTTAGTCTCAAAATAATTAGTGGATAATAAAATAAAATGAATAACCAAGAGGGGTCAATTTGTAATTTAGAGGTTTTCTGGGGGTATATTCTGTTCTTGTTACCCTTCTCCCGCTCTCACCGAATCTTTCTTCATATTTTTTTTTTGCTGCCAGCACCTTTTTTTTCATCTTCTTCTTTCTTTTTTTTCTGCTAAACCCTAAAATTTCCACCTCCACTATTCTGCACGCACTCATTCGTACACCCAAGAATGCGCTTTTCCAACATTCTCAGCTGTTACCTCGGGATTCTCAACCATCTTTTCCACTCTTAATTCCTCTCAGTAAATTCCAACGTTGTACCAGTCGGTCCAGGATTCATACCAATGGCAGTGAGTAAGTTTCCGTTGAAATTCTTTGTTTTTCTCTTTCTTTCCTGAGCTTTTTGAAGTTCCCTTTTAAGCTTCAGTCTACATTTCAGCTTCAATTGGATTGGATTGAACTTTTTCTTAATCTTGAATTTTTTTCTTCTTCTTTATTCTCCTTTGAGTTTCAGCTCTTGTGTCATTAGTTCAAGCTCAGCTACTTTGGGCTCTGCTTCAGTGATTTTGGGAGTAAAGATTGGAACTTTTGTGATTTTGGGGTCAGACCCATTTGTTTATTTTCAACTCGTTGACGATATTGCTGAATCATTTGCTGCTTATTAAATAGGTATAGTAGTGAGTTTGATTATGCAACTCTGTTTCTATATTTGATTCTATTGTTGTGTATATAAATTTTTCTTTTGTTTCT
Organism: Aeschynomene evenia; assembly: GCA_013621005.1. Lineage (NCBI taxonomy): Eukaryota > Viridiplantae > Streptophyta > Magnoliopsida > Fabales > Fabaceae > Aeschynomene > Aeschynomene evenia. The sequence goes on from CM024266.1 coordinate 5,948,267, forward strand.
GACTTTGGCAGTGTACTGTACTGGGTTTGACTTTAATGACACCAAGATGCTGATATGTTTATTAGGAAGCAACTGCTACTGCTCAATCATGTGCTGCTGATAAATAAGGTACTGTGGTGATTGAGTTGATGCAACTCTGTTTCTCTTTTTTCGGGTCTTACTGGGATTTGTATCAATTTCTTTTGTGTTTCTAAACTTTGACAGTGTGCAGGGTTTGACCTGCATGCCTTGAAGCTGCTGCTACTTGTTTATGAGGAAGCAACTGATACCTGAGAGTTTAACTGCAATGGATGGTGGTGAGTGGACTGTTGACAATGTTAAGGAAAATGAGGGTAGTGAATACGGTAAGGAAAATGAGAGTTTGGGTGATCATATACTTGAGGAAATGGAATCCTTTTGGCTGGACATTGATGAGCGGTTGACTATCTCCAGGATGGTGAGTGACTCTGTCATAAAGGGCTTGGTTAATGCAGTTGAGCAGCAGGCATCTGAGAGGATTGCCCAGAAAGAATTGGAGGTGGTTGAGCTAAAGAAAATGCTGCATAATTGCCGTGACCGTGAGGGTTCAGATGAAACTAAGATACTGTGTTCTTGTCCTGAATCCTATGAAGCCACTGCACATCTTTTATCAGATAGTGTTGTAGAAGACGATAGACTTGTAGAATCTGTGGATAGTCTTCAAATTGCAGTCAATGAGAAGCTAAAGCAGCTCAAGAGTGAAATAAATAAAATAAGAGGGTCTAGTTCAATCAGAAGAATTAGTTCAGGCTCTGATTTGATGGGCTTAGGTGGTCTTCTGCAGGAGAATGTACCAGAAAGATGGATTTTTGTTGATAAAACTTTTGAAAGTCTAAAAGATACTCTGGACACTTTCTGTGGAAGAATGCAATTAATGGATCAATCATCAAAGGCATCACTTTCTGAATTGCAGGAGGAGCAGGAGTTTCAGTCAGAAATTGAAAGGATGGTGATCAGCAATTGTATCTGGAGTTTGCAGCAGGAGTTTGAACACAAACTATTGGACCTTTATGACTCTAAAAGTAGAAATTATTTTGATCAACATAAAGAGATCTCATGTTTGCGTCAGGAATTGGATTCAATGTTTAAAACACTGTATGCTTTTGAAACTGGGCAGCTAATTTCTCAAGGTTCCTTAGAGAATGGTGAGGATTGGTGCCATAATAAGAGGGCTGACCATTTTCACTGGAAACCACCAGCAAACCATTTATTGTCTTCAGCTTTCGAAGAAAATGGCAAACAAGAGGGCTCAAAGAATAGCGTGCCTGAGAACTTGGATCCTTCCACATTAAAGCACTTGTCTAGAGATGAGTTGATTACTCATTTTAATTCTGAGATAACTAAAATGAAAAGAAATCATGAATCTCAAGTGCAAGAGATGACTGAAGAAAATTTTCGCCTTAGGCGGGAGTTATTGAATTTGAAAGAAAGAGGTTCTTCTTTGCCATTGAAAAAGGACAAGGACTTCGATTTGTTGAAGAAAAAAATCCCTAATGTCATCTCAAAATTGGATGAAATCCTTGTTGGAAATGAGAAAAAGCACCAGCTCAGTGAAAACTTTGTATCTCTTAGCAGTTTAAAGGATAGATTGGATATCTTACACTCGGAGAATCATCAACTGAAGGACATGCTAACAGACAAGAAAAAGGAAGTCAAAGACCTTTCTTCTCAGCTTACTGCAGCTTTGGAGAAATTGTCGCAGCAACAGCTGGCTGAGAAAAATTTGTTACAAACTATTCGAAAGCTTGATGATGATATACGGGATGCCAATGTTAATCTCGCAGTTACTCAAGATACATATAAATGTCTCTTTGAAGGCATTTCAAGTGAATTCAGATGCATTGCTGAAGAATTACATCTGAATAACAGAATCATGGAAGAATTTTATGAAATAATATTGAAGGAAACTGTTCAAAATGCTCATGCTTCTAGTGGATTGGAAATTGAGGAAGCAGATATTGAGTCAACTATGGTGCAAGGGCTATTGGATATTAATCATATTATATTTAAAGAAGCTTTGGTGGATGCGAACAAAGCAATCAAATTGAAAGCTGCTGAGAAAGAGGAACTAAAACAAGAAATGCTTTTGTTAACATCAATGGTGAAAGAAAAAGAGAAGAAGACAGTGCACGAGGCAACAGATGCATTGATACAAGAGAAGCAAAAGATGGAGTTGGCCTGTGAACAGCTTAACAGTTTGAGAGATGAGACAGTTCAGCAACAGAAATTAATTGCAGAAAACAATAAAGAGTTGAATGTCACTAAGGGTGAGTTGGTTGCTGCATTCAAGGAAATTGAACTATACAAGGAGCAAATACAGATGTTACATCAAAATCTTGAACAAAGAATGAATGAGCTTAAAGCAATTGATGAAGAAAGAAGGGTGCTTCTTGCTGTTACACAGCAGAAACAGGATGCACTAACACTAATTGAGGCAAAAGAAAGGGAAACCAGAAGGCAAATGCAATCAACCATTGATCTCATTCATAAATTATTCAAAATGGTTACTAATGTCGAAGATAGAGTAAATCAAGACATCTCTAGAAATTGTTTGAGGTATGTAACAGCTGTTTAAATTCCTTTCTTTCACATGAATTTAATGACACAATAATTTTTTATTAAACTGCTATTTTTATGGTTGTTAGTCTTTCTGAAGCCATTTTTGTGGTCTTCTGTCAATGAGGAAGTGCTTAAGCTCATGTAGACCAGCAAATTCATGTCGTGTGCAATTAGCTTTGGAGTTCGGATTTTGACGGGATAATTTTGGGAATTAACTAGTTGCATTTATAATTTGCTTCTAAACCTTTTCCGAATTTCTAAGCCAAATACAATCTACACTGGATCTATAAAAACCTGAGTATTATATTTATTCACTTTGGAATTTCCTTTGCTGATTTTATTTGTTGAGGATCTCTTATCCTCCAATCTTGTGCACATCTTTCTTCTGCTCCATTTTATAAGTTTCCACTTCTATTTGAAATTGAAAACCAAAAATATCTATTTTGGAATTCTTCTGGTGATGAAGGCCAGGACCAATTCATAGATGCTTATTTCTTTTCAGGCTTGAAAACATGAGTTCTGAGTTCTGTTGGCTCAATAACAAAGCCATTAAACTTAAAACCATGGGTTTGGTGTACAAGCAAAGGCTAGAAACAAAATGTTCTGATCTTGAAAAGGCTGAAAAAGAGGTACGTAGTTGGAAACGTTAGACTATCTTTTCTACTTTTGTTATGCAATTAAAAACATTGCATTACTTGTTATTGCTCCTACCAATGCATGTCAATAATTTCCATAACATATTTGGGAAAACAAAAGAAGATAGCAGATTTATGGTGTAAAATTTTGGTGAACCATGATGTGTGATTTAATATTGAACTTGATAGATATCTGAACTTCTAGAATTTATTTGACCTTTCTCTATTTTAATACACCAATAGTAATTTTCCTGATATATACTTGACCTATAGCTCTTACATTTGTTGTTTCAGGTTGATCTTTTGGGGGATGAAGTAGATACACTTCTTCACCTGCTTGAAAAAATATACATTGCACTTGATCATTATTCACCCATATTGCAGCATTACCCTGGGGTAAGAATCCATCCCTTTCTGAACATCTTATTGTTTGTACAGAGGTGTGTATAATGCCAAGAGTTATGTTACGATATTCTCGGGATCACGGTGAATCCTATATGGGCAACATATTAATTATTGCTAGCATAATTTAAAGTTCTAAATATACAGATGTTAAAAAACCATTGGTTGATATCGTGCCACATGTAGAGTTCATCATAAACCTAAGTCTATTTTAACATGGTGCAAGTAATGAGTATGAAACCTGGAATGGAAGTTCTTTTTTGTTGCTAACAAGCACAGGAACTTCTCATTCATTTGAATGAGCATGCAATTGAGTTACTGTTGTCATGTGTACCAAACATGATATAAGATTATAGGATTTCAACAACCTGTCAACATAATTAGCCATTTGTTTTGCAGATAATTGAGATTCTGGAGCTTGTAAGAAGAGAACTGAGTGGAGCGTCCAGAAAATTCGTTTAAATTGGGCCAGGTATACTGATTGGCACCTTGTTGGGGCAAACGCTACCATTATGTGAACTGGGTTTATAAAACCCTGAAGTATCGATGATATGATCCCCGAGTGATCTACCACTCGATGTGGAGAATCACGAGCGAGTTGTTAGGAAATGCAGCCATGGTGTTTAATTGTTTAATTCTTTTCATCCTTGGATCAGCTTCATCTGTACAAAGATGTTAGTCTGTTCTGGTAGTTCCAATCTCTTCTTCAGTACCCTTTTCGTGTCCGTTTCTACAAAACGGCGACGATGCTGTCTGTATTAATTATTTTTGGTCCCTGATATTCTTTGTTAAGTAACTTAATTTTGGAGCATTATGTACAAACTAATCCATTTCTTGTTTAAAATCTTGTCATGGATACAGGTGACAGTTGTACAGTTGGTTCACAAAAGTTACAAACAGCTAGCTGATGTTTTTAGCTGCTGGATTTTTGTTCCACTAAATCATAAGGAAAAAACAGCAATACACCTTTGATTTTTCTTCCACACACGAATGCTTTTTGTTAGTAGTTCTAGGAGACAAGACATGTTATGTTAGGTTCTCTTGCTCTAGTTAACCACAAATTGGCCTTCTAATTCTGTAATCATAGTTTTGTTTTCTATATTTTGGGGCTAATATCATTTTGTATATGCTTTCCTAGAATAGATGTGTAATATGAATTGGTAGATCATAGATGGTTAATGATAGTTTTGCATTACATAAATTCATTGAATTGTTTTTAAAATGGTATTATTGATGTTTGTTAACATATATATGGAGTTAGGGAGATATTATTGCATGGACACAACACTAACACATTATATTAAGCCACACTCACAATAAAAGTGAATTGCATCAATTTTATTCAATGTATACTCACTCATCTATGAGTTCTATTGGCTCTTTTAAGAATGTTTCAAAGAACTAATTCTTAGAGTTGTATTCGTACAAGAATTTTTCTATGGAGCCAACCACTTGGCAAAGTGATTGATGTGCCTATAGTTCGTTAATCGCTTAAACAAATTAAATGATATTAAGTTTTAATCTTGGTTGTTAATGTAAGATTTAGCGGTCTATATTTGGTTTTCTCACTTTCATATATGTCACTTTTTCACTTGATTCTTTTCATATATGAGTTTAATTTTAATGTATGGATAGTGTAAACGTGTTTTATACTCAAATCTTTTTATTTGTATGACTTTTAATGTAGTGAGAGAGATAAAATATTATTATAATTGATATGGTAGTACATGATTTAATGACTATGTAAAAAAGTTTATGCATAGTGAGCTAATGAAAATTAAATTATATATATATATATATATATATATATATATTGTGTTTTTTTTTTTGAGAGAGTGAACATACTTAACGAGTTAATTAGTCAAACAAAAGATCAAACTTGTCTCATCTAACAAATGAGCAAAAAGTTTTGAACCTTCAGCCAGCTTCATCCGGAGGTAAGAATAAAGGGAAATTTTTCATGAAAGTACTACATCCCTAGGAATTAGGGCAACAACTTGGGTGTTGATTAAAAAGGTAAATGAAAATGCTATAGTTTTGACTAGGGAAATTATTGTTCTACAGTAAAAATATATTCAATGTGTACTATATATCCTATGTAATGTATGTCATACATAACAAATATTACATATGACGCACATTATATATGACACATGCTGGATATTAGTTGATGAAGTTAAAGTTCATGGTAACATAATAATAATAATAATAATAATGTATTGTAATATGTACCTCAGCTCATGTGGCGCTGGAGGTTAAGTGAAACAGTTAAAGTGCAAAGGGATTGGGCATAACATAAGAAAACCCTAATAATTGAATTCAATGAAGGGACCCTTATAGGGGTACTCATTGGTACGGAATGGCATAAGACAAGGTACATTCATTACATGTTCTACAGAGAGAGAAAGATTGATTGAAGAAAAAGAAAAGGGAAAAAGGGGGCAGGGTCAATTTGGGAATGACCTTAGAATAATTGCACTGCTCATCATCTGCCAGACAATGCCATGTGACCCACCTCACATTTTATGGAAACCCTCCATTCTTCTCCCATGCCCATCTCTCTCTTCTCTTCATTTTAAATTCCATTTAATTATTAGGGTTTTTCTTTAATATCTTATGAGTTTCATTTAATGTTTAAATAGTATGAAAGTATTTTATATTATTGTTTAATTAAAATATTATGTTTGTATGATTTTTTGGATAATAAAAAAGAGAAAACACTATCACATTATATGTATCAACATATAATTGGATAACAGTATGAAAAAATTATAGAATGACCGTGGATAAAAATTAAATTCATGTCTTATTAGTATAAATATCCTTCTATAATTAATGGTTATCTTTTAACAATTTATTTTTAATCATAAATAAATTAAAGTATTGTTAAATTTTATAAAATATTGAAGAAATCCTTAATAATTAGATACAACTATATAAACCTAAATAATTAACCTTCTAGTTTAACATCGATACATCGATACGTTGAATGTAGAAAATAGTTGTACATTGTAATTCAATAAATTATTTTTATTTGCATGACATTTTATATAATAGGATAGAAGTTAACAAAATATATTAATATGACAATCACCAAATGATAGAATCATTCATTTTTTTATAATTAGAATTTTTTGAAAGTCTCATATATCGTGAAAACAAATGATTTAATAATATAAAATTATCAAATTTCACTTTGGAAATTATATTCTTTATTATGAAATTTAAATTTATGACCTCGTGCATATTATCTAAAGAGAAATGTTTTTTACATTATAAAATCAGTCACCATTAGTTACTAAAAGTAATAATTTAATATTTTAAAATTATAAATTCAACTCTTAATATTATATATTAATAGTGTACATGTAGTATTAGTCTTATCTAAATATCTCACGATAATGACTTTTGTATAAAATCATTTTTATTTTAGCTATAAGATTGGGGATAGAGAAGATTTGCACAATAAAGTGAATGAAATATGTAAAAAGACTAGCACCAAGGCAATTTTTCTATAACTTGAAACTTAATTTCAAGACAACTTTCCTACTATAGTGAATTTACTTAATTTAAACAATATTAGTTAATGTTTAGTAAATTAAGGTAAAACTTAAAGGAAAGAGTGTAAGATTTATCATGTAAGTAAACGAAAGAGTGTAAGATTTTGTAACTGATATCATAATGAAGACTTCATATTACAAGCCACCGCACAATTGGATAGTTATACAAATATCTTTTCATAAAAATCATATCAACTGTTACGAATTATAATGCAACAGTTAGAAGAAAAAAACAATAAAGCACTTAATTTATTAGTGTCAGATTCTTGGCTTCTGGTGAAAGATACAAAAAAACCAAAACACAGATTGAAATGAAAACTTTTTTCCAATCTGTTTCCAACCACACCACCACCCATGTTCTGATTTTCCCTTGTTTTCTTTATTTCACAAAGAGCCCATTTTGGGTAACATCCCTGATTTTCTGGCATTTTCTGTGGATTCCTTATCACACTGTGTTGTTAGGCCAAAGTTGTTGTCTTTTTTTTTCCCCCTCTCTTGTGTGTGTGTCATTCACATTGCATTGTTTCCACTTCTCACTTTCTTCCTTTGTTGTCTAAGAATTTCAATGTTCAGATCTGTTTAGTTGTTGTGTGTGTCTGTTGGAGATTGATTCATCCAAGCACAAGTTTTTAAGGTTTGTTTATTTTGTTTTTCAACTCTTTGTTGTGTCTGCAAAGAACAATGGTATAGAAAAAATTGGATTTTGACATGCCCCAGAAGATTGTTTTGCCTCGTTAGCTATACAGGCTTCAACTTTCATGAATGCTTGTTCTTAGTTTGATATTTTCTGGCTTGTTGAGCTTGATTTCCTTGCTCACGATCTTGGAAACAAGGTTGTTTCTGTTATTGGGCAGTGTTTTCTGGGTCTATATTGATTTTGCATTCTTCATTGTTATCTGGTTCTCTTGTCAGTAGATAAATCAAAGGTGTTTGTTTGGGGGAAAAGGTATAATGGGGAAAAGCTATTTTGTGCTGATTCTGGTGATAGTTTTATTGATAGTGAGCACTGTTGAGGCTGAACCAAAGTCTTTTCTCATAAACTGTGGTTCAAATTCTTCTGTAAATGTGGATGGAAGGAGATGGGTTGGTGACATGGTCACTAGTAACAATATCACCCTCAGTTCCTCCCCTGGTGTTGCTGCTTCCACTTCTACATTAAGTGGAAGTTCAGTTTATGATCCTCTCTATGAAACAGCCAGGGTTTTCAGTGATTCTCTGAATTACACTATCAAAGATGTTCAGGGAAACTATGTTGTCAGGTTCCATTTCTGCCCTTTTGTGGATAAGGACTACAATGTGAATGAGTCCTCGTTCGGCGTGGTGGCTAATGGTCTGAAACTGTTGTCTGAGTTCAATGTCCCAGAGAAGATAGCTCACAAGAATATGGACTTTCAGAATTCAGGGAAGAATTCTAGTTCATACTTCTTGATTAAGGAGTATGTTATGGCTATCAGTGCAGATGTGCTTGTGATTGAGTTTGTTCCAACTGGAAGCTCGTTTGGATTCATCAATGCCATTGAAGTTGTCCCAATTGTGGGTGAGCTTTTCGCTGGCTCGGTCAGTAAAGTTGGTGGAAGTGGTGGGAACTTGAATGTGAGCGGACGCGGGATGGAGACTATGTATAGATTGAATGTTGGTGGTCCTGTGATTCAACCTGATCAAGATCCTGATCTTTGGAGGAGTTGGGAAATGGATTCTGGCTATATGATCACAGAAAATGCAGGGTCTGGAATTAAGAACAGCTCCAATATCACTTATGCTTCCCCGAATGATACTTCAGTGGCTCCTCTCCTTGTATATGAAACTGCAAGGGCAATGTCTAACACTGAAGTCCTGGACAAGAGATTTAACATGTCATGGAGATTTGAAGTGGATCCTGATTTCGATTATTTGGTCCGGTTACATTTCTGTGAGCTTATGTATGATAAGGCGAATGAGAGGATTTTCAGGATCTACATAAACAACCGAACAGCTGCAGATAACGTTGATGTTTATGTTCGAGCAGGAGGGAAGAATAAAGCATATCATCAGGACTATTATGATACCGTGTCCTTGAGGATTGACACACTTTGGGTTCAACTTGGTCCTGATACTGCTGCTGGTGCTGCAGGAACTGATGCTCTCTTGAATGGATTAGAGATTTTCAAGCTTAGTCGAAATGGGAATCTTGCCTTTGTGGATAGGCATGACTCAGGTGGCAATGCAGGAAGCAAATCAAAAGCAAGAGTTCTTTGGGTTGGAATTGGAGCAGGTCTGGCTTCAATTGCTGTACTTGCACTTATAATTGTTCTTGTTTTCTGTTTCTGTAAAAGCCGGAAGAAAGAATCGAGTGATGCCAAAAACAACTCGCCAGGTTGGCGACCGCTGTTCCTTGTTGGGGCTACTGCAAACAGCACTGTTGGTGCCAAGGGATCAACAGGAACTCAAAAGGCATATGGATCTGTGGTCTCAACCAGAGCTGGCAAGCGCTTTACATTGGCAGAGATTAATGCTGCAACAAAGAATTTCGATGAGAGCTTGGTAATTGGAGTTGGAGGCTTTGGTAAGGTTTACAAGGGGGAGATTGACGATGGTGTCCCTGCTGCAATCAAGCGAGCCAACCCGCAGTCTGATCAAGGTTTGGCCGAATTCGAGACAGAAATTGAGATGCTCTCCAAGCTCAGGCATCGGCATCTCGTGTCCTTGATTGGTTTCTGTGAAGAGAAAAATGAGATGATTTTGGTGTACGAGTATATGGCGAATGGAACTCTTAGAAGCCATCTGTTTGGGAGTGATCTCCCTCCATTGACTTGGAAGCAGCGCTTAGAAGCGTGCATTGGTGCTGCAAGGGGACTTCACTATCTTCACACAGGAGCTGAGCGCGGAATAATTCACAGGGATGTCAAGACGACCAACATATTGTTAGACGAGAAATTTGTGGCCAAAATGGCGGATTTTGGTTTGTCTAAAGATGGACCTGCTTTGGACCATACTCATGTTAGCACAGCTGTGAAGGGAAGTTTCGGCTATCTAGACCCGGAGTACTTCCGGAGACAGCAATTGACTGAGAAATCAGATGTTTACTCATTTGGGGTTGTGTTGTTTGAAGTTGTTTGTGCTAGAGCTGTAATCAACCCTACATTGCCTAAAGATCAGATCAATCTTGCAGAATGGGCAATGAGATGGCAAAGGCAAAGATCACTTGAAAAAATCATTGACCCTCATCTCAAGGGAAACTATTGTCCTGAATCCTTGTCTAAGTTCGGCGAGATAGCGGAAAAATGCCTTGCCGATGATGGTAAGAGCCGGCCTACGATGGGCGAGGTGTTGTGGCACTTGGAGTATGTGCTGCAGCTGCATGAAGCTTGGTTGAACATGCACAATAGGGAAATGGTGCATGAACCTTCAAGTCAAGATGAAGAGGATGTTACAAGTGATTGATTGAGTTCATTACTTTCTGAATGGTAGCCACTGAATTGAAGAGCCAATGCATTATTATAGCTTACCCCTTTGCAAATTCTTTCAATTTGTTTTATTGAATTGAAGTTCCTTTTTTTTTCATCTGATTCTTGTATACATGGTAGTGGAATGGTTAAATTATCAGCATTTTGTCTAAAGAATGAAAAATCAAAATCTGTGATATGATGTTATGTTGTATTGACTTGGCAATGAATTGTACTCTTGGGATCTTTCTTCTCAAAAGCTCATCAGAATATAAGCATCAGCACCTTCTGTAAAGCATGTATTTCTATTTGGCTTCCAAATCAACTTGCAAAACTTTTTATTTTGTGTCTTAAATAAAGTTTGTACAAGCTTTAGAATTCTGCAATACACTCTTAAGTCATACAGTTTCCAAAATATGCATTAATACCCCAACAAGACTAGAAACTCTACAATAACACAATTAGATTTGTCTTCTAAAACATAATAATAAAATGTTGATCCAAACCAAATATATTACAAATATCATTTCCCCTCAATGTTTTGGTGACATATTCTATATCCATTTGAACCCATTGATCTTGAAGGTTAAAAATATTTAATAGCTATAGCTAATATTAGAGATATTATCCCTATTATACTCCTAAAACCTTTAAATCCATGGCCCTATGTTGTTTGTCAAAAAAGTTACCAATGGGGTACATAGTAATTTCCAATATTATTTTCATTTTACTGTTTATAACTTCAATATATAGTGCCTTGCACAAAAAGGTTACAAATTTTCTACAAAACATATTTTTAATCTATTTAAAATACATATATTTTTTTAATTTGTATAAGAAGACATTTAAGCATATATATACACATCATATTTAAAAACATCTTTACCTTTATAAGAATAGACGTTTGTTTATAATTAAGTAGGCCTCTAAATAAACTTTAGGCTAAATAAAGTTAAGACTCTAACAAAAAATTAATAGAGTAAAAAATACTTTTAAAATATGCAAATCAAATCTAGTTAAGTCAAGACCACCTTATTTTAAATGAAAATAAAAACAATTTTTAAGAGTTTAATTTTAATAAATGAATAAAATAAAACTTGTTCATAGTCTTCTAGTTACATATCAAAACAAGGTTTAATTTTGATTCTATTATCCTAAAAATCACATAATGAAAGAATTTAATTTAAAAATTGAGTAACTTTTTTCAAGATATATTTAAATTAAGTCTCTAAAACATTTAAAAACCAAAAGATTATTTTTTTAGATTATTATTATTATTATTATAAAAATCACATAATGAAAGAATTTAACTTAAAAATTGAGTAACTTTTTTCAAGATATATTTAAATTAAGTCTCTAAAACATTTAAAAACCAAAAAATATTTTTTTAAAGATTATTATGATTATTATTTATTATTATTATTATTATTATTTTAGAAAAGAAAAGTGGTAGTAGTAGGGAATGGGATGCAAGTATCCAGAAGCAGTGGTGAGTTTGCCTACAAAACCCTACCACCTCACTCTCACTGCATCTGCAACCTTCATCATCTTCTTCTTCTTCTGCTGCTGATACTCTCATCACTCTTGGATCTGATCAGCTTCAAACAATGCCTCCCAAATCCGCGAAGTCGAAGGAAGCACCAGCTGAGCGACCCATCCTCGGTCGATTCTCTTCTCACCTCAAGATTGGCATTGTATGCTCTCTCTATCTCCCTCTCTTTCTAATTGCTCACAAAGTTTCAATTTTGAGACTATTCCCACCTTCTCTTTTTCAATCCCCAAAATGGGTCTTCCTTCTTTCAACTTCATCTCCTTGTTTTCCTTCGCTTAGTGACTAGTAATTGTACCCTAAAAGCAGAACTTTTTATTTTTCTGAAAAGAACTCTCAACAATAAAAACGGATTGGTTTTCGTGATTTTATATGATGGGATAGGGTGAGAATTATTATACACTGGAATTGGTAGAATTAAGTGTATCTCTGGTTTAGCTTAGCTTCTAGAGAAAAAAAAAACTGTTTTTCTTTATTATTTTATTTTTCAAAGGCTTTAGCAGTAAACTTTTGATCATGTGCTATTGAGCTATTTTGGACAGTTGATGTAGATTGAACATGAGCTAAGTTGCTATTTTATTTGCTTAATATACCTGTTTGATTTTGTGGAATGGATGTCTTTATCGCAATATATATTTTTTGTGTGTTTCTTCATGTTAGTTAATAGTTATTGCTATTTTGTTCAGGTGGGTTTGCCAAATGTTGGAAAATCTACTCTTTTCAATACACTCACCAAGATGTCAATACCTGCTGAGAACTTCCCCTTTTGCACCATTGAGCCTAATGAGGCTAGGGTCAATGTTCCTGATGAGCGATTTGAGTGGCTTTGCCAATTGTACAAGCCAAAAAGTGAGGTATGTAGTGCAACTCATAAAACTGTTACTCTGTTTAGTGAATCCATGGCCAAGTCAATCGGAATTCTCTCTTGTTAATATATAAGGATGACATGTTTAAAGTTGTAATACAGGTCTCAGCTTTCTTAGAAATCCATGATATTGCTGGACTGGTCCGAGGTGCTCATCAAGGACAAGGGTTGGGAAATAGTTTTTTATCCCACATCCGTGCTGTAGATGGCATTTTTCATGTTCTACGTAAGATGCCTAATCTTCTATTCATGCTGTTTTTTTGTTGGTCTTGCATTTTTAGTTTATGAGTAGTGTTGGTTTAGGAGTTATTAACCTATAGCACTTGCTGTTTGTTAGGTGCATTTGAGGACCCAGACATTATCCATGTTGATGATTCTGTTGACCCAGTGAGGGATTTAGATATTATTACTGAAGAGTTAAGGCTGAAGGTATGCATAACTAACAACTTTGTTCTGATGTGTTTTCTTGTCTAGTTACCTACTGTTCCATTTGTAAGTTTGTTACTTTCTTATAGAAGACTCTCTGTTTCTTTGAACATTGGTGTTTTCTTCTGCACTGGAGCAGTTTCTTATGGGTCATTACGCTAAAATCAGGGAGCCTAAAATTATGTCAGTTTAGTTAGCAGATGATCCTGTTATTTGGTGTATTGGGTGATCCAAATGCTCACATCTTTCAGGGTGCCTATATGGTGTAGGGTTTTTTCTCCTTATGGTTGCTTCAATTCTATTTGTGTTGTTATCCTTAGTGATTTAGCAGCTTTGCTGCATTCTTGACTTGTTCAAAATTCCTTCTTTTTTTCCCTCATTTTTTGGAGAATGTCTTATCTCCATTTCGTCTACTTCCATCTTTTATTGTTATTAATATAATCATCACATATAAATATTCACTTCAGCAATTTGTCCTCTGTAATATAACTACTTAACCTTCCCATTTGCATGACATTCCAGGATATTGAATTCATGGAAAGAAAGATAGAGGATGTTGAAAAAAGCATGAAGAGGAGCAATGACAAGCAGTTAAAAATCGAGCTGGAATGTTGTCAAAAGGTTTGAGTTTAACTTCTGAACTCTATTTGGCTCATTTATGGATTTATTTTGTGTGTTTATATGACAACTTTTTGTTTTGTATATTGTCTCATTTATTTTGCAGTTTGTTTAATACCTACTGTATTTTTTTAAAATGAAGTATTGAAGTGGCACAATTTTCTTACTTATATGTCATTTTTTTGTTATATGACATTTGGTGCTCTTTTGTTGCCATTCTCCTTTTGGTTTCATTGTATTGCTGAATTAGAAAGCAATAGTACCTTGTGGCAAATTTCTCAAACACGGAGAAGGGTATGGGCTGTGTAGTGTGGGCTTCTTTCGGTAATAGGTTCTGCAGTAAACATAGTTGCATTTTCAGTTTTAAATGTTATTTGTTTCTGATCTAAATCTAATGAAAATGTATTTTCACTTATGTGGTTGTTGATCAAAAGTCATTTTTCAAATGGTTTCATGGAATTAGTCAAAACAGATTGCGTCATATGATATTTTTTTCAAGTGTATCTGTATGTGTACTTGAGAGTGGGTGATTAATGCCTGAAGATATTTTGCGATCCCTGTTGGGATTGTCGTTTGCTTGCTGTGGATTTCACCATTCATTTGGTACTTGGGAGTTGGGACTGAACATCTCTTAATATTTTTCTGTTTATATGTAATCAATGATACAATGTAACTAGACAAATTGATGTTTGTTGTAATGGAAATAACTTAATTTAGTGCACAATGCAGCATGCAAGATTTTTTTTTTGCGGTTGGTTGTCTTTATCTTATGCTTTGAATCTTGCATTCACAATAGTTTTGGTTCTATCACTTAACCTTCAGTGGCACATAGTTTTTCTCTTCTGCTTTGTTTGAGTTTATACATATAGAAACTCAGTGGATACATTATGGCTAAAGAGTATGGTGGTAATTCTTAATGTCTGCAGGTTAAGGCAGTGCTTGAGGAAGGAAAAGATGTACGCCTAGGGGATTGGAAAGCTGCTGATATTGAGATTTTGAACTCCTTTCAGTTGCTAACTGCAAAGCCTGTTGTATACTTGGTATTTCTTTTTCTTTTCCTTTCTTGTTTTTTTAACTTAAAAATTTGTTTGTCTTTTGAGTGTGAAAGCCCATATCCTTTTTATGTATGAATTAGTATTGCTCATTGGACATGATGCCCAATTAAATATTTTAGCTAGTTAGATACAGATACCTCAGCTCATCTTTTAAAATACTGTATTGTTCTTGAATATTATGTGCTTCTGATTTATTTGTGAATTTTCAACCTTTTAATGCCTGCTACAATTCATTCACAGGTTAATATGACAGAAAAAGATTATCAAAGGAAAAAGAACAAGTTTCTTCCTAAAATTCATGCGTGGTATGTAGTTTACATTTGCCATTTTGATTTTATTGTTTTTCATCTTTTGACTTCTATGGATCATTTAGGCCTTGTCTCACTCATTGACTACCACTTTACGCTAAAAATATGTGCAAAGGAATCTTTTTCTTTTGTTGGATAAAAATTTTATAATACATCTGCATGGGTCAAATTGGTCTTCTAGATGACTTTTGTTTTCTTTATCACTCTCTCAATGTTGAAAAGACATTAATATTAGTCTCCTCTGTTCTCCAGGGTCCAGGAGCATGGTGGTGGGCAGATTATTCCTTTCAGCTGTGTTTTAGAGAGGAATCTTGCTGATATGCCTCCTGATGAAGCGGCTAAGTATTGCCAGGAGAACCAAGTTCAAAGGTCTGCTCAAAGTGTTTGTGTTACTATTTGCAGTTACTTTTTCCCCTCCTCTTTGTTGCTAATAAACTCAAGTTGTAAATATTTTTGTTCTTAATTTGGAATAGCTAGTATGTAAGTTGTCTGCCACTAAAATTGCTACATTCTTCATTTTAACAGTGCTCTCACCAAAATAATCAAGACTGGATTTGCAGCTATTAATCTCATATACTTTTTCACAGCAGGACCTGATGAGGTAACAATAAGTGCTTATGTTTTGTTGTACTGCTAAAAGTTGTCTTTTGAATTTTTGTAAATGCTCACCCTATTTCATTTATATCATATTTTCATTGAGTTATAATTTTAGGTTTGCCACTTGAGACAGTGCTTTTTTAACTTACTGATATAAAAACATCTACCTGACCATTGTGTGATACTGTAGGCACATCTCCTTATCTAGGTACCGTCAATATTTCACTAAATAACTACTATAGCGCAAAATGATGATTTATTATTGAAATTGGAAATGCAATTTACAATACTATATGAAACTGTATATAATTAATTTTCTGGTGTAATTTTGGTTCTTTCAGGTGAAATGTTGGCAAATTAGACTCCAAACAAAGGCTCCTCAAGCTGCAGGGACTATCCATACTGATTTTGAAAGAGGATTTATTTGTGCTGAGGTTATTCCTAGTTCATTAATTCTGGACATTTTTTTTTAATTCTAATTAATCATTTTCTGTCTCTTATAGAACTAGAAGAATTGATCTAGCATTATGAGTCTAAGATTATCGATGGTTCCGTTAAACCATAATGGCTCTAATGAACCTGTTGGTCCATTTTTATTGTTGCTTTAGCAAGATGAACTTATGATGAAAGCTCATAAATGAATTTTTTACCAAAATTAATACCCTTACTCCGTTTAAAACTAACTATTAATATTGCATGTTTTTCATATAGTAATAAATTATAAACTATAATATTACAGATTTAACCTCAATCTATCAATCTAATTGCTACGTGAGAGCAACAATTTAACAAATATTTTGGACTAAAAGAATGTTCTTCAAAGTGGCAAATAAAGTTAGACCCGAGGGTAGTATAGGTTCAATCTTGCACCTATTGATATTTGTGCTTTGTGAATGTTGTTTCAGGTAATGAAGTTTGAGGATCTAAAGGAACTTGGTAGTGAGGCTGCTGTAAAGGTATGTTCTTACTCCTTCGATGCGATTATTTATCAGCTTCCTAAAAATGATATCAGAGGTGCTAACATCAAATCCGTGAAACAAAGAAACGAGGTTTATAATTTAAAAAATGATTTGCTGGGAAAAAAGTGAGGAAAAATAGATAACATCTCTAGTCTAGTAATGATAGACTTCAATTGATAAAAATTGAGATTCCGGAAATCTTGCTCAAGCTTTGATTTCTCTTTTTAGTTCAGTCTAGGGGTTACCTATCCTAGAAGATTTTAATTTTTGGTTTGATTTGATCTCAAAGAAGGCCTATCATTAAGGCTTTGGAGAAGGTACCAACTGGCAACTACTAAGTGTGGATGGTTTCGTGTTGATTAAAGACTAGTTTTGAATTTGATGTGTTGTGTGTTAAATAATGAACTATACTGAATGGAAGTTATAACTTGTTTTTTGACTGAAGAAAAATATTAGAACTTTCTGAAAAGCTTATCTTAATGGATTTATTGCTGGGTAGGTTTATCTTTTATGGGTTCCCATATCATTTATTTGCTTTGTTCTACCAAATCTAATTAAACATCACCTGTCATGCTTGTGTAAGAGTTATTACATAAATCATAGTTACCCTATCAAGAATTAGCATCCCCCACACACATTCTTTGTATCTATGTACATATATAGAGGAACAAATGAGATGAGCGATTTTATATAAGAGTGAGAGGAGCAAATTTGGACTGTTGGATCTTACTTCAACGGTCAAGGTTAAAACATTGAATAGCCATATGATCACTTAAAAAACCGCATGACTTTATGCTTAAGATTTGACCGTTCATGTAAGATGTAATGATCAAAACTTCAATCTTGGCACTTTTTTGATTGTATTGTCTGTTTAGGCTGCTGGGAAGTATAAGCAAGAGGGGAAGACCTATGTAGTCCAAGATGGAGACATTATATTTTTCAAGTTCAATGTTTCTGGTGGAGGAAAGAAGTAAAACAATAAAATTTAACCCTAAATTGCCTTGTTCTTGCATTGAGTATGTGCTTTCATGAATGATGTTGCTTACAATGGTTATGCAACTTGTAAAAGTTTGAGATGTAATTTTTGGACCATGTTCTAAATTATTTTGAGCTACTAGTTAGGGTTAAATAATTCTAGTGGATTTTGATCTTTTAACTCTTATGTGCCACTTCTATATTTGCAATATGTTATATGTTACACGATACATTTCATAGATGGTGATGATGAGGTCATATTTAATGCATGGTGGTTCAATCAATTTAATGTTTGATGGATCAATTCATGTGAGTTTGATTTGTGAACTAGGAATTTTGTGGTTACTACTCACTAGTCACTATTGAATGGTCAATTTAAGTAATTTGGTAATGTATTAAGAGAGAATTAAAACAGTTAAATCATTAGTGGTTTTTCTAAATTTATTTTTTGATCGTGATGAACATCGAAATTTACACTTTTTTTTTCCTTTTATAATGTCTTCTAAATAAGATTGGAAGTGGTGAATTAGTCTTTTAGAATAATGACACTTTTATAAATGAACTATTCAATTATGAAAATATTTTTATATAATTTGAAAAGAATATATTTTATATTTAATAATAAGCATCTATCTATTAGAAGTAAATATAATTTGTTACCAACATAGCACAATGGTTACGGTCGAAGCCTTCCTAGACGCGCTTCATTCATGATCGCACTTCCTCTTCCTCTTTCTTGCTCGTACAGTGCTCTCTCTCTAGCGATAAATTATGAATTGAGATTTTATTTTCTTAAATTTATAAAGTTAGAGAGTATCAATATAAATTAAATTAATTTTTGAAAACTACTTGCCTAGAAGGTTATTAGTTATATAAATTTAAAAAATTTAAATTAACTTTATCCGTAAATCAATCACTACTTGACACGTACATCAGTTGGGTATTAGTACTTTATATTTTTCTCAGTAGCGAATCAAAATCCCTTAATAATATATCAATTAATATTTTAATTTTACTGTAAATTCAAACATGTATATATGTTATCAAAATCAAAGCTTTCGCTCTTAAACGAAGATTCAAGGCTCGATGCTTTTTCCGAATCTCAACTTCCTTTTGTGGTCAACCATGCATTAATGAAGCTTACATACGTCCATTATGTTTGGTATTTTGTTCATAAAATATTAATTATTCTACTTTGTACTAAACTAGTAATCTAGTTAAAAAAATAGTCTTGCAAAAAAGTAGTGATAGGTTAATAATGTAATAAATCTGACAAATAATAGTGAGATGATATGTATTGATATTTATGGTGTTTCATACATTTTTAGTCATCATGTCCTGTGACTGTGACTTATGTTAGTAGCATGTAGTTTTAATATTGTTATCTAGTAAAAAAAAAAGAATAATCAATAAAAAAAATTAAAAGTATTTGGGAAATCAAAGAAAAAGAGGAATAAATCACACAACAATGCAAGCTCTACACACACATATATATATATATATATATATATATATATATATATATATATTTGTTTTATGCTTGTGTTTTTAACCTTTTGTTGTGTACTTGGATGGGGACGTAAACTGAGGATATTTGTGGTCCTATACATTTTTCATATAAATATATTTTATTGGTTAAATAAATAAATATTGAATACTATTATGAGATGACAAAAAACTAGGGTAGAATAAACTGTTTAAGTACAAATATTTAATTGTATATTATCATATTGGTAAAAAAAAATAATGTTTGACTCTCACATTGGTATTACTTTAAGGATAAGGGGGAAAAGGGTTTAGATCCTAATCTAAGAGCATCTCTAATGTTATTCCTGCCATTATTAATGTTAAATTAATTTTGATCCCAACTTTGATAGTATATTTTTATGATGTCAATATACAAGTAAAATCATGTAACTGTTAAAAGAAAAGTGGTTTTGAATTTTGATTCCAACATAGTCGAAGTAATGCCAAATTGTGAGGCACTTTTATTGGTTATGGAACTAAAAAATCAACCTCATTTAGTTAGACCTACCAAAATTTGAGATAGTTTATCCTTATTAGGGAGATGTTCTAATGGCATTCATATTAGTAAATAATTTTTTAAAAAAACTTAGATTAACATCATATACACATATTACAACTTAAAAAACATATTATAATAGTATACATTTTTTTTGGATTATGATCATATCTATTGAAAATGATAGTCAAGGGAACCAAATAATATATTAAATTAAGTCTTATTTTGATTTGAATATATATATATATATATTATGAATAATAATAATATAGGTTCGGATTTATATATATTTAGACATATAATAATATATTAATCATTTAAAATATAATATTTAGATATTATTATAATTAATAATTATATCGTATTTATTTTTATTGACTTTGGTGACAAAGTCAAGAACTCGGAAAAAATATGACTATGTTTGATGTGGGGTCATAATGGAGATGATAACGGAGTTGTGGTGATCTGACTTATTGAATAAATTATTAATTTTTTGTTCACTCCAATTTTAAAATTATTATATATTAAAAGAAATACACAAACACGTAAATGTGTGTCTGAAATCAATTTTAAAATTATTATGTCTCTAATTCCTATAACATTGTTACTCTTGACTCTGAGTTATGTCACACTACTTAAAACAATAATATTACTTACCACATATGTGATTACATTCGGATCCATATTATATGATTATTCATATATTGTATGTTTCAATTGTCCTAGAGGACATGTTGTTGGCAGAGTGCCCTTAACTAGGTCCAATCAAATGACCCCATTGCCTCTAACTTATGTCCATTATTTTCCCACCAACTTCACCACCTCACTGATTAAAACAAAGAAACCCTAGTCAAAGGGGCAGTATGTAGGACCCACCAAATCCTACGTGGCACATACTGTTGACACGCCTTCCAACCTTTCTCTCACTAACACAGAAATCTTAAACTCCATTTGATAAAATCCTTTGATGTCCACTAGGAAACTGTGAGATTCTCTGCCTTTTTTTGGCGGGTAAATCCCTAATTTTTTAGGAGATAATAGTAAAATAACCAAATAACCACTCTCCCCCCAAAAATTAAAAAATAAAAAAAAACCCTGAAATTTTCCCGCTATACTTTCTGTTCTTGCTTATGTCTCATGGAATTTTTCGTACTACATTTTTGCTTTACATAATACAAACATTAAAAACATACCTCAAAAGGATGAAATTAGTTACAACTTCGAGTACAATGACTACTTGTATTAATTTTTTCAAAGAATTAATTTACATCATGGATAATATAAATTTTCTACGCTGTCATCTTTTTAGTAAAGAAATTAGTTTACACACCTCAAAATTGATTAGTTTACTTATATAATTATGTAAACAAATTATATTATTAATACATACAAATTAACCTATTTTTTGAGGATTTAATTTTTGACAGCGTACGAGTTATTCATTCAGTAATCCAATGATGTGTTGCCATATTAGCTATGATAGTGTATTCTTTTTCCTACTACCTTAAAAGTTGTACAAATAAAAAATTTTGATTGGATGACAGTGTAAAATACATTTATATTGTAAGTGTATAAAAATTAAACTTGTTTTCCAAAAAAATTTCAATTTTTTTTACGTATAAATTGTTTTGAAACTAACCCAAAATGTAAAACACACTTATGTTTTGATTTAAGGTTCGCCATTGTCACATGCATGCTAAAAGACACAAAAGCTAAAAAAGGGACAAAGTTACTCTCTTTTATAATAAGGCTTTGTTGTCATCCTCCACTAAAGTGAAAATTGGGGAAATTTTACTATTCTCAGAAAATTTATAATCTTTTTGTGTTGTGAAAAGATCGTCATCCTTCAATCAAAGCTTTTAGGAACAAAAAAATAAAAAAATAATTATGGGTCCCTTTTACCTTTATTGCAGCATGGATGTCAAATTGGGTACTCATTTTGCTCTTTCTTCATGAGTTGGTTGTAGCTACAAACAATGGTGCTGTCCTTTGCTTCATTTCTGAAGCATTAAAGTTCTAATCTTTTTGTGCCATGCTCTCTCTCCTTTCTGCTTCTAAAGTTTGATTCTTGAGGGTAGTTGTTTCTGCTGAAAGAAACCTACATTGTGCTTAAAGAAGTGATTTTTGGTAAGAAATGGAGTGTTTTTTTTTTGTTGGTCAGATCTCTGAAAGTTCACTCATTTTTGTCTCTTTTTCATTTCACTGCTTTGATGTTTTAGCTTGTTCTGTGCAGTGAATGGTTGAAGCTGTTCTGCATTTGTGCTTTCTTGTTTTCAAGGACACAAGGAAACTCTTGGAGCTTCTGGTTTTTTGGTGGTTGTTTTAGCATGTAAAGTTGCTGTGAGTTGGTGAAGCATTTGTTGTTTTTTCTTTTTTCTTTTTCAATATCTAGTTATGGGTTTATCTTCAATTATATGATGTTGTTTTCATTTTTCTTCCTGAAGGGTTGGCTCTTGTGTTCTTCTTGGTTTTTTACTGGAAGAAAGTCCTTCACCAAGTGTGGTTTTAGGAACTTGAGGACTCAACTCTATAGTTTTTGAAGATTGGGCTTGATTCTATTCTTAATTTGTACCTTTTTTGGTTGGTGGGTCTGAAAGCTAAGCTATTGTTGCTACCCTTTTGAATTGGAAGCTTGAAAGCTCCCTTTTCTGTCTTAACTTGTGGTGTGAAACTACAAATAACACGTCTTCATAGATGACCATGAAGCTCTTTATTTGCCTTTTAGTGTTATTCCTGTCTTTCTTCTCAGTTATTATGGGGCAGCTTCCTTCTCAGGACATTTTGGCATTGTTGGAGTTCAAGAAAGAAATCAAGCATGACCCTACTGGCTATGTCCTCAGTTCCTGGAATGAGGAATCCATTGACTTTAATGGATGCCCTTCTTCATGGAATGGAGTTTTTTGTAATGGCGGTAATGTTGCTGGGGTTGTGCTTGATAACTTAGGCCTCTCTGCTGATACTGAGTTGAGTGTGTTTCTAAACCTCACAAAGCTTGTGAGGCTCTCCATGTCCAATAATTCAATATCAGGAAAACTACCTGACAATATTGCTGATTTTAGAATCCTTGAATTCCTGGATATCTCTGATAACCTCTTTTCTTCGTCGATACCGTCTGGAATTGGAAACTTAGGTAGCTTGCAGAACTTGTCTTTGGCTGGGAATAACTTCTCTGGCCCAATTCCAGACTCTATTTCGCAAATGGCTTCGCTCCAGTCTTTGGACCTGAGCCGCAACTCCTTTTCTGGAGTGCTTCCGGTATCGTTGACCAAACTGAATAGCTTGGTATCTCTTAACTTGTCTCACAATGGCTTCACTGGGAAAATTCCGAAAGGTTTTGAGCAGATAGACACCCTTGAAAAGCTTGACTTGCATGGGAATAGGCTTGAAGGTCATTTAGATGTTGAATTTATGCTTTTATCTCCTGCCAGCTATGTCGATTTCAGTGACAACATGCTGGTGAGTTCAAATTCCCAGCAGCAGAAGTTTCTACCGCGAATATCTGAAAGCATTAAGCATCTGAATCTAAGCCACAATCAGCTTACTGGATCACTGGATAGCGGGGCAGAGCAACCAGTTTTTGAAAACTTGAAGGTGTTGGACCTCAGCTACAATCAATTGGATGGAGAATTGCCCGGATTCGACTTTGTTTATGATCTCCAGATCCTTAAGCTTAGCAACAACAGGTTTTCAGGATTTATTCCTACTGGCCTACTAAAAGGAGACTCTTTGGTGTTAACTGAACTGGATTTGAGTGCCAACAATCTCTCAGGTACAAAGAATTTCCAATTTTTGTTTTCATCAGAATTAAATTATGTTCTATTTTACTACTGGATAACTGGAATTGGTTGTTTTTTATATCCTTTTGAGAATCCTTAGTTTTAGTTCAATTGCTATCTATCTAATAATCATATTATCTTTCAGGGCCGTTAAGTATAGTTACTTCAGTAACACTGCACTCTCTTAATCTCTCATCGAATGCCTTCGGCGGCGAGCTGCCACTGCTGACTGGAAGCTGTGCTGTACTTGATCTGTCAAACAACAAATTAGAAGGAAATCTAACCAGGATGTTGAAATGGGGGAATATAGAGTTTCTTGATCTCAGTGGGAACCGTTTGACAGGTATCATCCCTGAAGAAACTCCTCAGTTTTTGCGATTAAATTATTTGAATCTGTCCCACAATTCTCTTAGCAGCTCCCTTCCAAGAGTCTTAACACAGTATCCGAAGCTTAGAGTGCTCGATGTTAGTTCCAACCAGTTAGATGGACTACTTCAATCTGATCTGCTCACACTGCCCACTCTGCAAGAGCTCCATCTTGAAAATAATATGATAACTGGTGGCATTAATTTCTCATCTTCTCCTGGTCAATCTGATCTTCAGATTCTTGATCTTTCTCACAACAAGTTTAATGGCTATTTTCCTGATGAGTTTAGGTCTTTAACTGGCCTGAAACTTCTCAATATTGCTGGAAATAATTTCTCCGGTTCACTTCCGACCACCATTGCTGATATTAGTTCACTAGACACCTTGGATGTGTCGGGAAATCATTTTACTGGCCCTCTACCGAATAATGTGCCAAAGGGGCTCAAAAACTTCAATGCTTCACTAAATGATTTTTCTGGAGAAGTCCCAGAAAATCTCAGGAAGTTCCCGAATTCATCTTTCTTTCCTGGAAATAGCAAGTTACATTTTCCAAATGGCCCTTCTGGAACGACCCCTTCAGAAGCTGAAAGTTCCAAGAGGAAATCTATGAGCACCATTGTTAAAGTAATAATCATAGTGTCATGTGTGGTTGCTCTCTTCATATTAATCTTGCTTGCTGTCTTCATACACTACATACGCATGTCAAGATCTTCGCCAGAATATGACACAAGTAAGGATATCAGTGGCCGTCCTCAGACAGTCATCTCTGGTCCAGCTCGTGCAACAGAAAGGGGTGGTGCTTTGGTTGTATCAGCTGAGGACCTTGTGACTTCTCGTAAAGAATCTCCGTCAGAGGTGATCAGCCCTGATGAAAAAATGGCAGCTGTAACCGGGTTCTCCCCATCAAAACAAAGCCACTTTTCCTGGTCACCAGAGTCCGGTGATTCATTTACTGCTGAAAATCTTTCAAGACTAGATACAAGATCGCCGGACAGGTTGGTTGGAGAGCTCCATTTTCTTGATGATTCAATATCTTTGACACCTGAGGAGCTCTCAAGGGCCCCGGCTGAAGTTTTGGGCAGAAGCAGTCATGGCACTTCTTACAAGGCAACTTTGGAGAATGGTTTGTTCCTAAGAGTGAAGTGGCTGAGAGAAGGAGTGGCCAAACAAAGAAAAGAATTTGTTAAAGAGATTAAGAAATTTGCAAACATCAGGCATCCAAATGTTGTGGGACTGAGAGGATACTATTGGGGTCCCACGCAGCATGAGAAACTCATTCTTTCAGATTACATCTCTCCAGGAAGTCTTGCAAGTTTTCTTTATGGTAATATGTTGAAATTCCTTCCTTCTAATCTTACTAGACAACTTTTCTGTTAAAATAGTTAAAACTACATGATACTTAATACATGAATCGTCTTTTGAAATACTTGGAATTGGAAATGCACACCATGGCAGCCATTCTATACATCTACTATTTTGCCTAGCTCACACACACACCCACAAGCATACACAAGGCTTAGATATTTATAATTTGGTCCGGTTCCTTCTACTAGTGCCTTGAAAATCATATAGGAGAATTACAGCATCAAAGATCATATTTTCTTGAACTTTACCCCATTCAAGTCGAAGTTCAAATGCTCAATCTCTCTAAACTGAGTGAACTTGCTCAAATATAATGCCTTAATTCCCTTATCTTGGGGCTGAGAATGTGTAGTTGCATAATTTCAATAGTGCATTTTGTTTCTAGCAGCTTTTTAATATAATCACTAGATTTTCACTCATATAAAAGTAGATTGATGTATCTCTTATGTGTGCTTGGATGTGCATTAATTCTGATACATATCAGATTCTGCTGACACAACTAAGTAAATGTTTCTGAATTGTAATCCATCAAATCTATTGGAGTTGTTTCTCATTCTTCAGTATTTGAAGTTTTAACTTGTAAATTTGATTGCTCAGATCGTCCTGGAAGAAAAGGTCCACCATTAACTTGGGCTCAGAGGCTCAAAATAGCAGTTGATGTAGCTCGTGGCTTGAACTATCTCCATTTTGATCGTGCTGTTCCTCATGGAAACCTCAAAGCCACAAATGTCTTGTTAGATACAGCTGATATGAATGCACGCATTGCCGATTACTGCCTCCACCGGCTTATGACTCAGGCAGGTACTATTGAACAGATTCTCGATGCTGGAGTCTTGGGTTATCGAGCACCGGAGTTAGCTTCTTCCAAGAAGCCAATCCCCTCCTTCAAATCAGATGTCTATGCATTTGGAGTGATACTTTTGGAGCTTTTAACTGGAAGGTGTGCAGGTGATGTGATTTCTGGCGAGGAGGGCGGCGTTGATCTGACAGATTGGTTGAGGTTACGGGTAGCTGAAGGTCGAGGCTCAGAATGTTTCGATGCTACCTTGATGCCAGAATTAGGTAATCCAGTTATAGAGAAGGGAATGAAGGAGGTCCTAGGAATAGCTATCAGATGCATTCGATCAGTTTCTGAGAGGCCAGGCATCAAGACTATATATGAAGATCTTTCTTCTATATAGTTTGCTGATGCTAACTACTTGAACTTTGACACATTATGGGAATTAATGTCTCATTGGTATCCCATTTTTGTTCAAAGTTTGTTTTTTCTTTTTTTAACATGTTTGTATTAACCATTTTTTTAGCTGTAGAAAAAGGGGCATGTGCCACAAGCCTATACATGCTGCTGCAACATGATGGGTTATGACTTATGACCATCTGATTTTGTCTAGAAATGGGATGTGCTATGAATGTTCATGTATACAAGTACTCTATATATGAAGGCAGTATACAAATTGGCCCTTTTATGATTATCAGGCTCCATTTTTTGGTTTGTTTTAATTGATTGTTACAGTTACCAAGGCTGTGTAAATTTTGTTTGCCATACTTTGTTTAGTTTGCTAATTATGGTCTTTAAATCTCGTACAAGAGAAACTTAGGTGGTTTGCAGACTTGTGAGTGGTTTTATATTTGAGTTTAATTTTGATACATTGACAGTGTAAAGGTATTTTATGCTGTCATCCAATCAAAATACTTTGTTTGTATGATTTTTTAAGTAGTGGGAGAGAGAAAATACAATCATAACTGATATGATAACACATGATTGAATGACTGTGTAAAAAAGTTGTACTTAGTGAATGAAAATTAAATACTTTATATTTTATAAAAACAAATACAAGTAACATCCAATTTTTGCACTTCATTGTGATTAAATGAGTGTCATGGCATATGTACATTGTAGTAACAGTTATAGTATATTTGTAGGAAGCACCAGCTTCTTAATTTATTGCTGGTCATGAGGCTCATTGTTTCCAGAGTAATAGTGACGAAAGGCACATGAAAAGTCTCTGGCTTCATGACCTTCATTGCATAGTTCTGTATATCTGCACAAAACAAGGTTCATCAGCATCATGTGTTCTAAAAAAAATTCATGTGGCATTTTATATCAAGTGATATGAACATTTTGGTATTAATTTATTTTGCACAATTCTGTATTAGACCCAATAGTAATGAATAATGATCAAACCTCTAGCTCCATTCTCCCTAGTAAGTTGTTATTGTATTATGGAGCAATGTTATTCTAATACTTGAAAGTGGATGTCTAATTGGGATATCTACTTCATTATCCTTAGATGTATGGATAAGTGGAATAACTGGGGGATACCATCACATCTAATGGTGATGAACTGAGTATCCCAATTAGACATCGGTGTTAAACATTTTTGTTGTATTATGAGTAATCTTCTCAAAGCTATTACAAATACAAGAGTCCCATTTAACAATTTCATGAAATTTTTTTAATAAAGAAAAAGAGTGCTCACATAAATAGCAATGATTTTACATTACATGGCTTAAAGAGATGACACTCTTAGATGAGGGACTTACATCTTTTGTGCTTGTGATGTTAGTGGGTATTCACATCCAACTTGCTTGGCTGATTCAACTGCTAGGTTCAAGTCTTTAGCCTGGAACACACAGAAAATTAGTTAGCTTAGCTTATTCTTTGACAATCTACACAGACACTTATTCATCAAAACTCAAAAGTAATAAAACTTGATCACAGAGAAAAACAACTGCCATGTTAGGTTCGATACTTAATATAGAAATCACTCATAAAAAAGAGATAAACTGGATAATTCTATAGTCTACAACACTAACATAGGAATTAATGCTCTATAAAAAGGAATTTTGCACCAAGTAAACAACCTTTTGCCAATTTCCAGGTTATAGCCAATAAAATGGAGTATAAAGTACAAAGCCTCTTCTGCTTAGTGACAGACACAGTTCTTGCATATTGAGAATTATCCCAGCTCTCTTCAATTAAAAGGCATGAATTTGATTGAAGAGAATTAATTAATACCAATTGCAATAGGATTCCATACTGTAAAATCACCCAAACTAACAAGAATATGCACTGGTAGTGTTAATGCATTTTTACTTACCATGAGCTTCGACGCAAACCCTCCATTATAATCGCTTGAAGCGGGAACCCCTTTCATCACCCCAGGAACTGGGTTGTAAGTGTCACTGTAATCAATACAACTGATGCATATTAATTTGATTGATTTTTCCAAAATGCCAAAACTTCAACCTTTTGAATATTCCCTGAAGATTGTAAGCCAACCTATATGTGGAACATTTTCTTAGTGCTGATTATCTTTGCATTCAAACCATTCACGATTCAAACCTAAATAATTTGAATGTAAACATGATTTACGGCACGACACATGCAATATTTGAGTTGAGAGAGAAGAGGATGACATACCTACTCCAACAGCGAGCGCTGGAGCAGTTAAATATGTTTGTCAATGTGCTGGCAGAAACACCAAGAGATTGGCCCAGAGCAAGTGCCTCTGACACTCCCAGCATGCTCACAGCCATGGCTAAATTATTGCAGATTTTTGCTGCCTAACAAACAGATGCATGACAACATATAGACTTACAGTTGAATAGGCTAATTCGATCGAAGTGGCAATAATCCTAACACTAGTATAAGTATGTAACTTACAGAACCATTTCCTGCCCCACCACAATATATTGCACCTTTACCCATTGATAAGAATAAGGGTTTTGCAGCAAGAAATGCTTCCTCAGAACCACCAACCTGGGGAAATTCATTATCTTGTTCAGTTCTCAAAATTTGCCAAAAATAAACAACTTTGCTACAACTGTTTTACTTGGCACTGTCATCTCATTTTCATGCTCGGTTGATAAAAATTACAAAATTAATCAATCATACTGTTAATGCATTATGAAAAAGAAAATTGCAGAGTGATTATAAAACCCCACATTCGTCGTTGAAATACTTCTAAACATGAATGGTAAATTTTTTGACATCAAAACAGTCTAAGTAATGTCATTCAATGATAAAAAATTATCATTTGAAGACCTAATTGATGTCACTAATATTTCATGGATAAAACAGTGACCATACTGTTAACCCCAAATTGTGTGCATTTTCAGTTTGTTAGGATACATACCATAAAAGTAAGTGTCCCAGCTTCTGCTGCAATCACTCCTCCGGATACAGGAGCATCCAACTTGATAGGTGTTTCCCAATCACCTACAGAATGTATTATCATTCAGTCCAACAACAAAAAAGGAGTCTATAATTCAGAATAATAAATTCTTGAAGGTAATTGATAGATCAGAGGATTTTATGATAGCCCCTGTCTTTATGAAAAGAACTGCTCATACTATAGAAGAGTTTATGAAAAACCTACTAATTGCCTAATTATCTGTAATGCCACAATTATCTATGATAAATTTTAGACAAGTTCATACAGTTGTAAGACATTCTACGAAAACTAAAAAGAAATTTTCCATGAGCAATTGGTCAAGGATGAACACTGTAAACAAAATCATACAGTGCTAAAAAAGATGGAATATAAGGATGGCATTCCAAATTAAAAGTATATTTCACTTGGTGATGACATTTCGCTTTATGTATATTACCTTTCTTTTCTTTTAGAATATAATTAGATATGGTAGCAGAAAGGTTTCTTGATGTTTGTGGATCAATAGTGGATGAATCTATCAACAACCATGGCCTTAGGAGTTTTCCACCATGAAGCAAACCATTTGGTCCAGTGTAAACATCAATTACCTACTTAAATTAAATAAGGTTGTTATTCTGAGATGAACAGAGTCAAAACAATAATCTTGGGAATACCAAGACAGTTCATCCAAACCTGTAATATGCTAAATGCAATATTTAGTTACACAATTCAGTAAACTTCAGATCAGTGTTAAGCTAAATAACTGTTTATGGTTTAGGGCCAGATTTTAATCAAGTAGCCACCATATATAACATTCAAATGCAGATTACAAATCCTATGTTTGTTAAGGTAATGTAGTAAACCACTTTAAATTTGAAGATTTGATATGCAAGGGAAAAAAAAAATTAGGTTTCATCATGCTGAAAGCCTTTCCCTTAGCCTTTTCCAAAAGTTGAAAATTTGAAATCATAATCCAAAAGGGAAATGCCAATGGAAAATGGCCATACTTACATGGGCAGAGGAAGGTAACATTGTAATCACAACATCACTTGCTTCCGAAACTTCATAAGGCGTTTTCTTTGTCGCAACTCCCATCTGAGAGAACTTCTTCAGAACATCACTATTTCTGCCAATTTTTCAACAAAATCAATTACCTTTCCCCAAAATCAATTTTTCAACAAAATGTAGTATCATATATCAAACACATTCTGCTGAACTAAACAAAAAGCAGAAGCAGCCACATTCACATACCATGCCCCAAATAAACTAAAACCTATGAATTGTACCTACAAATGAAGTGTGTACATTGTACTATCTCAATGATCAAGTTAAGAACTCCAGAAAAAAGAAAAAGAAAACCAATTGTATAATATCAATAAAAGGTTGAAAACATACAGATCATGGACAGTAAGTCTGTATCCTGCTTTGAACAGATTATTTGCCATCCGGGATCCCATATTTCCAAGCCCAATGAATCCAACATTCTGTAATGCAGCACCAATAACAGTAGAGAAAAGTATGAATTCACAAAATATGCATCAAACTAAAACATGGTATATACACACATTCAATTTTCTTTTCTTTTTTTAAATAAAAAACTGAACTTGCATAACATGCTTCAATTGGTCTGAAAACAAAAAAAGAGAAGACAACCCCTAAAAAGAAAAGCAATATAATATAGAAATTATGTGAAGAACCCAGTTAAGAATTATGGTGAAAGATGCAAACTTTGCATGATATACCTGGAAGTGAGGGGGAATTAGGTGCTGGGAAGAAGAGAAAGTGCGTGTTGTTGTTATTGTCAAGTATTGAGATGAGTTGTTGCATTTGTAGAGAGAAAGCAAAGATCTCAACCTGCAAATGACCATTGTTATCCCTTTCTTTCTCTCTGTTTTTTTATTTTACTGTCTTCAGTTGCAGCAACCAACAAAACAAGTTGTCTTCTTCTTCTCAAGTCTGCTATTTCAGTGTCACCTTTCTGGGTGTGCTACTACTATATCATCCATATCATACTGTATTGACTCAGCATAGCATTATAGCTCATTTTTTGTTTATTTTAATCTTTAAATTCTAAAACAACATTAAAATAAAAGGTGTCTATAATAAAAAAATAGAATACTTCGTGCACATTAAATTAAATTTAATATTAAATTAGTCATTC
Organism: Aeschynomene evenia; assembly: GCA_013621005.1. NCBI lineage: Eukaryota > Viridiplantae > Streptophyta > Magnoliopsida > Fabales > Fabaceae > Aeschynomene > Aeschynomene evenia. The sequence continues at coordinate 5,980,060 of CM024266.1, forward strand.
AATTTAATATAATACAATTCAATATTTACATTTACTCAACTCAACTTATATTCTAACTTAATTCAACATTATATTCAAATTTTTATATTGATGTAATGATAATTTTTATACTCGTAGCTGATTTAGTGTCATTTTTAATTTATATGTAGTATTATTTAATATAAAATAGTAAAAATATTTATTATATTATGTGCATTATATATTATATAATGTGCACATTGCAAATCATATATTACATATTATAAAAAAACACGATGTACCGATATTTAATGTTTTAAAGAGTATTAAACATAATTTTTTACTAATAATAATTCAGTGAGGCCAAAATGATTTTCTTCTATTACATACTTGAGATGTTATTTAGTCCGTGGATATACATCAATGTCGTGTTCCTATATGCTACGTATCAATGTTTTCTCTTCGTCCTTATCCCCTCCTTAAACTTTACACAAATTGAAGAGGACTAATAAAAATATGTAATTTATGAGGAATTCTCTCATTTACTACTATGTAATTATTCAAAGATAATTTAGTTGTTTCAATAAAAAAATAAAAGTACTAGTTGAATTATACAAATTTCTTTTTACTTCAATCAACTTTATTACCTAAAATTTAGATTGAAATAACTACCTCTTTTTATGGGTAAATACTACTAGATGAGTACAAGCTAAAACGTTAGTATTAGTTAGAAAATATATAATACAATTAGAAAGCAAGAGATGTAAAAGGTTTTCTTTTTCACGTTTTTATTTATTTTATATCTCGAGGAACTATTTTGTTTTTCATAATAAATCTTGAAGACTATATTATTATTTTTATATTTTGAGATATTATTTTATTAATTACATTAATTTTAAGGAATGAAACGTGGTATTTATGTAGAAGTTTAATTCTCAAACACAGTATAAAAGATAAAAAGAAGCTAGCTAGATGTGATAATATCTACTACATTAAACTATTGTATGTGGTGCAAGATATGAAAATACAAGAAAATCACCGGTACATTTTCAAATCAATCACTTTTTCTCACATAAAATATGAGCAATATATAACTAATTATTTTTTTAATTTTAAATGTGATTAAATTACTTATATTTTACCCAATAAGAAGTGAGATAGGTAAAAGAAGAACATTTGAATCCATGTGATAATTCAACTCTCTAGATGAAGAAAGAATAGTATTAATTACTTGTTTAATTTAGGGTCTAAAAAGAGTTATGCAAGGAAACTTCATAGCAAAGACAATTAACTATAAACTATTGTGTCCCATGGTGGAAAAGCCTAATCTTAGCCACTAAGCTAAATATATATATTGTTTAATTTTGATATATCTCCTATATATATATATATATATATATATATATATATATATATATATATAGAGGTCAGTTCTTATATATCCAAAAGTCCAACAACTTTTAGTAGTCTATTCTTAGTCTCTTCCTGGTAATTTTGCAATGTTCACTATTCTTATTTGATTAAAAGAGCATTCAAACATAGACTATTGAAAATAATTACTATATCCATGTTTGGTAAACGTCATGGCTTAGAGCATATGCAATATTGGACTACACTCCCATTGGCTATTGGCATCATATAAATTCATGGTCTAAGGGTCACTCTATTGAACCACCATTGATTACATTAGCACTTGAAACTTGAGCTATCTAGTTCATTCTATAAGTTGCCTCTAACTTGTCAAAGCTCAACTTTTTTGAGGTACACTTCTTAATCTTCCTCCTCCACTTTCTAATTATGGAATACCTCAAATGAACACCTTTCTAGGATGTGTTTAATTTTTCTGACTGACTTTGGAGTGAGAGTCAGGGAATCAGTGAAAAATTGACTAAAGTAACTGTGTGATGGAAATGAAACACAAATATGTGAGGATGTGTCCGGAGCCAATTTTGGAGTCACTATGACTCTGACTCCTGTGACACTAATTTCATGACTCTCTTGATTCTGACTCCAGAGTCACTGAAAACAAATTCTACCTTATAATACAAAAATAGTTATTATACTACATGTATTTTGTTTTTCTTCGACAGTTCAAAGCTTGATCCCCAAAGGGAAAGCAAGGCAATCAGCACCCAAAACTAAGGTGCAGCCAAGATAAACAACAATAGCATATACATGAACAACATATATAATATAAATTACACAACGAATATTACATGTTGTGTACGTCATATATCACATGATGTGCACAACATATATCACATGTTGTAAAGAAAGATGATGATGCAACATGTGATATATGTTATACAGAATAGGTGATATATGTTGTGCACCGCATGTGATATACGTTGTATATTTTATTTTATATATGTTGTGCATAATATATTAATTTTTTGGCTGAATTTTTCAATTGGCCAAGTATTTCCCTATTTGCACCCGTCTAACCATTTTCCTTTAAACTAATGATTACTAACAAAGATAATATATGCTAACAGATCAAAGATGTACTATGTAACTAATACTTGGATCCTTTCATGGGCAATTCTACTATTGTTGTCAAGCACACAATACTACTACTCATCACATGTTCTTGGAGAGACCATCAAAACATCTGTTTTCTTGTCTCCCAAGTTTGAACAAGCACCAGGAGAAGCTTCAAACAAGTATTTCTACAATGTCGAGTTTCCAAAAGGTCACATTGCACTCAAGAGTTTCAATGCAGAAATAGTTGATGAAACAGGGGACTCTGTTCCTCTCCAAGAGACATATCTTCATCATTGGGTAGTAGTAAGGTATTACCAACCCAAAAAAAGTAGTACTAATAATCAATCAGATATTGTTATTGTGAGGAACAGTGGAATATGCCAAGAAAATGTTCTAGGACAGTACTTTGGGATAGGAGCAGAAACAAGAGGAACAGACACAAATATTCCTGACCCTTTTGGGATAGAAGTTGGTAACCCTTCAGAAATTCCAAAAGGGTATGAAGAAAAATGGCTCATCAATGTTCATGCTATTGATACAAGGGGTGTTCAAGACAGAGTAGGGTGTATTGAGTGTAGGTGTGACCTATATAACCTTACAAGAGATGAAAATGGGAAGCCTTTGAGTTCAGATTACTATGGTGGATTGCAATGTTGCCCTGATGAGAGCCATTGTAAGCTTAGGACAGGGTTTAAGGGTCCTAAAAGAAGCTTATACCTTAGATATACAGTGAAGTGGGTGACCTGGGAACACTTTGTGGTGCCTTTGAAGGTTTATATACTTGATGTGACTGATATTTTGAAATTTTCAAATGGTTCCAAAGGAATTAGTCCAAAGCATGATTGTCTGGTAAGTGAAATCTCTTCAAGACACTTCATCTTTCAAAATCAATAATACTTATCGTACATCAGAAATGCGTTCATCAAGTATCCAACGTGTGTTATATATGATATGAGATGTGTGTTATACGTGCATGTGCTATACACACATCACATATAATGTATTGCACACGTTGGATACTTGATTGACGTATTTCTAATGTACGACAAACATTATTGTTTCAAAATGGACAAATCTCCAGGTAAATTTTATAAATAACGAGAAGTCGGGATAAATTCCAATAAAACCGAAAAGAGTCTTAATAGTCATTTTAAAATTGGTGACATATCTCGTATTTGTATATTATGTCTCTATTTTATTTTTTCAAGGATAACTATCATCTTTGGAAATTTTGTTATTTGAAATAATCAAAGTTAAAATTCAAATTTTGCCCCTTATTAATTGTTTTTTTAATGATGATCATATACACATATATTTGCACATGTCTGTCTTGTATGGTACAGGTTGAATATCAAGTTGAAGCTTGTAGCAAAAGCAATGAATATGGTAGTGAATGCCTTGATGTGAAGAGGGAAAAGCTCCTTATGGAGAAAGGTGGTTATGTGATCTATGGTGTTGGTCACCAACATGTTGGTGGAACTGCAACAACTCTATATGGCCAGGTGATATTACATGCATGATTATGCCATACATATTCTTAAAATTTGCATCTCTTTTCATAAAGTTGCATTTCTGATTAATCAAAATAGTAGTTAACTAAATATTGGATTGGAGTGCATTCTAATAAGTTTCACAAAATCTTGAATAATAACATTTTTTCGACCAAAATAACAAAAAAAAGCTCATTTTAACACTTTTGACTCAAATAACAGTCTTAATCATGTATATTTTTTTAATAGATTGGGTGAGTTAAGCCCAAATTCATATTTTTGACTGTTTGACTAGTACAATTTTGTACCCCTAACAAAGCTAGTTAAGTTTTGCATGTTAAAATTTCAGGATGGGAGGGTTATATGCACTTCAAAAGCAAAATATGGGAAAGGAAATGAAGCAGGAAATGAGAGAGGCTATGTTGTAGGAATGACAACATGTTACCCTAAACCAGGTTCTGTCAAGATAATGGATGCTGAAACTGTGACTCTTGAGGTTAACTACAGCAACAGCAAAATGCACTCTGGTGTTATGGGGCTTTTCTACCTCTTGGTGGCAGAAAAGTTACCACCCCAACACATGTGATATGTAAGATATTGTTATAAGTGGATCACCAATTCTATGATATTATTATTATAAATAAGTACAGGACTTGCACCTGTAATTGTTTAGTACCACAGATATTGTTTGTGATGAAGAATAAATATAGGAAAATGTTAAATGTACATATAATAGAACACTCCACCTATTTTCCACCCTTTTGAAATGTTGACAACTTGCTAACATTTACATCAAAATTGCCAACATTTTTAAAGGGGTAGAAAATGAGTGGAAAATGCTTTTATATGTACTAATAGCATTCCTCATAAATATATCAATTAGATCATATGTAATATTTGTCTAGTATATACATTATCAAATAATATTTGCAGGACTTGGAATATAGTGAATTTATCCAAATCTCAAAAGATCAATGCAATTTATCCTAAAATAGATATAATAATGCAGAGCCCACATGTTTAGTATTCATGATTCAAATCTCGATACCAATTAATTTCTTGGCCTATCATATGCATATGATTTATTCCCATTTTCTGCAACTAAGAATCTCAAAACATAATGATATTGCATTTCCAACAGAATATTTTTTACAAGGCCTCAATTACAGTTCTCAAATAATTTTGAGAAATGATTTTTATACTTCATATTTTTCGGTCTTCGTGCCAACAAAATTGCATCTACCATTGGATAAAGTGTGAATCCTAAGAATAGGGTCCCAAACTCCATCCAACAGTAAATAAAACTTTCTTAAACACTAAAAAGAATGCATGTGCATCACCTAGGTTGTATATTCTGTAAGGACTTCAAAATTTCTCTGCAGACTATCCTCTTGGCTGTTTTCTTATCAGCAGAACCTTTGTATTCATAATGGTGAGTGACACCATTAGCCTCTACCTCCATTCTAAAAGTAGTAACACCATCCTTGTGGGACCAATTCTTCTCTGTAGTGTAATTTTCTTTCTGGCATAGCTCAGCCAACTCTCTAGTTGGGTGCATCTTCAATGTTTCAGGTGTTACAAGGGGCTCCAATAGAGGCCTTATGCATTGCCACACAGTCTCAATCTTGTATCCTGAATCAACAAAAACTGCTCCAGCCAAAGATTCTATTATGTCTCCAAGAACCTATCAACAATAGGAACAATCTCATGTGTCTAGTAACAACAGTATTCAAATTTCACCAGTCATGAGAAAAATGAGAGTTGTGTTATTTGAACTCGCATTGCATGGAAGCTGTACCGACTCACATTTCATCCACCACGGGATGTGGTGTAGACCCCATTTAGTGGATGAAGTGTGAGTTAGCATGATGTTCAGTGTAATGTGAGTACAAACAACATTTTTCAAAAGAAGAAATCGGAGAGTAATATAAATAGGTATTGGATCAAAATACAACTAGGCAAGAACCAAAGGGAGTCATGAGGCTAATTGTAAGTAATGGCTAACCTTGGGAAATGATATATCTGACTCCCATCCAATAGATGACATTGAAGGCAACTTTTCAAAATCATGAAGTGTAGCAACAATATGTTTATGCAGTTCCTGTGAGGTATGGAGTACGTGTTTGTGCAACCCGTGCTTAATGGCAGACCATGCATAGCAATCATTGTTCACAGAAGCTGACCTCATGTCAGTTAACCACCCTGGAGACATGCCGGGATATTTGTCGTCCAGATGCCTAGTAATAAGATAATCCAAGACCGAGTCCCCAAGAAATTCTAGTCGCTGCAGAGGAAGGAGCATGTCATTCACAAGTCATGAAAAAAGAAACACTAACAAGAATAGAAGGCAAAACCAAATTAATTGATTTTGAAACATAAATTGTACAATTACTGTTTATGGGTTCTGTTAAGGACATGCAAAGAGATGGACCAATCACTACTCACTAGTTCTACTTTACTCAGATATATACATGCTAATGTCGACTATTCATATGATGGATAACAACATTAAGTACCTGATAACATCTTGGAATTTCTGGCAGCATGTAAGAACCATGGGTCAGGGCTTCCACTAAAAGAGAACGGTCACGGAATGTGTAATTTAATAGCGATTCTAGAAAACTGACATTTACTAGCTTCTCCGGTTGAACGCTAAAGTGCCTCTCATTAGGTATAACATCAAAACTCACTTTGATGCCAACCCAATCCATAAACCGCAGTGCTGCTATTTCACCACCACTGCTAAGGTAGGCACCAATTAGTGCCTCAACAACATCCGCAATAATCTTGCGTTTTAAGTTTCTTTTTCCACCAATAAAAATATTTGTCCCATTGAAATTCAACTCTTCTAACTGTAAACATGTAGATTTATCACCAGGAACAGCCCAAGTTTTAGGATCAAAGGGTGCATTTCGTATAAAACCCTGAAATTCAAAAGAACAGAAGTTCGATTAAAAAAAAAAGTGTAGAACACTAACAAGAAATAGAAACCTAGTGTCAACATAATCACTCAGAATTCTATATAATGGCTAAGCAATACAATCCAATTCTCATCGCAAAAGCATCAAAGGAACACATTAACTGTGGTCGTGGTAGATAATGTAAACTTATTGATCTTCAGTTCCGAATGAGGAAAAAAAATACAGCACTAGAACAAACATGCTATTCAACCCAGCAGTTGTAATCACTAAATAAAGATCCTACACCAAACTTTGCAGCATCAACGAATTAGAAAAATTGAACCAGTTATAGTATTTCATCACTACATCAGAAATTATTTTATTGATGCAAAACACTATTAGAAAATGCTAGTTTGAGTAATCCACTGTAAATGCAATGAAAAAGTACTCCTAAACAAGAATACAGATAAAACACCCAATGAAATCGTAGCATAAATATGAAATAAGCTCATAGTCAGAACCATTGAAAAGAATAAAAAAAACAATAATAGAGTGGGGAGAGAGAGTACCGGAAGTCCGCCACTGCATCCAAACCTACAGAGGGCAGCATTAGAAATGATTTTTTCCCTCTTTACAGTAAGGATTCCTTCGTGGTGATTTTGATGGGTTTTAAAAAGATGTTGACTTGTAGCATATTTCAAAAAAGAATCACCAAGAGTCTCCAGAGATTCATAGTGAAAGCTCTCATTGCATCTTTTTGTAGTAATAGCTTCCAAGACCTACAATGCAAGATGCAGATATCATCAGTGCAAGTATCTTTAAAATATTACAAGAAGACAGCCAGGAAAAAAAAAGAATCCACAATCAGAAAAGTAAATGTATTCCACATTGATATGTGTATATATATTGACACCCAGGATCTATATCACAATTTTTCCTTCAGAACTACTTTTATATATATTTTTTCGATAAACACCATGTGAATCCAAAGACAAACTCATGGACATGGAGATAGCAGGAATAAGTATTGGAAGAATAGAACTACTTTTATATTTTAAAAAATAAATATTAATTTCATTGTATTACACTGTCAACCAACTAAAAGGTATAGTAGTGGTATGTGTTACTTTACAGGTAGGTGTAAGAGAGTTGAACACATTTTCTCATGTAACAAAACACAATAGGATGCCATGTAAAAAACTTGCACCAACAGTGCACCAAAGTTAAATCCACTCACAAATTATGGGAAAACATACAGGAAAATCGTTTTTTTAATTTTTTTTTATTTTTGGTAGTTGAATAAAACCAACAGATCGATATGCAATTGTGTTTTCTGGGAAAGGAAAAATCAAGATAATAACAATGAGCAATTCTACAAGACTGAAGTCGTAGCTTACCTTGACTATTTGAATCTCATTTTGCATGCAATGATCTAAATGCATCTTTCTCAAGTTGGAAGCTACAAGCAATGACTCAACTCGATGCATAATCGATGGGATAAATGAGAAGGAATAAATGGTACCAATAGATATTGGTGACATGACTATAGAGCACAGTTCAGGAGGTAATTCAGCAGAATTCTTGCTTGCTTCTAAAATTGAAAAATATAGACTTAGGATTCAGATTGGATCACATAATGGAAGTGCTAAGATAGAAATTAACGCTATCAGCAACAGAAGAAACATGGAAAAATAAAAAATTAAACCTCTTTCCTTCTCTTGTCTACTATGCCAATGACAATAATTTTGAACTTGAAAAATATGCTTTGCTTTAAGTAGTTTTTGTTTTTCAAACTGCAATTGAATCTTATGCCTGAAATGAGAAAAAGATAGTATAAGAATAACACACCAGTGTAGATGAATAAACCCGAGAATAAACATCAACAATAAGTAAATACTTACTTCTTTTCAAAGTACTTCTTGTATGAAGTAACACTACCATCGCTCAAGATGAAATGTGAGTTTCCATCCAATTCCATTATGCCAGTGGTTATATAAAGTTTGCCATTATGAGGAGTACACACCAGAGAGGTTTTTAGTATACAAGTGCAAACTTGGCCATCTTTTGTCCATATAGTGGGAGTATGATTCTGACAGGTAATTTTGGATGGAGTTACAGAATTAATAGCTAACCAATCGACAGTAGGACTTTGCTTGATACTAAGAGTTGGAAGCAGAAGATAATCAATCTCCAGATCAGATTCCAAACAGAGTTTGTCCAAAATACTTGCCAAGTTATCCTTATTATGATCCAAAAGAAGTCTAAGGATAGTGACTTGGAACCTTTTACACAAAAGTACCTGGAAAATCAACACAAACAATAACTGCATTTTTGAATTATCCTAACACCTGATATGCTAGATACTATTAAAGGTGTACGAGGAAGCATACCTCATTTGGAGAAAGATTAATGGTTCCTATGTATCTCAATTTTACTGACAAGCCACCTTTGCTAAAACTCATCTCAAATTGCATGCATCCAATTTCTGAATCAAGTTTGGTTCTCATTGCAAGCACAATGTTAGAGATTTCATCACTAAAATTCTGGTTTAACTCCATTAGATAGCAATGGTACATTGTGTTCCTGGTACCAGAGAAGCGATTCACTAATTCGAAGGGTACATAACTTGGTTGCTCCGTATTGTAAGGTTTATTCTCTGTAAAAATTAGATTGATGTTGAAAGCCAGCCAAAGATCATATGGATAAACTAAATTTTATTTCAAGTAATAATACTTTAAAATGAGAATGAGTATTAAAAGTAAAATTAAAGGAAGGCATGAGTTTACCAAATTCCACCACCTCCGCTTCTTCAACAAGAATAGCAGGAACAAGGTTATTGGTCAAAGCACCAATCTTATGAAGTTGTTTACATGCTTCAAGGCAAGCAATTTTCTTCAGGATTTTTTGGTCACCTTGTACACAAACAGTTTGTATAGGACAGCTCTTCGGAAGATGCAACGTTCCAGTTTCTTTTACCCACCTTGGAGTTGGTTTAAAGTACCTAAGCATTGATATTCATATGGGAATAGGATAAACAACAGATAACAAGAAAAACAAAAAAGGAACTAGTAGATTATGCAGAAAGCACTAGCATCAAGACAGCACATGTTGAGATCATAAAAATAAAGGAAGAAAAACTAAATATATAAATCATGCGATAAAGCAGAGCAATAAAACCTACTAACCCGTCTCCAGGGAGCCGAGAGCAAAATAAATGTATCAACTCAATGCTAGAACTAAGAGTAACAATGGCATTAGTGCTTTCAACACGGTAAACTTTCTCATTAAGATGACAGCTTTCAAAATCATCACATGGAAGGGAAGAATGACGCGATGACTCCTTCCTCATAAGATCCCCACTGGCAAGGTATTTCTCCAGTCGTGAATGCGTAACTGAATCCCCACTGAAAATTTGGAACAAAATTAGAAAATTTGCTTCAACAAATAAAACACATAAACTTGATGCAAAAATTGTCTATCTGAACTGAACTTACAACTGAACCATTAATACGTAATCTGAATTTTGCATTCTTGCACGACCTCGGGACTGTATGAAACTACACACTGTGGGACATGGGTCAAATCTGATAACCAAGTTGCAACTTTGAACATCTAAACCCTCTTCAAGTATTGATGTTGCAACAATAATATTGACCTACAAATAAATATATTTGCATAATTAAAAAGCATACTTTGTTATTATAGCAATACAGGTGATAATCTAAGAAAGAAACATACCAATCCCATACGGAATTCTTCCACAATTTCATTTTGCTTTTTCCTAGTTTGATTCGGTAAATTAACATTGTTTCCTGCAATGAATTTAGTTTTCCAACTATTGTATTTTGGAAGCAAAGCATTCAATAGATCATGAAGGACAATGGCTGAAATGACCCTTTCCACAAAAATTATGCATCTCATGTCAGTCAAACCCCTGTAATTGTTGAGTAAACAGAAGATCCATCAAAATACAATTTTAGTCACAACACAACCATAACAGGATAAACATATTGTTACCCATTACATACAATCAAATACTAAAAAATATGTTTTATTAAGGGAGTATAGAATTGATAAATACAATTGAAGTTTCGCAAATTTTGTCGATTGTCGAAGTCTCAGAGCGACCTTTGTGAATAAATCAAACTGAGGTAAGGAATTTCAATCAAAAACAGAAGGATGAGACTTAACCTTCAGGGGAAATTTGGTATGAACATAAAAATAGGGTGAAAAGTTTTATGAATAGGAATTATGAGTAAAATTGTATGGAAAAGCAATGGCTGAATTTCTTCTTCAGTGGTTCAATCTCTGAATTTCTATCTCTAATTTTACAATTATACAAAACTGGCTCTAAATAAAAATGCCAACAATAATGGCATTATGATCCACAGCCAGACTTATCCACGATAATAACCCCCAAACATAATTTCAAAACAACACTTAAAATACTTTGAAAGAAATCTATCAACAATAATAACCTGTATTCAAGTAGCGTGTCAATAAGACAGCAAACTTTGGAAGTTAACAGCCCCATATGCACATCAGATTTAACATTGTCACCAATAGAACATTGAGGACCTAAGTGAGAAAATATTTTAAAGAATTAATAATAGTAAAGAACACAAGCAAATTCATAAGTAAAATATTAATCAATTCTCTCAAAGTTTGTAGAGTCGGTACCACATGGCAAGTATGTTGTAAGTATCTGCACAGTAGCCGAACTAAAATTTTTAACAATTCTATCCCCAGATTTACCCCATGAAAATGATTCAGTTTCATTAGAAGATAAGAACTCTGCAGCCTGTCACATAAACAAACAGCTGATTTTCATTATGCAATCATGAATAAATATCAAAGCTAAAATCACAAGGAGAAGGGCAGGCAAGAACCTTTAAAGCCAGCCAAACACCAAATGCATCCAAGCAAAACATCAAAGCAGAAAAGATCTTTGCTATTCTTTTGTGGGCAGACTCAGCAACTGACGTCGTGAAATCTGAACTTTTGAGGGAGAGTTCATGCTAAGGAACAAATCAACAAAATATCTAAGTCAATAACCTTAGGGGGAAACAACCACCAACTATCATTCAATAAAAAAATGGAGGACTTGTAAGTAGCATTAAATAGAAAAGAAAGAGATTCTCACAAACAATGAAATATAGGAACATGACAGGAATGACAATTTGGCATTGATTCAACTTGAACATGTCACTTAGTGAAACAAATGACTTAGAGGCCAAATCATATTTCTATGTTTAAAATGTGGGATTCTTTTTTTCTCCTTAGTCATTTCGGAACATACAATGAAAATTAACTTCCTTAAATGTACACACCTGTTGTTTTAGCATATTGAGTTTAAATGCTAATTCATCAAATAACACAAATGGGATCCCATTTTCCCTGTAGAACTTGAACTTTGTGGATGAGATTGGTATGAACTCTGCAATGACACCTTCATTTACACATGTATATACCTTCAATTCAAATCATCAAGTCTAACAGTTAGTACATAACAAGACCGAAAGGTAATACTAAATTGCACTTCAAAAGTGTACCAGTTGCATAGAAATAAATTACTCTAGCCACATATCAAATAACAACTTTCTAGCATAGGTCCAGGTTCCAGTGCCTCAAGGCACGTTATCATTCACAGCATAGGTGCTAACAATAGTTTCTGTAATGAATCTAGGTATGATTGTATGAACAACTTTTATTTAACAATGTTCATCTGTTATACTACACCAACAAGGTACATAATGCCACGGAACACAACAATGTGCATAGAAAGATAAAAGCAAGAAAATTTGTAGAGAAACAGAGAAAACAGATGACAACCTTTGAATGCATCAGAGTCATTAGGTCATGAATATTTTTGGATAGAGCGTCGGAATTTCCAACTGGAAAAAAAATAAAAGAGAAGAAAAAAAGGAAATTCAACGTCAGAGAAATTGGCACTATTAAATAGATTTGACAAAAAAAAAAGCAAACTTAAGAGACAAATAATCTAGGATAGGATACTTTTTGACTTGATTGGAGATGCAGTCATTCCAAATATTCGAGGAAGGTCAGATACACCAGACTTTAATTGGTGATGATAAAATTCCTGCATCCAATCAAATCTTACAAAAGTAAGGGCTACTTGCACAGCACAGACAACAATATCATGACATAGACAATGAATAACAAGGACCTAGCAATTTACAATATAAATGTTTTGTTCATAAACAAAAGCAATTGCAATTTACACAAAAATAAGGCTTTATTAGAAAAACAAAACAGTGTCATGAATTAATATTGTCATCACATCCAATGAGGCAAAATAACACTTACAGCTAGTGATGTGATATAGATATGAATCAACAGTATAACTTTTTAATGAAGAACATATCACAACTCCAAAATATTTTGCAACAACAAGCATCTAGTCAGAAATTCAAAAAACAGATCAGGAAAAAGAAAACCATCAAGAGTACAGAGAAATTAACACTTACAGTCATTATGCAGGCATAAGGGTGTCTACCCCTAGCATGATGGCATTCATCCATTATTAAAACCTTTATCATGTCCAATTTCAGAAAGCTATGCCTCAAGCAAGTGAGCAATATTGCAGGAGTCATGACAAGCACCTATAAATTCAAAAGCAATACTGATAGTAATTACCTCTTATCTATGCTAATGCATCCCACATATATAAATTTCAGAAGCACTAAACTAAAAATAAAGAATGATGCATGCCATATTCAGATCAACTGAATACTGGAAAACAGAAAACCGTAGTCTCTTTTCCCATTTTATAGAACATGATGATTTAAGCAAGAAAACATCTAGGAGGAAGAACTAGAAGTCTTAACACAGTACAAACATGACAGATAAAGAGGAAATAGCCAAAATTAGAAATTGACGGCAAGACAACATGCAAGCAATGAATTCTAAATAAGACACCTTTTCATCTTTTTCCGGTTAACTATTACAGGCTTTTTTTATCAACAAAAGCAATCAAGAAAATGTTCTATTTCTTTTTCATTTGGAAGAGGGTGGGGAATTCCCAGAGCCATAATTACAATTCAATCATCTAAGTTTTAAATAGCAAAATCAAAAGACATTCTACCCAACTGGGCTTAAACCAGGAAAACATCACATATGGCATGACAAGACTATGATTATGCAAATCAGATTCACATAATCTAACAAAGACGTCTTTTAGATCTTATAGTAATGCAAAAACCACCTCACCTCGTATTTATCTATTTCTTCCTTCCACATAGCAGCATCCCAGTAGTCAACTCCCATGTCCCCCCAATACATTCCTACTTTCAAATCGGTGTGCATCTTCACGGCATCAGCTTGCTAAAATTCCACAAGTGAACGACAACAATATGAAAAAAAACTGAGAACAAAAGCACAATGAGAAAACATTGATCCACACAACTCAGCTCCACTACTTCAATCAAATAATAATGCATCACAAATTATCCAAATGCAGAAGAGGAAAAAGGTTGTATACTTGAGTGACCAACACAACTTGAGGAACCAAAAACACTGCAATATATCGAGAAGGCTTGCGCAGCATATAAGCATAGCTACGAAGAAGCATGATTGCTATGAGTGTCTTTCCTGAACCAGTCTCCAAGAACACGATGGTGTTCTCTTGAATAGCTTTCTCCAAAGCTTCAAGCTGGTAGCTACAGAAAAATAAAATAAATAGAAAAAGAAAAGTCAAGCTAACACCAACAACAAAAACATGAACTATCATTGCAGCATGAATATCTGTACGGGTATCCGGCACCATACAACACGAGTACAACATGAAGACACAGTTTAAAGTTTAAACCAAATTAAAACATCTAAATTACAATTAGGAGTATTGGCCAATACGATCGAATACGAGTGATAAACTATTTTGAAGTTTACATTCATCATAGACAAAAACAGAAACACTCACAAAGGAATGCAAACACTTAACACTAGCAGGATCAATTTCTGAACATTAAACACACACACATACACACACACGAAAAAAAAAAAAGAAACGTTGGCTGATTAATAGTTTAAAAAAGTTAGATTAATAGTTTAAAAAAATTGAATTATTGCATATGATAGGCTGATTTTGTGATGTACAGGTAGCTTTACTTAACAAAAAAAAAAAGGAAAAATCAAACAAAGAAACTCACCTTCTAGCAAATGGAACTGGGTCAGGGGAAGCCTGAAACTGGCTACCGGCATCGATTTCCATTGTGATAGGTTCCATTTATTCTTTCTATAATTTGAAAAGCCAAAAACAACTAAAATTAGAAACACCCCATCAAAGCAAATGAGTCAAAATTCAAAAACAATAAAATGCATGAAAAAATAGAAACCCAGAAGAAGGTTGGCAATGGAAACGAAGGTTGCCAATGGAAACCCAGAAAAAATAGAAACACAGAAGAAGGTTGGCAATGGAAACCCAGAAAAAATAGAAACCCAGAAAAAATAGAAACTCACGGAGACAAAATGGAGACGAGGGTTGGCAATGGAATCGAAAAAGGCTCAAGCTTTGGTCTCAAAAACCGCAAACTCAGAGAAGGTGAGAGTGAAGTGAGCAGTGAGTGGGTATTTTTGAACTTTAAAAGCGTGTGTCTCTCTCTATATACTGGGAATAAATGTTTAGTGTTACTACTGACTCTGAGAAAAAGAGAATAATTTAGTATCAGATTGAAGTTTGAACGCTATATATGTCATTATTATGATATAAAAATAAAAAATATATTGAATTTTTTTTTATGATTGGTTGATAATTTTATTAAAAAAATCATTTAAAAAGGAAAAAATTATATCGGAGAATAAAATTACTTTTATTTCTTAAACAAATCTTATTTTCAATTAAAAAATTTTATTTTAGAAGTTCATCCAAATCAGTAATATTGAGAACCTTGATCTAACTGAAGTACAAAAGTAGCAGAAATTATTGTTTCATCTTCATCTAATACGAAATCATTCTTCTTTTTTGAGGAAGAAGCTTGGCTTTATTTAAGTCTAGGTGTTTGGTTTTCTATGTTGAACTTTTCACGAAAATAATATATAATTGTAGGATTTTTTTTTAGGTATTGTATTATATTTGATTTTTTTATGTTGAACTCTTTGCAAGAATATTCTTTGTTGGACTTTTTTTTAGTTATTGTATTATATTTGATTTTTCTACATTGAACTCTTTGCAAAAATAATATAGTTATTTTGTTGGATTTTTATTTTTATTAAATAGTTATATTGATATCAAAACTGAAAATATTAAGATTAAATTGATATTAAATTTAAAATATTAGGACTAAAGTAATTATTCATTCAATAATTTACTATCAAAATCAAAGAGAATTAGAAATTTATATATAACATGTTATGTATAATAATATACTAATAACTAATTAAATATAGAATTGATAAAATTTTATTAAATAAAAATATTTAGAGAGGGCGAAAATAAAAAATTAAATTAATTTTTAAAAAAAAGAGGGGGTCATCCCCCTCTTCATCACAACTACACTATGCCTTTGTTAATTTTAATATTTTAGAGAGTATTATAATCATATGTATATTTTAAAAGGTATTTTAATAATACATGTAATATAATTATATTTGATTAATTTGTTTTACTATTATTTGATGGATATTATAGTAGTATATATATATTATTTTATAATCTTTTTAATATACCAAACATGGTAATGTGAATTATCTGTTACGTTATTTATATATACTAAATATTGTAATGATTATCGGTAATTTAAATAGAGGTAATCTATCTACAAAATAACCTAAATTATCAGTAATCTTTCATAGTAATGTGTTGTTATGAGTAATATTTGAGAAATAGAATAAAAGTAGAAAAAAATTTCAATTAAGGATCAGAGAAAAAATAGAACATCTCACGTAAATAATTTCACAATCGTCATAATCACTACTTTTTCAAATACAATCATACTTATTTATACTAATAATTTACTTACTAAATTAACTACTTTTCTAATTAAGCTTCCTAACATTACTTTTCCCTTAAAACATCATTATCCTTAAGGTTGTAGTAAAATGTATATCCTAATCATTACAACTAATAAGAGAATAATTAATACTAAAAATAGAATTCCTATTTTATTTCTATTCTACTCTCAAAACTAAAAATTATTACTAAGATGTCATTGATAAAATTTAAATCCATCAAACGTCCCTAGTGTTTTAAGCTAATTGATCTAGCGCAAAAATAAAATATAAAACTAATTGATCATATTATTAAATTCAAGTTTAGGTCAACCCATTTTTATAAGGTGACAGTGACACTCTAAACTCGTAAAAGTTAATCGAGAGTTTGATAAATATTTTATCTTAGAAGATTATCATACTAAAAAATTTCGATAAATTCACTTTTATTTAATGATGTTTAAAAATTAACTCAAAGTTTAATAATTTAAATAAGTCATCCTAAATCTTCTTTTGGTGAGTAGTCATCCTAAATTTAGCCATAGTGACTAACATGAATATCCTTTTAAAAAGATAGTGAATATTTTCTTAATTTTACAAACTAAAATGTCAAAAATAACATTCATTCAATCCATAACTAATAGTAGAAACAATATACATTTAAAAAAGTGAAAATTGTTTAAATAAGCTCCAATAATTGAAGTTGCTACTATTATTATTATTATTATTACATACAGTAGGGACACTTTTGAGCCAGGAGTGATTATACCATTTATAAATCCAGATTCTTGAAATTTAATTTTACTATCCAATTTTTTTTTAGTTTCATTTTGATACACTAATATGTAAATTTGTTTACAAGTCATAAAATTTGAATTCTTCCATATTATAGTTGACGTATCAATATTTGATTAGATGATTGTTTAAAAAATTAAATCCATATTTTTCTATAAAAATTTATTAAATATACTAATTTATACAATTATTTTCAATTTTATAATTAAATATTTAAATTGATGGATTTTTAAATAAACATTTACTATGATAACTTAGATGACAAATTTGTACTAAAAGAACTTTCTCTTGTTTTGATTACTAAGAATGTCAATAAGATGAGACATCTCTCTTATCACTGAATAAGATATTAGTATCTTGATCCAAAAATCCAATCAAATAGAATAATGGGGATTTACAAAGTTTGGTCCATATTAATGTTTCAATTTGGGAATCTAGAGTAATGGAGATTTATAGAATTTGATCCATATCAAACAAATTCACCTTTTAAATTGAGTTAATTGAGACAATTGATGTTGTTATTGAGCAGTAATGTAGCGTTTGATAGCTGTCTCAAGACACAAAATATAGAGACTGGGAGGGACTAATCCTGTTTGGTTTATGAGACAGAGAGAAACATATGGACAAAAATTTGTGTCTATGGACAGAAAAGACACAAAATATGTGTCCACTCCATAAGTGAATGACTGAGATGGACTAGTCCTTTTAATGAAATTTTATGACCAATATACCCTTCATCACTTCATATAATTCACATTATGTATATCCAAGGTCATTTTTACATGCATTTATATCATTTCCACTATTATCAAACACAATATAAAAATACTTTTTATGTCCTGTCCACTGTTACCAAACACCATATAGAGACACAGTCTCTTTGTATCTCTATGTCTCTGTCTTCACTGACTTAGGACAGCTACCAAACGCTACCTAGGGATCTCTCACAAGAAAAAAAATTGTCCACCAATTAAAAATTTTGAATGAAAAGGAAATGGAATCTGAATCTAAATCCTTTTAAGAGGTTATGTATTTTTTTTCAATCATAAAACTCAATTAGCTGTACCGAGAAAACTTGGATGACAAGTTTGCTAGCACTTGTGACAGAAAAAAGGAAAGTGGTGAGAGAGAATGGGAAGTAGTACATGTTCTGCATATTAAAAGGAAAAATGACTAAATCTACTTGGATTGGTCAAGTGGTTAGCTCACTTGAACGCTTAAGCAAGGGTCGGATCCTCGGCTCCCCGCCTTGTATATGCTGCAACTCATTGGCCAACGGTTAAACTCTTAAATGGAGCTTCACACTGCGGATTAGTTGTAGTATAAAAAAAAAAAAAAAAAAGGGACTATAAATACGCGTTGAACCAAAACAAAAAAGGAACCCAACCCACCAAAAAAGTGAGTATGTCACTGTCTCAGTGCTTTTTCTCATTTGGAATTTTCGAAACGGTTTGGTTCTCTGTGGTGTGTACTATTATTTCCGTTACGACATTGCGGGACAAAACAGGTTCTAGTCACGAGGATTCTCATTTAACGATACCTTCTTAGTCTAAGAAACATTTTTTGTTCTTTTAAGGAGGTAATATGTAAAAATAACTTCGTCAATTTATATTACACTTTAATCTATACTTAATTTATATGAATTAACAGTAAATATAAAGATTTTATACCGTCCTCTAATTCAAAATTAACATATTAATTATAAATTATAATAGATATTTCTCTTTTTTACTACTTAAAAAATTATCATAATGAAATATATGTTTATAAGATATATATCTAAAATATTTTAATATGAACAATGTGTTAAAATTAAAATTTTTTATATATAAATTTATTTTTTTATACACTAATAGTGTAAAACTATTTTATATTATTAACCAATAGAAATATGAAATAATGATAAATCATCACAAAAAACTAGTTAATGTAATAACCACTCATCATAATTTAATATCAATTCTCAATTTTTATTAATTGATTAATGATATAAGATAAATTTACAGCTTGCATTGAAACTAATCTCTTTATATATTAGCACTTTCCATAAATATTAAAGAAAGTGTGAGATTATGACAAATAGTTATTATTATAATGAATAATTATTGTAAAAAAAAGTATGAGGACTCTTTGGCCGACAGTACTAACAGTATTATAAAAAAATAGGGTTTTACTAACAAGTGCCCTTAGGAATATTTAAAATAGTAAATTTAGAAAAAATTTAAAATATAATGGTGGGTCCTTTGCATAAAAAACATAAAAATGTATGTTTTCAAGATGAATATTTCTATTTTTAATTCCTTAACGAGTGCCCTAAGGGCACTTGTTAGCAAAACCCAAAAAAATATAGTAAATTAAGAGTTATCATACTAATCATGGTTGACAATGTAAAATACTGATAATGTATTATAATTAAACTCTTAATTATTTCTAATAATAATTATTATAAAATTATAATTTATATTAATCAATGACAGTTACTACCCAATCCAATAGTTTTAGGACTCATCTGGATAAAATTCTAGGAGTAATACTTGTTAATAATCAGAAGCACAAAGTAGAAGCAAAATCAAAATCAGAAATCTTAAATGTACTTAATTTAAAAATCAATTTCTTATTTTACTCCAAAATCACAAACAAAGGAGCCCTCAGAATCATTATTGGCTTATCTCATCGCCCATAAGTTTCCTGGTATACATGGATTATTATTACTCCCAATTCAAGTCCCAACATAATGTTATTTGCATATTTTCTTTTTAATATAGTTATTATATTCTACTAGTAATTTTCCCCGTGCGTTTCACGGTGCTTAATAGTAAGAACTATACTAAAAATACACATACATGATACATGTACATCACTTTGATTATCACTATGATTGTGTTTTCTGCAACAACTTCAAAAGTTCTTTGCACACAATCTTCTTGGCTGTTTTCTTATCAGCAGAACCTTTGTATTCATAATGGTGAGTAACACCATTAGCCTCTACCTCCATTCTTAAGGTAGTGACACCATCCTTTCTTGACATGCTCTTCTTTAATTTATACTGTTCTTTCTGGCATAGCTCTGTCAATTCTCTGGTCGGATGCAGCTTCAACGTCTCCGGCGTGATGAGGGGCTCCAAGAGAGGCCTTATGCTTCGCCACACGGCTTCCTTGTCGTAATCTGAGTCGACAAGGATCGCCCCGGCCAGAGACTCTACTATGTCTCCTAGAACCTGCCAACAATAGGGACATTATATTCTCATGTGGATGGTCGTGTTAGAATAAAATAATATCTTATATTTATTTTATATGGATTTAGAATAATATAGATTGATCATTAGAGACAAAATAGAGGCAACATACATGACAATAACCAAATTGTAAGTAATAATCTTCTAACCTTTGGAAATGATGTATCTGATTCCCATCCAATAGGTGATGCTGAAGACAAATCTAGAGAACGAACCGTGGCGGCGATATGCCTATGCAGTTCCTGTGAGGTATGGAGTATGTGTTTATGCAGATCAGCCTTAATTGCAGACCATGCATAACAATCATTGTTCACGGAAGCCGCCCTCATGTCGGTTAGTTGCCCGGGCGACAAGCCGGGATATTTATCATATAAATGTGTAGTAATGAGATGATCCAAGACAGAGTCACCAAGAAATTCTAGTCGCTGCAGTGCATGGCAAGGAATAATCAAATCATTCACAACTTTGAGGAAAACCAAAAAAGCTGATCATTAAGAAGAATGTGTACAATTACTTAGATATATACATACATTAAATGCTAATGTATGTCAGTTTTTGATATGGTGAATAATAACAAAAGTGAGTACCTGATAACATCTGGGAATTTCAGGCATCATGTAAGAACCATGAGTTAAGGCTTCCACTAGAAGAGTTATGTCCCGGAATGAGTAATTTAACAGTGTTTCTAGAAAGCTGACATTCACCAGATTCTCAGGGTGAATGCTGAAGTTCCTTACATAGGTTACAGTGTTGAAATTCACTTTAATGCCTACCCAATCCATAAACCAAAGTGCAGCCTTTTCGCCGCCGGCACTGAGGTAGGCACCAATAAGTGCCTCAACAACATCAGCAATGATTTTGCCTCTTAAATTTCGCTTTCTGCTGACAAAAATATCTGTACATGTGGAATCCAACTCTCTTAGTTTTGAACTTTTGGATTTGTCACCAGGAACAGCCCAAGTTTTAGGATCAAATGGCGCATTCCGTATGAAGCCCTGCAAGACAGAAGAATAGCAGTTCAATAAGGCAGTGTTTGGTTCCTGAGTGAGACAGGACATTGAGGACACTTGAGACAATCATGGACAAATAGCAGTAGCAATAAACAGATTCTGAGCATAAACAATATAGCAGTAAGTCACGGCACCCCGGGGACGTTGTGACACAGTAATAATAGAGAGTGTCTCTACCGGAAGTCGGCGATCGCAGCCAAACTTGCAGAGGGCAGCATTAGAAATGATCTTTTCCCTCTTCACACTAAGGAGACCTTCATGATGATTCTGATAGCTGGTGAAAAGCTGTTGACTAGCAGCATATTTTAAAAAAGAGTCTCCAAGTGTCTCTAGAGATTCATAGTGGAAGTTCTCTTTGCATCTTTTTGTAGTAATTGCTTCCAAGACCTAGAATTCAAAATAATGCAGATAATTCCACCACAGTGAAATTTACATTTCATATTTTTCTAGATGATAATAATAATAATGACAAATTTGACAAGACTGCACTAGTAGCCTACCTTGATTATTTGAATCTCATTTTGCTTGCAATGTTCCAAAAGCATCTTTCTTAAGTTGGAAGCTACAAGCAAAGACTCGACTCGGTGCATGATCGATGGAATAAATGCGAAGGAAAAACTTGTTCTAAGTGGTAATGGTGCCATGACAATATGACACAGTTCAGGAGGCAATTCAACAGAGCTCTTCCTTGGTTCTGAAGAAAATGAAGAACACAAAGTTAGCCTTCAAACTGAGGCCAAATGAAATAATGGTATTGTTCAGAAACAAATAGTCAGTAAGATCACACAAAGGTAAAACCTGTTTCCTTCTCTTTTCTTCGTCCTTGGAAGTAATTTTTAACATGAAAAATATGCCTGGCTTGAAGTAGTTTTTGGTTTTCAAACTGCAACTGGATGCCATGCCTGAAATGTGAAAGAAAAAATACAAGAATAGTGCACCAAGTAGATCAATTGACTTAAGAATAAGCATCAATCACAACTAGATACTTACTTCTGTTCATAGTACTTCTTATATGTAACACCTTCACCACCCCCCATGTCCAAATGTGAGTTTCCATCCAAGTCCATTATACCAGTGGTGATATAAAGTTGGCCATTATGAGGAGTATGGACCACAGAGTTTTTTAGTATGCAAGTGCAAACTTTGCCATTTTTAGTTGTTGTATTGAGAATATGATTCTCACATGTACAATTAGATGGATCTACAGAGCAAATTGACATCCAATCAATGGTCGTTCCTTCCTTGATCGGAAGTAGAAGATAATCTATCTCAAGATCATCTTCTGAACACAGTTTGTCTAAAATACTAGCCAACTTATCCATTTTTTGATCCAAAAGGAGTCTAAGGATAGTGACTTGGAATCTTTTACACAAACGAACCTGAAAAATAAACACAAACAAACAACAATTACTTTGAATTTTCATAACACCTCTTAAAAGTTGGATACTATTAAAGCAATAATAATATTTGTCGTACAACAGAAATACGTCCAACTAGTATCCAACGTGTGTTATACTAAGACATAATGTGTGCTATATGTATAGCACATATACGTATAACACACGTTATGTCTTATGTATAGTACATATTGGATACTAGTTGAACGTATTTCTGTTGTACGACAAGCATTATAAAGGAGCAGCATAGCATACCATCTCTGGGGAAAGAGTGATGATTCCTAGTTGTCTTAGCTTTATTGACATGCTCCCTTTATCATAAACCATTTCAAATTGTGTGCATGCAATTTCTGGATCAAGTTCAGTTCTCATTGCAAGAACAATGTCAGAGGTATCATGGCTAAAATTCGGCTTTAACTCCATTAGGTAGCAGTTGTACATTGTTTCCCCAGAATTAGAGAAGCGATTCACCAATTCGTGCGGTACATAACATGGTTGCTTCTCATTGTGAGGCTCATTCCCTATAAGAATTAGATAGATGTTAAAGCCAATCTCTGAGTTTTATTTTTAAGTAGTAATGGTTTAGAGTGAAAGGGAGTATTAGGAGGAGAAGCAAAAGAAAGAAATGAAGTTACCAAACCCCTCCACCTCTGCTGCTTCTTCGACGATATCAGGGACAAGATGATCAGTTAAAGCTCCAAGCTTATGAAGCTGCTTGCATGCTTCAAGACAAGCAAGTTTCTTCAGGATTTTTCTGTCACCTTCAACATGAACAGACTGTAGAGGACAGCTTTTCGGAAAAAGCATTGTTCCGGTTTCTTTTATCCACCTTGGAGTAGGTTTGAAGTACCTGAGGATGAAGTTCAGATGCAATATATAATGAACAAAACAAGGAATGATATTGATGTGGAATTCATCAAGATAAAACATCTTTGGTTCCCAACGTGTAATGGAGTCTTGGAGTAGTGTCATAGGAGTCAGAGTCACATACTCTAAAATTGATTCCGAACGCACCATCTCATATTTATGTCTTTCTTCCAGCACACAGTGACTCCCTGACTCCCTTCCAATGTACAATGACTCAAAAATTGGAGTGAACAAAAAATTAACAATTTTGTTCAGAATAAAAAAAACAAACTAAGGCAGCAATAATGCAACTAACCCATCTGCAGGAAGCCGAGAGCAAAAGAAGTATATCAAACTGATGCTAGAGCTAAGATTAACAGAAGCTCCAGTGCTTTCAACGCGATAAACTTCCTCATCATCGCTTTCGAGTGGATCACATGGAAGAGAAGAATTTCGCAAGGACTCCTTCCTCATAATGTCCCCACTTGCAAGGTATGTCTCTAGTCTAGAATGAGTAACTGAATCCCCACTGAAATTTCAGAGACAAAACACAAAATTAAATTTGATGCTAAGATAGATCGCCTCTTTTACTATGTTCAACATATGAAAGGATTTACCTTTTAACCATAAGAACATAATCTGAATTCTGCATTCTAGCACGGCCTCGAGATTGTATGAAACTACACACAGTTGGACATGGATCAAATCTAATAACCAGGTTGCAACTTTGAACATCCAAACCTTCTTCAAGAATTGATGTTGTAACAATGATATTGACCTGAATATCAAAATATTATTTCCTATAATATATAAAAAACTGTTCTTAGTTGATCAGTGGATGATCTAAGAAAGCAACATACATACCAATCCCTTTCGAAATTCTTCCACAATTTCGTTTTGTTTTTTCCTTGATTGGCTTTGCAGTCCAAAATTGTTTCCAGCAATGTATTTAGTTTTCCAGCTATTGTATTTTGGAAGCAATGCATTCAAGAGATCTTTAAGGACAATGGCTGTAATGATCCTTTCCACAAACACTAGGCATCTCATTTCAGTCAAACCCCTGCAATTGGAGCATAAAAACTAGATTCATCAAAATGCATTAAATTTGAACCATAACAATACAAACAGATCACTACTCACTACATACAATCAAATAGCTGAAAAATTGTATCTTTTCTGTGTCAAAACCATTGGCACCGTCCTATTACGTTGCGTTCGTTTTTTTCTGACTCTGGGTCAGAATCTGGGAGTCGATGAAAAATTGACTCTGTCGAGTGTTTGGTACGAGGGTCACAAAGGGAGACACAAATATGTGTGAGGGTGTGTTCGGAGTCAATTTTAGAGTCACTGCGACTCCCTTGATTCTGACTCTATGACTCACTTGACTCTGACTCCAGAGTCACGGAAAACAAACACTACCTAGAGACAAATTCTACTCCAGCAGAGTAGGATCACTAGGATCTCACGAATTGTGTTAGAATGCAAGACCTTTTTGAATGAATCAATCACAACCAGAGAATAGATAGTATGGATCAAAGATCAATAAAAGAAAAATTGAAGAAGAGTTAACCTTGAACAAAA
This sequence comes from Aeschynomene evenia, assembly GCA_013621005.1. NCBI lineage: Eukaryota > Viridiplantae > Streptophyta > Magnoliopsida > Fabales > Fabaceae > Aeschynomene > Aeschynomene evenia. The sequence continues at coordinate 6,005,701 of CM024266.1, forward strand.
ATGTGAACCACAAAAGGTGTTCAGGCATCTAATAACAACTTTGAATTGTTCAAATAATGGAAATGTAAATGGTGAAGGTGAGAGCTATTCATGATAATAACCAAATACATGATTTTAACAACATCTAAAATATTTTGAAAGAAATCAATTGAAGATGATAACCTGTATTCGAGTAGAGTGTCAATAAGACTAGAAACTTTCTCTGTCAACAACCCCACTTTCACATTGGATTCAATGCTATCACTGATAGACCACTGAGGAACTGAATGTGAAAAATATTTAGAAATAATTAGTTACAATAAAGAATGGAATCAAATTCATACTTAAAACTTCACCAAAGATTATAGAGTCAGTACCGGATGGTAAGTAAGTTATAATTGTCTTCAAACTAGCTAGACTAAAATTCTGAACAATTTTATCCCCGGAGTTACCAGATGAAAATGATTCGCGTTCATTACAAGACAAGAATTCTGCAGCCTGTCATGAAAAATAGTACCTGATATCAGTAACCATGAGCAAACACCAAAGTTATAGAGTCACAAAGGAGAAGGGTGAGTAAGAACCTTCAATGCCAACCAAACACCAAGCATGTTCAAGCAAAAGACTATAGCAGAACAGATCTTTGTTATTCTTTTCTGTGCAGATTCAATAGCTGATGTAGTAAAATCAGCACTTTCGAGTAAGAGAGCATACTGAGGAACCAAATATCAAAGTTAAAGTCAATAACCACAAAGAAATGATGATCAATTCTTATCTGATATAAAAAATGAAGAACTTGTAAATAGCATTAAATGGAAAAAGAAAGTGATTCTGACTAATAGCATAGCATTGGTAATTTGGCATTGATTTAGAGCATGCATTGAAATTTGATCTCTTAACACACCTGTTGCTTTAAGCTCTTGAGTTTCTCTGCTAATTCTTCAGATAACTCCAATGGAATTCCATTTTCCTTGTAAAACTTGAACCTTGCAGTTGAGATTGGTATGAACTCTGCGATGACAGCTTCACTTTTACATGTGTATACCTTCAATTCAAAAATTCATGTCAAAAACTATAAAACAGTACATAACAAGAACAAGTGCTGATACTAAGTTGCAGCAGAACACAATAAGAAAAGCCAAAAAAATGTACAGAAACAAGAAAATTGAAAGCAACCTTTGAATGTAGTAAAGTCATTAGCTTACGAATATTTTTGGACAGGGTCTCTTTAGAGTTTCCAACTGGATAGAGAAAAAAACGAAATTAACATCATATGAATAACTGAAAGTACTAAAAAGATTAGGAAAGAAAATTTGCAATGCAATAGAGAGACATATAGTTCATGATTATATATACCATTCGACTTAATTGGAGAGGCAGTCATCCCAAAAATTCGAGGGAGTTCAGAGATTCCAGACCTTAATTGGTGGTGATAAAACTCCTGCATGCAAATATCATTAATTAGTTTCTGGATTAATTATTCTTAAGTGCATAAAATATACAGGACCATAAACAAACTTCTTAAAAGAAAATAATCATTTATTTTTGTTGATAACAATATGAATTAACAATAACAACTGATTAATGAAAAACTTTATACTATCTGTGGATGAAAATTAAATATTATAAAACTAACCCTCATTATACAAGCATAAGGGTGTTTACCCCTAGCATGATGGCATTCATCCATTATCAAAACTTTGATCATGCTGAGTTTGAGAAAGCTGTGCCTCATGCTATTGAGCAATATTGCAGGAGTCATGACAAGAACCTATACATTTAAAAACATTATTGTTTAGAAAAACTAACCATAATCTATGCAATTAAACAAAAAAATAATGATTGTGGAAGGAGTATCTATCAATGGTTGATTTTTATTTTTTAAATCTGTTTTGTTTAATTATCAAAATAATATTATACAATTTTCAACAATTTGATTGGCCTAATTTATTGTTTATATCCAATCAAACAAAGGCTGACCTCAGATTTATCTGTTTCTTGTTTCCATGTAGCAGCATCCCAAAAGTCAGTCCCCATCTCTCCCCAATAAACTCCCACTTTCAAATCGGTGTACCTCCTCACAGCCTCAGCTTGCTAAAATTAAATTAGAACAACAACAAGGAAAGAAAAACACACATTGAGAAAACTCACTCAACCTATATATATACTAATAATATATAGGCTTAAATATCATTTTAGTCCACTATCTTTAGATTTATCACATTTAATCCACTAGCTTTCAAAAAGTGAGCACTTTTGATCCACTATTAGTCAATTGTTAAGTCAACGAACACGTCAGCAAAAGTCAACATCCATGTCAGCAAAGTCAACCGACACATCAGCAAAGTCAACCGACACATCAGCAAAGTTGATGGCCATGTCAGCTAAGTCAACGTACACGTTAACAAAGTCAATGGCCATCACAGCAAAGTCAACCGCCATGTCAGCATCATTAAGTCCACGTCAGCACAGTGGACTAAAATTGACAATTTTTTAAAGCTAATGGACTAAATGTGACAAATCTAAAGATAGAGGACTAAAATCAGAATTTATATAAAACTAGTGGACCAAAATGATATTTAAGCCTAATATATATATATATATTTACTACTAAATATATATATATATATATATATATATATATATATATATATACATACTTGAGTGACCAAAACAACTTGAGGAACCAAGAAGACTGCAATGTATGGAGAAGGCTTGCGCAGCAAATAAGCATAGTTTCGAAGGAGCATGATTGCTATCAGAGTCTTCCCTGAACCAGTCTCCAAGAACGCTATGGTGTTCTCTTTTATAGCACTCTCCAAAGCTTCAATCTGGTAGCTGCACAAAATTAAAAAACAAAAAACAAGAATGAAAAATATATACTTAATACAAGCATGATCAATTTCTGAACATTAAAAAACACATCATTAATCACATATAACTCACGTTGGATACTAGTTGGATGTATTTATATTGTACAACAAATATTATCGAAAAACAATGCATGAGTTAAAAAAGATGCTATTTTTTCAACAACACAAACTCCATATAACACAATGCATATGGACTTAAAAACACTATAAAGGGTCAATTTTTTTTTTTTAATTTCTTCACATAATAATTAAAAAAAACTCACCTTCTAGCAAATGGAATAGTCTCAGATGAAGCCTGGAGCTGGTTACCAGAATCAATGTCCATTGTTCTCATCACTGCTTCTTCCATGGTTTCTATCTGGGTTGAAAAAATGAAGAGTACAAAAAGGCGATTGAGGTAAAAATGAAAACTTTTCTATAATAAGATTTCTATAATTTATAGCACAATATAGTAAAAATAAATTCATAAATATGTTTTTTTTTTTGTTTTCATTTAAACAAACATATGGTCCATAATAAGGACTAAAATTGATCCTTAGGAGAAGGATACTTTTAATCCCTCTTTATATTTTTATTTTGGAATATTGATGATATGCTTATATATTTATCTCTAAATATAAAAATTATGTATTATTGCATCAGGATTAATTGTTCATTTTGTAAATATTACAATCATATAAATTTATTCTAAATTAATTAAATTTTAATTATTTGCTTAACATACAGTATATATTTTTCTACATTTGTGATACGTACGGCACTTCAATGCAGCCTGTGACTGGTTTGACGACAAAAGATTGGCAGAGAAATAGAAACTTTTGGGATTTCTAGGAACAGTCCCTTTAAGAAGGATGGACAATATTAACATTAATGTTTGTTCATCAAAAATATATTTATTGAATGTCAAACACGAGTTATATATTATACATAATATATTATATACGTTATATTTATATCACACATTATATATGACATATAATATATATTAAATATTTGATAAATGTATTTTCGATGTACAACAAATATTACTGCAATATTAATGTTATGACCTAGTATCTTACGGTCCTTTTTGACAATTTTATAATTAAAAGTGATCTTTTTTAGTATTATTTAAATAACATTCATTCTATATCACTATTTTTTAATAAAAATTTTCAAATATAAATTTAATTATAATTAAAACCAATTTTATAAATTAAGTCGATAGAAACTCCGGTTTAATTTACAAATTCTAATTCTTAAACACATTTTTTTTCTAAGTTTGCCAAACGTGATTTATAATACTTTTATTCTTGTTAATACTTTGTCATCGGAAAATAATTCTTAGGGTGAATTTAGATAATATTTATGACTTTTTAGAACTTTTCATAAGTTAAAGTTATTATATACATATGTGTTTGAATTAATTTTTATGTAATTTTTAACTTTTTAAAAAGTTATTTTAAATATTTCTTGGAAAGTTAAAGTATTTAACTTTTTTAAAAAGTCTTTATGCAACTTTCTAAATATCTAGCACTATAAATCAAAATAAGTACTTATATTATTTTACTTCCAAACACATACATAATAATTTTTTTAAAAGTTACTTATTATTAAAGTTCTTATCAAAAAGTTCTTTATATATAAGAATTTAATTAAGCTTTTTATTCAAAGTAGTCTAAATACTTGCCTACTCTTACGAACAATATTCGTATTGTTTAAGAGTATCTTATAAATAGGCGTCTAACACAACATTTTCAAAAAGAAACAATGTGGTTTCACTTAAATGGTGTTGCTTTTGTACCATCAAAATGGGTCAAATTCGTTAGACTTACTCATTTATCCACTAGAAAAATGAGGATTTTGTAAAAAAATTTTGGACCTTTCAACATTAACTCGTTTATGACTTGGTCTATTTGTCCCTCAAGTTAAACGGACTAATCTGTCAGTTAAATGGGCCAACTCGTTGAGTTCGCAGGTCAATCTGTTTATCTGTTTATTTTTTAAAAAAGATTAAAAAAATTGTATATTGATGTTTATATAGGTAGCGTTTGTTTGGGCTATACAGGACACAAAATACAATACAGAAACTTGTGTCACATGTTTGTTTGGGCTGTACACATACAATACATTCTGTATTTGTACAGATTTTTTGTGTATTTTGTGTCCACCATCTAGTTAGGTACACAAAATACAGATACAGAAATGTTAATGAAAATTCATACCAAGTGTGCCCCTGTGAACTTTATCTAATTCCCCTTATGTCATTTTCCCTGTTCTGCTAGAACTCTACTCTAGAAGAAGAACTTCATACCTTCGCGCCGTCACCTCCTCCGACCACCGCGTGGTCACGTCTCCGGTCGATTCACGGTGCCGCTTCTCCGAATCGCAGTCGTTTCGATGCTTCTCTCTCTTGTCGCGTTCCCCTATTACCCTGCTTCCCTCCACTAAAGTTCCCTGTGTCGTCACCGTTCACTGATTTGCCGCGCCGCCATGAAGATAAGTCGAAATCCCATATTTTGTGATGTTTTGATAGATTTCTTCCACACTTCCATAGAAGTTCTGGAAATGGTTTCAGCTAGGATATTTGAATGCTACATGCTTAAGTATGCAAAACACCAGATGGTTAGAGCTATTATGCTATTATCTTGTTTTTTTTTTCTTGATTCCTTCGAACCTATTATGCTATTATCTTGTTTTTTTTTAAAAAACTTTTATGCTTTACGTTTTATTTTTTTTCTCTTCTTTTTTATTATTTTTTCTTGATTCCTTTGAGTGACTGGTGATGGAGGAAGGAGGACGAGCGGTGGTGATGGAGGAGAGAGGACAACCGGCAATGATAAAGGAGAGAGCATTGATGGAGTTCGAAAGAGAGCTTCTTCCAATTTGGGATTCGGGAACATAGATTAGGTCTAAGATTTTTTAATTGGGAATGATGGATAGTTTTAATTAAAGGGTGATTTCGACTTTTCCTATAAATTAGTTGTATTGTCTTTTGAATCAAACATAAAACAATATATCAAATACAGATACAGAATGGTTCTGTACATATGAAAACAAACATGAAACAAAATAAATAAATTTTACTGTATTGTATTGTTCTGTACTTGTATTTCTGTATTGTATCGTACAAGTTTTGAAACAAACGCTACCATAGTGTTTTGATAATTATGGATTGTGTTTATGATGTTTGGACTATTATTTATCAATTCTCATTTCTCAATATTATTATATTTTGTTAATATTTAAATTACATAAAACGTAATGATATTTGGTATAGGTTAATTAGATTTATTGTAGTTGTGAAATTAATAGATTTTTAAATTATCAATAAAGTAAAATATATTTTTAAAAACATTGTAAAAAAATGACACAATTACAAAAAAAAAACTTAAACGGACGAACGGATGGTTGGCCGGCTCACGGGTTTCTCATAAACAGACTAGTTCTAAACAAATACCTGCATAAGTTATACGGACAAGTCGGACCGACCCGTTTAACTTGCGGACTTAAACGAATCATGTCTAAACATGCGGACCCTAGTCATTTGACACGCCTAGGTAGTGAGTAAGAAAACAACCTAGTAGACATAATTAATTTATATTCATAGGGGAAAAATTGCAATAGAGAAACAAAGTTATAATAATATGATCACCTTTTCATTTGATTCATGGTGATCGTTGTTGTCGAAGTCGTCGTCGTCGTTGTCCATCTTGCTTTTCTTGTGCGGAAAGGAATCCAATGACGACAAAGAATTGCTCGGACGATGATCAGGAGAAACTGATAGAGAATCTGTACTCGTTCTCTTTGTACTTGTCGCTGTTGTTGTAACCATTTAAAGTTGATTCAGTTCATGTTTTAGTTGTGACTATTCTTCTGTACTTCAAGATCAAATCTAAATCTCAATCTCTCTCTTTATTGGGGAAAATAAAGAAAAAAAAAGTGTTGTGCTTTTGTTCGGTTCAAGATTCATAGAACTGCAGGAATTAATGTATATGCAGGAATTAATGTATATGAAAGCTCAAAAGTAGTTGCACTTTGACGTTAAAGGTTATTGTAAAAATATTAAGAAATTCAATAAATATTTTTGATTTACTAAAAAAGTTACTAAAATGACTAAATTATTTTCTTTAATTGGCCGGTCAATAAGGTGATAATTAAGAGAAAAAAAGTAGTGAAATCAAGCTATAATAGATGTAATATGTTAAATCTGTATTAAACTTTGAAAATGACAATCAACATTGAAATATTTTCCCCCTAAAATGTTCATTAAAATAAAGAATAAATACCTAAATCAGTCCCTGAACTGTTTTAGAGTGTCCACATTCATCCATAAACAAATTTTATTAGTCCTGCAGTCCCGAAACTTATATTCTATGAGACAAATCCTTCCCTCCGTTAAGTGTTCCCGTTAGTGGCTAACAAATTTGTCCTATGTGGAGTGTTAACTTTGCCACCTTGCAATTAAGTACCACGTCATTAATAAAAATCTTGTAAAAGACATATCACTCATTGTCCCTAACATTCATCCTCATCCATCACTCCTCCTCCATTAACATCTCTCTTCAACACTCATCCTCCACCTATCACACATGACCACCAATCTTCAAAGTATCACACCACTGTTATACACTCTCTCTCTAATATACTCCACTTCCAATGAATCTTGCTCCATCAAATAAATAGAAATGACGAGCTCTATTCACATGACAATAGAGGAAAAAAGCAACCCCTTCTTCTTCTGGATCTATTTTTTTTTTTAAAGCCACTTTCTTTTGTACTCTTTTTGGGAAGTATTACTCATTAATTTTATTTTATTGTTGAAGGATTGATTGAGTTTTTTACTTTGGGCTGTTAAGTTTGAAGCTGATGTTGAAAGAAAATAAAATCATTTTTTTATTTTATTAAAGACAAATTAAAATAATAAAGAAGATAATTTGATAGATACTTTTTTTTCAATATTGTTCTCTCTACTGCAATATAATATTAATGCCAGACCTCATAATCTCACAAAAGTTAGGATTTTTTTATCTTTATTTTCTTCATAATTTTTCTTATTAAAATCAATTATTAAGATATTTCTTTCATCTACTTAAAGCAATGACTCTTTTTATTACCATTACCCTTGTCTCCCTTCATCCACTTACAACACAAGATAAGCAATATAGGAGCAACAAATGGGTATGTGGATTTGAGCAAGAGAATGTCTTGTGTGATGATGATATATAGTCTCGAAAATATTTGCAAGGGCAAGAACAATGGTTGTACAATAGTAGTGGTTTGATGGGTGAAGGATGGGTGCTGAAGAGGTGTGTTAATGGAGGAGTGATGAGCGAAGAATGGAGGTTAGGGATAAAGACTGATTTGTCCTCAAAAAGACTTTCATTAATGACGTGGCGATTAACTGCAAGATGGCAAAGTTAACCGTCCACGTAAGACAAATCTGTCAGCCACTAACGGGAACACTTAACGGAGGGACGAATTTGTCTCACGGAATACAAGTTATTGACATAATGTCTACCTCAACCCCTCAATTTCTCGTATTCCTCACCTCATTCATATCTTTAACACATGAGATAATCCCAAACTAAAACAACAACATAAATAATTAATACATGATTTGTCTCACATTATCCTTATTTATATATATACTCTTTACACTTTCACTTTGCTAATATCAATTGTTTTAAATAAAATAATAATAAATAATAGGGTGTGTTTAAAACCATTAAAAATGATAAATGAATTGATTTTTAAATCAATTCTATTGTTTGAAATACAAAAAGTAAGGAAATGAATTGAATTGCAATTCTCATGGAATTGATAATTGTATATATTTTTTTTGTTTCCCACGGTATCCCCAGCCCGGAAGCCAAGGACTAATCCGTTGCGGATCTGAGTTCCATTTAAAGGTTTGCTGCTAGCCAATGGGTTGCTGCATACACAAGATGGAGATCGAACCCCCAACCTTTGCTTAAGGAGACAAATGAACTAACCACTTGACCAACCCAAGTTGATTGATAATTGTATATTATTAAATCCCATAAGTTTTAAAAGGATTTTGATAGAAATGATTTAGAATTTAATTCAATTTATTTCATTTCATTTAATCTACATATTTAATTATTCCAAACACAAATATGATTGCTAAGTGGTTTAGAAAGTTTTGGACTGATTTAACTCACATTTTTCCTACAACCTGATTTGCAACATACACATGAACAAGATCTCGATCACAAGAATCTCCTATATATGTATCATCATTGAACCCTAAAACCACACAATCCATCCCACACATAAGAATTCAGACCCAAATTACTCGAATATCCATAAGTAATTATGTCTCAAAGAGATTAATATATCACGTGTATACATTAAATTCAATTTGAGTTGAGTGTAAATACTTTTTCTATGTAAAGTAATTTAGTTAAAGTATGGGATTAAAAGTAAAATAAGATATTTTTAGTCTTGAACCCTAAAGTTTTGGACATTATAAAGAGAACCCCAACTCTCTCATTTATATTATTTTTTTTTCTTTTGGTGAATCTGTAATATATTTTTGGTCACACTTAATCTTTAACGAAGAGTATTTTGGGCCTAAGCCCATTTAATGCAAAACCAAATCTACAAATGGTGGCCCAATAACCCAACGGCTAGTAATTATAAAACGGCTAGTTGATTTTTCTAATTTTCTCTTGTCAACTTTTTTTTCTTTCCCTCCATTTTCTTTCTTTCTTTCTATAGTTGCAGCAATAATCATTGATCGTGTTCTTTTTCTTTTCTCTCTTTAAAATAATCCACACACTCATTTTCCTCTCTTTAATCAGTTTCTACTACTTTCAGATAACAGAAAAGGAAAATTAAACAAGAAAAAAAGTGTGAACATTTTATTTTCCTGGAAATAAAAAAAAAATTCTGGCTTGAGAATTTTATCTTTGTTTTTTTATGACAATGATTTTTGAGAGAAGCTCCCCGGCGGTGAGGTGCTTCATGACACCGCCGCCGCCGCTGCCGCCGCTGCCGCCATCGTCGTGGAAGATGAGGCCTTTTTCTTCTTCCCCTTCACAGTCTCCGAACATGCCACTCTCAGAGAGGAAGATGAGATTATCACCAGCTTCTTCATCATCTTCTGTGAGCAAAGGTGATCTTTTTCATGTTATTCATAAGGTTCCTGCTGGGGATTCACCTTACGTGAAGGCCAAGCAAGTTCAGGTAACATCTTTTTTTTTTTTTTTTCAATTTCCCTTTTTTTCTTATTGATCGGTTCTTCTTTTCTTTTTTTATCAGTTTTGTTCAGTTGAGTTCAGATGTTTCACTGTTTCTTGCTTACCGGTTTCTTGGCCTTGATTTTTCTGTCGTGTGAAAGAAAATTCCTTTTTTTTATGCAAAGTCTTTTTTGGATTTTTGGGTTAATCTTAAATTAGTGATTATGCATAACTCTGTTGCTGAAATCTTGAGAAGAATCAACAGAGTGTGGAAGGGTTATTTCTGAATTGAATAATTGTGTATGATTTGCAGTTGGTGGATAAGGATCCAGCTCGATCAATTTCAATGTTTTGGGCATCAATCAATGCTGGAGATCGTGTTGAGAGTGCATTGAAGGATATGGCCTTAGTTATGAAGCAGTTGAATCGGTCTGATGAGGCCATTGAAGCTATCAAATCTTTTCGCCATCTATGCCCTTCTGAGTCTCAAGAATCTCTGGATAACATCCTTGTTGAACTCTACAAGGTCAATCAGAATTCTCTCTATCTTTCTTTCTTTAGCTGGTTTTTGCAATCATTAACTGATGAGGTTAGGGTTTATAGCATATACTGCTAAAACAAACATTTCATGGAAAAAAGCACTTTTTTTGCCTTTTGTGTTGCATTGGTAATGGACCCTTTTAATCAATAATTAAGTGACTAAAGATGGATTTTGGACATGTCTTAATTAGAATATTAGATGTCTTTTTGGACAAAACTAGGCATATAGAAATATATGGCAAACCTAATGCAGACGAAATTTTTTATTAGTTTCTTCAAGATAAAAGATGAAAAGGGTACACATGACTATAGTGTTTGTAATTTACCATTTACTTATATTGGAGGATTTTTCTTACAAATGTTGATGCACTACTGAAAGAATTGAGCATCATATCATGTATTTTGAACTGTTTTGCTTATGCTGGTACAGAGGTCAGGAAGGGTTGATGAAGAGATTGCTATGCTTCATCACAAGTTGAAGCAAATTGAAGATGGTGTGACTTTTGTGGGAAGGTCAACAAAACAAGCAAGATCCCAAGGGAAGAAGATTCAGATAACTGCTGAGCAAGAGATATCAAGGTGCTTGTATTTTTCAAACCTGCAGTTTCTTCATGCAGTTCTTCACCTAATTGTAATTCCCTCTATTAATGTAGGATACTGGGGAACTTGGCCTGGGCTTACCTGCAGAAAGGCGACTATAAAACTGCCGAAGAACATTATCGGTGAGCTTTTAGGATGGATTCAACTGTCATCAGCTTTCATATTTTACATTTCTTGAAAGAAAATGGGAAATAATTCCTTATCTGTTTTTGCAGGAAAGCACTTTCTTTTGAGGTTGATAGGAACAAGCAGTGCAACTTGGCAATCTGTCTGATGCAAATGAGCAGGATTACAGAAGCAAAATTCCTGCTGCAGGCAGTAAGCACCGCGACGAAAAATAGGAAGATGGATGAATCGTTCGCCAAATCATTCGAACGCGCTTCTCAAATGCTAAGTGAGTTAGAGTCAACATCATCAGTTAAGAGTATGTCACAATGCTCTCCACAAAGTAGTCCAGCTGATGATCTGAAAAAGGTTACAAATGTAGGAAACATGGGTGGATGTAACTCGGATATAGTTAAAAGCAGGACAGAGAATTGGTCCTTGACATCTGAGGTTGAAGTATCTCATGCAAGGAGGAGGTTGTATGAGTCCCCTGATCCTGCTAGAAGAGATTTTAATAAGGTTCCTTACACAAAGCAGAAAAGATCATCATGGGGTTTCAATCATAATGGATATCAAAGGGAAGCTTGGGGGAATGTCCATTCAGATCCTAAACCTTCTTTTGGGAATGTTGCTAGTGATAAGTATGGCTTGGCTTCTTCACCTGCCAATGGAAAGTGGAGGGCAAAGACATCAGAAGATGCTGCAGATGAAAATAACTGGAGATCTAAACCACCAGAATCACATCATCATATGGTTTTGGATGGTGCAAAAGATTTTGCTGATGTGAAATCTGTTGGAGATAGCAAGAGCTCTGGAAATTCAGTTAATCTCCTTGAATTCACCTCAGGAAATGGAAAGCCACTTGTGAAGAAGAGTTGGGCAGACATAGCTGAAGAAGAAGAAGAAAATGAAGAACATTATGATTTTTTCAGTGGAGGATATGCAGATTTCAATGTTCAGCATAGTGAACAAGTGTTTAATGATGAAAATGTGAACTTGAACATTATCAGTCAAGCTCCAGGGAGTGCTGGTTTGTCAAGGAATCCGATGGTAAGGCGGTCGTTGTGTTTTAATCCTCAACTGACACCGGAATCTGCATACAACAAGGATTCAAACTTGGAAGGCCGTGGAATTCTTTCAAATCACAGTGATTCATCATTTTCTGGGGAGCAATTTCTGAGGAGAAACAGGTTGCAGGTTTTTAAGGATATCACTCTTCACCCTGAAACACCAAGAGGTCATGACTAGTCTTGAACTTTAAGGTTTATTTTCTCTTTGGCAGTAACAAAATGCTCCTTATGGATTGGGGAGGAGGAGTATCATATATAGTTTAGCCTATTCATTCATTCATTCATTCATTTGTTCTTAGTTATGTTTCATCTGTGGCACACAACCTTTGTAAATGAACCTCTCATGTTTCCTTGCACTGTAAAAAGTTACATCAGTTAATATTGATTCTTCTGGTGGAAGAGTTGCAATTTAAGGCATATTCACAAATTGTAGTTTCAATTTGAATGCTTAATATGGATGATCTATGAAATTCACAAGCCCTCATAATTGTGTTTCTCATTATGCATAACTAGCCTAATACATGCTGCTGTAATTGAAGTTGTCATTTTGTTATAAAGTTAAAATAATTTATATATTTTTCCACATAAATATAATATAAATAACTTTGTTATAGAATTACTTTATACAACTAATCATATATTATTAGTATATAAATAGAATTTAAGATTTAATTTTATGTATGATAAGTTATAACCCTAATCACACGAGGCAACTAATGATGTTACAGAATAGGTAATAATTTAGAAAACAGTGTACTTCAGAAAATTGAAAAATAAAAAAACAAAAAATCAAAGAAAAAAATATAAAATTTATTCTAAAAAATCACTTGAGAAACGAGGAAAAAAAAAAGGAAAATATTCTTATTCTCAGCAGCCACACAGCCATAGCTAGAGCTACTACGAGCCAAGGGAAGAAAACAAAGGAGGGTCTCTTCTGCAAACCACAAAGTTTGTTGACAATCGAGTTAGGAGGTAACGATGAAGTTGCAGTGTGCGCTTTCTGGTTCTACCTGGAACCGTTGTTTAATTCGGCCACAGCATAACAACACTAACACTAGAACAAGACCCTTCTTTGTTCCTCCTTCGTTCTCCACTACCACTATGAATCGCACAATATGCTGTTCCATCAAGACCTATCACTTGTCACACCTCACTCACGATGAGGTTCAGAGCCTCAAGACACGCCCCCGAATCGATTTCTCCTCTATTTTCAGCGTGGTGGGTATTGGGTGTTCTTCCCCACATTTGTTTTTTTGTTCAATTTTCTCAAATGGGTTTTTTGTTTTCAGTCTAAAAAACCATGCTTTTTCACTTCTTTGTTAAAAAAATGTTTTTTTGGCAGGTCAACCCCATTGTTGATGATGTTCAGAGAAGAGGGGATGCTGCTGTTAAAGAGTTTGGTGCTTCTTAATTCTTTGTTTAGTATATTGTCTATGCTCTTGTTGAATTAACTTTTGTGTGTGTGTGCATTATGAAATATTCTTTGACTGTGTTTGTGTGTGTGTGTGTTTTATAGATATACTTCAAGGTTTGACAAAGTTGAACTGGATAAGTTAGTTGACGTTGTCTCTGAGCTCCCAGACCCAGTGGTATGATGGTTTGGATATTGATATCTTACTAGTTACTGTAAGGGTGTGTTTGGTTGAGAGCTAAAAATGGGGTTCTACTTGTAGAGTTCATCCAAGAAAATTTCCACCCCACTTTTACTCTAAACTAAACACACCCGAAATCTTTTGTTGGCATTTTGGTGAAGCTATGCCCCTTATTGTTTTATTGTTATTACTATTATTATTATTGGACAGTATGTTATGCCCTCCTTTCTATTTTAGTGGGCATTTGATGTTGGTTTTGATGCTATTCTTTTAATGTCTTTGCTTTTTGCAGCTTGATCCAGCTATTAAGGAAGCTTTTGATGTTGCCTATAGTAACATATATGCGTTTCATGCTGCACAGAAGTCACCTGAGAAAAGTGTTGAGAACATGAAAGTATGTCGATGTCGGTTCTTTTCTTTCTTTTTGGCTTAACTGGAGCTGAAATGAAAATGATATTTAACATATTTGTGTACATTTTTAAGAAAAATTTAACATTCAAGAAGATATTATTAGTTCAGCTAAGTACTATAGATACTTATGGTGTGTATTTTGTGAATCTACATGTTAAGTAGGTGCTCCCAACACTATTAAGTAATAGATAAATAGTGCTAGAAAGTAAGAAAGATCAATTTGATTGAATGCCATTAATGAATCCCGGTTCTTGATTAGTTTCTTCTATCTTATGAATTTTCATCTTTTCATAGGCGAATTTCATCTCATTCCATTATCATGACTTCATGTTTGCCCCTTCAGGATTCTGTGTTACACAATATCTTATTTATGTGAATCTCGAGTTTTGTGAAAATCCCAGGGAGTCCAATGCAAGAGAGTTGCAAGAAGTATTAATTCCGTGGGTCTTTATGTTCCAGGGGGAACTGCTGTATTACCTTCAACAGCTTTGATGCTTGCAGTTGTAAGTTGAACAGATATTTCATTAGCTCTTATGATTGTTCTCTGTCCTATAGTTTTCATATTGGATATTGATATATATCTTTCTAGACTTAGCTGACAGTCAATTACTCTGTTCTCCAGCCTGCACAGATTGCTGGATGTAAAACAATTGTTCTTGCAACTCCTCCGGCTCAGGATGGCACTACATGCAAGGTATTTGTCTATATTGTATGAAAAGCATAATTAAGAGGTTTTTCTTGTTCTAACCAATGTTTCTCTGCAGGAGGTGCTGTATTGTGCAAAGAGGGCTGGGGTGACTCACATTCTCAAAGCTGGAGGAGCTCAGGTTTGAAGCATGACGACAAAACCCTTATCTGCTTCTTTAATTTGTTGTATATATCATCCTCATATTTAGCTGTATGTTTATGAATTTGTATTCTTATATTATAAATTAGACTATGACTGATATTGCATTTGTCTCCATTGTAGGCCATTTCTGCAATGGCTTGGGGAACGGAAACTTGTCCCAAGGTAGCTAGCTTCTCAATCTCCTTTTTTTTTAGTGTATTATATACTATTATTAATGTTAATAGCATTGCTAATTGGATACTCTTGCAGGCTGAGAAGATTTTTGGCCCGGGAAACCAATATGTCACAGCTGCAAAAATGATACTTCAAGTAAGCATTTTATTTTTACCGCACCTGCTATTTCACTTCATGCTTTGAATCTTATAGCTTTTTTCTGCTTTTTTTTTAATATTAAAATCCTCTGCAGAACAGTGAAGCCATGGTTTCAATTGACATGCCAGCTGGTCCATCTGAAGTTTTGGTCATTGCAGACAAGCATGCTATTCCTTCTCATGTTGCTGCTGATTTGCTTTCCCAGGTTCAATGAGTTTTAAAATCTCTTATTTGCACTACAAAACATTTTTTTAATACAAAACTTCTTTAGAAAACATTATTCACTAATTCACATTCATAACATGTGTGGTGTATGGATTATAAGAATTAATTTAAGATTAATTTTTCTTATATAGAAAGCATGAAAATTTTATAAACTAAGGATATGGAGAATAAAAGCTTTTAATTTCTTCAGTCAAAATCTGATCAAGATCAGAGTTGTTTTAGTCTGACATTCTTCTATAGTTTCTGAAGAGTGAATGGGACAACCCTTTGTTATAGGACATTATGGTTTAACACATAATGTACCTTGTTTTCTGATCTTTTCGGCTTTCCTTGTACACTTCTGATATCTATGCACCTAATTTACAATTTTCAGGCTGAGCATGGCCCTGACAGTCAGGTTGTTCTTGTGGTAGCCGGAGATGGTGTGGATCTGAATGCAATACAGGATGAACTCAGCAAGCAGTGCAATAGTCTCCCAAGAGGAGAGTTCGCCTCTAAAGCTCTGAGCCACAGTTTTATTGTCTATGCGCGCGACATGCTTGAGGTCTGTTTTCTTTCTGTATGCTCTGGCTAAGCAAAAGCAGAGTGATTGAATAAGAAGAGTATGTGAGAGAGAGAGACAAAGAAGTTTCTGTGGAGTTCACAGACTGCTAGGCCTCTATTCTGTATTATTTATATAAATGCACAGCAAATAGGAACTTTCTTTTGAGTTTATGTTGCGTTAAATGTTTGATTTATCTCTTAATATGTTAGAATTCAATTAATTTCGTAGAAAGACTTAGAAGTTCGGTCGTAAGTTTCTACTTTTTTTTTATTTTATCAGTTAACAATTTTTCACTTAAGTTCTAATTTTCCTCTAGCTTGTTTAGTCAACATCAATTCATTGGAGTTTCAGAAGTAAAGGCTATTTCTGCATCTTTCAGGCTATCACCTTCTCAAACTTATATGCACCAGAGCATCTAATTATCAATGTGAAGGATGCAGAGAAGTGGGAGAGTTTTATTGAGAATGCAGGTATCTGTCAATGGATTTTTGTTTCTTGTTCAATTTTAGTTATTTATTTAAGGTGTGGAGGATTCGGGATTCGTCTACAATCTCTTGGACTTGGAGGATTCAATTCTTTATGGTCAACTTTTTTTCATATCCTTGATCACGGTTCAAGTAATCTAGATTTAAATGCATCTCAATTGCCAATGCAGGGTCTGTGTTTTTAGGGCCGTGGACGCCCGAGAGCGTTGGTGATTATGCAAGCGGCACGAACCACGTCCTTCCTACATACGGATATGCTAGGATGTATGGTGGTGTATCATTGGACTCTTTCCAAAAATACATAACTGTGCAGTCTCTAACAGAGGAAGGTCTTAGAAGACTCGGACCGTACGTGGCAACCATGGCTGAAGTCGAAGGTCTTGAAGCCCACAAGCGAGCCGTTACCCTAAGACTTAAGGAAATAGAAGCCAGGAAAATTCCAAGATGAGACGATTCATCTATGCATTGTTCTCTTTAAGAGCTAGCAGCTTGAAAGGAATTAATTTATGCCAAGTTTAGGAGTCATTTGCTTGATAAGATTTTATTTTTCCCTTTATTTATGTAACATTAATAGCTAAGCAGTTGCCATCTCAACCATATGTAACAATAACTGGATTTTTGCCGCCATAGCGGTTCGACACGGCTCGAGCAGAATTGCCTCCAATAGGAGGATACGATGGTCTAGAGCAAAAAAATTCAAATAGTAGTGTCTAATTTGTTGGTCTTGTGTGAACAACCTCTGTATTGGATGAACAACAATTTCAATAATGTCAAGGATTTCACATTAGTATATAGTCATAAACTATTAGTCAAGCTCTATATGGAAACTATAAATCAATTGATGTTTAAGTATTAGCTTGACTAGACCAAGGATAAGGAGTTTGTAGATTGAAAATTGAACCTTTCAATTGTGTTATTCGCATAGTTAATAAATTTAATTGGTGCCTAAATTATATATGTATATCATTACTCTTCGATTGAAGGAGGGTTTATTTATGTCTATTTTATTATTTTATCCAGTGGTAATAATGTAAGTGTTGAATTTCGACACTAACTTATTGGTGTTTGAATAATAATAATATAACTATTGTGCAATCTACTTTAGACTTCCTTTGATCTTTCATAGTCATGTCTTTGATTAGTGCCCTTATGAAACGATTGTTATTGCTTTTCAAAAGTATGCATTTTCACTCCTTGTAAGATATTTGTCTTTTTTTTTTTTTTTCTTTTCCTTTTTAGGGGTATTACCCGGTCTGTGTGTTCTATTTACTTATTCAACTGAAGTATGCTATGCTTTAATTTCATATATATAAAATATCATAAATTCTTAATTTACAATAAAAAATAGTCGAAACAGTCAATAAATAGTGTACAATATATAATATATAAGAACCACAACGTATATTACATATTATGCACAACATATATAACATATTAAAGTATATAACATTCAATTTATACTATATATGAAAAGTTAATGTGATTCAATATTTTATAGGCTATTGACTTTTTTTTATAATACAACTAAAAAAATTGTGAAATCTCACATTTTAAAGTATATAGCCTTTAATTTCTACTATATGTGAAAAATTAATATAATTCAATATTTTATAGGTTATAGTCTTTGTTTTATAGTACAACAAAAAAAATGTGAAATCTCACATTTTAAAGTATATAGCCTTCAATTTCTACTGTATGTAAAAATTTATATAATTCAATATTTTATAGACTATAGTCTTTATTTTATAATACAATCATAAAGATTTAAAAATCCTACATTTAAAAGTATATAGCCTTCAATTTCTACTATTTGTAAAAAATTTATGTGATTCAATATTTTAGAAGCTATAGTCTTTATTTTATAGTCTATTTAAAAAATTAGTGAAATCTCATATTTTAAAGTATATAGCCTTCAATTTCTACTATATGGGAAAAATCTATGTGATTCAATATTTTAGAGACTATAGTCTTTATTTTATAATACAATCATAAAGATTTTAAAATCCTACATTTAAAGTATATAGCCTTCAATTTATATTATTTGTGTTAAAAATTTATGTGATTCAATATTTTAGAAGCTATAATCTTTATTTTATAGTCTATTTAAAAAATTAGTGAAATCTCATATTTTAAAGTATATAGACTTCAATTTCTACTATATGTGAAAAACTAACATAATTCAATATTTTATAGGCTATAGTCTTTGTTTTATAGTACAACAAAAAATATGTGAAATCTCACACTTTAAAGTATATATAGCCTTCAATTTCTATCTATATGTTAAAAATTAATGTGGTTCAATATTTTTTAGGCTATAGACTTTATTTTATAATACAACAAAAAATTGTGAAATCTCACATTTTAAAGTATATAGTCTTCGATTTCTACTACATGTGAAAAATTAATACGATACAACATTTTATAGGTCATAGTCTTTGTTTTATAGTATAACAAAAAATATGTGAAATCACACATTTTAAAGTTTATAGCCTTCAATTTCTACTATATGTGAAAAATTCACGTAATTCAATATTTTACAGGCTATAGACTTTATTTTATAATACAACCAAAAAAATTGTGAAATCTAACATATTAAAGTATATAACCTTCAATCTCTACTATATGTACAAAATTTATGTGATTCAACATTTTATAGGCTATAGTCTTTAATTTATAATACAACAAAAAAAATTGTGAAGTCTCACATTTTAAAGTAGCCTTCAATTTCTACTATATGAAAAAAAAAATTAGGTTATTCAATATTTTAAAGGCTATAGTCTTTATTTTAGAATATAATAAAACAAATTGTGAAATAACATATTTCAAAGTATATAGCCTTCAATTTCTACTAAATGTGAAAAATTCATGTGATTCAATATTTTATAGGCTATAGAATTTATTTTATAATACAATCAAAAAAATTGTGAAATCTCATTTTAAAGTATATAGAGTTCAATTTATACTATATGTGAAAAATTAATGTGATTCAATATTTTATAGGTTTTAGTCTTTAGTTTATAGTACAACCCAAACTATGTAAAAATCTCACATTTTAAAGTATACAGCCTTCAATTTCTACTATATGTGAAAAATTAATGTGATTCAATATTTTATAGGTTATAGTCTTTATTTGATCATAAAACCAAAAAAATTGTGAAATATCACATTTCAAAGTATATAGCCTTAATTTCTATTATATGTAAAAAATTCATGCGATTCAATATTTTATAGGCTATAGAACATATGATATATGATATCTTATAACTTCTTCAAAGAGTATAATGCTAAAGAGTATAGTCTTTGAAGTATTAAGTTTTTATGGTTTATTACTTAAAGTAGAAACTGAATTAAGGTTATATTCTTTAAAATGTAGATTACACTATATTTTTAGATACATTATAAAATAAAGACAATACACTTTGAAATTAGAGACTAATATTTTTTGCAATATAAAATTTATCGCTACATAATTTAAAATATAATATGATACAACTTTTTCATAGAGAATAAAACTAAATGCTATAGTCTTTGTTAAATTTTTGGGATTTACTAGGTAAATAAATTAGAAATTGAAGATTGTATATTTACTTTAAAATGTGAGATTATATTATTTTTTACATATTATAAAAATAAAGATTATTATATACTTTAAAATTAAATTATTTATTTTTTATACAATATAAAATTGAAAAATTTATACTTTAAAATATGATATATTATAATTATGTCATTGAGTATGAAGCTAAAGACTATAATCTTTTAAATTTTAAATAAAGAGTATATATTACACTTATTTTCATTAAAATAATAGAAAGGTGACTTGTGCATGATAGTATATATAAAGTATTTTCTTTTTCCACCAAAATTAAAATTCACGTACATCCATCATAAAATAATTGGGATGAACAGTTCAAACATTGACCCTTTCTTAGGGTTTATGCTCGATGGATCTTGACTCTTTAGCTAAGTCTACTTGACCTCTATATGGACAAAGAATGTAGGGTTAGACCGATCATTGCAAGTGGGAAAAGAAAGAAAGAAAGAAAGAAACGTTAAAAGACCACAATTCCGAGTGAGTATGAAGCTAAGCACAATATGAAAACAAACACCTTAATTAACTTACTTTTGACTTCATCATGCTATACACAGAAATGATCCGTGATGATATATCTTAGCTTTCGTACTCCCTATATATGAATCTCTCACTTTTATATTCTTTTAAATATTTTTCGTAGCTAATCTTCTTACTTTTAATTTTGGTTTCCCAATATCATCACTCTTAAGTATTGAGAAATAATAATTGTATAATATTATGTTTGTGGTCATTTACCAGACCCCTCGTTTAAGTCCGAGGCTCAAAGAATATTATGTTTGTACATATTTTTTTTTATATATCTCTTTTAAATACTTAATTAATCTTGAATTTTAATTTGACACAATTTTAATACTTAAATTTTTATTTTTTATCCTTAAATGTAATTGTATGTATATGTTTATTGTATATATCATTTGATATGTATAATTATCTCTGTTCTATCTTGAATAATGGCTTCCATTGGCATGGATTTTTGGTCCAAAAAGATCAAAATTATTCTTTCCTTTTAGCTTATTGAACTTCTCTTCTTTAAATATAATTATTTATTTTGTAATTTTAAAGCTCTGAAATTTATTTTTCATATTTAATTCTTTTAAGCATAAAAATTTATTTACATATTTATATACTAATCAAAATAGTCAATGTAAAATATTCTGGGTTACATTTAATCAAAGCTCATTAAAATCTCAATTATTATTTAAGTAAAAAAATCAAAATAGATACATTGACAATATTATTGTTTAAAAATATTAAAAAGCATTTGCTCTAGGAGCGCATAAGAATCAGAAATGCTACTAGTACATACATTTTGAACATACACTCATTTCTACACTCATTCAAATGTTGGCAAATTTGATGAATTTATTGGCAATTTGTCAACAAAGTTATGAAATTTGCCAACATTTAAATTTAAATGGGTGTAGAAATAAGTGTATGCTCAAAATGTATGTACCAATAGCATACCCCATAAGAATTGATAATGTTTCTAGATATATATATATATATATATATATATATATGGTGGTGGCAGGAAAGCCAAGAAGAAAAGAGACACTTTTCGTTCCTTTTTTATTTAAAAATTACTTGTTTTGCACTCCACCAACCCTACACAACACATACAAGTCTCAATTATTATTCAACATTCTATACATACAATTGATTCTTCTATTATTAATGCCGTACCTTTCGTTACGTTGTCCACACACAAACATTACCAATATATATATGACACAACAAATTAAAGAAGAATAAGTTTCAATAATTAGTTTGCTTCATAAGAAAATAGTGAGAGAGAGATAGAGAGGAGTGTGTGTACTATTGCTCCGTACGTACAATGGCAGAGGTTGCTGTGGCACCAGTCGGTGGTAAACAACGTGAGAGAAGAAAACTGGCACGTGCACTCTTCACGTGCTTCTCTGCACCGCCAGCTTCTTCTTCGTACAGAACTAGTAGTAGAACGCGGTCGTCACCATCGTCATCGGTTGATGACGATGATGACGTGCCGGAGGAGGGCATCACAATGAGAAGAAGGCTTTCTTTGTCTTCGAATGAGACGAAGACAAAGCAGCCTCTTCTGAGGATCGCAGAAGCATTCGAGGAGCTCGCAAAGGTTGTGTCTTGTTCGAATGATGTTGACGTTGCTGCATTTTCCCGCGCCTGCTCTTACGTTGGTACCCTTTTTGGTTGCATCGGCTTCCACTTCAAGTTCATTGAGATGGACTATCTCACTAAGGTCATTGCCTCCCCTTCATCTACTTACTTATTCTCCATTCTTAATTCTTATCTACCTACAATTTAACCAACACAATTATTATGTTTTAGTTTAATTAATTTTGTTGCACGAACAATCATCCAATCAAAATATTCAGTTTGTATGACATAGCAGCATCTAATTGAATGACTATGTGGATGAAATAAATCCATAATTTATATTGACTATCCACGTTATATTCACCTCATATTATCGGGTTTAATAACTATATTGTGATATAGGTAAATGATATAGCAGAGGCATCAAAGAGGTTCCGTACATTAGGAGCGATGGTTGAGCAAGATATGCAAAGTGATACAGTGAGAAAACAAGGGAGCCACTCGAGGAACCTTTTGAAGATCAAACGTGGCCTTGATTTTCTTAGGCTCCTCTTCCACCATATTCTTCTTACAGAGTACGTACTTACGTATAGTCATTAATTCATCTATTACTACTTTAATTAATAGACCCACATACCATCCAATAATTAAGAAAGTAGTGGAGGTGTTGCTGTCATGCTTTTAAGCTTTATGAGGCTAAAAGGTAGGTAGGTTGTGGAAGAAATTGGATCGCTCCTAACAAATTTGGAAAGTGAATGCAAGTTGTCAAGGTGGAAAATTTGCTTGGCGGCTTAGTCTCAACTCAATCCGTGATGAGTTGAAGAGTAGGGTTAATTATATTATATCGATAACTTTCAAATTTTCCAATTAACCAATAATTGTTTGTTTTTATGTGCCTAGGCCATAGTGTTAGCAGTGATAATAATTAATAAATATTAATCCAGTGTTAATGTATTTTGGCAGAGGAAATTCCGTTAGGGATGCAGTTCAAAAGGCTTACACACAGATATTTCAGACACATCATGGTTGGGCTCTAAGAAAGGCTGTTTCTTCAAGAGTTCATCATATCCCTACAAAGCTCCAGTTATTTAGGAAACTCAATGAGGATGGTAACTATATAACATACCATTTTCATGCACTTTTCTGAAACCCAAAAAAATAAAATAGAACTCTGTAATCCAATCATATACCTTTATTTATATAGTAATCTTTGAATGATATATAGTAATACATGATTGAATATTTACATAAGACATAATATAAGAGAGTAATTAATAGTGATAAATTGTACATGATCATGTCATGTAGAAAATCAACATGAGATGATTCATTTCCATGTTACACTGTCAATACATAAAATTTAAATTCTATATGCTGAGATTGTAAAACAAATTTACACTATCATCCAATAGAATATAAAAAACTATACCATCCCTTGATACTGATTAAACTCTAAAAAACATCAATGTACTAATGATGTTTATGTTTCCTTTTCTGAATGTCTTTTGCTCCAGAATCTGCAGCAAGGGTCCTAATGCAAGCTTATATAACGGCATCCCCACCACTACTCCAATACATTGAGAACATCTTTCTTTCAAGAGAATTGGGAATAGATTGGTGAACCTTGTAATGAGCTCTTCTTCAACATGTTGTAGAATCTGATAATGTGTTCATGAGGGGTGTGCTGATTGAAGTTTTCCCAAGAAATAAGATGATGCATAATTACTTTGAATAATTAGCCAAGTATTTTGGAATTGTATCTGTTGGGAAGTTTTTGATAGAAGCGAAAAATAGTGAATTTTGCACCGAGTAGATTTTCCCTGTTAACTATACATGTAAGAAATGAGAATGCTATATAAAGTGAAAACATTGGATTGATTTTTCTCCCAAAAATTTTGTTTATTGTTTATAAGTTTGCTATCGATACAATCAAAATATAAATTATCAGTATCAATAAGAAAGAATTCAAAACATAGTCATGATACCTCTCATCATTGAACTCCCATGTACCAAATCCCGATGCAGGAATAACTCGAGTCTCTTATCCAACCAACACGCAACTACCATTTCTGGAGCGCGTTGCAGTCGCTGCACTTGAAGCAGTACCATCTGATTGCAACCAAGTTCATAACATGGTCTCGGCTATGGATTTGGCAGCATCAGTACCCTGAGAAAGCCTAATTACAAGAACTCTCTGCCTGATATGGACATTCAATAACTATTGTGTTTCCTGTGTCATCTTATGGGGCTGACAACCCATCCTGTAATTGGGTTCTGCCTGCGAAATCTCATCTTCCCGTGTCCACCGCTTTGTAACCGTTCAAGCACTGCATATGTAATTGAATCAGGCGTCAATCCTTGCTGCTTAAGTTTTGCGTAAAGGTCCACTGCCTCAGCAGTTCTACCAGACCTTTCAAGACAGTCGAGTAAAATATTGTATGTGACTAAGTTAGGGGAGCATTCTTCGGCAATCATTTCATCAAACAACCTACGCGCCATCTCAACTTTATCTGTCTTGCCAAAGCATTCGATAAGTGTGCTATAAGTTACAACATCAGGATTTAGGCCTTTCTCCTGCATCTCTTTAAATCTCATGTGAGCTTCATCAACATCTCCATTCTTTCCGAGGCAATTGATCAAACAGTTATAGGAAACAACATCAGGCTTACAATTGCTATTCTCTAGTTCTTCAAAAATTTTAACAGCAACGTCAACTTTCCCGGCCCTACCAAAGCTGGAGATCAGAATATTGTATGTAAATATGTCAGGTGGAGGGCCGTCATGTTTCATCTTTTCATAAAGATCATGAATATGTGATATTTGCTTCAACCTGCCCAGTGCTGCGAATACGGTATTATACATCATAGTATCAGTAGTTATACCCTTTTCATGGGTTTTATTCAGAAGGTCGATAGCTTCTGTTGTTTTACCAGAACTGCATAAACTCTCCAACATGGACATGAAAGCATCTCTATCACCCTTGTCATGAAAGTTCCACATGTTGCAAAATAGCCTGTGTGCTTCACTAGCATAACCCAATTTGCTTAAAGTCCTTACAAAATATGCATATATCTTCTTATTCATATACCTCTTTGATAACTCAACAATATTGTCAAGCTTACTAAGCTGCCCTTCGGCAATCAGAACATTCAAAAGCACACTGTAAGTAAATTCATTAGGCTGACAACCATTCTCCACCATCTTTGAGAAGACTAAGATGGCCTTATCAACCATCCGGCCCTTGGCAAGTGCCTCAATCATGGTATTGTAAGCAATCAAATTCAATGTGAAGCCCTTTTCTAACATGGCCTGAAAAAGTTCTAGTGACTCATCAGTTTTACCAGATTTTCCGGTCATTCTGATCATAATGGTGTATGTAAACACGTCAGGCTCACAATGCCTCCGCTTCATGTCCTCAAAAACTTTATATGCTTTATCCACCTGCCAAAATATGCCATTGTATACAACAGCTCATAATCAAGATTAGTGGAAGTAACAATGTAACATGTACTCTTCGAAAATAATTCACAACACCTGAGGAACTCAATTACATGGCATCAATCCATTCAGAGAAATCTCCATTAAAGCTTGCAGCCCAAAACACCACATAAGAATCCAAGACAGACACAAGTGTGTGTGTGTGTACATATAAAAGCAGAGAAGGTACTTCTCCATCCCCAATCCCTATCCAAGTATCCAACCCAACTAACTGAGCTACACTCACATCCAAGTACTAAATAACTAAACTTTATCGAAAAAAAAGGGTATTTGTGTAAGCGTACTGCATAATCCAATTCATCACAAAAATCAGAAAAAAAGACCCCAGAATAAAAACCTAGGAGTACTATGCCCAAATCCCCACCAAGCAACACACCTACACCGGAACGCCCAACCGGCACCAAAGAATTAAACTTTATCCAAAAGGGTGTTCTGTTTCTGTGAGCTTCGCATCGCAATCCAAACCACATTGCACAAACCAGAAAATAAAATAAATAAAAAGAGCACGAACCTTTTCATCTTTGGCCAAAGCATCCAAGAGCATGTTATAACCAAAAATGTCCAACTTATACCCACGCCGTTGCATCTCCAAATACACGTCAAAAGCCTTAGCAGAATCACGTGACCTCAAATACGCCTGAAGCAAACACTTGTAAGTGTAAGCATTGAGCCTCAAATCCCACTTCTTCACCAACCCAACACACATCTCGAGATCCTGGCCGTTGCCGAAGAACCCAATGAGGATGTTAACGGTGGAGATTGATCCTCTGATGCCGTGGCGCTCCATATCCTTGAGGAGGTCACGTGCCTTGTCGAATCTGTCGTCGGAGGTGGATTTGGAGAGGATGAGGAGGAGGCGGTTGTAGGTGAAGGAATCATGGCGGAAATTGAGGGAAAGTGAGGGGCAGAAGTGGAAAAACTTCCATGCGAGGGAAGGGCTTTTGAGGGCTTTGAGGATTTCGGAGGCTTCAAGAGGGGTGAGAGGGGAGAGGGAGTGGGAGTGGAGGAAGTCGGAGAGGTCGGAGAATGGGTCGGAAAACGACGACGTTTTGGTGGAGGGTTTTTGGGAGTTCTGGGAGAGGAGGATTTGGGTGGCTTTGCAGATGAGGTGGTGGCGGGGGAGAAGGTAGCCTCGGGGGTCGGAGGGGAGGGGAGGCGGTGGAGTTACCTCGGCGGCGACGGAGCGGCCGGTGGGGGAGGTGGAGGTGATCTTGGCGGTGTAGTTGGTGCCGAAGTGGCGCCGCGTGGGGCGGAGTGGGTGGAAGTGACTTAGCTTCATCAGTGGCAGTTGGTTTGGAATTGGAAGAGTTAGACAAGAGAAGCTCAAGCCTTGACTCATTGACTGTTTTAGATGGGGAAAATTGCAATTTGCCCCCTAAATTTTATGCTAATTGCTGCATACACTGTAGTCTTTAAATTTAGTATAATTTACACCTAACTTAATATAGTCAAATCCACAATATTTATAATAGCTATTCAAAAGGTTACTAAATTTATAAAATTATTATATTAATCTTTAAACAGTATATTTAGAAGAGATAAATGTCATTTATATAAATAAAAAAGGAGTCAGTTGAATTTCATCTTATCTAAATTAAAAAATTTTAAACTTAAATTCAAAGAATGTGCATAGCCCTCTTTAAAGAGTAAAACTCCAAATTGATCTTTTAAGAAATAGCGTGCAAATTGATCCTAAGAAATTGAAAGTCAATACTATATCAATTTAGTAAAGTGTTCAGAGATAAACACAATGAATTCCGTGAATTTCACTAAATATGCAACTTAACACCCTAAATTTGCTTGAATTTATGATAATTTTAATAATAATTTATAGAAAAATAATCGAAAGAATTAATAAATGGTGAGCTATAGCGTTTGATGAAAGTGTTCATGGTTACGAAACTAGAAGACATGGAGCAAAAGCACTGAAATTTCATTATTTTACAATATTATTATAACTGAAAATTATTTCGATAAAAAAAATTCAGAAAGTAAACGAGTGGATACACATTATTGTAAAATGGCTGGAATAATCACAGAACTATCCAAGTTGCATATATCCATGCTGCTTCACACTAAATACCTGTGCTCTGATTGATCTGGGAACCAATCCTTTAACAATAATATAATAGGCTACACTGACCCATAGCTAGGAACTAATGCCCTTAACAACAACAATAATAATAATGTAATAAGAATGCACATAGAGAGAATGGAGGCGCCTACAAAAAAGCCCCCAATCACAAGGTTCAATAGCAGCCAGGTCCTCCTTGGTTGGTTGAAAAGATTCGTCTTGTTTTTTTTTTTGCTTCCATGGCTAATCGAGCTTGACATTAGAATAGAGAAGCGTGTCCCTTGTGAGTGGCATATTCAACAGATAATATATCTGCCAACAAACAGATCTATCAGTAAACATTTATGGAAATAATTATATATCAACCATAAACACCATTGCAATACTTGAATTCATTGTGTCAATAAAATAATCTTTTCAATTAGTTCTCAAATGGTTGCTAAGAAATCCTACTTGCTATAATTGTCTTCCAACAATAACATTTAGCTGGAACTTATGACAAATTTTCTGAGATGATATGGAAAAGCTGTTTCTTATCAAATTCCATTTTTCTTTTTAATCCAACTTATTAATAGTGTGATTAACACTTACCCCTATAAGAGTTGAAACGAGCAAAATTATTCCTGTAATCCAAGCAAGGGTTCTCCTGACTAGAACCACTTCTGCCACTGTTGCATTCAGTGGTGCTGTTTCTTCCAACCATCGAGCAGTATGGTGAGGAGTATAAATAGCATCAAACCTCTTGCCCAAATCTTGAGAAGTGGCCGTATCATAGGAGATAACTCCAACGATTTGACCTGCTCAGTCAAGATTGATTATTCAGACCAAAATAAAACTGAACATCTGAAGAACATATGATCAGCTAATAGTTTGATCCAGTCATTTGACTAGAATTTATTTATGCTTAAAGCAAATCAGTACCAATAGAATTGCAATGCTATAATTTTAAATCAAATAGCAATTATCTAAGCAAGACATAATACCTTTGTAAGCTTCTTGCAGTGAACCAAATATCTTTGTCAAGGTTGCAAGAAGTAATTCAGCTCCGTGCTCATCAACACTTTGAGTTTCGTATTGCTCTTGCAAAATCTGCACCATGCCAGTCAATTAGATAACTTAGACCCATGTATATAACAAAACATAGTGGAGGTATAGATGAGCAAAAATATGAATTGAACTGATGCAAAACTCTAATGTTAACGAAGTTGATGCATTTCACTAAGGTTATCTTCTAGGCCATTAATTTGCATTTTGATACAGCTGTGTTCTTAGCCTCTCCACTGTGCTGTGTCAAGTGGTCAACAGTTGTTTTCAAGGGAGTGGCCATCTTTTAAGATTTGAAGGGACTGTGCAGCATTGCAAATTCCATGCTTTGCTTTTTCACTTTGTTTTGTTTTAGTTTTATTTTATAATTGTTCCACCTCCAAAGGATGTCATATATTTGGTTATGTTGCATTAAATTCAGTTTAATAATACTTTTTTTCTATAAACAACAAGAAAGACACTATTTGTAATAGAGAATGAAAGGAAATATGGATAATGAATCATATGCTGCAAGGTTGTCAAATCTCACTTCAAGTCAGAAATGAAACTCCTTTGGGACATACATGCACAAGATACTATGCTAATGAAATTGTCAGGTTAAATATGCTTTCAGAAACTTATGCCACATTATTGTGTAAAACAAAACTTGGATTCCATGAATGCAGCAATAGAACAGTCTTTCCAATTTTTTATATGGGCAAAGAAGAATACGAAAAGGAGGAAGAAAGGACATTGCATGAAGCACCTTAATGCCATTAAAGCATCCTATCAACAACTCAGCTGGACTTTGTGTAGTCTGTGATAAATATTCATGCATCTGAATAGCCCTTTTAACATTACGAATTAGAGCCATAAGGCCAACAATGAACTCCCTCTCTGGTTTCTGCAAACACAAGTACATGTAAACCTCCCCAATCAGTCCCAATAAATAAACATACAAGTAGTAAACTATATCCTAAAACTCCTCCGGATACCTTTGACATATGGAGATTCACTGAGGCGCCATTTGCCAATGGAATAGTCAGCACTCCATTTAATGGCTCCATGGCATCTAGAGCATACGACCCACCCATCAAAGATGACTAAGAAAATAAACAACAAAGTCATTATCACATATAATATGAAAGTAAAATATTATGAAAATAGCTCATATACTTGCATAACATAAATAAAAAAACTGACAAAATCACTAATTTCTGTGTCGGTGCAGCCTTCAGATTGCTCATCCAAAGAAACCACAGAAACATCATTTTCACCTGCATGAATCAAACAAATATGGAATAAGAAACGCCAGTAACAACACAATATCACCAAATCCTATCGGTAGTGCCTGTCACTATTTTCTTTGTATTATGTTTTCCACAGTTATGAGCACTACAAAATCTCTAACCTGGAAGTTGAATGTCAACTTTATCTGAACCAAGAAAGTTTGTCCTCCAAAATGATTTGCTGAACATTGCATTATCTCGGACAATTTTTTCAATACCTAAATACATAACACAGTAATATTATTTTTATGAAAAGGAAAGGACATTATACAAGGCAAAAGCTCCTCTAAAATGAGCTTATCTCCAAACTGAGCAAGCAAGGGTGTATCTACCCTTTGATTATTTCGTTGGTCAAGATTACAATGTGGATAGCCCCTCTACTTTCTCACTTTAGATACAAACTTTAAAGGAGCTTTTTTCTGTTATAGAATCAAACTTAAAGCCAAGGCTAGAGACCATTAATTCCATTTACTTCCAGCAAAAAGACAGCACGAGGCCTATTGAATGGATTGGGAATGAGGACCTCATTCAACTGCAGAAAGATATAGAATTATCACTAGTCAAACTTATAATAAAACCATGATGTAACGTAAATAAGGTGATGAAAACACTGAACATCACTAATGATTTGAAGGACCTTGGATGAGCTAGAGGCTGAAAGGGAGGAAGGAGGTGCAAGACCAAGCAAGATTGACACAGCAGCACCAACTTCCTGAGGTGACATAGAAGAATGCTGCAAAGTGAAAATAATACAACCCCGTGAGATTATTATTATTGAATATTTATTTCAACAATTACAACAGAGAGCAGTTATCTCATAAGGGACACTAAGGGTAAGGGGAATACGAAAGGATGAAAAAGATGAGAAAGTTTAACCTTAATTCAATAAAACTAATCACTTATAAACTGACAAAAAGTGAAGAGAAAATTATAAAATAATCTAACACTGGTATAACTTAAATAAATAAGTAAAAACCATTCCTTCTCAAAATAACATTGAAAAATTTGCCTATGATTGAATGCGTAGTTATACAATTTTTTACTTAACTTTATTCTGCCCATTCCTATCAACACAAACAAGAAAAGAAAACACCTTCAACTTCCTTGTCTGCATTACATGTGTTTTCATTCTCAGCATTTTCTTCCCTTGCCAATTTTCTCCAAAACAAATCATGCGCTCTAGCCTCTAATTAACTAACTAACCTAAATGTACTAGATGGCTTTTATTAGTCAAAATTTCTTCAAAGGATCCTTATTCAAAGTCCTCATTGATTGCCTTGTGAAAGAAAGGAGACTAAATTTTATTTAGACGAGAAAAGCCACCCATGATGCAAATCCCTTCTAGCCTCTGAATTTACACAGTTTGAAAGCTGCCATTCAATGCAGCTGTTAAAAGCCCAAAGACAAATTCCGACTCCAGCTACCCATCAACGTTCAAGTGTTCAACTAAACCTCCTGAGCAGGAAAAGCAGTCCACTAACCTATTTTATTACCTCTAGTAGACTAATACTACCAATCCAAAATTCAATTTCTTATGCTATCAGAAACTAACAATGAAATTCCATAACTCTGACTGCTCAATTGCATCCAAACCTTTGTAACGACAAGCCAAAAGCATGGCAACATTCTGATAATCAAACTAAGTTCAAGGACATACATGCCTTTAGAGAAAACCATTTTTCCAAACTATCTTTTCATCCCCTTTCAATATGTTGCAGACTGATTAGTTTCACTGACGAAGAATAAATCAACAAAGTTCAAGAACTGAAATGTTGCAATTCAGTTCAGTGTCACTTGATTCACTCATCATATTTCAAAAATGATTTACTACTTCACCTAAACGGTTTCGATAAACGAAATTAAAAAAAAAAAAACTGAATTTCGCATTGATCTAGAAGAGAAGAAACTCAACCTCATCGATGGATGATCTAGCGCGAAGGAATTGACTATTAGCGCCATCAATGAAGAAAACTGAACCAGAAGCCTCGCCCTGAAGCCAAAACAACACAATCAAATCAAACAAAGGAAAATTAAAAAAACCTGTTAGATCGAAACCGCCATAGAGGATCGAATAATCAAAGAGAGAAGAAAGAGAAAGAAACAAACCTTAGCTTGAGAAGAGAATAGAGAGAAGGTAACGAGGAGGCTCCAAATGATGGAAACGCGAAACTCCATCGTAGAGAGAGAAAGGAAGAGAGATCTGGAGGAGAGAGAGGTTCTACTTCAGCTAAACGTGCTTTGTTGTTCTTATTTTCCTCCTTCCATAATTCAATCGCGATTCTGGAGAAGAAGCTCCTTTGGGCTTTTTTCTTGGGCCGAACGATTGTACTTAAGGCCCATTGGTCAAGAAAAGGTCCTGAAATCAATAAAGCTAAGAAATAAGACTTTCGGCCCAAAAACATTCAGGTCCAGTTTGCATAGCAGTATTTATGCTTTTTTTTCTTTCCGAAAATCAAAAATCATAATATTCTATTTGCTTATGTAATTTATTACTTTTTTAAAAAAATATTTTAGTATTTTATTAAGAATTTAAAATATTCCAATTCATATAAAGCACTCTTTTAAATATTTAAAATTAATATTTCTATTAGTATATAATTAAATCTAAATTTACTTATTTATTAGTTTTTTTACCAGAAGTTACTTATGGTTTAAATAAATTATTTATTCAAACTAGTACAGTTCGTTAGAAGCTATAAAGATCCTTACGAACAAAAATTAAAAGATTTAATTATATTGGAAGTGATTATAATTTCACCTAAATGCAAAAATATACAGAAAGCGATGAAGATTTTTTAATAGAACATTTTTCAATACGATTTAATTTTGACACATTAAAACTGCAAAAATCTTTTCTTTTTCCAGATTCAAGTTTTCAACTGGGACCTTCGCAGTCATATCATTAAAACTATCTAACTTGCTTGCATTAATCATTATATATATATATATATATATATTGTCGCTAGATTATTCATTATAGTTTGATAACTTGTGTAAATCATGTGAGTAATAATTAATAGTATATAATATCTTTACTTATATATATTTTTCACTTAAAAAGAAGTAATTATAACTACCAGCTCTAAGAAACTACTGTATTTTGATGAGTGCCCTAATGTGAAAGTAAATACTTAATAAATAAACACATAAAATAATTTCAAGAATAATTAAATGAAAATGGAAAACTATCTATAAACAATACATCAAAATTAATCCAATTTCCCTTTTAAGAGTTAAAACAAAAATCTCCATACTAAAATTTACAGCGATATAATTGAACTGATTGTTTGTTTTATTGATCAGTTGATTGTCTATCTTATTCATTAAAAAAAAGTTATATGAAAATCATACAGCTATAGGACCAAACATTTCATTATTCTATATACAGAAAAAAATATAATGATGGTTTAACATTTGAATATCTCATCTCGACATCTATCTTAATCTCATTACCAATGAATTGAATTGTAACAAAATTAGGAGCATTGTTATATGTATAAAAAAACCTGATAAAACAGTGAATATATTATATACAATAGATGATATACGATGTACATAAAGTATTTACTTAATATTAGTGTTCAAATAAGATATTAAAATATAGGTGCATAAATAACATTGATAAAAAATGTTCAAAACAATGTATTTACGTTAACATTATAGTGGTCAAGTTGAAATTTCTTTACAGCTAGGAGAGCAAAATAAGGCTCTTGATGCAATTTCAGTTATCTCATCCTTAAAATAATGGTTAAAATTTGAAACACTTTTCATTTTGTGTTTTGGAGGGTAATTTAATTTTTCATTATTTAGTTGTGCATATAAAATGCTAGAGAAATGATTGTACACTATAAAATTAGTCATTATATGTAATAATTCAATTTTTCAAAACTATTAATCCAACTTTTTAATGATATATATTAATCTAACATTTTTAAAAGTTGAATTATTGTATATAGTGACTTGTGGTAACTGACTTTATGATGTACATGTAGCATTGCTCAAATTACTACATACAGTGTAATGAAATACATACAGTTTATGTGTATAATGAAAATCGTACAATACTTATACAATAATCATATCTACCGTTAAATTGTAATATGAATTTACAAACTAATATAATTTAACGATAAATATGATTGATATACAAATATTGTATAATTTTCATTATAGACGTAAGATTTCTTTTCAATAATCATAGTCAAAGTCAAAGTTTCTGTGAGTCTTAATTAGTTTCATCCTTCTCTTATCACTCTTCCATTTCATGCACCTCTCTGGAATTGTCCATATCTGCTTTTGCAACGAAGGCCTGGAAAAATATAATCGTCAGTTACATTTGGAATCAATTCAAATAATTAAATTAAAATTTTCGTAAAATATCTCATTTCCAATTTTATTTTTTCTTTTCCTTATATAATTAGTGCACCCCAGCAGTTACTCTGTTGAATGGTAAATGGTCCTTATAAAAATAATATTGACCACATAATTATGTAAATATTAACATTACATTAAATCTGAGTTGTCTTGAACTAAGCAGGGTTTGTTAGTCTGCGCGTGTGTGTCTATATATATATATAGAGAGAGAGAGAAATCAATGTTCTAAGAATTCACTCTACTCATAGTCATTGAAAGAGGGAAGAGGGAGAGAAAAACAGAGAGAAAAACAAAAAAAAAAGATCTTTTTTATTTCAGGGGAATTGGAAAATGGAAGTGAGTCATGGAGCTGGCAGTGGATCTGGTGGAGATGAAGGAGAAAATCAAAATCGTCAATCGGAAGATGGAAGAAGATTCTACAATCGACATGCTCCTAACCAAACATCTAGACTTGAACAGTAATCGATCATATATGAATTTTACTTGTTAACAAATTCTAGTGAATTAG
The DNA here is from genome assembly GCA_013621005.1 of Aeschynomene evenia. Taxonomy (NCBI): domain Eukaryota; kingdom Viridiplantae; phylum Streptophyta; class Magnoliopsida; order Fabales; family Fabaceae; genus Aeschynomene; species Aeschynomene evenia. The sequence goes on from CM024266.1 coordinate 6,040,923, forward strand.
ATTTTTTTTTTTTTGCTTTTGTGAATTTTGATTTTGCTATGTTTTGAGCATTGATCTCTGTATGTTATTAGCTAATGGATTGCTGCATACAAGATTATCTCATTGACTAGCAGTAAACTGAAGCTTAGATTTATGACAGATTGATTATTGATTGATCCAACTGAAAACGTTGTGGGATAAAAAAAATGTTAATTATTTTTTTTTATTCATGGGTGAAGGATATATGTAAAAGAGCTAATCTCATGTCAGAGATTCACACTTGACACTCTTAGGGAAAAGAAAACCATTTTAGTATATTTTATGAATACGTAAAATTAAGGCATATCATTAATCTTTTCAATTTTTGACCAAGTTCACTCAATTTCGGTATATTTTAAGCAATATGAATAATTACCAAATAGTTTTCTGTGTAAAAATTTTGTCTATTTAGTCTGGATCTTTCGGATAATGACATGAGTTTTTCCTTGTTTAATGGATGATTTTATGGAACACTTTTTCTTTTTCTTTTTCCGTTGATCAACTTCGTTTCAATTGATCTTTGAATATAAGATGTATGATTAATGTTGTTTTTGTTAAGCAAAAATAATTTTTATGCCTCCATTTTCTAATCCTTTTTGTTAAACCATTTTTATACTTTTGTCTTCAAAACCTTTTTTGTTTTTTTGGAATGAACTGCCCTGATTCTTTCTTATTAATTAATTTACTTCAATAAAATAATCCAGCAAAGAAATTCTCCTAAATTATATTAGTATTTTTTTCAATCACTTTGTTTTCTTAATTATTAAGATATAACTGGGTTTCTCCATTTTAATTTTTGATTTTTCTTAATTGTTTTACTTTGGTCAAATGATTTTTTAAAAAAATTATTCTTAATTATCATTATAGCATATATCATAACTCTATATATCAATCCTCATTTAATAACTCATTGACTGACCCAATCATATTTTTTTAAAAAAAATTAAATCTTTCAAACCATTACAAAAATTCACTCTTTTTTTTTATTTTAATCTCTAACTTAATTTGGTACCTTAATTTTCCAAAACACAGGTTATTCAATATTGATCCCCAGCCAGATGAAGTCCAAAGACAATTAATAGCCCAGCAGCTTGGGATGTCGCCGAATCAAATCAAGTTTTGGTTCCAAAACAGGAGGACCCAACAGAAGGTGATGATAATGATAATATGATGTATTTTTAATTTCCCTTTATTTACCAAAATTATTTGACAACATGTTGATATTAAAAGAGCTTTGAATCATGATTTGCTATACTTCAGAGTCGAACAAAGCGAGAAGATAACAATGCACTTCGGGCTGAGAACGAAAGGATGAAGAGTGAGATGATTGGACTCAAAGAGACACTGAAGAGTAGTGCTTTACTATGCCAAACTTGCGGGGGTCCTGTGGTTATGGATGTAGACCGTCTACATTCTATGGTTCAGCTTCAAGTAGAAAACCAGCGCATTAAACATGAGGTTACTTCACTACTACTTTTATTCACCAATAATGCTAGAAGCAGATCGTCCATCGTCCATCAAGTATCCAATGTGTGCTATACATAATATAAGATGTGTGTTATATGTGCATATGTTATACAAATAACACACATCTCATATCATGTATAGCACATGTTGGATACTTGATCTCTGACGTATTTCTGATGTACATGTAGCATTATTGTTTTATTCACGGGAAATGATTGTTGTAAGACATAAATGCAACGATACATAGCACACGTTGGATACTAGTTGGATGCATCTGCGACTTCCTTTTATTTTCATTACTTTATTGGAATATAATTGGCTACAACTACTCATGCATGCTTATGTGATGAGTTTGGTTTTCATCAGCTTGAGAGGGCATATAAGCAACTTCCATGGCACAATAAGGAGATAAACAGCTACCCATGGCCATTGTCATCATCAGCAGGACCAGAGTTGCAACTAGGTCCTCCTTCTTTAGAGAATTCCTATGATGCACTCCCAAACACAGCACTACCCTTGCCAATTACTACTACTAATACTACTTCTGATGAGAATCAAGGTTTGGTGAATTATTTAGGAGGAGGTGAAATTCCAGAAGTGCCCAAATCAGCAAAGGAGAAGAGGGCAGAGAGTCATAGGGCAGTAATGTATGAGGCTGTGGTAGGTGCAAAGGAGGAATTGTTTAGGCTCTTGTTCACAGCAGAGCGGCACTTGTGGGTCCACTCTCCAACTAATAGCAACACACAAGTTATTAACCCTTTCAACTATCACAACATGTTTCCTAGGGCTACTAGTCACTTCAGTACCCCAACAGCTAGGGTTGAGTCATCAAAGGATTCAAGAATTGTGAACATTAGGGCATTGCAATTGGTTAAGATGCTTATGGATCAGGTCACCACTCACTCATTTTTGTTGGTTTGTCTGTTTTTTCATCATTCACATAATATTATTGAGATAATTTTGATGATTTGCAGGAGATGTGGGGTAATGTTTTCTCAACAATGATTTCAAAAGCACTCACACTTGAAGTGGTCGACAAGGGTTTGGAAAGCAACAGAGATGGAGCTTTGCAGCTGGTACGCCATAGTTAGTTTGTTACTTTATTTATTTGTTGTATGTTCCTCACTAAATCAATAACGTTAGTTGATAGTACAACATAAATACGTCCAACTAATATCCAACGTATGTTATACATATGTGCTATACATATAGTACACATTCTATGTTATATAGAGCACATATTTGATACTAGTTAGACATATTTATGTTGTGCGATAAGCTAATAGATAAATAAATGGTAAACTATAATTTATTTATTGCAGTTGTATGAAGAGATGCACATTCTATCACCACTGGTGCCACCTCGAGAGTTCTTCATCCTACGGTATTGTCAAAAGGTGGAAGAAAATGGATGGATTATAGGAGACGTGTCGTTTGACGACTACGACAAGAAAGGGACTACTACTGCTACTACTTCTACCCTTGTTGGTGATGCCTTACGTGCTTGGAAGCGTCCCTCTGGACTCTTCATTCAAGCATTGCCTGATGGCACCTCCCGGGTTAGTATAGTAATCAACATCAAATTAAAGATATATAGATAGATAGATATGATCCAGAAATGAAATACATACTTCAATTATTATTATTATTATAGGTCACGTGGGTTGAGCACGTGGAAGTGGACGATGAGACGCTACTGCCCCGGCTGTATAGAGATGTGATTAGAAGCGGTGTTGGATATGGAGCACAAAGATGGCTCATGGAACTCCAAAGAATGACTCAAAAATTTAACTGCATCTCATCTTCACCCCTCTTCACTACCATTGACTTTAACATTCCTCCTTCTGCTGCTGCACCTACAGGTACGGGAGGTAATCAATTTATTATCATTATTAATTCACCCCACACGTTTCTCATATAATAGAAATAAATCAAATTAATATCTAACGTGTGTTATACATAATATGGAATGTGTGATATATGTATAATACACACACACATATATATATATATAGCACACATTTCATGTTATGTATAGCACACGTTGAATACTAGTTGGACGTATTTCTGTTGTATGACCAATATTATTGTATTTATATAGTTCATTTTAAACCGACTTGAATGGTCGAGTGACCAATTTACTCGTTAAGTAAGGGTCGAGGTTCATTGGTGATGCAGCAAACCTTTAAATTGAGCTAAATTTCATGATGGATTAGTCTTATTCCTGCCGTGTGAAAAAAAAAAAATATAGTTGATTTTATAATAATAACTAAAATGGTGAATCAATAATGTGATTATTGATAATTGGTTTTTCGTTTTCTTAATTTAATTTTGTAGCGATGACAATGCTACCTGAAGGAAGGAAGAATCTGATGAGGATTGCTCAGAGGATGGTATCGAGCTTCTGTGGGAGCCTGAACGTATCAAGTAAGCTGGAGGACCCAAGAAAAGCATCAGTACCAAGTGAAGAAGAAGGCATCAATGGTAATAATATAATGAGCGGGAGTATTAGGGTGTCGGTTCGCGAGAACAGTGAAAGGAGCAATGGCCACCCAATTGGCACAATTGCTGTTGCTGCTATCTCACTCTGGCTCCCTCTTCCTTCTCAGCAGCTTTTTAACTTCTTCAGAGATGCCACTAATCGTATCCAGGTTCCTAATTCATAATCCCAAATTCTTTTCTTTTCTTAATTAATTAATGTATGTGTCTCTCTTTTTATTTATTATGTTTATGGTTGATGATTTTTGTGCAGTGGGATGCTCTTACTGGTGGACAGCCAATGCACGAGGTTGCGAGTTTCTCAACCGCCGGAACTCATCTCGGCAACTCTGTATCAGTTCTCCGGGTACGTACTTAATTAGTCACACCAACAAAATAAAGACAAGTTCTTTATTTGTTTTAGTTGTTATAATAAACATATTCTTGGTTTTCAAATACACTTCTAAATTGTAATTGATGCCTATTTACACAATTTTTGTAGTATAACATAAATACGTCCAACAAGTATTTAACGTATGTTATACATATCATGTATAATATGAATATTTATTGGACGTATTTAATTTATATTGTACGACAAACACTTATTTGTATCGCATCACTCATAATTATAGTTTTATCCATTTTCGCAACTACTTTTTACGTCAACTCATTTACTAAGCTTTTAATGAAATAGAAGCAATTAGTATACCCAACTAATTTTCATTTTCAGTTTTCATTTTTCATTTTCTCTGTTTTCATAAAACAGAAAACAGAAAATAGAAAATTATGAAATTAGAAAATGAAAATAAAATCATTAGCTAAACAATTTCATTTGAACTCAACTATATATAAATATTGACCTAGCGATATATCGCAATTTAAAATATATGCAGAGTAAGAAGAGTGATGGAGGAAATCCAGGGCTAATAATCCAAGAGAGCTTCACAAACCCTTATGGATCATACATAGTGTTCACCCCACTCAGCGTGGCGGACTTCACAGCCGGAATCGACGGCAGAGGAACCCGAACGGTGGCGCTGCTTCCTTCAGGAATCACCATCTCTGAAGACGGAAAGCACTACTACTCCTCCTCCTCCTCCTCAAATAATGGCGCATCATCCTCATCCTCATCCTCCAGCAGCAGCGGAGCTAGAGGTTCAATCTTGACCCTTTCTTACCAGCTTCTAGTGGATAGCAATAGCAATAATGCCGCCAATGATGATGATGATCATGGCTATGGCTATGGTGGAGTGAAAATTGAAAGTGTGGATGCTGCTAATTCACTCTTGGCCACTGTGGTTGAGCACATCAAGGTTGCTCTCAATTGTCCCCTTGTCGAGTTTAATTGATATTTCAATCTCCTTCGAGACTATTTGGATTTATGTTTTTTTATTTGGTTGCATGCATGCCGTATTTAATTAGTACTTTATTTCTTGGTTTTTCTTTTTATTGGAAACTATATAGTTCATTTTGGATGTTTGTTATTCCGAATGGTATTATTATATGACTTGTTTTTAATTTTGTGTGATTTATTTAATTTGCTTGTTTGCTTATTATTATGTGTTTGATATATTTTAATTGATAAATATATATTAAAAATTACAAATACTTAATCATGTGTGTTTTTTTTAATGGATTGAATGATTTAGGTCAAAGTCCATATTTTTACTGTTTAATTGGTATAATTTTATACTCCTAACAAAGCTCATTAAAAAAAAGTATGGTATACGATATAAAAAAAACTGTATATGATATCACATATTTTATAAACTCACTTTTATATCAAAGTTTTTAAAATTTGACGGTGAAATTTAATAATGTTCTATAATTTTTCTTTTTAGTTTTGGGATATCAATCATTTTGCATTTTTAATTGTGTAATTTATCTCGCCGGTACGAGGAAGCTTGATTAATGCTGTTTTTGCGAAATGGTAAATGCTTTTTTCAGTTGTGAATTATGAACTACTGCTACTACATGCAGTTTAATAAAACCAGAAACCTATACACTGTTTCAATAATCATAGTCAAAGTAGTTTCTGCGGGTCTTGGTTTCATCGTTTTTCTCACTCTTCATCCTTTACATTCAATAATGTTTGTGGTACAACATAAATACGTCTAACATGTGCTATACATAATATGGAATGTGTGCTATACGTATGTGTGTTATCTATATGTTATACATATAGTATACATTTCATAATATGTATAGCACACATTGAATATTAGTTAAACGTATTTATATTGTATTAGATACATTTGTATTATTAGTGCACCCCATCAGTTACTTTGTTGAATGGTATATGGTCTATATGAGAAAAGAATAATAATAATAATTATCGACCATACAATTATGTGAATATTAACGTTAAATCTGAGCCGTCTTAAAGTATAGTTTGTTAGCAATAATTTGTCGTACAACGAAAAATATGTCCAATAAGTATCCAACGTGTGCTATATATGTTATAGGATGTGTGCTATTTGTATAACACATATACATATAGCACACATCTCATATCATATATAGCACACGTTGAATATTTATTGGACGTATTTATGTTGTACGACCAACAATATTAGTTTGTTAGCGTGTATATATATAATTATTGATCATCATATATATAATTATGTGAATATAAACATTAAATCTGAGTTGTCTTGAAGCAGAATTTGTTAGTGTGTATATCTATATAAAATATCATTGACCATATATATAATTATGTGAATATTAACGTTAAATCTAAGTTGTCTTGAAGCAGGGTTTGTTAGTGTATATATTTATTTAATTATTGACCATATATATATACTTATATAATACTCCATTAACGTTAAATTTGATTTGTCTTGAAGCACAGTTTGTTAGTGTGTATATAATTATCGACCATATATATAATTATGTGAATATTAACCTTAAATTTGAGCGCCGTTGAAGCATGATTTGTTAGTGTGTATGTGATGTTCACTCAGTCCGTTTATTATATGTTGCGCTCCTCCATGCTGAACAAGAAACTCTCCTAAATTATTAGTATTGTTTCAATCACTCTTTTTTAATTGTTAAGATTTAATTGGGTTACGGTTGTGAAATTTGATTTTAGTTTTCTTAATTTTGGTCAAAACATTTTACAACTAAGTATATGTCTTTTATCAGTAAATTAAAAAGGTACATGTTTCTATGGAGACAAATCGAAACACAACTATACAAGGGATGAAGGGAATCAACAGTATCATCTGCATTCTCTCCCAACAATTGATGGAGTTTTGATTTGTTCAAAATAAAAAGTTCTTTTTTGGGGTAAGGGAAAGGGGCTAAAGCCCTAAGGAAGAAAAATTACACACACAACCGGGGCAAAGAAACCCCTCTTAAATCATCTAACAGTAAACTAGCCATATCCATCGGCGGAGAATTCAAAATTACAGTTCCCAGAGGTCTCTCAAGAGCGCCTTTTGCTACGTGATCCGCGCAACGATTATCTTCCCTGTAGGTGTGAACTAACTTGACACTTAGTCTTTTTCTTTTTTTTTTGTATAATCGGGAGGTGTCCATTGCTGACAGCAATACCTAGTCCCTCTCGTCCTGAGAGCTCGCACTAAGCGGTAAAGAACTAGTCATAAGAAGCTTTCTATTCCTATGAGTTAGGGATCGAACCCCCAACCACATGGTTAAGGGACAAAGTGAGCTACTACCATGCCACCCCTTGTAGTTTTTGACACTCTAGTCTTTGTCCAACTAAAACATGATGTCCTCATGAGTGCACTCTAATGTTTTCGTTTATATATACACACCTAAATGGCCCAAAACAAATCCCAAAACTAATGAGGTCACTACTAGAATAATTGGTTTTAGTGGCAATTAATTATGTCTTTAGTGGCCATAAAAATTGCCACTAAAACTTTTAGCGGCCATTATTAATTGGCTATTGTAACCATCGTCGCTAAAAGTCTTTAGTGGTCATTCTCATAAAAGCCGGTAAAGACTACAATAATTGCCGCTAAAAGTATCAAATCTACAGCGGCAATTATTTATGGCAATTTATATGGCCACTAGTATATATTTAAAAGTGTCATCCTACTTACTTTTAGAAGCCATTTCTATTGCCACAAAAAATAAAACTTTTAATGGCAATAGTTATTGCCATAAAATACAAGCAAACATGACTTAATAACTAGTCAATATAGAACAAAACAAAAAAGAAGGCAAAAAAAAAAAAAGTGAACATCATCTTATTAATGTTAATTATGGATCTTGAAATGAAATATGATTGGTATTCAATAAATAAAGTAAATTATGAAATTAATATTGACTAAATGATAATATTAATGATAAGTTACATATTATTTATGAGAGCAAATGCTCCTCATATAAACATCATAGAATATTTCAAACTCAAGATAAAATCCTAACAACTAAGGGAAATGAATATTAGAGTGACATAACAGTGATAATCATGTTATCTTCTTATGGCAGTGGCAGGAAAAAGTATAATCTCCATTTCTACCATAACACAATTCTTTCTGTCATGTTGCTGTATAGAGAGGATGATTTGCTGAAAGTTATTATTCACTTATCCTGCAAAAGGATGTTTAACAATGATTAGAGTAAATAGATAAAAAAGATAATAAGTAAAGTATCTCAACTCTCATCTACACTGGGTTAATGAAAGAAATTGCATAAAGGAACTTTTGTTAGAAACAAACAAAGATGTTATAATTGTAAAGTGGGCTAAAATTAAAAGCATCTCTAACATAAACAAATGTAGCGGGGGAGTTATCAGAAGTTTTAGATAAATCAAACTATGTAAGCAACACTCCAACAAATTGAAGTTAAATAATAAAACCAGTGCCATGATGAAAGAAATATAGTGGTAAAAATATGACATGACAAAAATTTCATGGCCTTAAATGTAAATGCTTTACAAGCAATGGAAGTAAAATCAAATCCAGCATTAATAAAGGGAAATATTATCAAGTCATACCTTGTATATATCCTCAGGGGACTTAGCCTCCATGACTTCAATATCACGAGCAAGGGTGAGATATCCTTCAATTAACTTAAAATTGTTTATGATTTCGTGCAAGATTTCTTTGCCCTCATCATCTGCAACTATCTCCTCGTCTAGCTCAAAAGTAATTCCCTGCAAGAAAATAATAACAGGAAAGTTTGCCACACTACAAAAGAAAATCTTAAAACAAGAAAATAGGGGAAGCAAGAAATATTATATACTTCTTCTTAATCTCTACTTAGCATCTATACTTGGACATGATTTGTAAAATCGTTATACGATATAGTCTCAAAATCAAAGCATTCAATCATGAACAAAAAAAATATGAAGTACTAATTTACTAATCTATAGAATATAACATAAATTTATCTTCCCTAAATAAAACAGTAAAACCTTGAGCCTTACAAAAGAAAATGTTACTATAAGGGTCTCAAATGTAAACATTATACCTTGACAGCTACATTTTGAAACTGAGTATCAACATCGTACACTCAAAACCTACAACAAAAGAAATTTCACAGAACAATTCCTAGTGAAACAACAGAATTCTCATGTGTCATGACAGAAGTATAAATATGAACATTTAACTTACACTAAAACCTGAACAATTAATACCAAAGAACCAAAGCTATTAATAAGACTTTGGATATTGAGTTCTGAATGACAAAGACAAACAAGAGAGAAAGAGGAAAAGGGCCTCTAGTGCATTGTTGAAGTTGTAACTTAATAAAATTTAATTCATCAGAAAGGAACCTTACAAGTGGTGTGCAACACTCAGGTTTGCAAAAGATACAGGTATAGTTCCATTGATATTGTTCTTATCAATTTGTATTCTTCTCAATTTTGGAAGATAGCCAAGTTCATCTAGTAATTGACCTGTTAAATTATTCCCATTCAGCAGCCAACAAAATAAAATTATTTTATAAGAAGAATATGAAAAAGGAATAAGGTAATTACAACAGTAAAATCTAAGTACTCAAAAAATTAAAGATGAGAACTTGAAGATCACAAACAGCACTATCTTCTATGTAAAGAGAGAAAAATGCAATCAGATCTTAACAATTGAAAAAATAAAAACAAAAATAATAAAAAAACTATTTTTCAAGTCCACAAAACTCATACATAATAATAATAATAATAATGCATTAACAAACACAAAAAGAGCTACATTCTTTCAAGTACCAATAAAAACTCAATTACATTCAAATAATCACAAAACCCCTAGAAATGCATCCTCAAAACTAATTTTGAACTAAATCAGAAGAATCAAATCATCTACAACCAGATTTTAACAAACTAATCAGCAATCAACTTTCTATATCTCAATGAAACAAACTATCAAACACCTTGTGTGCATTTATAAGATGAACACTACCATATCAATCTTTAACAAATCAGAATAAGCATACATAATAATAACAAAATATAATCAGGGGGGGATCAAAGAAAAATTCATAATGCAAATTCACTTGTTGTTCAACTCACCTCACCACATTCAATACAAGAGGTTTCCCTTCCTGGTTCAAAGCAAAAGAATGATTAATTCATTAGAGATCACAAACTCAAAATAAACACTAAAAATCAAATTAACAAAAAATAATAATCCAAATAAATAAATAAACAAATAAATAAAAACAATCGTACAATATGATCGTGATGATATTGCGATCAGAATACAAATCTCAAACAGTGATGCTCAAATCACGGTTTGAAGAACGAAATACAAAAAAGAAAAGCGATCTCAGCTAATAATCAAGGTTCTGAAAACCGGACCGGACATCGAACCGGTCGAGGAAAAGGTTTAAAGGTTCAAAGGTTGGACTGGTTCAACCGGAGGTTCAACCGGAACTTTAAAATTGAAGCATAATACAATAAAAAAAATCATAAACCATAATCAAATTTTTTTATAAATAATTAAGATTATTTGTTACAGGTTTTTTTTAATCTTTAGATGTGTATTACTAATTTAATGGACCATTTTCTACTTTTGGGCTGCATTGTACGAGGGCCCATTTGGCTTGTTTTTACTTCTCAACCCTAATTTCCTTTTCTTATCACTTTCTCTCTCTTCTTTACTGTTCTTCACTTCTTCTTCTCTTCACTTGGTCGCCACTCTTTCCTCAAGCAGCAGCAACCTATTAGCCACGAAATTCATAAGTCACGCCTTTGCTTCATGTGTCCTTTTCATCTTGCTCGCCCGATCCGCTTCCCTCTGTTCTCATGGTGAAAATGCGCAACGACGGTTTGTGATGCATTTCCCCGGCGAAGCAACCTACTCTCTGTTTGGTGGTGGTCGGCGGCGGTGAAGGGATCGACCGAGAGAGGTGTGAAAGGATTAGCTTGGGTTGAGGGAGAGAGAAGCTAGAGGTATTGAGGAGGGTTAAGTGAGTTTTTTTTTCCCCTCTCCTAAAATGATGAGGTTTTCACCATTAAAAAATTTCAAACCACTTGTGAGCCGCGGAACCGCCGGTTTTGGACCGGTTCGCCGGTTAACCGGCGGTTTGCAGTGGTTCTCTCCCGGTTGGCATACTAGCGGCTTTTTGGTTTGAAACGGACCGGATTCCATGCCGGTTCGCGGTTCGACCGGCCGGTTCGGTCCGGTTTTCAGAACCATGCTAATAATCGATTCAGTTAGTGAAGTTCGACTAGAAATAAGAAAAAGAAAAGAGGACGGAGCATACATCGAGGATAGGATATTCAAGAACACGAACGAGGTGAGCGAAGACGGAATCGGGATGTGAAGAAGCAGTTGGAGAAGCAGACAGCGAGGCGGCGCCAATATTGAACAAGGCGATGACGAGATTGAATGGCATGGCAGCGATTTGAACGGTACGACGGCAGAAGGCTGACTGATGTGAGGGATCGAGCAGTGTGGTGAGGGCTCGAGCGGAATGGTACTTTTTGGTTCCTGAATTGAATACCTCAAGTACAGTGTATGTGAGTTTATTAATTAAGTATTGGTTCTAATTTTTCTCCTTATTACACATTTAAAACTAAATAATTAGTGGCCATTAATTTTTTGCCATTACAAGTAAGACTTTTGGTGACAAATATATAATTGCCACAAAAGATATAACTTAACAATAGAATTAGTGACAATAATATAATGGCTACTAAAAATTTGTCGCTAAAACCAATTATTCTAGTAGTGGGTCCAAAAAGCCCAACATTATAAACTCGTATCCATTTGCTTTAATTTGGAACAAGGATCCACAAAGTTTCATAATCTAAGACTCCATTTGATTGTGTGTACAGTACAAAAATACACATACAGATATAAGATTTTATGTGTTTAATAAAAATACAGATACATAAATGCATATATACATATACAAATTTTTGTGTATTTTTTGTCCATTTTAAAAGTTGATACACAAATACAGAAAATTTGTACATAAATTTTATAAATTTTTTGGTACCATTATGTCCCTCCAAATTTACCTATTACCCCAAATACCCTTGGCAGAATATTCATTCACTCCTCTCTCATCTCCTTTCTATTCTCATTGTACACCATGGCAGAACCTTGAAGCAGTGGTCAGAACCGCCATGAGGCACCACCCACCACAAGCCATCCTCTCTCGCCCTCACCTTGGTCCACCGGCCAGTTGCAGAATGGGCGCCGTGAGATGCAGATTCGCATGCCTCCAACCTCTCCTTCTTCCTCATGTTGTTCCTTTGTCCGCTATTGTGCATGTTGTCCTGGTGCTGCTCTGGTTCGTGGTGATGCTCGGCTTCCCTGTCTGCGTCTCTGTTCTCTGGAGATGTTGCGCCTCTATTCCTTGTCTGCTTTGGCTTTGGAAGTTTTTGTGGCATTTGATGTAGGGTTTAAAAAATTGGGAATTTTGGCTGAAGTTGATTTAGGGTTTCAAAAATTAGGGATTTTTGAGTTTGTTCAATGATTTTTTTTTTTCATTTTATGATTTGTGAGAGTTTGTTCTCTCTCTTTTTTTGTTGGGAAATTCTATTTGTACAATGTAAAATACTTACATCGTATATACAACATATCTTACATCCCATTATTACGTAACTGCACGCTCTTTTTTCACTCTTTCTCGTTCTTCTCTTCACTTTTCTTTCTGGTTTCTTTTCCTGCTCTTCTCTTCATTCCTTGTTCCTGGTCTTTTTATTTTTTTCACTTTCACTCAAAATACTCACTCTTTTTTATATTAAACTCCATTTCATCATCATCTTCTTCTCTCAATCAAGATACTCACTCTTTTTTCTTGTATGATTCTTATTTTTATTTCATTTTACCTTTAGAAAATTTATCTTTTTTGGTAAATTTTGTCTGCAACTTGTTTGTATAACCATGGCATAAGTGATGATAAAAAAGAGTTGGATTTTATATGTTCATCAACTAAATTCATTTTTAACAATGATTCTTGTGATATCTAACGAGATTCTTGATTTTTTTTTCATCATACAACTCAATCTTTGTTTATATCAGGTTGTTTTAGTTTCAAACAAGAACATTATTTTTCTTTTCAGATCAGAACTAATTCTGCGAAACAAACACATTGTATAAGGTTAAATGAACACATATGACAACCTAAAATGAACACATACTTCGATCACAAAATTATTTATTAGCAAATGAATGCATATATATTAAAGTTAAGTTGAACACATAATATATGAAACAATGAACACACACATATACATATATACTGCAATTGAACACATAATACAATGTAATGTGAACACATAATACAATGTAATGTGAACACATAATACAATGTAATGTGAACACATAATATAATGCAAAGTGAACACATACATAAATATACTGCAACGAACACATAGTACAATACAAAGTGAACACATATTTATACTGTAACTGAACACATAATACAATACAAAATGAACACGTGCATATACCTTAACTAATTAAACACATAGTATAATGCAAGGAGATAAAATTAATGAGCTTGAGATGTTTTTTTAAGTAAATGTGTTCATTTTTTCCTATTTAAGTATGTTCGTTATAACAAATAAATATGTTTATTTCTAATAATCAAATGTATTCGTTTGCTATTGAAATATGTGTTCATTTTATGTGTTGAAATGTGTTCGCTTATGCGCGTACTGTTCACGCACGCATCATGAGAATGGGTACACAAAATGAGCGCTTTTCACTTTTCCGTACTATACGATGGTAAATACGTTGTCAGTATTTCATGTTGTACAACTAGCATGACTCTTTTTTGTTTATCTAAATTTGATTTAGAATTTGTTGCTATTGGAGAAGAAGAGAACATGGAGAAAGAGAAGAGCATTGGAAGATGGTTCCAGATTATACTAAGGGTATTTAGGATTTTTATATTAAAAAGTTGTATTGTATATGGTAAGACAAACATAATACACAATACAAAATACATAAATATTATTGTCTTGTATAATTTAAAGAAATACAATACAAAATACAAAAATAATTGTGTACGTGTATTTTTGTATGTGTATTTTTGTACTGTATTGTCTTGTATAATAATCAAACACAACCTAAGATTCATTGAACAAACTAAGCCGAATGAAAGTGGTAAGCGGGTTGCTAAGTAAAGTCTCGGGTTCAAGTTTTGTGAATGAAAAAAATTCCCGATGTGCGTCTCACTTGTTATTCTCAGTTACATGATCCGGGACGACATATTAGTTGGGGCGAAGTTCTGAATACCGTGGAAGGAAAAAAAAACTATGTCGAATGATTATAAATAAATGGAAAATGTTTGGTGAACAATGAAAAACCAGCAAAATCAGCCAATGAACCCATTTGACAACCTTTTGGCCAAAAAAACTCTCTCTAAGTAGTTAGTTTTTAGTGAGCTAAGTGATTGTGACTCAAAATCACTATATTAACTGGTTTTGACTAGTTTTTTATTGTACGAATAATAGCACTCTAAATAAATAAATGGGGGGAAATGACTCAGATACTTAATAATACATTCAATTTTAATCTTCTCCGAGTCAAAATTACTTGAATGGAACATATTTAGAGTATTCATATTTGATTTCTCATTTAAGGTTATGTCTATTTAACCAATAATACAAATGAGATTAAAAATGAGTGAGTATTTCCATTCCCAATATTGTCACCTCTACCATAAATAATTTTATTTGACTTCTTTAAAATACCATTCTTTACCTTCATTTTATAAAAAAATAAATAAATAAATAAATAATGATTTGATAGTATAACATTTTATAAAACATATAAATTTCTATCAAAATTATAATGATAGTACTTACGTTTAACAATATATATTTTATAATGTAGAAATTTATATAACATCCTTTATAACATTTTGAATGGAAGTTAATTATAACTAATCATAAAATAAAGACCTCTCTAAAATGTCCTTTTTTTATAATGTTATAGTCAAAGTAAAGATTTAACATTAAGAGTTTAATTTCAATTTACTATCAGTGTAAAGTAATTTTACACATACATCCAATCATGGATTAACACATAAGTTTGGTTTAAGCATGATGGATTTCAGAAGTTGGTTGAGTCGGAAGGGAAGAAGACCAGGGGGTTTGATTTTTTGGAAAAATTAAAGGAGTTAAAGGTTCCAATTAGTAAATGGAATAGAGAAGTATTTGATGATATTGATTTCTCGATTAGTAATCTAGAACAAGAGTTAAAAGAAATTGATGATGAACTAGAGTTGGAGGTGAATGTAGTTGTTGTTGAGAAGAGGAAAAAGGTTATGTGGCTTTGGAAGAAGGCTATGACAGAAGAGAATGTTACTAGAAGCAGTTGTCATTGTCAAATTTTGCCACAAAGATTGATCGAAATATGAAATTGTTCCATGTTATTGCCAAGTCCAAAAAAAGAAGACAGGTGATGAGAGCTTATTGATTGATGGTAAGTTGTTTTAATTATGGGCCTAAAGGAGTTAAAAGGGGTGTAAGAAGATATTTCAAAGACTTATTCACTAAGTCTAATAAGTTGGATATTGGTTTTGATGGGTTACTTGTGGATTCTATTAATAAGGGGGAAGCCAATGACATCAAGGCTATGCCATATGTGGAAGAAATAAAGGAAGCTGTATGGAGTTGTGATCCGGGAAAAGCTCATGGTCCTCACAGTTCTAAAATATATTTTATTAGGAAAATTTGGGATAAAATTGGCAATGATTTTTGTGCAAAAATCTTAAGATTTTTTTAGTCTGAAAAACTCTCAAAGGGTTAAAACTTAACATGGGTCACCCTCATAAGGAGGGAGCTGAAAACAACATAAAGGATTTCAGACCCATCAACATACATGATGGGGTGTTTATATAAGGTGATCGCCAAGATTCTGATAAACAGACTCAAGCTATTGAAGCCAAAGTTAGTTGGTGAGACTCAACGCTTTTGTGGAGGGTAGGAAAATTATTAATGGGGCTCTCTTTGCATGTGAATCGGTGCACTGGTTGAGGAAAATCAAACATGAAACTTTTCTAGTGAAACTCGACTTCTAGAAACCTTACAATAGGATAAAATGGTACTACAATGAAATTGTACTTGAAAAGATGAGTTTTGGGATGATTTGGAGAGATTGGATAAGGAGCTGCATTTCCATGGCATCGATGTTAATTTTGGTAAATGGGGTTACGTTTCTACTTTCCCTTTCCCAATGGGGTCAAGAGACCTACTGTCACCATTTTCGTTTGTGCTAACGATAAAGATGTTAAATAAAATGATCCAAATGATACAGAGTAAAGAGTTAATAAAACCATTAGCAAGTGGAAGGGATAATGTGTTGTTGTCCCATTTACAGTTTACAGATGACACAATATTATTTTGCCCTTGTGTTTTGGATACAATTAGAAACTACATAAGAATCATAGATGATTTTCAGTTGGTGTGAGGGCTCATGATTAATTAAGATAAATCAACATTGATTCCCATGAATTGCTTGAAGAAGATAGTGGTGAATTAGGCTTGTGATGGTTAAGCTCCGTATTAAGTATTTGGGAATCCCTCTTGGTGCAAACCCAAAACGTGTGGTTACATGGGAACCAGTCATCAAGAAGGTGTAGGAGTATTTGAAGGGTTGGATAAAGGAGGTATATGTCTAAAGCGGGTAAACTTGTCCTCATTAAAGTTGTTTTGAATAGTCTTCCTATGTTCAGTTTGAGTTTATTTCAAATGCCCAAAACAATTATGAAGAAAGTTATTTCTCTACAATTTGGGTTCTTTTGGGGTTAGGTGGATGGTAGTCATGGGCTCCATTGTGTAAAATGGGAGATGATTCAGAGACAGAAGAAATTGGGCAGGCTTGGGGTGAGTGATATTGCGTTAAAAAATAATGGCATGTTATATAAATGGTGGTGGAAATACTCTGATGTCGAACACCTACAAGAAAATAAGGTCATTTGCTCATGTCACAGGTTTGAGGCTTCAAAACCATTGCCTTTTCAGAATTGTTATAAATTTGAATATGGTGGAGTGAGGATGGATATACAGAAGTTGTTTGGAGTTGATGAGGATATGGCAACTGTTATGAAAGAAGGCCTAAAGATGGTTTTGGGGCGCGAGAATTCCATTTCATTTTGGAAGGATCCGTGGGTGAAGGGTGGTGTTTTAATGGATCAATTTGAGAGGTTGTTCCACTTGTTTGACCAGTGTCTAATTTCTAAATGCATTTTTGGGAGGGTTCCTCTTGGGTTTGGAATCTTACTTGGTGGCATGAGGTGAATGTAAGAAATCGGCAAAAACTTGTTGAATTAGAGTCGATATTGAGCGAGGTTATGCTAGATAAAGAGAAGAAGAACATGTTGTGTGGAGTCTTGATAAATCCGGAAAAATACAACGTATATCCTCCTTTGGGCAGGAAAGTTTCAAGGAAAAGACCGAGTTAGTAGAAGCAACTTTGTTTAATTATTCAAATGCTCTTTGGAAGAGCCTTGCTCCTCCGCTGGTGGAATTATTGAGTTGCTGGTTCGTAATACCGGGGAAGTTAAATACTAGGTTGCGACTATGTAATCTAGGTGTTTTGACATAGGGCCAAGACACGTGCTTAATGTGTAATGAGGAGGTGGAAGGAGTTTCCCACCTGTTTTTTCATTGCAATTATGTGAGCTCCATTTGGAATTTCCATCTTGCTCAATGGGGAGTTAAGTGGGTTTGGCATAAAAATCCTATGGATGCTTTAATGCAGCAGTGGTGCCCTGTAAAAAAACACTAGAGAAAGTTATAACACCAAAGATTTTTTATAACGTTTTTTAGGTTGTCTAGAGTTCCAGAAATAACTATTATTTCTCGAGTAAACAGGTCTCAGTTCTTGCAGCAAAGGAACAATCCTTATTTTGGATTGATAGGTGGTGGGGAGATAAGAATATTTTTGAGGGTGAGTAATGGGGAATCTCCGGGATATGGACATTACATGTTATATATGCATTTTGCCAGTGATACATGCATTTTTTGTGTCCTATAAAGTGAGTTAGGTGTTGTGCTTTGCAATGAAAGTGCTTTTCTTGCTGCCATGTAATTCAAGGACCATACGGGTATGCATTTCGGTGGACTCTGGATCTGCTGTAATGGTTATGCATGTTGATATGTTTGAGCTTGAATTATTCCTGATACGCCTCCTATTCTGATTTGTTTTTTATTTTGTTTTTTTGTATTGTTTTGTTGCTGGACTTTATGGTTGTTAATTTATGCAGAATTAGTTTTGATAACTAACACACTTTTCCTGTTGATTAGACACTCTTTTTCCTCAATAGATTAGTTTTTCTCTATGCTATGAGGTTTTCAATAAAGTCTTTTAGTTTGGGTTGTGTGTTTTATCATTGCTCTTTCTTCCTTTATCATGAGTCCGTCTTTGCACTCTCATGTTCATTTATCGAAAAAAATACAAAAAGGAATGAGTTGTTTCCTTTGCAAGTTAAACAACTAAAAAAAAAAAAAGAAACTAACAAAATGAATGTAACAATAAAGTGAGTTTAAACATAATGAACAAACTAGTGAACTACTTGAGGATGTCATATCAAGTAAAATCCCCCCTCAAACTTGGAAGTGTGAAAATCTAACATTCCTAGCTTGCTTTGAAATAAGGAAATTTAACACATCATGTCAATACAAAAACATATAGCATAAAGTAATGTAAAATATACCAATTTAATCAAGAAATATTATAACTTTTTGTTAATTATTATACAAAAATATATTTATAAAATAATTTTATTGACTTTGGGTTGAGTTGAGTCAACCCGAAGTATATGACCCAAACTAGGCCCAAAAGATACACTCGATCAACTTTTAAGACCCAAATTCGACCAAATGAGCTTTGAAATGGGTCGGGCAAGATCAAGTTTTGACTTCCCTGTAATTAATTCTTATAATTTATTAATATTTTGCAATCTTGAGTTTTGATAGTAAAATACTTTTTTACACAAAATGATATTGCAATCCATGGATGGAAAAAATCTTTCAGAAATGCCATTTACGGTAAACATATTTCCTTATACTGACGCATTAGGCGTACTTTGTATCGAGACTGATATATAATTGTATAAATTATACACTTGAATAAATCATTTACATATTTGGTAGACAATAACTTTTTTGGATATTTTGTGGGTGTTTTTCAAAATATACCCCTAAAAAATTGGTAGAGTTGATGACAAGTAGGTTTCGTGATGATCGACAACGGAGGTTTGGTGACGAAGGTATTAGTCCCACAAATGGCTTTGATGATCTTATGGCACTTTTAGTGGTGGTCCAACGACATCAACCACGGTCCTTTGACAACCAAAGATGATGATGATGGTTCAAAGGTGTCAATCCTTCGGCGTTGGTTCAATGTCGGTTGAACAGGCCTAAAGCCGATGGGAATGGTGGTACGCCGACAACAATTAGGCTTTGACTACAACAATCAACAACGATTTGGTGATCGATGGTAAAGATATTCCAATAGCAATTTTGCTGATGATTTAGGGTTAAGGGCAATTTTGTCATTTTACTTTTGCAGAAATATTTCCTTTCCGCTAGTATTTTATATTTCAATCTGGGACATAAAAAAATGATTTTTTATTCTTGTAAATTCAATTTCACTAGAATATTTTTCTAAACCTTCTATCAAATATACTAATATTCTTCCATTTCAATAATCATGTTCAAAAATCTTAGTGGGAATGAAAAATGAATTAATTAACTTTTATTTCTTGGTATACAATCATTGTCTACAGTCGATGGCAACGGTGGTACGACAACAACAATCTAGCTTTGGAATGAAGTAATAATCCAACAATGATTTGGGATGGTAATTTCAACGACAACTGTAAGGATTTAGGGTAATTTAGGGCAATTTTTTCATTTTACTTTTGCAAAAATATTTGCTTTCCATTGAAATTTTGTATTTCCATGCATTTAGAAGTTGGGAAAGAAAATGAATTATTTTTTATTACTGTAAATACAATTATACAAGAATATATTTTAAACCATTTAACAAATGTAATAATATTATTGCATTATAATATATATTCACGTTTCAAAAATCGTAATGGGAATTAAAATGAGTTAATTAAATTATATTTTTTGGTATACAGTCATAGTCTAGAGTCGATGGCAACGATCGTGCGATGACAACAATCTGGCTTTGGAAACAATAATCGAACAATGATTTGGTGATGGTAACAATCTTCCAATGACAACTGTGAGGATTTAGGGTTCAAAGTTATTTTGTTATTTTACTTTTAGAGAAATATTCGCTTTCTACTGGAATTTTATGTTTCTATCTAGAAGTTGGAAAAAAAATGAATTACTTTTTATTTCTGTAAATACAATGATACGCAAATATTTTTTAAACCATTTACCAAATATAATAATATTCTTTCTGATATATAATCACGTTTCAAAAACTACAATGGGAATTCAAATGAGTAAATTGACTTTTATTTCTTTGTATACAGTCACACAGTCTCTCGATGGTAATGGTGGTACGACGACAACAATATGTCTTTTGAAGAAACAATCCAGCAATATGATTTGTTGATGGTAACTATACTCCAACAACAGCTGTGAGATTTTAGGGTTCAGGGCTATTTTGTCATTTTACTTTTGAAAAAATATTATCTTTCCCTCGAAATTTTATATTCTCATCTAGAAGATGGGAAAAAATGAATTATGTTTTATTCCTGTAAATACAATGATACGCGGATATTTTTTTTTAACTATTTTCCAAATATAATAATATTCTTGCTTTCTGATATATAATCACGTTTCAAAAACCGTAATGAGAATGAAAACAAATTAATTTTTATTCCTTTGTATACAATTTTATGGAAATATTTTTTCAAACCGCGTATCAAATATAATAATCTGTCGTTCTCAAAGCCAGATCCTAAGAATGTAAAAATATTCTGCCAAAATGTCCTATTAGGATTTTTTTTTCAGAAGATTATTTTCCAAATCCAGTGTTTTTATGATTGCACCTTATTCAAATATGGACATTTAAAAAAAAAATATTGATTACATTTATCAAATTTTCCAAATACTCTTATCTCATATATGGTATTTTAAGCCAGAGAATCAGGTCCATAACTGTTTCAACTTTACCAGTCATATTCAGAGCAGGAATAATTGCAAGAGAATAATTATTATTTGAATACAATGTCAAAATTAAAAAAACAATACAAATACAACCATTCATGTAACACTAGATAAAAAAATAATATTTGATTTAACAGCTCATTTTATCTTAAAATCATACATACAGAAGTATGCAATCAAATAATTGTATAATTTTTTTTATGTTGATGATGTATTTAAATTAAACTATTTTTGTTGTTTTGTGGCTATTATATGGAAAAAATATAAAGTTTGATTTATCTTGACATTCTAGAATTACAAGTTTAATTTGATGCACTGACAGTGTAAATATATTTTATATTGTCGTCCAATCAAAACACTTCATTTGTATGACTTTTCAAGTAGTGGAAGGAAAAAACACAATCATAACTGATGTGACAATACATGATTGGATGACTATGTAAAAAAAATTTACACTGTTAGTAGATGAAAATTAAATCCCCAGAACTAATAAAAAAATTATTGTGTAAGAAATTATCGGATTACAGCTTTTCTTTATCAATATTTTTTTTCCTTTTATGGAAATCGGCTTGTATAGTTGGCTAAGGCAGTATGCTAAAGCACATTTGGGGTAGGTATCATCATGATGGACCAATCACCATATATAAATAGCTTAGGGATATGCAAGTTAATCTCACACACAAGAGTAAAGAGAGAGATAAAAAAACACAAAAACTTTAGATATTGAAATGAGTTCTTCAATGGGAGGTGCTGGTGGGGGATCTGGTGATGAAGGCAGCCATAGAGGAAAAAGACCTGCCTACACACGTCTCACTTCTGCCCAAACTGCCAAACTTGAGAAGTAAAATATATATACCCTAACTATATCTTGTTGTTCACAATTTGTAATTTTAATTTTATTAAATACTTTTAATCATAACTATTAGTATTCTCATTGTTATTGTTGTTGTTATTAATATTGATTTACAACATGTATTGATATTGTTTTTTATTATGACAGATGCATTGAAAGGATTAACCATTTATTAATCAATCTAAAGAATAGATATTGTGAGAGGCATAGATCTGTTAGAAGGAACAAAAATGATTTGTAGTTCAAAAGTATTGATTACGAATTTTGATGAAACAATAAGAACTATTTGTTTTAATTTATTTTTATTTTATTTAATTTTTCGTTATTTTAATTTTTAAAACAAAATTCAACAATCCGCGGGTGTATTCTATTTATGCACATATTCAAATCGATTTCTTAACTCGGGAGTGTGGTTGAGCGGTAGGGGCTCATCCTCCCTTAACCAAGTGTCGAGGGTTCATCAGTGAATAGCCCAGTCATGCACACTAAAAAATAATTCAAATCGATTTCTTATTGTTTTAGTTTCTCATCTTTTTAACATACCTACAAAAGAGAGGTTGTGTGTAATTTATCATTTTCAAACAATTTTATTTCACATAGAAGATCTTCTCCGATTGTCAACATATATCCAATAAAAGATGTTTTTTGATGTGAAATCTTTTATGTGAATTCAACTACAAAACATCCTAATATTTGTTTTTTTAATTATTTTTTATGTTTTAATTTTTTTATTTTCTTTTTATTGAAAAATAAATTAAAATATACCTCGCACGATTCGTACACGTGTATGTTTGATATGTATAAACAATATTATATGGTAGAAATTCTGAATCTGTGTGTATTCTAAAACCCTAATAAAATCAATTAACCATAATCGATCTAAAGAGAGAGAAAAACAATTGTAACCCAAAACACAGTACTTTTCATTTATTTTTTACATTTGGTATATTATATTATTCTTGAAAATTACATTTTTTTAATTATTAAGGCACATATATTTGAATGATTTCTTAAGCTTATAAAAATAATTACTTATTTTTTAAAAAATTTAACTTTTAGGTTACATATGTAATTGTATAAAGTACTTTTATACATATTTTTAATTAAAAACATTTTAGAGAGTATGTAAAAATTACTTTTTGCTTTGCTTGTCACACCTACAATATTCCTCTATGTACCATCATTTTATAGTTGAATCACTATCTCACTCAAACATTTTAAAATGAATATATCATCACTCTATAATAATAAATTTTAGATTGAAAACTAATTTTTAAAAATAAGAACAAGAAAGAAAATTACTCATTTTGTATTCCTTAATTATTAGACTTATCTTATATAATATCAACTCAATTAATATTTTTTTTTAAAATAAAGGTTCATTTTGGAATGTCCTCACCCCGATGAGGTCCAACGAAGGCAAATAGCTGAGGAAGTTGGCATTGAGCCAAAACAGGTGAAGTTTTGGTTCCAAAACAAGAGAACTCAGATCAAGGTGATTCACTCAATTTTCTTTTCAATTAGTCTTATATACTTTATACCTCAAAGACAATTAAAATTTTTGAAATATGTTATTTGCACAATAAAAACTCACTCAAAACGAATTAATATATAGATTTTTTTGTCACAATCACTCGATCTAATAAAAACTAACTTCTTAAAGGAAACCTTTTTTGGGCCAGAATGTTATCAAATGGGCCAATTGATTAATTTGACTGTTTCTCCCTTGTTCACCAAATATTTCTCAAAGTTTTTTCATCCTATCACCAACATTCATATACTTGCATGATTTTGCAAGTAATGATTGTAAGACACCAAATTGTTAAATTAATAATGTTTGTTGTACAACAGAATACGTCCAACGAGTATCCAACGTGTGTTATACATAAGACATAATAAGTGCTATGTGTATAACACACGTACGTATCTCTGTTGTACGACAAACATTATTGTTAATTAAATTATGTCATTACACATAATGTTTTTTTTTTTTGGTTATATTAGAATCAACATGAGAAAGCAGATAACTCAGCTCTGAGGATGGAGAATGAGAGAATCCATAACGAGAACATGATAATGAGGGAAGCTCTGAACAACATAATCTGCCCAGAATGTGGGGGCCCACCATTTTCAGGGGAAGGCCATCAACACCATATCCATAGAATGCTGCTTGAGAATGCTCATCTTAGGGCAGAGGCAAGTCAATCAACAACAACTCTTTTAATTTAAGATAATATAATTATTCATTCTTTTTCACAACATGTGTAGAGTCTAGTGTTTTGATCTTAATTCAATTAGTTTTTCAGAATTATTTTATTTTATTTAACTCTCATTTTTTTAAAAAAAATACTAAGTGTAAATAATGTGAAAATTTTAAGGGTTTTTTAATTTTAAAAAAATAATTTTAAATTTGTATTTTTTATTTTCTTGTTTTCAAGATTTTATGATAGTTTTCATTGTTTTTTTTATATTAAATCTTGGAAACAGGAAATTAAATTAACTAAAAACATTTGAATAACTCATCTATATATATAAAAAAAAGTGTTTTATATATTAAACCAAAAACATCGTTAATAACATACTTGTCTCATTCATATCATCATATATATGTATAATAATTTATTTATTAATTTATTTTTGAAAATATGAAAGATAAACAAATATTTAGCTTTCGAAAAATCACCATTTTCTTTTATTAAAAACATACAGTTATTTCAAAAAGACTTTTTATGTTTATAAATCATTTCAAAATTAAAATAAGCTCCTTCAAACACACACATAACATGAATTTAACATTCATAATCATAATTCATATGAGAAATATTTTTTTTAATCATAAAACCAGTTATCATATAAAATGATTCAACTTTTAATATTATATATTAATATGATACTTTTAAAATTAGATTAATAGTTTTAAAAAGTTAGATTACTTCTTGGATTATTACGTGTGATTATTATTCAGTAATGTTTGTCTTCGAAAGTACATCCATCGAAT
Source organism: Aeschynomene evenia (assembly GCA_013621005.1). Taxonomy (NCBI): domain Eukaryota; kingdom Viridiplantae; phylum Streptophyta; class Magnoliopsida; order Fabales; family Fabaceae; genus Aeschynomene; species Aeschynomene evenia. The sequence goes on from CM024266.1 coordinate 6,066,270, forward strand.
ATTCAACGTATGCTATATATCATGCATAACATATTATGTATAACACATTACGTATGACATATAGCACACATTAGATACTCGATGAATGTATTTTTGATGTACAACCAGCATTACTTGATTAGATTATTATTACGATTGATTTTGTTTGTTGAATAACATTATGAAGAATATAATTGGTTTGAATTCTCAGCGCGAGAAAGTGTCGATGATACTATCACAATACTTGGAGAGACAAATGCTACCACCTGATCATGATTTGCTTCAACTTGCTCCTCCTCGTCCCGTTGCAAACATCATTCCCAGCATGATGGTACCATATGGTGATTTCTCTCTGCTGAACCACCAAGTTGTTGAAGCTGAGATGCATCAGATGATCATGGAAAAAGCAATGGCCATTCAGCTCGCTTCATCTGCTATGGATCAATTGGTTATGCTTCTGCGTATCAATGAGCCATTATGGTTCAATACTCCTGTTTTTGGTGGCAAGCTTGTGATTAACCGTGAAACCTATGACACAATGTTCCCTAATGCTAATCAGCTTTTACATGGTCTCAATGCTCGTGTTGAATCCTCAAAGGACTCTGGAATTGTCACTATGAGTGGCATCCAACTTGTTAACCTCTTCCTCGATCCGGTAATTAAACATTTTCTTTTGTTTCCTCTTAGTAGCAATGGAAATAGGTCAGTTCAGGTCAAACTTTATGCTTAACAGGTCAAATTTGTATCTGGTCTGTGACCTACTATAGGTTTTGTATCAGCAATGGTGATCTCATCCGTGCAATCAAAACTCTTGGATGAACATATTAAGTTTATCAACATCTCATTCAAAGTTTACTCATCAAGAATTTCTTGTTTCAAATTTTTATTTCTTTGTGTGCAGGCAAAATGGGTGAATCTTTTCCCAACAATTGCTAGAAAAGCAGAGACAGTTCATGTGTTTGAAAATGGGATCCCTGAAACCAGGAGTGGAGCTTTACTAGCGGTACATATAATTTTCCGTTTCAATTAAATTAAACCTTTCTGGCTAAGCTAATTAAGCTTCTTTGCTATGATAATATGATAAGAATTATTTTTGAGATTCAATAATATTGTCGTACAACAGAAATACGTCAAACTAGTATCCAACGTGTGTTATACATAATATAGAATGTGTGCTATTCGTACATGTGTTATACAGATAGCACACAATACATATTTTGTATAACACACGTTGGATACTAGTTGGACGTATTTCTGTTTTACTACGAGCATTATTGTTATTAGATTTGCTAACAATAAGTAAACCTTTAATTTATTTTAGATGTATGAAGAGATGCATGTGCTTTCACCAATGGTGGCATCCCGTGAATTTCACTTCCTTCGATGCTGTCAAGAAATTGAAGCTGGAATTTGGGTCATAGCTGATGTGTCATACGATCCAATGCTACAGAACCCATGGCGTCTCTCTCCCTCTTGGAGACACCCATCTGGCTTCATGATTCAGGACATGAACAATGGTTGCTCCATGGTTAGTAATTTCCCAAATTTCTGAAATAATGTAATATATGATATGCCGCACGACAAATTAGTCCCATAAAATTTAAAAATGTTCTATTAGTCTCTTACAGTCTAATAGCAAATTCATACAACTTTTTTATAAAATTGTACGTAGAATTATACAAATGGACTAATTTATCGTCCAATCTAGCAATTTTCAAGGATCAAAATATAATTCCATTTTTGAATTGAATTTTGTTGTAGGTTACATGGGTTGAACATGTGGAGGTGGACAATAGGATTCAAATGCATAGGCTGTACAGAGATCTTCTGAGTACCAATCTGGTATATGGAGCTGACAGATGGATTCTGGAACTTGAGAGGATGTGTCATAGAGCTGCTAGCTACTTTGTTGAAGAAATACCTGCTCATGACTTAGGAGGAGGTAATCATCATTCATTATATTCTCCTTCTCATCAATCTCTTTATATATATGTATATATTTACTCTTGAATTAATATGTTGTAGTGATTAACACAATTGGGGGGAGAAGGAGCATGATGAAAATTGCTCACAGAATGGTTAAGATGCTGTGTGAAAATCTTGAGATGTCAGACCAACTTGACTTGCCATATCTAGCAGGGGAGAATGATAGTGGGGTTAGAGTGTCAGTGCGCAGAAGCGCAGGACTTGGCCAACCAGATGGAATTGTTGTCATTGCTGCTACATCACTCTGGCTCCCTCACCCTTACTACAAAGTTTTTGCCTTCTTAACTGATGTGAACAGGCGTCTTCAGGTTCTCACTCACACACTTTTCTTCTTCTTTTATTTTGTTTATTAGTGGTTTGGTTTGGTTTCAACCTTTAATTTGAATTGCAGAATCATTTATACTTGCTTTTTTTTTTGCTCTTGCAGTGGGATATTCTTTCTGGTGCAACTCCAGTGCATAATATTGCACAGATCCTCAGTGGAGTTCATCCTGGAAACACTATTTCAGTTATTCAGGTACTTACTTTTTTTTACCTTTTTTATTTTTAAGTTTCAATTCTAAAAACTATGGATCTATATTTAAATATTTTGAACTTAAGGCAATTTTTCCAATTTTTATAAAGTTGGGACTTTGAACTATTTTTTTTTTACTCAGTATCGACTCACATCTTATCCATTGAGATGCACGTGGATAAGTGCATAAAAATGGACATGTAATATTTCTTCTTTAATTTCTTGTGGTGCAGTCATCCAACCCCAATGGGAACAACTCATTGGTTCTCCAAGAAAGCTTCATGGACCCCATTGCATCCTACATTGTGTATGCCCCAACTGATGCATCTGTGATCAATGTGGTAGTGAATGGGGAGGACCCCTCACTGCTGCCAATTCTGCCATCAGGTTTTGTGATCTCTAGAGGTGGAAGAAGAGGAAACTACAACAATGTTGGGTTTCTGAGGGCTCTCACCACTAGCACTGAAGATGCTGACCACTTGGAAGGCTCATTGCTGACTGTGACATTCCAGATTCTTGTTAATGGACCTCAAGCTTATTACAGCCAGGTGAACATGGAATCTGTGGCTTCTGTCAACACTCTTCTCACTTCAACAGTGCAGAACATTAAAGATGCTCTGAATTACAACAATTTGGAGTGATCTTTTTTTATCATGCACTGCTCAAGGATCCAGGCAGAATTGGAACATTGTTTTTTCAATTATTCTTCTTTTTTCTAAGTTGACATTTGCATTAATAATGTGGCAGACCATGGTTTTTCTTTGTTTAACTTCTTTCCTTCGTATGATTAATGTTTTTTTATCTATATATTTTTTTTATGAAAGTTTTTATATATTTTAAATTTGCTTAACTTAGAGATGGCAGAATGATTAAGTTTGTGGGTTACCTGCCAATCTTTTTTGGTGGATTGGGCTATAATTTCGAGCCCATTTTTCCTTTTGACGAGTTGGCCTATTCCACCCATATTTTTGACGACTTTGGAATGATTTGGCCATCTAGTCCTATAACTTATAGGATTTTTGTGGGATAATCTGACCCATTTTACCATTTTTGAGTAAAATGAAACACGAAGAATTTGTTTAAGAGTTTGAAGAGGATATATAGGAAGGAAAGACATTAGAGAAGAAAGGAGAAGAGAGATTTATAGGGATTAACCTCATTGTTTAGGAGTATGATGATCTCAAATTGAAGCAACTTAGGGTGTGTTTGTTAGTTTAAATTTGAAGGGGAGTGAAAGGGAGGGAAAACTTTGAGGAGTGTGATTCTGTTTAAGAGTTAGATTGATAAGGAGACTAGGAGAGGATGTGTTTGATGATTTTTCAAAAACCTTTCAAATTCCTCATATTTTAGTTCCCCCAATTTGATGAATTTTGAAACTCCCAAACAAAAAGATGTTATCTCTTTCAAGTACCTCACTTCCCTCTCGCTTTCTTTTCCGTCAAGATTTTTTCCTCACCTCTCCTCCAAACTATCAAACAAAGTTTGGGATATGTTTGTGAGTTTTAATTTGGAGGGGGAAAAGGAAGGGGAGAACTTTGAGAAATATGATTGTGTTTGAGAGTTAGATTGATAAGGAGAAAAAATATTTGAAAAACCTCCAAAATTCTCAAAACTCCTTATTTCTTAGTTCCCCTAATTTAAAAGATTTTGAAACTTCAAAATAAAAGAATGTTATCTCTTTCAAATATCTCTTTTTCCTCTCCTTTTAAACTTCCAAACAAAGTCTTATGATGTGTTTTTGTTTGTTGAATTTTGGAGAGAAGGGAAAGAAAAGACTTTGAAGAGTTTTATTATGTTTGGAAATTGCATTGGTAGGAAGATAAAGTGTTTTTGAGAATTTTTAAAACCCTAAAAGAACCTTCAAATTTCTCATTTTTTTTATTTTTTTAATTTTGAAGTTTTAAAATATACAAACAGTGAGAAGTTATATCCTCCAAATCATTCCCTTCCTTTTCCATTTTTTTCCCACCAAAGTCTTTCCATTCTCTTCCCTTTAAACTCCCAAACAAAACCTTAGAAAAATAAAAAATTTGAAGAATACTAAAAAGTTTAAGAAACCCTCAAATATCTCTCATCACTGCCAATATAACTTCAAAACATAACTATCAAAATCTTACATTCTTATCCTTTCCCCCTCCCCTTTCTCAATCTTATTTATCAAACACATCCTTGTTCATCAATATAAACAAACACAACAATGTTATTTAAGGAAAAATTAATATCTCAATTAAATATCAACTTTTAAACTTCCAAATTTTGTTTGGAAGTTTTGAGGAGGGGAGGAAGAGGATTTTGAAAGGAAAGAAAAAAAGAGGAAAATGAGGGACGTGTAAAAGATAACTTTTTCTTATTTGAAAGTTTTAAAATCACTTAAAATGAAAGAACTAAAACATGAAGAGTTTTAACGGTTTTGGAGGTTTTTAAAAAATTCTCAAACACCTTCCATTCTTACCATTCTAATCCCTAAACATACTCGCATCCCTTAAATCATCTCCTCACTTTTCCTCTTTTCTTTAAATCTCAACTCACAAATATACTCTTAGAGTAGTGGAATTTGTAAAGCAGGAAGTGGTATATATATATACTACTTAGATATGATTTATTCTAAACAGAGTAATACATATGAGTATATTCAGTTCAATCTAAATTCATCTTCTCTTTTTAATTCTCCCTCCCCCAAATTGGAGAAATTGGATGAAGTAAAAATTGCAAAACTAATTGTATTGTAAACTTATAATTTTGTCCTTTTAGCTTATAATATATATATAACCCTTGCCAAATAAAAAAGAAAAAAAGAAAAAAACTTGATCACAACCAGCTTATAAATTTATCTCAAGAAAAAGAAGAAAAAATCTTATCTAAAATAGATGAGAGAGATCTATATATTTACTAACATATCACTTTAACTTTAAATTAAGTTAATTCAGGTATATCTATATCTATATATATATATATGGGTGGTCCATAATCAAGGTTTATTGAGTTAGACATATAATTTGTATTTTTTTTTAATTAATCTCATAGGTATTATTGGTTGACTAAACATAACTTTATATGAAAAATCGAATATCCATACTTTGACATAAACGCAAGTCAAGGTAATGAAAGGGAATTTCCAGTTTTAAAATGTATTTATTGTTTAATTTTTGTGTTATATCTTTTTTTAAAATAGACAACAGTAAACTTTGCCTGCACTCGTGAGGACATAACTTTTTGTTATGCTCAAATCGAAATTCCATCCTTATAATGTTAACTATTTAAGTTTAGGCTCTTACAGTTTTTTTCTTATTAATCTTTATGCTTGTCTTATTAATTAAGTTTTTATCCGTATTTCAGCTGAGCTAATAAAGCTATATATATATATATATATATATATATATATATATATATATATATATATATATATCAAGTTCTTATTCTTGATATAATTAATATGACACAAGAACCAGGAGTACTTTCAATGAAAGCGGAAGTTGAACCTGGTCATGTATGCTCAAAACATAACAGCTAGTTCTTGAGTGGCCAAGCAAGATAATATTTTTCAATCCAAATAATGAACAATTAATCTATTTCATATATCTCAACAATAAATGGAAAATAGTATATATAATGTAAAATGTCTGCAAAAGGTTGCGTAATGTCTTGATTAACAAGCTAACATTTTTAAAGAGTAACAATATACAAATCAATCGGTATTGTTTAGCTTTTAATATGATGTTTATATAAAAGTAGTAAGAAAAAAGGAAAAAGTATTGTCTTACATGAAACATAGGCATTGAAAAAAATATACCTACATATTGGTTTTCTATTATAAATTTATTTTTTTATTTATTTAATGAAAAATAGTACAAAATTCATAAATGCCTATATTTTATAATTTTTAAAAAATGCCAAAGAGTAAAACAAATGTCAGGAGTCATTTTTGTTTGAATCAGTGAATAGTAAAAATCTCATTAACTTGAGATGTAACAAATATATAAATATATCAGATCATGCTAGAAAAATAGTTGTAAGTTTATATCATTAATTCTTAGCCCCATCATCTAACACTTTCACATAATTATATGTACATATCTCACGTCCATACTAGCTAGGGTATTTTGATATTTCAACCATTCTCAAAATAGTATAAGGTGTCCTTAAGATATCTAGATATATTAGAGTAAATTAAGCAAACATTTTCCCTTTTCTTTTATTCAATGTATTAATAATAATTGCTTCCTTCATATCCCATTTAGTGCATGGGCGTTTTCTCATTATTGGCAACACCTTAATCATTTGTAGAGTACAATAGAAAGCACTGCATCCCCTTTACTTCCTATCAAAGCGATAGTATAAGCCATGCATGTTCACTTCAAAGTGATTTGAATCAAACACAAAACTTATTATAAATATATCACAAATGTTTGGGGAACAACAAAAAACCAGTCAAAACAGCCAACAAAGTCCATTTAATATTTTATAACCCAAATAGCATTCTTATTATGAGTATAATTTTAATGGGCAGGGTGATTGTGACACAAATTCCTGTTTATTGGCTGTTTTGGCTGGTTTTTTGTTGTGTCTCTATCAATGCTCTAAATATATATATATACATACATAAATAAAACCGAAGGTGTCCTCAACTAGTTTAGTTTCTGAAGGAACCTTAGCTAGGGAAAGATTTTACTGGGATGAAATTAAATTAATTAAATTAAAGAAGACAGAACCAAAAAGATAGCACCCGAAACTTTAGGCATGTGAACAATACAATAATAGCTATTTCAATTCTTGATAGATTCTCTTCATGGCTATAAAAAGGCAATGCTCATTGTGTATTCTCATCATCACTCAAACAAAGAGCTAGTAAGAAATCAATAATAGCTACTTTGAATCAAAGAATTATAACCAAATTGGTTAGTCTAATTCAATCAAATGGCTAAAGCATTACCTGTTCAAGTTTTGGTGTTGTTGGTGGTGGTGGCAGTGGCAGGGGCTACACCTCCTGGGATTGCAAAGAATCCAAGCCATGCAACCTGCAAGATAAAGAAGTACAAGCATTGCTACAATTTGGTGCATGTTTGCCCCAAGTTTTGTCCTGCTGGGTGCACTGTCGAGTGTGCCTCTTGTAAGCCTATTTGTGTTGGTGATGCAAATAATCCACCTCCAACCACTCCTTCTACACCAGAGAATCCACCACCAACTCCATCTACACCTGAGAATCCACCACCTTCATCCCCTACTCCTACTCCTTCTACACCTGAGAATCCACCACCTTCATCTCCTACTCCTACTCCTTCTACACCTGAGAATCCACCACCTTCACCTCCTACTCCTACTCCTTCTACACCTGAGAATCCAACCCCTTCATCTCCTACTCCTACTCCTTCTACACCTGAGAATCCACCATCATCACCATCTACCCCTTCTACACCATCATCCCCTTCTACTCCTCCTTCAACACCAGAGAACCCAACACCATCACCTTCTACTCCATCATCACCACCTGAGAACCCAACACCATCTCCTTCATCACCTGAGAATCCACCACCATCTACTCCTTCTACACCTGAGAACCCAACACCATCTCCTTCATCACCTGAGAATCCACCACCATCACCAGCTACTCCTTCTCCTTCTACACCTGAGAATCCACCATCACCAACATCTTCTACTCCTCCTTCATCGCCATCGCCATCAACACCTTCATCACCAAAAACTGCAAGGTGCAGAAACAAGAACTACCCAAAGTGCTACAACATGGAACATGTTTGTCCCAGCGCCTGCCCTGGTGGATGTGAGGTTGATTGCTACACTTGCAAACCCGTTTGCAGTAAGTCCTTTTTACCAATTAACTTATTGCACATTCATCAACATACACCTACACATACACACATCTATCACTTTCATATATGTCTATGCAATTTTCACCTCCAAATTATACCTTTTCTACATACCTATACAACTGAATTCAAAATAACATAAAAAAAGTTCACATGTGAGAAACCAAAAACCATTATTTTATACCATTTAAATACTTCAAAATATTCAAAATACCGACACATATCAAATACTTTATCAATATATTTAGATACTTTCATAGTTCACGTATATTTTAATTGTGAAGAACTAACTTTTGTGTATACTCATTGTAAAATTAATTATCTCTCCTACAATTTACCACAATAGGGATAATGATCAAACCTTTCACCTATTAATCTTAGTAGCTCTCTGAAATCATAGTATGAAATTATCTATTTCAAAAATTCAAACTTGATAAGTAGAGACACACAGAATAGGAATGATCAAGCTGTGTTTATATGCAGAGTGTGACAAACCAGGAGCTGTTTGCCAAGACCCACGATTCATCGGCGGCGACGGCATCACATTTTACTTCCACGGCAAGAAAGACAGAAACTTCTGCCTCGTCTCCGACCCAAACCTGCACATAAACGCCCACTTCATCGGCAGAACAAACCCCACCATGACCAGAGACTTCACCTGGGTCCAATCCATCGCCATCCTCTTCCACAACCACCGCCTCTTCATCGGGGCCCACAAAACCGCCACGTGGCACGACTCCGTGGACCGCCTCGCCCTCTCCTTCGACGGCGAGCCCATCAGCATCCCCCAATCAGAAGGTGCCACCTGGCAGTCCCCGATTGGCGGGGTCACCATCGCAAGGGACGCCGGAACCAACAGCGTGGCGGTTGAGGTGGAAGGGAAGTTGAAGGTAGCAGCAAAGGTAGTTCCAATAACAGAGCAAGATTCGAGGGTTCACAACTATGGAGTTAATGCGAATGAGGATTGTTTCGCACACCTCGATTTAGGGTTCAAGTTCTTGTCTTTGAGCGATGAAGTGAGTGGGGTTTTGGGGCAGACGTATAGACCCAACTACGTGAGTCGTGTGAATATTGGGGTGAAGATGCCTGTGATGGGTGGTGTCAGAGAGTTTGAGACTTCCGATTTGTTCTCTGCTGATTGCTCTGTTGCTCGTTTTGTGGGTAGCGATGGAAACAGCAACAATGGGATTGCGATGATGGAGGGTTTTGAGATTCCTGGGTTGAGCTGTGCAAGTGGTGTTGATGGTGATGGACATGGAGGAGTTGTTTGCAAGAGATAGGTAATGAAGAGAGGAGAGGAGAGTTCACCACCCTCACCCTGTCTGTGTGATGATGATGATACTTCTTCAAGTTCATGACAGATTCTATTTCTTTTTAACGTTTTTATGTTATTATGAGAGAATAAATTACGTGATCGTCATCGATAAACTAATTTGATGATCGTGTAATAGGCATATCCAATCGATTATCTTCTTAATACTATGGAATGGAAGTATGACTTCTTTAGAGTAGTTATGCATGTGCATCAAATATACTATTCATCAACTATCCATCATCAAATGGTTGTTTTGCCACCAAAATACATTCAACTAATATTCATCATGTGTTATATATCATACGAAATGTGTGCTATATGTATAACATATATTATGTTTGCTATATAACACACGTTGGATACTAGTTGGATATATTTCTACTGTACAATAGGTATTAATGATAAACTAATCATCATATAAATCTTTGTAAAAAAGAAATGTCAACTTTTGTATCACAAATTTTTCTTTATATCCCTCGCCTTACAAAGACCAACAAGGATTCATCAAAACAACAAATCCCTTGCACCAATATCTAATAAAAATGTATTATGAATCTTAAAACCAAATGAAGATCAACAACAAATAACGAAGCATACAAGTAGAAACTAGAAAGGGCATCCACCAACAATTACAATTCAATAGACAAAAAAAATAAAACGCATAACAATTAACAAGAATGAAATAAATTGTATCTCACGAATCTTTTCTGTCTAGAACTTGGACTGCAGATAACTGATGGTAGTATTATCCAATAAGAAAGCCTTGACAAGAACATCATTAGCTATGTCTGGCTTAGACCCAAAAACAGCATTAGCAATAGTGATAACTCCTGGATTCTGGCTGCCAAAAGCCGAAATAGCAACAGCATTAGTGTTTCCTACATTTTTCTGAAAGTGGATTAGTCCTGCTGGAAACACAAACACATCACCCTTCACTAGGACTCTCCCAATGAGGCGATTTTCCGGGTTGGAAGTGACAAATCCAACATATAGAAGGCCGTCAAGGACGGTCAAGATCTCAGTGGCGCGAGGGTGCGTGTGAGGAGGGTTAAGGCCCCACGGGGCGTAGTCGATGCGAGCCATGGAGACGCCAAGAGTGTTCAATCCTGGTAGCTGAGTTGCTGTAACAGGGGTCACTTTAGACCCAACAGAGTTTGAGGTGTTGCCAACAATGTTAAGGCCACTATAGAAGAAATAATTTGCATTAACACTGTTGGGATCCTTGCACACAAAGCCATTCACCAACACTGCCATAATTCATCAAGGGACAAAAGTGTGTTAGACTTTGCAGAGTGCAAATGTTTCATATTTACTTGCAAATTAATCAATTAATTGAACAAAATTTAATTAGCAATGATAAAACCAGCCTGAAAGGATATTTGTATGTCGGTAATAATATATGTACAACAATTATACATCCAACTAGTATCCAACGTGTGCTATGTATCATATGTAATGTGTGTCACATTGGATACTAGTTGGATGCATTTCTGTTGTACAACAATTATTTCCCTATGTCATTGTGATTTGATAATTGATTTTACCTTTGCCTTGTGGGTCAGCCACGCAGAAATCTTGGATAGGACTTTGATCAGATCCTAAGACAACAACAGAAAGTGATGAAAGTGCTAAAACCAACAACAACAATGAGAAATTTGCCATGTTGCACAAAAGGCACTAGCAGAATATAGAAATAATAGTAGTAGTGTGTATTAATGTTGTGTTGGTGTTGGTGGATGATAAGACATTATATTGAGTTAAGGCCTTTATATAGTAATGTGAAAAGGATGTAATGGGCGATATGCCGCCCTAATTAGGAACTGAAATGGTCATAAGAATGACACAAAATGTTGGTATTGTTGCTTAATACACAGCCGGCTAGTTAGCAATGCTCTTTCTTAATTGCATATTTTAGCAGCTTCAATATAAAACTTCCATTTGTGGAAAAAGGTCTAATAGGACTGAACAATAATATACAACAAAATAAATATGGGTTGTTTGCAATTTAAACAGAGGACAGTCTGTACTTTGGATTGGAGCTAATGTACACATCTAGGGCTATGACCAATTCAGTTTTATGATTTTTGTGCAACACACGGGTTAAAACTAATATTAAGAAACTCGATAAACTGTTAGTAAAACTAATTATTGAATTATTATTACTTAAAAATTATTGAATTATTAGTCCTGTTAGTAAAAATTATATTAAGGAAACTTATTTTTGTGGGTCAATACCATGCCAAGATAAATGGGCTTGAAGTAATAAACCTACTTAAATGTCTTTTTCTTGTCAATCCTTTTCTGGCCCAATTTTTTGTCTTTATTGTTTTGTCGATCTTGAACTTCTGTCCTAAAAAAATCTTCTATCTGCTAACATATGGCAACTGTTACTTTTAATATTTTCTAAACAAAATGTTTTAACTCCTATAGTTACGTTTGTTAATAACAGGATAGAATAGAACAGTGCTTCTCAATCTCGTAATTAAGAACATGGCAATGGCAATTAAAAAATTTTAAATTTTCCAGAAAAAAAAAAAACACTTTTGAAATTAAGGAGAGGTAAATTATAACAAACCTATCCAAGGGAAAGAAAAAGAAAATCGAGATCTTCTGACTTTGATGTATATTTAACCATTAACCATTTAAAGCATTACAAACATCCAAGAGTTGATCTCAACCAACAGAAGCATTGCCAACAAAACCCAGTTTATACAATGATGACAACAATCAACACAGAAGCATACACATTCATCAATGAGTCAATCTAATGCTCCACAATTTAAAACTTTACCACTCTCAAACCCAGAACCATATTAAAATTTGAAACAATCTTTGACATATCACACAGAGAGAGATGCCCTTAAGCAGCAACTTCCTCTTCTTCCTCCTCATATTCTTCCTCGTCTGCGGTGGCATCTTGGTATTGTTGGTACTCGGCAACCAGATCGTTCATGTTACTCTCGGCCTCGGTGAATTCCATTTCGTCCATTCCCTCCCCGGTGTACCAGTGCAAGAAAGCCTTGCGCCTGAACATAGCTGTGAACTGCTCGCTAACTCTCCTGAACATCTCCTGAATTGATGTTGAGTTACCAATGAAGGTGGATGCCATCTTAAGACCCTTTGGTGGGATATCACACACGCTGGACTTGACATTATTAGGTATCCACTCAACAAAGTATGAGGAGTTCTTGTTTTGCACGTTGATCATCTGCTCGTCGACCTCTTTAGTGCTCATCTTTCCACGGAACATTGCTGATGCGGTCAAATAACGACCGTGGCGCGGATCAGCAGCACACATCATATTCTTGGCATCCCACATCTGCTGAGTCAATTCAGGAACAGTCAAAGCACGGTACTGCTGGGATCCTCTGGATGTCAAGGGTGCAAATCCAACCATGAAGAAATGGAGACGAGGGAATGGGATAAGATTGACGGCAAGCTTCCTGAGATCAGAGTTCAGTTGCCCAGGGAAACGTAGACAACAAGTAACACCACTCATGGTGGCAGAGATGAGGTGGTTGAGGTCCCCAACTGTAATAACAAAAGAATTAAATAAGTTGAGTAGTCAATTTTCCAGCTGAAAAATAATAATAAAGTAGAATACATTCCATCAAGAGAAAGTGAGTGGAAACCAAATGAGTAGAAGTATGTCCCATAACAACCACTGCCAGCTATGAGTAAGACAAGAGATCTAAACCCACTTGAATTCTCACATGGTCCCACCACTATAAATGATATAGATATTTAACCCAAATTTAAATTGTGAAATGAAAGGTGAACCAGACCAGATCATTACTTGAATCATTGCTTAACATTACAGGTTTATGCAAAGCAAACAACTAATAATAGCTACCAACAATAATAATAACAGTACCAGCAACCAAAACACAAACAGCCATAGTAATTTTGCACCATCGGTGGTAATAAAATTCGAGAGAGAAACCAGAAACTCACATGTTGGGGTGGCTAGCTTCAAAGTACGGAAGCAGATGTCATAGAGAGCCTCATTGTCCAAGACCATGCACTCATCAGCATTTTCAACAAGCTGATGCACTGAAAGCGTGGCGTTGTATGGCTCCACAACTGTGTCAGATACCTTAGGGGAAGGGAAGACAGAAAATGTCAACATCATACGGTCTGGATACTCTTCCCTAATCTTTGAGATAAGGAGTGTTCCCATGCCTGACCCAGTGCCACCTCCCAAGGAGTGGCAGACTTGAAATCCTGTCATAAATTTTGGTTTAAAACAAATTGCAACAAGTTAGCTTTAACAGAAATAACTTCCAATATAAGAACCAACAGAAATAGTGCACGGACAATAATATGATGCTCATTGGAAAACTAAATGTCACAGATTCAGACAAACACCGCACCGTATCCAAAATTCAATAAAGCTTGACAAGAACCAAAGCTACATTCCCAATGTTTTCTGTCCAATTCTCTGATTTGTGGGAATTACTTTTGTAGATGATGGCAACAATCATATAGCAACTCAAATTTAATGGAAAAATTAAATTAAAAACAAAAACACAACAAAATAACGGGTTCAACTTGCATCAAGCACTATCAGAAAATATCATAGTTACCTATTTCCCTTAAGAACCAAGTTAAACACAACATGCCAAAAATTGCAAAGTAAATGAATGACAATTTGACAATCTATGCAGGTTATCAAGTAAACCATACAAAATGTACACACGCACGCAGGCTTAAAAGAAGTAGAGCTATTTGGGAACTGCATCACAAGTACAAATGACACGAAATCAGCAACCTTCCACACCCAATTCACCTCTTGAACAAGTCATGGAAAATAGGCAACAATAAACACATCGTATCACTACCAACAGAAAATCGACGCAATGTCTCAAACTCGCTAACAAAATTAAAAACAACAAAACTGAAATTGCATTTATAATTATTGCTAATGAACAAAAAATCATCATCAAAGAAAGTCAACGAAAACAATCAGAGTTCAATAAATCAAAACAAACAACAGAAATAATTAAATTTAACTTAAATTCAAAACATCCTATATCCAAATCGTGACTACGATCTGCTAAAAAAACCAAAAAAGAAAAAAAAAAAAAAGAAAACCAAGAACGAAAACGATAGTTACCCTGCAAGCAATCGCAATTCTCGGCCTCCTTCCTTACAACATCGAGAACAGAATCAATAAGCTCCGCTCCCTCAGTGTAATGCCCTTTCGCCCAGTTGTTCCCTGCCCCGGACTGCCCGAACACGAAGTTATCAGGCCTGAAAATCTGCCCGAACGGCCCGGATCTAACGGAATCCATGGTCCCTGGTTCCAGATCCATAAGGACGGCGCGTGGGACGTACCTTCCACCACTGGCCTCATTGTAGTACACGTTGATTCGCTCGAGCTGAAGCTCAGAGTCACCGCTGTACTTCCCGGTGTGGTCGATACCGTGCTCATCACATATCACCTCCCAGAACTTCGCCCCGATCTGGTTGCCGCACTGGCCTCCCTGGATGTGCAAGATTTCTCTCATTTTTTCTAAAAAATTTTCTCGGGAAACAAACGGAAAAGGAAGCGGAAGAAAGTGAGAATTAGGGATCTGAGAGGGAAAAGAGAAAATGAGAGGGAAATCAAGAAACGATAGGAATCAGTGGTTTGGAGAAAAAGCGGGGGAGGGAGGTTATTTGAGGGCTGTACGGTGTGGAGCTTTTCGAGGGAAGGGCGTTTTCGGGATTTCGTTGGCTTTTTCTGAGGGTATTTTTCGGAAATTAGTGTATTTATTTATTTTGACGGTTTTGATTTTTTATGAGCTGTGAGATTGTTCTGGAACAAACAAATAAGATTGGCACTGTCTCTTTTTTCTTCAATTTTTTATTTCTCTGTCTTGATGCACTTTTTTTACTTTCTGTTTGATGTTGATGAAAAATTTATTAATTATTATTATTTATAATGTGAATTCTAATTATTTATTCACACTTTTATTTAATGATAAATAAACAATTTGTCATCATAAAATTGTGAATAAATTTTTGTACAAGTAATATCATTACTCTCTTGATTTGAGCCTTTGAGGGTGGTACTCCTCTTTCCTCAATCATGACAACTTTTGGATCAAGTGGGAGAGGGTGAAGGCAGATTTTGGGAAAAACTATGGATTGCTAGCGAATCTTTAATTTATTAAAAATCAAAATGAGTTGTTTTCTTTGTTTCTCATCATATATGTATGAAGTTTAATTGTTATGAAAATTATATAGTTTTTTAACATTGTAATAATAGATTACATGCTTATATAAAAGAATTTCATTTTAGTGATGATAATCAATAACCTTTTTATTTTTCTCATTTAATCACATATTATCATATTACTTTAAAATGTTTAACTTTTGTGTATTATTTAATAATTCATACGGGAGGATTTTGCAATAATCTACAATTAAGAAATTGTTAGGTCACCACCCGTCGAAAGATATTGCCTCAATAAATAGTTATTTAAGAATACTTACTTTTTAATTTTTGTCAAATACTGAAAAATGTACTTGAATTAAAAATAATGAACAGAAATCTGAAGTCTGAATTTAAAGAAGTAGATGGAGTAAGAATTTTGAGAAGATATTTGACTAAGATATTAAAATGAGCAGCATCAATAAATGCTGATGTTAATAAGTGTGGTCCAGCAGCAGCAGTTGAAAGGCTTAGGCCCAACCTAGTAGCTTCCAATAACTCAAATGCCAATGACACCCATATTTTTGGACATAGGTCACTGAACTTTTGTCCAAAGAATCTCATTGCTTTTTTTCACTTGGATACCCGATTTGTATCTTTCACTTAAACTCTAAAAAAAAGAGACTAGTACATACGTTTAGGTCATATATCCATTTTTCTACCCAGATATATGTTAATAAATTTGATAAATATGTTCACAAATTTATTAAAATTGTCAGTATATGTATAGATAAAGAAAGAGATATATAGTCAATTGTACAAGTAGTACTTTTCAAAAAACCAAAAACAAAAAAATTTATTTGTTCATAAATTAGGTTTTGGAGGGGAAAAGATAGAAAATTAATGCTTTAAAAATATATATATAAATATATCATGTTCATGGGTAACAAATTAAATAAGTAGAACACTCATATACACTTAGAATTAATTATCCACCAAAATCAAGAGATTTTTTCTCTATATCATTGGAGATATATATCTTATACCATCAAAGGTGGCATGCATAATGGTAGCTATAGGGACCTCCAAATATTACAATAATGCAAAAAATATCAAAAGGAGAAGATGAAATGTTAATTATTGTGAGAAATAAAGATAGATGGCCATATGAATTTAGCTAAATAACATATACCACATGTACAAGAAGAGATCGAAGGAATATAATTGGAGAAAAATAGAATCAATTTTTATTGCTTAACATTTCAAGTATTCAGTTTGATAGGTGACAAAATATTATTCTAACTAGAATGGCATTCAATACAACATATACATGAAAGGCTCATCTTTGAATTTATGCATAGTTTAAAAGATAATTGATAATATATAAACTTAAAATTAAAAAAATAAAGAGTGAAGATTTTGTTGTGTTGTGTTAGTTCAACGTCCCACATTGATGGGAAATAAAAACAGAAATGAGTGAAAGACCTATATAAGAGAGTGTTATAGGTTCTTTTCATTTGCATCTACATAAAATGATATATTAGATTTTAGGTAGTGTGTGCAAATATTGTGTGAGTTTGTAATTTTTTCGTTCAAAAGTTACTAGTGATGAAGTTTGTCCCAATGAAAACCGTAGAGTGCGTCTTGAGGTGTCGAACCACGTTAAAATTTTTAGTATGCTTTTCTTTCTCTCCTCTATTTTTGTTGGGACCTAACAGATTTATTATGACAATAGTAAGTTAAGAAATAACATAGATTTAGTCTCATACCTAAGTGAATTAGTACAAAACTTTTAAATTTAGGATTTGAAGACTAACAAATTTTAGGAGGGAAATCATAACTACTTAACTGAACTAATTAAATAAATATAATTTAACTCAAATGGAATATACTTATAGCAATGTTTGAGGGGAAGAATGTAACAAGGGTAGGACATAGTTTAATATATGAAACATAATTTTTGAATATAATGTCATGTGATTGGATTCTTTAATTTCTTGTTTCTAATTCACTTAGAGTTTTATTCTGTCTTCTGTATGTTCTGGCAGTGTGTTTTTTGGTTTGATTCCTTTCCGTTCTTTGAGAATCTGGCTACATGGTCAAAACAGAACGAATACTTACATGAAAAATATATATAGTAATCTTAGAAAAATCAATTAAATTATTAATAAACCGTTGATTCGAAGTTTTATTATTTGAAGATATGACAAATTTGATGAAGTGAAAACAGAACATAAGTGGTGAACGGAGTAGACACTAGACAAAGCATCACTTTCTCAGAGGACGGGACCAAATTGAGTCAAAACCCCATATGATTCCACGTGCTTCTCATTCATATATATGTTCCTCCAATTATTCTGACTTGGCATTTACACTATGTTTTGTGCTCAATATGGCGTGTATTATAAGGTCCACCAAAGCATACTATATATGAATTTGATTAAAAAAAAAAATACTAAAATACCAACTCCCGAATCTTGGTCAAGGGATTAAGATCTATCGAATAAATCTATGTAAAAATAATATTGCTGTGAGATATCACTATTTATATTAGCTATTTGATTTAATATTGGAGGTGGTGACATAGAAAGGTCCTTTTGAAAAATAGTGTTTATGTCTTTTTAAAAGTTTATGAAAATTTATAGTTATATAATATAATTCATCACTTCTTAATAAGTTATTTCAATATTTTAAAAAAATAAAATATATTACTTTTCAAAAAACACCATTCAAAATTATTAAAATAAATAATCTTACTATTATATATTTAAATATAAAGTGATTTATTTATAATTTATTTTTAAAACTACTTCTATATAATAAAAATTTAATAATATATTTAACCAATTAATTCTCATATTTAAGAATCCCACACTCTAAGTTGTATATATATTTGAGGGTACTTTAAAGAAATTAGTCTTTATTTATTGAGAGGATAGTAGGAAAACCACTAAAAAAGAACTAAATTATTCAGTTATGTTTTTGTCGCAAAATGATTCCTTTGTTCAAAGGAACACTGCGTGCCTGGGATACCCAACTACCCCACTGTCACACACACTCAATAATAATGTTTGTTGTATATCAAACATATATTCATCAAGTTCCAATATGTGATATACGAAATATGTGTTATACGTACATATGCTATATAAATAACACACATATCATATCATGTATAGCACATGTTGGATACTTGATAGAGGTATTTTTGATGTACGATAAGCGAAACAATAGCTATAATCACACCCATTTTTTCAATCTTATGAGGCTAAACTTTTTTTTCTTTGAGTCTTATCCCACTTTTTGGACCCAAAAAAGTTAATCATTTTTATGTCTCTTTTCTCCGAAAGCATGCCTGTATATGCTCATTATATTGTATATTTTTTGTCAACAAGGAGAAATGGGTCCCATTAGACAATTATCTAGTTTTTCTCCAATTATTAAGGCAACACATTGTGCTCATTATGTAGTCAATCACAATAAGTGGCAGCTTAAGAAAAAAACAATACAATAATTATTTATTTATTTTGAACATTTTTATTTTTCTGTCATATTTTCTTGCTAAGTTACACAAAATGTAATATCGATTTTCTTACTGGCTCCCAATTGGAATAGAAGACAGTGATTGAATTGAATTCATATTATTATTATAAAAGATAGGAACAGAATGCGTAGGATTACTGGATTAGGCGGCTCCTAAAGCAAGTCCATATCAATGTGGCTGTGTATTATTAATTGCATTATGAAATTGCGATGTTACAAGAATCAACTAAAACATCAATTGACTATACTCTCCATTTCACATTGTTGTATTATTATTTTGATTCATAAGAACCAAATGTTCCCTACTCCACCCTAACCTATTGGCCTTATTGTGATCATAATAACGCGTTTTTATTTCATTGCATTTGAATTGTGAAAATGAAAATTAAAGTTTGTCTAACTGAATTCACAGGGATTTTTTTTGTTAAAAAGATACTGTTAGCCACAAGTAATTCAGTCATAAGAAATATTTTTTTATATCATAAAATCAATTATGGTTAGTCATCATGTGTAATAATTTAATTATTTAAAATTATTAATTTAACTTTTAATTTTATACATTAATTCAACATTTTAAAAGGTGAATTAATAATTTTAAAATATTGAATTATTTATCTAACCAATATTTTTTTAAAAATTAGTTTACATATTTTTTGTTCAACTACCATATAATTTATCTATGCACATTTCATGCAATTCTAACACGATTTTCCCCCATGAAATTGGATATGATTTGTTAGAAATCTTTATTGAGAATAGGAACAAAATATTTACCTACTGAATATTATGTTATATTATTTCTAATATGATATACAAAGAGTTGGTGCATATATTTATAGATCTATATCAATAAAATCAAAACATTACAAATTTAATATTTTAAATCAAATCAATATAAGTCAGTCTAAATCATTTTAATTTAAAAATTATAAAAAATCAATTTAATATCAAACCAAATCAATCTGAGTCAATCGAAATTATTTCAAATTAGTTAAAGTTATAATTATTATTGTTAATTAATATGATTCACTCAAAATAAAAAAATATATAAATTTAAAAATAGTCCACGATTAATTGAGTAGTTTTAGTAACCAATTAAAAGATACCAAGTCAGATTTGATAAATAACTTATTTAATAACAATTTTTATTTTAATTATTTTAAAAAATGTTTATAGAAAAGTTAAATATTTTGACTTCTCTAAAAATATTGAAATAACTTCTGAATAAATCATAAATTATATAGTCAAATAAGACAAATACAACTTTTAATAAGTAAGGAATTAAAAATAAGAGTTTCGCTAACAAGTGCCTTTAAATCACTTGTTAAGCAATTAAAAATAAAAATATTTATATTGAAAATATATATTTTTATATTTTTTATGTAAGAGACTCATTATTATATCTTAAATTTATTCTAAAATTAATATTTTAAGTAATCTTAAAGGTATTTGTTAGAAACCCTAAAAATAATTATAAGCATAGTAATCCAAAGGAACTGCTTCAAATTGAGTAGGTTTAGTACTACACCAAATACGACCCTAAATCCGAGGTCAACTTCTATGCAAGCTTCAATAAACGTCTTCAATAGGCAATTTTATTACAGTAGCGTTCATATCAACACTGACCACATACAGCACAGACTATGATTACATACATACATACATCTCCATACAATTTATGATACCACCATCCAAAAGAATGAAGCACTTTTTTACACGAGATCCCCGAATCCAATGTAAATCATTCTCCACCATTGATTCACACACTTCCTCTCTTTATTCCTTTCTTTCTCTCAATTTTCTCTCCAATCAACCCCTTAACCCCAACTAAACAAGCTAAGTGAGAAGAACCAAAAAAATTCTTACTACTAATACTTACCAACGGACAAAAATAACCAATAAAAATTACTCCATCCGTTTTTTTTTATTGTTCAGTTTTAATTGTGCGCAGGTATTTAGAAAATGATTGGTGTAGTATAAAAGTTAACAAAATGTACACCTACTTTACTAATTTATCCTTTGTTACTCATCTCTCCTCAATTATTATTGCTATTAGTGAGTAATATTAAATAGGGGTAAAAGAGAAAAAAAAATAATAAATATTGTCTCAAATTTTAAAATGAACAATTAAAAAAATACATGCAACTCTAAATTGGACAATTAAAAAAAAAAAACAGAGGGAGTACTCCCCAAACATATTGTTTCATTTTTCTTTCTTTCATACTTAATTCTCACTCACAACAACAGAGACACCAAACAGGTCCCATTCATTACCATGAGTAACCAAGTTTTCAACTCTCAACCACCTTCTTCTTCTTGGTCTTCTTCAGTCACAGTTTCACACACACAAGCGCCTTCACTACTTCAAAACCCTTTATCATTATTTCCTTTCATTTTCTTTCCCTCACGCTTTCCTCATTCCATTACTCTCTTCTCTATCTCTCTCCGTATAACCCGCTTCCTTGTCTCTTTCAACCCCTTATTCTTTTCTCCATTATAAACAAACAAAATGTTCCATTCCTAACCCCTAACCCCACTACTCCCTTTCTTTCTTTGTTTTCCTCCCAAACACTCTCTCTTCCCAATTCCAATTCTTCAGAACGACCATGCCGTTTCCGTGGAAGAAGAAGACTCGGGTCACCCGAATTTCCCAAATCGTCGCCGATCTCCAGTCGCCAAAACGCGGCGGCTCCCTCGTCGTTCAGACCGGCTTCCCAACATCCCTAATCGACCTATTCGTCAAGAACCGGAGCCGGTTCGCCAGGCCCAAACCCAAGAAACCGACCCGGTCCGAAATCCCTGATCCTCCACCGCCTCCTCCCTCTCCCTCCTCCTCCCCTCCGCCGCCGATTCCCACTCATCCCCGCCCGGAGGCCCGAACGGCAGGCTCGTTAATTCGAGAGAATGTTAACGCCCACGCCGATCCGGGTTCGGTCCGGGTCAGAGAATGCAGTTCCGGGTCGGGTTTGAGATATAGGGTTGTTGGTGTAGTGATTAGGATTCTTGTGGTTGTTATACTGATCGCGAGCGTGAAGAGGCTTACGGTTGGGATCACCGTTTCGGCGTTCGCGCTTCTGTTTCTGGAATACGCAGCGAAACGCGCCGTTTCGTGCTCGATGCCTTGTTCGAACGTGGCAGTGGAATCTCTGGCACAAAGAGCATATGCTTGTGTTGGGTTCCAGAATCTTCTTCTGCTTCGGAATAAAGCGAAGAAGGAGGAATCTGAGATGGGAAATTTTCAGGGTGAAGCTGAATTTAGGTCTGGTTCTTCTTTGCTGGATGAAATTGAGGTTGTGGAAACAGAGTGTGTACAGAGTAGCTCTGTTATTGGACCTGAATTGGGCCTAATCGGTGGTGACATGAAATGGGGTTGTTCTGGATTGGTGGAAGAAGTAGATTATGATGATGATGACAATGATGATTCATCAAAGGGGAAGGTGGTTGTTGAGGCATCATCATCATCATCATCATCGTCATCGCGTGAAGCTAGTAGAGTTAGACGAAGTAGTTTTGGGTTCAAGTCAAAGATGGTGAAGAAGCTTGTGCCCAAGAAGTTTCGTGGGTCCAAGAAGGAGAAAAACATTGAGAAGATGGGTAAAGAGGGTGAAGCTGAATCATGGAGTGAAGAAATGTCAACGAGCTGTGAGATTGAAGGGGAGGCACGAAATGTTGGGAAACAAGGTGAATTACAGGGTATAAGAAGGGACGATGAGGTTAATTTTCGAATCACTGGTTCTAAAGAATCATCATCATTGGTAATACAAGGTAGAGTTGGGAATTCGGGTTACACGATTCTGGTTGTAATTACCCTTGTTGGGCTTCTTGTTGGTCGATTACAAGCATTGATTCTTATCATGGCGTGGTGTTTCATGCTCAAGATAGTTAAACTCTTATGGAGATCACAATCACAGGATGTACTAAGCTGATGATCAAGTGTTCTGTTCTAAACTCTTGATGGAGCATTCACGAGTTTTCTTTCCCATCCTCGGGACAATTTTCCTTCTATATGATAAATATATAAAATTTGGTAAAGTTTGGAGTTAGGACTAGAACACTTGAGAGGCTCATCTTCATCTTATGTCCGTGATAGGAACTCCAGTCCAACCATTTGTTGGGGATACACGAGAGAGACAGAAAATGATAGTGTTGAAATTTGTAAATGTGAATTAAATTATTATACTAATGACAGTGGATACTACATTCTTTGTTTGTCCATATGTAACCTTAGTATTCCATGCTCTTATGTGTTCTGCATTTCTTTTGTATTCAGTTGGATTTCAAGTTAAAAGGTTGGGTAAGAGGAAAATGGAAGGTGATGGAAAATAACCAGAAAATAATTGGTGAAGATTATGATACTCTTGTTATCGTATATCCAAGCATTAAGTCACATTTACAGATTGTGGCAAAATATGTATCGAAATGCATGTCTTTTTCTTCTTTTCCATTTTCAATCTTCATCACACAACATCCAGTGCAAATTTTACTTGAAACATTTGGCAGCCCCTCAGCGCTTCTTTTGTTACGCTGTTGCTGTTACAATGTGAAGATGCTGGTGCCGGCAATCTTAGCAGACAAATCTATCCGTAAATATTTTATAAATGATAGAAAAACAGTGAAATCAGTTCATATATTTATTTGATAATATTTTAATAAATATTTTTTTTTATAAAAATTAAGTTTTAATAAACTAAATAATAATCTAAAATTTTTATATTAATTAAATTTTACTGATTTTTAATTATGGGAATAGAAACATTCTTTTGATATATATATAATGCAAATAATAAACAAAAGATAAAAATAAGGAGTGAAGTAACATTTCCATGATGATTAAAGATTAGTTGCACATATTTAGTACATTAAAGTTTTTTATTACATGTGTATGTAGTTGATCTTTATATAATTTTAAAAATTGAAGTGATGTAGGTTTAATTTGGAGAATGTGAGTATATAATTGCTTGTTTTGAGAGAATTATAGTGGTATAATACAAAATTTTTTAGAGACCAAAATGTTATTGTATTAAAAAATAAAAGAGATAAACATTATCTGTTATTGAGTACATGTAAACATTATCTTTCAAAACTTGAAACTTCATCACCTATAAAATTAGTTAAATAAATAAATCCATGCATGTGTGTTGCTACTTTTGTTCAAACATGTGGAAGAACTAGTATTTGCCACTTATCATGTACCGAAAACCATTGTCAGAGGGAGAGGAAAAAAATCTAAAACTTGAGTACAAGAATAATAAAAGTGTGCACATTAAAAGAACCAGAAGCATATTGAAGGCCATTTACTGGTGCAAGGTAAAGAAAGGTTCATGGTATAGAAACAAAATAATAAAAGGGGTAGCAGCTTTTATGTGAGAGGGACTAATGAAAAAAGGAAACAAACACAGCACATACACGCATCATCCTCAATTGGTCATACTCATCATAAATAACTAGCTTTGGTGATTTGATTCCCGTGAAGGACTAGTTCTTATATCAATATATCATCTAGGACCATAGTATTTAATATGTGATACATTTACATTTAATTTTAATTTATAATGTTCACAAATTCTATATGTGAAAAAGAGAGTCACTTACCTGATGTGTTAGGAACATATATGCATTTATTGGGACGGATCATAACATAAAATAAGTGAAGTGGGATGTTTAATTAGTGGACAACATTTGGTGGTTCTTATTGTGCCATTCTCAAATTAGCCACTCTTTCATCCTTTAATCGAGAAGACAGTGATGTTCAACCAAACCACCGTTGTGTCGCTAATTCCAAACAAAAGACCATATACATGGCAGCGAGTATTATGGCATTGGTTTACAATGATATTTATCCTACAATATAAATATATTCAACTAGTATCCAACATGTGATATACAAAAGACGTAATGTATCTTATACGTACGTATGCTATACATATAGCACACATTATATTTTATGTATAGTAAATGTTGAATACTAGTTGAACGTATTTCTGATGTGCGACAAACATTATTGATTTGCTTATGCTAGTATTCATATCCTCACAAATGGTCAAATTAGCTTCTCTTTTATACTCACAATTCAGTTTTGAGTGTTATGAAATTTTATTAGAGATTTGCGTAAAAATGAAGAAAAAATTATATGTAATAGTGTGAGCAAATATATATCTATATGTTTACTATGAGGATTGACTTAATTTTGATGTACCGATTCTACATTTTTATCTAATACTCCTAAAAAATATTGAAAAAGATAAAAAAAAATCTAATACTCCTAAGAGAGTTGTATCCTATAATTTATAGCTTGATAAGATATGTAAATGATAAAAATATAATATTGTGACACAAATGTAAAAGGATAATGTTTGATAATAGAAGTTGACAAGATCGATAATAGGTATAATAGAAAATTTGTGTCTCATAATTAAAAAATTGTATGTTTTTCGTTCTTCTTAGAAGTTAGGATATAAAAAGGGATCAATAATGCTATATGTACACTCTCTCATCAGCCACCCTTCACTTTTTTATAGTGGGCTCCATCAGAATGAAAAAGTAATATTTGATGAAATTGATAGAGTGACTGATGGTGGCTGCAAAATGGTGTACAAGAATCATTGTTAAAAAGGGATATGTATTTGATCAAGATAGAACAAAAACTACGAACTTATACATTTTCCCAAATATAATTAACAAACTTAAACTAGATTAGATAAAAATCAATGAATTAACTTTGAGTACAAATGGATGGGGACAAAAATTGAATTTAAGTCGTGGATCAATATTTTCCAATGTAAGATGATATAACAAGTCAATAAATAGTATTTTATAGTAATTGATAAAGTGTTGTTTTAGTAAAATATATTTAAATTTCAATAATGTTAAGTGGACCATGAAAAACCAGTCCATACAGGTAATGAGTCTATTTTGGCTTTAGTTTTGGCCCAAATAATCATTGAGATTGTAATGGGCTGGGTAATAATGGCACAAAATCTCATTTATTGGCTGGTTGGGCTGATTTTATATTATTCATTTAGTATCACCCTTAAATTTAAGTACGGAGTTATGAGTTCATTCAAAAAGTGCTGTGTATTCAATTAAATTTACTACATTATTTTTTAATCTAATTAACAGTACCATTACCTTTACATATAAAGAAAAATTAACTATACGTCGTACCAAAAAAAGAATTAACTATATGAGAGAGTAATAAACATGTAAATAGAAAACCAAACTACCATATTTTTATTAATGGTTTTATTTTATTTTTGTATCGACAGCAGATGCCAACTAGTAATTCTTAATACTAGAAAAATGAGCATTTTAAACATTGAATATGTAAATAAAAATATTATCAATAAAAGTAATATTAATAATTAGTGACCTTCGAAAATACTTAAAACAACATTATGATTATTTTTAATGGTCATTAATTATCAAAGATAGTTTAAATATATGAATATTTTCAACGTCGAACAAATGTCAATGTATTTTTTTTATAACACTTTTATTAATATTTTTTGACAATTGTATGTTGAAAATAATTAACTATTATTATAATAGTTTGAGTAGCAAATAAACAGCATTGCTTGCATAGATAGGAACAATTTCGGATACATATATTCATACATGCCATGGACTCAAAGAATAACCTCGAAGATTCCACCACATTTACAGCGAGAATCAATGCAAGGACAACCAAGGCAATCTCCCTTATCAAAGCACGTTATAACTATATCTTCATGGTATCCCTTTTCATGATCTTCATCTTCAAATTCCAATCCTAAAAAAAAATCTCTTATTCTTAGTGCACTTAATAATTTTTACTTTTGGTGCACCTAATAATTTTTCTGGTAGCATATTTGGGATTGACAAGAATGAGGATCATTCACTTGTCATGTAGAGATCCCAAATAAATGTAATTACTAAAATATCCTTAAATTTTATATTATATTTTTATACCAATTATAATTTTAAAAAATTTTATTTTTTAAAATTTAAAAAATAGATTCCAGATTTAACTAGGTCATGCACCATTTTGAAACCCTAAACACGTTAACATATCAATGATTGGGCCTACTAGAGTTTGGGGTCATGGCGTGGGACACTCCATGTCCTTGCCTCACACGAAAACCATGTCCATGTGTCTCACCAAATACAGTCTAATTAATAAAACATATTCAAGAAAACCATCAAGTTATGCTAAAAAGAAATTAAAGAGTGAGAAAAAATTACCTGAAGCAATTACAAGGAGAACAACAAAGAAACCAAGCTTAACCAAAGACCTACTAGCCATGTTTTGTAATCTAAGGACACAAATGTCTTTTTAACCCTTCTGCAATAGTGATGATGGTCTTCTACTATTCTACTCATCCTCAATGAATAGATGTATGTATTTATAGGTGAAGCAAGTAGAGATTGGTAATAATAAGCTTAATAGTTTTGATTTAGGGAAAAAATTATTGATTTCCCAAATTGTTAATTCAAATTTATAAGAAGGACCTATGAATTTGTTTTGGTCAAATTTCCAGAGTAATTTCTCAAATGGTCAATTCAAATTTATTAATTTCCCATGTACAGTTAATATATCGGTCTTCATTATAAATATATGTTGCATACTATTAAGAAAAAAAATATATCTCATTCCAAAATATCATAAAAATAAATAATTTTTGTACACCATAAAATCAGTCATCAAATGCAATAATTTAAATTTTTTAAACTATTAATCCCATTTTTAATATTATACAATAATCCAACATTTTAAAAGTTGAATTAATAATTTTAAAAATTGAATTATTGGATATATATATATATATATATATATATATATTGTGGTGTACATATAACATTACCCTATTATAAAAGTGATTTGAAATTTATATAAGAGTTGTAAAATATTTTTACATTGATATTAATTCAATCATATGTTGATAACTTATTAAAAAAATTTTATTCAACGACCATCTACTAATTAAAAAATCTTCTACAATGATACATATAATTGGTTCATTAAAATAAGGTTCCTCCTTACCAAAGATGTGGCAAACCTATTTTTTCAGTATGCTAGTATCTTGATATCACATACAGTAACTTATAGCGAAGGCAACCTTATTGTACCATTCTCAAATTAGTCACTCTTTCATCCTTAATCGAGAAGACAATTAATGATGTATAACCAAACCATATAGTACATTGCAACGAGTATTATGGCATTGGTTTATGTTAGTATCCATATCTTCATAAATGCATGGTCAATAATTTAGCTTCTCTATCTTTTATACTCACAATTCAGTTTTGAGTGTTATGAAATTTTATTTTGAGATGGATATTTTATTAGATATCTCTATGTTTACTAGCTAGCTGAGTATCAACTTAATTTTGATATACCGATTCTACACTTTCATCTAATACTTCTAAAAGAGTTGTATCCTTTATAGTTTAATAAGATATGTAATAAGAGATAGAAATATAATATTGTGACACAAATGTAAAAGGATAATGTTAGATAATGAAAGGTGATCAGATATAAAGAAATTAAAATTTGTATCTCTTGATTAAAAAATTGTGTATTTTTTGTTCCTTATAAAAATTAGGATATAAAGGGACATATAATTGATCATAATAGAATAAAAACTACGATCTAAAATATTATTCTAGACTTAAATTTTAACGTAATTGTATAGCTATTTAGCTTGCTCAAAGTAGATTAGATAAAAATCGATGAACTTTGAGTACAGATGGATGGGGGCAAAAATTGAATTGAAGTTATGTGGATTAGGTTTTCAGATGTAAGATGCTATAACAAGTCAAAAAGTATTTTATAGTAATTGATAAAGTGTTGATTTTAATAAAATATATTTAAATTCTTTAAGTATGGAGTTATGAGTTCATTCAAAAAGTGTGTGTATTCAATAAAAATTACTACATTAATTTTTAATCTAATACCATTACCTTACATATAAATTAAAGTTAACTATATACGAGAGAGTAAGAAACATGTTGAATAAATAGATGTTGATGAACTTTTTTCTTTTTTTTAATATGGTAGTTTTATCTTAGACTGGAAATTTTTTTAATGATATTTGATCTTTTTGAAGAAAAATTATTAGGTGCAATGAGAGCAAGATATACTATTCAATTGTTATCACGAGTCTCTGGATTATGGGAGGCTTGGTTATTTACGGATAAAAAAACTATACAAGAGAGTAAGAAACATGTAATTGAAAAACCAAACAACCATGCTTATATTAATGGTCTTATTTTATTTTTGTATCGATTACAGATACTAACTAGTAATCCTTATTGAGTTGCAAATAAACAACATTGCTTGCATAAGGATTAATTTCGGATACATTCATACATGCCATGGGCTCAAAGAATAACCTCCTTCTTGATTGTGAAGATCACCACATTTACAGTGAGAATCAATGCAAGGACAATCAGGGCAATCTTCCTCATAATAGCATGTTATAACTAGATCTTCATGATATCCCTTTTGATAAGCTTCACCTTCAAACTCCAAACCTGAAAAAAAATTTAAAATCACTCCATTTATTATTAATTATACACAAAGCATTGCTTGATTTTACTTTCTTTCCAATTTTTTAAGAGATTATCGACCCACAATTTTTAGATGCTAATGATGTATTTGGTTGAGTGGTAAATTAAAAGTAAAAAATTAATGACTAAGTTTCATATATATATATATATATATATATGAAACTCATCCATGTAATTTGTATTTTAATTTTTATGCTAAAGGTTATGATTGGTGAGGTGTACCTTATAAAAATACAGAAACCGAAATATTGAAGAAAGATATATTGTAATGAGGCTAGGAAGAAAAAAATTATGTCTTAGAATAAAAAAGTTGTGTATTCTCTGTATTCCTGAAAAATTGGGACACAATGGGCTAAGTAGACATAAACTATTGTCTATCATGGTCTTGTGTGTATTGAGTTTGATTTTTCTTACTCTAAGTCCGAATATCAAGGAGTCATTGTAGTCATTGACACTAAAGACAAAATTAATGGAGTCACTATAGTTAATTTTATGTTTGGTAAAATACTCATAGACAGAGTCACAAAAGGGGGGCGCTGACCAAATTACCTCAAACTAACCCTCAGATTTCACCTCCACCATCTCACTACCAATTTTATCCTCCGTATCTCCTCTCTCTCTCTGTTAGGGATGGAGGACCAAATGAAAGCACGAAGGCGGCGACTGCGACCAGATCGAAGATGGACGAGGCTGGAGGCAACGACTGCAGCAAAGTGTAGCATTTGTCCCCGCTGCGACACTGATTTCCACCATTCTTGATCTATGACGGTCGTCCAATGATGGTGAACATACCATCTATCCCCTCTGTTTTATTTTGTTCATTTATATTTTTTGTTTTTGTTATGATTTTGGTTTTGAATGGTAGATGAAAATGGTATTTTAATGATGAAAAAGAAGAAATATAAAGTTGAAGGATGGATAATGAAGGTTGAAGAAGACAATAGTGGTGGTGGGAATTTGATCTGCTTGTTTCGTTGGACTCCTTTGTTTAAATTGGATATAAATGGACTCTAATTTTGGATTAGAACCATTGTTCTAAATTTTGGACTTTGGATGAATGATTTTCTGGACCTTTGATGAATTGAGTTGTACATTGAATTTTTAGGATTTGATTTATGGGAAGGATGAACAACGAGAAAGAAGATAATTAATGACGAGAACAATTCTAGAATATGAAAATTAGTTAGGGGTAAAAAAAGGATAAAATTTCACTAAAGCACCGTGACTCCCTTAATGACTCCGTGACTCTACTTGAGGGGTGAACAAAAATATTGAGATTTTATTCATCACATGGTCATTATGACTCTTACCCATTACCATAGTGACACAAAAAACAAACAATTAAGGTAGTCATAAATTGAGTCACTTCCTGAGTCAGAAAAATCAAACGCAACCAGAGAGATGACGAACATCCCATCAAACACAAATTCTCGTCCGAACTGCCCTAGCTAGTTGAGGCATTGTGGGTAGGGTTTGGGGACAAGGTAACCCTCACCCCATGGCAGCATATTCAGGATTGAGGCCGAGGATCATTCACTTGTCTTGAGGAGACCCCAAATAAATGCAATTATCAAAATATCCTGAAATTTAAACATTTTACTTTGTGAAATTTTAAAAATAGATATCAGATTTAGCTTAAATCATGCACCATTTTGAAACCCTAAACACATTAACACTCCAACTCTAAAGGTGTGTTTGGGATTGGAAGGAAGCGGAGGAGAGAGAAAGATTTTGAGAAACATGGGTATGTTTGGGAGTTATATTGGGAGACAGAGGTGTGTTTGAGAGGATTTTAAAATCCTTCAAAAATCTCCAAACTCCCCAATTTTTAATTATTCTAACTTGGAGGATTATTAAACTCTCAAATAAGAGGAAGATATTCCCACAAAATCCTTTTCTCCCCTCCCCCTTCCTTTCCTTCCATAACCTCTACCTTCCTTCTCCTCCTAACTCGCAAACAAAACCTAAAGGATGTGACAACAACTGCTTCTTCCTCTGCTACAGATCTGCACTTCTTGAATCCTCATCGTCGTCCTCACGCTCCACCGTTGCGGTCTTTGTCACGTGACCTTGCTTTAGCTCTACAATCGTGCGAGCTCATCTTATGTTACCTTTGTAATCACACACTTGAGGCGGCTCTACTTATCTTTCCCTCTCCTATCTCACGACTTCGTCTTTTGCTACCTCTATAATTGCGTTGATCGAGGAATATAATCTAATAATATCTGTGTGTCTTACTAAATACAATCTAATAAAACATATTCGAGAAAGCCATGAAGTTATGCTAAAAAAAGAATAAATACCTGAAGCAATTACCAAGAGAACAACAAAGAAACAAAGCTTAACCAAAGATTTGTTGGCCATATTTTGCAAACTAGGGACACAAATGTCTTTTTAATCCTTCTTCAATATTGATGGTGGTACTCAGCCTCAATGGATACATGTATTTGTAGGTGAAGCAAGTGGAGATAATTAGCAATAAGCTTAATAGTTTTGCTGTAGGGAAAAATTTATTACATTTCATAATGATAGTTATTTTGACTTTTTTAATAAATTGAAAAATTAATGTACTTAAATTTATTACTCCATCAATTTTAAAATAATAGTCATTTTGACTTTTTTGGTTCATTGGAAAACTAATGTACCTAGACACAAATTATGTCCCTAGGTACATTATTAATTTTTCAATGAATCAAAAAAATCAAAATAACTACATCATTATTTTAGAATGGAGGTAGCATGTGTTTAGATATATTAATTTTGCAATGTATAAAAAAATTCAAAATAATTATTATTATAAAATTTAGGAGTATTTAATTTCTCAAATGGTCAACTCAAATTTATAAGAAGGATTATATGAATTAATTTTGGTCAATTTCTAGATGTACGATTCTCCATGCGCAATTAATTTATTGGTCTTCATTATAAATATCAGTTGCATACTATTAAGAAAAAAAATATCTCATGCCAAAATATTATAAAAGTTATTTGAAATTTACATAAAAGCCAACGAGGGTTGGCACACCTGGTTCAGTCTTATGCTCACGCTAGGCGTGGCATGAGTTCGAATCTTGGGAAATCCTTTTTGGTGGGCGATCTGTAAATTCCATCGTAACAAAAAAAAAAAAGAAATTTACATAAGAGTTGTAAAAACTTTTTACAGTTGGCAACTCATTAAAAGTATTGTCTAATGATTGGTTGACACTATCATAATTAAACTCTATCTTTATATAATATTGGATAAATTTATTTTAAAATAAATTTAACAAAATACTTCAGTATAAAATTCATAAAGAATTAACATTGTAAAAATTTGAATATAAATTATGGCATTGATTTATGTTAGTATCCATATCCAATAATGTTTATCTTACAATATAAATACCTCCAACTAGTATTCAACGTATGCTATATATGATATGAAATGTATGCACGAAATGTGTGCTTTACTTATAACTCATATTACATATTATATACGTATAATGCACGTTGAATACTAGTTGCAAATATTTATGTTGTACGATAAACATTATTAAATATTCTGTTACCATGTCTCTCTGGTTTACGGGACTCTTGATTTTTTATCAATAAAAAAAAAACACTATACAAGAGAGTAAGAAACATGTAACTGAAAATCCGAACTCCATATTTATTATATCAATAGTTTTATTTTATTTTTGTATTGATAGCATATACTAACTAGTACTCCTTCCAGTCCACTTTTATTTGTCTTTTTAGAAAATTTATTTGTCCATTATTATTTGTCATTTTAGATTTTCAATGAAACATTTATAATCTTTTTCCAATTTTATCCATACATACACTCTCTTTTTTATCTCTTACAATTATTATTGCATAGAAAACTATAAGGATAATTTTGTCATTGTACATTTACTTCTATAGAAATTTTTTTGTTTTCATCACCTTCTTACTAAGTGTGCAATACTCTAAAACGTCTATTAAAAGTGGACGGAGGGAGTAATTCTTATTGAGTAGCAAATAAATTAAACAAACATTGCTCGCATAAGGAACAATTTCAGACACATTCATTCATTAATTCATGTCATGGACTCAAAGAAGAACCTCCTTCTTGATTGTGAAGATCACCACCACATTTACAGCGATGATGAATGCAAGGACAACCAACTAGGCAATCTTCGTCAAAAGAGCACGATATAACTATATCTTCATGGTATCCCTTTTCATCGTCTTCACCTTCAACCTCCAAACCTGGAAAAAAAAAATTAATCACTCCATTTATTATTAATTATACACAAGGCTTTGCTTCATTTTACTTTCTTTCCAATTTTTTAAATGATTGTCCACCCGAATTTTTTATGCTAATAATTGTGTGTTTAGTTGAGTGATAAAATTGAAAGTAAAAATTTTATGACTAAGTTTCATATATAAAACAAATGTTTAATTTTAATTCACTGTCATTGTAAAGTAATTTTACACAAATATTCAATTATAGGTTGATATATTAACAAAAAAATTTGAAGAAAAATAGTTGATAACAGAGCCAAGTAAAAAAAAAATTTGTCTTAGAATGAAAAAGTTGTCAAATCTCTATATTCCTGAAAATTGGAACACAATAAACTATTGTGTAATAGAGAGAAAATACCTGAGGCAATTAGCAAGAGAACAACAAAGAAACCAAACTTAACCAAAGACCTGCTGGCCATGTTTTGCAAACTAGGGACACAAATGTCTTCTTACCCTTCTGCAATAGTGATGGTGGTTTGCTATAGCCTCAATGGATACAAGTATTTATAGGTGAAGCAAGTGGAAAAAAAATACTCCCTCCATTTCAATTTATTTGTTCAGTTTCTCTTTTCATTTCCAGTTAGAAATTTTAGATAATTTTTACTAGTTTTTTCCTATTCTACCCCTAATTAAATTATTATCTTTTACCAAGAAATAGTAACTATAGTGAGATAATGTATTAAAAATAGAGTAAAGGTAATCTAGTAAATTAAACTTATATTTGTTAATTTTAAGGATAAACTAATTATTGTCTAACATAGTGTAAAAACTGAAAAGAGAAAGTGGACAAATAAATTGAAATGGAGGGAGTATTTAATTTTCCAAATTGTCCTTTCAAATTTATAAGAAAGGTTATATGAATTTATTTTGGTCAAATAGATCTACAATTCCCCATGCACAATTAATATATCGGTCTTCATTAAATATTTGTTGCATACTATGAAAAAATTTCATGCCAAAATATTATAAAAGTAATTTGAAATTCATATAAGAGTTCAATTGTAATGTTATTGTGAGTATAATGTGTTGATAATTTATCAATGTAATTGATTGACCGTGTAAAATATTTTATATTGTCAATACATTATAATTAAATTATTTATATAATATTGGATAAATATATTTTAAAATAATTTTAATAAAATAATTCTGTATAAAATTCAAAAATAATAAACATTATAAAATTTTGAGTACAGATGTATAAGATGTATAGTGGTAAAATTTAAGAGAAATAAATATAATTCAACTATTTAAAATTTCAATAAAAACTAATTGAACTTTTTGACCACTATCTCATTCATAATTATTAGTATATATACGGTATTTTCTTAATTGTCAATATCTTAATTCAAAATATTTTTCATTCAAAAAAGATATGTCTATACTTTTAACATGTAAATTTTTTAGTAAGAAAATACTCCCTAGAAAAATTATAAAAATAATTTTAAGTATAATTTTCATCTTTGAAAAAAATATATAATTTTTAGCAAAATAATTGGTATAAAATAAAAACTTATAAAACATATGTACAAACTCATTTTTACCATTGGATGGAAAAGTGAACATATACTAAAATTCAATCATGTGTGGAATATTGTACAAATATTTTAGAATTTTTTATTATATATTTAATATTCCTCTATTTTTATAACATAAGAAAGATATTAAAAGTAAATTAAGATCTTTTATTATTAATTACGTTCAAACATAGTTCAATTTTCTATTCAAATATAGAATAAGTTTTACTTTTTTATAAAATTTAATTAAAAAATAAAATAAAATAATCTTTTTATATAAGCTCAACCTAACCAACCTATGCACATGAGATTTAAACCACAATCTAGCTATCACTGGAGATAGACGATGACTGCGTGTTGTGCAATCATGATGAGAATGCAAGGAGTTAATCCCTAGGTAATCTAGGTTAGTCTAAGAGATTAGTTAATCGTACCGGGCTAACTAAGGAGTTTAGGATGATCTTGAGAAAAACTCTTAACAAAATAGGGATGCCGATTGTCATACAAGTAAAATAAAGATTGAATAACGCATATGGTAATTGAAAGAGAGAGATAGATTGTGAAATTAGAACCCCATCATTTTTTTTCCATTAATCACATCATTTCAATTGTTTATTTAATTGCTTTCTTTTATTTTCAAATATTATTTTTAATTCTTGATAAATTCTCATTCATTCTCTACAAAATTATTTTTATTTCAATTAGTTGCACAAATTAAATTGATAGATTAATTAATTAGTCTCCGTGGATACGACAACCGAGTCTTAAATACTCCAAACTTTATTACTTGAACGACGCAGTATACAGTATTCTTATTGTGATTTTTCGCATCAATATTTCTAATATATATTCAATTGTTACCGCGAGTCTTCGGTTTACATGACTTCTGACTATTTATCGATTAAAAAAACTATACAAGCTAAGAGAGTAAGAAACATGTAATTGAAAAACCAAACTACCATATTTATATCAATGGTTTTATTTTATTTTTAATTGTTATTGAGTAGCAAATAAACAAGATTGCTCGCATAAGGAACAATTTTGGACACATTCATTCATAAATGTCATGGACTCAAAGAAGAACCTCCGTCTTGATTGATAAGATCACCACATCTACAGCGAGAATGAATGCAACGACAACCAAGACAATCTTCCTTAGCATAGCACGTTATAACTATATCTTCATGGTATCCCTTTTCATCATCTTCAAACTCCAAACCTAGAAAAAAATTAATCACTCCATTTATTATTAATTTTACACAAGGCTTTGCTTGATTTTACTTTCTTTTCAATTTCTTAAATGATTGTCCACCCGAATTTTTTTATGCTAATAATAATGATGTGTTTGGTTGAGTGATAAAATTGAAAGTAAAAATTTTATGACTAAGTTTCATATATATATGAAACAATATGTGAAACTTATTGATGTAATTTTTATTCTAATTTTATGCTAAATGTTGTGTTTGGTGAGATGTACCTGATAAAAGTACAGAAACAACAATATTGAAGAAAAATAGTTAGTAATGGGGCCAAGTAGAAAAAAAATTATGTCTTAGAATGATAAACTTGTCGATTCTCTATATTCCTGAAAATTGAAACACTCAATAGGCTAGGTATACACATGGATAAATAATTTATTTAAGTCTTTATATAAAAGTAAGTTATAAATAAGTTATTTTGCATGTAAATATAAAATAATAAATTTTTTTATTTCAATTATTTTGAAAAATATTTATAGTTAAGTCAGATATTATGACTTCTCTAAAAACACTGAAATAATTTATGAAAAAGTCATAAATTATATAGTCAAATCGGACAAATATAACTTCTAATAAATTAGAAATTAAAAGAAATTAGAAACACTGTAATCCAAACGGACCATAAATTATTGTGTAATAGAGAGAAAATACCTGAGGCAATTAGCAAGAGAACAACAAAGAAACCAAACTTAACCAAAGACCTGCTGGCCATGTTTTGCAAACTAGGGACACAAATGTCTTCTTACCCTTCTGCAATAGTGATGGTGGTTTGCTATAGCCTCAATGGATACAAGTATTTATAGGTGAAGCAAGTGGAAAAAAAATATATTTATAATTTCCCAAATTGTCAATTCAAATTTAAAAGAAAAATTATATGAATTTATTTTGGTGAAATAGATCTACAATTCCCCATGCTCAATTAATATATCGGTCTTCATTAAATATTTGTTGCACACTAAAAAAAAAATTCATGACAAAATATTATAAAAGTTATTTGAAATTTATATAAGAGTTCAATTGTAATATAATGTGTGAATATAGATTGATATCCAATTATTGACAACTCATTAAAATTTTTTGACTCAACTATTTACTAATTAAAAAGTTTTCTTTAATTGATTGACAGTGTAAAATATTTTAAATTATCAATATATTATAATTCAACTATTTATATAATATTGGATAAATATATTTTAAAATAAATTTGATAAAATAATTCTGTATAAAATTCATAGATAATAAACATTATAAAATTTTGAATATAGATGTATAGTGGTCAAATTTAAGAGAAATAAATATAATTCAACAATCTAAAATCTCAATAAAAACTAATTGAACTTTTTGACCACTAACTCGATCATTCATAATTATTAGTATATATACAGTATTTTCTTTATTGTCAATATCTTAATTCAAAATATTTTTCATCCAAAAAAGATAAGTCTATACTTTTGACATGTAAATTTTTTAGTAAGAAATACTCCCTAGAAAAATCATAAAAATATTTTTAAGTTATAATTTTCATCTTGAAAAAAAATATAATTTTAGCAAAATAATTGATATGCTATAAAAACTTATAAAATATTTGTACAAACTCATTTTCACAATTGGATAATAACCATTTGGATGAAAAAGTGCACATATACTAAAATCCAATCATATGTTTGAATAATGTACGTATAAGTATTTTAGAATTTTTTTTATTATATATTTAATATTCCTCTATTTTTATAACACAAGAAAGATATTAAAAGTAAATTAAGATCTTTTATTATTAATTATGTTCAAATATACTTTAATTTTCTATTCAAATATAGAATAACTTTTACTTTTTTATAAAATTTTATTTTAAAAAATGAAATAAAATAATCTTTTTATATAAGCTCAAACTAGTCTATAAGAAAATGTTGTTCTGATTTTGTCAAATATTTTGATGACTTTAATTTTCGATTGTGGATGAGATCGGGAAATATTTTTGGCTAGTTTTCTCTTATCTAATACAATTCATCAAATATAGCCTAATAACTCATTAACTCAATTGTTAGATGTAAGATAATACTTTATTTCACTAAAATTAAGATTTTTTCAATTATTACCTTTATTCATGTACAAATTCAAAATTAGATAATTAAAAAAATAAAGGTAGTATGTGATAAAAAGAAAAGAGAGAGAGAGAGAAGGATCTCTACTTAATCATCTTTATTTTGGAGGTTAATTCTCATTTATATAAAAAGATATACTCGAAAAAAAAGTATTAGATCTTTTATAATTGAAAAAAAAAATCTGCTAACAAATGTGCAAAAGTACAAATAATAATATAATTTAATTTTTATTCATTGTTACTTGTTAGTGTATCATTTATTGATATATTATCTAAAAGTCATACAAATATTTTGATTGAATAATTTTTATATTGTCAATGTATTAAAATTAAACTCATATTCATATTGAAAAATGATATTTTAGTATTTTTTTTATTTAAAGAATCAATCATAAAAATTTAAATCTCAACATATCTTTTTATTTAAAGTAAGTTTAATTTCAATTCACTCTCAGTATAAAAAAATTTTACACATACATCCAATCAAGAATTGACATATCGGTAAAAGTCTTTAACTCAACCACTCACTAACTAAAAAGTCACACAAATCAATCATGTGATTGGCTGACAATATATAAATTTTTTTACCATCAGTGTATCATAATTAAACTCTTGAAGTAATGTTAACAATTGTCTTTAACATCCGTTATTTTTAAAAGAAACCTTAACAATACTGCAGCATTTTTTAATCAACAAATTAAACACCATTACTTTGGACATAAATTATCATAAAATTTAGGTGAAAGTAAGAAACACCGACATGTAATTAAAACAAAAGAACAAAATACAATAGTAATTATTAGGTAAGAAACAACATAGCTTGCATAAGGAACAATATATTTTCGGACACATTCATAGATAGATGCAATGCAATGGACTCTAAGAATAGTCTCCTTCTTGATTGTGAACATCATCAGCTGTACAATGACAATGCTGATTAATGCAGGGACACCCAAGGCATTGATAATCATAATCGCACGTAATAACTATATCTTCATTATCGTTTCCATTATTTTCATGTTCTTCACCTTCAAACTTCAAACCTGCCAAATTATAAAATAAACTCCATTCCTTCTCTTCACTTTCTTTCCAATTTTTTTAAAGAGTTTATCAATATATAAAACTTATCAATGTACGTCAATTTTTACTTCACTTTTATGCTAAATATTATGTGTTTAGTGAAGTGTATATTGTAAAAATACAAAAACGAAAATACAGAAGAAAAAAATAGTTTCTATAATCCTAACAATTTGGATCATAGTAAAAATTGATAAGAAAAACATAAAATATTATTTTTACAATGATCTAAATATAATATAAAATTTTTATATCTTGATGTTGATGTCTATATTGTTCATGTATTTTTTTTTATTTTGTTATATGTTGTAAAACTTATTAAATATAATTTTTTTAAATAAATATTTAGATTATGAGAGATACATCACACATCCCATAAAAAATCACGTTAAACCACAAACTTCAACCAGAATTTACGATAAATATATCTAATAACTAGTAAATCAAATCATGAAAATTCACGAAGTTATTGGAAAAGGAAAGGACGAATATATACCTGAAGCAAATACGAGGAGGACAATAAAGAAACCAAGCTTGTACAAAGACTTGCTGGCCATGTTTTGCAAACAAGGAACAAGAATGTCTTTTTACCCTTATGCAATAGTGATGGTGGTCTTCTACGGTTATACACTCTTCAATCCATACATGTATTTAACTATATATAGGTCAAGGAAGATGAGATTAGCAATACGTTTTATATTTTTTATTTAGAAACCAAAAATTTACTTCCTATTATTTTTTAGTTGTCCAATTTTAAATATATGATAATAGTTAAAAAATCTCAAATTTACATTATTATCTCAGTATCACTATCCCTAATTAACTCCTATTTTAATTATTTTATTATATTTATATTATTTTCTTCCATTAATAAAAGATATACGTACGACCGTGATCAAATCTCTTTCTTATATTAATAATTTAATACTGAATACTTAATGTATCTATCCCAATTGACCAATGTAAAATTATAGGAAAGATCATGATTTTATTTTGGCCAGATTTCAAGGTCTAAGATTTCTCTGGCCAAAGACTGAGATTAGTAAAATATTTTGTTGGGTGTTCTTGATCTTAAAAAGTTGGATCTCCATTTTTATGTTTGGTAAATTAAAAAATTGAACAACTTTTGTTCCTAATTTTTGAAAATATGGAATTTTTTTGAAGTCATCAAGAGTAACTTTTTAGAGTCAATTTTGATACTCTCAAAGGTAAAAATATATGATTGATTCTCATTTACATAATTTCTTTTAATATTATGTCTCTTATGATTATTTTATACTTTTGAGAGTCATTTCTATGCTATTTTACCAAACATTATAATCATAACTACTACTTATTAAAAATCACTTCTACACTATTTTATCAAATAATACTATTGTGGATCTCTAAGAACTGATTTTTTAGAGTTCAAGGAGCTCATAAACTAATGGAGTTTTAACCTAAACACTAAACTCTTACAAACTTTATTTATTATAAATATATATTAAATATGATAACTATGTTTAGGAATCATTGAATTTAACGTAAATCAAACTTGAATTTAAGGGTGATTTCTTTTTCAACCAATGGTGGGTATTGTATGTGGTCAAAATTTATCACCACATATCATTCCTCAATTATTTAACTATTCAAAAGGTGGACGAAACATGAATAGACACAAATGCCGATCCTTATTTAGCATTTTTGTTATAAAACATTAAATCATTTAATTCTATAAACAATTTAAAGCCATTTTTTTCGCCTAAAAACCTTTATTTTGACCATATAAGGATTCCAAGCGTTTATGTAAGGAGGAAGAAAAAAAAAGGTAGAGAATAAAAAATTAAGGCAACGTCATGTCCTTATATTAAAAATTAGCTCCATACCAATTATCTTAGAGAGAAAATGATGGCGTGATTTGATATATATTTACTTTAAATAAAATTTTTAAACTGAATGTTATAAATAAAAAAATAATACTACAATTACGGCATAAAATCAATCACATTATAAAATAAGGATTTAATTTTCATCAACTGACGATGTACAAATTTTTTACACAGTCATCCAATCATGTGCTGCCACATCAATCATATATAATAGTATTTTCTCTCTCCCACTACCTTAAAAGTCATACAAACGCATAATTTTGATTGGATGACAGTGTAAATAAATATCTTTACATTATCAGTGTATCAAAATTAAACTCATATAATAATCATAATTTTAAAATTATAAATCAAACTTTTAAAATGTTGAATTAATGTATAATATTAAAAATGAATTAATAATTTCATAAAATTCAATTATTATATATGATGATTGATTTTATAATATATAGAAAAAATATTTCTCAATAAAAAATTATTTTGTAAAACTTTAAGTTATGGTAAGTTGATTATGCCCAAAGATTGTTAAATTCTAAATAGTATACCAATTCAAATACAAAAGTACACTCACTTTTTTTCTCCCTTTATTTTTAGAATCTAATTAGCAAGGTTATGAAAAACCGAACATTGAACTAGTCGAGAGATCAAGTTCAGAGGTTTAGAGGTTCGACCAGTTTGACCGGAAATTCAACCAGATATAATAAAATATGTATAAAATATATATTTATTTATCAATATATAGACATAAGATGA
Organism: Aeschynomene evenia; assembly: GCA_013621005.1. Taxonomy (NCBI): domain Eukaryota; kingdom Viridiplantae; phylum Streptophyta; class Magnoliopsida; order Fabales; family Fabaceae; genus Aeschynomene; species Aeschynomene evenia. Next base: position 6,108,957 of record CM024266.1, read on the forward strand.
ATTACATGCTAAAAAAAATTAAAGTATATTTGAAATATTGATTGAAAGTTGAAATATAAAGCATTTAATAGATTTAGAGGTTTAGTAGTCCTTAATTTAGTAACTAAAATATATTATATATTGTATTTTATTATAAAATAATTATTGAATTTTAGAAATCCAAATTTTTTTATTTTTATATTACCCGATTAGTTCAACCGGTTTTTACCTATTTTTTCCGGTTTTCCCGGATTTTAGCTAGCGGTTTTGACCGGTTCTCACGATTTTTGACCGGTTTTTGACTTTCCTGTTTTTAAGTCTCTGTAACACCTGCTACTGAGGGGTGTCCGTACGAATGGCTCTATCATTTTGAACACGCTACTAAACATAACATAAAGACTAGACATAATGATATCATGGTGATAACATAAATAGTATGATACAATATAAATGAATAACTATATTTAATATCTGAATGAAATACTGTAAGCCATCTAAAACATAAATGCTAGCCTGTAAGTTGAATCATAACATAACTCTTATGAAGGAATCATGTCTCTAAAGTCTGGAGCAAAACTAATACATAATAGATCTGACTGTAAAGCATAAACTAAACATAAACTTCTATCAAACTGATGACTAGACTCCACGGAAGATGCCGAGCTCACCAAAAAGCAACCGCAACACGACCTCTATTGAATCAACGGTCCCTTGTCAGCGTCCTGATCGTACTTTGAAACAAAATTGTGGTAGAATGAGTTGCAAGCTCAACGATGGGGTATCATGCATGTCATGCAACATATAATAACATGTTATCAAACACATATACATTATCCTATCTACATAGTTGCGCTTCTCTGACGACGGATGCGTACCGTCAAAGGTATCCGCACTCGAGCCCCCATGCTAAAACTGTATCTGATACTGATTAACGGAACACGCACTCTGCTATATCTGTGATCTGGACCTCCGCAACCACTCGGGTGAGGCCTGTCATAAACTGTATCTGTGTTGTGACGGAACACAAGCCGCCTTAATATATCTATGATATGGACCTCTGCAACCACTCGGGTGAGACCAATCATAAATTGTTTTTGTACAGTGATGGAACACGAGCTGTCCAGCTGATCATAATCTCATCTATAACATATTGTTTTTGGGGTGGGACTCGAGGCATTGCGTGGTAGCATGTTACTGCTAAACTTGGCTAGGAGCTACATTCGTGCTATAGCGTAATACATACTACACAGGTCGTAGACTACGTAAACAGTCATCAGACAATTCTACAATCATTCTACTAACATCATACATACTATCATATTGATCATATATCAAGGAATTCTATCATGTTCTACAACATAACATAACATATCATAGCATAAATCATTCCAGCACATAGGGATAGTCATAACATAAATACAAGAGTCTCGAAGTTATCTAACCATTCCTAGCATGTTATCTTACTAAGACATATTATCTATTATGACGTGTTACTTACTAAGGCATGTTATCTGTCTAAGCATGATATCTATCTAAGCATATGTTATCTACCTAAGCATATTATCTACTAAACATGTTATCTACCTAAGCATGTTATCTTCCTAAACATATAAACATGCATATGAACATAAATAAAACAAACATAAATGCTACTATGTGGCAGTAGATGACACATCCACCCTAAAACCTCCACTCACTTGGAAATACCTGAGAATGGAAGGCACCGCTAGCTCCGACTCTAGCTATCGGCACCAAAACTTTGAACTAGGCTGCACACTGCGCCTTCGCTAGCGATCGAGCTACACCTGCTCGCTGGCGGGCTCCTCTTGCTCCCTAGTGGCCAACATGCTGATAAGGACAAAAACATCTTTTCACTCACCTGTCAGGAATTTGCTCGCACGGAGATATCCCCAGAGTGTGAGACTCACGCTCTACTAGATTCCTCTTAAAATAAGGACGCTCAAATCACTGCTCTGATTTGACGGGAGTATAGGGTGAGAGGAAAAAACTATACTGACTGCTCATATATATATATAGGGGGAGGGGGAAGCTAACTGCACAAAAATTAGCGATGTGAGACTTGACTGCTCACTAGTCACTAAAATCTGCTCGCTAGCTGTCATGATCTGCTCGCTAGCTGCCACCTGTTGACAGCATAAGTATTGTCTCAATTTTACACGTTTTAACAACATTTCTATCCCTTCTTAGACATACTTAGAGCATATTAGAGCACTTTCTAAAGGATACTATGATACGGAGTATTACAGTCTCACCCAAACCGGACAGGGGTCCGGTTCAACCGGTTGGATCGGTCGATCCGGTTGGTTTTTCAGAACAATGCTAATTAGTAATTACAATGTAATTTTACCATTTAATAGTTTCACATTAACATTTAACAATTTAGTAAAAATATTTAATTTAACCACAACTAATTAAAAAATCTTATAAAATAATATATATATATATATATATATATATATAATTGATTGAAGGTGTCAAATATTTATATTATAAGTAAACTCTTATTTTTACCATAAATATTCTCAAATTTTTTATTTAGAAACAAGGTCAAGTTTTTCAATTTTCAATAACCATTTATGAGGAATGGATATAATTAATGTCACATAAAAAAATATGGAGAAATAATAAATAGCATTAACATGTTAGGTATTTTAAATGTATTGTATTTTTCTATTTAAAAAGAATTTGAGTTCAAGTCTCATTAATATAAAGATACTGTAATACTTTTAAGAGCCTTCCTCTTATACACTATTCTCCATTTGATCGAACATATATGACTCTACACTTGAAGAATTCAATTAACTAATAATTATACTGGGATGTGGTTGAATAGTTATAAGGTAAGAAAATTCTATACTTTTTGTTAGAGAAATCATTTGAAACTAACATTCTAATCAACCTTTTATCAACTACATAATTTCATTTATCTAGAACTCTTATATTTGCATATAAAATATGGATGTGGAAATTCTGAATGAGTGAAATAATGAAGTAAATAAAAAATTATAACAAACTTTCAGTAGAGAAAAAGAATGCCTCTAATCATACCAAACACTTATGAGAAGTAAAGTTTATATAGAATACAACTCTTTTATACAATTATTTAATCATATTAGAAATCAATACTAACAAAACTTGAAAATTAATTAATAAAATCTTAGGACAATGTTTGAAAAAATATCTGACGTTGTTGTTGTTGTAATGAAACATTGACCTCTCTCGAGATTCGAGTGGTCCCACCACAAAAAAGGCGCAACAAACGTGATTCGGGAACGCGATTCTGCCCTCAGAACCAATGAGAGAACAGAGAAGCCCGTTGGGTATGGAGAAGACGACAAGTCCCTCAGCCTCACTCACGTGAGCGCTCACTCAGCAGATCCCCACTCATCATGTCATCTATGTACGTGCCAGCCTGTTAAATCAAGACATATTCCTCCATTCATTCCAATCCAACGGTCCAGATCAAATTCACCCCCACAATAAAATTCACTATCATCCAAACGCACCCCAACTCTTTCTTTTTCTCTATAATAAACCGTGACAGCAACAAACAGCTCTAGTAGAAGAAGAAGAAGAAGAAGAAGAAGAAGAAGAAGAAGCCACGGTGAAGTGAATCGCGTGGCTCTTCTGAAAACACCTGAGACGACACTCGTTATCTCTTCGATATCGCTTGGATCTCTTCTGCATTGCTTTCTATTCGGTTAGTTCCCTTTCGATTCTGCTCAAATTCACAGATCTAACCTTCGTTCATTCTTTCAGCATTCGCACTCTGTGTTTTCTGTGAATTCTGGAAAGAAAAATGGTTTTCGTTGGGTTTCTTTGCTTTGGAGGTTTTTTACATTATTTTTGAGGTTTTGGTATTTTACTGAATTTTGATTTCGTGATTGCGTATATTTGGTGGCATTGTGGATCTGCTTGATGAGGGTTAAGGAAAAGGGAGAAACAAGTTTTTATTTATTTGTTTAATTAAATTTTTAGTTCACGGGTTTCAAGATGCTGGTGATGTATTTGCGGCGTATTGCATGTGAAATCATTGCTTGCTTTTCTGTTCGATGTTGATTGATGGCGCTGAGGAGTTTGGTCTTTTTGGTTGGTTGGATTAAAACGACGATGGCCATGGTCGTTTTCGAGTAATTATGGTGCCTATAGGGGTGTTATGGGAATGGGAATTTTTACCTTTTTCAAGTTTGCAAAGTCTGCGGCTTGAAACCATGATTAGTGAAGACACTAGATAAGCTTTTGGCCTGAAGTAATGAACGAAAACTTTGAACCATTTTTGAAATGTGGCAGTATACAACATAAGAAGACTAGTAATGCCAAATATTTTTGTAGTATAACACAAGAAGATTATTAATGCTGAATTTTTCTGCAGCATAACAATGAAGATAATTGATGCTGAATTGTTTTGTCTGTCATTTTATCCCCTGTTTTCCATATCTTGATACCATGCTTTGTATTTTGTAATGTCTGATCTGGCAACTTTTTTCTATTAATCATATTGACAACTGCCATTCCTAATATTTTCTTAACAAGAAAGGTAGAAATTAATACCTGAAAGGAAAGGTAAAATAAACTAATATTGGTCACTATTTACTAACCCATGTAGTGAATACTGCTTATTATGCTTTTGCAATGCTATTCCAAATTCAATTTTTTTTGGCTTAGATGTTATTTTTCCTTTTGTTTTTTCATGAAACTTACTTCCTGTTAACACTTCTCCCCCTTGTGTCCAGCATCAGTCCCAAGATGGTTGCACAGAACTTTGTAGTTGATTTGGATAAGCCCCTTGTTTTCCAGGTACAGGCACAATCCCTCAAGGTCTTTCATACATTTCCTTCATGTCCTGTAATGCATTGGAGTTCAATTGTCATATAGGTTTCATTGCTGCTTATGTATGAACTTGGTTGAGATTATAAGTAGATAGTTTGCAGAGATAACAAGAAGATAGTTTGCTTTGCATACTCTTTGATTGAACCTGATATAATTTTTATGTTATGCAGGTTGGACATCTTGAAGAAGATTATCAAGAGTGGGTTCACCAGCCCATTGTTAGCAAGGAAGGCCCCCGTTTCTTTGAAAATGATATTATGGAGGTATATCCTTTGTCCACCTCAGCACTCCTGTCTCAGCTAAACTTACTTTTTGGTTTTGTTTGTACTTCTGTGGCACTACCCTACATTTATTGCCATAAAGCATAGCTGGTTTTACAGTTAAATTTTCCTTTGAGCATGAGTGGCATGTTGCGACGAAATTTAAGATTATGATCCTACCTACCCTTCCTTTGAAGATTTAAATTTTACCTTCTTATTATGCATTTAGAAATTTGATCTGGTTTGACTTGTTACTACTTGGAACAGTTCTTGACACGCACAGTCTGGTGGGCAATACCAGTCATTTGGCTTCCAGTTGTATGTTGGTGTATTTATAACTCAGTACTAATGGGCCTCAGTTGTCCTCATGTGGTTATGTTGGTGGTTACTGGCATTTTTGTTTGGACATTGCTTGAATACTCATTGCACAGATTCCTTTTTCACATTAATACAAAGACCTATTGGTTAGTTCTCTCTCTCCCCCTACTTTCCCATAGTATGAAAGATCTGTTATTATTATCTTCACTAATATCTACTTGATTACCTAATTATTGGTATAGCAACACTGAGTTTATTTCTACTGTGTGAATGTTGCTTTAGGGGAAATACCATGCATTATCTTCTCCATGGCTGCCACCATAAGCACCCCATGGATGGCTTGAGACTTGTTTTCCCTCCGGCTGCAACAGCTATATTATTGTTTCCGGTAATCCTTCATGCCATATAACATTTAGATGGGTTCATTTTTAATTGTGACATGTCATTTATTTGATGTAATAATTTGGATGGAAAATCACCATTTCAAGATCAGTGGATGTTTGGGGTAAAACTTTTTCTAAAGACACTAGTGAAGTACAACAATAGCGGATAAGATATCCTCATGGCAAGACTATTAACAGGATTTCTTTGAAAATAAAACTGCATTCAGTTTTTCATTTGAAGAGATCTTTTAGTAGTTCTGCTACAAATAATAGTTTGTGGAGAAGTTTATATCCTCATTCTGTGATAGGAACTTAAGAAAATAAAAAATGGTTGCTTCTTGAATGGGTTTTCTGAAGTCACAAAAACAGAAGCTACTGCCAGGAGTATCATACATTGTAGCTTTCTTTCGAAATTGGCCAGAACTTTTTTGACATTTTATAAAATTATTTGATTTGTCTACAATACAGATATATATCAATACTGCAAAGATTTATATATAGCTAATAATTTCTGTACCCATGGTTTAAGGTTGCATGACGTAATGCTAGTATTTTTGTTTGCCATGTCCAGTTCTGGAACTTGGTTAAGCTCATATCCACCCCTTCAACTGCTCCTGCTTTATTTGGAGGTGGTTTGTTGGGTTATGTGATGTATGACTGTACCCATTATTACCTCCACCATGGTCAGCCAAAGATTGAAGTGCCCCGAAATCTCAAGGTAAAGCACTTTATCCCTGTACTTGCCATAAGCAATTAGCACTCGTTGCTTCAATATGCTGCTAAGCAAAATCATCTTGTTTTAGTATACAAACCACTAAAAAAGGGAAAACGGTTGTGTTTGTTTACCAGATGTATGAGTTGACCAAAGGTGGTCCATTAGCAATTATGAGTATTGAATTTTTACTAATACTTATGAGGCTCCATAGATACAGGTCACACTACATTGATGATAGTATCTTTGGATACTCCCTTTCCTAGGAACATAATTGTCTCATTTCCATAGATCCAGCTTTGGATCTAACTTTTCTGTGTTGGGGCCTACAAATCATGCAAAGTGGTTGTCTGTGTCTGTCTTCTCCTAAACTTGACATTGACATTTCTCAAGGAAATAGTAAAAAAAAATTAAATTCACTTGTAAAGGGACTATTTAATTGCAAGCCTTCAATTTAGTATTGTTCATTTTCTCCTTTATCCACTTTCTTGTTTTGGTGCAAATCATCACTTGTTCATTGAATTGCAGAAGTACCACTTGAACCATCACTTTCGGATCCAGGACAAGGGCTTTGGAATTACTTCATCTCTGTGGGATAGAGTTTTTGGGACACTGCCTCCATCAAAAGAGGATTCCAAAGGCATGTAAAATACTTACTATGTTGGTTGGTTAAGATAATAGCAAATTCAGGGAATTTCTGCTTTTGTTTGTCTTAATTTATTTAGCTCCTCTCTGGGGCTAGCGTGCCATCTTATTTTTGTCAATTTTGTGGTGCCAAAGTTCTACAATTAAAAGTTTAAAACGCTTTGTAAAAATTTGATATAATTGTATTAGATTTACGGTGGAATATTCTTCTGCTTGTGCATATTCCTCTCTGCTGTAAACTTGAATCCACCAAAATGTCATTGCATTATCTGCCTGCGTGGCTCGTTCTTAATTATTTGTACTTTTCCGGAAATCATGAGTTTCAGGGAATAGAATAAGGATTTAATTTTCTAAATCATGAGTTTCAGGGAATAGAATAAGAATTTAATTGTCTGACAGTGTAAAATTTTTTTACACAGTTATCAAATCATGTATAGGGATGATAATGGGGATGGGGAGGCGGGGATCCTCAAATTCGGGGATTTTTTCCTCGCGGGGTAGGGACGGGGAGGAAAATCTCTCCGAGGAGTAGTTCGGGGACGGAGACGAGGACTATGCTCCCTGCCCCGTGGGGATCTCCGCCCTAAGAGTAAATTTATAATTTTATATGTATGTATATAATTTTACTTTTGCAGAATTGAGAAATCCTAAAATAACTTAACGTCTAAACCAAACTCTTCCCCTGACGCCCTTCCCTCATTCTCCCCATTCACATTTATCAAACCATAACACACATATACCCTGATACCAAGTCACTGTCAAAAACATATTTTGTTATTTTTGTGTCTTATATTTTTTTGTCTAAGACTTATTTTATTTTTTTTTACATTTAGAACTTATATAATAATGTCTTTAGAATTGATGTTTATTGTATTAGTTTTCTCAAAAACAAGCTTTTTTTTTAATTTTTTTATTTGTCATTTGTTATTTGTGACTAATTTTTAATTCTACATTTAGTATTTGTGATTTTAATTTAATCTTTTCATATAAATCATTTTAGTTGCTTATTATAATTGGTTTTTGTAAGGATACTTAACATAATAAGAGAAGAAAATCCTAAAGTACTTATTAGTAAAATCTTATAATGAAAATTGATTAAATTAGTTCATGTTATTAAATTTGAGTAATTAGTTTATCAGCTCATTTTTATCCTAAATTTTATATATTTGAGTTGTCTTCGTATGACCTCAAGGTCTCCCCTTCTCCGGTTGTGCACCGGGTGGGCTGTCTCTTTTTTTTAATATTAAACTCATAACTTCTCTCTATCCCTTTAGACAGTTCTAACTATACAGACACAAGAATACAATTGTTAGAGAAATTTTCTTTGCAAGAATTGTTTTGCCTCATTGAATATTTCCTCATAAATAGAAAAGTAATACATAATAAAAATATGGTACCTACTAACACATCTTCTAAGAGTGATTTGGGAGCCAAAAATTCTATGAAAGATGATGCAGACAAATTTTCTCTTGGAGTTGCTTCAAGTGAGCAATTAGTGGCAGGGAGCATTATATTAGCATCATTATGTATTGCAAATGATCATTTTGGATTTCTTTTGGAGGCTTCATATAGCATCCTTAGATTCTGCAAAGGGGATTCCATGATGGTGCTAACTATTCTTCACATTTTTGCTAATCTTGGTGGAAGAAAGTTTTTTGACTTGGGAAATTTTGGTTTTCCTACGATGGTCTTAAAATCTCTCGTGTTTCTTGAAGGGAAGAGCATATCAGTAAGCAGTACATCTTTTTTTTCCCATCAATAAATCAGTTGCATTCTGTGTTGTGTACTGGTATTGCATGCCCATTTTCAGAAGGTTCTTAATCCATAGATTTTGTTTGGTCGTTGTCGATCCTGGAAAAGGTCAAGAGCCTTCTGCTTGGACAAGCCGAGCCGCCGAATTTCGGATCCTTATCAGACATTTCTAAGGTTGGAAAGTTGTCTAATCAGGAAATGGTTCAATGTGCCTGTGGAATGAATTGTGAACCATGCTGTTTGAGAAAACACACTTGTTCTGCTCAACCGGGTATTCCTATCAACTCTGCTATTTGTCAACTTGGTGATGCATTGTCATTACTGGAGCTGATTGCAAACAAAATGGTATTATTTTCATATTTTTTATAAGTTGATATTCTCCTTTATTTCCAATTATATTTTTCAATTTTTGTTACTAGATTATTGGCATTTTTTTTTCTGTTCTAACACTTCTTGATGCAAGATCTTCTTTTAGTTGATTATACTTAAACCTGATCATGTTACTCTGTTGCAATGCAGAGTTAACCAATGACAGAGTTGTTTCTTTGTGCTAAGAAGTGTGCTTTACATGTGTCACACTATACCATTGTATAATTTGTATCTGAAATGAGTGCGATTATGATAGAAATGACTTGTACTAGTTTACACAGTTTTTTGGTATGGTAACAAAACAACACTTGTAATCACAAAGACCGAAATGATCAACCACTTCATCATTGTTATACAACATTAAAATTGACTAAAAATATTAAAAGAAACAGAATACTAATTAAAATCCAAATACAACCCCATTTATTCCTCTAAATTTATCAAATAAACCCTTTTAAAACAACAAACAAACACAGTAATACCCTTTTATTTATTCATTCCACTTACTGCATTTCTTGTCTTTTAGCCTTGAAACAGGAAGTGGTGGAATACTCTGCTCATGCCTAAACACATTCTCAGGATCAACTTTGGTCTTTATCTTCACCAACCTGTTGAAATTATCCTTGAAATACATGTTACCCCATGCAGTTGCTTGTATATAGCTTGTACTGTTCTTCTTGTTCATCCCCAAATCAAGATCCCTATAGTTCACATAAGCTTCCCTAGGGAACTTAGAAACATAAGGAGTCATGTAATTGTAAAGCTTCCTAATCCAATCTATATGCTTTGTGGCATTCTTGTCCCCATCTTGCCACAGAGATAAGTACTGAATTTTGTAAAGTGTTCCATTCCTATGAGGGAAAGGCGAATCGGATTCCAAAAACTTGTTCATCATTCCACCATAAGGGTTCCAAATCATCAAGGGGCTATCCTCTTCAAGCAACCTTTGCCACAACCCTTCAAGGCCAGTTTCTGGTATTGGATCCCTCACAAAATCTGACTTAGCTTTGAAGTAATTCTTGAAAGTTGATTTTCCATTCAGCAGAACTTCAGGGGGTGTGTCACTTGGAAAACCAGCAATATATAGCACTGATTTGATCCAGCTAGTTTCCAAGCAATCTTTTTTGGTCAATCCCAATTCTGGGAAACTTTGCTGCATCACTTGGAGGAGTGTGTTGGAATCACCAAGGAAAAGAGAATTATAAGAAGTTGAGATTGTTCTCTCAGTCTTGTTCCCAACACTAGCTGGTTGAATTATGACTCTCATGAAGAGACTCTCATCAATGTTTGGTGCAACTTCCTGCCACCTATGCAGAATCTTTGTCCCATCTTGCTCAAGTGTCTTAGTAACTGTGAAAACTGTCACAGTTTCTGGCACAGGAACAAGCTTAATCTTCCACCAAAGGATGATACCAAAACTTCCACCACCACCTCCTCTAATAGCCCAAAACAGATCCTCTCCCATGCCTTCCCTATCAAGAATTCTCCCGTTGGCATCGACGATTTTGGCGTCTAGGACATTGTCAACACCAAGGCCATATTTCCTCATCATGGATCCATATGCACCTCCTACAATGTGCCCTCCAACACCTAAGCTTGTGCAAAGCCCTGCAGGGAATCCATGAACAGGACTCTTCTCAGAAATCCTGTAGTAGACTTCACCAATTGTTGCACCAGCTTGAATCCAAGCACTGTTATCTTCTATGTTAACATCTACGCCGCGAAGCTTCGCCAAATCAAGGACTATGAAAGGGGTCTCAATCTCAGAAACATATGAGAGCCCTTCATAGTCATGGCCTCCACTTCTTACTCTCATGTGAAGGCCAAGCTTCTTTGAACAAATCACAGCTACTTGAACATGAGATTCATTCATTGGTGTGAATATGAACTCTGGTTTTGGTGCTGAAGGCACCAAATACCTCAGGTTCTGTGCAGAGGAATCAAGGATTTTGGTGAATGAATCATCTTTTGGAGTGTAAATTGATGCATAAAACGGTGCTGCTTTGTCTGAATAGAAGCTAAGACACTGAACAAAGCTTTCTTCAAGTGAAGCTGAAGATGAAAAAGAAATTGATAACAAGAGGACTAAAATTGCCAAGTTTGAACTTGGTGACACCATAGTTTAGTTTCTCTGTTTCTAATTGGTTTTCTGTGTATTTTGTTTGTGCATAAGGAAGGTACCACTAATGGTGTATATATATATATATATACATACATGGTACAGCATTTTTGCGTATAATTGAGCTAAGACATACGTCACACAAAAATGAAGAGTGTTGGCATTATCTCTTGGTCAATGTTCCAACCTTAAATTATGAGATTGTGGAACATGAACTTTTTGATTTTTACTTTGATTCCAAGAACATCCACCTCTTTCACATTTACCACTATCTTTAATCACTTCTCTGTTTCATGCTTCACAAAAGAATGGTATAAGCAAAGCAACAATAGTCTTCAATGCCCCCCAAAGTTTATGTTGATGTGAAACTCGTCACGGTCCTAGATCATGATATGTCTACGAGCTCATTAAGCACTTACAGTAGTACTTATAAATTATCTATCAATAGTCAATAAAGAAAACTTGATAATCGAATTCAAATCATGACAATATATGAGTGGAAAATCGAATAACTGATCAACTCAGCTTTCTTAAATACTTTTTGACAATATGAGATAAGCATGTATGCATTAATTTGTGTATCATTATATGATCATGCAACAAGTAATGGGAATTCTTCATGATTTTTTTTAATTAGATTCTCTATCTTATCTTTATTAATTCCATTTTCATGAATTTGTATTGGGTATGATCGGTAGGTCCACAACATCACTCATCAATTGGTACATTTGTTACGTAAAGTTTAATGGCACATGCTTAAGTTTTGTAATACTTATTTGCCAAGACTAGTTCTGAATGTATGTCAAATTAAGAAGTGACCATTGCGCAAAGCTAATTAACTTACTTGTGGCTATAAGTCATGGTTTAACAGAGTAATTTTGGAAAGTATGCATTGTACACTTTCTAAGGGAAAATGTTTGTTGTACATCATAAATATATCCATCTAGTATCCAATGTGTCTTATGTGTCATACGTAATATTTGTCATACGTAAACTTGAACCTTGTTTAAGTCTGCAGTGTGTAATTAAGAAGTCTTGGTTTTTTAGTACTAAGAATTTTATTCTGTACTTGGTCAAGTGGTATTTTTTTTTATAATAAAAACAATACTTGAGGCTTAAAGGAACGAGAACAAAGTAAAAAGAAGTGGAAAATCTTTCTTTACGTTCGGAGATAGACGGAGATGATTCCTTGTTTTATGGGTAATTTATTTGTGGATAATATATAGTGATGATCTCCAAAAAAAAGGGGTACTAGATACTATTATATTATTTATTTACTTTTAGTTACACTCTTATCTTTCACTAGAGATCACAATCTCCTTGGAGGTCCAGACACACTAAATATATATACGAGTTTCTTTAGTATATAAAGTCAAGAAATTAATCATTTAATCCTGAAAACAATGAATTAAATGTTTAAATAATAAAATTATAATTAAATTTGAAATTAAATAAGTTAATGAATTAATTAACACATCTTCTATATGATATTAGCATTGGTATCCATTTGTCTTTTCCTGATGATCTTTATTCTCCTTTATATGTATTTTTTTTAGGTTTGTTTCTTTTTTGTTCTTGTCCTTTGACCGGTAATGTAAGCATATATACCGTGAGATTAATTTAATAATAAAATACGAAGCATGAAATTTTCAAGCTTGGAGTTGATATAGAATTTGAAAAAGGAAGCAAAAACTGACCCAACGTGTGGAATAACTGAACTAAATAAAATGCGTCCACAAGTAGAGCATTATCACTCAAATCGCCAAGACTAGCTAGTTAGTGAAAGTATCAATCAACTAACTTATTATTCATCATCAGCTAAATTTATTGCACTATATGCGCAGCAATAATTAATAATGTTCTCCAATTACTTTTTCCTTTCGATCATACACTTTATTACTTGTTATACATTGAAAATACATCTATCAAATATTCAACGTATGTTATATAGCGTACATAATGTGTGCTATAAATATATTATATTACGTATGATATATAATATATATTGAATATTCGTTGGATGTATTTTCGATGTACAACAAATATTACTGACTGCACCATAGCTAGCATAAAATAGCTTTTTAATTTCTGATGTATGTCAATTTGTTCAACCCATGCTTGCACGTCGCACCTAAGACCTTGATCAACACGTAAGTCTAGTTTCTCAATTTGAGATCATATGCACCAACTAATTAATTAGTGTTATAAATATATCCATTATCAATAATAACTAAAAATTAGGTCTAAGATTGTTCATAACTAATTAAACTCTTTAAATATCTGATCCAGGTCTCAAAGCTATGTTTGTTTCAAGGTACAAGACAAGATAATACCCAAATACAGATACAGAAGAAATGGATACACAAAAATTTGAGAAAATGTGAATATTGTAAAATGATAAGTATATGATGAGTATGAAGAATTTACTAAAATTTTTGTATTATGTATGTGCATTTGTGTTATCTACTTTATTTGGAGATTTATTCGGTACCAATATCCAGATGCCTATGAACTTGATATAATAGGTTAAGATTTGAGATTTTATAATTTTTTTGTTGTATTATAAAATAAAGACTATAGCCTTTAAAATATTGAGTACGTAATATGATTTTCTTATATTTAGTAAAAATTGAAGGCTATATACTTTAAATTGTGAGATTTCACAATTTTTTTGGTTGTATTATAAAATAAATACAATAGTCTTTAAAATATTGAGTAACATGAATTTTTTACATTTAGTAAAAATTGAAGGCTGTATACTTTAAAATGTAAGATTTCATAATTTTTAAGGTTATATTGTAAAATAAAGACTATAGTCTTTTATTGAATCATATAAACTTTTCATATATACTAGAAATTGAAGGACATATACTTTAAAATGTGAGATTTCACTATTTTTTGGAGGTATTATGAAACAAAGACTATAGGCTTTATAATATTGAATTACATGAATTTTTTTTAATCTTGTACAAATTGAAAACTCTATACTTTAAAATGTATGTGAGATTTCACAATTTTTTTTGTTGTATCATAAAATAAAGACAATAGGCTTAGTAATATTGAATTACATGAATTTTTTACATTTAGTAGAAATTGAAGGTTATATACTTTAAAATGTGAGATTTCATAATTTTTATGGTTGTATTGTAAAATAAATACTATAGTCTTTAAAATATTGAATTACATGAATTTTTCATATATAGTTGAAATTGAAGGTTATATACTTTAAAATGTGAGATTTCATAATATTTTTGTTCTATTATAAAATGAAGACTATAGTCTTTAAAATATTGAATCACATTAATTTTTCTCATATAATAGAAATTGAATGCTATATACTTTAAAATGTGAGATTTTACAATTTTTTTGATTGTATTATAAAATAAAAACTATAGCCTTTAAAATATTTAATTACATTATTTTTTTATATTTAGTTGAAAATGAAGGCTATATACTTTAAAATGTGAGATTCCACTATTTTCTTGGATACACTATAAAATGAAGACTATAGCCTTTAAAAATTTTGAATCACATGAATTTTTTACAAATAGTAGAAATTGAAGGTTATATACTTAAAAATGTGAGATTTCACAATTTTTTTGTTGTATTATAATATAAAGACTATATGTTTTATAATTTTGAATTACTTTTTTAATTTTTTATACATTTTGTAGAAATTGAAGGCTATATACTTTAAAATGTGAGATTTTACAATTTTTATGGTTGTATTGTAAAATAGAGACTATAGCCTTTAAAATATTTAATCACATAAAATTTTTAAATATACTCGAAATTGAAGGTTATCTACTTTAAAATGTGAGATTTTATAATTTTTTGATTATATTATAAAATAAAAAGTAGTCTTTATAATATTGAATTACATGAAATTTTTACCTTTAGTAGAAATTGAAGGCCGTATAGTTTTAAAAATGAGATTTCACAATTTTTATGTTATATTAAAAATAAGGACTATAGCTTTTAAAATATTGAAACCCATGAATTTTTCACGTATAGTAGAAATTCAAGGCTATATACTTTTAAATGTGCGATTTCACAAATTTCTTGGCTTGTATAGTAAAATAAAAACTATAGCCATTAAAATATTGAATTACATGAATTTTTTACATTTAGTAGAAACTGAAGGCTATATACTTAAAAATGTAAGATTTCACTATTTTTTATACACTATAAAATAAAGACTATAGCCTTTAAAAATATTGAGTCACATACATAATTTTTTTACAGATAATAGAAATTGAAGGTTATATATTTTAAAATGTGATATTTCATATTTTTTTGATTGTTTTATAATATAAAGACTATATAGGCTTTATAATATTGAATTACATGATTTTTTTTACATTTTATAGAAATTGAAGGCTATATACCTTAAAATGTGAGATTTCACAAATTTTTTAATTGTATTATAAAATAAAGACTATAGTCTTTAAAATATTGAATTACATGAATTTTGACATTTAGTAGAAATTCAAGGTTATATACTTTAAAATATGATTTTTTTTATAAATTATTTATTTTATGGATTAGACTATTTTGTAAATAGATTAAGTTATGATGATATTAAAATAATTTAAAATAACTTTTGAAGTTTACCTATTCAACATATATGAGTCATCTTAATTTTAAAAAGTTAATTTAATTATATATTTATAAACTAATCAGAATTTAACATATTAGTGGGATATTAGTACCTAATATTTTTGTTAGGTACCAAATCAAAATTCACTTTATTATAGAACACAACATAGATTTTTTTTTTTTTTTGTGTATCATACAAGTTGTATATTATATATCTGCATTGCTTATCAAACATTCTCATCTTGTATCTTGTCTCATATTTTCTGTTTTGCATTATACAAACAAATACATTCTAAGGGTTTGATTCATAATAACATGTATAGATTATAAACATGTCTTATAAATGGAAGTTCTCACCTAAAACAAATTAGTCTGCTGCATGTGGTAGATAAGTCTAAGCTATAACAAAAGATATATCCATTAATAATTCATCATGTGTTACCTCTAGAGCGAGCTTGGTGCACCACATAGGAACCCACTAAGTGCCTAAGTGGCCAATAATCTAGGTATAGCAGGTCATGCTCTCATACATATAGCTAGCTTCGGTATATATGGCTTACAAGTCAACCACTTCCAAAAAATGAAACATTTCATCATTTACAAAATTAATGTAAGGGGTTCTTTAACAATAATGTTTCACGTACGACAGAAATATGTTCAACTTGTATCCAACGTGTGTTATATATTCATGTTATAGGATATGTGTTATACATATATGTGCTATACGTATATCACACATCCTATAACATGGATAACACATCTTGAATACAAGTTGGACGTATTTAATTTCTGTTGTACGTCAAACATTATTGGTTCTTTAAACAATGGCCACAAGTTAGTGACAGCCAAGATTCAGATCAAGCATTTTGAGTTATGAGTGGATGATTATTTATATATTTTGCCATTATTTGATCAAGTGGTGATGATGGATGGATTGATTATATATATATATATATATATATATATATACATATATGTGTTTTAATGCATATAGCCAGCCAATTGATTAGTAGTACTACCCAATACCAATCTGGTATGCAAAAAAGCTACTCGTACAACTAATATACCTTACAACGTATATCCAACCAGAGTAGTTACATTCAACATTAATGTGTGCTAGTGGGCCCGACGAGCGTGTATTAAAGGTTGAATGCTAGTTGGATGGTACATTGGTTGTACATATAGCAGTATTGATCTTGTATGTATGTATATAAAAAAAATTAAATGCTTAATAACTTGATTGGAACTTTGCGATCAATTGGATGAATGTAAAGTGGAGTTGGGTTGGTGCACATTGTTAGATCTAAGAAATAATTAAGATGCTTCAACTTGTATTTTTTTTATTTATTGATGAGTTTAATTTTAATATAAGGATAATAGCATACAATTAAATATTTTTACATTATTATCCAATTAATTAATTATTAAGATGAATAATATGATAATACATTATCATTATATTAAAAATGTTTACACTGTTTAACTTGTTTATTCATTTTACGCAACAATTTGCTGGCTCAAATCCAGTAAAAAGACAAAGGATGCACACAAATTTATTTTCTTAATTTATACCTCATAAGCTATAAGAGTAGCCTCGTCACCAATTTTCACCGAATAGTAATGTTGGTCGTATAACAGAAAAATATGTCCAATTAGTATTTAATATATTCTACATATAATATAAAATGTGTATTATAATATGTGTTATATATATGGCACACATTTCATATTATGTATACCATATACGTTGGATACTAGTGATACCGTGTACAATAAATATTATTAATTTTCACCGACATACATGATCCACCTTAGTTATGAGAAAATTCCCAATGCTAAGGGAATATTATGGGCTGATGTGATGATGGATCATTTTCTTTATTTGTTATGCTTGAAGATAATGAATGCTTCACAAATTTATATATGCATATATATAGTTAAACGCCAATATATATAATCTGGCGTAATAGGACACTAATTTTCCTTCAACGCAACGAAGTAAGGAGTCTCAATTATCTTGTGAATGAAACATAAAGCTTTTTAACTTTTAAGGGAATATATAGTACCTATGAAGGAGTCGTTTTCCCGAATAATCACTCTATATGCGAAATTAAATGTGATTAAACCAAAAAAACAAGTGATTAAAGGAGTAATAATCTTACTTAATAATGATTTTATGTTGAACATTGCCGTTAAATCTAGAACACATTCTTCAAAGATATTTTCTCTTAAAATTCAACCGACATAATGGATGCAAATAGCCCACCAAAATAAAATTACTAAATTAACCTTAGACATTATTATTGCATTTAGAAAAGAGGAGTCTCTCTAGTCTTATTATTTTTGCACCAATGTATATTATTTTGGTAAATTTAGTTCAGCCTTCCGTCCATGCTAAGCGTGATTTGGGTTTGAATTTTTTAGAATTCTTTTTGATGGACGATCTATAAATTCTATCATAAATCCTCATTGAGGTTGGTAGTATGCCCTGACCCTGCATAAGGGTGTGTCTCCCCTGATCTAAACTTTGTTTATATATAAAAAAAAGAGTTTAGCTGAAAAAGTTTACATCATGAAAGATGGGTTTTATTTTATACAACTCATCAATCAATATTAATACACACATGCTTGGAGAATAACACTTTTCAGTCAAAACAGTTAACAAAATCCATTTAATATTTTATGGTCCAGTCACGGGGTGCCGTGACTGGGCCAAATAATATTTTAATTATGAGTATATTTTTAATGAGCTGAGTGATTGTGGCCCAAATTCTTATTTGTTGACTGTTTTGACTGGTTTTTTTTTTTTTTACAATAATATTAATATTCTACGAGTAGCTTTTATAGGTTATATATATATATATATATATATATATGTAATTTTTTAATAAAATTATGGAAAATATTACTTTCACAATTTCGAAATATTTAGTATTTATGGTTACTTTTTCTTTTAGATTTAATTAGTCTACTTTTTAAAATTAGAACTTGTATATTTATCGATTGGTAGGGAGGATTAAATTACTTACTACTCGTCCATTAACATGTTGATATCATATATATTTTTTCCCTCCATCTCTAATAATGTAAGAATAGATGTGTTGATTAATGAACAATTCATGGCAAAATAAATGGATGCATTATCCGTGTTAAAAGATTTGAAATACGGTGATAATTAAAAAATTAAGGATAAGTTACACTAAGTTTTTCTTAGACGTGGTGAAGTTTAATTTACTCTACATGTCATCTATTTATAAAATTTATTTAAGAGATTTCTTAGTTTAATTTGTCAAATTATTATACTGATCTTCAATCACAATTACATTGATATATTTCCTGAAAAATTATATTGACCTCCTTCAACAATGTATTTAGGTAAGGTAAGTGTCATATAGTATGAACAAGTAGAAAAGAGTCCAGATAAATTTTACTAAAAGAAGTCAAAATAATTTACTCTAGAATTAAAATTTTGATCTTTACAAATCTATATATAGTTCTAATTAATATTAGAGTACAAAATTATAGGAGATTTATACCCTTGCATGACAATCTATATATATGATGCAATCAATGCCTTATGGCCAACCCATCTTATCATTTAAGATCATTTTCCTCATAAACCAAATTTGGATAATTTTCTAAGAAAATTTGACTTTAGGCCCAAGTTCCTCACGCATACTAACAGACTTGATGTAGCCCAATAGCCAATACATACACAAACTCATAACATTGAACCCAATTATCCATTCAAGAGGATAAACATCTTTACTATAGTCTGAGAATACAAATAATATAAAAACTTCGTACCCATATCTCTGCATACATCAATAATGTTCATCGTACAATATAAATACGTTTAATTAGTATTCAATGCGTGCAATACATAACATGAAATATGTGCTATACGTATGTATGTCATACATATATCACACATTCTATATTATATATAGCACACGTTAAATACTAGTTAGATATATTTATGTTGTACGACAAACATATGGACATGTTGATTCTATTTTGTTTCAATATAATGATCCTTTATACCATCTTTTCTTTTTGAAAAATCTTAAGAATGAATCTATTTAATTGCAAAAGCAACAGTTATTTTACCTCATCAGTATATAATTAAATAGGTAACACTAAAACGGCCCTATACCAAAAAAATAAAAATAAAAATCAAACAGTTAAAGAAATGATTTGAAGCCAACTTTAAAAATGTCATATTCAAAATTCTTATATTTATATTTTTTAAATATAAATATAATTTTATGGATGAATGAGGTATGAAGTTGATAAAAAGATTAACTAAAAAATTGGTTTTATATCACTCCTCGTACAATTATAATACACCATAACTTCATTGCGGAAAAATTTTGAATAAGAGGACAAAACTCAAAAAAACAAAAACAAAAACTTCACAAAATCTAGTACCAAAATCTTTTACTATTAATAATAGGTATACAATCAGTCCTTTTAGTAATATCAATGATCAACAAAATACCTCGTCCTATAAACAAAAGTAAACATTAAACGTTTATATTATAAATGTCACGAAAAGTCACTAGAA
The DNA here is from genome assembly GCA_013621005.1 of Aeschynomene evenia. Classification (NCBI taxonomy): domain Eukaryota; kingdom Viridiplantae; phylum Streptophyta; class Magnoliopsida; order Fabales; family Fabaceae; genus Aeschynomene; species Aeschynomene evenia. The sequence goes on from CM024266.1 coordinate 6,129,511, forward strand.
AGGACAATAAAATAATTAGACTGTAATATAATTTATGGAGTTAACACTATCTATTGAAATTTCTTTAAACTACAGGTCAAGTTTATCCGTTTAATGATCAGCACATCCTTCCAATTTTCCCTTTTTTATGTCTGCATGGTGCTGCACTTCTCGTATAGCCACTTTTTTTCTTTCATTGTGACCAAAAGTCAAGTGGCTCTTTTTTAAGCCTTTTCTTCCTTTTTCTCTTCAATTTTTCACTTGTTAACTTATGGGCCTTACAAGGAGGGAAATCAACAAAAATTGCCAATGGTTATTCATTTCAGAATAATTAATATCTCCTTATCTCAATGTTTATACCATCTCACACACTAAATAACCGAACAATATCAGCAACGTTTGTTGTATAACAAAAATACATTCAACTAGTATTCAATGTATGCTATGTGTCCTACGTAATGTGTGCATACTTAATGTTTCTTACGTATGACATATAATACATGTTGGATGCTAATTAGATGCATTATTACTGAAATAATATTGGCTATATAAGTAATTGACATCTAAAATTAATTGTAGTCATAGCTAGGAAAGAAATTAAGCATGGCCTTTACATACATAAAATTAGCACTTCTATCAATCACCATTTTCATCTCAATTTTCCCTGCAACAACTTCTATATCTATTGACATTGAAAGGAATTTTCTTAGATGTTTCTCATCAAGCTTAGAAAATTCAAGCTCAACAACTGAACTACTAATCACCAAGAACAATTCTTCTTATGCATCTATTTTGCAATCTTCCATAAGGAATCGTAGATTCTTGGACAATTCAATCCCAAAACCAGATTTCATCCTTACCCCACAAAACATATTCCATATCCAAGGAGCAATAATCTGTTCAAGGTTACTTGGCATGCAAGTAAGAGTTAGAAGTGGAGGGCATGACTATGAAGGCCTTTCTTATGTCTCTGATGTTCCATACCTTATCATTGATCTCATGAACCTTAGGTCTATAACCATTGACATGGAAGAAGAAACTGCATGGGTTGAGGCAGGGGCAACAAATGGAGAACTCTATTATGCGATCGCGAGCGCGAGTAATGTCCATGGCTTCCCTGCTGGTACTTGCCCCACTGTTGGTGTAGGAGGGAGCTTCAGTGGAGGTGGGTTTGGAACCATTTTCAGAAAATATGGCTTAGCAGCTGATTCTGTAATTGATGCACAAATGGTGGAAGCAAATGGGAAAATACTTAACAGAATTTTGATGGGTGAAGATCTCTTTTGGGCCATAAGGGGTGGTGGAGGGTCAAGTTTTGGAGTGATTACTGCATGGAAAGTGAAGATTGTACTTGTCCCTCCAAAAGTGACAACTTTTGAGGTTTCAAGGACACTTTATGATGATGATGATGCTATTAGCCTTTTTCTCAAATGGCAAACTATTGCTGACAAATTTCCAGGGGAGCTTTTTCTGCATTTAGTTATTAGAGTTCAAAATCCATCATCTTATGGTGGAAAAACTTTAGTGATTTCCTTCCAAGGTTTGTATCTTGGGACAGTTGAAAATCTTCTCCCTTTGATGCAGAACAACTTTGCAGAATTGGGTTTGAAGTACCAAGATTGCACTGAGATGAGTTGGATCCAATCTGTTCTTTACTTTGCAGACTATTCAATCAATGAGTCCTTGGATGTGTTGCTTCAGAGAAACCAAACATTTAGAAGTATGAAAGCAAAATCTGACTATGTAACTGAACCAATTTCTGAGGAAGGTTTGGAGGGTCTTTGGACTATGTTGCTTGAAGAGAATAATTCATCACCAAAATTGATCCTCACACCTTATGGTGGGAGAATGAATGAGATTTCAGGAACAGAAACCCCATTTCCACATAGAAATAGGATTATATATGGGATCCAATATTTGGTGTATTGGGATTCCAATGAAGAAACATCAAAACATATAGATTGGATGAGGAGGCTTTATGCATACATGACACCTTATGTTTCAAAGAGTCCAAGAGGTGCATATTTGAATTATAGGGACCTTGATTTAGGAGTTAATAGTGGTAACACAACCTATGAGGAAGCAAAATCTTGGGGTTTGAAATATTTCAAGTATAATTTTGAAAGATTGGCTCGAGTTAAGGCTATGGTTGATCCTCACAATTTCTTCAGGAATAAGCAGAGTATTCCCCCTTATTTGTAGTTGTCAATCGATCATGTGGAGAAAAAACATGTAAATTTATTAAAAATGTTGGAACACTTAATATTGCTCAAAATTTATGGTATGTTAGGTTTGTATTCAATGTTAATTATAAAAATAGCACATTCTTTGTGTTCTGTTTGATATTTTGTGAAGAGAATGATGTAAACAATCAAATCTTATTTTCATTATTTCTTTTCCAATATCTTGAAATAATGAAAATTGAACATAAATATGATGATTTTTTTATAATTATAAGAAGCATTAAATAAAATTATATGTGAAGTGGTAAAAACTTAAATAACATATATATTATGTAAGATTGAAATTTCTTTACAACAGCGGACAACCAATGAGAGATTAGTACAACTGGTTCAGCCTCCCGCGCCACGCTAAACATAAATTATGTTTGAATCTTGGAAAACCCTATTTACTGAGTGATATGTAAATTTCACTATAAATCCTCGTTGAGTTGGTAGTATATCATAGCCCTGCATAGGATGTGCCTCCCCTAATCTAAACTTTTATTCGACCAAAATCAAAAAAGAAATTCCATTATAAGATAATGTAATTTTCGAAATTAAACATGCACCGTTGACTTTAAACTTTAAAGAAGCAATGAAGTTGGTAGGAAAAAAAAAACAGCAAAGTTGAAATGAAATCGATTTCTTAATATTCTTCACATTTGGAATATTTGACCGTTCTCCACTTTATATTATAAGAAAATAAAAAAAATTGTGAAATATGATATTATGAAGTATAAAGTCTTCAACTTTTGACATATAAAAAAAATTAAACTGATTCAATACTTTATTTTACAAGACAATAAAAAAATTGTAAAATCTCACATTTTAAAGTATATAGCCTTCAATTTTTACTATATGTGAAAAATTCATGTGAGTTCAATATTTTAAAGTCTATAGTCTTTATTTGATAAGACAATCAAAAAAGTTGTGGAATATCACATTTTGAAGTATATAGCCTTCAATTTTTAATATATAAAAAAATTTCATGTGATTCAATATTTTAAAGTTTGTAGTCTTTATTTTATAATGAAACTAAAAAATTGTGAAATCTCACATTTTGAAGTATATAGCCTTCAATTTCTACTATATGTGAAAAATTTATGTGATTCAATATTTTAAAGGCTATTGTCTTTATTTTATAAGACAACCAAAAAATTGTGAAATCCCACATTTTGAAGTATATAGCCTTCAATTTCTAATATATAGAGAAATTTCATGTGATTTAATATTTTAAAGCCTATAGTCTTTATTTTATAATACAACTAAAACATTTGTAAAATCTCATATTTTGAAGTATATAGCCTTCAATTTCAAATATATAAAAAAATTTAATGTGATTCAATATTTTAAAGCATATAGTCTTAATTTTATAATGCAACCAAAAAATTGTGAAATCTCACATTTTGAAGTATATAACTTTCAATTTCTACTATACGTGAAAAATCCGTGTGATTCAATATTTTAAAGGCTATTGTCTTTATTTTATAATATGACAAAAAAAGTTGTGAAATCTCACAATTTAAAGTATATAGCCTTCAATTTCTACTATATGTGAAAAAAATCATGTGATTCAATATTTTAAAGTTTAAAGTCTATGGTCTTTCAATTTTTACTTTATGTACAAAATTCTAAAAAAATAATATTTTAAAGACTAATTTATAGCTTTATACTCATTGAAAATAATTATATATATTATATCATATTTTAAAGTGTTTAATCTTCTATTTTTTATTGTAAAAGAAAAGAGTAATCTCTAATTGCAAAGTGTATAATCTTTATTTTGTAATGTATTTAAACAAATAGTCTAATCTCACATTTTAAATTATATATAGCTTTCAATTTTTACGTTATGTATACCTAAAAAAATTAATATTTTAAGGACTATAGTTTTTAGCTTTATACTCATTAAAAAAAATTTATTATATCATATTTTAAAATATATAATCTTCAATTTTTTATTATATTTGAAAAGAGTAATATCTAATTGCAAAGTATCTAGCCTTTATTTTTAGAATGTATCTAAACAAATAGTGTAATATCACATTTTAAAGTATATATAGCTTTCAATTTTCACTTTATCTAAAAAACTCCCAAAAAAAGTAATATTTTAAAGACTATAGTATTTAACTTTATACTAGTTGAAAAATTTATATCATATAATATTTTAAATTATGTAGTCCTAAATTTTATATTTTCTAAAAAATGAGTAATTTTTCTAATAATTTCAAAGTCTATTGTGCTTATTTTTATAAAGTATCTAAAAAATTGGTGAAATATCACATTTTAAAGTATATGACATTCCTTTTTACTTTATGTAAAAAATTCATCAAATTTAATATTTCAAAGACTATAATCTTTATACTCATTGAAAAAGGTTATACTATATAATATTTTAAATCATATATAACCTTAAGATTTATATTTTATAAAAAATTAGTAATATAATTATAAAGTGTATAGTCTTTATTTTTATAATATATCTATAAAAAATAATGTAGTCTCACATTTTAAAGTATATAGTCTTCAATTTCTATTTTACGTAAAAAAATCCCAAAATTTTAATATTTTAAAGACTATAGTCTTTACCTTTATACTTCTAGAAAAAGCTCTCTCTCTCTCTCTATATATATATATATATATATATATATATATATATATATTATATCATATTTTAAAGTATATAGGTCTCAAATTTTATATTGTATAAAAATTTTGTAATCTCTAATTATAAAGTTTATAGTCTTTGTTTTTATAATGTATGAAAAGAAATAGTAAATCTCACATTTTAAAGTATATTACTTTCAATTTTATTTTATGTACTAAATCCTAAAAAAATTATATTTTAAAAATTATAGTCTTTAGCTTTATTCTTATTGAAAAAATTATAGTATATCATATTTTAAAGTATATAATCTTCAATTTTATATTGTATAAAAAATGACTAATATAAGCTCTATTTGCAAAGCGTATAGTATTTATTTTTTATGTCGAGTCGTATTTTTGTATCTTTTATTTTTATTTTTTGATGATATAGATAAAAAATTAGACAAATAAAAAAAAATAGTATATAAGACTTAGAGGTAGAAAGAGAAAAAAGAAGGTAAAATTAGAGAAGTTAAATTAGAGAGGTGGTTATTTATATATTTATTTAATTTTTTAGTTTTTTTTCTAAGTCCAAAATTAATCAACTTGTGGTGAATTCATTTTATATATCTAATATATATAGATATATAGATTAACTAATTATGTATATTATTTGTGAGACTTTTAGTTGATTAAAGATTAAATAAAAAATCTATCAAGATGTTAATGTATAATTAGATATTTTTGTAAAATTATTTGAAACTGACTCTATTTTTTTGTTATTATTATCAATTAATTAAGTACTCCTTAAATACAATTGTCACTAGTGGGCAATTAATCAACGGATATAACGTAGGCCGCATTAATGTCATTCAACAATTAACGCAAAGAGTAATCAACTGCATATTTTTCTTATAATTTGCATGTGAATTATATACTAATCAATCAAAATACTACAACTACTATGCGGTCAATTGGACATTAAATGCTATGATGATAAATCAAGATGATATTTTATAGTAATGACAAAATTATCTCAATGCATGCTTTAGTAGAATGATATAATACCAATGTCAATTGGAATACTAAATGATCGATCAATAATACTAAATGTATTTATTATTTTTTTCTAATTTATTCTCATATTAATTCTAAGATAAAAAGTTATTCAAGTCTTTTTACTATTTATGAAAAAAAAATTAATATTTTATAAGGGTACATTTATTATTATATTTTTCTAAAAATTAATTTATATGTTTTAATTAATATATATTTAATTTTAAGTCTCACCCGGTCAGCTCAAAATATAATTCAAATCAGATTCAATACACATTTTGAAATCTCAACTCGATCTTTTAGAATCAGACCGAGTTTTAAATTTGCAGACGAATTGGACCATGTACACATTACCTCTAACCTTATTAGTAAAAGAAGATTGCTATAGTAATATCCATAAAATGGATATTTATAAATATTCATTCAAATTTAAGGGTGAAGAGTAAAATAAATAATGTGTAAATGAGGATCCCACAAAAATTAAATATGATAGATTGAATGTAGAGTAATGATACACGTACACCATTAAATCAGTCACTATTAGCCACTAATAATTAAACTTTTTAAAACTATTAATCAAACTTTTAAAATATTGGATTAATATATAATATTTAAAGTTAGATTAATAGTTTTAAGAAGTTGAATTATTACATATGGTGTCTAATGGTGGTTGATTGTTTGGTGTATAAGAATCATTTCTCTAGAATGTATATATAATGTACGAGAAGATGAATGTTAAAATAATTTTATTGTTAGTAAAATACTTTCATTTTCTCCTATCATGCTATCCATTGTTTTGTAAAAAAAATTTCGTGAAGAAGATTCTTTCTTAAAAAGTCGGGTGTGTTATTTATTTTGCACATATCTATACATGAATACTTAAAAGAAGATATTCATTTCATACTACTAATCATATATGGTATTGGTATCGTATTATATCTTTGACTATAGTTAATGCCTTAGTTTAAAAAATTGATACTTTTCAAATAACTACCTTTGACAATTCTCCCACGTTTTTGTCAAAACCTTCTCCTTTTCCTTCTCCGCCAATCATAACTGTGGGCCAAACACGTCCTTAGCACTTAATATAAATCTTCTTCTTCTTCTTCAATAATTTGCAATTTGTCCTGTTTCACACAACTTCAACACCCAAATGGCGAAACCAAATTCATTGCCTTATCTCTTCTCAACTTTTCTTCTTCTTCTTCTTCTAACTGTGTCTTATTCTTCTCAAGCAGCACCATCATCATCAATCTTTGACACTTTTCTTCAGTGCCTAACAAAAAACACAAACTCATCAGCAAAACTCTCTGACATAGTTTTTGCAAAATCCAACCCATCATTCTCGACAGTACTACAAAACTACATCCGCAATGCACGGATGAACACAACCTCAACACCGAAGCCTCTGATAATTGTGACCCCTTTACAAGAATCCCATGTTCAAGGCTCTGTGATTTGTGCCAAGAGCATTGGAGTTCAGATCAAGATCAGGAGTGGTGGACATGACTATGAGGGTCTCTCTTATGTCTCTGACCAACCCTTTATCATACTTGACATGTTCAATCTCAGAACTATCACTGTTGACATAGAAAAAGAGGTTGCAGTGGTCCAAGCTGGTGCCACTTTGGGTGAACTTTACTACAGAATTTGGGAAAAGAGTAAAGTTCATGGCTTTCCTGCTGGGGTGTGTCCTACTGTTGGTGTCGGTGGACACTTGAGTGGTGGAGGCTATGGTACTATGTTGAGAAAGTATGGTCTTTCTGTTGATAATGTAATTGATGCACAAATTGTTGATGTTAAGGGTAGAATCCTTGACAGAGAATCCATGGGGGAGGATCTATTTTGGGCTATTAGAGGAGGAGGAGGAGCTAGTTTTGGGGTTGTGTTATCATACACAATTAAGCTAGTTTCTGTTCCTGAAATTGTGACTGTTTTCAGACTTGGGAGGACTGTGGAGCAAAATGCCACTGATTTTGTTGTTCAGTGGCAAAAAGTTGCTCCAACCACTGATGGTAGGCTTTTCATGAGGCTTCTATTGCAGCCTTCTACTTCAAATAAGAAGAAAACTGCTAAAGCTACTGTTGTGGCCTTTTTTCTTGGAGGTGCTGATGAGGTTGTGTCAATTTTGAGCAAGGATTTCCCTCTTCTTGGTCTCAAGAAGGAGAATTGTACTGAGATGAGTTGGATTGATTCTGTTATTTGGTACAATAATGATGCTGATTACAAGAGTGGTGCTAAGCCAGAGATCCTCTTGAATAGGAACCTGAACTCTGCTGGTTTCCTCAAGAGAAAATCTGATTATGTTCAGAATCCTATTTCCAAAGATGGGTTGGATTGGCTTTGGAAGAAGCTGATTGAATTGGGGAAAGTTGGGTTAGTTTTCAACCCTTATGGAGGAAAAATGGCTGAGATAGCTTCTGATGCTATAGCTTTCCCTCACCGAGCAGGGAACTTGTTCAAGGTTCAGTATTCTGTGAACTGGAATGATCCATCACCTTCTGTTTCTCTGAATTTCACAAATCAGGCTAAGAGGCTTTACAGTTATATGACACCATTTGTGTCCAAGAATCCTAGGAGTGCCTTCTTGAACTATAGGGATCTTGATATTGGGACCAACTCATTTGGTAAGAATAGCTACCAGGAAGGGCAAGTTTATGGGACCAAGTACTTCAATGCCAATTTTGATAGGCTTGTGAAGGTTAAGACTGCTGTTGATCCTGAAAACTTTTTCAGGAATGAGCAGAGTATCCCTGTTCTTCCTAGCAAAGCATAGAGAATAATCATACATTATACCATTCTAGATAATTGATTCTGTTACTTTTTTTTTTTTTAAATTTCTTTTACTATAATTTGATATTTGATAAGAATGTTTTACTCAAATTTTCTTATTATAATTTGGTAATTGGTTTGGCTATTGTTTATATTATTCGAATTCTGGTGGTACGAATATTCGATACGATGATAAATAGTGCATAAATAAAATTAGATTTTTCAAAATATAAGTAAGTATTCAAAAGTAATTGAAGTGTAAGATATGATAGGCTTAACATATATACATCAACCATGTTCAATCATCCCTCAATCATAGGAGATTATATTATTGGATTTGAGTAATTCTTTGATGGTTAAGTTAATGGTTAGTACCAGTTTTCATTTTGCCATTATTCATCTCTCTCCTGATTCTTTTTTTCTTCTCTCACTTTATTGGAAATCAGTTATATTCACATTAATATGAAAGAAAAAAGTGATATGAAAAAGTCTGAGTTGTAGTTGGTATTGGTTGAATTATATATGTGTACTACTAATGTGTGATTGGTGTGGAACCGTGTAGGTTCTGCTTTCCAATGCTGTCCAAACCAAATCTTGTGACCCTTATCTTATTTTTATCTCGTCTTTTTTTGTGTCGTGCTATTGTCTTATGATTTGTATTTGTGGGCACAACATTGTCCTCTGATTTTTATTTATTTTTTAATGCTTGATGTTTCAGCAATTGATTCTTAACTAGTCTACATGTATTATTTAATTTTGCATAAGCTTCTCCTGTTTTTGTATAAACTAAGGGCAATGCCAGATTTGTGTACTTTTTCTGAGCATTCAAAGATTATGAAACCAACATGCAACGTGCAGTACAGCAATTAATATCAAATTCCTTAAACAAAGAAAGTGGAAAATATTCCTCAAGAAATTTCAGTGAGTGGTGGCAATATATAAAACGTAAGCATATGATCAGCTTTTCTTTATTTATTCGCATCTTAATTAGTAGCAAAGAATTGGCCTTTGATTTGGTTTTGTTATAAGTTAATAGAGGAATGTTTAACCGTGTCATTGGATAAGTGTAAAATTTAATTTATAAGGTTGTAACCTACATTACGATGCAAAGTTACATTACATGATTTAAGTTTGAATTTATGATTTAAATTATGATGCACTAACTGTAAAATTGTTGATGCATTGTAATCAATTAAACCATAATTTATTAGTAATAATTATTAGTATCAATTTGGGTGTAAATGCATAGTTTACCAGCAATATTTTCTTAGTAACTTGAGATAATGAACGTATATTTTTGGGTAAAATCTTTTTGGGAAATACTTGGGCTAAAAAAAAAAAGAGAAATGCTCATTGTACACTCATAATCAGCCACTAATCAGCCACTGCCACTTTATATACGGTGGGTCCCACGCAATTAAGAAATGTAACTTTAGAGTATTCATCGCACAGGATTTGCGTGCAAGTGACGCGCTTGAAAATAATAAACACAAGAACCTTGGTTGTCCTATAAATATAATTAACAAATCATTTAAATAGAAAATCATATTTAATCCAACAAAAATAAAGACCACAATCCAACATAAATAAAGACAATAATCCAACATAAATAAAGATCACAATCCAACATAAATAAAGACCACAATCTAACATAATAAAATATCACAATTCAACACAAATAAATACCACAATCCAACATAAATAAAGACCACCATCCAACATAAATAAAGACCACAATCTAACATAAATAAAAACCACATAAATAAAAACCACAATCCAACATAAATATAAAGACCACCATCCAACATAATAAAGACCACAATCCAACATAAATAAAGACCAAAATTTAACATAATAAAAACCACAATCCAACATAAATAAATACCACAATCCAACATAATAAATATCATAATTCAACACAAATAAAGACCACAATCCAACATAAATAAAGACCAACATCCAACATAAATAAAGACCATAATCTAACATAATAAAAACTACAATCCAACATAATAAAAATCCACAATCCAACATAAATAAAGATCACAATCCAACATAATAAAGTCAACAATCTAACATAAATAAAGACCACAATCCAACATAATAAAGACCACAATCCAACATAAATAAAGATCACAATCCAACATAATAAAGACCACAATCCAACATAATTAAAGACCACAATTCAACATAATAAAGACTACAATCCAACATAAATAAAGACCACATTCCAACATAAATAAAGACCACAATCCAACATAATAAAGACCACAATCTAACATAAATAAAGAAATTTGTTACAGGACCTATAACTTTTAGTTTTCCTTTGTTTTAATCATAAAAAATTGTTGAGGGTATGAGTGTCCTTCTCACTGAGGAAGAGCAACTAAAATGCGAAGAACGTGTATGTGTATTCATAGTGGTTCTTACTACAATGAGTCAGACATAGTAAATCATTTTGTATTGAATTTATTACTAAAATCTAACATAAATAAAGACCACAATTCAATATAATAAAGACCACAATCCAACATAAATAAATATCACAATCCAACATAATAAAGACCACAATTCAACATAAATAAAGACCACAATCCAATATAATATAGACCACAATCCAACATAATAAATATTATATCGAGAGTCGTGTGATAACCGATAAAAGCTCAACATGTTCGTCCCATGAAAAAGACCTCTTCATCGCACGAAACAAGCTCCAGATCCAGCGCAGCACACAAATAAGTGAGTGGGTGCGATTTGGATGCAATATATTATTTATTTATTTATTTAAGAAATAGAGAAACAAACAAACACACAAACAAAAAACCTTATGTATGTATGTATATACAATGAGAGAGGGATCGAGTAATGAATTGTGTAATGGTGAGAGAGAAGTGGTTATGGAAGGAGCAAGGTGTGAGAGAGAGAAGTGGTTGCTTCTTAAATTCTGCTTCGAATTCAGAAGTGAATGTGTTATTGGGGTCGATTTTTTATGATGCAGCAGCAGCATAAGCGAGCTCTAATGTTGCTTTGTGTGCCCATGTATTTTAAATAAAAATCATATTTAATCCAATATAAATAAAAATCACATTCCAACATAATAAAGTTCACAATCCAACATAAATAAAGACCAAAATTTAACATAATAAAAACCACAATCCAACATAAATAAAGACCACAATCTAACATAATAAATATCATAATTCAACACAAATAAAGACCACAATCCAACATAAATAAATATCACAATCCAACATAAATAAAGACCATCATCCAACATAAATAAAGATCACAATCTAGTATAAATAAAAATCACATAAATAAAGACCACAATCCAACATAAATAAAGATCATCATCCAACATAATAAAGACCACAATCCAACATAAATAAAGACCACAATCCGTCATAAATAAATATCACAATTCAATATAAATAAAGACCACAATCCAACATACTCCCTCAATTCCAAAATATTATTCGTTTTAGGGAGAAAAATAAATTCCACAATGATTTTCGTTTTGAACTTCCCATGCTAATTAAATTTTTTCATACCTATTATATCCCTAGTATCATTTCTCTTTCTTTCTTGAATATTACTCTTAGAGACCACTAATCATCTTTCTTTCTCATTAATGCTTTAGGGTAGTTTAGTCATTTTAATATATCATTTTATAAAATTAAGAATATTTATTGAATTTCTTAATCTACGTGTAAAAACCTTAAAAGACTAATATTTTGGAATGAAGGGAGTAATAAAGACCACAATCCAACATAAATAAAGATCACAATCCAACATAAATAAAGATCACAATCCAACATAATAAATTGTGGTCTTTATTCATAGAGAAGCTCAAAGTTATGGAAACTGAGAAGAGCGGGTTGGTGTTTCCCAAATCAACATCGAGTCTTCTCTGAATGTTTAAATAGATGGGTGAGCAAAGCGCGTGAGGTGAGAAAAAATTTATTTTAAATTAAAAATACGGTGAAGTAATTTATAGTTAGATTATACATGTATTCGTATATTTATACGATGGTGGCTGATTTGTGGCTGATTGGTGGTGTACATGTAGCATACCTCAAAAAAGAATTAGTCAAAACAGCTAACAAATTATACACAACATATATAATATAAATTGCACAATAAATATTATATGTTATGCACGTCATATATCACATGATGTGCACAACATATATCTCATGTTGCAGCATCATCTTTCTTTGCAACATATGATATATGTTATGCACATCATATAATATATAATATACATAACATGTTATATTATATATATTGTGCACAAATAATTCGCTGTGATTGGTTTTTTTACTGTCCGGCACAGATTTTTTTGACGAAATAATTTTGTCACCATTCATATCCAATGGGATCCACCTGAACTCAGTAGTTCGTAAGATGTGTCGTTAAGTTTCACGTCAATTTTAGTTTCCATTTCTGTATTTTTTTTAGAATTAATTTAATATTGCTATTGGCAAGTTATTATAAAGTAGTATATTAATTATAGTATGATACCTCCAACTAGGCTAAACTTTCGTTTAAATAACTTCTATGTAATTTTACACTAATGCTATGTGTACAATAAAAATCAACAATGCTTACTATTTGAAAATCCAAATTTGGATGTCCAATTGCTCATAAACATCCATCCATATCCAATGACAAAGAATAAAAGAAAAATAGTATGTAATTGAGGGTCCTACAAAAATTAATGATATTAGATTAGATGTCTACACGAATTATAAAATATAAGATGTTAAAATAATTACTCTTCCAATAATGCTAAGTGGACCATGAAAAAACAGCCTATACAGCCAATGAGCCTATTTTAGCTTTGATTTTGGCCCAAAATCTCATTGAGATTGTAATGAGCTGAGTAATTATGACCCAAAATCTCATTTATTGGCTGGTTGGGCTGATTTTGTATTGTTCATTTAGCATCATCCTTAATCTTCATATACAATAGAGAATCATCCAACACCATCCAATTATCCATTTCCAATTTCTGGCCCAATACCATTTTAATTTTTCTTTTTGGTGGACTGCACAAAATCTGGCCCAAAAAGGTGTATATCTTTTCTCTATCTGTATCTGATGCAACTTTCTGGCACTGCATAGCAAGATCAGTGACATTTTGTTCCAAAGTCCTTTCAACTAAGAAAACAGTGACAATTTTAGGGACTGATACCAATTTAACTTTGGATGATAATATGACACCAAAACTTGTTCCTCCTCCACCTCTTATAGCCCAAAACAGATCTTCTCCCATAGATTCCCTCTTAAGAATCCTTGCTTTTGCATCAACAATTTTGGCATGAATGATATGATCAATAGAAAGACCAGATTTTCTCATCATGTTACCATACCTTCCACCACTGAAATGGTCACCAACACCAACAGTTGGACACACCCCTGAAGGTAATCCATGAACTCCACTCTTCTCCCAAATCCTATAATAAAATTTACCGAGTGTCACACCGGATTGAACCACATCAACACCACTTTCCACATCAACTGTTATGTCGCAGAGATTGAAACCTGTCGAGGATTATAATATGGACTACACTCTTACGTTATACTCTTAAAATCCAAATTGTGAGGATGATTGTTGGCTAAGTGTTAGCTAATTTTTAGTTGTGGATGAGTGTGAGCTTTTCTATCTTATATACACTCTACTTAGCCATGAGGCGGCCTATTAGCACAAATGAAAAATAGTCGGACTCGTTAGTTACTTAGTATGAGGAGCAGTGATATTTGGACATTTAAAATAGATGTCCAATCCAACACTCATCAAATCTAAATGTGGGTATGATAGATGAATAGAAATAAGTGGGATTCACATATTGATCTAATCGTCAATAAATGAGTGTACAAATGAAACATCCAAACTAGGTTGTCAAAATATCATTGTTGTTAATCAGAGTATGATTAAGTAGAGAGTTTTGTGGCCGGTTCATCTCATACTTAAAATCATAGATATGAGAATGGGACTAGCCAATTTGGACTTGAAACTAGTAAAGCATCAAGTGCTATGTCGACCTACTTTTGCTTTCTTTAGAAAAATATATATGGTCAGTCTTATTGTATTATTCTTTAGCAAATAAGTAATAAGTTGAAAGAATGAAGAAACAATTTGCTGATATAAAAACAATAAATAAAACATACATACTGTAGTATATATATTATTTTAATCAAGACCATATATATATATATATATATAATTGGACCTTTATTATATCTTGTCCTTATCATTCCGATAGGGATGAGGGCCATGTCATATGCAAGTTGAAACAATACAGGGCAGAGTTCAACCCAAATATGGAAAAACCAGAAGAAGAAGAATAAAGATCTAGTACCTCAGACAAATATAAATTAGGATTTTATTTATTTATTTATTAAAGATTAACATGTGTAATGATCATAATTCATAAGTTTTGGACTTGACTACTACTCCTGAGCAATAAACGGGACATACAATTTATTATAAAACAAACAGCCAAACAACAAATTACTAAACCATATAATATAAAGATTTAATTTGGCTTACATAGTAGTATAGTGTGTGCTTATTTATATAGTAGTAGTGCATTTAGTATCTGATATCTGATAGATGATAGATTTGCCAAAGGATCATAGGTTGCCCTTTCTTGTAGGTAAAGCTGCTTACAACAATAATGACCTATATATAATAACTTGTAGGACTATGATGATGATGATGAAGAGCACTATCCTCCAATTTGCTCCTTTGCTGCCATAGTTGATGATCCAATTGCAAAGGATGGATCTGATGAAGAAGTTTGAGATCCATATATAAATTTAATTTTGATGTATATATGTGTGTGGCTCTGATCTCTCTTGAAGAAACAAGAGTAGTTGTTGAAGATAGATGATGAGAGCAAAATGCACAAGTTGATAATGATAGTGCTCTAGTGAGGGGAAACATACATACATATATACATGCTGCTCTGCTCTGCTCTAACTAGTGCCTTTTGTAGGTGCAGCAAATACAAACAAAGTGGGCTAAAGGATCTTCCTCGCATATACTCTTCATCACCTATATGTCACACCCTCTTTGCTTTTTGTGACTTTCTCATAAAGCTTTTTTCTACCAAACTAAATTAAACACAACTTGAGATAATCACAATTCTCTCTCTCTTTCTTCAAGTGACACTTACCTCTCATTAAACTCCGGTTTAGAGGAGGTCGGTGTAACTTTTAAATGAGACCTTTGAGAGGAGATCAGTGTAATAATTTTAAAAATTTAGAGACCTTGTATTTAAATTTTATAAATAGAAGATAAGTATGACAAATTATTTCATAGAACCTTGTTCAAGGGATGAATGTGTAAATTAAGGTAGCTGTGAGTTTATTTACTAATATTTAGGCAAGAGTTTAATTTATCACAAAGATTTTGTGATTAGAAGTAAAATCCATACTTGCAATTATTTCGACAGGGGATATAGAGAAGAAAAAAAATGTTGACGTTTGCAATTCGGACATTCTCATCACTAGCTAGTGATGTTTCTGTTCCCAACAGAACATGTGCTCATCATGTGTACATGCTATTTAATTTTCAAAAGAGGATATTTCATATACATTCAAAAATTGGATATTCGTGAGACATTTATGATAATTAACGGTGGAAAACGAAAGTTGAGATATTGTAATAAAGTCACATAAAAATATAAAGATGATAAGAGTAGATGTCAGCATGATGTACGAAAAATGAATGTCAAAATAGTATTTTTATTTTCAAAATGACTATATACATCTCGATTATATTTTGTATTGACATGCATTATATTATCTTTAAATTCAATTTTGGATTTAGAAGTGGGCTTATCTGATCTGATTATGATCTCGATCGCTAATATAATGTACTCATTATGACTTCTCCTGAAACAAGGATTTAATTAATTGAGTCTATGGGCTAAAACTAGGAAAATAGAAAACATTCAATGGCTTCCCAACATTCAATAGCTTTATTCAGTACTCCCTCTATCTTTCAATAAATGTCCATTTTACTTTTTTAAATATATTGAATAATCAATAAATTTAAATATAAGTTGAGTCTAAATAAGTTAATTTTTCAATCTACTAAAAAAGTGAGATAGACACTTATCAAAAGGCAGAGGAAGTACTATTGTTCAAATTTAAAATGCATATCACACGAGAAAATATGCTAGGAAGAGAAAAAGTTTGAGTTCAATTGTTTGGAATTAGAATGATATTGGAGCATATATATATATATATATATATATATATATATATATATATATATATATATATATATATATATTTATTGAGGGAGTACAGGTTATCATTAATTCATTATATAATTAACTTTACAATGTTATGTAAATTTGGGTTGATAATTTATTTTGACGGTGTAAAACTACTTTATAAAAACAATAATATTTAATTGTATATAATTTTTTTACACGATCATCCAATTAGAGTAATAAAAAACTCCCATTTTTTGCTGTTTTAACTTATATAATTTTGTACCCCTAGTAAAGCTTCATCATGCAAAATATGTAAAGAAAATGATATAGAAATGAAAAAATGACAATAAATTATAAGAAAAAGTAGACAATGAAAATAATAAGATTCATCTATTTCATTAACATGATATTTGAATATTTAGACGAAGTAACAAACTAAAAAAAATATTATTCTTTAAAGATGAGCAATATTAGAATAATAATGTTGGTTAGAGAGTGGAGAAATAAGTTAAAGAATGTTAAAATGAGGGATTCATAAGATTTAATGGTAATAGATTATATATTAACATGAATTATGATAAACATAAACATGATAGAGGGAAATGAGTGCCGTTTGTTATTATCATTCATGCTCTAATTGACCTCGTGCGACAAACCTGTCATGAATATTCATATTCAGCATACATAAAAGTCTTGTATATGAAGGAATAGCCAAGAAAGCCTAAAAAGAATCTTCTTATACACGTAATTATTTGGGCAACTAAGACTACGACAAGTCTTCTCTAACTATACGGTTCAAAACTGACTTATCAAAGAGAAGAAAACTAGTAAAACGCTAATGATGACATGACATGGGTAAGAAATGATCTGTGTACATCATAAAATCAGCCATCATCAGCTATCAAGTATAATAATCTAATATTTTGAAACTAGTAATCTAAAATTATTAATTTTAAAATATTGAATTGTTACACATGATGACTGATGATAACTGATTTTATAGTGTACATGTAGCATTATTCTTAATTAATTAAGTAATGCTGGGTATTCATCATTCATAAATATGCCTCTTCATAGATAGATGCACGTTAATTAGCAACATCATACAACAATGACTCTGCAATTTTTGGCATCTCATCACATAATCATCATCATTTTATTGCATCCATTACTATTAGCATCAGCACAAGAATATAGTCTAGCAAAACCTGGGTGTAATTCCACATGTGGAGATATTACGATCCCTTACCCATTTGGGATGAAAGATCCCAAATGCTACCTACACGAATGGTTCGAGATAGATTGCAGAAGAAACATCAGTACTACTAGTACTAATACTTATTACAAGCCTTACCTCAAATCCTTGAATCTTGAGGTCACAGATATTAACCAGAACGAAGGGCAGGTTGAAATAATGAACCCAATTTACCGTTGGAACTGCCAAAGCAAAAACGCAAGGCCAGTCATAAACATGAGAGGAAGCCCTTACGTGTATTCCAAGGAAGGTAACAAGTTCGTGGCCGTTGGTTGTAACAAACTTGCATTTCTAAGGTCCAATGGGTCAACGGTGAGTGGATGTGTGTCCATTTGTGATGATGACGAGGCTGCTCACGACGACAACATTGCCTACGGACCCGACGGTTGTGTTGGAAGGTATTATTATTGTTAGTGTCAAGGAATCATCTTATCTAAAAGTTTAAGCTGTCGAATTAATAGTTTTATATCTTTATTAACTAGAGTATGAATTTGAACAGGTATTGTTGCGAGACTTCGCTCCCTATACATCTGGCAGAGTACAACGCCACGATCCAAGATCTGATGAATAACCAAAGTGTGAGGAGTGAGGGGTGTAGCTATGAACTAATTGTTGATGAAGATTGGCTTCAGGATCAGTACCGTGGCTACTATTTGGGATCCACTTGGAGTTTAAGTGACCTAAACAACCTGGATTATGTTCCAGCGGTGCTTGAGTGGGAGATTCCCAACTATATGTTGACCAATAATAATAATTCAACCTTGGAGCTCTCTTCGGATGCTCACACCTTTTGCACTGACACTAACATAACATCTGCACAGAACACAACCTCAGGTCGGAGATGTCGATGCCTCACTGGAAACACAGGCACTGGCTACATCAAAGGGAGCTGCGCAGGTATAATAATGTCTCACCGGAAGACGCATGTGGATAAATTTTTATTTAGATGATATATATTATTTATACATAAAATAATTGGATAAGTTCTACTTCATATTTTAACTGGTTTCTTGATATTTCAGCTATACCAGGATTCTACCATGAGAAAAGTAAATCGAAGTGGGCTATAGTAGGTATGTGTAATCCATTATTCTCATCTGATTGTTTGCCTTATTTTAATATGTATCTTCACAAGTTATTATATTTCAATTAGTATAGATTCAATGACAAAATTAAAGAGAAATGCTACACTATAAAATCAGCCACCAAATAAAATAATCAAACTTTTAAAAAATTTTAGACTTTGGATCAATTGTCCCACCTATCGAAATGTTTATAAATCAGCTATGGATAGACTACCGTGCTCAAATGTGGATAACCCCGTCATTGAAAAAAAAAACAGAAAAAACTAGTTATTATTAGTATTATCATGTTTAATGCATTCTTTGGTCCAATTGTTCTTGCATAAATTGACCTCTGATTTCATTGTGCCAACTATGCAGGAGTTTCATCTGGCCTAGGATCCATCATTTTACTTATTGGTGTATGGTTTTCGTACAAAGTTGTGAAGAAAAGATTGGTGAGAAAACGGAAAGTAAAATTCTTCAAAAAAAATGGTGGGTTGATGTTACAACAACGATTATCCTCTGGTGAAGCAAAAGTTGACAAAGGTATTCACTTCAGCTTAAAGGACTTAGAAAAAGCCACTGACAACTTCAACCAGAACAGAGTTCTTGGCAAAGGGGGTCAAGGTACAGTTTACAAAGGGATGCTAGCAGATGGTAAAATTGTTGCAGTGAAAAAGTTTAAAGTCCAAGGAAATGCCGAAGAATTCATCAACGAATTCGTCATTCTTTCGCAGATCAACCATAGAAATATTGTCAAGTTGTTAGGATGTTGTTTGGAAACAGAAATCCCTCTGCTTGTTTATGAGTTCATTCCTAATGGCAACCTTTTCGAGTATTTACATGATCAGAGTGAGGATTTACCTATGACATGGGATATGCGTTTGAGAATGGCAACAGAAATTGCAGGAGCTCTGTTTTACCTACACTCTGTTGCATCTCAACCAATCTATCATAGGGACATCAAATCAACAAATATACTATTGGATGAAAAGTACAGAGCAAAAGTTGCTGATTTTGGAACTTCTAGAATAGTTTCTATTGAAGCTACTCATCTTACAACAGCAGTTCAAGGCACTTTTGGATACTTGGACCCGGAATATTTTCATACTAGTCAGTTTACAGAGAAGAGTGATGTTTATAGCTTCGGCGTAGTTCTTGTGGAGCTTTTAACAGGAGAAAAACCAATATCATCTATAAGGCCAGAGGAAGCTAAGAGCTTAGCTTCATATTTTGTTGTGTGTGTGGAAGAGAACCGTTTGTTTGACATTATTGACAAAAGGGTCATGGAAGAAGGGGAGAAAGAACATATCATTGCAATGGCGAATCTTGCATATAGATGCTTAGAGTTGAATGGGAGAAAAAGACCAACAATGAAAGAAGTTACATTGGAATTAGAAGGGATAAGAAGATTGGATCAGAAGAACAATGATGTACAACAAAGTCATGAAGAAATTGAGATTTCTAGAATTGAAGACTACCAACTTTGGATTGGATGTGATACATCAGATACACTACCAACTACATCCAGCAATGGCCTCTCCTCAAGAGGTTATGCCTATTCTCACAATAGTGTAGGGCTTTAAAAGGGACGAATTTTAATTGTTGTAGTTACGGCATTGTAAGTGTGGCAAATTTTCTATCTTCTTTATTCTTTATTTTGTGTTTGATAAACCTTCATGGTGTTACAAATTAAATTTTCTCCTATCAATTCAAGGATTCTCGAAGTGATTACAGTTTGATACTAAGAACCTGTATTTACATCAATGTTTCTATTTTTTTTTTCAATAATTAAGAAGCACAACAACCAATATTAAATTTTATAATGATTTAACTAGAAATGAAAGCGATTCTACTTTCACAATCAGAGATATAGAAACGAAAACGATTCTGACCTTTCACAATCTGAGATACGTGCATTTGCCAGTGCTAAAACAACTACTTCATCAGAAAGAAGATGCACTGATGGCACTAGTGACAAGAGAACAAACGAAACTCAAAATTAAATCAAAATCAACCACGTAGATCTGAATTCTGAGAACTAATGTAATTGAATTATATCTTATAATTTCACTCTATTTTTACGAGATTCCATGTGAGCTAATGAAAATATGTCATGTGTTCTATTTTATTATTAACTACCCTATGGATTCTAAAAAATCACGCACTACATCCTATGTGTCGTATTATAATTGACTGACAGTATAGTTTACAATGTCGGTGTATCGTAATTAATTACCTATTTTTAATTAGATTTTCATAATTTAAAAATTTGTAATCAATTATATGTATTGTATAAAAATTTTCAATTTAGTCCCTATACTTAAAAAAATTATAATGAAGCCTCCATGTAAAAAAATTAATTAAATTTGTAAAGTTTAAAAATTTTGTGATCAAACAATAAAATCCTAATTAAAAAATTAATAAAAGAAGAACCCACAAAATAATGAAAAAGATTTCGGTAATTTATTAGGGGCTGCGTGTAGCGCGTTACATCAAAAATCAAAATTCATAACTATAGTTTTGTTACGAAAACGCCTCAAATCAAAACACTATAACTTAGAAGACTATTTGACTATTTCTTCCCTACAAATAAAAAACGAAGAAGAGTATTACTTACTTACTTGCGTGCTGAGTTGAGTATCTATACTATGACAACACCTGTCCTCCACAATCAGTCAACTGCTACAAATTCTTCTGAGTTCTGAGATACAATTAGCCAACTTGTTCAATTTACATTCATCAAATAAGTATTTGCTAAGGATACAAAATAATCTCATATGTTTTTGCTTAATTGCTTCCGAATATAATTTTAATACCAATTCATACTTTAAAATAAATATCCTATGTGATATAATAAATGATTGATTAATTGTATAACATTACTTCACACTTTCAATTTATGCAAATTAAATTCATACTTTAAACTTTCAAAACACATTATTCTTTGTTGATTAGATAATCTCAAGTAAAATTTTAGTACTTGGTAAGGAATGATCTGTACATTTTATATTCATAGCTTGTAAAAATTAAAATTTGTATTGTTCTTTTTGGCTCTTTTAATATAAGCCCTTTAATTTGTTCTTCAAAGCTAATTATTGCTCAAGTAAAATTTCCTCTAAACAGCTGGAAATGGTGAACTATTTGAACGTTTCAACTCCAAAAAGATATAAAAGCAACATAGAATTTCTCGATAGTTATAAGAATCAATCTGAGACAAGGTCTTCCTATCATATTTAATTTAAATACGACTTGTCAACACGGAGAAAACTAAGCAAAGCATATATATATATATATAAATACGCACTGAGCTCAATTTGATCCTTCGACATACATACCCCTATCTCATCAGCAATGGTTCTGCAATTTGCATATCAGATTCATATCATCATATTATTATTGTTAATGATATTATGCTTCATAAATAGTACTTTATCAGCATCAGCACAAGACACTCCTAATATAGCACAACCTGGTTGTAATACCACATGTGGAAACGTTACGATCCCTTACCCGTTTGGAATGAACGATCCCAAATGCTATGCGGACAAGTGGTTCGAAGTCGAATGCAGAAGCAATGGTTTTTCAACTGGTAAATCTGGTGAACAGATTCCTCAACCCTACCTGAAACAACTGAATTTGGGTGTGATCTCAATCAACCCATTAGCAAGCACAATCGATATCTACAATCCAGCTTACACTTTAAACTGCCAGAAAAGCAACGACCCAAGAATCGAGAGTCTCAGAGGAGGCCCCTTCGTGTATTCTCAAGAAAGGAACAAGTTTGTTTCACTTGGTTGCAACCAAATAGCGTTTTTGATGTCGAATGGCGCGCGAGTTAGTGCGTGTGCTTCGATCTGCGATGCGAATGAGGACATACTTGGGGATGTTATGGCTGGAAAATGCAATGGAAAGTACTGTTGTGAGACTTCGTTGCCTATTCATCTGGTGGAATACAACGTCACGACTGAAAATCTCACAGAGAACAATGGTCGAACAGGTGGTGGGCAATGCAGTTATGCGGTGATCGTGGAACAGAATACTTGGGCCTCGCTTGGTTCAGCGTTAATGGAACTTGATAATATTTTGCTTGATGCGGTGCTTGAGTGGGAGATTGTGGACTCAAGTATGAAACTCACAGGGAATTGCAGTAACACAAATGTTACGTCTTCACAATACAGTCACTCTGGTAGGAGATGTTACTGCGGAGAAGGGTTCCATGGCAATCCCTATATCTCTGGAGGCTGTGTCGGAACAGGTATCAATCAATCATCATGTATAACATACGTTGAATATTTGTTGGATGTATTTATGTTGTACGACCAGATTATTGCTTTATATATGTTTTCGGTTACATAAAATCTTCTATAACAATACTTTCCCGTCAGTATAAAAAAAAAACTCTTTTTAACCTAAATATCATTTTTAATCAGATATATTTTTAATGTATTAATGATTTAGGCTTAAACTACTTTTTTTTTTCTAATATAATTTTATAAATGTACATATGATAACGAATGATGATTTACATGTAATATTAGTTTTTAATTTTATCTTAACAATCTAACCTCAATTTGATTTGCTTCTTGATGTTTCAGCTATACCTGGACCTGATCCGCAAAGTCGTGTGAAATGGGTTGTAGTAGGTACGTGTAATCTCAATTTGCTCCTATTATTTATTGAGAATAGATAGTATTTTACTATTTACAATTCGAATATTACAATTTAATACCATTTATCAAGTTAATGATACAAATCATGCATCATATCTAAAATGAGCATGTATACATGTATAATTCGAAAATGATTCATAAAATTCAACAATTCAATATATATTTTATTTAATTATTTAATTGTTCTATTTTCATTATTCTAAAATTGATGTTTCATATTCTATATAGACTTATTATATTGCTCCTAAGATTTAAAAAAAAAAATATTTTATACAAAAATATAATTTTTTATATTTCTTTATATAAAAAATATAATTATGCTCATTTTGATTAATGATCATAAATCTTATGATTCACGATTCAATTCGATTTTTTATTTCATAAATATTTTTTCTGATATTCATATCTCGATTTGATAACCATGGTTCAGATATATATTGGATAAAATTAATTAGAGCATTGTTTGTGGCACAATAAAAAAAAGTCAAAACAATCAATAAATAAGGATTTGGGCCACAATCACCTAACCCATTAAAAATAAATTCATGACTAAAAGTGCTATTTGGGCCATAAAGTATTAAATGAGCTTTGTTGACTGTTTTGGCTGTACCCCAAGCATTTGTGAATTAATTAATCTCACATTTCATTGTGCAAAATACGCAGGGGTTTTCCCAAGCCTTGGATCCATCTTTCTACTCTTTGGTGTATGGTTGTTGTACAAAGCTATACGGAGAAGAATAATAAAGAAACGCAAGGAGATGTTCTTCAAAAAAAATGGTGGTTTGTTGTTACAACAAAGACTATCTTCTTCAGGAGGAGAAAGTGTTGAAAAAGTTGTTCTCTTCAGCTTAAAGGAACTAGAAAAGGCCACTGATAACTTCAATCTGAACAGAGTTCTTGGAAAAGGTGGCCAAGGTACCGTTTACAAAGGCATGCTAACAGATGGTAGAATTGTTGCGGTGAAAAAGTTTAAGGTTGAAGGGAAAACTGAAGAATTCATCAACGAATTCGTCGTGCTTTCGCAAATTAACCACAGAAATGTGGTCAAGTTGTTAGGTTGTTGTTTGGAGACAGAAATCCCTCTGCTTGTTTATGAGTTCATTCCTAATGGCAACCTTTTCCAGTATTTACATGATCAGAGTGAGGATCTACCAATGACATGGGATATGCGTTTGAGAATGGCAACAGAAATTGCTGGAGCTTTGTTTTATCTGCACTCTGTTGCATCTCAACCTATCTATCATAGGGACATCAAATCAACAAATATACTATTGGATGAAAAGTACAGAGCAAAAGTTGCTGATTTTGGAACATCTAGAATAGTTTCCATTGAAGCTACTCACCTTACAACAGCAGTTCAAGGCACTTTCGGATACTTGGACCCGGAATATTTTCATACTAGTCAGTTTACAGAGAAGAGTGATGTTTATAGCTTTGGCGTGGTTCTTGTCGAGCTTTTAACTGGACAGAAGGCGATAATGTCGATAAATTCTGAGGAATCTAGGAGTTTAGCTTCTTATTTTGTTGTCTCTATGGATGAGAATAGCTTTTTTGACATTATTGACAAGAGGGTTGAGAAGGAAGGGGAGAGAGAACATATCATTGCAGTTGCTAATCTTGCTTATAGATGCTTGGAGCTGAATGGAAGGAAAAGACCAACTATGAAGGAAGTGACTTTGGAATTGGAAGGGATTCTAAGATTGGTTAGAAAGTCTGAAGTACAGCAAAACCTTGAAGAACAAGAAATTGGTGTTAATAGAAGAGTGGAAGATTATCAACATTATTGGACTGGGTATTCTACATCAGATACATTCCCAACTACAAGCGATGGAGAACTCTTATCAGATGTTATGCCTATTATTACGTTGAAATAATTAATGGATTGAATTCTCTTAGTTTGTATTGCTATCAAGAAACAAAAATTATTTTGGTTGGAGATGTATATAGCCTCCAAGAGCTTAGTTGTTGTAGAGAATTATATTTTGTTTGATATAATAGAAGTGAATTATTCATGGTGAAGGTGTTATTCATTATCCATCTTCAAAATATTAAAAATGATTTTTATACATCTAATTTCTATAATTTTAGCATCAACTTTATTAGCACTAAAATACATCATATGCTTTTTTTTTTTTTCCCATATATTGATTGTCGTTCATTGCCTCCATTCTTGACCCAATAAACGCTTTCCAGCGTAAATAGTGTTGCAGATCATTATCTTCTTTGTTTGTTTTATTCTTCACTGTCGGGTGTGGTGTGGAAATTTCTATCACATAATAATAATCACCATAAAATATTCTGGGTGAGTTTAGTTTCACAAAACAGATTTTGTTTTTCACATTTTAAATTTTATAATTTTCACAATATTTGAATATTTTCTTCATAGATGTCAAAAAAATAACAAAGTATAAAACGAAAATTGAAAACAGTCTTGAGATAGAATACAGCCTTATCCTTAAGAAAAATGTTAGTATACACTTGAGATTTTGATAAATCCCACTTGTGGCATTATACCGATTAATAATTTCATAATAGTAGTATAATTATATCTTGAATGATTGATCTATAAAATTCATTCGTGAACCTGAAAATATAGTAATACTAAGGGTTTAACACCCGTTTAAAATAAAAAAATGCAATATTTGCATATATAAATATATAATAAAATGATATTAATATCTATACATATGTCCTTTTTTTAAAGATGTATGATAATCACTTAATGGATGCATATTTGGGTCTCGCACTCCTTGTACTCTTATATACTCTCAATATGAATATAGGGCGTGCAGGCCCCGAATATCTTCTCATATTTTCGTCGTGGACGAATATCAGACATAAATGCTTCATATTTGCACCCCTTAGGCAATTATCATACATATTTTTTTAAAAGAAAAGGACGGATCTAGCCTGATTTTTTAGGGGGTGCCTAGTTCATGTACACAAAAAAAATAACAATATATAATTTTACTTTTATTTAATATTTTTTTTTAAAAAAAAGTCATAATATTAAAGAAGATACATAGTTCAAAATGAAAAATAAAAATGATAGATACAACATGTTACATATTATAATACTTAAAGGTGGTGTGTTTTCAGTGACTCTGGAGTCAGAGTCAATTGAGTCATGGAGTCAGTGTCACATGAGTCAGAGTCACAGTGACTCCAAAATTGGCTCTGAACATACTCTCATATATTTGTACCTCTCTTTCAGCACACAATGACTCATTTCTAATACACATTGACTCCAAAATTAAAGTGAACAAAAAATTAATAATTTTCTTCACTAGGTTACTGTAACTCTGTTCATTGAGTCACTATGACCCTCATACCAAACACTTGACAGAGTCAATTTTTTACCGACTCCCTGACTCTGACCCGGAGTCAAAAAAAACAAAAGCAGCCAAATAGCACAACAACAAGAACATGACCTTTTATAATGAAGGAGATGAAAGGTTATAGTTGACTCAATAACTTGACCTTTCATATAAAAAGCTTAGTGAATTACTATAGAGATAAACACTATAGGATATATTAATAGTTGGACGTGAAAATCTTGCACATTATATAAAATAATATTAAAAATTTAGGAGGGCAACTTAATTTTTTTTCTTTTTTTCTACGTCATTTAAAAAATTCAAAAATTCAGGGGGCCATTACCCCTAAGAGCAATGAAGTTCCGCCCTGATATCATTCTATTATACACGTAGATATTGCATTTTTTTATATTTTAAACCCTAATACTAACAACTCTATCCTTAGAGCTTTTCAATATACCAGACATGAGGCTACATTTAAAAAGTCTGGCTGAATTAATTTTCTACTTTATTTTTTGCTATGTTTGGCCCCACTTCAGAAACGTGTGATTGAATACTTTGTATGTGTGATGTATTCATACCATACACAAATGCTTGGGGAACAAGACTTTTTTAGCTAAAACAGCCAATAAAACTCATTTAACATTTTATGGTCCAAATAGTATTTAATCATAAGTATATTTTTAATGGGCTGGATAATTGTGACCCAAATTTCTATTTGATAGCTGTTTTTGCTGATTTTTTATTTTGCAGCTAAGTAACATATTTCACTCCATGAATCACAGCTTTTAATTTTATTTCCACGGGTCAAAGTCACCACACAAGTCTTCCACATGATGACATAACATAACATGACATAAATATCCTTCTAACTTATTGGAGATGCGCACACCCCCAACTCAAAAAAACTAAGGTCTAACCTTTCTTCCACACCCCTTTAGCAGCAACAACAATGGTTCTGCAATTTGATCCATTTTCATTTCATATCATATTATTAATACTATGCTCCATGCATATGTTGGGATATACACAATACACTGAAACTATGGCACAACATGGTTGTAATTCCAGATGTGGACATGTTGATATCCCTTACCCATTTGGGATGAATGATCCCAAGTGCTATGCAGACAAGTGGTTTGAAATAGAATGCATGAACAGTACTTCAGACTACGGTGGTTACATTAAGAAACCTTACCTGAAGCTGAATTCTAAACTTGTGGAGGTGAGTTCCATAAGTGTAACACTCGCCTTAGTTTTGATCAAGAATCCAATTCACCGTTGGAACTGCAGATCAGCACTGAACGTGTCTCAGCAAGCAGTGGATCTAAGAGGAAGCCCATTCGTGTATTCTCAGAAGTTCAACAAGTTTGTGTCAGTTGGTTGCAATAAGATAGCATTTTTGATGTCAAACGGCACACAAGTCAATGGTTGTGTGTCCATTTGTGATGACAACGAGGATGTTGAGGCAGACCTTGCAACCTATACCTGCAATGGCAAGTCATGCTGCGAGACCTCATTGCCTCTCTATCTCTCAGAGTATAATGTCACAACTGAAAATCTCCAAAATAGTGGTCATGGTGGTGGTGAAAGTGGTGATCAGTGTCATTATGCGATGATTGTGGCAGAGGACACTGACAATTATCAGCGGTATTTCCGCGATTTTGGTAATCTCAATGATTTTAAGCATCGAAAGTACTCTGTTGCGGCGCTAGAGTGGGAGATTCTGAACTCAACGGTCAAGCCCCTTCACAATAACTGCTGGCAAACTAACATTACATCTTCACAACATGCTTACTCAGGTTGGAGATGTGGCTGCAATCCCATCTATCATGAAGTCTTCAATTCCTACTACTACTACGATGGAGTCTACGGTTACCGTGGCAATCCCTACATCGACGGAGGCTGTGTCAGATGTATGACCCCTTTCTGCACTTCCCTTCTCTTTGGTTTGGTTTACACGTATTTTTTCCATGTAACAATTCTTTATCTGTTTCAAAATCATAGTCACTTCTACTTTTTTTTTATACATTAAAAAATTAATGTATTTAAACACAAAATATATTTAGATACATTATTTTGAAACAGAAGTAGTATAATATCTAATTTCTAGTTGAATTTTCATTCCAGAAATTAATTTACTTTGAGAATTGACCTTTCAGATTCGGGCTTCTACGGCAGCCGAAGTAAAAGTCGTGTAAAATGGGCAATAGTAGGTACGGATATAAACCCATGCATATAATTATTGTTATAATTATTATTTTCGATCGAAACTATCATTCTGTTTTGCTGTTTCATTTTATGGAATAATTCATTAATGTTACTTACAAGTATGAATTATATATATATATATCAGACTTAATGCTTTTTTTGGTGCTCCAAAATATATATTCATATTGCTCCATGTTCATAATTTTATGACTCTGAATCACGGTAATCATTGATAGTATAAATGATTCATCATACTCCGTTAATCACACACTATCAGAGTATTAGTATATCAAATTATTCCCTACAAATAATATTTTTCACTCAAATTAATTTCTTAGGATTTCACAAACAAAAGATTAAAGTGATTCATGATTATAATGTCAATTTGTAATTAGTCATGTTTCATTCTTCTATTAAATATAAAAACCATTTATATGTCTCAACTGATCAACTTAAATTTTTATGAAAAATCATATCATGATATAATGTAAAAATCTTCATAATGGTCCGAAGTTCAATCTTTGTTATCACCGGGCAGAAAGCTAAACAATCTATTAGTGTTTATTGGGGCAAAAGCTTGAACTGAATTTCACTTTGTTTGTAGGAGTTTTCTCAAGTGTTGGATCCATCATTTTACTCATTGGCTCATGGAAGTTGCAAAGAGTTGTGAGAAAAAGAATAGCGAACAAACGCAAAGAGAAATACTTCAAACAGAATGGAGGTTTGTTGCTACAGCAAAGGTTGTCTTCTGGTGAAGTTAATGTTGAAAAAGTTAAGCACTTCAGCTTAAAGGACTTAGAGAAGGCCACCGACCGCTTTAATACAAACAGAGTTCTTGGGAGAGGAGGCCAAGGTACTGTCTACAAGGGCATGTTGGTAGATGGAAATATTGTAGCAGTGAAGAAGTTTAAGGTCCAAGGAAAAGTTGAAGAATTCATCAATGAATTTGTTGTGCTTTCACAGATTAACCATAGGAATGTGGTCAGGTTAATGGGATGCTGTTTGGAGACAGAAATCCCTTTGCTTGTTTATGAATTCATTCCTAATGGCAACCTATATGAATATCTGCATGATCAAAATGAAGACTTGCCAATGACATGGGAAATGCGTTTGAGAATTGCCACTGAAATTGCAGGTGCTCTGTTTTACCTACACTCAGCTGCTTCTCAACCCATTTACCACAGAGACATCAAGTCAACAAATATACTGCTTGATGGAAAGTATAGGGCAAAAGTAGCAGATTTTGGATCATCTAGAATGATTTCCATTGAAGATACTCACCTCACCACAGTAGTTCAAGGAACTTTTGGATACTTAGATCCTGAATACTTTCACACTAGTCAATTTACAGAGAAAAGTGATGTCTATAGCTTTGGTGTTGTTCTTGTTGAACTTTTGACCGGACAAAAGCCAATATCGTCTTTAAGATCGGAGGAAGCCAAGAGTTTAGCTTCATATTTTGTTCTGTGTATAGAGGAAAATCGTCTATTTGATATCATTGACGAAAGGGTGAAAAAGGAGGGGGAAAAAGAACATATCATTGCAGTTGCCAATCTTGCATACAGATGCCTAGAGTTAAACGGGAAAAGAAGGCCAAATATGAAAGAAGTCACAAATGAATTAGATGGGACCTGGAAATTGACAAGGAAGTTTAATAATGCACAACAAAACCCTGAAGAAATTGAACTTGATGCAATTGAAGACTACCAATCTTGGGCCACATATTCTGCTTCAGATACAGGGCGAACTCCAAACAACAAAACATCCACTGTGGAGATTATGCCTATTCTCACCAAATAATAGGTGGTGTTTTTCAATTTTATTTTGTTTCATATAAAATAAAATAATTATGTCATGGAGATTTGACATGGGTGTTTATGTTATTGATGTTTTTTATAATTTCATATCCATTAGGATGAATCACTAGACAGTTGTATTAAACTCAAAAACTAATAGTTTCTTAATCCACAGTTGATATTTTTGGTTGTGGCAGAATCCTTAATGTTGGGTCCTTTATGGATCTTAGGGGATAAATACATACTCAAGGATTTGATAAATCAAGTCATTGCATCTCATTCACTCTTTATGCTAATTTCTCTTGAGAGAACTATGGCTGGACAGCAAGTTGCAGTTTAAACTCAGTAAGTACTAAAAAATGTGTTCCCACTCTCCACATACAAGGGATTATAAGTTTAAAATGATCTTCACAAATTGTGTTATTCTTAAACCTACATGTTGTTCTATCTTGTTAAATCATACAATTTCTGAGGCTTGAGAAAGGAGGGGGTTAACATGTACATGGGAAAATTGATGGAGTTGAGTTATATGAACTATTTTTCATCAACCTCCAGACCAACTAACACCCATCCATCATTGGATAGGGCGTGAACCCTATTCAAGTAAGTTCTATATCCCATCTTATAGAGGATCAGATGTGAGTCAGCACAGAGGTTGGAAAAAATTAATACAAATAACATTTCTCAAAAATTGCCTATCCAGTGTTGAACCCACCAAATAGTGTATCCCCAACATTATTTTTCAAAATTGAAACTCTAATTTATGCTCATAGATAATCAAATGATTGAATCCAGGTTACTTACAAAAACTCAATACCTGTGACATGTCCTTGTGCGTGCAAGACTTGTAATGACCATCTACTTGATATTGTGTGTAGGGACGCTCAGATAAAATTTGGTATTCTTGAAGTCATCCAAGAGTGGGTTGTATCCATCCTTGGTTCTCGTTTTCGTGGGCAAACCAAACTCTTCCATGAAAGATGATGTATCCAGCTGCATCAAACAAAACTAATTAGTTGTATTACATATCCTTGCAAAATTCAAAAGAAGGGACATAATTTAACTCCATAAAAATAAAAACAGAGCACTATACTCCTCTTCTCAAACACAACCACAATCTATGAAAAATCCACCATGACATAAAACTCAAACAACTGAAAGCACTTCCAGCACCTAATACACTTTTCATCAAACTTAACAAGCAATCATACCGTAATTGTGACAATCCACGATTGGAATAGTGGATGACTATGTAAATATAACTTTTTTCATATTGTCAATGAATTAAAATTAAACTCTATTAACATAA
Source organism: Aeschynomene evenia (assembly GCA_013621005.1). NCBI lineage: Eukaryota > Viridiplantae > Streptophyta > Magnoliopsida > Fabales > Fabaceae > Aeschynomene > Aeschynomene evenia. The sequence continues at coordinate 6,161,988 of CM024266.1, forward strand.
AAGTAACAGTTTATTAAATATAATTATGTCATAGGTCTATGATAGAGTAATATGGCTTTCATTCAATCCATATAGGTATAGCTAATCCCAACTGATGAAACAAGGCACAGTTGTAGCAATGATGTGATATACTATAAGACAATAGAACTAACCGTAATTGTTCTCCTTTTCTTTCCTTTTTTTGATGAATGATCCCCATGAGGTTTCAGCCAACCAGAGCAGTAATGATCAATTCGTTCCAAAAGCCAAAAGTCTGTAGGGAAAAAGATATCTGCATCACCCTACAATAAAAGGAAAACACAAGCCATTGCTGAGTTCTAATGAAAAAAATGCATTTTATAAGTTCAAGAAAATGCAAAAAAGGAACTGGAAATAATGAATGCACAAGGAAACAATTGATCAAGATGCTTGTCTATTACGACCCAGCATTTTCATCACTTTTGTTCATTGAGACATTAGATTCAAAAGGCAAGAAGCTGATGGTGAACCAAACCTTTGCATCCATATAATTCTCGTAATCTGAGCTGCTGCCATCTTTCTGCAATTCGAAAAGAACACTAATTTCATTTAGAATATCAATCCAGGTTAGACACTTCTGTTCAATTTTTTTTAAGAACAAAGAAAAATAAGTGTCTCCACACTTCTAAAAATGACAACGAGGCATAACAGGAATATACTTTAGTTGAAACCAATGGAGCTCTGTCACCAGATACTTTCACATCTGGCAGATAGCTAAAGTCAGAAGCAATGAAAGACATCTTTGGAAGCACCTCATGCAGAACCTCTAGTAATTTCTGCCAAAAACAAAAGCATGATAAAAACAAAATTCAATTTGTATAACAGACTAGTGGAAGAATGAAAGACTCCCTTACCAAACAACCAGTTGGCAGCCAACATCTACGAGGTTTTGGAAAAAGTTTAGACCAAACACCTTTCACTGTAGGTATTGCAGTGCTCCGAGTTGTTTCTGCATTATCCAAGTCCAAGATCTCAACACAGCGTGTAATAAGTGGATCTTGCAAAGGCTTGAATAACTCACTGGGTGTTTCTCTATAAAAGGAAGGAAAGTGATTGGTGATGTGAAATTCTTACATAGGTTGCTTAAAGTGTGTGTTAGTTATGTTACAATTGATAATCACTTAATAGCAAACATTTCATTAATTTAAACAAGAGTGTTTTTTGGTAGCTACAACTTTATGAAGCACTACAATGTGTTATGGTGAATATAGCAACAGCATGATCTCCACATGTAAACCTGGCTCTTACCGGTCATGTTGCCTCTCAACCCAGACTTCCATCCATGAGGAAACTTGATTCTCAGAATAGATAAGATCGTGTGGAAGATTATCAAGTACCTGCAAAAACATAAATTAATAAAGTAATAAACTAACTTTTAGGCAGTGGCGAGATATCTAAATAATTGAAATCATAATACAACATAACTTTGACTAGAGAAAAGAGTTATCTTTTGTGTACACCACTTTATGGTGTATACACTCTGAGGGATAGAGAAAAAACAAGCGATGGGTACTACATGTTTTTGTAAGTGGATTATTGAGGTGTTTGACATAGAATGATTTACAAATAACATAACTTGCCATCATAACTGTTTCATATTTTTAAGTTGCATTTGTAATGGTGATATATAAATAAGAGATGTTAGCTTTTTAAAATAAAAGCAACTCAATTGCAGAACATACCTCAAGCATTATCACCCAACATGGTTGTTGCTCCACATGCCCTGCAAAGAAGTTTGGTTATGGTGGAACTATTGCAGCCTCTGTTTTTTTTTTTTTTGAGGAGGGGGTCTAATATTTTCCCTAAACTCACCTTTGAAACATTGAGATTCAAAAAAATTAACTTTTAAAGGCGATAGATATACAAATACACTTCATGTGCCAAGCTAACACATTCAAGCTCTAAGTCTATATCAGGCAGTTGTCCTAAACCACATAATAATACTGGTATCAAGAGGAGGCAGCTGCTTTATAGCATTGGATATTGAGCGTGTCTGTCATCCAAATACACTGTCAACCATTCAGCTAATCAATGTCCACTATCTCTCACTGCCCTCGTTTCCTTTCAATATCAGGAAAAAAAATCACATTATTTGGTAGTGTTTGTTTGGACAGTACAAGACATAAAATACAATATAGAATAATTTGTATGATGTTTGTTTAGGATGTACATATACAAGACAGTCTGTATTTGTACAGACTTTTTGTGTATTTAGTTTCCACATTCAAAGTAGGTACACAAAATACACATACAGAAACTTTAATAAAATTATTATTCAAATTTACCCCTTCAATTTGTGGATAATGTTTTAATTCAAGGGTGATTTGAACTTTTACTACAAATTATATGTATTGTTCTCTAAAATAAACATAAAACAATACAAAAAATACAAGTACAAATTGTTTTGTACGTATTAAAACAAACACAAAACAAAATACGCAAATTTTACTGTATTGTATTGTACAAGCTTTGAAACAAACACTACCTTTGTGAACAATATGTAAGAGGATAGAATGAGACAATAATGTAACACCTAAGAAAAACCAAAAGTCTAGACCCTCATGTACAAATTAGAGAACAACGAGGAAGAAACGATCAAGAAATAAGTCATTCCAATTCAGGCATCTCTCCACTATTCAGATTCCTAATGCTAGATGGCCAATTCAACTGCACGTAGACAAGACCTTAAAGGTGGCTTCAATTTTTCAATTAGTTTGTCAAGAAGGAACCTTTACAAGATATTGCACATTATATTTAAAAGATTACTGCCTTCCACTAGCATATTTTGTTTATAACATTTTTTAGATGTTGATGAGTAACCCTGCTGCAGGAATCAGGATAACTCAATCTTAGATTCTTAAATTCCAACTACACCAACATTTATGTTTCTCAATTCAGGCAGAATGATTATAGCAGCTTACCCCATCCACTCCGGTCAGCAGCATCACGACATTCTACCCTGAACTTTGGAATATGGCTGCGCACTTCGCTAACTGTCTCTCTTTGCACCTCAGCAAGTGAAGGACTAATCTCAACTGATCTGTGTAGTGAAAAGCAGTAAATCAATTGCATGTGAATTACATGACCCCATAAAAAGGTAGGTATCAAGAATGATCTACAACATTAGACTAACAAACATTAAACATGATATGAAATATAACTACATTTAATTATCAATTAAGCATATAACAGATAACACATATTGCAAAACAGAAAAGTGAGATCTACTAATCTGCAGCAAGTCATTTATACTAATACTGTTAAGTACTGCTTCCAAAAATATGATTTGAAGGAACTATAGATTTCCAGATGCATTCATCATGGAGGAACCTTTCAGGTTTGCAGAATGCAAAAAGACTTAGAAGCTGAAAGGATAATGAACACGAAAAAATAGGGGTAGAATACAAGGTCCATACTATCTTGTCTGAATTCGCTAAGAATATAGTAAAACCAAAAGGAACTGTAACTTGCTAGTTTCTCACTTTATCTGTCATTCATGTCTCAGTGAAACTGAAAGTCCCAATTAAAAAATCGCCCTAAATAGAATTTACTAATAGGAAAATTATGCAATGCAGAGAAATGAATTACAGAGTAGAGGTATAGAAAATACAAGCACAGTTCCCCAGTCTCTCTTAATAGAAGATAAACACTGGCTCTAACTTATACTTTGGTTTTATCATATAAATATATTATATCAACTATCAAGGCACGTACGTGTAAGTCATACTGTTATAAACTTTTGCAGGAGCATTCAACATTATGTAATCCATTATACCCTTGGCACAAGTTCCTGATCCACCACCAATTTCATATATCTGATTGCAAATTAGAGGATAGTATTAACTACTGATTGATGTAATCAAAAGTAACAGAATGTCTATAAGAGATATATTTATGATGCTTATTTATTTTTCATCCAAAATACTTATGGGTAATAATGAAAATTATTAAAACAAATTTTACAAAGAAAACAGACATGAAGCATAGTTATACAGAGCTAAAACATTAGCTGATATATAAATAGCAGTATAATGCAAGGCTCTCACAGTCTAGCAGCTAGAATAATACAGTACCATGTTTTCTTGGGTTCTTAACAGTATACATGCTACAAAAGGAGGGAATTCATGAAAATTTAGATGGTACTAGGTATGTTTTCTGTGACTATGAGGCTCTTGAGAGTATATATGCATGGATTGAAGAAAAACTTGCAGATATCTTTACAAAAGCTATCAGTTTTTTTAACTACTTCTATGTTTAAATCCATGAGAACTGACTTGTATACATGATAGAAAAAACAAGGTCACTTTCCCTGCAAGAAAAGAAAATGCCCTCAGTTTTATAGCATCAGTCTTGAACTATGACATTTCTTCACTTACAAGTTAAACCTTACAACCACTCAACATATTCTTTATCTCCTTATTTTCCTTTGCCTCTCTAGTGTGAGAAAGATTTAACTCAGAGCAGAAAGGCCAGATGATCCTAGACTAAGAAACAAGTCAAGAAACAATCACATGTAAACAATCATCAAGTGCTTACTTTTAGAGGAACAGAGAAGTTTGCAGTGCGCATGATGGATTCAGCAATTGCATGGGCATACCAAGGCTAGAAAAGCAAATTGTGGAAAAGAATCAGAACACTGAATTAACATATATGATTACAGACTTTTAAAAATAAAATATATTAATTAAGATTCACAGAAGTTCCAAGTGCAACAAGCTATATCTATTAACTATCTAAAAAGTTAACTTCACTGAATTCTGAAACCCAGTTGATTTTTTTATTGAATTTTCCCTTGAATCATCATCCATATCACCCCAATTTTGCACGAATTCATGCTTCCCAGCCCTGAAACAAACTCTAGTTGACCAGATCCCTCACATCAATTTCTATTGCTTGCAATCTCCCCTTGACAGAGTCAGAAAGGTTGAACACAACCACAACAACAGCTCTAAAAGATTAAATGTTTATGAAAACTCAGAAAGAACAAAAAAAAAAGACATGTTCTTGATTGAATAAATGTCTTGGACAAAAGTAAAAGATATAACTATTTCCAACTTATCAAACTGAGAACTATTAAAATCATATAATGAATGAGTCAAACTTGTTCTATGTACTGAAGACAGTGTACCTTGAAAAGCTCCACAGGCGTAAACCATGATATATCGCTCTGTTTGTAAATATTATCCAAGTATCTCATATAAGCTTTTCGGCCTGAAATATGCCACAATTCTACTACATTAGAACACAACAAACTACCAAAAATGCATAACCAATTATAAACAGAGTATTTCAACTTCTTAGAGACTAACAAGCGAACAATCAAGTAACATAAAATTCAATAAAAAAATTAATTAAAAAAGAGAGAGAGAAAGTACCTTCAAGCTGATTGAACTTGATGCTTTTCTGAAGAACTCCAACGGAACGCGGTCTTTGGGAGAAGTAGCCATGTAAGGGATGGTACAATGCAGAGTGAATGAAATCGCGAACCTGTTGGACAAAAATGATCGAAGTGAAGCGAAGAATAGCGGTGATAAGCATCGAAAAAGCATCATCGATCCAGAGAATTTGAAAAAGAGAGAGAAGAGAATGAGATTTGGTTTGGTTGTTACCAGAATTGGTTTGTCTCCGACAATGTGGGTGGAGTATAGAGCTTGCAGTGGAGGAGCCCACACTTGATTATTCGGAATAACCATGGAGAAAACTCGGTTAGGTTAGGTTATCTCAGAAATCGAAACAGTGAGAGAGAGAGAGAGAGAGAGAGAGAGTACCTTTGGAAGAGAGAGAAATGAGAGGAAGCTTGCGAGTAAACATGGTTTTCAATTTAGCAATTGAGGTTGAGGTTGAGGTTGAGGTTGAAGGAGGAGGATACTCCAGTAGTATACTGCCCTCTTAAACCCCTCTTGTTTGTTCTAGGGTTTAGAAAAAAAAATTAAAAAAAATGTTTTTTGATCCAACCTTGTTTTTCTTTTCAATAATTTTTTTCTAGAGTTATTAGGATATTAAATTAATAATTGTTTAGTTTAAGTTTGAGAAATGATAGACGTACATCATATTTTTATTCATCAAGTATCCATAATATATTATTTCAACTGGCGGTTGAGAGATATGTGTAATTTTTTTTTTATTTAAAATGATGGATCCAAAATAGCATAATATGATTGATTGATGGTTAATGAATCTATATATTGATGTACATGTAGTACTAGTAATGTTACATGTACATCATAAAATCAGCCACCAAATTTAATAATCCAACATTATGAAACTAGTAATCCAAAGTTGGATTACTAGTTTTAAAATATTGAATTATTACACATGGTGGTTAATTTTGTGATGTAAACAAACTATTTCTGCAAGTTAAAAATAGGATATGATACTAGTTAAGGCAGGACTCAAAACACATCATATTGATAAATAATTTGGGGGCATAAAGTAAAAGCAATCACCAATGCTAGGTGGTGCTTACCCCTATTATTGATACAGATTATGTTATATATATTCCATACTTCTGCTTCATGCATAGAGTCATCTTGACAGTATCTTTTAACACTTATTTCTGATACAAAATATGACATTCTTATGCCATCATTAAATAGTAACCTTAGCTGAAGGAACTCTAGAAAAAATTACAACTATGAAGAAATTCCTTCAGGAAAGGTGAACTATCATTCTCTAAGTTCCCTTATTCTAGCTACCTTATTTCAACTTCCAGCTTGAATTCCTTTCCAATAAGCAGTGCCAATTTTGAAGCTTCAATGTTAATAAACTGTAAAGATTTATCAACATGTGTCTTCACAACCATTGAACTTGTTCCATTCACAATATTCACCACATTCCTTGCCTTATACTGCTTAGGTATCCCCAAGAAAGTGACCTTATCTATGACCCAATTCTGTTCTAATGCAAATCTTCCATTAGTAATATTGGATGCAACAATAACACTATTGTTGTGTAATGCTCCATAAAATGTTACCAATGTCCATTGATCATTCTCTCCTGATATGTCAACTGCCTCACCATCATCCAAATAAACTTGTCCATAACTACTTTTGCTGCTGCTACTAACAACCACTACAAGTTCAAATGCCGTCTTTCGGGCGGCTTCAGTTGTCATTGCTTCTCCTTGCATGGCCAGTATGTTACCTTCTCCAACATGCACATTTATGTGATCAGATGGTGCATCAAGTGTAACATGCTTGCCTGATCCGGCACTCACCGAATTCGACACGTTGAACAGATCAAACCAGTTTCCTGCAGGGAAGTATGCATCAACAGTGCTAGCCCCTGACTCTAGCACAGGTGATACTAGAACTCCTTTGCCAAGCAGAAACTGTGAACTTATGTCATGTGTTATGACATCCTCAGGGAATGAGAAGAAAAGGGGCCGCGCTATTGGTGTCCCTTTCATATGAGCTTCATACATTAATGTGTAGAGATAAGGGAGGAGACGGTACCGGAGGCCGAGCACTTTCCTAGCTGATGCAGCAACTGAATCCCACAGGTAAAGTTCTTGTCTGATGGAAGATTTATTAGAATGATCTCTGGCAAAGGGGTAGAAAGCCCCCAACTACATTTAGGAAAATGAAATGAATTAGATATGTATAATCAATAATGTATATACTATATAGAAGTTTAGTCCTTAAACCCTAAACTATAAATCATAAAATTTTACATTGACCGTCAAATGTCTACGTTTGTTTTTTCTGATTCTAGGGTAAGAGTCAGGAAGTCAGTGAAAAATTGGCTCTGCGCAGTGGCAGATGGGAACAGAGTCACTATAATTTTGGAGTCAATGTGTATTGGAAGGGAGTCACTGTGTGATGGAAGGAGGCACAAATATATGAGAGTGTGTTAGGAATCAATTTTGGAGTTACCGTGACTCTGACTTTTGTGATACTGACTTGATGACTCCCTTGGCTCTAATTCCAGAGTCACTATAAACAAACACTCCCCACCAAACGTCATGCAACCGACTATGCAAAGTAAAAATTCAAATTCAATGAAGCATAACATGGATCCAAGCACTTTCCACATAAAACTAGTTACTTAGGCAATTTAAAGGATCAATGTTTACCTGGATCCAGCGCCTACAAAGTTCTTCAGTTGTGTCTCCAAAGAAGCCACATATATCTGCTCCAACCATTGGAATTCCGAAAATTCCAGAATTCAATATAGACGGGATTGAGTATGCCAAATCGTTCCACGTGGCGGCATTATCTCCTGTCCAATGAGCTGTATACTTACCAGAGCTTACAAAAGTTGATCTACTGAGAATGAATGGCCTTCTACCAGTTATATCCTTCAAGGCCTTGTTTGTTGCTTTGCTTTCTAAGAGTCCATATAAATTGTGTGCATCATACTCAGTGATGTTACCAAAGTGCAAAGCTGTTGCTGGAACTGTTTTGGTATTGATAGGTTGTTGAGCACCAGAAGTGTTGATTTTGTAAGGAGGATCATCAAGAGTAGAAGATGGATTTGGTGAAGAAGTGATGAAATTTGATAGTTCATTCATGTCAAGCCAAATACCATCAAAAGGGAGGGTGTCCTTAAATAACTTGATTTCGCCGCCCCAGAATTCTAGGCTTTTCGGATTTAGGAAATCCGGGTAGTAAACTTGTCCAGGCCAAACTTGTCCTAAGTAATTGACTCCATTTCTCTTTACGTAGATATCAGCTTTCAAACCTCTGATATAAGTTGCATATGTTGTATTTACATTGATACCTGTTTGCAAAATCAGCATCAAGTTAATAAGAACTCATGCAGAGATAATGCTTCAAAAACATTTAAGAGAAAAGAGTGTGTTTTGGTTTAGAGATATTGTCAGGTACCAGGATCCAAAATGAGCACATATTTCTGGTGATTTTTGTGAAGAGTATCAAGAAATGCTGTCATCTTATCAAGTGGAAAGTTGATAGGATCAAGAGTGAAATCTTTGAATGCATCCATGTAATCAATGTCTGTCCATATAACTTCAAGGGGTATGCTTGATTTTGCATAGTTGGCAACCACGCTCTCGACATCGCTTACATTCTGGTAGCCCCATCGACACTGATGAAAACCTTCAGATATGAGATGATAACCATATTGATTAGCATTTGAAGTAGCATCAATAGAAACAATTTAGCGAATTCTTAGATATTCTCAGCAAAGAAAGAAATTTGTTATTGAGCATTTATTACTAAACACATCAACTTTGTGAGATATCATTATCTCTTACTTTTCCTGCATTTCTAATGTAATATCTGATATGTCAAGTAGCAGAAGATAAAAAATGAAAGTTTCTTCTGGCCATGATGAAGTATCTTTCTTAGCATAACTTTACACATAAAACTTACCAAAAGACCAATAAGGCATAGGAGCAGGCCTTCCAATGAGTTCAGTATACTGCTCCATAACCAATTCAGGAGAAGGTCCAGCAAAGAAGTAAAGATCAAAAACACCACCAATCACCTTATAAGTAATTCTGTCACCACCATACACAACATCCATTCCATTACTATTCAGCAATAACACTCCATGTGTTGTTCCATCCTTCACTTTCCCATCCTTAGACCCTTTCCTCACATCCAAGTAAAAAGGGTGAGAGCCATAAAGGTTCAAGTCAAGGTTATTACTACCAATATCAGCATTCCACAAAGTCATAGTCTGTCCTGGCCTTAACTTGAATGATCTCTTTGTGTGTTCACCTAGGCCATATATTGAGGACCTTTCACTTGGCAGTGAGGAAGATAGCTGCAGGTATTGGTCCTTGAAGACAAGGAATGTTGAAGGGTTGGAAGGGTCCGGCAACGCGTTGAAGAGGATGTCGTTGGAGGATTTTCGCGACACGGTGAAGCCGAATGGGGTGGTGTTATGGAGGGTGAATATAAGGTCTGAGTTTGGTGTTGTGAGAGAGAGGCTTGGTTGTTTTTGTTGGTTCATAGTGTTGCTGAGGAAACGGACAGGGTAATGAGAAGTGCCTCTTGGAATCACTTCTTGTGGGACTTCCCATCTTTGATGTGTGGAATCTGTGATTCTTACTCTTAACCTGTCCTTACTCTCAAAACTGCAAAATTCAGGAATAACCAAATTAAATAGGTAAGTTTTTTACTTTAGAGCAACATATTTTACATACTGTATAAGCTTTTTTCAGTATGCATTGTGCAGTGAATTGGAATGATAAATTGATAGTCAATTATCAGTTAGAGCACCAAATTTTGAATACTAGATTAGCTTTTCTTCATTATGTATTAGGAAATGAATAGGAATAACAATATTTTATGACTTAGAGGACCAAATTTTGCAGATTACATAAGCAATTTAGCTTTGGTATGTGTATAGTGTATTACACAGTGATCATGAATGATATTCAATTATCACTATGTAATCATATGATCAATGTATTATAATCAATTTACAAAAAGAAAACTGTGCATGATATTCAGTATATGTCTTATTATGCAGTGTGTATATGAATGGTATTAATTAATCAATTATCAGCTAAAGCACCAAATTTTGCATACTATAAATTAGCAATTTTAACATTGGTATGTGTTATGTAATGATCATATGGATATATAATACTCGATTATTACCATAGAGTGATAAGAATGTATCATATAAACATGATATATAATGATCACTACAAAAGTCTGTTAGGACTTAGGTAGTGAGAATACTTCAAAATGGGCTCCGAACACACTCTCACATATTTGTGCATCCCTTCCCGCACATAGTGACTATATTCCAATACACAGTGACTCTAAAATTGGAGTGAACAAAAGATTGACAATTTTATTCACTAAGTCACTGTAACTCTCACACCAAACACTTGACAAAGTCAATTTTTTCACTACTCTCTACTCTAACTCTGCCCAGAGTCATAAAAAACAAACACAATTTTATTTTTGTTACCTGGCAGCAAGAATAAGGCGTGGAATATCAGGTCCGTAAACAGAGGAAGATTTGATGAGGTTAAGTTGAGCAGTCAACGAGGATCCTGTGAGGGGGTTGTTCACACTTGAGATGGTGTAGCCATAACCAGGTACTACTTCTGATTGTTCCTTTGTTTGATCAGCATAAGAGCTTATTGTTGATGATGAACACAAGATGAGGCAAATAAAAATGAAGAACAGTACTGTTGGTAGTTGAGGCAGAGTGACTCTGCTTTCAGTACCCATGTTGCTTTGTGCTCTGTGTTTCTAAGGATAGAAAACGATGGCATATCATATGATTTTTTATGCCTTCATCTTGGTGGCAACGGAGGGTTGTGGGGCCATGCAAATTGACTGGCAGATAAGACGACAATAATTAGTTCTTCTTTCAAAAGTATACCGCACTAATTCCTTAATATTGTTACTGCTATGCATCATAATCAATAAGTTATATATACTGAATCAGTATATTATAATAATTATATCAATAATAAATAATTTATTATTTAATATGTAGAAGTATTAGATTGAATTTATACGTATAATTTATTAGAATGTAAATAATCCGTATTGATTATACGGATTATTTAAGTATAATAATCCAAAAGTATACAATAATAATTCGTATAATTTATGCATATAATTTATTAGACTGTAAATAATTTGAAAGATTTTTAAAACTCTCCAAAATTCTCCAATCTCCGTGTAATGTAAATAATATTAATTTGTGTTATACATAATGTGTTATATTTATAGCACACATTGCGTATGACATATAAGTACACATTGAATATTCGATGAAAGTATTTTCGATGTACAACAAGCATTACTAATTTTGTAATATCATGTGTTCACATTTTTTTCATTTATTTTTGTGTTAAAATCATTGCCACACAGTTGTTAATCTTTTTCACAAATGCTTTCAAACTTACCACTTTAATCAGGACCAAAGGCTAAATTAGATGACAATAATTACAGACATTAAATTTCCTTGATTAAAATAAAAGCATTCCACATCAATACATAAACCAAAATGCCAAGAATTGGTTGGTTTTTTCTGGCATAGAATAACAGAACTCTGCTACCAAGAACACATACACAACAAATGAAAATGACACTAAATATCAAGTTTCATCTTTCCAAAACCAAACTTATTGCAAACAAGCAACAAAACAATAACTACCAATTCTTCATTCACCATTCTAACTCTCCCCATGTAGCTGCTGTGCAGTACAGGGATGGTCTGTTCACCCCTAAACACATTTTCAGGATCAACCTTAGTCTTTATCTGAACCAACCTTTCAAAATTATCCTTAAAATATTGAAAACCATAAACTCTACCCTCATAGTAACTCTTCTTACCATGATAATTCACACCCAAATCAAGGTCCTTGTAACACATAAAAGCCTCTCTTGGATTCTTAGACACAAAAGGAGTCATGTATTGATGAAGTTCCCTTATGATGTTTATGTAGTGATGTTCTACCTCTTTCCCTTGCTGTTTCCAATTTGTTTGGTACTGAATCTTCCAAAGATTCCCTTCTCTATGAGGAAAAGGTGTTGCTGTTGAAGGAATCTTATCCATTATCCCACCATAAGGATTCAAGTACATTACTCCACTCTCCAACTCAATCATCTTCTTCCAAATCCCTTCCCAACCTTCTTTGGAAATTGGCTTCTTAACATAATCAGATTTTCTTTTCAAGTACTTGAATGACTGAGGTTGTCTCTCAAGCAAAATCTCAATTGGGGTGTCAATGTCTATGTTGTCCCAAAACATCACAGATCTGATCCAGCTTGTTTCAATGCAGTCTTGCTTCCTCAACCCCAATTGAGGAAAACTCTCATTCATTAGAGAAACAAGGCTTTTTGAGTCACCAAGGAATAAGGCTATAAAAGTAGCCCTCACAGTACTCACGTCCCGATCCTGGCTAGCAGTATAACCAGGATCGCGACAAGTACTTTTGGATTCTACTTTTACCACTTCCAATATAAGCCTAATGAAGAGATTGTGATCAGTATTTGGTGCAACATGCTGCCAATTGTACACTACATCTGTTGCATTCTGTTCCAAGGTCCTCTGCACTTGGAAAACAGTGACTTTTTCAGGAACTCTAACAAGCCTTATTTTGTAAGCAAATACCACACCAAAACTAGCTCCACCACCACCTTTTATAGCCCAAAAGAGATCTTCCCCCATTGAATTTCTATCAAGAAATCTTCCTTGAGCATCAACAATTTGAGCATCAACAACATTATCAACAGAAAGACCATATTTTCTAATCAAGTTGCCATATCCACCACCACTTATATGGCCTCCTACACCAACTGTAGGACAAACCCCAGCTGGGAAACCATGAATCTTACTCTTCTCAGCAATTCTATAGTAAACTTCACCAAGTGTTGCACCAGCTTGAACCCAAGCTGTTTCAGTTTCTATGTCAATGTCAATGGATCTGAGATTGAACATGTCTAGGATGAAGAATGGGACATCAGAGACATATGAAGTGCCCTCATAGTCATGACCACCGCTTCTGATTTTCATCTGAAAGTTGTGGATTTTAGCACAAACTATGGATGCTTGTACATGAGAAACATGAAGTGCTGTGACTATAAGGAATGGTTTTCTTGTTGCTGTAGTGTTGAAGCGAAGGTTTCTCATGTAAGCTTGTAAGACTGAAGAAAATAATAAGGGGTTGTTTGGGGTGAAAATTGCCTCTGCTATGGGGTGAGAGGGACTAGAATGGTTCACAAGGCATTGAACAAAAGTGGTCTCTGCTGAATGTGTAGCAGAGAAAGAACAAGGAAGAGAGAAAAACACAACAACAATGGGAACAAAACATAGCAGAGATTTAGGCAATAGCACTCCCATTTTTAGTTCTTTTTTTCTAGTTTTTGGTTTGAGAGCAATGCACAAGAAAATGAAGAGTTAGAACAGAACAAGTATGAGAGTAGAAAAATGAATCATTGTAAGTTTTAACTGGCTAAAATCAAGTTGAAGATCACAGAATTTGAATTGCTCCAAATTAAATTCAGATACCTGTTGTTATTGTGTTCCAAGCTTTTGTTGTCAAGAAGATTTATGCACATATTTTTTATATCATATAACACTTGTTATCTGGGAGCTGATTGAAGTAAGGGAACCAATAAAAAATGGTCATGAGATAATTTGGACCACTCGTTTGGAGAAAACAGTGACTCCCATTGCCACTCTATATGGTATGATAGTTTTTGTTTTCTAGACTCTGAACTCAGAGTCAATGAAGTCACGAAGTCAGTGTCACAGAAGTCAGAATCATAATGACTTTAAAATGAACTCCGAACACACTCACACATATTTGTGTCTTCTTTCTAGTACACAGTGACTCCATTCCAATGCGCTGTGACTCCAAAATTGTATTGAAATTTTTTTTGATAATTTTGTTTACTGATTCACTATAACTATAGTACCAAACACTTAACAGAGTCAGTTTTTCACCGACTTTCTAATTCTGATTCAGAGTAAAAAAATAAACGCAACTTGTAGGTAACTTTGTTCACAAATATTAAACACAAAAATAGAATAGATACACTATTGTTCTCTAGCATTTATTCACTCACACTAGATATAATATAAAATAAAAAATAACATATTTATTTAATATAAAAATATATGAGACAGATTATATTTATACAATTTTTCTTATATTTTATGTCCATATTTAGAATAAAAATTAAGTATTGATATAGAAATTTTAATGAAATTTTATTCTAACTCAACTCCTATTATTTTTTTATTATTTCCACCATTTATCCTTCTCATTTTTTAATATATTCTTAAAATAAAATTTTATATAAATAATATAAATTTATTTTATAAATACTAAAATAAATATAAAATAAAATATATAAAATTTATTATATTGTATTATACTATACATAACCGTACCTATTACCTATATGTTTTTTTCTTTTTTTTTGGGTATAAGTCATATAAGATATAAAATATTTGCAGCAGAAATAATTATGTTTGACAGATAAGTGGTCCAATATTGGTGACAAATGGGCGATAGTGATTGGTGGTGGTGGTGAAGCAATAGAGGGTGGTGATCTAGTGGGTGTAATAGGTAAATATTTTGGTTTTCAATGTCCTCATCATTTTCTAAAAGATACACTAATTTTGTATATTAGGACACAGAAATTGTAATATATTATCTCTGATTTTATAAATAAACACAAATTGTGTCCATATATCTCTGTTTCATAGTTTCCGCAAACAAATGCTACCTAACACTATTGTTAAAAAATTAACCTTAAATTTACTTAAGTATTAAACCTTTTAAGTCGAATAACAATATAGTAATTATTTATTAAAATGAGACTTGAAAATCCAATTAAGTATAATAATCCAATGCAGTGTGGAACTATTATTTTAACAGAAATTTTTTATAGGCAATAAAAAATCAGAATAGTTAACAAATAGTTAGGTTATATGCACGTAGAATATTATATATTATGCACAATATAAATGATATCTTATGCATAATATATATTACATATGGTAACATTATCTTTCTTTATAATATGTGATATATAATATACATAATATGTAATATATATTGTGCACAATATATTATACATAACATATTAACTGTTTTATTATTTTTTATTGTACATATAATAATGCTCTTATTTAAAAATATGGTATAACATTAAAAAGTAATCAATATATAATACGACTCAACTTTTACCTCTAAATTTTAAAATTCAAGGATAAAAATAAATATTAACTAACTTTTAATTATGTATCAAAATATTTTTTACATCTAGGTTCTTCTATCTTGGAACCAAACTAAGTGTTGTTTAAAAAAAAAATCTACCAAAAAAAACTAAGTGTTGTTTCCAAATTCCAAACACACAAAGTTTGAGGGGGTGAATTAAAGTGATATTGTATAGCTGTCATCACTTATTTAGTTTGTTACTCTTCAGTTATTATCCCTTTTCCTCATTATATCAGTTTGTTACTCTGTTACTCTCTCCCTCGGGTTCTCAGTGCCTATATATATATATATATATATATATATATATATTTCTGGGCACATGATGACTCTGTTTTGTATTGAAGTCTTTTACATATATTATGTGTGTTGTAACCAACGTTTAAAATCTTTGACACTGCACTTTAATTGTTTGACTGTTTAGTCCAGTTCAACCAAAGGTTCAATTTTATAACTTTTCAGTTTGTATGTTTCACGTTGAAGTAGCAAGATTTTCTAATTATCCATTTTAACCTTCTTTTTTATTTTTTTTAAATTGATAATAACTTCTATTTATGTTATTAAACAAAATAATTTATTTATTTTTATATAATAAAATTTAGCTTCTTTCATCTTGTTGAATAAGTTTAATTTTCTTATAATCTATTTCAGAATTTTACTAATTAAAATTTTACTTTAGTTATTTTTTTTCATTTATTCTATGTATATTATTTTAAACTTTATTCATAATCTAATTAACAACATTTTTATATATAGATAATAATATCATAAGTTTTAAAAATAATGTTTAAGTCTTTTATTTTTTTATTAATGTTTTATGAATTTTATTCAACTCTAAAATATACTTAAAAATAAAAATGAAAAAGTAAAAGAATACATTTATCATATAAAATTTATATCTATTTAAGTAATTTTAAATTTGAAAGTGATTTTGACTATTACATCCAAACAAAATTTATTATCTTATAATCACTTTTAACATAAAAGTTACCAAACATAAATCATATTGACACTAACTCAATTTTGAGCAAACTCAATTCTACAAAATTAAGTTTTAACCAACTCTCGTTTGCAAATGCTAATCCAAACACATATATATCACCAATGAACAATAAGAAGTATATTCAGTGCTCACACTCTGTTGTGCCCATTCCTCCTTTCCTTCTCATAATATTCACAAACTAACTGCTTTCATAGTTTATATTTACAAATATTTAACTAACATGTGGTTAGCATGGCTGAATATATATTACCAATATGTTATTGAGAAAAGTTGATTGTATAATAAAAATATATTCAATTAATTAGTATTTAATATGTATTATATATCATATGCAGGGGCGAAGTTAGAAAATTTGTTCAAGAGGGGCCAAAAATTACCTGAGTTCTAATATTTTTATTTTAATATTGATATAATTATTTTATTAGATTTTTATCTTTATAAAATAATTAAATTAATATCAAAATTAAAAATATTAAGATCAAATTGATATTAGATTAAAAATATTAGGACTAAAGTAATTATTCACTTTAAATTTTATTATGAAAATTTAAAAAAAAATTTACACTTATATATAGCATATTATCTATTATAGTATATAAATAACTAATTAAATATAAAATTGATAAATATTATTAGAGTTTAATTATTATTCACTGACAGTGTAAATTTTTTTACAGTGTCAACCAATCAGATCCATTTATTTATATGACTTTTTAGTTAGTGGGTGGTTGAGTTAAAGACTTTTATTGATGTGTCAATCCATGATTAGATGTCTGTGTTAAATTTCTTTAATGAATTGAAATTAAACTCATATTATTAAATAAAATATTCAAAAAGAACTAAAATAAAATAATTAAAACTATTTTAAAAATAAATTAAAAAAAATCAGGGGGGCCATCGCCCCCTTCTCCATAGTGTGGCTTCGCCCCTGATCATATGTAACGTGTATTATACATAACGTATTATATATTAACACACATTATATACAATAATGTTTGACGTACAACAGAAATACGTCCAACTTGTATCCAACATGTGTTATCCATGTTACAGAATGTGTGCTATACGTATAGCACATATACGTATAGCACACATCCTGTAATACGGATAGCACACGTTGAATACAAATTGAACATATTTATATTGTACGTCAAATATTATTGTATTATATATAATATATAACACATAATAAATATTAGATGAATATATTTATATAATACAACCAGCAATATTTGTATATTATTACATGAAAGATCATTCCATTATTCGGGAACGAAAAATTATGAGTATATGCTTTCGAATGAGATTTAAATTCTATATGATAATAATAATAGATTAAATAATGTATTTTGCTGAAAAATTTCAGGCCCCCCTCCTGCCACACAACACGTGTTCCAACAATCCAACTTATTTAGGGCATGGTGGACACTGCGAGAGAGATAAATACATGATAGCGACTAGACTGGACTTTCTCTTTTTATTGCTATATATATAAGAAATAGTTACCAAAAATAATAAATATTTTAAGATATTAAACGTACATAACATAATTATTTTATCTATTTTTATCACATTTAAATATTGATAACTTTAATAAATATATTTACAATTCCTTATACATCTAATTTTTTTTCGGGTACAATGACGATGATTGTATCTGAGATGAGATTGATATCCCGATAAGAAAAAATGCTAGGTGGCACGAAGGCCACGAAGTAATGTACGAATCATATGATATAATATATCATATATCTGCCATTAATTGTATTTTTAAATTTTTATACACCACACGATCTTGATTCGTATACACATACACATTCAACTAAAATTAATACTCTCGTAATAACGTGGAGCACTTCTCATTCAGAAATGTGCTTTCTCAAATTTTAGATGTTATTGTGAATCAAATAGGAATCAAAGATTTATAATTCAAATAAGAATATTTTATTGGTTTATTTTGGCTCATGTATTATCGGACACTTAATAAAGTTATAGCAATGATATATGTATAATAATAAATTAGTCAAAGATAGTTAATATGTTATGCATAACATATATAATATATTATGCACAATATATATTACATATTGTGTACGTCATATATTATATGATGTGCATAACATATTACATATTTAAAAAAATTTATGTTACAATATGTAATATATATTGTGCAAAACAAGTGATATATGATGTGCACAGTATGTGATATATATTGTGCATATTTTATTATATATGATATGCATATCATGTTGGTTGTTTTGACATATTTCTTAGAGTTTAATTTTGATGCGCTGACAATATAAAGATATTTTATATTGTCGTCCAATCAAAATGTTCCGTTTATATGTCTTTTTTAGGTAATGAGAGAGAAAACACAATCATGGTTGACTGACAACATTATAAAAAATGGTACATTGTGAAATAAAATTAAATCTTATTTTTTAATTGTACATCAAGTATTTATTGCAAAATTATAATGTATAATATTATCACTAATTATCATCAATATTAATTATCTCTCTCATTCATTATTTTTTCTTAATTAATAAAAAGTATAATAGAATTGAAAAAAAAAATAGTGAAATAATCTAGAATTCTTAATAAATAATTATGCACAGATAATAAATAATAATACTCTATGTATGAAAAAATCAGTCAATTATTGAGTCAACAACTAAAAAAAAACCCAAAATGTTCTTTATGTGCTCTATTTTATGTACATTGTTCAACATATTTACACATTAATTTCGGCGACATATATATAAATAAAGAAGATGCACAATATACAACACCTTTTTTCATAATTCATTTGCTCTCAATTCCTTTCGGGTATTCAAATTATAAAAGATCCCAAATTTCTTGCTATCAATTTTCGAAAAATATATTCTTTCAGACATGTTTTAATTTCATGTTTCAAGCAAAATATATAACATATAAAAAATGGTGACTTATCAAATTATTTAAAAGTACACTGTACACATATTACAAACCTACTAATATAGATACCAATACAATAGAAATGCACATGCAATAGAGATATACATGCTCATATAAACTTAAATGATTGGATAGCAAATACTTAAAAGGATTTAAGTTTTATCTGCGAATAATGTACAAAATTTTTTCACATTCATTTAATTATGTGTTGTCATATCAGTCGTAATTATATTTTCTCTCTTCCACTATCTGAAAAGTCATGCAAAATGAATGTTTTGATTAAATGATAGTGTAAAATCATTACATCATATAATTAAACTCATTCTTAAAAGTTTTTTAAGGTAAATATAAACATTGCAATATTTGGCCAAATATTAATCACTTACAGAAATCCCTTACCTTTGTTGGGCTGTTGAGCCACCCGGCCCAATAGGTTGACCATTTCTATAGTCGAAAAGGTGACCAATAAAAAGGCTATTTAATAACCAAGGATCTAGCACAAGTGGTAGTGGCTTGGGTTGTTTAAGCATCTAGTCCCGGGTTTGATCCCGGGGCGGTGTGCATGCAGAGAGGATCTTGGCCAGCCGTCCCACTCTTGAAGTGCATGCACAAACCGGCGAGGGATTAGTCATCGGAATCGCTCCGGTGGATACCCTTTGAAAAAAAAAACTATTTAATAGTATCAAAAATGGGTTTGGACCTATATTACCATTTAAAAAAAATCAAATCAATAATCTTTTTTCTTTGAACCAATAACATTCAGAGTTTATTGGACCTCAATTAATCTACTTCAAGTAAATTTAATCCCTTTTGGGGTAATGCTATCTCAGTTCTATCTTTTATTTAATAAATAAAGAAGAAAAAACTTGAACACAAAAACCTCATTTAAGAATTCAACCACTAAAACAATCCCAAAATTGAAAACAGCTATTATATTTTAGTGTGAAGTACTTAATATTTTGTATAGGTGAGATTTATATCATAGATTCATGGGTTCATTTTAACGCCCAACTAAAATAAAGGGTATAACTGATCGTAATAATTTATTTATTTAAGAAAAACAAAAATAATAGTAGTATTTTGTTAATAGAAAAAAGATTAGGCAAGAAAGTTTAAGCACACTAGAGCTAGAATGATAAATGTCCTCGTCAAGAACGATGGTTAAGCGTGATGCGGGGTTGTCGTGAGATGCTCCGACCTGTTTGGCGATTGTGCCGACGTTTCGGTGACACCGATGAAGTAGTTTCAGTGTGAGTTGGGGAGGAGAGAGAAGGAGGGATTCTTGAAGAACTTAGAGAGAGAATGAAAGAGTATGCATATGACCTTAAAGTACCTATATACTAATGAAATTGTCTCATTTTCTGCCCCCGAGTCCACTTTTTATCTTCGACCTCACGGTATTAATAGTAAAAGATAATGTATTATTAGAATATTAAATCTATTTTGTAAATGTAATTATTATGGATAGCTAATGGTGGCAGGAAATTGATGTACAATAAGCATTGTTATAAAATAAAATACATTAATAATCATAGAAGAATAAAATACATTTCCTTGGCTATTTAACTTTACACATAATAATTAATAACTAGCACTAAATAGCCACAATTTATTTCCACTATAAAATATAAATATCCCAATAAGATACACATTAATCAAATATTAATTTTGAGTCATCACCATTATTCTAATTCTTCCTGGATGGCAGAGTAGGGATGCTTTGTTCATTCCTAAAGAAATTCCCAGGATCAACCTTAGTCTTAATCTGGACCAACCTATTGAAATTATCCTTGAAATACTCAACACCATAAACTTTACCTTCATTATAGCTGTTCTTACCATTATGATTGATTCCCAAATCAAGGTCCTTATAATTGAAAAAAGCCTCTCTTGGATTCATGGACACAAAAGGAGTCATGTACTTATGAAGTTTCCTTGTCAAATCTATATAGTGTTCAGCAACATCCTTCCCTGGTTGGTTCCAATTTGCTTGATACTGAACCTTCCATAAATTCCCTGCCCTATGAGGGAATGGAACTGAATTTGATGGAATCTCACCCATTTTTCCACCATAAGGATTGAAATATAGAATTGCATCAACCAACTCAATCATCTTTTTCCAAATCCCTTCCAAACCCTCTTTTGAAATTGGTTTCTTAACATAATCAGATTTTCTCTTCAAGTAATTGAGTGATTGTGGTTGTCTATCAAGCAAAATCTCAACAGGGCTTGAAATGTTAATGTTAGTCCAAAACAGAACTGATCTAAGCCATGTTGTTTCAATGCAATCTTGTTGCCTTAAACCTAGTTGAGGAAATGCCTCACTCAATAGTGAAACAAGGCTTTTTGAGTCACCAAGGTACAAGGCTATGAAAGTAGCCCTAACAGTCTTTGTTCCATTTTGTGTACCATTCACAACATCCAAAATAAGCCTTATGAACAGATCATTGTCAACATTTGGTGCAACATGTTGCCAATTATACACAATATCTGTTGCATTCTGTTCTAGAGTCCTCCTTACTTGGAAAACAGTTACTATCTCAGGAACCTTCACTAGCTTTAATTTGTATGCAATCACAACACCAAAGCTAGCTCCACCACCACCTCTTATGGCCCAAAATAGATCCTCTCCCATTGCTTTTCTATCAAGAAACCTTCCATGAACATCGACGAATTGCGCGTCGATAACATTGTCAACAGAAAGGCCATATTTTCTCATCATGTTGCCATATCCACCACCACTTATGTGTCCTCCTACCCCAACTGTTGGACACACCCCTGCAGGGAAGCCATGAACTCTGCTTTTCTCAGCAATTCTATAGTACACTTCACCAAGTTGTGCACCAGCTTGCACCCAAGCTGTTTCGTTCTCTATGTCGACATCCACTGATCTGAGATTGAACATGTCTAGGATGAAAAATGGCACCTCTGCTACATAAGACACGCCTTCGTAGTCGTGGCCGCCGCTTCGGATTTTCATTTGTAAGTTATGCTTTTGAGCACAAACTATTGCTGCTTGCACATGTGAAACATGTAATGCAGTGATTATAAGGTATGGTTTCCTTGTTGTGGTTGTGTTGAATCGAAGGTTTCTAATGTAGGCTTGTAATACAGAAGAGAATGAGCCATTGTTTGGTGTGAAAATTGCTGAGGTTATTGGGTGAGATGGCTCAGAATGGTTTACAAGGCAATGAATGAAAGTGTTGTGAGAATTTGATGAAGCTGAAGCAGAACATGATAGGGAAAGGAACAAAACAAAAATTATGGGAAGTAATAATAATAATGATGATGATAGCTTCATTCTAGCTATTAGGAGTAATAATAAGGTCTCTTCTATTTTTGGTTATACCTTAATTAATTTTGGTACTAAATTGTAACAATTGAGTCTATTGGGGCATGATCTATGTTGGAATTTATAAGGATCCATTCCAAGCACAAAATTTTGAAGAACCAATGAGAATTTAATATGGTTTAGGTTACCTCCCTATTTGACCAAAGAATTTTCAGATAATTATTAATCAAATTGATAACGTAACTCAATCATTCTTTGACCTTGCAAAAAATTAATATTGTGATTTTTCTATATGTTTATGCATGAAATTAATAGTGAAATCTAGCTTACATGATGTGTGACGATTTGCATACATAATTATGTGGAGATAATGATAATGAATCAAGTGTATTGAAATAATTCTGCACATTTAAAATATTATTCAGAAAGTTCAAGCAACAAAAACTCCTAGAAGAGGATCAAATCCTTTTAATGTTGTCCTGATTTGAAGAATATTCGAATATATTTATTTCTAAACTTGGATTACATCCTTTTGATATATTTCTCTTTTATTCTTTATTCCAAATGAATGTCCAGATTTCACATTTTCGATCGATATTTTTCTATTTAGGTTTTGGTTATGGTATATTTTTCTATTTAGGTGTTGCAACAACAATTTTTTGTAGAACTTTTAATAATAATTGAAAATATGTTAAGATTTTTCCTTAGCCTTGATATTTCCTTCTATATTTGTGCGTACGTTATTCATGGTAAATATATATATATTTTCTATAAAATCCAAATTTTGTATGACTTCAATTTTTTTTAGGTTAAAAAGTTAAGTAAAGGGGAAATATCGTCTCAATCCAATGATTTTTTTTTTTTTATAATATGTCAAAAATACATAAAAATATAACTCTCACTCAGTGAGCCTCATTAACAAATCTCTCTAATTTAAGAGAAAACTAACCTATAAATAAAAAAGAGCACTCCCTAACTGAGCGAGTCCAATAATACTTATATAGTTATATATCCATTTCATTCACATGATGAGACTGATAACATTTTAGTGCAAATAAGTGAAATTTTCTCAGCAGTTTTTGTGTGAGGCACATATATACATGTCTCAAATTCTAATTCTGCATGCTTAATTAATTAATTCACAAAATATGGAACCATTCATTTGTCTTTACTTAATAATTTAATTTAAGGTTGGGAAAAAATTTATTAATCCTTAACATGGTATTGGAGTGATTTGATTAGTATATATCAAATGGTTGGAAGAAGTTTATTACTTTCTCGTACTAAGTTAAATTCTAAGAACATATGAGCTACACATAACATATATAGATGTTGAATCCGACCGAATCAACCCAAAATAAATAAATTATATTAATTGATATGAGCACATCCTAGTCAATTTTTATTTTATGGTGTTGCACATTCTAGTTAGTCAAATTATAACGGCCAAAAATATTATCTAGTAGTTGCCTATACAATCAAAAGTTCCAACATGCATGTGCTACTGTATAATATGCGCATATTCAAACTCTTTTAGAAGTACGTAATTAAATCAACTTGGGTGGCTCAAGTGGTTAGCTCATTTGGCCGTTTAAGCAAGGTCGGGAGTTCGATCCCCGCCTTGTGTATGCAGCAACCAGTTGGTCAGTGGTTAAACCCTTAAATAGAGCTCCACACTGCGACGGATTAGTCCTTGACCTATCGGGTTGGGGGATACCATTGGTCCAGTATAAAAAAAATATATGTAATTAATAAATTAAAATAATATAAATATAAAAATATTTTGCACATCTATACAAGTAATACACTTCACTTTGGTGACCTTTTATGTAGCAGAAAAAGAGAAAAAATATTATTATTTTTTTTTGGTAAGTAAAAAAAATATTATTATAATTGATGTGTAATTAATATGTAAAATATTTTAGCATTGTTAGTGCATACAAATTTAATCCATAAAATGAAATTAAATGATCTAATTCATATTCCTCACTGTAAAGTGATTATGTATAGTTTTTATTTCGGGGAAATTTTATTGCGGGACTGTCCATACCACCTTAGTTAAACACTACATCGCTATTGGATTGGCTACGACTATATAAGTCCATTCGTATAATTTTTCTTTGATTAATTTAATTTTTAGAGTTGTGCAAGTCAAGATTTCCTTGATCTCGTAGAAATTCAAATCTCATATTTTTCATAGCAACTTAATTAAATTTGTTACAGCATATGATAACGTTCTCATTAAGAAAATAAATTTATAGCACAATTATAATTTACAATATAAATCACCAGTAATAAGATATATTTCACTAATAAAAATAGCTAACTTGAATGACCTTCTACTCATAAATCATCACAACATGTTTGACTCTTATATGTTAGTTCTTTATTAGTATGATTTTTTTCCGATAGATAAACCCAATTATATTGCGCCAAGAACAGGAGCAAATGGAGAAGACATACATCGGGACACCGCCCACATTTAAGAAGTTTGAATCTCATTCAAAAATCTCATAACCTAAATATAAAACTAACTTTGAAAAAAAAATATGCACGAATCAAAAGAGCATAATATGGGCCACGAAAACAAAATCAGCAATTATATACTCTTTTCGTCTAATTATTTTATGTCTTTCTTGCATGTTATTTTGTTCCATATTATTTATTATTTTACAGAATTCAATAATATTATCTTTTTCAAGTTTTACCTATATGTATATTCTTTCTTATCTCTTATAATAAATATTACACAAAAAATTATAAAGATAATTTTGTTATTGTATGCTTAATTATTTCTATAAAAATTTATGTATTTCAATTACTTTCTTAATAATAGTACAATATTCTAAAACATCTATTAATATCGCTCGGAAGGAAGGAGTAATTTCCAAGATGGCATAGTACTTATATATAATACCTTCATCTTATTAGTATGTGGTTTATAAGCATTTAATAAATTTTTAGACATGTTCTATACCTTAGCATGAATACACAAGCGATGCCACAATACACACTTCGCAAGTTGTTAATTAATCAAACAAATTAAATATTATGAGTCATCCAATATAATAAAAAGCATTAAACATGAGAGTGTCGTATAAGTGATACCAATATATTATAATGCATGCCTAGCAAAAATAAAATATTATAGTGCATGAGAAGTGGAAGCGATGGAGATATAGATAATATATATGACACATCGACCAATAAAGAAAGCAAAACTAGCTAGAACACCCAAAAAAGAGCAGTGAAAAATGATAAACACAAAATGATCAATTATAAATACTATATAATAATGATTTAATTTATATATATGCACAATTCAATATGTGTACACTTTTGCAATATCTTCAATATATAATTGAAACATAGCTTGGATTAAACATCCACACATGCATGCATGGTTCTCAGAGGATTGAAGCATAGCTTGGATTACACGAAGCCCTTCTTGCCGGAGTTGGTGAGAGCATGCCTCATCCTATATTTATCAGCTGATGAGTTTTTTTTTTTTTTTTTTTTTTTTTTTTTCAACTTAAACGTTTATATATAAATCAGGTTAATTCTTGGTATAATAAAAAATAATAATGCTACATATTCCCTATAAAATTAGTCATCATCAGTCCTATAATTTGCAATAATTCAATTTTTTAAAAATATTAATCCAGCTTTTAAAAGTTGGACTAATATTTTTAAAAAGTTTGATTATTACATATGATGACAAAATATGACTGATTTTATTTGTGGTGTACATATACAAAAAATTTCTCAACAAAAAATCAGTCAACCCGACTAACAACTCAATTTTAGTGTGCACATTAAATACCTATTAAAGTGCACATACTAACAACTCAATTTTAGTGTGCACATTAAATACCTATTAAAGTGCACATACATGTCAAATTTAAATGGTTGAATGAATTAACTGAATTTTTATTGTACACCTATAGCGACACTTTATAAATAATAATATGACCTCAATAATTTATAAAGATAGTTCTTGAGTAAAATTGAATAGTATAATGTTACACCAACCAACATATTATACAGAGCAATTGCAAGAGATACAAAAAAAAAAAAAACCAGTCAAAACAGCTAACAAATAGGAATTTGGACCACAATTACTCGGCCCATTAAGAATATACTCATGATTAAAAGTGCTATTTGGGCCATAAAGTGTTAAATGGGCTTTGTTGGCTGGTTTTTTGTTGTGGCCCAAACATTTGTGTATTATATATAAGATATCATTCTGCTGTAGAGTAAATAATAAGATATTATATATATATAAATATACAGAGAAAATATATTAAATTGAATCAGATACTATATTATTTCCGATACATATATTTACATAAGATTAATACTTAGCTACTTATATGTCAAGAGTAAATAATATAAGAATCAAATTAAAATTTGATGAACAAATCAAATTGTTATTAAACTAAAATCAATCTAAATAATCATAAGGTGTTATTTTATTAATAAAAATAAAATGAACTTTCTAACACGTTTCTATTATTAATTAACACAAGACAGATAGGCAAATTCTTATTATAATTTGATCGACCACTAATGCGTTGAAAATCTCAACTTTTTCTTACGTTTAAGTTAACAAAATGGAGCGTCGTCGTAATAGTGCAAAGAAAGAGACTCGATTGTCATTTGCAAGAAGGACTC
Organism: Aeschynomene evenia; assembly: GCA_013621005.1. Lineage (NCBI taxonomy): Eukaryota > Viridiplantae > Streptophyta > Magnoliopsida > Fabales > Fabaceae > Aeschynomene > Aeschynomene evenia. The sequence continues at coordinate 6,189,582 of CM024266.1, forward strand.
AACTATATAGACTCAAATTTACAATAAATCTTATATATGATAATTATAATTTTTAATTAAATTTTAAATAATTAATATATTATTACTTATAGAATTTAGTATAAATTTGAGTCTAAATATATATAAATCACAAATGCTTAAGGCACAACAAAAAATTAGCCAAAACAACCAATAAAATCCATTTAACGCCTTATGGCCCAAATAACATTTTTAATTATGAGTATTTTTTTTAATGGGCTGGGTGATTGTGGCCCAAATTTCTATTTATTAGCTGTTTTGACTGATTTTTTGGTGTGGCTCTAACTATACTTTATATAAATACTATTCTTATCATACCATATTATATATTTCGTTAGTTAATTCGGATACCGATTTACGTGGGAAAAGGATAAACTATTATATATGTGAGATGTGTCTATCTACTCAGCTCTTTGCTTTTTCCACCTGTATGCATAAGTCACAGTCTAAGATAGATAACAATTATTAAATTCTAATAAGTCGTCATTTACATATATACATCTATCAGCTGGAATTTCTGAAAATACATACTTCGATTTTATATCGTGGTCAATTCTTCAGCTAGCTTTTCAATAGAAATCGACGAAGTTTAATGCAATTTGAATCATTGTATTAGATGCGTATGTTGAATACTTTTAGGTTTTGCGCAGACTTATATATGTTAGAAATTCTTGCTGCACATTAAAAAATAAAACAGTCAACCGATTCGACATAATATGAATAACGTACATTACATATTATGTACAATATATATGACATATTATAACATATATTTACTACTAGAAAAGTGAGTATTTTTAATATTAAATGTGTCAATAAAAGTATTATCAATAATAAAAGTAATATTGACAATTAGTGACCGTCGAAAATACTTAAAACTAGTTTATCAGTATTTTCAAAGATCATTAATTGTCAACAAATAGTTTATAACTATTTTCAACGGCACAAATGTCAATATATCTTTTTTTACAATACTTTTATCAATATTTTTCGATAACCACATATTAAAAATATCATTATTGTTGTAATTGTTGCAACACTATCATCAATTTGTACAATATGTCATATATGATGTGAATGATATGTGATATATGAGAATATATAATATATGTTGTGGATATATATATATGGTGCATGCATGTTGGAATTGTTCAGAGCTTATATTAATTATTTAGGTCATTGAAACCATGCTAAGCTAGCTATCCGTATGTATTATGATTGCATGAGAAATCAACGTTCAACAGAAATATATTCAATTTGTATTCAACGTCTACTATCTATGTTATACAATGTGTGTTATACGTATAATACCACGCATTTTGTAATATGGATAACATTGAATACAAGTTGGATGTATTATTTTTGTTGTACGTCAAGTATTATTTGATGAGAAATTGTTGTAATATATTCTTAATTAAAGAGCCAAGTTACTTTGACATATACGACTCATAAACAAAACCATCATTCACGAGTCCCATCGCACATTTTTTACTTTCTCTCTATATTATTATAGTAATTTGATGCGTACAAAAAAATCAGTTTAAAAATAAAAACCCAAAACATTATTTATGTGCACTCTTTAGTACATATGTCTACTTTTGGGATGCATATGCATAAATAAAAAAAGTATACAATATATAACATATAAAATTGAAGAAAATATACAATATAGACGGAAGTAGATGTAGATACACAAACACATGATTAGATATTAAAGTATTTTGTCACTCCATTACAAGAAATTGATTGTTACTCACACTTAGTTACTATGGTCTATGGGGTCGTGTTATAATCCCTTTTGTTAATATGTAATGGTGATAAAGTTAGGTAAATTAGTGAGGGTTAATCTTTATGACCACCTTTTTCTCATGCGTTATCATGATTTAGGTTTAATAATTCTTAACTTCACGTGTTAATGGTAATCTATAAATTAAAAACCTTTATAAACGAACCCAAAGGATTATAAATTAACACGTACTTTGGGTGAATCTTACTCTCATCAACCTAAATTTTCAGGTTAAAAAAAAACAATTATGAATTGAGCTAGTTAATATCTTAATTCACCTAATTGACTTTTTGCCCATATATTACCAAGACTATTCGTACTAAATATAATGAGTGAAATATATAAAACTATTCATTTCATGACTTGCACATTCAAGTTGTTAGTTTTTTAAGTGCATTGTGAGTCTTAAATCCTCACTCATTAATCCAAATCATAAGTGTGATTTTTAATCATATTTTACCTAAACTCTTGACTTTTCCAACGAACATATTCATATAATATGTTTTATTAATAATATTAAAGAATATATGATGATAATGAAGACTTAGAAGATGGAAATATATCTATAACGTTCATGACGCATCCCACGAGAAAAAGTTATGTCGATTCTATAATGTCCATATATAATATTCTTGGAATTCTTTTATATATGTATCACCTAATTTTTAAGACACGGCATGCTTTTATTTTCATTTAACATTTAGTATATTATTTAAGTCAAAGAAAATTTAATATTGATTAGTTTGAGTAACTAAATATATATAATTAATTAAGAGTGTATACATCATTACTTATTTCAAAATCCGAAGCCATTGAATATTAAATATTTAGAAGATAACCTCAAAGAGCAAGCATGACATAAAAAATATATATTGTGTCAATGGCAAAAACGATTACTTTCCTAAACCCTAATAATGAGATAATATAATATATAATCATTGCATGACGTGTTAAAAAGTCAACTTTCCCAAAAACGAACTCATCAACGGATAGGTTGAAATAGTGACTGTCAAAGTGATGTTGATTAGTTAAAAAAAAATCAGGTTTTGATGGAAAAAAAATTAGTATAAATGATTTATATATAATTATATTGTAAGCTATGGAAGTTATTTGTTGAAAAGCTTATCTCTCTCTTTAGAAAAATTATCTTATTTCTCTCTATTATTTTTAGCAAAATGCTACCTAAACAATAAAAGTTATATAATAGTTATATAACAATAATATTTGCCGTTAAATTGTAACAGTTTGGATGGAAGAGTTAATTAATATTAATACTAGTTTTATAAGGAGGTCAAGTATAGACTTCTTTCAAAAAAAGAAAAAAAGATCAAATAGACTAATTTTTTTATTTTGAACGGAATGCTTTTATGTTGGTCATTTTATACTTCAAACTTCAATTTGATAAATGCAAATCCAAACATACACTTTAATATCTTTCATGTGTTTGGGTCCAATCATAATATTTCATTTGACAAACCAAATGGAGCAAGAGGCCGGAATGTATAAAATCAATTAGCCCATTAAATTAGGTAATCATCTAGATTCCTAAAACTCCTTAAGGCATTATTGTTTAGCCAAAAAATAGAACATAACCATATTTTTGAGGCAAAAGCCCAATTTTTGGACTAAGGTTTGTAACAAAAGAGGTCCAAGCCCAACTATGAAGGGGAGATTATTTGAACCAACAAGAGAATATTCCTCTCTGATCATTACTAGATTGCCTTTGATTAAGTGAATAAGATATTAATTTTTATACACTCCAGCTAGAACATAAGTTAAGTATCACAAAACTAAAATGTGATTTTAGTTTACCAAGAATGTAATGAACTTCCAATCAATTTCATTTAAAAAAAGAAGATACAAATATGCCTGTGTCGTTTCTTTTCACATAAAAAAAAACCTCTATATTTTATTAGCCACATTAAGATTAAGAATGTTAAAACCAATTGTAACAATGAAAGAATAAGCCATCAAGAACACACACTGTACCTTAACCTCACCCCCTAACACTCAAATTACAGCAAAAACACATTGGGAAACAAAACTAGGAACCATCAAATTCATCATCCTCAGAAGGAGTTCTTGATGGTCTTGTAACGGTACAGAACCCTCTTCTTCTTGTTTGATGTGTTATCTATGGTGAGAACAACTTTGCCTGCTTCATTGTTCCTGAAAGTGTTCCTAATAGGCCCTTCTTGTGACCCCATCTTCTTCCCTTTCTGAACAATGATTGTGTATGAACCCTCATCTGTTGGAATAAATTCCTCCTTGTAACTTACCTCCCAACCAAGCACTGTCACATCCCACCACAAACTGTTTCCAACCTATACCAGATGCAACCAATAACCCTTTTTTAGTCCAATAATTTCAGAAACCACACTATAGAATATAATTTCAAGGGTTAAATTAAAATCACATTAGTACCACTAATTCAAATCATAACCATTGATTATAGAATAGTATCTAAAAGATTATTACATCACATCAGTACCTAAAAAAAATAATTTGTCATTAATTATGTTCTGGACTTTAAGATGTGATATCACACTTTAGAACTACTAAATATCTTTCAAAACTTATGGCATATAGCACACGTTGAATATTTGATGCATGTATTTTCGATATACAACAAGCATTACTGATTAGTATTTTAGTGATATCACACATAATCAACAATTTCATGAACTAATAAAAGAAATGCAAGTTTACTCCAAAATTTTAGACTTAGTAGTAACTAGGTAGTACCTCCAATGCAGGAATCTCAATAGTTGCTGTTGATGCAGCCTTGAGAGTTAGTTCTGAAACAGCACCATCTTGGGAAGAGAACTCATTGTCATTTTCCCTCTTGAAACCACCATATTGAACTGGGATCTCCTCAATTCGAATGTACCTATTTTGAAACAAAATTAATCCAATTAAAATCACTTATGAGCAGCTGCTACTAACAAATAGCCATTGAAGCTTAAGAACAAAGACAAAAGAAAAACAAAACTGTTAATAATGGATGAAAATAACATACTTGGTCAGTGTTTCAGTGACCTTAGCAGGACGAGCAACCACAAACTTTCTCTTTGTTCTTTGTGTCAAGAAAGGAGACAAAAGTGCATTGAAAGCATAGTACCAGAAAGGAACATTGATGAAAATCTACAATGAAACACCAAAACAACACATTCAACAATGTACCAATACATAAAAATATCAACACAATATATATATATATATAAGCACATTGCTAATTGAATTTAAAAGCAAGTGACTTACATGTTTGGCCACCATTTCAGGGTAATTATCCTGCAAGAGTGAAACAACTTGCTTTGTTGCAACCCTAAGCTCTTTCTTAGAGGGTCCAGGTGAATTCTTAAGGTCATTGATCTGAAGCAGAGAAGTGACACCACCAGGCTTAAAATTCAGCTTCTGAATACCCTTTTCCATCAATTGGCACCTCCACCTCAAGAACTCACTTCGCTTCTCCTCAGTCCCAAAACACTTCTGGTAAAGCTCTTCACTGTCAAATGCACCATAGATGTTGTAGCAAACTGGGTGCCCTTCATGATCAACCCCATTCATGTATGCTGCAGAGGCCAAATCAGCCCCAAAATCCTCATCAACAATTGAATCAATCTTTGATTCCTTCCTCCACTTTAGGGTCTTCTTAAGCATCTCAAATGCATCATTGACTTTGAATTCCCTTGCCCTTAGGAACTTCAGAAGCACCACATCAGTGCCTTCAAATCCTTTGCTTGGCAAAAGGGGTACCCCCCAAAGGGACACATCCTTCTCCACTTCAACCTTTTTCTCCTCCTCCTCTGTTTCTTCTTTCACTGGTTCCACAACACCTTCAGGACTCGCTTTTTCTTCATTCTTCACTTCTTCTGATTCTTCCTTCTTCTCTTCAGCAGCAACTGGTGAAGCTTCATTCTTCTTTGGCTTTTCCTTCTCAACAAAAAGGGTGTTTCCTGTTATAGCTTCCTCAAGCTTTTCCTTGAGCTCATTCAAGGCCTGTTTCTCATACTCCTTAAGGTCAGAGAGGAAGTTGCTTTCTTCCTTGTAAGATGAGCTCTTCTCAACTGTTTTGGGCTTGGATTCACCAGCAGCTACCACCACATCATCTCCTTCAGCAACCTTCTTCTCTTCTTGTTCCGAAGCAACAACTTTCTGTGGCTCTTCAAGAAGAGCCTCAGAACCTGCTTGAGCTTCTTCTTGAGCCTTAACCTCAGCAGTCATGGTTACAGACTGAAATAAAAATCAAAACTTTAGATGAACCCAGAAATCTAAAAGTGACAAAAGATAAGAAAAACACAAAAAGGGAAAAAAAAAAAAAACAAACAAACAGAGATACACCTACCTCAGTGATGTTACAGAACAGAGAGAATATGTTGATGAGTTTTGGGGTGTGTGTGTTAGTATTTGTGATAGAGAGAAGGGTAGTGAGGAGTGAGGGGTTATATATAATAGAAAAAGGATGAAGAAGTGAGTAGTGTTAGGGGCCACCAACGGTAACATAACTGGATCCACCGCAGAGGAGCCGTTGGAGGATTCTTGTTCCCGAGGGAGGGATTTGCTTTGCTTCTCTGGAGGCCAGCAAATTTAGGCGTGAAAAGCATCAATTTTAGGTCCCACCATTACTATGCTTCCTTCATGGAATGGAACTATCTTACAAGTGTACTTCAATTCTTAAAATTTTGTACATATTTTGCTGTCTAATTCTATTTTTATCTGATTATTAGTATATTTTTCAAGCTGATGTACTTATTATAAAGGGGTGGAAAAATAGGTAAATATGTCTGGTTTATGCTTGTATTTTACTATTTTTATATGATATGATAAAGATGATATATTGTTAACTGTCTAAAATAAGAAAAATCTCTGGACTTATTATTAGCCTTTCTTTACATTATGAAGATAGAAAAAAAATACAAAATTTTCTTTCAACAAAATATTTTTTTTTATTTCATATTATTTTCAAAAAGTGAAGATAGGACATAAAGGATTCTTTTCCAATAATATCCATGTATATTATATATTTACATCTATATCTTTAATTTAAATTTTTCTCACAACCAAAGATCGATGGTATTGAGTATTGATAATGTCTCTTTAAATTTTTTTTTCTTTTGTCTTTATTCTCTGTCTTATTCTTTTAATTTTCGTATTTCTGTCTAAATACAAAATCAAAATAGAATCTTAGAGTTACATACACCATGTCTCAAGAAAACAGAGATTCAAACTTATAATTTGTGATATAGAAAACCTTATTTTTAAACTAATTTATCCATTTTACACAAAATACCTTGCAAAATAGAAGTTACACCAAACAAATAACTGATTTTGTGGCTAGTAATGTTAGGCTTGTCATGCTTAATAATAATAATAATAATTAAGAGAAAGGAATCAAATACTAGTAGTGGGAAAGCATGCTGTTAAACTCTCTTGGCTTTTTCTTCACAAATGTCTTTGGTGTTCTTATGGCTGTCCGCGGCCTTTAATCTTGGAACGTGGCACCTCATCATTGGCATAAAAAAATTGATCCTTTGTTTGTTTGACTTGGTCTTCTTTCTAAGCACCTTACTTAGTTGGCTAGAGACAAAGCATTACATCTGGTAGATTTGTCCAGTTAAAGCATCTACCAATTCATTTGCCTAAGAGAATGATTCTTTCTACATTTTCTGGCAGAGATTTCTTAATAATGAAAATATTTCATTCTATTAATTTATGCATAGCATTTATCATATTGCATTTTGGTATCAATCATTCATGTGATAGACTCAAGTTTGTGGAAAGGGTCAACCATCGAAGCTGGGAGGACATGTGTGTGTGTTTTTCTTAAAAAAGGTACTTAACCCTCTCTTTGGTTTAGATGAAAATGCAAACATTGAAAAGGGAAGAGGGAAAAAAAATGCTTTGAAAGGTGAGCTTTTCTCCTCAGAGGAACACAAGGGAGAAGAGAAAAGAATGGCTCATCATGATTTGGAATCCTTTGTTGTAAAATATAAATACGTCCAATTAGTGTTCAACGTATGTTATACATAATACGTAATGTGTGTCCTACGTACATGTGTTGTGTTATACATATGACTGTGTGACACATATTACGTATTATGTATAGTACACGTTGGATACTAATTGAATATATTTATGTTATCCGACAAAGATTACTTATGTGAAATATTAGTTTTTGTTAGTTCCACAATTAATACAATTATGATATAACTCTATTTGACTGTAATTTCTTTAAAAAAAAATTGAGATCTATTATAATGATAACCGATTGAACTTTTTAAGTATTTAATTAAGGATTCAATTCAATTCTCAACGATATATATAAATAAATCTGATAATCAGAAAATTTAAACCCTTATATAAAAATTCTTACTTCCAAAGGATTAATCACTATAATAACTCCTAAGCAATAAGGAAAAGGAATTCCACAAAAATCTACTAATTTGATTATTGCATAATGACTAACAATGAAGATAATTCTCACCTATTTTATAAGCCAAAATAGTGCACTTATATCTCTAGCAAACTAACTGCATAAGCTAAAGGAGAATACATAATTTACCTAAAGAATAGTGGTAAAATTACAAACTTACACTAAAGATGTTCATTAGAAGAACTATGAACGAACAGCATTCACATAATTTACAAACAACAGACAAGATTGCCATATCCTAATAGGGCTAAAACTTAACTTAAGAATGTCATCATCTGTCACTACTTTAAAGAGGGCTTCAATTTTGGAACCTTGAAGCTGGAAGAGAACAGTTTCGGAGTCTCGGAGATGAGAATAACTGGGGCTTGTTTCCTCTTCTTCAAGCTTGTATTTCCCTGGAGATTAAGGATTCAAGGAATGGTAAACAAAAGTAAGAAGCATATTCATTGATTATATATAAAAACTGAAATCAAACTTCTTAGGATCTTGAACCATCTATGTCTAAACTATACCTTTCCAGATAAATTTGCAGGAGCACGGGCATCAGGAGTAGATATTTCATTTTTCACAGGGACTTTTCTTTTCCCGCCACGCTTACTGGTTCCCGCATCAGAAGTTTTAGTTCTGTCTGAGCAACGGTTTAAAATAGGCTGAGTAAGTTGTTGGTCTTTGCTGGACTTTCTGAAAGATCCCAGCTCGCCCGATAGCCTTTGTAGTTCTTGGTTTAATCTTTCTGTCTCAGCCTCCATATTAGCCACTTTACTTACTAACTGTGAGATAGTACTATCCTTTTTATCATTTTCTGACTGCAGTTGCTCCATGCCGGAGACAAGTGCTCTTATCTTCTCATCTGCTTTTCTCACTTCTGCTTCTTTAGATCTTAATTTATTAGTTAAGTCTTTCTCCATGATATTATATTGATTCCACACAAATTTCTTTTCTGCCAAGAGTGCCGATACCTCTGAATCTTTTTTCAAAGCAAGATTCTCACATTCTTCTTTCAATCTTCTGAATTCGTCTTTGATTTTCAAGGAACTCTCCTCTTCTTCAGTATTGTTCCGAGTGGACTTGGTCTCACTATCAGTTTTTCTTTTCTTCCTCTTGTCAGTATCCTTCAATGCCGTTCCTTGGTCCTGTTAGAGAGAGACCAATCAGCATAATGAATGCATACAAACAAACCAGAGAACTAAAAAAATATGCAAATGTGGACAGTGAACATACCTCTCCATTTGAGGATTTGTGAGAAAGTATCTCAAACCAAGCTTTAAAATCTGCTAACTCATCCTCTGTATTCTCTGTAGTCAGGAAATAGTCAAGAACCGTAGTCAGACAAGTTTCAAATTAACACAGTACAAATCCTGTATTTCAAAAACCCAGAAAACTTCCACAGAGTTGCAAAAATGAGAGACATGGCTAGAAGTGATCAGGTATTTCACAATCTAAGCAAACCTTCCCAGTCATGTACCGTATAATGTCACACGCAGCAAATGCATGTATCTAAACTGAAAATCTAGAAGCATTATATAAAGTAGATTCACTTGTAACAGAAGAATTACCCAGGATCTTTCAACTTTCATGGATGGAAAGGGAAATGTTCACAATTTCACATTCTAAGCCAAGTCTTACAGTCACTGATCAACATAAACATACCCACATTCAAAATATTACAAGCTTAACCATGCTCCTACACTCCTATGCAAATAAATAATCCCAATCCATGCTTGACTAAGTTCCTCTATTAGTATGCAGTGTTCCTCCCACAACTGAACTCAAGCATTTAAAAGTTAAAACTAAAATTCTACATTACTCAAAAGCAACACACCAAGGGTAACACAAAACAATAGCACAAAAAAAAAAAATCTAACTTGATTTTGTTTGAAGATTCAATTGATTAGCAGACTAAAAGAAATTAACTAAAAAAGCAATTTTCTTTCAATTTATCTACCCAAAAGAAAAAGAACACAAAATAAAATAAAAGAACAACCAGAGACATAAATGAAGCAAAACAAAAGACGCAGACCCAAAATCCATTTGATGATGGAAGCCTCCCCGTGCTTGTTACCCAGAACCCAATCCGCTTGCGCCGCCTCCAGCATCCGCTTCTTCTCCTCATACTTCAAAGCTCCCTTCATCTACACAAAAATGCCCAACAAAATCAAACAAAGTTTTCTCTTTTTTATAAAATTAAAAAGAAAAATTTTCCCTCTTTTTGCTCGAGACAGCGAAACCCTAAAAGAGAAGAATTGCTATGGGTACCTGGGAGATCTGGTGGCTGTGAAGGCGAATATCAGAGGCCCGTGCCTCGTGCTGCAATCGGAGTCGGTCTTCGAGGAACTTGTGCTGCGTTGCGAGGGATTGAAGCTGGTTCTGCTGCTTTCGCACCATTTGAACCAACAGGTTGAAGATGTTTCCCCAGTTTCTACGCTCCAATGGTGATGAAGATGAAGCCTTTGGAGATTTCTTTGATCTTGTCTCGCGCATTGCAAAATTTTCCAGAATCAAATACACAGAAGAATAAGAAGAAGCAGAAGAAGAAGAAGAAGAAAAGGACAAAAGCTTGTTTAAGAAATCAGAAGAAGTGAAGTGCTTGCAGAAGCAGCAGCAATATTTTTAGTTAACGGGATTTTGCAACGGTCAATTTTTCGCGTCAGCGTCTGAGAGAGAGAGAGAGAGAGAGAGAGAGAGAGAGAGAGAGATTTCAAAATAAAGTGCGTGTCGTTTCGTTTTCTGAATGAAAATGCAAATAGAGGAGACAGTGATCTACGTAGTTTACTGGAATTGGGTTGGGCTTCATCGAACATATTTGGGCTTTTTAAAGCCCAAATAAACGTTTGGAGCATGATGGGCCTCTCCCAAAATAATACATTTAATCATCCACTTTTATTTCAATATCTTATAAAGTACCAGTGTTCATCAACCAAAAAAAAAATTACCAGTATTCTAATATGAGTTTAATTATGATACACTGTCAGCTAAGTACATCCATTGATTTGTGTAACTTTTTAATTAGTGATGATTGAGTTAAAGATTTTTACTGATGTGTCAATCTATGATTGAATGTCTGTATAAGATTATTTTAGACTGACATTAAATTAAAATTAAACTCTTCTAATATAATCAATTGTCATAATTTAATTATTAACTTGATGGATTTAAATAAAAATGGAGTAGTAGGAGTGTAGGACATTGACAATTACTTAATCACTTATTCGACTAATTTAACCATAACTCAATCTCACATCCCCCTATAACTGATAAAATATAATTCAGTAATCCTATCAATTGACACTAATTAATTCTGCTGCCATATATATATATGAGACATGTCGATGCCTAATTTCTTGATTAGAATGATATTTGATATACAATCACCAAACAACAAATTGCAGTGTTATGACAATTTTTGTAGTAATCTTCACAAATTGCACTGAATAATTTATCATTTCACATAAACTTTCGTAAATGTGTTATGAATAACTCACATTTATAGTTTTGAATAAATGTGCTTTTTGTAAATGTAGTTTAACACTGGAATGCAAAAATGTACTCTATTTCACCATATAGATTATAGGTCATATTATACAACCTATGATGATGAAAAAAACTTAGTCTGCAATTGTATACGGCTCAGCATTTTCAACTGTTCTCTTCAAAGCATCAGCTCCCATGTACTTGAGAACCTATTCCCACAAACCACAAAAACGAAATAATTATATCACAAAGAAACACCATTTGCATTTGAAAGGGAAAAAATAAATGTATAATTTCTATGTACATATAAGGTATACAACTTTTTTACACTGACATTCAATTATGTATTGTCATATTAGCAAAGGTAGTTGAGCCTCATATTACTTGAAAAGTCATCCGAAATGGATTGAATTAATTGGATGACTCAGTGTAAAAGAATTATATTGTCGGTACATAGAAATTAAACTCATAGTAGAATACATGCATTATGTCATTAAATGAGCCCTGAATCTTAGAAGCTCCAAAAGGCAGTAGTAAACTAAAATTTAATTTGCCCTACAAAGGGAAGAAAATATCAAAAAAGGATAAAGTATGGATATTCAATGTTATACCTCATTTGCATCTTTGAAGGAGTTTAATTCATCTTTCTTTGGCCAGTGCACTTGCCAACACCTGATATCCACAAAGGGGGACATGGTGCAATGTTAGTAAAAGCAAATATAATCATTATAGTCCTAACAATAGAGAATGTTTAACTTATCCTCAAAAGTAAAAACCAATAAAACTAGAGAACCATTATATATGCAATCTTGCTGAATTTAATTGTATATGGACAACCTAGGACTAGTTGGCACTTAGGCAGGATATTTCATGATTGAAAATTCAATCTGCAAATGCAGGCATGAAACTTAAGAGATCAAATCTTATGCATTAAGCAGGTCATGTACCATCAATATCTGTCTCTTGATAACCAAGCATTAAGTGTAAGTTACCCATTCAACACACTGTGCAGTGCATAACTATTAACTAAGCCACAAGGTCTGCATTTATATTCAGTAATTCCTTACTATAACATGAAAAAATAAATGATTGCATATATGACCTTTCTGGACCGAGGCGCCGTGCCAGCTCTTTAGCTAAAGCTCGACCTGGTGGATCATTGTCAGTTGCCAGGATGATGCGAGCTACCTAAAAGAATAAACAGAGTAAACAGGGCTACGAAAGTGCTCAATTCTACTTTAGATAGATCCAACTGGAAGAGAAGAAACTAAATACACGTTCCATTTTTCCATACCTTATCGAAGTACGGTTTGCAGTTCCAGAGGTATTGGAATGCAGTGTCCTGACTTCACAAAGACAAGGATGAAAAATTAATAGATTATAGAGAAAATTTTATTGGAAATCATTAATAACTGAGAACAGATTAATCTCATGCACTTTTGATTTCAGTGAGATTAAATTATGTACTTCAAATGAGGATGTAGAAAGACAAATACAAATGGAAGATTGGATCATTGATCAGGGAAAGAACTATCACGCAAATTATAACAATATCACACATTTTCAATAGGAGGCAAATCTTTTGCAGAAACTTTTCCTGGTGCACCCCCTGGAACACTGACGCAATTCCGGAAGCCAGCCTCCTCAAGTGAAAGCTTATCAATTTCCCCCTCAACCTATTATAATCATCAGACTGTAAGAATATCTTCAATTCTTTTTCTAGAAGTCATATTGGGCACTTGCAAAACAAAGAAAAAGAGGGATGGTAAAAATAAGAGAACAGAATTTACAATGATGACTTCATCTGCATGACTAATATCATCAATTCCATATAGCATCTTTTCAGTACCTCTTCCCTGAATATCAAATTTGGAAGTTGAATGAACATTAGGTTAGTTGGTATCCAAATAATAAATTATATTTCATATACAAGAAGTTTGAAGTTTCCAGAAAAGTGAGAACAATTTTAGGCACTCGTGTTCTATAAATTTATCTATAAGCAACTACCTTTAACCCATCTACTGATAAAATGTAACTTATCAATAGTTGATTGCTCTATTAAGGATTGATTAGAGAGTAATATCAAGAACTTATTATTGATAGGTTGAATTTTCTGATAGATTTTTATCTCTCCACCTAAAAATTTTCTGAAAATTGAGGCATAGGCCAATACAAAATTTCTTCCAGCCTTCCTGACAATGTAGTCATTAGTCACATTTCTTCAGCAAATGTACACATCATGCTTGTTATATTTCAAGTTTAAAGAGCTAGATTAACATCCCAACATAGTTCAAAATAGAAAATGTACCTGCCAAAACCTTTTCTCCATTGTCCTGTACTTGCAACCAACAACCAACCCATTTTGTTTATATGTAAAAGCAATGATAGGCTGCATAATTTTTGCAATACACAAAAAAGTTAAGCATTGATAACTATTTATGCTCTCAAGAACTAAACCATGTTTAGAAATGTGCACCAAAGATCAACAGCAAAAACAAGTAAGCCTTGTCCACACAAAGTGGGATTGGCTACATGGATCATGTTTACCAAAGATACCAAGCAAAAAACAAAGACTGTGAAGTGTGCTAACAACAATAATTCTGAATCATGATCTTGTACCCACCAAAATCAAAGAAAAATAAAAATGCATGAGTACCATATTAGTAGAGGATAGCGAACACAAATTAGACATCTGAATTCTCTTTTTTTTTCTAGCAATCAATGAGAACAAAATTTTCAAGCATAAAATAATAAACTTGAGGTCTCTAAAAGCACTGTTGAAATACCTTATTGTCAGGCAATTGCCTAACAGCATTCCTGTTTAAGGTTTTCTCTGATATCGACCTCTCCTTAAAGTAAGCAATAAGCTAAAACAGGGAAAAGTTAAACAAAAACATAAGTTAAACAAATAGAATAAAAGACCTTCAGAAGACCTGAGTATAACAACGACTAACAGCAAACAGAGGGAGAAAGGCCATTCAGAGAAATATGCAGTTTTTCTCAAACTATTGCTATTAACTTCTGAAATTGGGAGAGATAAAAGAAGCAATTTGAATACCTTGGGACCAAGTGGTTCCAATCCTAAGCTTTCTTCAGTCATTTGTCCATAAAGCTTGGCATTAGCAGCAACCGTACTCTTGTCATCTGCAAAAACCTATAGCCAAAACATCATATAGAAGTATGTCATCCCATTAGAACTTTATGTTTGAGAGGAAACATAAATATCTATATAGTCATGTCATGTTACCCGACCAGCCCAACCACATGTAACTCGGAAACATCTCCACATTGCAAGTTCACTAAAACACAAATTTGCCATAACATGTCAGTCCAAAACACATACAACTACAAGCACATCTCAAAGCAAGTTGAAAGAATAATCTTACCAATCAGAGATAATGTGAAAAGACAAACTCCTCTCCTTTAATTTCCCACCTTTGCACTATGATATATCAAAACAAACCAGATTCAGAAACCCAGTTGAAAAAAATTAACACATATAGAGACTAAGTGCTGAAATTAGATTACAGTCTAGGAAAAATGATACCTTTGGACAAAAGAGGTTATGGTACTGCCCAGGTATACAAGAGTTGTCCAAGCTGATGCCAAGAAGCTCCATTTTATGCTTCAAAATCTCTACTTTGGGTGCACCAAAGGCATTATTGTCTACAACCTGCTTCTCACCACCTACAAAAACAATCCACACAAACATAACACAGAAACCAAAAATATATATATATTTTTTAAATAAAATTACCATCATCTTCCAAAAGAAAAAACAAAATACTAAACCTATTTGGCTTACCCAGAAAATTAATACCAACACACTAAAATAAATGGGGGAAAAAAGGGTATCCTTGGAAAGTGAGAAGAACTGGTTACCTGGAGGGGAGGGTGCATTGGTGGCATGAGATATTGAATGGCGGCACCAAATAGTGGCAGGTCTTGTTGTGGGTGAGAATGCTGCATAGGTTTTGGGAAGCAACTTAGAGAGAAGGAATTGGGTACGAGGACGACATAGCCAGTGATTCTGAATCACTGACATTTTTGGTCCTTGTGTGATTTTCTGTATGATTTGATCTTCTTCTTCTTCTCTGGTTTGCAGTATAGAGCAGTGGCCTGGGTTTATCTGTTTGTTTCACTTCCGGTGAAGGTCAAAACTGTCGTACACAACAAAGGTGAACAATGTGGTCCACACACACACACACAATTTTAACCACATCTTGAAATGTGGTTAAATTCAGTTTAAATATTTGGATGAACTAGCCTTGCGCATGCTTCTAGTAATAGTAAATGTGGCTAGATTTATACTTATTTTAGCATGGTTATAAAAACCGGTTCGGACCGGCCCGTTCGATCGCGAACCGAACACTTGACCGAGTCGAGCCTCTAATTGGATTGGATACGTACCAGAACTGGTAAAAATCAGTTCGACTCGACCGAATCTTAGCAGAAACGGCATGGGTTTGATAACCCGGACGGGATCATACATTTTTGGTAGCGTACCCATTCTAAAAGAAATACCCTGACCTAACTTGTTCTACTTCTTAACGGCCAAATCTCACACTTCAAACCCTACTACCCAGAGACTAAGAGCCGTCACCCTGCCCAGTCGCCATCCTAACACGTCGTAGCGTAATACATAATATAGTGTACATATATCTATCATTTTTATTTATCATTTTGAATTATGTATCTTCTTTAATATTATGCCTTTTTTTTAAAAAAAAAATATGTTAAATAAAAGTGATACTATGTATTATTATTTTTTGTATACATGAACTTGATCCCCATAAAAAATCAGGCTAGGTCTGTCCTTGTTGATAGATTACATATAATTTTGTGATTAAATTATCTATTAATTCAGGTTGATTTGTTTAGTTGCACAATAATATTAGTAATGTAGATTACACATAAAATGTGTCTATTTAGATCTTCTTCCCTAAATAATTTTTTAATCTTTTTATTACCTAAATATCATTTGTACTAGATACTTTAATTATAGTAATATATATATTTTAAAGAATATTATAATAATATGAATTTTATAAAGTATTTTAATAATATATGTATTATAATTATTTTTATAATTATTTAGAAGATATTATAGTAATATACATGTATTATTATTCACACTCCGGATTGTGGCCCAATCCGACGGCCCAGTTCGGGAGTCCAATAGATGGCCCACAGTGCAAAAGGGATATAAGCGCAAGTCAGACCCAAAGGTCGGACCTCGGGCCTCATGATGGACGAGTCCAGACCAAGGCCTATTAAACCCTCGAGGCCCAGTGATGAAACTAGTGGCCTAAGGGAATTGGATCCGGAGCAGGACCCGGGTACTGGCCCATGGCCCGACCCGAGGTCGGATAAAGATAGCCCCCGATTAGGGCGGAGCATGGAAGCTAGTGGATAGCGACGCCGAGAAATCCGGAGCCACGATTGACACTACGCGGGACGCTCCTATACGCCGCGGAAAGCGGGGAGGCCGTTGCCCCGAGTCGCTCAGCGTTGGCAGTATGGAAACGGCTCAAAATCCCCGAGTATAAAATAGGGTGTTCCCATAGAGTATCAGGTACGCTTTCAGTTGAGTTCTCATACTTTGACTGACATTGACTTAAGCTTCGGAGTCCTTTAAGGGAAAACACCCCAGCGCCTTGGAGAGTAGCTGTGCGAGGAGTCAGATTCCGGCGGCAGTTCATACCTCGGTCAAATGTACGAAACAATTATCCTGTAATCTTTCTAATATACCAAATAAAATAATATAAATTATCGATTATATTATTCGCATATATCAAATAAAATAATGTGATCTACTGGTACTATTTAAATTCAATATATTAGTAATAAAAGCATTAGCTAAACAATATTCAATATAAATATTGTGTTTTCACGGTAATAAATTTTGAAAAGACACTGAAAAGTACAAAGTAACAAAGCGTTCTCATTTGCGGTGTGAAACCCTTTCCACTTCCTAATAAACCCTTCTTGCACGGTTCGTTTAGCTAAACTTGAGTCAGGAAAAATTGAGTTGATATGGAAGTGGCCAAAAATACTCCAAGCCATAGCCGAAAGCGTAGTAGAAGGGAATGTGATGGCATTAGATTGGAAGAGTTATTGGTACCAGAACAAGAAGAAGAAGAAAAACAAGTTTCTGATGGTGGCTCCAAACAAGTTAGGCCTATTACTGTTAGCCTTTCAGACCCAGATGTCCTCACTTGCTCCATATGCTTTGACTCATTGACTATTCCACTCTATGAGGTTGGTTTTTTAATTCATCCATCTTTGTAAATCTTTTGAAATTTCTACTTTGATATTTTATTTTTTTTCCTAGTTATTAATAAATAAATGAATTAATCTAGAACTATTATTTCAACAATATTTGACGTACAACATAAATACGTTCAATAAATATTCAATGTGTGCTATTATATAATACACAATGTGTGTTTTATGTATAACACATTCTGTATCATGTATAACACATGTTGGATGCTTGAATGTATTTCTATTGTTGTACGATAAATATTATTGATGACTAATTTGTTGATGCAAAATCTAATTTGATATATGTTTTTGGAAACCAAAACCAGTGTGATGATGGCCATATTGCTTGCTCTGCATGCTGTATCATTCATGACAAAAAATGTATCACATGCCCATCGCCCTTAAATCGTAGCAGAGCCTTAGAGAAAATACTGCAATCTATAAAAGTACCATGTCCTAATTCCAAATATGGTTGCAAGGAAACATTATGTTACAATTTGAAGAACAGCCATGAGCCTAATTGCATCTATGCACCATGTTCATGCCCACATTCAAACTGTAACTTTGTTGCCTCATCCAAGGAATTATCCCTTCATTTCAGTGACAAACATGGAAATTCTGCTGTGAAATTCACATATGACAAATCTTTTTATGTTACATTGAAGCCTAATAATGATGGGACCATTATTCTTCAAGAGGAAACTCAGGGCACATTGTTTATTCTGCATAACAATGTGGTGAGTAGTGTGGGGAATGTAGTGAATATAAGTTGGATTGGGCCTAAATCCTCTTCCAACACTCGGTTTCAGTATATTATTTGGCCTAGGATTGGGGAATATCATATGGCCTTTTTGAGTTTTGCTAAGAACATTCAATGTGAATCTACTACTATAGCTACTCTTTCATCAACGTCCCTTGTGCTTCCATTTAATTTCTTTGGTTGCTCTGAACCTTTGAAACTGGAAATTGAGATAATAGTGGATTTACTAGCTGAAGATATTATGCAATGATTCAAGAGGGGAACCTTATCCAGTTAGACTGATGAACTAATATTTTGTATTATGAACCTGTCTTAGTTATTATTGTAAATTTCATCTGTCTCTATATGAAATATATTTTTTTGGCATATATGTTCATTCAATGTTGATTTACATAAAGTAGAAAGCTTCTATTTAATTAGACATTAAGGGTTCTTAATATATTTAACTTGATAATGATATAGAACTTATTTTCCTATTTATGCTCGCTAGATTAGCTAGATGTGAAA
Source organism: Aeschynomene evenia (assembly GCA_013621005.1). Taxonomy (NCBI): domain Eukaryota; kingdom Viridiplantae; phylum Streptophyta; class Magnoliopsida; order Fabales; family Fabaceae; genus Aeschynomene; species Aeschynomene evenia. The sequence continues at coordinate 6,208,824 of CM024266.1, forward strand.
TTAGTGTCTCAATTTACTTCCCAATGTAAAACTCTGTTGAAATTGTTAAGGAAACTTCATAATTCAACGGGTGCTAGTGACAGTTTTAAACCAATTTATCATGTATGTTAAATTTTTTATGTATTGTTCTTCATGTTACATGTCAAAAGAAAAAAAAATGTATTGTTCTTGAAATTAATTTTCCTATGTAAGTTTCTATTTTTTTCCCTGGCGTAATTTCTCTTGATAGTTTCAACTTTCAACTTTCATTCTCACTCGACTACTACAAGTAGCAGCTAGCAGCATCGGGCAAAATGTTTGATGGAATTCAGTTCGAGCTACTCATACCTAGAGCCTAGAGCCCTGATCAATGTGACACATTCTGATCTGTAATTTGACTAATTTCTCTTGTATCAATCACTTATTACTATTTCATAGCAGTTAATAAATATACAATATACATCGAATACACTGATGTCACTGTATTTAATTATGGGTGATGCTAAATAAATAATATAAAATCAGCCCAACCAATTAATAAATAAGATATTGAGCCATTATTATTCAGTCCATTACAATCTCAATGATTATTTGGGACAAAACTAAAATTAAAATAGGTCTATTGGCTTAACGGGTTGGTTTTTCATTATTCACTTAGCATTATTGTTTAATTATTTATGTTAGATATTTAATTTACACAAATACTTGGGACACAACAAAAAATCAGCCAACAAAGCATATTTAATGCTTTATGATCCAAATAACACTTTTAATCATGAGTATATTTTTAATGGGCTGAGTGATTGTGGCTCAAATTCCTATTTATTGATTGTTTAGGCTGATTTTTTGTTATAACTCTAACAATGCTCTTTAATTTATTATCATTTATTCTTTTAGACAAAATGTTAGTGTACATTTTGGCAATGGACCTATTTTAATTTTAGTAATTAATTAAAATAATTAATAAATTATGTACATTGTATAATATATAATATAGATGACATATGTTACATATTTTATATAATATATATTACATATTATGCACATTATATATTATATGTAGAAAAAATAATGTTATAATATGTTATATATGTTATGCACATTATATAATACTGATAATATATAATATATATTTTATATATTACGTATTATGTATGATCTTTTAACTATTTTGATTGAGTTTTTTTTTTTACCGAGATTATCCATAATAATATTTGCCTATGAATATAAAGTGTATGACATTATTCAATCATAAATGAAACTTTATCGATATATAAATTTTTAAAAAAAATTATAAAAGTAATTAGAGATGGTACAATCTATCAGATCAATCACGTATGTGACATCTCCATGACAGATTGAAATCAATATTGCATAAAGTAACAATAATGTATAATGTACAACAGAAATACGTTCAATTTATATCCAATGTATACTATACATATGGATATAAATAGGACGTATTTATGTTATACATAGAATATTATTGATAAAGTAATTATGACATCTGTGTGAATTTAAAGCAGATAATAATTGACGGTAGCCACCCATTCCATTCTAGTGCAGAACCCACTATAAAGTGTGTGTTACCATGTTTTCTACAAGCTAAGCTGAGAAAGAAGTATTAGATATGGTGAAAAAGTTATCATCATCATCATTTGAAAGGAAAGAGGCCAAAAGCAGCCCAAGCCAGAAGCGGCGAAGGGATAATAGTGCTAGTACTATTGACAACAACAATGCTGGAAGAAGTGAAAAACAAGTTGAACATCAAGAGCCACATGATTCAACCAAATTTGAATGTTTTACGCCTAGATCATCATCATGTGGTAGAAAAGGTCTCGCATCAGAAGATGGGTCTATTACAGTGAGACTTTCAGACCCTGATGTGCTAGATTGTCCCATTTGCTTTGATTCCCTCACTATTCCAGTCTACCAGGTCTGCTCTCTCTTCTTCCCAATCATACTCAATGAGAATTTGTATATATCTATGTTAAGATTTTTCTATAAATAAATAGTAACAATTTGGTGTATGATTACAACTACAACATAAAGTTGCTAGACATTGCAATATCTTGGTGTGTCCAACAAATGCTGTTCGAAGATTATTAAAAAGAAAAGTGCATTAATATATAGATGAAATTGTTCTTTAAATATTATCTTAGCTTTTTTAATCTTTTGAAGTTTCTGTGTTGCTATTCTTGTTGCCTTTAGTTATTTATGTGTGGAAAGTCCAACAATGTTTTTATTACGAAAATACATCTAACAAACATCTAACTTGTATAAAACACAATGTGTGTTATACGTATAATGTGTGTTATACATATGTGTTTTATACATATAGCACTTATTACATATTATATTATGCATAGCACATGTTCGCTGTATGTATTTAACTATTTATGTACGACAAACATTATTGGTGGAAAATACCCATGTTAAGGCTATGTTAATTAATTGTGACTTGTTTGTAATTAACACCAGGTTTTTGAAGTAATATATGTTTAACCTTGATCGTTTCTTCTTTCATATGATTGTAATTTGCAAATCAGTGTGATAATGGCCATGTAGTATGTTCTGCCTGCTGCATCAACCTCCGGAAGAAATGCGCCACGTGCTCCAAACCCATTGGTTCGAACCGATGCAGAGCACTTGAGAAAGTTCTGGAATCTGTTAAAATACAATGCCCTAATGCAGAGTATGGTTGCAATGAGGAAGCATTAAGTTACTCAGAGAAGAATAGCCACAAGCTTAACTGCCCCTATGTGCCATGTCATTGCCCACATTCTGATTGTGGCTTTGTTGCCTCATCCAAGGACTTAATCATGCACTTCAGTGCTAAACATGGTGCAGAGCAGAGTTTTATGTATGATTACAAATTCTCTGTCACATTGAATTCTGATGAAAATGATGGGCAGCCCATTATCATCCTTCAAGAAGCTACTGATGGAAACTTGTTTATTCTGCATAATAATGTTGTGGGGCGTGCGGGAAATGCAATTAGTGTTAGTTGCATTGGGCCTAATAGTTCTGATGATCCTGGGTATGAGTATCAGATTTTTGCTGAATCAAAGGGATGCTGTTTAGAGTTGAAATCTGTTACCAAGAACATTCAAGGACCTGGTAATGGTGGTGGCATTCATTCTTCATCTGGGTTCCTCTTGATTCCCTTTGAGTTTTTTGGTACTTCTGAAACTGATGATGAAGCTCGAGAAGTGGAAATCCTCATAAGGTCATTAGAAGAAGATTAATAGAAAAATGTATTGGGGGAGTTTGATGAGAATTTTTTGAGCTCAGATATATGCAGTTTGATATTTATTTTGAGTTTTGTTAGTTATCTGAGCTGTGTTAAGAGTATGCAACATATATGTTGCAATTTCTGTTATGTGTCAACAAGTAGGTTTGCATGTATAAAGTATAGTATTGGAATTTAGGTGTGAATATTCTGATGATCTGCTAGTGGATTTCTATGGCTAATTTCTAGGTGTGTTTGTAATGTGGTCCTTAGTTTGTAACTGATTTTAAATTAATATTATGGTTTGCTTTCTTGTGTAATGTGTTCCTGTGAGAGCGGGGTTATGTTTAGAAGATGCAATTTCTTTTAGAATAACTGTTATGCTAACTCAAGATTTAACCTGTTATTAGTGGTAATGAGATTGAAGAATTGGGTTGAAATCACCTTACTAATCTACTATTTAAAAAGAAAACAGATGTGACAACATTAATAGTCGTACATTATAATTTATTTTGAGAAAAGTTTTTATGTATAATAAAAATTAAAAAATCAATCAAAATAGTTAATAGATTGTGTGCATATATATTACATATTATGCCAAATGCCTAATATATATCATATGTTGTAATATCATCTTTTTTATAACGTGTGATATATAATGTGCATAATATGTGATATATATTATGTACAACATGTAATATATATTATACACATTACATAATATATATTTAGTATAACATATTGAATATTTTTTCATTGTACATGTAACAATGTTCTTTATATTTTAATATTCCGAAAAAGTTGACACACAATAGTTCAACTATTAGTCTATTGAGTTTAATTATCATCCACTGACATCGTAAAAACTTTTATACTGTGAGTCAATAAAAAATTGTCAAGTGTTCTTTTTTAACAATAACTACTCGTAAACTCTAAAAAAAACCACCATTTAAAGCTTATGTGTTACAATACAATTGTCTGTAAAATATATTTAAAGTATTGTAATTAACCTCTTAGTCTATTACCTTCTGCTTTTTATTTAGTATACCTATTTGTTTTTCTAGGATAGCGAAGTAAGCCCAAGCCCAAATTAGATTAAGAGAGGGCCCATGTCGGCTAATTAGGGCTCCCAATCTGACTCCCATGGCGAACAGAGTCAGGTGAAGTATCAAGAGCAAGAACAACGAAGAAACTGAAATTCGCAGTCTCCTTTCGCTTTTCTGAAGGTAAGCACGTGACAAACCATGCCCTTAATTTCTCCAGCTCTTGTTACATCCTCATTTTCTGCTTGATTCCTATTAACTGATTTTGCGGAAAAATAAAAAATTCCATTATTGTAGTCTAATTTATTGGTGCGTTCGTTCAATCATTTCATGATTTTGTGCCCAGTATAGGATGGAGAAAATGTGATATCAGCGGTTTCCGTGTTGGTGATTTGGTTTAGATATTTTGATTTTTTTTTATTATTATTGTGTTGGTCTATCAAAGGTTCTGGAGGAGTGCATGCAACCTGCTTGATGAAAAGCCTCATTATGAAATGCGTTATTATCATTGCGTGTTTTAGTTGTTCTGCTGCTGGATTGCAGTTATAGTTGAAAATTCATGATAAGTTGACTTGACTGTAGTGATTTTTTTTTTTTTTTTGTGATTTACATTCATTATTCCAATGCTCATGTGATGTAAATTTTGAGATCCCTGGTCACTTGATTTTGTTTTACTGAGAGAATGTGTTTGTTCTCTATTATTATATTAGTGTTCTTAATAAAGAGGGTCAGTCTGATAGTTGCTAAATAATGGATGGAAATGCTAAACAATCTTTTGGGCTTCTAGCTTGTGGACGAGTAGTTTAGTTATAGGCATGATGCTAATAAAATGGACAGATGGAATTGGTTATTAACTTATTATGCTTAGAAAGAGTTGTGAATGTTTGATTTGGTTTTTGTTCGATAAATTCGTAGCGTGTGTGTACTTTGAGTTTAGCTTATTCCTTCTTTGGTGTTCAATGGCTTGATCTGTTTTTCTTGTGAATGTTGTTCAATAGCTTGTTCCAATCCTGTTTAGGTTAAATGTAATTTATTCAGATTATCTAATATTTTGTTCTATTTTAGTTTTGAATCTCAAATGTCTTTGTTGTGTTGAAATGGTTTTTACAGCATTTTCATCTTTCAGTTTTTCATTATGAATTTATGATATATCTTCTGTGTGAAATAATTTGAGTGGGAGAGTATTGTTCATTAGCTGTTATATTCATTACAACATATTTTATTTTTTCGGCTAAAATTTGGAGTCTGAATCTTTTTTTACTAAAGAAAGTAGTTTTGATCTTTGACAACCTTATCATGGTGGAAAATTGCTTCAGGGGCATTATCTCTGTGATGCAACTAGTTTGCTAAAGAGCATCTTTTCTCAAAATTTGATTTCATGAGCCACTGATTTGATTGAAGATTGAACAAAGGCATGAGGTTTACGCGCCTTTCCAGATTAATTTGCCGTCTCCCTCAGCCCGGTACATGTAGGCCTTTGCAATGCCGTGCCTTCCAGCCAGATGTTTCTGTAGATCCTAAGGCCAAGCCAAAAAAGTACAAAATTCCTCAATCTTATGATCCCTATGGCCCCAGACCTCCACCCTCAGAAAAAATCATTCAGCTTGCAGAGCGAATTGGAGAACTACCTGAGGAAGAACGCAGTCAAATTATGCCTACATTGGCCGAAAGATTAAGGCTTCCAAAGTTGCAGTCGATTTCTACTGATGGTTTGGACTTGGGCCAGCAAGGTGATGCTGCTGGACCACAGGTCGAGGAGAAAAAGGCAGAGAAAACAACATTTGATGTGAAATTGGAGAAATTTGATGCTGCCGCAAAGATCAAGGTGATTAAGGAGGTAAGAGCATTCACTAACCTTGGATTGAAAGAAGCCAAAGAACTCGTTGAAAAGGCACCGGTTTTGCTTAAACAAGGGGCCACAAAAGAGGAGGCAAATGAAATTATTGAAAAATTAAAAACTGCTGGAGGAGTTGCAGTTATGGAGTAGAATTTAGAGTTGTTTCAAGGGTTGTCAAGAACACAAATTTGTTCTAGGTATTCTCTGTTCTTTAAGTCAAATTTTTGGTGAATGAATGGTTAGAAGAAAATTCTAAAGGCATAAAGCAGATTTAAGGTTGAGAACAAGTTGTTGAATAATATATTTGTATCAAATGTTCTTTTCTGGATAATTACTATTTCGATTATAACTGTTATGCTGGTTTTGGCCTTTGTATCGCAAAATAATAGTGACAATTATGTATGTCGAACTTTCTTGTAGTTATTTGAAAATCTTGTGGTTGATGCATTAAGCTTACAGGCCTTATGCTTGTAGTGATGAACCCTTATTTGTCAACAGGAAATCTTGTAAAAGAAAATCTGTCCATGAGAATAAATTTCTCTCATAATAGTTGTTTTGATTTAGTCATTTCTTACTTGATTTGGTTTCTTCAATTCTTTCGTAATGTCCTAATTGATTTATTTGATATAATTGTTCAAAATGGAAGTGACAATTGAAATAAGGAACCAATGGTTATTGAAGAAGGATAATGCTATCTTGTTGAATATTCATGAGATATTAAAATTAATGGTAGATAAGAAGACTAAAAAAGTTTAAATGATAATCATATCATACATAAATAATCTTGTGAATATTAAAATATTTTTTTATAATAATTGAGTAAGTGTTTATCGGTATGTTTTATCCAGCTACATAACATAAGCGCTACTATAGTAAAAACTTTGTAGGCTATAAAATAAATTGATTCATTTTTAGGGTATGTTAAATATTATTAAAAAAGTCATTTTACAACATAACTTTTATATATAATAAAAAAAGCTGAAAATTATTTTTTTTCTTCTCATTCGTTATTATTTTCAGTTTCTTAAGAGAAGGAAAAAAATTACATTTTTGTCTTTTTTTTGCGTCATGCACACAAATTCAATAATAGTAATAATAATAATAATTAAAAAAAGAAAAGTTGAAGTCAAGCCAGATGAGATCTACATCTACCTACAAGAACATTTGAGAGAATCTCAAAGAAAACCGATAAAACAAAGCCAAAAGTGGGTCCAGAAAGAAGTGGTTGATCAGGAGAAAAATGGAAGCACGTGTCAAAGTAACAGATAACAGATGTCACACTACTGAACGTGCCACCACAAAAACTACTCCAAATCTTAAACGTTAATTAACAAGCATATACACATTAATTAAAGGATTAATTAATTATGAAGCATATCAACTTTCAATTACTCGACATTTCTATATTGATGAATACTTATACTATTGTTCATTAATGATTCAATAATATTTATTGCATAATAAAAATACTATTTAACAATTGTTTAATATATAATATATATTATATACACATTATATATAATACACGCCCAATATTAATGAAATCGTTACACAATAAATATACTATTTGTTAATAATACAGTATTTTTTTTCATATCATAAACTGGATCATGGTATTCGTACAACGTTTGTAACAGACACAAAGCTGAAGCACCTCCTTTTCCTTGAAAACACCGAAACCTCTTTCCAGCTCCTCAATCAGCTCCTTTTGTATCAAACACCTGACTCGCACTATCTCTCTCTGGTCGAAAGTGAAAAAATAAAGAAAAGAAAAAAAAATGGTTTCTTCTGATGGAGGTAGTAGTAGTGTGAGTGATGATGGCAACCCCATCAAGAAAATTCTGGGTTTGGGGTATTGGGTTCAAGGATTCAGGTGCTTTCCATGGCTTGCAGTCAATTTCTTCCTTAAGGATGGACTCAGTGTGGACCCTTCAACCCTTCAGCTTCTGCAGAATTCTGCAAATCTTCCTATGGTTGGGAAGCCACTCTATGGACTTGTTTCTGATTCTGTCTATATCTCTTCCCAGCATCGACTTCCCTACATTGCCCTTGGAGGTAAATTTACAAACCAATCTCCAATTCAGATACCCTTTTCTTTATCACACATAAATTGTGCAGTTTCTTTTTGAAATGACTAGAATTGGGAATACTCAAAGATTTGTTGTTTTTGTTTATTTCTAGTGTGTTTGGATTTACATCTAGGGATCTAGGATTGATTTTGGACCCCAGAATTGATTCTGGTGACTTTTAGTGATGTTTGATTTTGAGAATTGAATCATTGATTCCGATTATAGTGAAAAAATTATTACTTTGGCTCAAAGTCACTGTTAGAGTAATTACCAAACATAAATCTCTTTAGATTGCATATCAACTCTACCTAGAATTAACTGTTGATAGTACTGAGAATAAAGGGAATTGTTCTTTTATTTTTTTTCAAAGGAAACATAATAATAAATAAATGAATAAGCACTTTGTGATTAATTAAGTGCATACATGTGCTGTTATTGTCAAGGAATTGACTGAAAACTGAAACCCCCTTCATTGGATATGGCCTTTAGTTGGGCTGCTTTAGAAAAAGGCATAACTGCATAAAGAAAATGGAATGGAAAAAGCAGTAGAATTGAGATTCCGGAACTTGACACTTGATAAAAACAATATGGCAGTGTTTTATATGTTTCTCTTTTTCCTTTGTTGGAACTTATTTTGATATGATCTCTTAGATCTGAACTTTTCCTGTTTATAGTTTATTTTAATACACCATGCAATGTAATGAAGTATGTCCTACTATCTTAAAGGTGTTATGGGTATAATTATCTATTTTCTTTGCTGCATCAAGCCAATGGCAGAAAGGGGATTCTCTGGATATTTTGGTGGAAATGTCTTCACTAATTTCTAGGCTGCTATAATCAGCATTGTTCTTGATGACTTTTCGTTCTAGTTATCATTCTAGTCTTTGTAGTTTTGTTCATTTCTAATTTTCACTAGTGTTAACTAATTCCTAAACTCTGCCTATGCTGTGTTCTTTCGAAAACCCGTTTTAATAGCTAGTCCCAGACCTGGATAAAAGTAAAAGAGGAGGGTTGCATTAGGCCGTTGACAAATAACATAAATTTTTTTTGTTCCTGACATGAATAGTTGACCCCATTTAGTGGGATATAAGGCTTAGTTGTTGTCATTGATATAAACTAATTCCTAAGAAATTTGTTTTCATTTTTTTATGAAGCTTTCTTGCAGGCACTGTCATGGCTAGCCATAGCAATCTCTCCATCAAGCATATCTATTTTCACAATATCCATATACCTCCTTCTTAGTAATCTAGGCGCTTCTATAGCCGAGGTAGCAAATGATGCCATTGTTGCGGAGATGGGTAAACAGCCAACTTCCTCAACCAAGCACTCGCAACCATCATCCTCAGGAAGTCTCCAATCTTTTGTGTGGATAGCTTCCTCTGTAGGAGGAGTCCTTGGAAACCTTCTCGGCGGCATTTTTATCAGCCGGTTTACGCCACAATCAATGTTTCTGGTTTTCGGCCTTCTCCTCGCTCTCCAATTCTTCATAACCATTTCAGTTCCTGAAAGCTCTCTTGGTCTCCCAAAGAGTGCATCTTCTGGGATAAGGAAACAACTTTCCGAGCTATTGGTTGCTCTGAGAAAACCCGAAATCGCTTATTCAATATCATGGTTTGCAGCATCCTATGCCATCATTCCTGCACTTACAGGCACCATGTTCTTTTACCAGACAGAGTATTTGAAAATCGACTCGTCAATAATCGGCATCTCAAAGGTTTTCGGCCAAGCAACAATGCTTCTTTGGGGCATCATATATAACCAACACCTGAAATCTGTCCCACCAAGGAAACTTATAACAGCAATTCAATCCATGATGGCATTCTTCATGATCTCAGATTTCTTGTTTGTGAGAGGTTTCTATAGACAAATGGGGGTCCCAGACACACTCTATGTTGTTATATTCTCAGGATTCTTAGAGGTTCTGTTTTTCTTCAAGATTCTTCCATTTAGTGTCTTAATAGCACAATTGTGTCCACCAGGATGTGAAGGATCTATAATGGCATTTCTTATGTCTGCCATAGCACTTGCATTGATTGTGAGTGGATACCTTGGTGTTGCATTAGCATCATGCATCAAAATAACAGGAAGTGATTTTTCGGGACTTCCTTTTGGACTTCTTGTACAAGCTGCATGCACTTTGTTGCCAATCTTTTGGTCATCTTATATACCTGATGATGTAAAATCAAAAGCCAAAAAGAAAGACTAACATATTGGTTTTTTGTATAGTTGGTGTAGCTCAGGAAATAGTGATGATTTGTAAAACATTTTATCTGATATTGATTTATATGTTGCAGAATTCATCAAATAGGAAAATGCTTTGGTTGTTTTATTCATTCCTTTTTGTCATTTGTATTGTGTATTATTTATACGATGTAGATCTATAATACTTGGTGTACAATGGTAAATCAGTCAATACAGTCAATGAGTCTATTTTGACTTTGTTTTTTGCCCAAATAATCACTGAGATGGTGATGGGCTGAACAATTGTGGCCCAAAATCTTATTTGGTTTGACTGGTTTCTCATTGTATCATCCGATTCTTAAGAAACATAGAAGAAATCAGCAAGAGAAGGGAAATGTAATCTAAAGTTTGGTATCTTCTATAGCTGTTGGCATCAAATAAGAAATGTTTGAGAATTCTGAACCATATAATTAACAAAAGCTATAAAATTAATTATCTTTTAAAAGTACCAATAAATAAGGAAGTAAGAACACAACTATGATCTGACTTGGAAACTAAATTCAAACTAAATAATTCTAAAACAAAGCCTACATTAAAATAAAATAACCAGATACTAGAGATACTAGAATGAATCTTTGCAATCAGAAAATCCTGCGGTTCTGCCACAAAGAATCAGTGTCAACATTGACATATTTGAGGAGAATCTGAACTTGTTGTGGAGGGTTCAAACCAAGTTTTTGTGCACGATCCCAACGTTCTTGTCTAGTCATTCCAATACATGGCCCATACGCCATGTTCATGTCAAATTGTCGCAAACTCTCCTCCTCTTTGCTGTGATCGGGAATATCTGCTCAAATAAAATACAGTTGCAACTCAATTAATAATTAACATAAATTTTAAGAGTTTAATTTTATGAACTGTCATCCAATCAAAACACTTTGTATAACTTTTCAGGTAGTGAGAAAGAGAAAACACAATTATGACTGATGTGACAGAACATAATTGGATAACTGTGTAAAATAATTGTACACTGTGAGTAGATGAAAATTAAATCCAAATTTTAATATTGCTACATATACAACTATAGATATATTCCTATTAAGATGATAATAAAAATTGTTCTCCTGAATTTCCTTGCCATTTAAGCCCAATACTTAAATGGATTGAGTTTGTCAGGTGACAAAATCTCAACCATACTAATAGTTTAGGTTTAAATACAAGTTTCTATTTTACTAATCATGAAAAGATAAACAATTCAAATTGGGAGCTATAGCTTTAAGGAAAATTTTCACTCCATCCCTTTGTCCAAATCCAAGTCTAACACAGTCACATATGTTATTCAACTCCATTATATTTTCCAGTTAGGCTTGGAAGTTGTAACCCTAGATATTTATCTTTTCCTAATCTACCAAGTATGTGGTTGGATTAACGTTTACAAGCTAGAGATTAGATAAATTAGATCCTATAAAATTGATTTTGAATAAAAGTTGATTGATATTAACATAATTTATATTTGGTGATTGTTATGTTAAAATTAATTTTGCACATAAATACTATTGTCATGTATTCCTTAAAAGCAACTCACAAGCAACAAAAGAAATTACTTTGAGTGAACAAGAGTTAAAAGGCAAAATTCCATCCATCAACCATGATTTAGAATATGCTGAACAAACAAAGATTTTTAAAAGTGGGTTTGGATGATCCAACACCCAGCTAAACACACACCAAATAGTACACACATACTTCATAGGATTTCACAACTTTCATGTAGAAAGACCGTTACAACAACCAACATGAAGAGAACACAAAGATGTTGTTGTCCTTAACAATCAACCAAAATGCATGCCCACCTCATGATAAACATCAACATATCAAATAATTAATCTACTAAAAAAACCAGCATATCAAGGCTGCCATTTAAAGACATCTAAAGGCTGCAAATTACAAAAGAAAAACCCCCTTCCTTATTCATATGCGGCCCGAACAGTCAAGTTTTACAACCACGTAGCCTCATTAAAAAATCTTTTAGCCTAATCATCCTATAACCTATTGAGGAAAAAAGAATACTAGGTTGAGGAAAAACAGAGGAGGGTACCCCACTATCCCATGCAACAAGTTCGAATCCAAAGGGTAGTATCATAAGAATATTTGTTGACATGATGTATAAAAAACAAATAGTATTTTTGAAATCCAAACACCTTACGAGTTCTTAAACTAGTCATATTTATTGTACAACAAAAATACATTCAACCAGTCATATTTGTTGTACAACAAAAATACATTCAACCAGCCTTCAACGTGTGTTATATGTCATACGTAATAAACATTATATATAACACATTATATATGTCACATAGCACAAGTTAATGATTCTCAAACATGTAAGTAATTGATTTTGATTTTGAGCACACACCCTAATTAATTAACAAGAAGAAGAAGCACCAACAACAACAAGAACTATATACAATGAGTAGTACGGTGTAGCTCTAAAAATTTACCATGGTAAGTCCTTGATCGAGATTTCTTTGATGATTCCTTCGAAGACTTTGCAATGGTTTTCTTCCTTTGTCTAAAGTAATTCTTGATCTTCATTTTCGATAATGGTAATGCTAAACAACCCTAAAGCCTTCTATGTTTGTGTTCAAATCCTTGTTTGAGAATTCAAAAGATATATAGCCTCCAAGTTTAAATTGTAGTTAAGTTTATTTGAAAGATCCACTTGTAAAACTATTTGAACGATATATTAGGAATGCATTAGTTTTTAAATAGGAAAGAAATTATTTTTATAATAAATTAGGATCATAGAATAATTGTTTACATTGAGAAATTTAAGATATATGATGAATCATATGAGATTGAGATATTGTCTTGTAAAATGCATATAAGATACATAGTAATATAGTATTGAAATTATCCGCCAATATTTCCTTACCTAAAGAGTATTCTTTATTCTGAATTGTATTTGTATAATTTGATTGAATTATTTTTTTATTTATTTTGATTATTTATCTAAGATGTAAAGGAATAATACACTATAAGCTTAACTTAGCCCGATTGATTTCATGTTATAATGGTCACTCATTATTATTAGTGTTTTAGAATTTTTATCATAAAACATTGACTATATGAAAAAACTTCTATGTTTTATTCAAATATTGGTACATTAACATATACTATTATTTTCACATGCACAAACTAGATGGTCATGCAAATAAACATATTAAATTGAATGATAATGTGAATGATTAAGTTGTTTGCACCATTATTATTATTATTACTACCTACGTTTCGTTGGACATTTTGTGTTTATCAAGTCACATTTTTATTATTATTTATTTGATTTTAATTTTGTTTAATAATAATTAAATTAAAATTAAACAAATAATTAGTGAAAAAATAGTTACTACTTATTATTTGTTTTATTATTTTTATTTTTATATTTATTTTAAAAATAAAATTATTTTTTGAGTGTTGACACTAAAAATTAGTTATTTTGAAAAATTCTCCTTATATAATAGTATAGATTATATTACAAAAACTTTTGTATGAATTTTTTTTGATAACAAAATGGATTTAATTTTCATCTTCTGACAATGTAAAACTTTTTTACACTGTCAACCAATCATGTACTGTCATATCACCATAATTGTGTTTTCTTTCTCCCACTATCTAAAAAGTCATACAAAATGAGTGTTTTAATTGGACGACAATATAAGATGTCTTTACAATGTCAATGAACAAAATCAAACTATAACCAAATATGAGAATTCTTTCCGTATGTCAAGAGTAGTAGTATTTTAACATACATATATAATTTAATCATAAATTTAATAAATATAAATATTTTAAGTTAGTAAATTACATGTCAAACTTTTACTTACAAATTAACCAAAGGGTATTAATATTCTTAATCGTAGCGTGATATAGAATAAATCCACACAAATTATATATGTAATATCTATGACTTGGAATAATTTCAGTAAGAGTATTTTTAATGTTTAAACTAAATTAAATGAGTTATTTCAAGACTTGAAATTAATATTTTAGTGACTTATTTTGTATGATTTGATATATTAAAATAAGTTATTCTAGATTTTATTGTATTTCAAATAATATACCGTAATTCCATGTGTTAAAATGAGTTGAAAGATTAAATTGATTCAAATTTTTACAATATAATGGACCAAATTTAAAATTAAAAGACTAATAAATTGACTCGAATGAAAAAGTAAATAAAGGTTTAACTTAGTTATTATTCTTATTAAATAAACAGATCATTAAAATATGGCGCTATTAAATGTCAGCAATAGTTATTGTTATTATTGAGTGAGTCAATAACAATTTTGTGTGTTTTGGGTTATCTATCTATGAAAACAGTAATGATGTATGTACATTATAAAATTAGTTATTATCTATTATTATATATAATAATTTAATTTTTTAAAATTATTAATTTAATCCTAAAATATTGAATTAATATATAAGTTTAATTTTGATAAATTGACAATGTAAATGTATTTTATTATATCATTCAATTAAAATATTCAATTATTTTTTAGGTAATGATAGAAAGAAAATACAACAATACTAATATGACAACACCTTACATAATTAAATGATTGTATAAAGAATTATGATTTTAATTTTGATACATTGATAATGAAAAATATCGTCCAATTAAAATGCTCCGTTTGTATAATTTTTCAAGTAGTGAGAGAGAGAAAACACAACTGACGTGATAATACATGAGTGAATGAATGTGTAAAAAAATAGCATATCTAGATGAAAATTAAAACTTTAATATATGACATTAAAAGTTTGGACTAGTTTGTAACAAAAAAAAACATTTCTCTTATAAAAAAAGGGTGAGATATATGAGTTGAATCTTGAAGTTGGGCATGGTGTGCGGTTAAGGCATCTGGCGCGGAATGCAATTGCTAAGTGAACATCATACCTCAATCTATTCTTTTTCAATCTGAATTCAGGTTAGCGAATTCCCCCTTTCTTTCGATTTTTTCTTTCTCTTAATCTCGTGAATTAGGGTTTTCTACCGTTAACCAAAATTCAGTTCATTTTGGCTTGCTTAGATTCATTTTTCGGATCAGTAAATGTTTAAATTGTTGTTGATTTATTTTTTCTGTGCGAATTATGTTGAATACTCCCATGATTTGCGTTTTCTGCTGATTTTGAATTGTGAGGTTTGTTATTTGATTGGAAAGTGGTTTTCGGTCTGCATGTTGGTGTTGCCGTGGCGTTGATTCCGTTTATTCAGGAAGTGAATGGATTTAAGGGTCTTGCTTACAACCTTAGATTCCTTTATGATTTTTTTTATTTAAATTTTTAGTTTTTTTAATAATTTTGCCTCCACCTCAAAAGTATGAAGCTGGTTGAGTAATTGAGTTCCTTGAACTGTTTGGTGTCTGGAATTAAAAGGATTGAGAATGGAAATGGTAAATTGAATAATTCTTCCACCAGGGTGACGTTTGATTACAGAATTATGTATTTAGTGTTACGGATGTTTTAAGATTCATTATTTGATTGGAAAATATGTTAAACTTTTAGTTTGAGTTTCTAGCATCTTACAGCTTTATGAATCAAAGGAAGTGTCGTGTGAATCTGCAGAACTTGCAGTTAGATATTTTGGAGGTGAATTATATGTATTAATGTACTCTTGCAGCTAAGAGAGAAGTTCTCTGCTACTACTCCTGATGGGTGCTCCTAAGCAGAAATGGACATCAGAAGAAGAAGCAGCTCTTAAAGCTGGAGTTGTCAAGCATGGTGTCGGTAAATGGCGTACAATACTCAAGGATCCTGAATTTAGTAGTGTCTTATATCTTCGGTCCAATGTGGATCTCAAGGTATGGTTATCTTGGTAGTTTTGTTTTCCGTTTTATTTATTGAAGGTGATACTTTCAATAAGTGTGAATTGTATATGTATCATGAATTTGTATTGGATCATCTATGTTATTATGTACAGTGATTTGTTTGTGTGGTTCTGATATGGGTCACTGGATAGGATAAATGGAGAAATCTGAGTGTGATGGCAAATGGATGGAGTTCCAGGGAGAAGTCTAGGTTAGCCATCAGAAGGGTGCATCAGGCCCCAAAACAGGATGAGAACTCCATGGCTGTCGCTCCTGTTATTCCGAGTGATGAAGAAATTCTTGATGCTAAGCCTCTTCAAGTTTCTAGAGAGATGGTCCCAGTTACTGGTCCAAAAAGGTCCATTGTAAGGTTGGACACTCTTTCTTTTGTTTTAATGTGGTAATTTGTTCCATTACATCCATCTGCCTGGTTTGCAGTAAAAGTGGAACTTCAATAGCAGTAGTTGTATGTGAATTTGTGTTCCTCAATTAGGTAGTTCTTAGTGTTAAGTTATATATAATTGTTGACTGCTTGCTTGATTTCATTCTCTTGCTGGTTGCATCATCAAAACGTTTCCTTTTTTCATTTTTTTTGTCTTGTGTGTGATTGATTATGCCTATTTTAACAATGTCTTTTTTCCATGTTTGAATTTTATAGATTGGATAACCTTATCATTGAAGCAATAACCACTTTGAAGGAAAATGGTGGTTCTAATAAGACAACTATTGCAGCTTTTATAGAGGTATTATTCTGACTTTGAAGTCTGACTTCTGTTTGTTCTGCTTTTAACTCTTTTTTTTTTTTTGGGATGATTTTAATTCTGTTACTCTGTGATTGTAGACCAGACTTTATTTTGAGTCAAAAAACTACAGTGAATAAATTTTATCATTATGTGATTCCAATGCCTAAGGGATTAGTTTATGACGTTTCATTATTATCTATTCAAGATATTTACAATTCTCTGTAGTCCTTCTCATTCCTGTATTCCCTGTAATATGTTTTTGTTGTCTCAAAATTCTGCTTTAATATGCCTAGTGGAAGCATGAAGAGCTTTTGGATTAGAATTTATTCTTCATCTAACTAAAATAAGGTCCTTTGGAATAGTATATCTCACAAGCCTTAAAGGATCAGTCTAAGAAAAGCACAAGTAGCATGAGATATGTTAGCAGTCCAATTGGATTAGAAGTTACAATGATAGGCAACCTGCGGAAGCTCAATCAACAGAATGGGTGAAAGATAAATACTTCCACAGATTTGGCAAAGGCTTTTAGCAAGTATAATTGAAATCACAGGCATACTGATAGTGTTATATTTCTGGTTCTTCTTTTAGAGGGAAGGGATTGAGAGAGCTTATCGGCTTATCCTATCAGTAGTTGAATGAGGGGAACCTCCTATTTAATTTCTTTATCTACTTATGTAATAGGGAATTCCTCATTCTTGGCATTGTTTGTGAAAGTTCCTTGTTAAGTATAAGACTGTTGGAGCACTCAAGGACGACCTGTAGTACTTCTTGTGAAATGGGCTCATTCTATCCCTCATCAGGCCCAGTTCTTTTTCCCTTTTCTTCTTTTTTACTTGTTAAACATCCTGGAAACATCAGTATGCTTTATATGATGGTATTAATCCTTAAAATATTGTGATGTTTGAATTTTCCATGCACTAATTGTAATATGGTTCAGCAATGACATTTAATCTGTTTGTTAACTTTGAAATCAAAGTGTTTGTGATAATAGTAGTCCATTTGATGTGGGAATGGGATACTTCTGCATTTTACATTTCATGATATGTTACATTGTTTTTTCTTTTCAACTCAGTTAAATTTCACTGCTATATATCATGCAGGACCAATATTGGGCACCACCCGACTTCAAGAGGTTGTTGTCAGCAAAATTGAAGTTTTTGACAACAAGTGGAAAACTGATCAAGGTATATTTTAATTTGTTTCCTCTGATGCAAACCTTATCTGGATGACGTTAATGCAAATAAAAAAAATCTCATTCAAAAAACTATGCCTAGACCACTATAGAAAAGAATTCCCTTCTCATGGTGTCTAATTTTGGTTCTGTTTTGATGCCCAATATTATGTGTATACATTAAAGCGAGCTAGAAATTACAATTTTAACTATGACCAGTTCCACCTAGTTTCCTACTTTTAAGCTGCTTATTAATTGGAGTTGTATATTATATTTTTGTCATTAGTCTCAAAGCAAAAACTACTTTTCTTTTAAATGCTACATTAAAAAGTAAGGTTGAGATGCATGCCAACCCTCTAATTCAACTATGTCTGCATTCTTTTCCAATTTAGTTCCCTGCTGAAGATATTTTTTGCTGTTTTGATCATGCAGAAGTGTGAAACTAAATTGATTATTTCCTTTTATCCTCATTTGTTCTATATGATAACTTTTGACCAGCAGTTTTGTAACCTGTGAAGTAATTGTTCCAATATATTACAAAGTCCAAGCTTTGAGACCAAAGCCCATTTCATACTGACACTACTTAGTCTTTATTATACATATGTGTGTGTGTGTGGAAATCTTGTCTTCTGATGGACAAGTATCAAAACACCGTCGATGTTTTGGCTGGATTATGATATCAATGAGCACAAAGTCATACGTCTATGAGGTAGATGGGAGATTAATTTTCTGGAATTTGGATGAACACACAATAAGAACTGTCTGTAGTGCATCTATCTGTTTTCGCTTTTTGATCAATTATCTTAGGAGATTGAATATTGATGCAAGATGAGACACAGGCTTGATGCCAGAGTAATTTAGCTGCATGTGAGAAAAGGAACTTCCATTAATAGTTGACTATGCTCGCTTTTGTTATAGCATGGCTCTTAGGAGTGAGAGTTCCTCTAATGGTGTTCTTGGATGACGGGTAATGGGAGGAAAGGAAGACGAATAATGGGAAAGGGAACTTCTATTCTTTAGGAATTTGACAATAGCTAGGAAAGGAAGGAAGCTTGGGGAGAATAGTTTCTTTTCTTTTCCTCTCAATAGCCATTTTCTTTTTCCCCTAAAATTGAGGTGGAAAGAGGAAATTTAAAATTTAATAACTACAAATATTTAACTTTGTTTATTTTTTGTTAGCAAAAGTTTAGATTAGAGGGGGACACATCCCATGTAAGGCCAGGACAAACCACCAACCTCAATGAGGGTTTATGGTGGAATTTACAGATCGTCCACCAAAGAGAGTTCCCCAAGATTCGAACCCAAGCCACGCCTAGCGTGGGCGGAAGGCTGAACCAGGTGTGCCAACCCTCATTGACATATTTAACTTTGTTTGATTATAATATAACTTTCTAACACAAAAAAATTTTGTTCGTTTCCTTTTATAATCCTATTATTCATGATAGAGCGCAATGGCGTCGTTTGATCTATCTAGCCGACCCCACTTAGTGGGATAAGGCTTGTTGTTATTGTTGTTGTTGTTGTTTCCTTTTATAATCTTCCAAAGTAAGAAGGTAATTTAGTTCCTTTCCTTTCTTTCCTTCCTTTTCCAACTCTTTCCTTCAAATTCAGATTCATTCCGCTAATGAAAAATTATCCAAACACAATGTAAAACCGGTAGTATCGATATCAAAACCTAATTTGTCCACTCTCTAATGGGGTTGATGTAGATGTATGGGTCATATCAGTCAATAGCGGTGTGATAGCTGGAGTGGCTGGCAAGCGACGCATATGTGGTCATGTTGAATTTTGAGTTGTGGCCGCAAATCGCGATGAAAAAATCGAAATAGCGCAGGTTGCAGCACTATTTTTTTATGTTGGAGAAAAAAAAAACCCAGATTACCCTTATTATTTTACTGTTCTGAGAATACTATGAGCACTTAAGTGTATTATCTTGCCTTTTTAATGTGAAGAAGTGACACTATGGTTTTTTAATCTCATTCGACTTACCCAGTTCTGTCTTCCACTGCATTTCTCTTTGTTGCTGCTTCTTGTCCGCTGACTGGTAACCAGCATCCAGCAGCGACCCTGTTTCTTGCAACTCAACCTCCGGTGGCCCTGCTTTCCAGCGGCCCAGCAGGTGTCACTGCCTTTTCTTTTTTGTCCCAATGCTCTTCCCTTCTCTTTCATTAGTTTTTCCTTTTGTCCTCTCCCTCCTCTCTCTGTTTTTATCTTGTCTCAATTTTATATTTTTTTCTTCTTTATCCTTTGGGCTGATTCATATAAATCAGTAAATGGTAAATAGCCCGAAAAAATCCAGCGAGTAATTAATAATCCCATTATACAGAAAAAGGTTATTATCATACCGGAAAAAGATTATAAAGAAAAATGCTTTCCCTTAGCATCCTCTCATATCTGGTGCCCCCCTCCTCTGTTTCCTCCGTCTCTATTTTTTCTTTTATGCTATTTCTTGGAGGAGGTTACATGTTTAAAGTATGGGTTATTATTTTTTATTAGTATTTATGAATATGAGTTTAGTTATGGATAATTTCTTGTTGTTGAACATGTATATATTTGTATATATATTGCACATAAATATGTATATTTTTTCAAAATAGCAGCCATCTGCTATCCGCTATCCCACTATAGCATTTTCTGGGCCAGCTGATCTGTGCTACTATCCAGGATTGACTACTATGGCATGAGTATTTTATGGTATTGAAACCTAAACCTCCCTATTATATTTGACTATTGGAGGCTGTCCCCCATTGTCATCCTGGCTTTTAGCCTAAACTCTGATTATTCTGACTCTAGATTTACTAGCTATAAGACTGCAAGACTAAGTGTGTGGAGTAGTAGTTGGCTTGGGCCCCATCGCAAGTGAGTGATGGCACAGTTATGAATGATTGGCAGGACAAGAGGATTGCTGAAAGCAATGAGAAGAGATGGTTGTGTAAGGATTAAAAATAGTGATGTTGACAAATTAGAATGGTGAGAGGTTATTCTTTTCAACTTGCTTATTTAGGAATCATACGTCTACTTGATATCAATAGTTGCTGTTGCTTTTATTTTATTTTATGTACTGTTGCTTACATACAGCTGCTGGTTGTGGTAAAGTTGATGCGATTGTGGTAATACAATTATATTTAGAAGCAGTTGTTTACATTATTGTTTTTAGGAATCCATTATGTTTTTGATTTAGTACTATTATATGGTTTATGTGAGCTTGACATGTAATTTGGATGGCAGTTGTATTTGATTGTTTCTACTTTCTACTAGTGATCTTACTCTTGGATTGAGTTTTGATATTTCAGGTAAAACGCAGGTATAGGATTGCTCCTACTTCAGCATATTCTGACAGAAGAAGAAACTCTTCCTTGTTATTAATGGATGGGAGGCAGAAAACCTCTTTGAAATTTGACAGGGATGAGAGCAATGTCCTTACTAAGTCTCAGATAGATTTAGAAATAGCAAAGTTAAGGTCGATGACTGCGCAAGAGGCAGCTGCAGTTGCTGCCCGAGCAGTTTCCGAAGCGGAAGCTGCTATAGCAGAAGCTGAAGAAGCAGCGAGGGAGGCAGAGGCAGCAGAAGCTGATGCAGAGGTAGCACAAGCTTTTGCAGATGCTGCTATGAAAACATTTAAAGGGAGAAACACACCGAAGCTGGTAAAACCCATTCTTTTCTTCTTTAGTGACGCTGTCTTATTTATGTAGAACTTTAGAAAGTTCTGTTTGAAACTTGGAGACTAGATTATATAGAATGGGAGGTTTAAGTTTAAATATGCTTTGGAAGAGTGATGTTAAATTGGTCATGAGGGGTAGTGCACTAGGGCACACATTGTGGTTTGATTTATGATTTCCTAGGCGCTGCGAATTAATGTAGTGATTAAATTCTTTTGTGTATTTAAATTTGTAGATGATCCCTGCTTGATGGAAGTCGAAGAGTCGGACGTGAGCTGCGATGTACCGGTGCATTCAATAGGACTGACAGCCACATATACATATTTATCTTTTGCTGGCGTTGTCTATATCTCATACATATTTTGGAGGCTTTTCTAGTGGTTTTATGCAGGTTTCGCCTTAATTAGGGATTATTCTGAATTTTTAGATCTTGAAATATCCTTCTTGTAGATAAAGAAACATGACTTGGATCTTTTTGTAGTTTCTTGAGAGCTATTCCCATCTTTATTGCATATTGGTGCTCTTTCTGTGTAACATTTGTAGAAAGCAGTTGTTTTAGGTGAGAATGGGAATAAGTGTCATCAAATTTCTACATTGATCAGACAGCTTCATAAGTGGAAGCAATGTCGAATAAGATTTCATTTTGTTAGAAGCAAGGTTGTCTAATCATGGATTGTATGAAGAACTTTGTAGAATTACTGAATTGCAAATTCTATAGTATTGAAGGTCTTTGACGGATTGGCCTAATTTAAATATTTCTTATTTCTTTTTGGTTTGCACTAAGTTAAATATTTCTATTAGGAATATTAATAAAATGCACTATGCCGATTGTATGAAGCCATCATAAGCCACGAATATTAATAAAATGGACTCTTAATAGATTGAAATTCTCTGTATATTTATGCTAAATGGTGATTTATCACTAATATAGCAAAGTTTTTTTTGTTTGTGAGTATTATAACAATATTTAATCTACTTTCCATAACAATACAATAGGACGACATGATTTTAGGTGAAGGATTTTTTTTTTAGTGTGCTTTTTGAGAACATTCGTGATACCAAACTTAATCTATTTTTTGGTCATAAATCTTACTTATTCGATACATGTAGTCTTGAAGACAAAATCATGAAACTAACCCTCAATATTATTGAGCTTTACAACTCTAGACTATTGAATCCAATGAACCAAAATAAACATGCATAGGAAGTGGAAATAAGAACCAAAGAAAGAAACTAGTTTCATCCCTTTCTATGGTAGCTAGTGAAACTAAAATTTCTTGTGTCCATTTAACATGTAACATTTGTAGTCACCTAGATGGAACACAAACTAACTAGTGCTTAAATGGTGGTAAATGGAGCTTCAAAAAATTAAACTTAAAAATTTACTTATTTCTTACATGTATGAGCTGTAAAACTTCCCTTTTTACCCTTTTTAATATGATGACAAACTTAGCTCAAGAAGTACATGGCCTTTTGTAGATTTATCTGAGGGCACACATGAAGATGGATTTTAGCACTAAAAGGAGATACTGTCATGTGCTCTCTCTTTTTGCATGTTAGGGTGATGATTTAGATCAACATTTCTTTAATCTTCCCAAGCAATTGTCCATTGGCCTTGTATGTGGCAAGTATCTCACAGGGCATTTAGGATTAAGCTGTTCAAACCTGTGGTATCATGTAGTGATAACATTAAAAATAAATAAAAGAATTTGTTAATAGAATACTTGTTAGAATCAATAAAGTAGTTATTTTTTTAAAATATTTATCAAGGAATAAATAAAGCCTCTGGCAAAGTCTTTAAAGAATATATACTAAAAAAACACTACTTTTCCTTCCTTTTTTTCTATTCTTTTGATGCACTGAGATTTTTTCAGGGAACTCACTACTGATAGCAATATATCATAAAGGGGATGATAGTGGCACACATGTGCACTGTATGATTTGCTGGTTTGTGGAACAGTGTGATTTTGACACACATGATATGATATGATATTCACAAAAAGGGAATAAAAAATGACAAAAATACAAATGGTTTTCTGTACTTTATAAGATATCGTATCGACTCACATTCTATATATTATTAAATGAAGTCTAAATTCAATTCAAATATAGTCTGCGGTTACTCACCGGTAATTCAAAACGAAATGGTGAAGAAAAACAGCAATTTCCATCTTGGCTAGATCATTCCCTGGACACAATCTTGTTCCTGCTCCAAAGGGAAGGAATTCTCCAGCCTTGTGTTCATTCTATGAATATGCATCAGCAAAATTGACAAGTTAAACCATAAACAACCTATTCATTCAATTCAAGAGTTAAAAACTGAGTCTTTGCAACTTACATCCCATCTATAAGGATTAAATTCCTTTGGATTAGGATATATTTCAGGATCAAGGTGAACCGACCTAAACCACACAAGAGCTTTCCAACCTTTTGGAATGGTATATCCTGTATGTATCATCCATATGCATTTAGTACTTTGCCAATACAAATGTGTGACATGTTTTACAATATTTCACAATGCCTTCAATTCTTAATGCATCTTGAAAACAAGTTATTCTGATATTAACAGAAGAAAGAAATTAATAAACAGAACATGGACTAACCATTCATACTGACATCGGATTTCGCCTCCCTAAAAACCACCAATGAGAATGTAATCACACGCATCGTTTCATCGATCACCTGTTTAACGTCGGAAGAACGATAAAAATGATATAACCATAAGCCAATCCACTGTCATATGATTATTGTTAACCTGAAATCAACAGATATCTTACCTTGTAAAGAAAATTCATCTGTCGAATTTCCTTCAGTGTCAACCCTTTCTGTGTTGGAGGTCTTCTCTTTATGATTTCTTCTTGTTCTGCCTATTCAAGGATTAAACAACATTAGGAAGTAAAGGTTAACATTTTGGGACAACAATGTTGCACGGTAGAAAATGATAAATGTGCATATTTTTATCGATCAATCATTAGAAATTACAAATTTAAGGAAAATTCTAGAGAGTCATAATTTATATTCGAGTTTATTTGTCAGAATGACATGGTATACTTAGTATGAAAGTCAACCCTTATTTTTTGTCGAAATTTCGGACAACTTTTTTCAAGAGTTACACTGAAATCTAGAATATGGATATGAGAACTAATTAACTAGCATGATAGATACCTTAGCCTTTTGGAGATATTCTGGGTGCTTTTGAAGGAAATAGGTAGCCCACATAGTAATGTGTCCTGAAGACTCATGACCAGCATTCAAGTACATCAACATGACATCAATGATTTCCTCATCACTCAATTTTCTTCCATTATCATCTTCAACATCTAGCAGAGCATCCATCATATCTTTGGCTTTCCTAGGTGAAAAACAACATTCCTCCCTTAGCTTTCGCCGCTCATCCACGATCGATTGAAATACAGCCAGCAGATTTTTCCTAGCCTGAAACAAAAACACAAAATGATGAGATTTTGCACTTTAAATAATTAAATGATGACACTAGAAAAGCACTTATCTGCATTTCATTCAATTAAGAACAGAACAATTAATTATCATTTGATTTGTCACATAATGAAATTACCTTGAATGCTTTATGGTATGCAAATCCAGGAATATTAATTTTCATGGCTCTAACTCCATAATTAAGTGCAGTATATTCCCTCTCCAATGCCTCCATGATAGGTTCACTCTCTGAGCTAAGGAAAATATGCATGATGATCTTAAAAGTGAGCTTTCTGATCTCAGTTAAGAACTCAATCTGTCCCATGTTGGACCATTTCTCCAATGAGCTCTTCACATTGTCTTCAATGTATGTCAGATAAAGTGAGAGCGCTTCCATGCCGTTGATCGACGAGGATGTCAAGCGCCTAAGGCGCTTGTGCTCGTCGTAGGCCATGGAAATGAAGGATTTCTTGCCAACAAGCTCTATGGTAGATCTTGGCCAGCCAGGCTGGAATTTTTCATCATCTGTTAGAACCCTTCTGCATGTTTCAGGTGTTGTCACAATTATACTAGGGTTGCCAAACATCAAGGCCTTGTACATTCCTGTCTTTCCAAATCTGCACATAAGTTTTTAATTTGATTGCACCCAAAACTTGTTAGTCTCATCATCCATAGCATTCTCTGTTAGAGTATCAAATCATTACAGATCAACTTAAGTTATTTTTGTGAGATCTCAATTATCATTAATTGTTTGTGCTTCAACCATAAAAGGGTACTAATTATTTTGAGAAAGATTCATGAAATCTAGAGATGACAAAGCGAGCTAACTGATTTCATTGAGATCCATCAAGCCAAAGTAAACTAGACTGAAAATGTAACTCATCCTGTAAAAGAAAGTTGGTTTGATGGGTTAGTCTACCGAATCTATCATGTTTTATCACTATTTCTTAATTATTATATATTCACAATCTAAATTAATTTTATATTATCATATAGAATAAAAGTTCATTTTAGTCCCTCAAATTGAAGGTGTGATTCACTCTAATTCCTAAAATTTTGAAATTAACTCTTTAGTCCCTCAAATTATATTTTGTAGGTCACTTTAGTCTATGGTCAAACTTCAGTTAGTCAATTGTTACCAATTTACTGATGTGGCAAGTTAAGTGACACATGACACACCACGTGTTAATGATGTGTCATGTTACGTACACATGACATGGCATGTCACGTTGACAACCACATTGCATGCCACATGAGCCAAACATAATGTGCAATCGACATGTGCCATGTCACGTCATGTGTATCAAACATGACACATCATTAAAACGTGACGTGTCACATATCACTTAACTTGTCATGTAATCAAATTGGTAATAGTTGACTAACGTAAGTTTGACTAGGGACTAAAACGACCTACAAAATACAATTTGAGGGACTAAAGAATTAATTTTGAAATTTTAGGTATTCAAATGAATCACACTAACAATTTGATGGATCAAAGTGAACCTTTATGCCAATTATATAATACAAGTTAATAAATATAATTATTTTCATATATATTACTTAAAAGTTGATGTAAAAAGAAATGTGATTGGATGATACTATCATTACAATTTAACCAAACCCTATATATATAGTCAAATCGTGATATATAAAAATCTCAAAATTATCACAAAAAAGTAATAGGTTAAGGACCATTCCAAATCGTGGAAGGCCCACATGACATGGACTTCACAACCTGACGTACGTGTCAGTGTCAGGACTTCAAAATTTAAGAATGGAACACTTTTCTGACCCAAGAAAAAAAAAATAAAAAAGATCAGAATGGAACGCCTTTTTCTTCCAACCCAGAAAAAGTAACATTCCTTTCTCAAATATAATTTACTTTAAATTTTAATATCATCTCATTTTAATATTTTACTTTTATTATTTATTATTAATTATAACTATTATATCATAAATATTTAATTTCGAATACTTATATAGAAATATTTTAAGAAACTTTTAAAGAAATTACGTTGAAAAGGAAAATAATTTTTTTACATTAAAATAAAAGTGTAATTAGATGTATAACTAAAATCCAGTTAATTCACCTAATTATTTCAATTTGACATAGTGTGCCTCAATGCACACCAAATTTGAATTGTTGGCTAAGGTCACTAATTTTTAGTTGTATACTAAGAATTATTGTTAAAATAAATAAGAACATGGTTAGGGGTACAACAAAAAATCAGTCAAAGCAGCCAACAAATAGGAATTTGGGTCACAATCACCCGGCCCATTAAAAATATACTCATGATTAAAATGTTATTTGGGTCATCAAATGTTAAATGGGCTTTGTTGACTGTTTTAGCTGGTTTTTTATTGTTCCCCAGACAATTGTGAATAATTAATAAATAAGTAACATAGAGTCAAATTAGATTTATATCGTTAAACTGTATACTAAAGAAGTAAAGATATACTTGTTTGACAGATAAAAAATGAAGATGTTAATTAAACAATGCATATTGTAATTATCGCCCTTATTTTCATTATTATTCTATAACCAAATACACTTTAAATTCTTTGATATTCTTTCAAATATAGAGTCAAAAATTTGAAATCCATTGAAAACTATATTAATTTTCTCACCTAAGATAAAATAAATAAAAATTGACTTAGGTGATCGCAAGAATCTCATCATCAATAAAATACACATAATAATAATAATACAATAATATTGGTCGTACAATAGAAATATGTTCAACTAATATCCAATATGTGTTATATATAACATGGAATATGTGTTATACGTACGTATGTTATACATATTACACACATTCCATATTATGTATAGCACACATTAGATACTAGTTAGACGTATTTTTATTGTACCGTAAATATTATTGAATAATAATATAATATAATTAAATAATTAAAAGCTGTAAAGCAAGCACGCACGCAATTACTGTGAAAGTTGGAGTATCTCGTGTAGTCCACAAATGGTGGTTATATATATTATGCGCCACATCTTATAATCAAACCCAATCACACCCAAAATGACATTTTAGGACCAACTCCCTTTAATTTCACTTTAATCACTTGTTTTTTCAGTTTATTATTATATTATGACAAGATAAGAATCTAATGTATCATATTTGTATGTGTTGTGCAAAATTATTAATTAGGTAATTAATTAAACTTACTTAGTTATAACAACTGGGATAGATGTGTATTTTCTAAACCTACATGTTTGTGGATCGGAAGAGTGAAACTAGAATTCTAGATGAAACTAGAAAGATGGATTATGGTAATTTCACTTAGTGCTACCTTTTCCTTTTCTGTCAAACTAGAATAAAGTAGTAAAGCAACATATATGAAATAGTAGTATCTTGTATATATCTATCTATCTATAGGACCACAAGCACTACCAACTTTAGTGATAGACAGACTTGATGAACTTGGAACCATTACCTAGCCTACAACTAAGAGGGAATAGTTATTTATACATATAACAGTGTTATCCATTCATTTGTTATTTATTTAAAAGTTAGTAATTTTTATAAAAATGTTGACAAATTGTCAATATATTTATAAAAGTTGTCAACTTTTTGAATGAGTTAAAAATAGATAGAGAAATATTGTTGTATGTATAAGTAGTATTTTCTCAGATGAAATCACATCATTAATATTTAGTTTTAAAAGAAATAAAATATATAACTGGTACACCCATCATACTATAAGAGAATCTCTAAATATTTTATGAAAAGGCAATATCTACAAACATTACTGCTTAACAGAAATTACATTTATAAAATATAACTTAGATATATTTCTAAGGTTAAATTTAATCTGGAATTGCTATCTATCTTTACTTATATATGATAGTTTATTTAAGAAAAAAAGACTTGATATACAACTAAAAGTTAAGTATGACTTAACCAATATTGATGGTAATTATTAGATATTAAGAGTTATGTAAGTAAGAGTGGCGTTTATCTTAAAATTCAATAATAAAAACAGATTAGTTGAATGATAGCTTTTTAGTTAGTTCTATAGCAAAAGTAGATTTCTCAATCGGAGATGTCCCAAAATACATGAATGAAACTAACAAAGTAGGGAGGGATGATTATGATTATGATGAAATAGAATAGAATAGACCTGAAGACAAAAGAGGAGATAAAGGAGTCAGGGTCGCCGGACTTGAAAGCTGAGAGGAAGGACCACATGTTGCCAATGAAGGGCCAGCCCATGTCACCTGGTGGCAGAGAGTACTGCTTCTCCCCCAATTTTGATTCATACACCCACCTATTCACATTCTTCATTACCCATCTTATTATTGTAATTGTAATCATAATAATGCCCAAAACCGCCTGCAGGACCACCCCCATCATCATCACTATCACTATATATCAATCACAACCCCCCTTACCCTTTCCTACCTTATGCAACATACATACACCCCCAAATTACTAATAATAATAATAATAATAATAATAATAATAATAATAATAATAATAATAATAATAATAATAATAATAATAATAATAATAATGAAAAATGAATCAAAACACCCCACCCCACCCCCAAGTAATCAATTTCACACTCACAACCTAATAAGTAAGGTCCCTCTCTTTCAGTGTATTTATAAGGGGAGGGGGGAACTACTGTGTGGGTGTGTTTTGATGTTAGAGTTATGAATGAGAGAGAGAGAGGAGAACAATTAGGAATAAAATATTATTAAAAGGGACATAGACATAAAAAAAATACGAATTTTATGGTCTAAGTATACGTGTTCGCCAAATTAAATAGAGAAATTTACTAGTTTGTTTCTACTTACTCATGTATCATTGTCTCGTTGGAGTTACCACGGTCAATATGTTATTGATACAGTGTCATAGTGATTTTATTTTTTCTGTTTGATAAATATGCAGAATCAAGATCATTAGTGTATTGTCTTGTATCATATTTGTTTTGATAAAATAAATAATGATTAGGATCAGAAATGATAAGATTGAAATTTTATTAAAAAATGAATAAAAATATAATTAGAACGAAAATTCATTAAATCATCGTTGACTCTGTGTCCACCAGTCAGTGACTCCGTGACTCCACTTTCGGAGTGAACAAAAATTTGGAAAATTTATTTACTGGGTCAGGGTGACTCTGTATTGCTTTGATTGTGACACCAAAATCAAATTGTCTAAGAAGTTATTTTTTCTCTAACTATGTGACTCTGATCCAGAGTCAGAAAAACAAACACAACTTAACTGTATTGTTATCAATTTTTGTATTGACAAATATTTTATTTAAAATTAAATGATATATAATTATATGAGTACTATATATTTAAACAAAATTAATATCTTATTTATTAATAGAGGAGATATTTATTGACAAATGAAAAAATTAATTATTTTAAAATAAAAATAATGGATGTATATGCAAAGAGAAAGGTATATACTATATAGCATAGAGAATACAAATGTTTAGCCACAATAAAAAAATCAGTTAAAACAGTCAACAAAGCTCATTTAATATTTTATGATCCAAATAACACTTATAATTATGAGTATATTTTTAATGGGTTAGGTGATTGTGACCTAAATTTCTATTTGTTGACTGTTTTTACTGATTTTTTTATTGTGTCTCTAATAATGCTAAATAGAGAAAGAGGTGGCCGGCCTTATTCCGCAAAATTTTGCATTGTCGTCTACCTAATTACAAACCAATACATACTACACCATATATGCTATTGCTTTTGGATTAATTGCACTTTTTTAAACTTCAATTATTTTGGGGAAACTAATAATAGTTAATTAGGGTTTCATAAACTTCAAAAAAATAAAGAAAGCATTACTTTAAAATTAATTATCTACAACTCAACTGTATTTGGATACTAAAGAAAAACACACTAGAGAGAAAAGATATTTTACCAATATTATTATTATATAATTTGTGTACATATCCAATATACTGCCTTTTATCTTTTGACGGCAAGTCCCTTTGCATATCATCAAATGTGGAAGTTTCTGATAAAACTATTAATTGCATTTTGTTAAAAAAGAAAATATAATCTTGTGTGTTTTCTTCCCTCCACTACCGATATGATATATCAACAATGCTATATGTATGTACACTATTTTTCAGTCACTTTCAGCCATCAATAACTTTTTAAGGTGGAACTCACAAAAATATTAGTGACAAACCATATGCATTTATTATGAGTGGCTGATGGTGGCAGCAATTTAATTTACAAGAAGCATTGTTGATGATATATATATGGACTTGAACTCGATGAATGATTAATGGAGCACTTTATATAGCTCATCATATATGATATATCTCAGTGTGGTGGAAATCTTTTGTGGCCTTTTATTTTGTAGTAAGTACTCAATTATATTAGCATGGTGAGGCACAACAAAAAATCAGTCAAAATAGCTAACAAATAGGAATTTGGGCTACAATCATCAAGTGTTAAATAAGCTTTGTTGACTATTTTGGCTAGTTTTTATTGTGCCCCAAGCATTTTGTGTAATTATATATATTCATGATAAGTTGAATGGTATCATGCTATATATTCTTTTTAACTTTTTAGTAGCCTATATTAAAGTCAACTTCTATACATATTTTTAAAATAAATTAAATTAAATTTTGGACCACAACTTGGATCAACACATTTATGATCTTCTTGTTCTGAAGTTCTAGTTATTAATAATAAGAGTTTAATTTCAATTCACTGTCAGTTTAAAGTAATTTTATACTAACATCCAATCATGGATTGACACATTAACAAAAGTTTTTAACTTAATCACTCACTGACTAAAAAGCCACATAAATGAACGAATACGATTTCCTAACAATATAAAATTCAGTGCATCTTATTTAAACTCTAATAATAACACTTGTAATTAATAATTTCTATATGTATTACCTATTCTTCGTATAAAAGTGACTCATTCACTGTTTCCTCTGGAACAAATCTGCATTTCATACATATATTTACACAAAAGCATATTTAGTCACCCATTGTGGCCCCCCAGTTGAATTTTGTGTTATATATGTGGATCCTCATATCAAGTTCAATTTCAACGTCTCTTAATACTCTAGGCAATCATAAAGACCAAAAAGATAAGAAAACAAAAATTAAAATTGTCTCTGGTACATAAATTTAATTTCTGTAACTACATAAAAATGGAGAGTGGAGACATGATACATAGAAATCAATTGTCATGTCCTTTAGGAATATGCTCTTGATCGATATATATATGCAACTTGGCTATCTAATAATTCCTTATAAAAAATATTATATTGACATTCATTTTTCGTATATTGTGTCGATATTCACTCTTATTATTTTTAGATTATGATGTGATTCCACTATAATATCTTAACTTTCTTTTTACACAATTGATTATCATGAATGTCTCATAAACATTCAATTTTTGAATGTCTATATAGCATCATTCAATTTCTTATCTTGAGAGAATGATGAAGCTTTTGAGCAAATCTGGGCAAGTTCTGATTAGAAACATCTATCGACTAAGTTCAAAGAGAATTTGGTCTCATATATACATAGTCCTAACATGCATCTTGAGTCATATCCATTACATACACCTTAATTCAATGCACCAATTAATATGATGCCCTCAAAATAGAGAGACTTTTGGCAGACAAATTAAAGAATCTCATCATCATAGCATTACTTTTTCATTCCTCAACGATCACTTTCTAAATTATTGGATCGATCAATATAATTATATTCTTGTGAAGCAGCATATCATATAAATATCCTTATTAATGTATGTATAAGCAGAGCAATGAACTAGCTAAGCTAGCTAGCTAGCTCAATAATATTGCAAAAACAAGTGGATGGTACGGTGAAGATATTATTGTACAAGTGATTTGGATAAACATGAGTGCTCTTTCCTAAACTTTGTGCCCCCTCTGTTTTGGAATATAATTAATAAGACTGTTTGTGCGTGCAAGTGACTCACTCGGTGGAGCAAGCTATAGAGGATGGAATCCCTAACACATCACTTAATTTAAAGTTTTGTCAAAAATAAAAATTTGGATCAGAATTACTCAATCTATTAAAATGTACACATGATTAAAAATTCTATTTAGATCAAAAAAGTGTTAAAATGAATTTTTCTTTTACTATTTTGACTGAAAAAATATAATGTTATTGTCCAAGACTTTATACTTAATTTAAATGAGAAATAATATTTTTATATTTATCTTTTCATATCTTGGGTCTACATCCATTTTTAATAATGCCTTTCAATTTTTTCAAAATTTTTTTATTTATTATTAATTTTAATGAATATTATATAAATATTTAATTTTAAATGTCTATATAATGTAATTATATATAATTCAAAAGTGCAGCTTATGACTCGACTCATTCTTCCCTCCTAGTTGAAAGAGTCACATACCACAGAGATCATTGGAAGTTATACATAGTTGATAGTTATTCTAGTACATCGATCATGTCACACTCACAGACACACAAATACATAGTATTTTTATATTTATTTGATAAAGATATGGAATAAGATACAAAATATTTATAATGGACATAATGTTGATCGGATAAATAGTCCGGCGACAACGATGGTCAGCAAAGTGGGCGGTGGCGGTGGCGGCAGCAGTGGTGGCTGGTGGCATGGTGGACGCACTACTAAAAAAAAGAGCATTTTTAATATTGAATGTGTCAATAAGAATATTATCAATAAAAATTGTGTCTCTAATATGACTCATTGCAAAAATACATATAAAATTTTCAGTTTTATGAGATAAGAAATTGTGTCCCTATATTTCCAAATTAACAATGTTTTTAAAACCAAACATGCATTTCACAATTACTTTAATTGATATCGTCTCACGATGCTTTTACGTTCAATGTGTCCTCAATCGAATGCTACTTAAATAATTCACAATATTCTTCGTACTTAAATGTAAAATATAGCTCAACCTAATGCTAATTAAATTCATAATATTCTTCGTCCTTAAATATAAAAAAATAGTACAAACATCTTTATTTTGTACGTACAAATAGTATCATTCTAGAATATGTAATTGTATCTTAGCCGCCCTTGGATGAATGAGGGAACGAAAGTCCCTTAGCTTGTTGCTTAGTTTTAACACTTGATAGAGAACACACAAATTGTTCGTTCATTAAAATTACTCCATACCATTATGCTTTTATTATAAATTAACATTTAATTTATCTCTTTTATAAACGATACTTTTGGTTTAATTTTTTAAATAAAAGCAAAAATTATTAAGTAGCGATAAAAATATAAAACTGGGTTAATTATGAGTATTCTTTTATAGCATTCATTTTTTTCTATAAAAAGTATGAATTAATTTTTTAATCCTAATACAATTAATAATATATAAATTATACATAAAAGCTTATTCATAAAGTTTTATCCCTCAACTAAACACATCTCTCAAACGGAAAAATAAGAGTATATTATTTGATTGGAGGGTAAAATTAAAAGTAAATTTCTTTGATTGAATTCTATACCTGAAGCTCAAAAAATTCACCTTCATTATATTCTTTAGATGAATTTTCCTTAATTGATTATATATATATATATATATGTATAAAACTATTATACATGAAACTCAATAAAAATAAAAATAAACCACTTTCATTTTTATTTCTTCAACCTAATTGTACAATGAAAATTTGTACAATAATCATATCCATCGTTAAATTGTTATATGAAGTTGCAAACTAATTAATTCAACAGTAAATATAATTGTGATGCAAATATTGTACAATTTTTATTGTACACATAACATTTATATAAATATCAGTCCCGGCTAGTAAAAGATTTCGGTTGCGCCCATTATCAAAATTTTCAAAATCAAATGAAAGTGTGTAACCCATAGAAAAGTAATAATAAGTGCATATAATAGTATTGGTTTAGGCAAATTTAGAAAGGTAGCCATAAATGAGCCATCATCCCTCACAAAAAAATGATATTCCCCTATAATAATAATATTGTGTGCGGACAAGAAAAGGTGGGTGTTAAAACGTTAGGTGGTTGATCTTGCCAACAATGGCTAATCTTGATATGAGAGAAAGAAAGACATCATAGATAGATATGTTATCACATTATATATCTTTTGTTGTTGGGTGCTTAGATCGCACTATAACTCGTGCTTTGATGCTTGCAAGATAATATCATTGGCCCCATAATACTCACACTATCTTATATTCTGTTCCCTAAAGTTATAACAATGATTTGAGTTTAAAATAGTTCAAATCCAATTGCAAAATAGAAAGATGTATATTATAATATGATTTAATTTTCATATTTACGAACAGTGTACAATTTTTTTACACAGTTATCCAATAATGTATTGTCATGTTAGTCATTATTGTGTTTTTTCTATCTCACTATCTGAAAAGTCATACAAACAAAATGTTTTGATTGGATGACAATGTAAAATTTTTTTATATTGTCAGTGCATCAAAATTAAACTATTATAATATATATATATATATATATATATATATTATTAATGATATACCCATTTTATAAATTTTACTACAAATCTCCATCATATATACATATTAAATAGAATACATATATAGACATTAAAACCTTGAAAATTAATAATAAATACAAGATTTGTAGGAAGACGTGATGAATTTATAGAAGAATTCTCTATTTTAGAATTTTATAGAATGATAAATAAATTAGGAGGATATATACAATTTTTATTTATTGCATAATTAATATCATCTACTACTACCACACATTTAGGACGAAACAGGATGACCACACAAGAAGATTATGATCTACCGGGCCATAACTAATAATGCCAAGAAACACATAATAATTGAAATAATTAATAAAGACAAAAACATAAAGACTACACCTTTGTGTGGCTTGAAGTCTCTTTTAGGGTATCTTAACATTCAATTAAATAAAGGGTCAACAACAATATGAAAAATATTAAGATAGGTAATTTAAAAGAATTTTCTTAATTAACATATTTGAGTATAGGGATGAAAGTCGTTGAAATTACAATCTTTTTAGTTTATTGAGATATGCAGAAATCTAGCACTAAGTTACACCCTCGTTATCTTCTATTTTAGAGTAAAGAAGATGAATGAGAATGATTTATTAGTGTTGATTCAATTAGTTGATTCAATTTATTAAACATTTAATTAAATATATATCGTCACTTGGTTGCTTATTATTATTAGTGTTGGATAGCAATAATTAATGAGCATTGTTACGGTTAAAAAAAAAAAAAACCAGTAAAAACAGTCAACAAATAGGAATTTGAGTCATAATCACTCAGCCCATTAAAAATATATATACTTCATAATTAAAATTCTATTTGGGTCATAAAATGTTAAATGAACTTTGTTAACTATTTTAGCTGATTTTTTGTTGTTCCCCAAACATTTATGATAATTAATTAAGTAAAATAAAGTATACTAACGGGTTGGACACCCCATATATATTAATCCAAGATTTAAAGATAATAATAACAGATGAACTAAAAAATTAATATTAACAAGCTGAATATTGTATCTTAAGGTTTCATTTGTTTTCTCTAATTTTAGGTTAGAGTAACAAAATAAGAGAAAAACTCCATAGGCTTTTTGATTTTGGAATCACAGTTAGAGAAACACGAAGTTACTCTCACCCGGTCAACAAATTATTTTTTCAATTTCTGTCCACTTTAAAAGTGGAGTCACTGGCCGATAGACAGAGAGTCAGATGATGATTTAATGAATTTTTATTTCAATTATGTCGTTATTCATTTCTCAAAATTCCAATAATCTCATCGTATCCAATCCTAACCATCATTTGTCTTATCAAAATAAATATAATACAAGACACTAGTGACTCTGACTCTATGTATTTACCAAATAGAAAATAGAGTCATTATGACACTTTGTCAATGACTTCAGCGACACTGAACATGATGACTTCACTTACTTTGCAGTTAAAAAAAAATAAACGCACCCTAATTGTATCATAAATAAATTAAAAACCTTAATATATACACAGTAAATTTATAAGTCATCTTATATTATATATATTTTCTACCGTTATATTAAAAAGAATAAAACTAATTAAAGCATAGAAACATTTTGCCAGAACTTTATGAAAGTGGCACTCATTTCATTCTTCGAATACCAAAATGGAATCCGATTAAAAGTAATAATAATTAAATAATAATAAAATATAATTTTGTGTTGGTTGTTTGTTCAACTCCGTGTCATGCTTTCAACAACAATGCACAAAATTGTTCCATCTGTCGTTCGTATTGTATATTGAAAAAAGTGATATCAATAAACTAATAATATGAAACTCCAAAACTCACCTTCTCACACACCTCAATGTTAATTGGTTCAATTTAAATAAACTAATAGTCCAATCTTGGCGGCAGATAAAGTATATAGGTCAAAACTTGTTCAATTTCTAGCTGAATGGTGCTTGATGGATTGTATATGATATTAATGAAAACTCTATGTGAACTAAAAAAGGTTCATATTTAATTTGGCAACTTTATAACTTTGGCCCTTGCAACTAATATTTTTTTTTTTTTTGTTGAGTTTCAACTTTCAAGTGTTAAGAAGATGAATGATATCTGTTGCTTTAAAAATTGGATCGGATATTGATGAGCCGGATAGGGGAGTAGTTCAGAATTATAGTCAAAATGAAAATTTTGATATATTCTTGTTCATTAGGTTTAACAACTAATAGATATTGTATTAATTCCTCTTCTTCATAATTGATTAATATCCACTGGGGTCAAATTCACTCAAGAGGCATCAATCCTCTCTTTTAAGGGACTTTTATATAAAGGAGAAAGAAACCAAAAGAATTGGAGAGAAAACCTAATCACCTAATTATTTAATTTGAATGTTGAAAATTCTTTGGCTTTTTGTTTGTCTCAATGCCTTTTCAAACATTGTCCTTTTGCATCTAGTGGCATCTTGGTAAGTAGTACTTCATATGTTTTTTAATTTATTTTTTACTAAACTATCCAAAAAAAATTAAACAATGGGAGCGAAAATACTATAGAGACTTAACAAGAAATTTTCTATATTTTTTCTTTCATATGGAATCAAACTCAATAGAACAATGAGATAAAATATTTACTTACTTATACATCTACAATAATTTCCAAACTTTAGTGGAATGGATGGATTTGTCCCTCAATAAGAAATTAGGAAATATAAGTAATAAGGATTAGAGTCGAGCATAATTGAACTGACAATTTCCTTAACTTATTAAAATCCGTAAGAATCTACCATTCGATTAATTGTAGGCTCAACTGCTAGTATTCATGATTTGATTTATTAAAAAAATCAATTAATATGAACAATAAACTTTATGTTGTTTTGGATCAATTTGATTATTATTATTATTATTATTTTGTAAAAGATAAATTTTGTTTGATTACGTTGAACTGAGCCATATCAATTTGGATTTGAAAAATATTCAATTGATCCAAATAATAAAGCTTTACTTTATTTTGGACCAATTTGGTTTGTATTATATTTGAAAACTTTTGGCCAAACCAAATCAGTTTGGACTGCAAAAGATAACACCTTTTTAGCTTCATTTATGGATAAGCATGGTGAGAAAATGATATATTTGAATATTAGTTGAACATATTTCTATTATATAACAATTATTTTTTTATTTATTTAGTGCATGTTTGGGAACTACTTCAAACAGCTTTTTTTTCAAAAAAAAAAACTGTTTGAAGATAATCTATTATGTTTGGATGAATGTACAAAATAATTTAAACTGTTGTATTTGATAAAAAAAAGCTGTTAGAATGTAAAATAAGTTAAGCTAGTATTTGAAGTTTATTTTCTAAAAAAAAGCTTTTCTATTCATATCTAATAGGAAATATCTAATCTACCCCTAAAAGTTATTAAATTCCTTCATAACTTATAAATCATTTTATACCCATTTTAGTACTTAACTATTAAAAAGCGATTATTTTTTAACAATCCAAACATCATAGATTAACTTAAAGTTACTTTTCAGCTAAATTATCCAAACATAAATTTATCCTTAAATAAGCAATTATATAAAAAAATAATTGTATAAATAAGCGATTACTGAAATTATTTTTTTTTTTAGCTTATCCAAACATATAATTATACTACAAGCGATTAATCGGACCAAGGGACTCACCTTTACTCCTAACGTTACCTTCCCTCAGTCTTACTCTCAAGCTCGTGGAAAAAGGAAAATACATTTTTATTTGATAATTTAATTGGGCTAACAAAATGTTGAAATTTAAACTTGGGCTTGACCCAATTCCAGCAGAACTTATCCAACGCTCACTAAAGGCTTAAGTTAGGCCCAATAGGCCCAAATCAAATTCATCTTCTTCTCCGTTGTGCCTTCCTTTTGTGAAACCACCAAGTTCTGCCGTCGTCCTTGCCACCGGAACATCTTCGCCGCCTAGCCCAAGCCGGCACCGGCTGCAACCGAATAGGGTAGTGCTCCCAGCCATTCCGAAACCGCGGCAGTTCCGTCGAGCACATTTGCTAGTGCTTCCAAACAGCCGCTGAGAAAAGCTTCATTGCACTGGGAGCTTGGACTTTGCAGTTCCGACGTCAGAGTTTGCTTCGAAATCTCCTCGGTATCGCTCCCTTCTACTGTCTCCTTGTCGCCGGCGTTCGTCGTGATTGCTTTCCCCTCCCTCTTAGCGGCGCTGACATCGGTGCCGCTCCGATCACTTTCGCTGCCTAGGGACGAACCGGCGTCTCGCGCGGTTACATGCACCTCGTGAGGATTTGCTGCAGTTGTCGCCATCTCTGCTTCGAGATCTTCTGATTCCATATGTGCAAGTTGGAAGCCATTGCCACCGCTAGAAGATTCCATTCCCAAACTCAAATCCGCACCTGTTTCATTCAGATCTGAAACCTGGTCTTGTAAATTTATTGCTTCTTTCTCTTCTGTGATTGTTATCTTCTTGATGTTGATTTGTTTTGCTTAATCCGAAGTTGAATTTGCATTTGAGTTAATTGAATTTTGGCCTGAATTTCTGAGCTATGGTTGTAGTCTTGTAGATCATTTGGTGTTACTTATGTTTCTATTTCTGAGTTTACTGGTTCTTGGCTTTCTGTGGATAATTCTTGCTCTGAATTTTCTGATTGATTAATTTCTGTGTATTGAGTATGTGCTTCTGAAGCTGCTTTTCTCATCTTCAAACTTCATTTCAATAGCCTTGCACTTAACCAAGCATCTAGAAGAGAATTGAATTTCTTTCCGAGAAACTTCTCTATGAATGTGTATTTTGAATTTTCAATCAATTGATAAAGCAAGGAACCAATATTTCAGGTTCGCTCACATGAACACTTTCTGCATAAGCCAAGAAATTAAGGGCCAAAAAGGGGAGGACTTTGCATCATGATAACTGTGGTAATTTAGCTTTTTTTTTGCTAAAATTTTACATTAGCCATTTAATTATTGTTTTGAAATTTGAATAGTTCTTCTTATGAATGATTTTTCTTGCTGAATAAATCCCTTGCTTTTGTCTTATACAGGTCAAACAGGCACTTCTATGTCTTTGTAGTCAATAATCTTAACACTGAGCTCCCTCAGATAGAAATTAATCTTATCAATCAAAACTGAGCATTCATGTTTTTGTTCATTTTACTGGCAAGTTCTGCTGCTGCTGTTAGTTAAGCTTTCAATCATGTTCTTAAACTTGAACAGACATGCAACCAAAACAATCAAAAAACAACTTCAGCCATTCGAAAAGTCGATCTTCTCCTTGGAGCACAAGGTCCCTGTTAACCCTGCTTTACTCGTCCTGAGGTACAGTTATGTGAATGTGTACATGAAATGGAAGAAAGATTCATACTATGACTCGATTGAGCACATCCACCAGTCCGTTCATCTCAAGCCTATCATTGCCCTCAAAAACTGCATTGCTCAAAAGCCAGATGGGTGCATCCCTATCTCTGATGTTTCGAAGCGAGGACTACAGTTGGATGTGCCTGTGAAGGTTGCAAGATTTTTAAGGCAATATCCATCCATCTTTGAGGAGTTTACAGGTCCTAAATACAATCTTCCTTGGTTCAGGTTGACACCGGAAGCCGCTGAGATTGACAAGGATGAGAAGAGAATATACGAAGAATGCAGGGAGGATTTGAGAACCAGGTTGAAGAAGATGATATTGATGAGCAGAGAGAATGTTCTGCCTTTAAAGATAATCCAAGGGATGCAGTGGTATTTGGGGTTGCCTGATGACTTTTTGCAGTATCCAGAACAAAATCTTGATGAATCTTTCAGGTTTGTGGAGATGGAATATGGATTGAAGGGGTTGGCTGTTGAGAGAAGAGAAAAGGTTTGTTCTGTAATGGAGGAGAATGCAATGAAAAGAGGTTTATACTCTGGAATGGAGGCCATTGAATTTCCCTTTTTCCCATCAAAGGGTTTGAGGTTGAGGACGAAGATTGAGAATTGGCTACATGAATTTCAGAAGCTTCCTTATATTTCACCTTATGATGATTTCTCAAATTTGGATCCAAACAGTGACATAGCCGAGAAACGACTCGTGGGGGTTCTTCATGAACTGCTTTCCCTTTTTGTCGAACATTCAGCGGAGAGGAAGAAGCTCTTTTGCCTCAAGAAGTATTTCGGGTTGCCCCAGAAAGTGCACAGAGCATTTGAGCGGCACTCCCACATGTTTTATCTTTCTTTCGGGAACAAAACTTGTACAGTTATTCTGAAGGAAGCTTACAATGATAAATCTGCTATTGAGAATCATCCTATCTTGGGGGTTAGGAAGAAGTATATCAAGTTGATGAAGAAATCAAAGGTAATTTTAAGGAATAGGAGGGTGAATAATCGATTTTCTAACAGTAGTGCGAAACTGGAATTAGAATCAGATGATGTGGATGAAGAGGGGAATGAGATGGCAGGTTGTTCTTTGAAACAGGTTGTGTGAAAATTTGTAAAACAAGAGGAAGAAGAATAGCATAGGCTGAAAAGGCCTATTAGCAGTTTTTCATGAGAAATACTAACATATCTGGTTATATATTGAGGTAATCTTTCAGTTTCATGTCTATATATTGAAAGGATTTGATTTGAACTTTGAAGATATTATCAACAAAAGTGGTGTACTCGTGTTCATTTATTTTGAAAAGGATCATAGGCCTAATATATTGGTTATGAGATTCGAGAATTTCAACAGTTAAGACCACCATTGTGTCCATCCTCCTATTGCATCGCCCTATGTATGAAGTCCCATTGAAAAATTGAGATGAGTTTGTATTTTGGAATTAGTAAATTCAATAGAGATAACATAATTCTTAAACTCTTACAACTGCATAAAACTAGTTTTACAGTAATTCCAATAACCTAAGTTTATCAAAAATGATTTTATTTAAACTAATTTAGAATCTATTAAATCTTGATTAATCTTATTTGATTTGAACCAGTCTCCGATAGGATAAAGACTCATGGCTAACTTTTACTTTTTTTTTTTAAATTTATAAAACTTCAATATTAGGGTGAGGTTGGTATATAAACAAACAAAAAAATGAGAATCAAGGGTGTGTTTTTTTTATTATTTAACTTTTTAGTTGAGGGGAAAGTTTGCTCATCAAGATCATTCAACACTTACAAATCAATACATCACCCACCGGGGGAAATAAGGTTATTAGATGAGTTAATTCTTGTGGGAAATTTGAGGGTGTGTTTTTTTTTATTGCGCATGTTATTCGGAGTTTTGTCGCAACTAACCTGTCATCCCGGATTAAATACCTAAGAATGACAGGTAAGGCTCCCAGTAGGAATTTTTTTTTTTTTTTATCCATAAGGCTCAAACCTAAAATATTGCTTAAGAGATAACAAGTAACTTAGCCAATCACAAATGGTTTTGTTACCATCAACTAAACATGCATTTGTATGTATTTCTTTTTTGTGTCTAACCAAACAAGCCCAAAAATGGAACAAAATCATCACCAATTCACCGTAAAATGTAATGGGTTGGACAGAAAAGCCCAAAAGAGCCCAAGTTCACCCTAATTCTCACCTTCCCCCACACACCGCTACTCTCTTCCCCGTTCTCAGTCGAAAAGCAGTACCAACGTTGTTCGATTCATCGTTGGTCAAACAAAAATGTCACAGAGCTTGAGGCCCCTCAGAAGGCTCCTCAGCCTCACTCCAAAACCCTTCTACCTCACGCGCCACCACCTCTCCACTGAGCCACGCGCCCAGAAGCTCGACCGCATCGCCACCGAGCTTCTCAGCCTTGACAGGCTCGAGCGTCACGACTTCACCGTCCTCTGGAGGCTCAAGATGGGCCTCGACCGCTTCGAGAACCCCGCCGCCGGCCTGGGCCCAATATCCGCCGGAAGTGGGCCTTCTGCGGCGGCTGCTGGGGCGGATGCGAAGGCAGGTGCGACAAAGGAGAAGACTGTGTTTGATATAAAGCTGGAGAAATACGACGCCGCATCGAAGATTAAGATCATCAAAGAAGTGAGGGCCTTCACTGATTTGGGATTGAAGGATGCGAAGGATTTGGTTGAGAAGGTTCCTTGCGTCTTGAAGAAGGGTCTTTCGAAGGATGAAGCTGATCCCATCATTGAGAAGTTGAAGGGATTGGGTGCCACTGTTGTTTTGGAGTGATGATTTTTATTTTTATTTTTTACAATTTTTTTTCTGGTTGTTGTTGTAGAATCATTCATGACTTGTTCATGGTTAATCATAAATGGAAAGTTACATATCTCGCCTCTCATTTTTTTTGTTGGGTTTTTGGTTATATCACTGATTGTTTTTTTGTGCAGACAAAAAAAAAATTGCTTGTTTTGATTGAAATGTGATAATATTTTTCTTGTCTGAGTAGTG
Source organism: Aeschynomene evenia (assembly GCA_013621005.1). Taxonomy (NCBI): domain Eukaryota; kingdom Viridiplantae; phylum Streptophyta; class Magnoliopsida; order Fabales; family Fabaceae; genus Aeschynomene; species Aeschynomene evenia. Next base: position 6,252,888 of record CM024266.1, read on the forward strand.
ATCGGGTTCCAGGGAAGGTTTGAACTTTGAAAAGTTGGCGTAATGAAGTGATTTAGAAGATTTTCTTTTAAAAACGGATGAATTTTGTTTCATGGGGATAATGTCTGCTTGACGTTTGATGAAATGTGCAACAGCATTTTGCAGGTATGAATCTGATGATGTTGTTCTAATAGGCTTATGGATTGCCAAAATTGAGGTAAGCTTCTTGGAAAATTGTTGCAATTGTGCATTGCATGAGTAATGTATCTGTCATATGTTATCACTGTTTGGAGTTGTATTGTATATACAGAAATATAGGAACAGAGAAGTAAGGTGTTTGATGATGGGAACACGATAAAAAATCTGTGTCTCAACATAGGGAACACAAAATGAAGTAGAATTGGATAGAAACCTATATCTTTACACTAATCTAAATTGGATACAAAGACTTTATATTTTTGTGTCTTTATCTTTACTGTCTTAATATTTCTGTCATTTACTGACTTTCATATGTACCTCACCAAATGCCCTCTAATAGATCATTCAATATTGTTTTGGAGAGTTAATTTGCAGGTGTCTGAACAGATCATGTTGATGCTGTAAGATATCCTGTGAGATCTTGTTTTGATTGTATTTTGCACTGTAGAATGCATAGATAAAGGTACTCAAATGGTGATCAGTTCTGATTTCTAATATAGGTAATGGTAGTTGTGGGATTATAACCTAAAGAATAACACTTTAATCTCCTCTAAAGTGGTTTATCCTTGGATTTTGTGTGTCTAAACTCAAATGTTGTAGTTGTACATTAACAGCTTTGTTTTATGAAAGGCTCAACTGCAATTTGCTGATTCTACATTATTAGAAGATCAATAGATTCAATGAATTACTTTGCAATTTGACCTGTCTCTTGAGTTGTATGTATCTGCCACAAATAAGGATTCTAGTTTTGGAACTTACTCAGAACACACATGAATTTCTCCATTTTGTTTGATATCATTTGGTTCAATCCCTTTTATGTATTCTTGCAAGATCTCAGCATTGTTAAAAAAGAGGAATATGAATATTACTCAATATTGTTGATGTTCACAACCATTGGAAGAGGGAAAGATGTATATGGAAGTAATCTTGATTAAACTCAGAAACATGAATCAACCCTATTACTATTATTGGTAGATAACCCACATTTTGTGGATACAAAAGACAGTGATTTTATTTGTTTAAAGAGAGATACTAAGCTCAGACATAAGTGTTTAAACTCTAAAAGTTGTTTCCTAACAATGCAAGAAGAAAATTCTTGTAATCTCCTGAAGTGTTCCTAGCCACAAAATCATCAAGGGTAACATTATTTCTCTTTAAATAAAGATCCTTAATTTCATTTAAATCCTTCTCTGCACGAGTGATGATGACACGAGTCACAGCATGATCTTCAATCCCCAAATCATTCACAGCATTCCGAAACACCTTAATCAAGTCAATGTATTCATGTTAAATAGAAGCTATTGAAATAAACATATATATATTATGAATGAATTAGAGAATAATTAACAATATCAAAAAATTTCATGGCTTTAATTACCTTCGCAAAGTACCTTTGAGGGTACTTAATGCAGCGAATTACAGTGCGCAATACTCCTAAGTATTCATCAGTTGGAATGGGTACTAATCCCTACAATTAGCACAATGCATCATTCTCTTCCATGATTATATAGGACTCACTTAAAAAGTATTAAAATTTGGAAATTCAATGGCTAAGATATATTATAAAGTAATATGATTATTACCTTGGTAATTGTTGTGCCATATATGTTCCTAAATGCATTGAAAGTCACACAAAGCTGCTTTTTACTTCTTGTGCTTAAAATTCTGATTAATTCATCATCACTGAAATCTTTCTTTTCAATTACTTGCTGAAGAACATTTGCTTCTGAATGAGCCATACCCTCATCAACCTCATTTCCCTCATATCTGTGGGTGCTTATAATTGCAACCAACAACTGCATGAAAAATCATAAGCCATGCATTTTGGACAGTAATTAAAACCATAACGGAAGTATTTGGCGAACAATAAAAAAATAGTCGAACCAGTCAATGGACTTATTTGAGAACCTTTTGACACAAAAAAAGCTCTCTGTAAGAAGTTAATTTTTAGTGGACTGAGTAATTGTGATCCAAAATCTCTATATTGGTTGGATATCTGATTTTTTATTGTACAAATAACATCACTCAAAGCATAAACATGTGAAAGGCCTTAGATATTCATATTTTGGTTTATGCTTATATAAATATTACTTGTATGCACCAGTAACAATAATTAACAAGAAAATAGCAAAATATTTGAACATGAAAATTCCAATTTTACTGTCCAAGTTCTGAATTAGTTAAGAATGGTTCACATACTCTGCGAATATCACCAATGGTTTTGGAAGCAACATCTTCTTCAAGGGAATGCTTGTAAAGAAATTGGTATGAACGCTTTATAGCTAGAATCTCTTCAGAAGTTCTGGTGCAAGCAATCTCAATAATCACTTTGTAATCATCTGAAGTTGCATTCTTTAATGCTTGGTAAGCAAATGTAGCATCTCTTTCAGCTGGATCCATTGTCCAATAGCACATAGCTCTCTGCTTTGAAATTTTCTTTCTTATTATATTTGGCAATGAGAAATTTCATTCACAATAATATCTTGATCCATTTGGGAGGTAAAAGTACTCTTAATAACAAGATTCCTAGACGAGGTTTGAACTCGGATGCTATGGAGGCCTACTATAGGCCGATCCTCCCCAACTCAATTTGTTTCATTCACAATTTCATGATTCGAATTATAGATATTGTTTCAGAGACCTGACACGTCATTCCGCTAGACCTACCGCCGGGTGGTACTGAACCATTTAAATCTATTCTACATTTGTTATTCAAAATAGCTTATTGTTTTAAATTTTATTCTTTTTCAATCAAATAGAGAATTAACCAAATCATTGCAAAATTTGGATAAGCCTTGGGATTTAAATTCTACATGAAGTGAACAGTCTATTTTTTGCAATCACAGGTGAATAAAATACATGTATCACTAAATTTTGTGGACAAGAACAATAAACTTTTCCTAAGGAAAAAATTATGCTGCAAATTGTAATATTTTTACCTCAAAGGTTCCTGAAAGTTCAGATTTAAGTTGTTGGATAAGATCTTGATGATAAATTTCTTCATAAGCCTGCCTAACAAGTTTGAGTTGAGCAGCATTTCGATGTGCTAGTACTGATATAAGGGCTTTCTCATCTGTCCCTAATCCTATAAATTATACACAATAAAAAGCAAGTATGTTTGCATTAAAAATTAAGTGACAAATACAGAAAATTGATTGTGGAGGCAAGAAAAATATATTCACACAATCAAAAATAGGTTAGAGGTTAGACTCCATTTTATTATTTTCTTTCATTTAGAATAATTAAGTGTCAAATTAAATTTAAAAGAAAATTGTTGAGCCAAAAATATATGTACTTTATATAATTATTACAAAAATTACAAATGTTGTGGAGGCATATGCCCCCACCTACTTAGATGCATGCATGTTAGAAATATAAGAAATTCATTTGTGGACTACAAATTTCTTAGTCTCTATGCCGATAAAATTGTATCCATAGTTGAATGGAGTATGGGTCCTACTTGAATATTGTTCCTCTGTCTAATGATAAATACAATTTTGTCGGTACAAATCCTGTAAATATAACTATAAACCTTCTAACTACATGTTATTAACTATAATCTAAATATCTTGTGTAGATTATTATGCCTACTTGAATCTTTCTCTAAATACCTTATTTGTCTTCCTCCTCTCTAATCCTCTTTAGATAACTTGAACCTTTTTGCATTAAAACTTTTTCATATATTGTGCAACCTATATAAATAAAGAAAGAATGGCAAAAAGATACAACCTTTGCATGCCTTCTTGATAATTTCAGCATCTTCAATTGGGGAAGAGTCTTTTGCAGCCATAAGAGTAGCCATTTAGTTGTGTCTTATCTTTAGATGCTAAAATTTGTATGGTGTTAGTTTCCCATTTTCCAATTTTATAGAAGAGAAATCTAACATATACTGTTTCGAAAAAGATTAAAGTAACATTCCTAATAAATGGACAGTATGTTATTATTAAAGTTTTTGTAATCTAATGTTACTCTAAAAGCAGTAGTTTTTGGTTTTTTTTAATTACTTAAGTGTTTCATAACACACATCCATAACTCTTTTAACAAATGTGTTACACGTTAGCATTGGAATAGATATGTTTTTAATCGAGTATAGTACTACATGTACATTTGAAATTGAATACTAATAGGACATAAAAGAGTTTGGATGCAAAAATGAAGACCACATTAAAATTTCTTGAGTATGAAAAATTGAATGTTGAAATAATATTTTTGTTTTTAATCAAGTATTATGCATATTTAACTGTACTTAAGTAACAAATGCTATATATAAATTATTATAAAATTCCATATATTGACATTGATAATTTTTAATAGAGTTTAATTATGATGCACCGTCTAAAGTCAATCACATCAATTGATTTGTATGATTTTTTAGTTATTGGGTGATTGAGTTAAAGATTTTTGCTGATGTGTCAATCCATGATTGGATGTCCGTGTAAAATTACTTTACACTGACAGTGAATTAAAATTCATAAATGCTTGGAAAACAACATTTTTCCAGCCAATAAAGCTTATTTTAACGCTTTTGGTCCAAATAGCATTATTAACCATGTGTATTTGTTTAATGGGCTGAGTGATTTAGGCTTAATTTTCTATTGTTGACTGTTTTGACTGGTTTTTTTGTTGTACCCCTAGCAATATTCATTAAAATTAAACTCGTTCTAATAATACCATGTCTACTATTCAACATGAAGAGTTACAAAACAGCTACCAGAAGTCAAGATACAAAAGTATGCCTTCAACAATAGTCAATGAATTAATGATTTTTAAGAAATATAATCTTCAAGCCTTTTTCTGGAGATATTCTACATTTTTTACTGATATCATTATTACATATTATGTTTGTCAAAAAAAGTGACAGGGTTACCAAGGGATTTCTTGACCATCCCAAGCAAAGAACTTGCCATTGTCATGTCTCTTGACATTGTCAATGATGCTTAGCAGCTTCTGCACTGAGAACTCTTTGCTGAAGAGCTTTTCTTTTGGAACATTCCTTTGAAATGGCTTAGACAGATCAGTGTCTACTGTGCCAGGATGCAATAAAATGCATACAATTGGGTCCTTCTTTCTTGCAAATTCAACTGAGATTGTCTTTGACACTGTTAGCATATAAAGGGCAGAAAAGGTCATAAAGATAACCATACAAACAGTTTGAGAAATTTCATATTCAACCTAATTTATAATTCACCAATTCCTAGTATTTATTATTAATTTTATTATAAAATTAGATTATAGTACTATAAAAAAAAGAGAGAGCTCACAGAGAAGTGATCACGATTTTCAATATTTCACTCGCAAAATCCAGAAAATAGGAAAACAGAAAATGAAAACTATTTTCTGAAACCAAATCTACCATAAGTTTTTATGTAAAGCAAAACTAAATAAATGCCTCAGTCATCTCATCTAGATTATGGAGTAAGCAATGTAAAAGACCAAAGTATGCTTTTACATAATAACTGCATTTATAGTATTGACAATGTTGTGGAAATATAATATTTGCACAATTCAATCAGATGATGAAATTTGTAGCTGGATCTCAAGGCCATGGGATTGATCATGTATTATAGACTATAGTGCATAGCTCATATTTTTATGCATGATTCAGTGAGAGTGAAAGACTTATCATATTGGATATTCCATGACAGATATAGTTAAACAAAGAATCCATACATTGATTAAGTGCAGTCTTTGAAGATCTATAAGAGTGCCAACCCCCAAGATGATTGTCCCCAATAGATCCAACCCTTGCACTCAAACTTGCCACCACTGCAGTACTTCTTTCAGTCCCAAAGCCACCTCCAACTTTTAGAAGAGGCCACATGTGCTGATTTTAGGATTCAAAGAATAATGTATTACAGATAAAGAAACTCAAACAGAATTAAACAGAAACAATGATAAAGGCATTTTGTATGTTATTTAACAAAAAGTATATTCAAATCTTTATTTCATCAAGGGCCTCAAAGAACCAAAGGAAATAAATCCTCCCATGATGAAATATTATAGGAGATCAAATGGCAAGGTATAAAACTAGTCATCTTTGCATGAATTACAGAACTGAATGAAATAATGAAATTGCAGTTGAGCCAATAAGGTCTAATAGGGTCCTCATCGTAAATAGAACCATTTTACATGTGTGCAAGGTGCACATTGTCCAATCATATTTTCACCATGAATACATTCGCTACAATGCAAGACCTAATCGAGGACTAATTACAGAGCTAACCAACAAATTGAACAGCTCTTATCATAACAGTGTTGTAGAATATTTTCTGGGAAGCGATAAACTGGAATGGTAATCTTTTGAAGATCAAATTAAGAATACTACTAAAAAACTTCAAATATCAAAGGTAAGAAAGAGAATACAGAGTAGATCAAGAGCTAGAGTGAATGAAATCTTCTCTTTCACTTGTCATACCAACAACCTGGACTTATGTCTAAAATTATCATTAAGATATAAATAGATGAAAAATAATAATAAAAATTAGATTGGAGTTACCTTGATAACTAAGATAGGACCAACAGCATTAACCTCATATGTCAGCATCAAAGATGACTTCTCCACTTTGCTTAGTGTTGTTTCTGTATTGAATAGATAATCAATTAGTGAAATTAGCTTCCTAGTATTTGAAGGAACATAAAGTGAAAACCACATATTAGAGCTTTAGCACAAAGCTCCACATAATTATCCACATACTCCTTTCTTCACTGGAGAAACCTCTTGTTTTCATCTCTTTTGTTTTTTGTTTTTTTTTGTGCTTTTTTGGAAAGGAAAAACTATACAGTTCTCTGAGATTACAAGATCTTAAATCTGCCGGTATGTTACAAAATGCAGCAATAATTTTTAAGTCCATAACCAAAGAATGAAACAAAAGTCTTTACCTGGTTGCAATACTTCAGGTATTGAAAGAATACCAGATGCATTAATGAGAAGGTTTAGATGGCCATATGTCTCCTTTATTGACGATGCAGATGCCTGAAATATTATGAACAAAATACAAATCTTAACCTTGTAGCAAGCCAGCAATTGGTGCATCTAAATGCATGCTTCAGTTGAGTGAATGAATGACAGCTGAGCGAAAAGCGTGACCTCAATTGAACTTTCAACAGTCAAATCCAGTGGCAAAATTCTAAGGCGATCAGCAAATTTATCTTTCAGATCGATAAGTCCAGTCGACGCATTAGGGTTTCGGCAAGTAGCAATAACATGCCCTTTATCATTGTTCTCTAGCAGCTGTTTTACCTGTAGTAGGAAGAAGCTGAAAGCAGTGTTACCTATTTCAGTAATATTATTTGATATATTATGCAACCAAGATTCTTTACTCCTTTGGTATGTGGAGACAAGAATTAATAGAAATACCAAAAGATTGCTTCAAAATATTCAAATGAAAAAGTTTATCCATGGGCTATACATCTTTGTAAAATGAACCAATTGCATAGCTTTTATCAATAAGAAATATGGAAGTTTAACAGTGTACAAAAATAATCATGATACAGAAACAGCCAGTATAGAAGTGTTGAAAATTATGGAAGGGCTTGTATTAATTCTTATCAAGAATGATTACAATCTCCAAGGAAAAAATATGAATATGCACAAGATATCTGCTTCCAACATCCTTTTTAACTATTCATATTGATCAGCTTGACATTATTTTTCCTGTTAGAATATTGTTGAACTGGTGAACCTAGGATGTAAACAATGGCAAGCAATATAATCAATTTGCCTAAAAAAATTAGGAAAACTACAATAGCTCTTGTTCTGTTTGTGAAAGATACCACATTTGGCTGATGTTATCACAGTACCACAGTATCATCAAAGTACAAACAAGATGATGAAAGCAAACAGAACAAAGCAAAAAGAGTAAATGACTCTTACTTGCATTGTATTTTACTCTAATTATGATACAAGCCTCCCTTAAATAGTGAAATGATACCTTGACAAAATAGTACACAAACCTCATTTGAATGATCTTTTTATATTTCTAAACAAACTAGCTCTACTACATAGTAAAGGAAAGAATTTAAGCGTAGAGTAATTTACTCCAAAAATAATAATAGAAGATGGCAAATACTGATAACTTCTTATTTCTCTACAAAATTGCTCTACAAAAAAATGGGGGAAAAAAAGGCCTAGAAATAAGAAAAGCTAAAATTTTGAGAATGTGGGCAGTGCCCATATATAAAGGAAGAGAAAGAGTTGAGAAGTTACAAATTCAAGGCCAATTCCTCTGGAAGCTCCCTGAACCATGGAAACCCCACCTTCAAATTTCAATGAAGAAGAAGAAGAGAAGGCCCTTCGGGTCATTGATAAGAGTTGGGTGGAACGAGGCGCCATCAAGGTGTTGTGGGTCGGAAATTGCATCAAAATTCGAATCACAAAAGCTCTGTTTTTTATTTACTCTGTTTTCTTTTCTTATTAGTATGCTTGAATCATATGAATGTTGATGAAGCGTGGCTGGCTAGTAACCAAGAAATTCACTATCACATGTAAGCAACGTGGTGGTTGTTTGTAATCTTAATGCATATGTTCGTCAATTTTAGGTGAAAAGTGACTTCATTTTTATGGAAAAGCAGAATAGGGTTAAGGAGTTTCCCTTTTTTTGTTTTCTTTCATGCAATCACCATTGAATTATTTCCTTTTATGGGTTTTATCCGCCAATCCGTTGCTGACGACTAATCCATTGGTTCAAGGATCGAACTCGGAACATCATATTTAAGCAATCCAAGTATTTACCACTTGTACTAACCTACATGGTTACCATTGAATTATTATTAATTAGTAACTCATTAATTCACTTTGATCCAATCTAAGTTTTGCCCGGATAAGGACCTACTTGTAGTTGACGACGACTAATCTCTATCTCCAACCAAGATCATATTTTGATAGATAACAAATTGGTCACAAGATTTTTTACATACATATCGTTTTAATGATCGAAACTATGTCATGATACTTAAGCAATCCAAATATCTATTGCATGCATGTGAATATTAAATTCATGAATAAACAAAATGAGAGTTCTATTTGAATACTATTTGATAGAATATAAATCACTCTTCATATTTATCAATAAGAAGATTAAGAAAAATTTTGTTCAAATATTATCTTTGATGGGTTGTTATAATTTTTTTTTTTTTTGGTGAGTGATGGGTTGTTATAATTATAAATGCCAGCAATGAGGGGTAAGTGGTGAGCTTGGGTCATACCGGACTATTGGGCCATGGCCCAAAATCTAAATAACAACAACAACAACAACAAAAATTTGATAAAAAAGAGCAAACTGGACTGAACTTGTATAACCCACTTTAGACAACAACTCAACCCACTTTGTTTTACTTTATTTATTTCCATTTGTTTGTTAATTTATTGACCCTAGGTGCTTATATTTTACAATAATATTCAAAAGACAAAATTTTAGTTTGACAAAAGTTAGCTAAAATGATTCAATCCAAATCGATTAAAAAAGAAACTAGATCTGATGAAACTAAATTTAAAATTAAAATCAAACCAATCTAACTCAGATTATAATAAATTATACAGTACTATTACATGGCTCAAAAGGCTGTAACACCGAGACCTGTGATTCTTGTAGTGTGATTTGGTTAATGTGCATATAAATTTAATACTTAATTATTATAATTAAAGCAATAATCTCACAAAGTTTGTTTATAACAGGTTACAAATTAAAAAGAAATAAAACCATGAATTATTATTCCACTAATAATTAAATATATTAATTGCCAAAACAGAGTTATATTTAATTATTTGTTTTGATTCAATCGCAACAACTTGAGTTCAGAGGAGCTTGAAAATTCAAAAACTTTTAAATATACATATAATGTAGATATGATTGACAGCAAACTATTGATAAAATAGTACTCTATATATATATATTAATATATATGCACCAAACAAATAATAATAGTACTGCGTATTTTGTTTTGTATTCTCGGTATGTATGACTATTTGGTTCTATATAAGCAGAAAATTCTTTGCATAGTAAACTATAATATTTTTCAGAATTTATTTATTTAAAAATATAATCATATCAAGGAATATTTCATGTTTGATAAGATTTAAGCAGAGCCAACGAACATTAGCTAGCTCCTATCAATGATGCAAATCAACATAATTATGATTCAAATATTTGACGAAATCATTTTTGTGTTTGTCACGAATATTTGACTACATTCAAACCAATGTGATGAAGTTTAATTTCATATGCAAATCATATATAATAGAATTGATACATTGTGAAAAGAACGTTAACGCACCCATCAAAAGGCTAATAATAAGAGGAATAATTATGACCAAACATATAGTTTGAAAAAGAAACGAGCTAAGAGAATAATATGATCATGAAGCTCTATATTATATGCGTGTCATCAATTCATGACTCCCATTATTTCTTTCTTCAAAACCATCAGGACGTTTGCTATGTGAATTGTTTTTTATTCTTCTTCTTAGGAATATACACACATCTTTGAAAATTAAACAATTTTGTGTTTAATTTGTAATAATAATTGAGAAATATTATGTGTATAATGAAGATTGTACAATACTTGTATAACAATTATATCTACCGTTGGATTGTATTCGTTTGTAAATTCATATTACAATCAGGGACAGATTCAAGTAGAAATCGAATTTTTAATTTTTTAGTTTAAGTATATATAAATGTATATATTTTGCTCCCGTTGTATTATTAAATTTGCCCCCATACTAAAGAAAATTCAAAAAACATCATTTTATATTTATATATATTAGCGATGTAATATTTTCGCCCCCGCTGTTCAAATTTTCTGGATCTAGTCACTGATTACAATCCAACGGTAAATATAATTGTTGTACAAGTATTGTACAATTTTCATTATTATACACATAAACATTAATGATAATAATTAATCCTTGAATTATGTGATATTATATGGACGAATATGAATGTTAAATTTTTGAAAAATCAGACAAGCTAATAGACATATATTTTAATAGGTGATGTAGTTAACATTAATTTTAAAAAGTATATTATTTGTAAGAAGAACTTGGCAAGATAAAATATCAAGTCATTTTAAATTGTATGAAATTAATTAATATATATATATATATATATATATATATATTATTCATTGAAATACATAATAACTGTTATTTGTCATCAATCAACTAGGAGAGGAAAAAAAAAAGTTGACATCCATATAGGATGTATGGAATGGATGAACATCCACAATTGATGTCAAATAATAATATTGTGATGTCAAAATAATGATCTCTAATGCTAAATTATTATGAATGTCTACTTATACATCCTATATGAATATCTACTTATACATCCTATATGGATGTCAACCTATCATTGCTAAAAAAAAAAAAAAAGACAGCATATAATACATAAACTGTTGTTTTCACTATGGCTATGGAAGTGACTTCAATTTGTAAGGGGGGGGTTGAGAATTGATGATTATTTGAGTAAAGTTCAAATGGATTTGACAAGACTAAAGCCAATAACTTAGCTTGAGCAAAAATAAAAGTTGTCTCCATTATGAAGTGAGATGTGTGGCTTTGAAGGTGCTACCTAGCTGAGGCCAAAATGTCACATTTTCTAGACATGAGTTGAGATGAGATGAGATGAGCACATTATCCCACTATAAGTCGCGACACATATATATCTTATATATTCTTCCAATCATATAATGCATTTCACATGATTAAATGCACATGCTTCGCTCTATTGACATTTTAATGTATGTGAATGTCTTATTTCATATCCACTCTACTATTTTTTTTATCTTTTTTCATTTTTAGCCTTCGAATATGAACAATTTATCATAATAATGTGGATAATTAAGGTAGATTGAGCTTTGAAGTACTCCAAATCTCTTAGTCATGGTCATTATGATATTATCATGTAGTCGTTATAAAAGAATGTTATTTGTATTTGTACAATAAAAAATTAATCAATATATAAATTTTGAATCACAGTCATTTTACTAACTAAAAATTAACTATTTAAAGAAAGTATTTCTTTTGTTAAAAATTATCTAGTAGATTTATTGGCTGATTTGACTGTTTTTTCATTATTCATTAAGTATTATTGCATTATAAAACCACCGCTCTTCCCCTAAAAAAAAGTCCATTAATAGTGTCCAAGAGTATTTTATATTTATTTAATTATACAACAATGTTTGTTATATAACAGAAATACATTCAACTAGCATCTAACGTGTGCTATTGTGTGCTATATGTGTAGTACATATACATATAGCACACGTATTTTGTATCATGTATAGCACATGTTGGATGCTAGTTGGACGTATTTCTGTTGTACGATAAACATTATTGTTTAATTATATATGTAGTAACAACTGGAATGTGTGATTGAAGAAAGTGCATAATTATGTCAATGTTCAATAAATGTGTTGATCAGTTATATATGTGCAAGCTCAAATGTTAGACATATTAGGCAGTGAAGTTCTTCAAATAGCTAGAAAGGATGTCTCATCACTAAATAGGATCATACATCAGTGTATGTTTCTGGAAAAGAAACATATTACCTTGTACTTACTGCTTCCTTTCGAATAACTTTTAATGCACGGAAACTATTTTATCTATCTTCAACCCAATACCACCGCTTAAATTCCATGTTCCCTGCTTTTATTTATATTTTATATATATATATATAGAAAATGGTTATATATAACAAAAAAATTTTGAACTGTCTTCTTGATAAATACTCAATTGATCATTGAATGATGTGTGAAATCTTTTTAAATATATAGGATTCATATATACTCAATAAATACATGTTCATCGGTATAGAGATTTAGAAAAAATCATGCAAATAAACAAGAAAATTCTGCAAGCAGCAGTAATTAAGAAGCTAAGTGCGCACAAAACTTTTACCATAATTTTGTTAAAATTCGTTAATTGTAATGAAAATTTATGAAACTATCGCTCTGATTTTGATATATATGTGTTTAATTACAAGTACAAGACATACAAGACATAAATATATGTAAATTTAGGGTGTTTAATAGGAGGATAGATACGTATTAAACATATCATATATTACATATTATACACAACATATATGATATGTTGTAACTTCATCTTTCTTTACTACCTGTTATATATGGTATGCACTATATATGATATATATTATTATGTATAACATGTAAATATGATATGCATATTGTATAATATATATATATATATATATATATATATATATATATATGATATGCATCATATATTATTTGTTTTGACTACTTTTTCATTTTGCACGTATACACAATGTTTGAGAAAAAAATATTAAAAAACCCGTACACTTAGGTGATGTTTGGTTTATGAAAATTTTTCTATTTTTATTTTATATTAGGTATAGAGGTTATTTACTTGTACTAGTAGATAATAGTTATGGCATTTTTCATCCAACTCATTTTCTATTTTCACACTTTTGGCTGAGAATATAGAAAATTAAACAATAGTTTGATATTTTCTTATTTTTTATTTTATTTTCATTGTAAATGAAAATACAAATAAAAATATTTACTTTTATTTCATTAAACAATAAAAAATATAAATATAAAATAAACCAAACATCACATTACATTATACACATACCAACTATAAGGTCTTCATAAGTTATCTGATCCAAAATCCAAAATAAATGTAGGTAAGTAGTATAAATAAATATAAAAATAATTGTATCTGTTTGCGTTCTACAAACTTAATTTTATATATAAAAAAACTGATCGAGGAATCTAAAATTTAATGGATACATTCACATCACAAATGGGAGAGCATGCACATGCAAAATGATTAAATGCCAACCTCGTTTTGCTGGAACTTTGTTAAACTACCAACAGATAAGAAGGAAGAACCAATAATATACTAATAAAATAAACAATAGAATTAAGCTCTAGTAAACTAACTAGTGTAAGTAAGATCAGAAACACAATAATATAAAAAGTAAATTAATTAATTAATCATTCAAAAACAATGAACATACACAATCAAGTTGGGTGGATAATAATAATAATAATAAAATTAAAAGAAAAAAAAAACAGAAAGCCGAGGAACCAAAGCATGCAATTTTCTTTTCTTTTTTTTAAATTTGCCCCCTATTTGTCACAAGCTCAAATAAATGTCACACATCCCTATAGAGAAAGAAGATGACTGATATGAAAAGTCAAGCTTTATAATAATACTATAGTATATCATATCATAGAGTAACTTTCTCCAACTTTAATTTAACTCCCTCTTTTTTATATATATTCTTTTGTCTTGTTTCATAAATTTCATCTCCAATCTCCAAACCCAATTCCTTCTTGCTTTTGTGACTACCCCACATGAAGAAAGAGGGCTCTAAATAATTTTTCCCACTTGAAAAGATGAAAGAGGGGGCTATATAGTCACATCTTAATAAGGCTTTTTCTTTCTTTCTTTTTTTTTCTTGTTTTTGGTTATCATCAATCAAGTCTTATCCTTCAATGAGCTTTCTAGTCTCCATAGAGTGACACTGTGTACTTGTTTCAACTGTTGAAACCTTCTGTTCCTCAGCTTTCTGTCCCATCCACCCAATATTCCCAAAAGGAAAACCAATGTGGGACTCTCTTTTCCCTTTGCTTCCAATCAACCAGCACTACTTCAATTTTTTTCATTTCTTTTTCATAATTTCACACACTCTTGTACTAATTTTTCATCTCCCCTGACTCTTCTGGTAAATAACAAGAAACAAAAGGTAGTAGTAGTAATGTATGCAGAAGAGAAGCTTCAAATCTCTCTCCCCCAAATCAAATCTTTCCCCAATCACAACACAAAGGAAAGACCACATATATAACATCACCTTCGAACAATATTTGCACCACCAATATAATAATGAAAAATAATCTCATTTGAACTATTTTCTCAGTTTTCATGTCGATAAACATCTCATTCATCATTGAGATAAATGAGATATTTATCCACACAGAAATATTGAGAAAAGGTATTTCGGATTAAATAATTCATTCATCATTAAGTTATTGGTGGATTCTTAATTTTGTTTTCAAGGTGATGTTATAACCTTCCCTTGTTGTTATGATCTTCAAATGATGAGTTGGAGGTGTTGGTAGTGTCTGCTCCTGACCAATCAAATATATTGAATGGATCTAAGGCTTTGGATTCAGTTTGGATATGATCACCACCACCACCACCTGCATTGATGAAACCTTGATGAGTACTAAACAAAAGGTTCAAAGGGTCAGCTTCAATTTCTCCCAACTCTGCAAAGAAGTCCTCTGAATTATTATTGTTATTGTGATTGTTACCCTGATCATCATCATCATCCATATTATCCATCATCATCATCATTGATGGCTTGTAATTAGGGAGCACTGATGGTCCATCACTACTGAATTCTCCTCCTCCATCATTATTATCACCCATCATCATACTCTCATCAAGTAGAAGCTGCTTCTCTATGTCCTCCATCTCTTCCTTCACTGATCCACTCATAACTGGTGAGGACACAATAATATCATCATTATTATTATTATTCCCTTCATTATTAATCTCTGCTTGTTGCTGCTGATGATGATTCTCCTCTTTTGCCTTTTGATGCTGAGAGGTTGTTTCTGAAGAACTAGTGTTCTTTGATGCATTATTATTCTTTGATGGTTGAGACCTTGTTGAACCTGCCAATGCATTCCTTTGAGTTGGCCAAGGATGGTTATGCTCTGAAGTGTATGTGATAACCAACATGTTTGGATCTGTTCTGCTTCTTTCTACTTGTTTCCTTGCAGAACAACCCTTTGAACTGCTGCATCTATAGTAACCCCTAATAACATACATAACAGAACCAAAACAGATTATTAATTGGTGATATTACCAATGTCAAAGAAAACAAGAATAAGAAACAAGAAAAATCTACCTTTTTTTGAATTGGAACACTTTTAATTAATTAATTAAGCCTAGTTGGTTTTTGGTTAATTTTTTAATTTGTGTTTTGGAAGCTAAAAAAATGTGCAATGGTCAAGAAACATTGAAGGAACACAATAGTACACTGCAAGAAATTGATTTTTCAGTTAGAAGTCAGCAACATACAATAATAATACTATATATATTTTTTGCAGCATTACCGGTATTGAATTGTTTTCCTTTAACAATATATGTTTCAAGTTACCAAGAATAATCTACCTATCTATCTATCTATCTATATATATATATATATATGGTACCTATAATACTATAAGGCTATATATACTAAAAACTAATAACTTTATTATATTATTATTAAATAAATGAGGTACCTAGGATAAGGTGAACCCTTGATGGGTTTCTGACCATATTTTCTCCAAGCCCACAAATCTGAAGGAACTACCTCTCCAGTTTGTCTGCTGTTTGCAGCTGCTGGTGCAGGAATGCACACCACTTTTTTTGCCTGGTTCTTCCTGCACCAATTTATTACACACAACCATCAATTCATTATTATTCCTTCTCTTTTATTCATTTTTTCATTCACCAATTATATATCATGTAGATTGGGATTGCACTCTACAATCACATTTGCAATACTTTCATGTAGTTTTTCGTGTCACAGTGTAATTGTAATTGTAATTGCAATTTAAAATCACGCAAGAGAGACATATATAATCGTAACTGCAATTTAAAATCACGTAAGAGAGACATATATAAGATATTTGGAAAGAAAATAAGTATTAATTGAATTAGGTTAGTTCAATTCCTTAATTTGATGAAGAATTAAGATGGTTTAATTGAATTGTGTGTATATAATGAACACAGAAATTAAAGGAATAGGAGTTATTGAAGTGGTAGAAAGGAATTAACTGGTTGAAAGCTCAGTTTGTGACTGTTATTGTGTGTGACACAGAGACAGAGACACACGTCTATCCTTATCTAACTGTACTTTTTCAGGTGGATTGAAGCCTACGAAATAAAACCCACCCTCCCCCTCTCTATATATATATATATGAATTAGTTACTTAATTATTCTTTAAATTTTTCAGTGTTCTCTTGAAAGTAATTAATGGAACTGTCTATGTATATTGATTGAGTCAAAGGAAGGAAGACAATTAAAGAAACATAATGTTTGGAAGTGATGGGAAGAAAAGAGAAAAGGGAAAAAAGGAAAAAGAAAAAAAGGAAGAAGGGAATTGAAGTATAGCTAGCTAACTAACTCATGCCAAACCCTACTTTGTCTACAGTCTACACTCTACACACTACCACTGTACACCACCACCACTACCACTGCACCTCATCAACAACAGCAACATTAGTTTCATCGCACAATGAAACTTCAAGTTCCCAAAATATACATAAATAAATAATAAATAATGTATAGTAGTAATATGTGAGAGTCATAAGTTTCCTTAATTTCACAAAAAAAATTCATGATGCCCATCAATTTCATCATCATCATTATCACTATCAACAAATACACAATTGCATGATGATAAATCTAGTTATTCTTCAAACTGCTTGTTAATTTAATTAATTAATTAATGATCAGATGAGGACTAATTAATTAATTAATAATAATATAAGTATGTAAGTATGTATGTTACCTGCGCTTAAGACCCGGATTCCGTGGAGATGAGATCTGAAGGGAAGTACTAGTGGTGTTGATGTTGATGTCCATAAGGTTGGAATCCTTATTGTTATTTGCATTGACCATCATGTTAGGCTTCATTATTGCTGTTGATGCGGAAGAAGAAGAAGAAGAGGAGGAGGAGGAAGATGGTGCGGCTGGTGCGGCCATGGCTTGTGAAGAAGAAGAAGAGGAATCATAGGGTGATAATAACAGGTGCTTACTATTATTAGGAGAGATCTGAATCATGTTTGAGAATATGTTGTTGCAAGCAGGCGGCCTAATTGCTGTTGATGATGATCTCACAGGAGGAGGAGGAGGAGTGGTGGTGGTGGTGTTGAAGTAGGTAGAGGGAGGAGGGATGATGATGTGAGCAGGAAGGTCGTGAAGGAAAGGGTCTCTCATGGTTGAGAATGGATCTCCAAACATGCTCATGCTCATGCTGCTGCTGCTGCTGCTGCCTCCTCTCATCGTCATGGGGTACTCCTCTTCAATAACAGCAGCAGCAGAAGACAAGTGTTGTTGTTGTTGTTGCTGCCAGTGATGGTGATGGTGATGATGAGATGAAGCTGAAGTGGTAGTGGTGGTGGCACGGAGGAGTATGTCAGTTAAATCGCCTTGGTAATTGTTATTCTCATCCATGATTGGCCCCAGGATGCTACTGCACATGCTTTTCCCCTAATTCCAATCTCCCCCTTCTCTTTTAATTTGATATCATCAACAACCAATATATAGTTGTATACCCTCCTTCACATCAGATCAGATCAGATCAAGCCTACCTACCTACTACTCTATCTTGTACACCCATCTCTTCTTTTGTTTTCAATTATTACATATATACACACGGATAGAGATAGATATTTGGATTTGGGGGATGGAATTATTAATATTAATAGTAATAGAAGAAGAAGAAGAAGACGTGGGTGGGTGAAGGGTGAAGGGTGAAGGGTGAAGGGCATGCAATAATTCTGAGAGAGAGAATGAGAATTTTAATTTTGTTCTTGTTGCCTTGTTGGTGTAGGTGTTTCAAGGGAGCAGAGGTGCTATATGAGGAGGAGAATAAAAGGTAAGAGTGTGTGTGCTTCTGGGGAGATGGGATGATTATGGTGGCTATTAAGAAGCAGGAAAAAGCACAATTAAGGAACACCTTTTGTTTTCTCATCAGCTTCTATCTTATCTTATGTTTCTATAACTCATTCTTTCTTTGCTCCCATCAATAACATACAAACAAACAAAATCAAGAGAAAGAGAGAGAGAGAGTGAGTGAGATTTGGGCTAGTTTAGTTTATAGAACCAAATAAAAGAAAGAGAGAGAGAGAGATGATAGAGACGCTGACTTTTCACACAAAACAGCTCCATTCCATTCCATACGCAACATCAACAAACAGAAAGATTTTTTTATTAATTAAATAAATAATAATGAATAGTGAATATTGGGTTAGCACTAATAAAATAGGTAGATATAACACAACTGTGCTACTATACAGCTGAGCTTGCCTTATTAAACTCTATATATATATATACTAGTACTATCTATCTTGACACTTGTTTTACTTAATTAGCTTTCTCCGATACATTTAAATCTTCTCAATCAACTAAATAAATCAAAATTAGAATAATTAAGGATGTGTTTTAGTAGGAGATCGATAAAAATAAGGCCAAAATAATGTAAAGATATTTTACTCTGTCGTCCAATCAAAACACTCTGTTTGTATGACTTTTCAAGTTGTGAGATAGATAAAACACAATCATGACTAATGTGATAGTACATAATTAGATGACGACTGTGCAAAAAAGTTTTACTAAGTATATAAAAATTATCCTAAAAACAATACCTTGTTTTGGTTTTTAATAAAGGAACTCAGAGGTGATGATAAATGAACAATACAAAATCAGCTCAACCAGCTAATAAATGAGATTTTGGGCCATAATTACTCAGCTCATTACAATCTCAATGATTATTTGGGGCCAAAACTAAAGCCAAAATAGGCTCATTGGCTGTATGAGCTGGTTTTTCATGGTCCACTTAGCATTATTGATTTAGATAGGAGGAAATTTTTTTATATATAGATCAAGAATCAATGATTTAAGTTACAATAATGGATTGAAAAAAGATTTATGTGACATTTGTTTATTGTCAATATTAGATAATTAGTTAAACTCTAATTTTATTAATAAAATCCATTATTATTCACACAAAATTCTTTTCTTTTTTCATTTTCATGTCATATCACACGCGGTAGCTAAAGGAATGAAAAGGTGTGATCAAGAAAACCTAATTGGAACTACTATTAATTAAAGTTTAATAAATTATAGGAGTAAGTAACAGTAATTTGAAAAGGTGTGATGAATAAAATGATTTGTGAATATTATAATTAATAGTAGCTAATGGTCAAAATAGAGGCAGTGTGTAGTGTTAATAATGAGATATTATTAAATTGAAGGGAGGGTGGCTGGCTGGGTCTCTCCTCCTGTAGTTAAAGGGGTAAGGGAGTGAAGAGTGGTCATTTCCATAAAACAATTGACAAGAAACAAAAGAGGCGGCAAGTAGCCGCATTTCTCGGAGAAACGTTTCGAGCCATTCAACCCTTCATCACTCCCGTTTCTTTCTTTCTTTATTTTCTTTCCATAAACACTAAAGACAAACACAAACACAAATAAATATGAGAAAAAGAAAAGAATGTATGTTTTCAATTGAGCATTGCATGCCATTGCCACCCCCATCTTATATTACATGTGTTTGGGGTTTAATTAATTTCTTTATATCAAATTAACAATATTGACAAATTAAACTACACCGCTTTTTTTTTATAAAGGTAAAAGTTTAGGTTGAGAAAAAAGTTCATCTCAATTCTGGGCTGGGACATACTTTAAGGTATATCGAGCACTTTCAATTAAAGATTTTTACGGATCATCTACTTACATAAAAAATCTTATAATCGAATCAAAGACATGTCGGTAAATGAAAGGTTGACAAAATGAGCTAACTCATATATATATATATATATATATATATATATATAGATCAAATCACACCACTATCTCTTAAAGTTCAATTCCCCCCATTATAAGACTTAGTTACATAATGAATTTTTTAACCTAATTCTTTATGCATAGTTATCAGATTATGTTAATTTGTTCAAAACACAACATAAAGATTAAGAAAATTAATTAACTTATTTACAAGCTTTATTTAAATATAAGCTAATTATGTTATATTAGTGCCTTGTTAAATATTAGGTGTCTGTCAAACCACAATTTTTATTATTCTTATTTGATTTTAATTTAACTTAATAATAATAAAATTAAATTAAGTAGATAGCTATAGTAAGATTGAGATAATTAATAGGAAAGTAATCATTATTTATTATTTTTATTTTTTATTTAGTTTTTAAACCATAACCACTTTATTGAGTGTTGACATAAAAAAAATTATTATCTTGAATAATTTTATTTATATAATAGTATAGATGATGTATAAATAATCTATCTCAACAAAATTTAATTACATAACAAATTTCATTACCATATGCATGCTAAAACATGAGGTGTTCAATACCTGAGTCTTCTTTGACTATATGTCTATAATGAAGGAAAGTGTTGAAATGGAAGTCAAATTAAATGAAATGATGTTATATATATATATATATATGTTCCATTACATTGCTGTTTTTGAAAACTTTGAATTAGATGGGATAAGGTATATATCCGATGAAATACATTTTCATTATATCTTTTTTAGTACCTATATTTTCTTCTCCTCTAATTCGGACAAAATTTTGCCGCATAGAAAAAATAATAGTGGATCCAATTAATGGTAAAAAGAGTTTAATTAATTTATTTTAATTCATCATTTTCACTTATATTATTTCTATCATCACATTTAATTCTATTCATCAAACATGCAAACATGGTCTTAATTTCAATCATGGAAGAATAAAACAGTTGTTGATTTGAAGTTTTGAAGGCTTCATGAGCTTTATATAGTCTTAGCTTGATTAATTTGGTATACCAAATTTAGGTAAACAGGACCATATATATTCCATCAAACATTGTCTGACTAAAGTTTGAATCCTTTTTCACCACAAAAAAGTAGTTTACCTCAGGCACTTTGAAAAGATTCATATATATATATAGCGCATGCGCTATACGTAAGAAAGATATATTATATTAAATTAATAATAATAATAATAATAAAGCTCAAAACAAAAGGTGTCACATATTTTATTTCGTTTTTAATATGTGGCCCTTTTGATCAGAGAAGATTAGATAGTTGATAATACGTGTCTTATGTTAGGTATGAAGTCTACGAACTTGAAGGGACGTATGAAAAATATAATGTCATTATATTCTTTTGATAATAGTTTGGATTATATATATTATACATGGGATCGTCAATTTTAACATATAAAATCTAATTACACTCCTCCAATATTTATTTCTAATTACATTTTTGTCAATGAAATAGAAGTTAAAGTTTAATTGCAGTGCATTAACTATATTATAAATAATTTTTACATTTTCAGTTATAATAATTTGACAAGTCATCTACAATAATACTAATGGGTAATTTTTTAAATTTTGAGTTGCAGATTATTTTAAAATAAAAGACATGACTGTTTTTGGTTGATTAAGAGTATACAATTTTTGCATTATTAATATATCATAATTAATCCCTAGAAATTTTCTTCCCAAAATAATTAATTATAATTTTTCTCAATTTTTAAATTAAATGTTTAAATATATATCAGCTAATTAAATCTTCAAATTAGTCATTATATATTATCTAAATAATTCAAAAATAAAGTAGTTCATTTGAATTTGAAAATATCCATGTATAGTCTTTTAATTTACTTTTCTCATGTATGGGAATATTCTAGTCCCTTTAATTTATATTATTTAACAGTATCCAATACTTGATTAAAAAAAAAAGAGGGATGGATAATGAGAAGATTTTCAAATTCCAATTGAGCAATTTGTTTCTTCACGATGTTATTAGTTATTATAAACCCAATTGAAGATTTAAATCTAAATTATTGATATTCAAATAAAAAATGAGAACAAAATTATTTCTTCTTTTGCACGAAATATTGAATTATTTGTATTCTGAATAAGTTTTTTTTTTTCAATTCAAATTCAGACCTATTACGAAACTCTAGTCCCTATTATTCACCCTTTTCACAAACAAGGTTAAAATAATGTCACTTTCAAAAAATTGCACAGCATGGATGAAACTGCATTCAAAGACAGATACATCGAATTAAAGACACTGTCATAATCACATAATTATTAATTAAAAGGGTGATACTAAATTAACAATACAAAATTAAACCAGTTCAACCAGCCAATAAATGAGATTTTGGGCCATAATTACTCAGCTCATTACAATCTCAATGATTATTTTGGCCAAAAATAGACTCATTGGCTGTATGGGCTGGTATTTCATGGTTCACTTAGCATTATTGTTAATCAAATAATGTTTGATCGTACAACAAAAATATATTCAACTAGTATCCAACATGTATTATATATAGCATGAAATGTATGTGTATTGTATGTACGTGTGCTATACATATAGCACACATTTTATATTATGTTTAACACATATTGGATACTAGTCGGAGGTATTTATATTTAATGATAAATATTATTGATTATTAATAGATAGCATTTTCCAATTGCTATGAAACTTACACACATACGCAAAGCTAAGGAGGCCAATAAATAATATTACAGTCATCACACTGTCGTTTTCAGTTTTCAATTTTACAAATCCAATCTATTTAAATTGCACAAAAATTTGGTTTTTATTATTTGACTATTACTACTACTAGAGTACACGAATTATTATATACTTTTTCCCATCATTATATTAGAGTGCAAAAATATTTATTTGCTAAAAATCATTTGAGTTACTAAGGTTCTTTAATTTGTTGTGTATATATATATTTTTATTTCATTGTTTTGTGTCTTACAAAATTTACTAAATACAATAATACATACATATGCGTGTGCTATCACTTTTCCTTATTTATATTTGAGAAAACTTTTTATTAACACGGTCAAAATTCAAAAAGTCCTCACAAGATAACATAGATTTTAATTTTAAGCTTACAATTGTGAAGATATATCATGTTACATGTGGATGCCTAGTCATGCTGATAGCTTTGATAAATTATTATAATAACTATTATATTTACTGAGTAATCCTTTTACACGTCATCAATAATTAGATTAATTTATTTTGAATTATATAGTAGTACTATTCATTAAGCAACCTAGCTTATGGCACACAATATCTCTAAACTAGTGACTAAAAGACAATGGAGTTAATGAATAAATATTTCATCAAAGACCAATCAATAAATTCTTTTGATCTTAAATAGAACAAAAATTGTGTATGTATGTGTGTGATATATTGAGTACATCAAGGTCCACTCGATCACTAAATTCAAAGTCAAAATGTGCTGACTTCAAAGGCCACATGGTTATATACATTGATTTTGAAATTGGGGTCTCTTTAATTTATTTAATTTGAACATAAACTATATATTTAAATTAAAGGAGTCACTTTTAATGTGAATTAATCAGGCTCACTTTTTCATCATCTTCTGAGGTCACAATAACTTGAAAAGCATGCATTGAATCAATGATCAAGCTAGATAGGCACATAAGGAGTAGATAATTAAGAGCCAAAAGAATATGCTTTATTAGAAGTAGCTAGCTAGCTTAATTAGGACGGCTTTTTGAGGATAATTAATCAAACATCTAAAAAGTGATTAATTATATATGATGAGATTGTGGGATGCAATTAACTAGGGGCTAATATAGTATTATGTCGGGATGATAATGGACAAGGATTATAAAATTGAGAAAAAGGCCTAATCTAACTTATATATATATATATATATATATATATATATATATAATGTATGTTTAATTAAATATAAATTAAGTTTATAGTAGTATCTTCTTGTGTAAAGGGTCATATTAACGTGTATGCCGTTTGTTTTGTTCCAAAAGTTATGTCTTGAAGGGGTTAGGTATTGTAGCATTGTGAGCACGTTCAAAGATGATAAGACACTTTTGAAGGCTCTGATTTTTTATTCATTTATTTTTACTTTTCACAAAACAGGTTTCGAAACGATTTCTAACTTTTTGTTTCCCTTCCACATTTTTTCTTCTTCTTATTAATTATGCGTAGAAATTAAATAAACCATATATATAAGCCATGATGTGGGGACAAATTAAACTGTTGAGTTTCGGGGTGATATTCTACTTGTTAATAATAAGTAAGGTGAGATATATATATAAGTTTAAAAAGTTCATAAATATTGTTATTTTAAAGTTTTTTATTCGCTCATTTGAGTAATTTCTATTTGAGAATTGCTAGAGGTATAACGAAAAACCAGCTAAAATAGCTAATAATAAAAAATTGGGCCCAAATCACTCGGTCCATTAAAAAAATACACATGATTAATCATGTTATTTGAGCCAAAAATATTAAAATGAACTTTATTAACTGTTTTAGCTGGAAAAATATTATTTCCCAAGCATTTATGTTTCTATTTAATCCTTTAATTTATATCTCCCCCATCACGTCCCTTATATTATCCCCACACATGGAAGCCGCCTTAATATTTTATATATGAGTAATGCTATTTGTACACTGAAGTGATATTAATTAAGTTATCAATATAAAAAGTAGTATAAAAAGTTATATAAAATGTATAATGTTAGATTATATTAGTATAATAATGATCAATGTCTTGATATTAAAGTTTGAATATAATATTTAATTGAGTGATGATATAAACTAAATTGAATAACAATAAATATTGAGTTGTATAAATCATTTTACAAAGTTTTGGGTAACATCTTTCCAGTAAAAAAAATAAAAATGTTAACACGTTTGGCTCAAATGACAATCTTAATCATGCGTATTTTTTTAATGGACTGAATATTTTAGACCTAAATTCTTATTTTTGCTGTGACAGTGACAGGTACAATTTTATATCATTGCAAAACAAATTATATATAGTTTTGAAGTGTTAAAGTTTTTGAAAGGACGAATGATAATAGAGAGAATCACCGACCCCTTATGTTTGATGAGACATATTGAGAATCTAAAACATATATATAGGTAAGAGTAAGACAACCATTGCACCCTTATCTTTCTCTTTTTCTTTTTCTTTTTTTCTCAATGGGGGCTTTTATCACTCCTAGTTCAATTTTGATTTTGATGTATCATATGTTCCAAAAGAGGCACTATTACGCCAACTACATATCTTACTGTTCATTACCCCATGACCCCATATATATACACTCTCTCACTAAACTAGATTATTAGCCTTCAAATCAAAGCGTGTGATTCATCGAGTCCGCATAATATATAATGATCATGAAAGTGTTATCATAAAATATAATCATGAGATAGATCGAGCTGACACTCCCATTAGCATTTGCTTTACTATACTAGTACCATGTAAAATCTCCATATCTAGTTCATAACATGATATATAAAGTATTAGTGTGTTGTTATTTATCTAATAAAAAATTAGTTAAAATTAATCAATGTAAATTTTTTTTTGTCATAATCATTCAGTCTTCTAAAAAACAACTTTTCAAATGAAGTTTTTTTCGATAAAAAATATATCAAATGAGTCTATTGAGTTGTTTAGTTGTTTTTTTCATTATTTATCAAGTATTATTGATAAAATAATATGATAAAAGACTTTGATTTTCATTTTAATATACTAGAATAACACATTTTCATATATTCCATCGTCTTATCAAAAAACTATTGACTCACATGAATTTTTAAATAATATATATAATTGTCAATATTTTTACCAAGGATGCTATATGATTGAACTATGCAAAAAATTAGTTATAAATATATATTAAAAACCTTCATTTTTAAGTCTCATCATCAATTTTTGTATTTTTCTCCTAATTTTTGTTTAACTTTTTGACATTTCCTTTTGTAGGGACCATTATAAGTGAATGTAATTATATTAAAGAAACTAGTACAAATTTGAGGGGACCATATGGCATCCCCCAATTCTCTTCCCCTCCACTACTTCAAGCACCTGATTAAATAATAAGTAATACTCAAAGTCAAACCTTAACCTTGAATAATGGATTTATATAGATTTTATGTATTGTAAATTTCAAACTCTTTTGATAATTTAACTTGACAAGATAAAACTATATGGAATTGACTTTTTTTTTATTCATTTAGTAATATTATTTAGACATCAACTTTTTACACACATCTTATTATCGTTGAACGAGAAAGATAAATGAAAATGTCAGGAACTCACCATCTCATCTAATAATAATAATAGTGAGATAAATGTCGAAAAGATGTGAAAATAAATTAGTGTTGAAATATTATTAGAGTTTAATTATGATACCCTGACAATGCGAAAAGATTTTACATTGATAATCATCAATCACATTCATTGATTTGTGTGACTTTTTAGTTAGTAGATGATTGAGTTAAAGACTTTTACCGATGTGTCAATCCATGATTGAATGTCTCTATAAAATTATTTTACACTGATAGTGAATTAAAATTAAACTCATATTATTATTATTATTATTATTATTATTTTTCAATTGGTGGTGAACATATTGAAAATAGCCATATTGCAACCATGTGGCCTAAAATAGCACAAGGTAGGATTGGTAATATTTTTGCACAGAGCATCCAGGTTAGAATCCGAGTTGGGGCAAGTGGTTCTTACCACCACTTCTCCACTGTTTTAATTTGTACTTGTTTAGGAAAATATTCGTATAATTTAAATCCCAAGTTGAAAATATTCTTATACTTGTTTTCGGAAATATTCTTATCTTATACCTGGTGGCAATTTTGAAAGTATATGATGTTATATATCTTTTGATTCTATTCTCTTTTAAGAGTGTGTTTGGTCAAGGAATAAAAGCATGAACAAAAAATAAAATGATAATTTTTTAGGTTTATGTGTAAAATAAACATATAAAACTCATTCAATTAATTTTCTATCATTTCACCAAATATGTACTAAGAATTTATCATTTATATGAAAGATTATTGAATCATCTGATTTTCTTCATATTCATCGTTACAATTTCTCTTTAATTATATATTTTTTTGTTTCTCACACATATATAATTATTTGACAATAAAATAATTATATTCGAACATTTGAGATTTTGTAGGAAGCACAACTCTCCCAATATCAATTTTATTTTCCATATAATAATTAGGGCATATTTGGTGACTACTACGCGCGCCATTTCTGTTAATTACTTAATTTGAATAGGTAAGTCAAAATGGTATGAGAGAAAAAATTAAATAAAGAATTGCTTAGATGAAAAAAATATTTAAGGAGCTCAAGATGAATATATAAAATCACATAATAATAAATATATAACTTTTATTCTAAGTCTTTGAACAGTATAACTCATTATATTCAAACCAACTATTTAATAGCAATCTAAACTCACATTAATTAATTAATTATTCTCTGCTTAATCACTTAGACATTAAGTATCATATTCATTCCAACTCACTCTATATATTTGCTTCAAATTAATTAATATATATAATACAATATATATTTAGATATTTACTTCGATATAATATAGATACCATATTTATTTTAATATGAGTTTAATTTTGATATACTGATAGTGTAAAAATATTTTATACTGTCATCCAATCAAAACATTCTGTTTATATAACGTTTCATGTAATGAGAGAGAAAAAATATAATCATGACTAATGTAACAGTACATAATTGAATTACTGTGTAACAATAAAGATTGTACTATGAAAATTAAAACTTTTAATATTATCAACAATCATAATTTAATTAATATATTTAAAAAAATTAAGTTAATAAATAAAACTCAATAACTCATTAATAACTATAAATTATTAAAAAACATTTGTATCCTTGAATTTTATAAGATACAGAAGAAATTATAGTATATTTAATTTATTTTATAGTGGGTACATCCCACAAAACCCGAGCTAGCACAAGTAGTGGTATATTGTGAAAATGATTATTGATTATATTTGTTGGATTGGGTTCAGTAGAGAAACACGTTCCTGCATGACAAGCCAATCACAAAGGAACAAAATTGAACTGAGATTCTTTCATTAATACTCTAACAATGGTTTTCATTTGTCTTCCCACTAAGAATCACCCCCAACCCTACCATGTGATCAATTCTATTGTAGCCCTCTAATTTAAGGTTTTTTTATTTACTTTTTATACGTATAATTTTTTACACAGTTATTCAATGATATACCGTCACAATAATTATAATTGTATTTTTTCTCTTTTACTACCTACAAAATTACATTAATAAAAATATTTTAATTGAATAATAGTCTATGCATTAAAATTAAATTCTTTTATTTTATTATGCAATCATATCATAAGGGTATATATATATATATATATATATATATATATGGCTCATAGGGCTCTTAAAATGCCAACCCTTCACAGTCGCTGATCACTGTCACTTCCAAATTATTAAATTAATAATAATGAATATCATGGATGTTTACGGACCCAAATGCACTAAAATAATAATGTGTTTTGATTTAATTAATTAATTAATTAATTGATTTGGCAGTGTCTTGTGACGAGCGTGTTCATAGGCACATGAGGAGTTTTGCTAGAAGTACAATATTATATCAGTTAAAACAGTTAAAAATAGGATTTTAAACTTAAATTATTAAGTTCATTAAGAAAAATATATATAATTAAAGATGATATTTGGACCAAAAGTATTGGACTTTGTTGATTGTTTTGGCTGAAAAATTATTGTTACCTAAGAATTTGTTATATGCTAGGGACACTTGCCGAAAGGGCATGACGCATTGAGATACGTCACTTCCTGATTCATCATAGCCCTTCAAATGGACGGCTTTGATCATGCATGCCACCTGTGCTGTCGTTTAATTCAATTACTTTGAAGATGTGATTAACACATTCTTAATGAACCACATATATAAACAAGGTCAAAGTAGGGGTCCACTTCAAAATTTTGAATTTCTTTTCCCACCCTTTAATCGAATTTTGGTGCATCATAAGGGTTCTATAGTAAAGACCATGTTAATTAGATTGAGTTATTATATTAATTTTTATTAAGTTTTGAATAATAATATTTTTTCACAGAAAAAATCAATTTTAATATTTTTATCTCAAATAATATTTTTAATTATATGTAATTTTTTAATGAGATGATTGATTTAAGCTTAAATTCTTATTTGTAGTTATTTTGACTGATACAATTTTATACTTCTAATAAAGCTCATTAATTTTAAACATGACTTGAGAATTTTAGACACAGTTTTAAATATACATGGAACTTAAACTTCGTCTTGCTAGTAATTTAACTAATGGTTAAGATCAAAATCGATTAACTGGAGTATAAAACCTTATAATCTATTGTTTAATTTCATATCAAATTAAATATAATCCAAATAAATTTAGGATGATGCCAAAATATTAGATTAAGAAAAAATAAGCAGAGATATGAAAAAAAAATTTGAAGTTAACTGAGATAAATGAGATTATGAGTTGATAAATTGGCTAAAAGAGTTGGATTTAAATCACTTCTCATCACTACAACAAAAAATAATTATTTTTAACATGTAATTATCGAAAAGTGTTGATAAAAGTATTATAAATATATATATATATATATATAGACATTTGTTGGCCGTTAAAAATAGTCATATATAAATTTTTCTTAACAATTAATGATGGTTGAAAATGTTTATTTTTCTAGTAGTGCATATTAAAACTTCAATTTTTCACGGTTGTAAACTTAATAAGACAAATAAGCCTTTAGTTTCTCCTTCGATAATAATATGTTTAAAGTTTAATTAATATTTTTATTCTTGTTTATTAAACATTTAATTAGATTCCTATAATTTAAAACATTTAAAGCCTATAGTATAGAAAGTTTTGCAATCGAGTTCTTAAAAATAACCTATGAAACCATTATATTGATGTAAACTATTGCAATCAACATCTATGTTTGCATTGTCATTAAACAAATAAACAAAAATATTATATGACGAGTGATGCTATATCTATAATATTAATGATATATGTACAAAAAATTGTACAATAATCATATTTACTGTTGGATTGTAATATGAATTTATAAAGTAGTGCAATCCAGTCATGAATATAATTGTTATACAAGTATTGTACAACTTTCATTATATGCATAACATTTTTCAATGTATAATAAAAAATCAGTCAAATAAGTCAATAAATTAAATTTTGGAGTATATTACTCAGTCAATTACAATATTAATAATTATTTGAAAAAAAAAACTAAAGCGGGTCCATTGACTATATTGACTTATTTATTCATTGTATATCAAAGTTATATGTTTGATTGCAATTTTTTTTGTAGTGACTATATTTAAATTTAAATATTTAATTATAAATATTTATTCACTATATAAATTCAATTACAAATTTATTAATTAAAGAGTTATATGTATATTAATTAGTCAGGTGTATGTTATTTAATTTATAAGAAAAAAAAAACAATAATTAACCAATATGAAGAAAAAAAGATGGCTTTATATCCGATAGGGGTGGGGTCTTGCACTTTGCACTCGACCACCAACCACAGTGCCTAGCTAGCTACTTAATAGGCTTAGCTGTAGATTTTTTATTTATGCAGGCTATGAACCATCACACCACACGTACAAATATTAATAACTTTATTTAGGAAAATGATAGATAAAGAAGGATTAATGGAGTTTATAAAAAAAAGGTATGATGAATAGAAAAAATTTAAAAATAATAATAAATAGTATGTATATGTATATTTGATATATAGAGTTTACTATCAATAATGATTATCATACAACAAAAATACATCTAATTAATATGTATAATATATTATATATATATATATATATGATATATAATATATATTAAATATTAATTAAATATATTTCTATTGTACTATTACAAGTATTATATGTTTAACATAAATACTTGGGAATAATATTTTTTCAGCCAAAACAGCCAACAAAGTCTATTTAACATTTTATAATTTAAATAATATTTTAATTATGAGTATATTTTGAATGAAAAGAGTAATTATAATCAAAATTAATAATTGTTAACTATTTTGACTATGTTTTATTGTATCCTCTAAGTTTAATGCCGGTCCATATGTACGTACAGCTGCCTCAAGTTAAAGTCACGTCATATTAATAGTCAGAGTTATATTCTAACCACATTTAACCTCCTTATATTGCGGACGCATGCCACCATCGTGATTACGCTGTGAAATTTTTTCTTATTTACAATGCATGCGTGTTAGGTCCTAATAATGCAATTATATTAATTACGGTTGATTCACATGATTAGACAGACATCGTATTTATTGATTTTATTTTATCAATTTCATCCTTAGAATTTGATATATGTTTAATAGTTTAATCTATGAGGATGCAACTCCTCAAACTAAAGTCAAATTTGAATAAATAACTTAATTAAGTTCCTATTTATAAAATTTTTTTTAATAAGAACTTTAATAATAAGTAATTTTTAAAAAAAATATTTTGTGTTTAAAAGTAAAATAATATAAGTGCTTATTTTGGTTTGTAGTTGTAGTTTTTCGAAAGTTACACAAAGACTTTTTTGAAGAAGTTAAATATTTTAACTTCTCCAGAAAAACACTTAAAATAACTTTTTAAAAAGTTAAAAGTTACATAAAAATTAAATCAAACATCCATATAATAATTTATAACTTATAAAAAGTAAAAAAAATCATAAATTTACTATCCAAACTCACCCAAAATCTAATTCTGAACTATTTTAAGAAAATAAATGTTACAATATCATTGCTAATAGTTATTATAGTTTTTTAACATTGTGATATTTAGGTGCTTTGAACTTGTAGTCTAATAATATAAAATTTTTCCAACAATAATAGTGCAGTTACGGTCTGATGTGCGGCTACACTTCGAACTACAATTGCAATAATAGTTTGAAACACTAATCTTAAGTTCTTTTTTTTAAAAAAAAATATTGTTCTATGATTACAACAATAATTGTAATCTTTTCTTTTCAAGGTAAATAATTGTAATCTAATTATTATAATTTTATCAAGAAATTATCTCATATAAAAATTTAAGTTGTTAATTAAATTGAGACTAATTAATAAATTTTTCTGATAATTTGATAAAAAAAACTCTTATTTTATGTCAAGAAACTATTTCACTTAAAAATTTAAATTAATGTTAGACTCCTTACCAAAAAAAAAAATTAATGTTAGACTAAGGTCTATTAATAATGTTATATTATATCAATTTATTTTACCCACAATTTAACAGCATGATGAGTGGGCCAAGCAAATGACAAGATGCATATATAGACCCGTTTCAACTGGCATGCATGTTCAAGTTATGAAGAAGATGAGAAGATCTTAGTTCATAATTTCATATATATTTTATACAAGATGCACATTGGGAGTTGCAAACTAAGATCCCTTCCATGTGGGTTTAATCCTTTCACTTTTTATATATATAATCCTTATATTTTTGCTCCAACTTGATACTTACACATTAACTGAAAAACAGGATTATATTATTAATAATATTTGTTCTATAACACAAATACTTTAAACTAATATATAACGCGTGTTATATATCATATATAATGTATTATTCGTGACATATTATACATATAATACACATTAACATATGATATATAACATATATATGTTAAATACTAATTAGATATATTTTCATTGTACAATAAATATTATCGATCATTATATGTGTATAAACCCTTGATCTTGGGCCACGTGGCCCTTTTCCATGTGCTATAAAATTACTTTACTCTCAAGGGGTATAACTTATTCAATCCATTGGCCTTCAATTAGGGGATTACATTTAGAGATCCTATGCTACTCACTTTAAGTGCATTTCAAGATCAAGAAAAGCCATATATATATATAATGTTTGTTCATAAATAAAGTAATTAATCTCTTTTTTATAGCCTTTTGTCTTTTATTTTGACATCATGCACAAGTAATGAAAGAATTTAGTCCTAATAATAAAGTGGTACTGAATATATAATATTTTTGTTGCTGGTCACTGACAAGACTTCAGCTGAGTTTTGTAAGACAAGTTCAATATATCAAAGATCTGTTATCTACTTTTATTATTATTAATACAAAAATTTAGATTATGAGAGCCCCAACTCATACACGGTCAAGATATATCATCAACTTTAATGAAGATTTATTGTTGAATTTACAGATCATTCATAACAAAAATTCTTCAAAATTCGAACCCAAATTTAATTAAAATTAAAAAATTTATAATTTAAGGGTGGTTACAAATTTTGATAATTAATTGAAATTGCATATGTTTGGTTCTAGTTGCATGGATATGTACGAAAGGATAAATTTTGTTTTTTTTTAAATATGAAATTTTTTTAAATTTTGAGAAACTAATTTGTATTGTGATATATTTAAAAAAATAAAATGAATAGTTAATCTAAAATTTATAACATGTTATAGGTTTCTATATTAGAGAGAAGGAGCACGTTGGTAACTAGGTGCACTAGCTTGTAAGATGAGATAGAAGCTAATTTTAGTAACCTAAGATACGCTGGTAATGATAATAAACGAAAAGTAAGCGTTATTCTAATCCTAAAAGCTAAGTGTTATTGAAACATTAAATTTAAATGTGAATGATAAATGGAATAAGGGGTGAAATACAAAGAAAAATACAAAAGATTTTGTCCTTAACAAATTTCATCCACAAATAATGTTTGTGACAAAATAAGTTATGAAAAGTTATTTGAGTGTGACAAAATACATCAATTATTATGTAATAAAATTTATTTTGACTCAATTTTACGACTAGTATAGTTTGTCATATTTAAACAATCTTTCATGAATTACTTTGTCAAAAATATATTTTATAATTAAATTTATCCACAACAAAACTTTTCGCATTTCTTTTTTATATTTCCCTCATGTAGTGTGAACTATTATTACAATCAATGGTAACGAAATTGAATTAAACAACCACTTTTTTATATGTTAAAATAATATATTTTTAACGAAGCAATAACTAAATATTAGTTAATATTAGAGTTTCATTAATAATTCCCTTTAGGACACATGTTTAAAAATTAAAAGAGTAAATATTCATCATAAAAATGATTATTTTTATATTTTTCATATAAAAAATTTACTACATTTTTTTAAATCTCATAAAATTTTATTATTTAAAATAATTTTTATACGTATTCTAAGAATACTAGTTAATAAAATATCTCTTGACACTACTATTATAATAAAGGGTTTGCACATTGCAGCACCATAGCAATAGTTTGAAAATTTGGCTACTAGTTAGAATTGCACAATCCCAATGGCCGTACATTTTAACATGCTAGTACAGTTGTCCCTGTTCATGTATATATATACAAGGATAATATTATTTTGATATCTAATAAAATTGTATATTTATTAGACATTTATTAAAATCAATGATAGAATAGGCAGAATTAGAAAATTCAGGTAGACACCATGTTATAAATTAAAAATAAAAAATTAAATATTGACATTGTGTACAATATTTTAGATATATAAATATAACTTTTTTTAGGAAAATACTTAATTTTAGGGCATAACAAGAATTCAATTCAGCCAAAATAATCAATATATTATGCACAATATATATAATATAAAATACATAATATATATTATTTGCAGTGTACAACATATATCACTTATTGTGTACAACATACATCATATGTTGCAGCAGCATTATTTTTTTTATAACATATGATATATATTATGTATATCATATGATAAATGACATACATATAAAATATAATATTTATTATACAATTTATATTATATATATTATATACTTGATGATTATTTTAACTAATTTTTTTTATACCTCTATTGTTTTTAATATATAATGATAGCTGAAACAAACAAACAAACATGACAATAACTAAAGCCATCATACTTTGCTGCTTTTTGTCAGTAAAGAATCATCAATCATTAACTACGGTCGAGGTAAGAAGCTAAGATTTATCTCTTTTCTTAATTTTCTATCTATAGCTGCCAATATTGAGAGGAAAATTTTATCAACTATTATTAATTAAAATTAAAAAAGAAAGCCAATTTGAGAATTGTTTAATCCTTATAATTTAACTGCAACTACTCTGGTCTGCCTTAATTATCTCTACGCTAATTCTGAAAGGGAAGAATAATAACAATAGAATTAGGCAATTGAAATGATGAATAATAATACAATTATATTTTAATTAAATCTCTGAATTTTTAATTGTGTTAATAATAAGATTTGTAACAATTTGCAAACGGAGTATTTATTCTTTATGTGTGTCTGCATTTAATTGTACATGTGCATCAAGTGTCGTGCTGCCTTACTGCATCTTGTAAAGAAAACATATTATTTACAACTTGCATATTTTAAAGGTTCTATCTTTTCTATTTTTTTTAACCAAGAATATTTTATAGTTGAGCAATAATATATATGCTGATACCTTAAAAATAGAGAACATCAAATTGTTCTTACTCTAGTCAATAGATATTAAACAAAATATGTGTTAAGTCTTGGTGTATATATATGGATTTAATTGTCTATGTCTTCTTTTTTTTTTTTTTGGTAAATGTCTATCTTCTAATTTTGAATCAACTCAACTTTAAATATAAAAAAATCACCCATTATAAATGAGGTGTTAAGTTTATGTAAAATTTCATTGTAATTAATCTATATATATAGGAGATAGGAGATGTATAAAGTGAAATTGATGATTTTATATGAAGGAATAACTATAAATTGTTAGATCTTATATTAATGATCAAAATTAAAATATAAAGTCACGTGACTATTTTAAATAATTATATAATTTAGTGACTAATTTTTTTAAGGTGATAGCTATTATAAAGAGTAAATTTTTAGTCATACGTAACTATCAATTATATATTATTATTTTTAGTTATTTATTTTAGTTATTTTATGAATACTAGTCAGACACGCTTCATATTCATCAAGTTATATTTTTAATTTTTTTATTTAATTTTAATTTAATTTAATAAAAATGTAATTATTATTTTTATTTTATATCTATTTTTTAAAAATGTAATCACCTAAATAAGTGTAGACATCGTTACTTTTTACAATTATCTTATATAATAGTATAGAATAGTATAGATGCAAGACCTTTTCATAATGGAGTGTGATGAAATAGTCCTACATACATCTTAGGGTCCTAATTATGGTGGGCCATTTCTACCCGATCTTCTTGGGCTAGGTGTTGATTTATTCATCCTAGCTATACTTAAGGTGCATCACTATTCTATTACGTAGGGGCTACTTTTAACTTTTCATAGGCTTTTTGTGAGTTTTCACTTAAGTATTTTGCTCAAAATAAATTAAAACTATTTCAAGTTGTGGCATTGCACATAATCATACTCGCAAAGCTATTATTACAAAGTTCTCGTATGAAATTAACTAGGCCCACCTTGAAAAAACCATAAGAACAACAAATTCATTGATAGCCCAGATTTGAAGATGCTGAACCTGAGAACATGTCAAGAATCCAATCAAGAAAAAAAAACTTTTGGACCATATTAACACTCATTCAAGCCCAATGCCAGATGCATCACCAAGTTTATTTTCTGAACAGAGAAAAAAAAAAAAAAAGACAATAGATCTTTACTGGAAGTGTTATTAGTACACAGCACAATACTCCTCTACTCATTTTCATCCAAATATTAACGACTTTGATGAATATATTGACAAATTACAAATATATTAATTAAAATTGTCACCATTTGAATGAAATGAAAAATAGGTAGAGAATTATTATACTATGTACTATATATATTTAGCATTTTTCAACTTTATTTCTTCCGCACACTATCTCGTGAACATGAATTTATTTCGTCTGTCTCTTTTACCCATTTAATAAAAAAAAGCCTCAATATCATCCACAAAATCTTTTTCAATTCTATATCTATAGACTACAGTCTACAATACTATTTTGATTAAACTATTTATGTTCATGATTGTGAACCTAATTGTGTTACATAATTGTGATAAGCCTACGATTGTGTTATGTTTTCTCTTTAAATACTAATTTTGCTAGCCGATGGTGGAGTGTAAAAAATATAAAGCCTCATTTCTGCCATTATTTTACGATGCACCATCAGCTAAAGCTGCTATCTTTTTAGATAATAAACAAAAGAGAGAATGGAAGAGTTTTTCAAACATCAACACAGTGCAGTCTAGTTGAATTTATAGATCGAGCTAAAATTTGATCAAACATATTGTTATTCATTATGTGCGATTAAATTATCGATATAAGATATGAAATGGGAGATATTGGTCTCACATAAGGTTGGTTAGATTTTATTTTCCTTATATTCATACATTTTCATGTTTGTATAATTGAGGTGTTGTTACTCCGCTGCGAAGTGAATGATAATTACATTGAATATGAGCATTAATTAAATAATTAAAAGTTTTGTTCAATATAATGAGTTGTCTGTTTGCTGCATGTTTTCAATTAAAAAAAAGTTTTATTAACGAGTATTTATAGGACATTTATTAAAAATATTATATATAGGAAGTTTAAAAAAAATTTAAAATATTTTGATGAATCCAATCATAAAAAATATAAAAATAAATATTTTTAAGATAAAATACTATTTTTTTACTATTTAACAAGTGCCCATTATATAGCTAACAAAATCCTAAAAAAATTATACAATAGGAAAAAAATGTGCTATATGTGGATTAATTCATTCACTACTCAGAACATTCAAATACTTACCTTTATCTTTTGCAAATATATTTTCTTACAACTTTTAAAAAATTAATAAATAAGGATTTAACTATCATTCATAAATAGTGTACTGTTTTTTTACACATTCTTTTAATCATGTGCTGTCACGTCAACCATGATTGTATTTTATCTCTCCCACACTACTTGAAATTCAAACAGAGTAATTTTAAGTCAACAAACAAAATAAAAAATTAAAAATCTTTTGAAAAATCAATTACAATACCAAACCACCCTATTAACTTGAAGAATTAAATATTTACCAAAAAAAAAATTGAAGAATTAAAAAAAAGAAAAGAAAGAGAAAGGAGGGGGTGTGAAGAAACAAAAGGAGAGCGTGAAGACTTTTATTTGAGAAGACGAGACAGACGCAAGTCTCTCTTCTCCTTTTTTTTCTCTGCCTCAGAGTGCCACTCACACTCTCACTCTCAGCGCCGCTCCTTTCAGATCTTCCTCCATTTTCATCTTCTCTTCTTCTCTCTCATCTCTCCTGCTTCCATGGAACAGGTTCCTTTTTCTGCGTTACCACAATCTCTTCTTCTCACTTCATTCCGCTTCACCGATTGCTGATTCCTTTGCGCTTTCGATTTTTTCTGATTTCTGTTTTTGTTTTTTTTTTCAGTACGAGAAGGTTGAGAAGATTGGGGAAGGGACGTACGGCGTCGTTTACAAGGCTCGCGACCGCGTCACCAATGAGACCATCGCGCTCAAGAAGATTCGCCTCGAGCAGGAGGATGAAGGCGTTCCTAGCACCGCCATACGCGAGATTTCCCTCCTCAAGGAAATGCAGCACAGGAACATTGTTAGGTATTGTTGCGCTTGTAGTTCCGTTGCTGTTACTGTAATTGGAGTTGCTTACCAAGGTTGAAAACTATTATTGATGTGATGATCTAGGTTACACTGCGCGGTTGTTGACACGGAAAATTGGAGGGTTTGTGCTGTTGATTATGTGGTGTTTTTGGTGAATTCATGTTTTCTTCAATTGGAATATATCTAGCGTTTAAGTAGTAATTAGTGACGGGATTTGCCTTCATTGCGAGAATCAGTGCTGGTTGAAGTAATGTTAACTGTGGCTGATGATAGTCTTGTATGTTTGTGTGTGTTTTCTGATGACTCAAAAACTGAGTCCGGATAGTGCTATCGTTATCATGTTATCTTATCAGTAGTATTTTCCTGATTATGGTTTCATCTTCTGCCGGCCTTTGTGTGATTTTTCGAGCCAATAACAAGCAATCTTTATCTGAAAAGTTGCTGTTGGATACATGGGATCAATCGAAAACCTGCATTTGATACTTTAATTTTGTTCATTTGATACATTACATGCGTTTATTTGCCTCGGTAATCTATCTCCATGTGGCTGTTCTGAACCTGATTCTACCACTTTAGCTCTTGCCTTATTAAGTTATGCTTGGTGGTTGTTTGGATGGCAGGTTGCAAGATGTAGTGCACAGTGAGAAGCGACTGTATCTTGT
Organism: Aeschynomene evenia; assembly: GCA_013621005.1. Taxonomy (NCBI): domain Eukaryota; kingdom Viridiplantae; phylum Streptophyta; class Magnoliopsida; order Fabales; family Fabaceae; genus Aeschynomene; species Aeschynomene evenia. The sequence continues at coordinate 6,293,007 of CM024266.1, forward strand.
CTTTGAGTATCTGGACTTAGATCTAAAGAAGCACATGGATTCATCTCCTGAGTTTGTGAAAGATCCTAGACAAGTAAAAGTGAGTTGTTCTTTCTTCTTAGACTTTAGAATTTTTGGAGTCGTCTGGTATTTGCTAGGTGCTATCAGCTGCAATAACTAAGCCTTATCCCACTAAGTGGGGTTGGCTACATGGATCATGCGACCCCATAGAGCTCTATCATTTACTTTGTAGGATTTTGGTTTTCGTTATCATTACCTGTCTGACTTCCCTCTTAACAATGAACTATCTGAGGGAGATTAGTTATTCCTTACATTATGGTTTCCATTAGCTCATTATAAATATCTAAATATCTGGAATTTGAATCACTTAATGATCCCTTCTGCAGATGTTCCTTTATCAAATGCTCTGTGGCATTGCTTACTGTCACTCACATAGAGTTCTTCATCGAGACTTGAAACCACAGAACTTGTTGATAGATCGCCGCACTAATTCGCTCAAGCTTGCAGATTTTGGATTGGCTAGGGCATTTGGCATTCCTGTCAGAACATTTACACATGAGGTTTGTATGCTATCTTATATTTTCTCCTAGTCTTTCATGCCGATGATCCAAATTTGAAATAAGTGGCACCTGGACAAAAGACGAAGTAGGACTCAAAAGTCAAAACACAGTCAAGAGTCTTACTTCCCTGTGATGCTAAATATATACTACTTATCTTGGAGACTAGATTCCGTAGTTAGCTCCTGATCTAAGCATTATTGATATTTTGGCCTTATTTTTCTTGCCATCTTGTTTGTTTGAACTCTTTATCTGATCCGATTCAAGATCAAGCACAATGGTGTGCTATCATCCATGTAGTTGACCTCACTTAGGGAAAAAACTTGGTTGATGAACTTTAATAAATGTGTGTATGTATGCATGTTTTTGTGTTCTGTAACACACATATATTCCCATTTTTGCTTGGATCATAATCACTAGTGATTACTTGTAGGTGGTGACACTGTGGTACAGAGCTCCAGAAATATTGCTTGGATCTCGTCATTACTCTACCCCTGTTGATGTTTGGTCAGTGGGATGTATATTTGCAGAGATGGTAAACCGACGACCTCTGTTCCCTGGAGACTCTGAGATTGATGAATTGTTTAAAATATTCAGGTATCTTTATTTTCATAATTTCTACATTTCTTGGGAAACCATATCAATATCTGAGCAGTTGAATTATTGAGCAGTTGCCTGCTTAGCTTCATAACTCATAAAAAACCTTTTGAAGCCAATAGGATTTGAATTTTGGAATGACATTTCCTTTTTTAAGTTATGTTTTCTCCTTTTATTCTTGCTTCTGTTTACTGACTGAAGGAGAACTAAGGTATTCTTTATCAGTGAGTTTGTGATTTTAACAATTTTTTTGAGAGCCAAGAAGAATGTATCAAAATTGAATATATCTGTAAATTTCAAAATAGTCCATTCAGTTTTTGCTTCCAACCATGCTTGTAACAAATAAAAAAGCAAAGTTTCATGATATATGCCTATGATTGCATATTGTTCATTGTGTGAAGAATCATGGGTACACCAAATGAAGAAACATGGCCTGGAGTAACTTCATTGCCTGATTTCAAATCAACCTTTCCCAAGTGGCCACATAAGGTAATTAAATGGTTGCTTGTCTTTATCCTAGATTTAATTATTGTTGCATTCTTCATTTTCCTCAGACTTTTTACCTTATCCTGTACTTTGCAGGACCTAGCAACTGTGGTTCCTAATCTTGATCCCGCTGGTCTTGATCTTCTTTCTGTAAGTGCAACATGTGTTCTAGTATATAGCAAATGCATTTCACTGTTTGATTGATCATAGATGAAAGGTCCCATCACGATCGAAATTCACTCCATTATTCTGTCTTGCCTTAAACCCTAAACCCTATCTTCCATGTCAATCCAAAATTTTGCTCGAGTTTTTCCTTCATCTATTTATACTATTAAATTTGTTTGGTTCCTTGGGTTCTTACATTGTTATGCATGTATTTTCAGAGTATGCTTTGCTTGGATCCCAGCAAGAGAATCACTGCCAGGAATGCTGTGGAGCATGAATACTTCAAAGACATTAAATTTGTACCCTGATGATTCCCTTACCTACATGGCAAAAAAGTGTCTATATTTTATGTGTAGATTTCATGGGTTTTTGACTCTGCGAGAAAATGCGTGCTTTTATTTTTCCTTCAATGACTTGTGACTAAGACACTTTCATTTTTATTTTTTGTCCTTGCAAATATTTTCAGATTCAACTTCGGTGTGATCGTATTCTATTACTCTGATGATTCCCTTATATATAGTTTGTTTCCTTCTTTTAATTAAAGGTAAAATCTTTAATTATATATGTTAAAAAAAATGGTCAACAAAACAAGAAACACATCCCTCTAGAGCTTCTCAATTGCCAGTTTATGTTTTTGTACATTTTTTGCCATTGTTCCACTATTTGAAATACAATTAATTGACTTCCCCCAAAAGGCCTCAATTATACATTTAACAAAATCTTGGCTGTGTAATGAAATCACTTACAAAACACAAACCAATCCAGATTGCAGCAACAATGTAAAGCCTAGTATATAGCTTACTGAGATTGTAAGCCATCACCATAATCTTAAGTTGTTTTGTTAAGTAAAGAGGCAAGGTTGCGAAGTTCCTCAAATGCGTGCATTGTTTCTGCATCAAATCCTCCTGCAAACTGCATTGAGAAATTATATAAAGATAACAAGAATAATTCTAGGAAAAGCTCCTCTCATATGGTTGCAAAACATTTTGTGTGAAAAACAAAAGAATTACAGTGAAGTAATGGGACAAACCTGATGGATTCTAAAAGCAAATCTCACTCCTTGGAGAAGCATGTAATCCATTGCAGGATCTTTTTCTAATGATGACTTTGCTTGAAGTTCCATAGCCACCCTTTTCATATACTTCTTCGCCAATTTCACTGATCCCAACTTTATCTGCAAAATGTAATTGTCATATAAAAATAATCCCTACTTGATTTTCAACTCTTGTTGAATAAGTAAAACAATCAACAACAATAACAACAATCTTTATTCCACTACATGAGGTCGGCTACATGGATCATTGCGCCCTATCATGATAACCCCTTTTATACTATTATGTTTTACCTTGCCAACAATTCCATTATCAAGCATCCACTCTATGGGAATCTTAAACTCCTTGCAGTTACGCGTTAAAGACTCTCTTGTGCGGAGAAGGTTGTAAACAGTACGCTCCATCCTGTCATTGAAATTAGAACAACAACATAAATGTTTTGCAAAACAAAACAAAAAGTGAATTACACAATGAACTTGTACTCTGCAGATACAGTTTCAGTTACTTACTTTTCTGATAATGTAACCATTTTCTTTAGAGCAACATCACAAGGTAGCCTTGGATCATCCTTATAAGAGGAAACTTCAGACTCCAATTTCTTCAAATCTTGATAAGCAAATGCTGCTTCTCTTAATGTGTCAGCTTTCTTCTCTGGCCAGTCAAAATGCTTAAGAACTGCTCTCTCATCCACCTTAGATTTACAATGAACAAAATCATAAACTAATATCACATGGTAATTAAATGTATTCATAAAGTTACATAATGATGGTTAATTTCAGAGTGAAAAGGTCATAAAGAAAAAAAAAAAAACAATAATGCTTGTCGTACAATAGAAATACGTCCAACTAGTATCCAACGTGTGCTATATATAAGACATAATGTGTGCTATGGATACTAGTTGGACGTATTTCTGTTGTAAGACAAACATTATTGGAACAAGCAACTTACAAGGAAGCATAGTTCATCATCCAACCACTTCACAAATGCCACTACATCTTCAATGTTCTGATAAACTGCATTGTTCACCTCCCTAATCAGTGAATTAACAAATTCTCCCTGAGTCTCAATATCTGCCTTTATCTGCATATCAAGTGATACTATTAGAAACATGATTTGATAGCAGCCATTTGAGATCATCCACACCATATAAGAAAGCCCTTATGAAAAGAAAAGAACTCACAGCAAGCAAATATGATGACCGGTTTTCGATTTCCCCAATCATGCTGCTACGAACATCTGCAACATCAGGTGCATCTGAGAGTGTTCCATTTGAAGAGTCCTTTCTTGAGTCTCTCTTCATGAGTGAATGGTACAATTCCACCACTTGTGGGGCTCGTTTCACCATCCCTGTGTTACTACTTCTTGATGCAAAATTCACAGGAGGAGGTGGTGGGGGAGGTGGAGGTGGAGGTAGTGCAGCTTGAGTTGAACCTTCCTCTTTTGTTTTGCTGCTGGAAACAGAACATGAAGGCCTTGGAGGCGGATTCGGGATCCGCAGAGCCCTCTTCTCCACATCAAAAGAGGTCAAAAGCTTGTTAGCTTCTTCACAATTGCCAAGATATTGTGGTCTCTGAACAATCTCCAAACCAGTTACTTGGCCTGATAATGGCATTGATTCCTTTTCCAATTCTTTTGTGCATACAAAACAATCAGATTGTCTTCTCTTACTCAGCACCACTTCTTCCTCTGAACAATTTGATCCACTGATAGAATGTCTTCTTCTAGGACTTCCCACTACCTCGGATTCGATCCAATTTTTCTCAATAAGACTATCTGGACATTCCACTTGTGACAACCGGTCACTAGTTATGGGCCATTTTTTTGGCTTCTTAATCAAATTGAACCTATTTCCACCACTACAGCTTAGGTACCTATTGCTTTGATCAGAGAAGGAACTTACACTATCTCCACTGATATTCACATCAGAGTTAGGACTAGATGGCTTATCAGAATCCAATGCTGAACATGTATTCTTCAACTCATTTCTTAAACATGAGTTCACCCATCTCAGGTATGCAAGCTCCTCAACCTCATTTAATCTGCTCATCTGTAAGCCTTCTACTTGCTTGCAAAGGTCTTCATTTGTGACCCTTAGCAATGATGCTTCGGCTTTAATTTTCGCAACAATGTCACTCTGATCAAAATGTGAACAAAAGTTCAATTTTTGAACTAATTAATCATTGAAGCCAAGATAGAATTAGAAGAAAGAAAAACATAAGAAACTAGCAGCAAAGCATATACTACATCTAAAATGAAGAAATTAATCCATCCATTCACTAATGAAGCATTGATTAAACTCATAATAGTCAGTTCAGGCATAAGACCCCATAAATGAATGATCCAAAATTGATGAAAGCTAACCTCTGAAGATTTGGCAAGACAAGATAACTGAGACTCCAGAGAGGTGAGCCTGCAAGTGAGGCTCCTCTTCTGCATCTGAAGCTCCTTATTCACCCTCCTCAACTCAACAACCTCAAGCTCAAGATTCTGCACTGAACTGTCCTTTCCCCCTTTCACCAATTCACCACTCTCAGAAGCACAACTGGTGAAAGCAGCAAGTTGTTCAGAGAGGCCATTCTTCTCTTGTTCCAGCAATGAAACCTTCTTCACAAGCTCATCAACCTCACCCTGGTTCCTCTTGCACTCAGCTAACTCAGCATGAAGCTTAGACTCTCTCTCTTTGGACTCTTGCAATAGCCCCCTCATGTGGTCAAGCTCAGTGAACAAGTCAGTGGAAGATTGTCTCCTGTGTGAAGAACTGTAGTTGTGAGGATGAACCTGAGCACCACTCATGGAACATGCCAAGTCTCCAATGAGGGACCTTTTGACCCTTGAAGAGTGCTGTGGTGCTGCCACAACCAGGTTCTTCTGGTTTGAAACAGCATCTGAAGCTGGTTGTTGTTTCTTGGTGGGGATTGTTGATTGAGCTTGAAGCTTGGTTTTTCTGTCAGCAGTGAACCCTTTGACAATGTGGGCACCCCATGAAGAAGACAACTTTGGCTTTGAGTTTTGGTTGGCTAATTTGGGGTTTTGAGGCTTTGGGGGTTGGTTTTGGTCAGCAAATTTTGAAGCTTTAGACTTGTTCTCTGATGGGTTGTTGTTGTTGTTGTCTTCCCTCATTGTGGATGATGATGATGATAACCAACAAGAAGAACAAGTTTCACAATTTTGAAATGTGAAGCAGAACAAATAGTGGGTCTCTCTTACTAGCTTGTTGTTCAATTTGATACTGATAGAAAGTTAGTTTTGCATTGCTCAGTGATTATAATGGAAGAGAGTGTGTTCAGATATAGAAAGGAGGAGCTTGGTTTAGCTCTCATTAAAGGGAACAATGGTGGGTTTGTGTGATGATGATGCATAGGTAAAAATGGAAGCTTTGGAGATGGATTTGCTTCACATCACAAAGATTTTTTGAAAGTTTGAATTTTGAAATGTTAGAGAGAGAGAGAGAGAGAGAGTGTGTGTTACGAGGAGGGTGGTGGTGGTGGAGCTTCGGAAACTGCAACGGTCGATTTTGAGTGGTGTTGGGGCCCACTTTACGGTTCTGCCAACACTTACATGCCACACTCTACGTACGATCAAAAGTTGACTTTTCAGTATAAAAAAAGTTTGGATTGTAAATAATAAATACTTTATATACAAATTATATTATTATTTATGAGTAATGTATATGAATATTATAAAATAAGTCATTATTGTTTATTATATGAAATAATTTAATATTTTAGAATGATTAGTCTAAATTTTAAATTGTTAAATTAATATATGATATTAAGAATTAGATTAATCATTTTAAAAAGTTAGATTTTATAATGTTTAAAAAATATTTTTTATTTATTATTTATATATGAGTTTTGCTAATGAACACTTGTTAAAGATACTAAAAAAATATAAATATTGAAAAACTAAAAAAATTATAATAAATTCATTACATAAAGAAGAAAAAATAATTTTTTTAATCAGTTGATAGATTATAATAATTTATTAAACTACTATTATTTGTTTTTTTTTTTTTGGGTAGATTATTATTATTCATTTCAAATTGGGCACAAACACATCAAACTGCAGGCCACTTGATAAAATACAAAAACTCAATAAATTGTTTTACTTGTTATATTAGTTGATGAGGTTGAAGTGCCTAGAGAAATTGGGCCTGATTTCTGCCACTGACCCACTTGTCATTATGGGCTTTTAGGCCCAATCCAACAAACTGGCCAATTTAAAGATTCTCATATATTTCTTTTGACATTGAGGAATACTTTGTTTAATGAGCAACACTTATTTAATACTATTAGATTTAATATGAACTCACTTTTATATTTAAGCAAAGTCATAGATTATTCTTTTTGTTTTCATAGGGACTCATGAAGAAATAGAGACACACACAATAGAACTGCTTATGTTGTGTGCTAAGGAAGTTAACAATAGGTAGATAGGATATGAAAATTTTGGACATACTTTTCTCTCACTTTAATTTTACTCAAGTGTCATGCTAATAAGATCCTAGGTTTGAAAATGAAATACTAAGTTGGAACAATTAGTATTTTTTTGGTATAGTTCCATAATCACATTCTCCTTCCCACATTCCCACGTGTTAACATCATTCCCTTAGCTTAGCTTCTATTTAATTTCCTTAGCTTCCTATTCATTCTATTGAAAATAATACTCACTTTAGTCTCTCTTTTGCAAGTATATAAATCATTTCAAACCCTAAATTTTAAGGAAAATGTTGTATGATTACAAATTTTTTGGACTTCGTGCCAATATATATATATATTGAACCTATTTAAATGTGGTCTTACACTTGATCTAATAATGAATATAAATTCGTAGATTCAGAGAACAAAATTCTTTTGTACAAATAATAAATCTAAAATTTTAAAGATTTGTTAATTCACCATCTATAATTAAATTTGACCAAAGAAAAGTATTACTTCTTACAAAGTCTGTTGGAAATCAGAAATCAACAATGTTTTTTGTACACCAAAATGCTGCCACCATCAGCCACCCATAATAAATGCATATGATTTGTCATTAATATTTTTGTGGGCACCACCTTAAAAAGTTGTTGGTGGCTGAAAGTGGCTGAAAAATAGTGTACATGTAGCATTGTTGATTGGAAATAAAGCACACAATTTATAATTGAATAGTGTAAAAATTACTATAAAAATTAATAAAACTAAATTTAAATTGTAACTCAAATAATACTTGTGATATAGACTAAAGAATGAATACGACTCATATTTACAAAGCTAGGAGTCAAAATGACTCGATTGGAAAATTTGAAAAAATAGAACTACTCACTCTTAAAAGAAAATTAGAAATTAAAATAAAGGATAACTTAAGAAAACAAAAAGAAGAAGCTTTGACAAAGACTTTGTTATTAAGATAGAACTTAGCCTTGAATGGAATATAAACTAGATGATGGGGAAGTGAGTTGTCTCTTTCTATTGGAAGAATATGAAAAAGAGTACAAATGAAAAAGTCCAACCAATCCCTCACTCACTGACCTAGTTGCTAGCTACCCTAACAAGTCCATAACCAAGTTAGGCCATTTGAAAATTCAAACTCCACCTAATAATACTTTCTTAGTTATTTTTCTCTAAATTGTATTTATATGATAATAATAATATCTTAATAATTGGTCAAATTCCCATGGCGTGTAGGATGGAAAAAGTTGCACGACTTTGCCGTATTTGCAAAATTGCCACCTATCTTAGTTCCCACATAACATTATTTATGGAAAAAATATATATATATACAAAGCATTTTTTAGTCTTATTATGTCATTTAATATTCATGGCTCATATGCATACTCCTTTTTCATTTTGGGAAGATTGGACTTGACTAAATATATCTAATTGTTTCCTTCCAAGGTGTATAAAGGAGGATCATCATGTTCTCAGTTTGAACAAAAAGTTTGCAATTATTTTGAAGGGAGGAGTAACAAATTCGTCTAGATTTTAGCTATCGATAAAATGATCCCTAAAAAATGTTAATGATTTGAGAATTTTGACGATTTGTGTATTTTGTTAGAAACAATTAATCTTTCAAAAGTCAATATGTTGTTAACATTTTTAAGGGATCATTTTCTCAGCTGCTAAATCTTTCAAAGACCGATTTGATATTTCACTTTTATTTTAAATTAACTTTTAATATATAGGTTATCTTGTAGGGTATACTAGGATATTTTGTTTTAATTTGCTTTGTTTTATTCATGACATAATATTGTCAAACGAAATAATTGATATTACATGTCTTATAAAAAGATTAAAAAAAATATATTTTACAAGTAAATAGTATATCTAAGCAGTAAAAAAACTGTGTGACGGGGAAAGGATTAGAAAGCAATTTGTGGTAATAAAAAAAGAATGTTTTTTTTGGTAATATAAAATAAGAATGTTCATGTGCTTCTCAATGATTAATTGGAATTAGGAACCAAACATCACGTTGTGATACCATTTTTTTTGTTTGACTTTTTCTTATGCATTATGATGGGTTAATTTAAGAGTTTGATAGAATAAATGCTATTGACGAAGCATGAGGAGAATTTAAATGAATATATAATGTAGTAGGAAGAGCAAAACTTAGAAAAATTGTGAGGGGGACCAGAGAGACGCAAATATTCTCATTCTGATCATAGTTTATGAAATTAATACTTGATGAATTAACAAATTCAAATTGACAAATTGTGATTCTTATTTATTTGTATTGTTTGTTTTTTTAAATTTTCTATGAAGAAATCCTTTATATGTAGATATTATTAATGGATATCATGTGTTTCGCATCAATAATATTTGATATACAACAAAAATACGTCAATTTGTTCCAACATATACGTATAGCACACATCCTGTAACATGGATAGTACACGTTGGATATAAGTTGGATATATTTTTGTCGTACGTCAAATATTATTGGTATATTTAGCTTAATTTTTAGTATAGTTAGCATAATCTGATTAAATAAGAGAAAATTGAATCTAACCCTTGTTTGCTCCGTGAACTTATTAAACTTCTTCTAATAAACAAAAGAAATAACTGTACAATTTATTTTCTTTTATTTTGAAACTTGGAAGCGCAAATGATATGTTGCCACAAATATGATATATGTTTATTAGAGCATTGCTAGGTATATAATGAAAAATAATTAATATATTACACATAATATGTATTATATAATGTGCACAATAAATATTACATATTAAATATATTATATATCATATATTATATATTAAAAAATATTTTTATAATATATAATATATGATAACACAATATGTCATATATAATATATTATGTTAGGTACAATGTATTAGTTGTTTTAACAGATTTTTTATTATTTTACATGTTTATTAACTATTCCCTCCGTCCAATATTAATTGACGTTTTAGAGTTTTGCACACTTATTAAGGAGATGATTAAAACACACAAATTTCTATAGAAGTAAATATATAATGATAAAATTATCCTCATAATTTTTTGTGCAATAATAATTGTACTCCCTCCATTCCAAAATATTAGTTTTTTAAGGTTTTTACACGGAGATTAAGAAATTCAATAAATATTCTTAATTTTATAAAATAATATATTAAAATGACTAAACTACCTAAAGCATTAATGAAAAAGAAAGATAATTAATGGTCTCTTGGAGTAATATTCAAGAAAGAAAGAGAAATGATACTAGGGGTATAATAGGTATGAAAAAATTAAATTGACATTGAAAGTTGAAAACAACAATCATTGTGGAATTTTTTTTCTCCCTAAAACGACTAATAATTTGGAATGGAGGGAGTAAGAGATAAAAAGAGTGTATGTATGGATAAAACTGGAAAAAAATTGTAAATATTTCCTTAAAAATCTAAAATGACAAATAATAATGGACAAATAAATTTTCTAGAAAGACAAATAAAAATAGACAGAGATATATCCTTACATTACATGCATACAAGATTGCATTCAGAGGAGACGTTATCACTTATTTCCTTTTTAATTGCTTTGAACATCGCACAAAAGTGTTACTATCTATAGGCAACAAATTAAAAGAGAAATAACGTCGAAACTAAGGGTAATTCTTTTAGGGAAAATATCATATTTAGAAACAAAACTTACAATGTTGAATAACCAAACTAATGACATTTTACTAAACACAAATGCTTGGGCACAATAAAAAATTAGTCAAAATATTTAACAAAATCCATTTAATATTTTATGATCCCAATAACACTTTTAATCATGAGTATATTTTTAATGGACTTGATAATTATGACCCAAATTCCTATTTATTGACTGTTTTGACTGATTTTTTATTATGCCTCCAGTAATATTCTATACAAAAAGTACTTTCTCACTTGCTTCGTGCATTATTATTTTACGTGTAATGTAGCATTGAGTTGTTTATTTGTTTTTGTGCTCCCATTATTACACTAACTAAAGTTCCTTTAATTTCACCTTATTAAAAAAAAAACTTCACATATTTCGCTATTCACATGGTTAGGTTGCTCAAATTGGCAACCACTGAATCGCTTACACCTTACACAACAATTTCAAATCACTCCCCTCATTCACGGAATTAAGTGAAATTACCAAATACAAAAATACTAAAAGCAGAATTTATTTCATAACCAAATGAATTAGATAATTTTTGTATATCCCATAAAGTTAAAAAAGATATTGATATCTTTTCATGATTTATAATTATAAATGAGTCACATATTTAACTAATTTAAACTTTTAGAATTATCAAATTGATAATTAAATCACACTATTATGTGTATAACATACCTATATACTTAACTGTTAACAACAGTTAAATAAATTATAAATGTGCATCTCTTTTATATATTTGTGTACATATTATATTAGTCATGTTGAGAATTACTTTTTCATATTAATATATTCAATAATGTTAAATGTATAATGAAAAAACCAATCAATACAGTCAATGAGTCTATTTTAACTTTGATTTTGACCCAAATAATCATTGAGATTGTAATGGATTGAGTAATTATGACCTAAAATCTCATTTATTGACTTGTTTGACTGATTTTTTATTATACATTTAGTTTCACCATAATATCTTTAATTATATTTTTTGTGCATTATATATTAATGCACATTTTTAAAAAGAAGTTTATATACACTTTTTTTATATGCTTAGTAAATAATATTCATTTTTTCACATTTAATGTGTAAGTTAAGTATTTTTTGTGGTACACAATTATAATGTGCTACACTGTCCATATTTATTGACTATTTTAATTTGAATTTTATTGTAGATAAATATTTGTATGATTAAATCATAACAATTAATTACATCAGAATGTATAACAAAAAATAAAAGGAGTTATTTATTATTTAAGTATGACTAGAGGCACAAGAAAAAATCAGTCAAAATAGCCAACAATAGAAAATTGGGCCTAGATCACTCAGTCCATTAGAAAAATACACATGATCAATAATGCTATTTGGGCCAAAAGTGTTAAAATGCACTTTATTGACTGTTTTGGTTGGAACAATGTTGTTCCCCAAATATTTATTTGTTATTTTTTTGAAAAAGTGTAGTATAATAACGTGGCATGAGAAAGTTCATATGATTGCCTTTGTTGGAGTGTCGTTGCCACCTTTCCAACGATAAATATTCGGTTTTTAAATTAATTAAGAAAATAATAAATAAAGAAAAGAGAAATGAAAAGGGTCCCACGAAAAGAAGGTGGTCCCTACCGTACCGTATCACAGAGAGGGTAGGCAGAGCATGTTATTTTTTTTTTTATGGCGGGGTATCCACTGTCGACTACAGTGATTAATCCCTCGTTGACTTGTAGGCATCTTGAAGGTGGGACAACTGACCCGAAATTTTAAAATTTTTTCATACCCAAGACGAGGATCGAACCCTCAACACTTGATTAAGGGAGGACGCCCAACCAGACTCCCCGCAGAAGTAATTGTCTGTGAGTCTACCTCGCCTCGCGTTCCTCGCCCAAACCCAAACTACACTTACTACTAATACATGTTTGCTTTTTATTGGCTACTTACTATTTTATTTTATTTTCTCTTATAAAAAAAAGTATTGCTAAGTGTAAAAAATATTCTAACTTAAACAACCAAAATATTATACACATAAAATAATATAGAGAAATAATTTGTCTATAGCATAAAATCAGTCATCATCAGCTATCATATATAATAATTTAACATTTTGAAACTAGTAATCCAACTTTTAAAAATGTTGGATTAATAAAAGTTGGATTACTAATTTCAAAATGTTAAATTATTACATATAATGACTAATAGTGGCTAATTTTATAATGTACATGTAGCATTACTCATATATAATGTGTAAATTATATATTATATATCTCATATTAAAAAATATAATATTATAATATATAATATACATATGATATATATTATATATTATGTGTAATATATGATATAAATGTTATAAAATATATAATATATATATATATATATTATAAAATATATGATGTATATAATATTTTGATTATTTCGGCTCACTACTTATTGTATAATAATAATTTTCAATATATGGAGTAATTAATTATGACAATAGAGTTATCTCATCTATACAATTTCACTTTTTGTCTTCAATATTTATAAATATTTCATTTACAATTTAAATTTTATTTAAATATGACTTATATTCTATTCAACTACAAATCAAATTTTCATCTATATAAGATCAATAATATTAAGTTCAATAATTATTTCTTGTGATAATCAATTAATATATTTAAATAGAAAAATGCTAAAAAGTAACTTAATATTTGTACAAAATTTATCTATACCTTTGACTTTTAACTTTGATTTTTTCTTAATCTAAACTTTTTAAACACTGTTAGGGATATATTTGTAATAATTGTTAGTTAGAATGAGCGATGTGTTAGTTGCTCATATATGCCTATATAAGGCTAACTCATTTGTATATTTTCTATTCATTCATTCAATACATTTCATATTTCTCATCACTCTTAATTATCTCTTTGATCATCATTTGAGCTTGATACCATGGATTCCTACAAACTCAACCATATAAATAGATATAGCTTAATCAAATTAAGTCAATTCGTTATAAATTTAAAACCTTCTTTTATTATTTCTTTAAAATAAGGTTCAAATAAAATACTTTGGTTAAGAGATAAATATTAAACTAGTACATTTGAATTTGAGATTGTACAATGAGACAAATTAAGTGTTGATTTATTTTAATATGTTCACTAAAGCTAGTATAATGAAATAAATTTTTGATGGACAAGATTGTAGAATTAGGGAGATAATGTTATAATTGAGAGGAAATTCTAGCGAAAGTTAGAGAGGGAGAATGACATTATAATTCATGTATTATTTTTTTTTCCTATTTCAAAAATTACATTACTAAGTTTAAATTTAGAATTTAATGAGTGCTATCCAAATTTCTCATCATTAGATCTATTTTAGTGACTAGTCATTTATATTACAATCACTACTTCCTCCTAATTGAGTTATTCGGGCTTTGTTATAAATTTTTTTGTATATATGACTTTTGATTAATAGATAGAAAAATTAAAAAATTAAATGTAATTGATGTGATAATATATAATTAAATAATTATAAAAAATATATTTCTAATATAGTTGGTAACTATGATGTAGTGATAGTACTAAATATAATATCATTCAATTATATAATATCTCGTATTAATAAATATAATTACTTTTTATATTTATTTTTTGAGAAGTCATGTTAAATGAGAGATATGATTTGATGACAATTTAGAGTGCATTGTAATTAAAGTATTTCTGATATATAGAACAAAGCAACTTTACTAGAGGTATAAAATTGTATCCGTCAAAACAACAAAAAGTAAGAGTTTGAGCCTAAATTACTCCGTCTATTAAAATAATACACATGATTAAGAATGTTATTTGGGGTAAAAGTATTAAAATGAGTTTTTTTTATGGCTGGAAAAACATTGTTACTCAAGAATTTCTAATAAAAACAATTCATAATAATTGATTATCTTATTGTTAATTATATTTTAATTAATGCTAGTTGATTGCACTCTTTACTCCTACCTAAAGCATCATTATTTTAAAATAGGAAACTCTAAAAAAAAAAGTAGAAAAGAGTGAAGGAAAATCAAAACTAACTAATAAAAATTCCTTAAAAAAAAAAAAAGAAAAGAAAAGAAATAGTAGTAGAGGATGATGATGATGTTTGTGTGTGTAGGTTATGAAGTTTTCTCTTTGCCTCTAAAGCTTTGACAACATGGACGCAGAGAAGTCTCCGCCTATTAGAACCCTTCCTTCCTTCTTCCCTTTCCCTCTATCATCTCTCTCTCTCTCTCTCTCTCTATACTCAACAACCCCACAATTTCTGTACCAACTTCACCTTCCTGCTTCCACTTTTCTTCGTTTTTTTGGGCACCCAAAATCTGGTATCTTCTTTTTCTCTCCCAGATTCTCTGTTTTTATTGTGTTCTGAATGTTATTATGCCAATAAACGGTTAAAGTTACACTCTTTTTTACCTTATAAGATCCTATGCTCTTATGGGGCAAGTTTATAAGGTCACTTTTCCATTTCTTTTGAACCCATCATTTTTGAAATTATTGTTCTGACAGTGTTATTCTTAAATGCTCTCTGTCTTTGGGGGCAATTATTAATGTGAAGGTCCTTTTCTATTTATTATTTTTTCTGACAAATATGGGGGATTTTGTGTTGCTGGTTGGTCCTTGATCTTCATACTTGATTCTTGAGTCTTCTTCAATTTTCTCTTGTTAGTTTGGCGATGCTTCTTGTTCTTTGGAAAAAAAGAAGTTGTATTTTGCTGAAACTTTAATTGTTGATCAACATGATTCTCAGCTTCATGATTTTTTTTTTCATGTGTTGGATCTCGAAATTGCTTTGTTCTTCTGGATTTGGTGTATATTTCTTTTTCCAATTGTTTCTGTTACTATTTGAAATTTTGAAGCTGTTTCTTTCTCATAGGTGGCTCTGGATTCATTTGATGTTTTGTTTTCGAAAACTTGGAATGTGGTCTTCTGGGGTTTGTTTTGGCATATCCTTATGGACAATTTTTGTGCGTGTCTTTTACAATGTTGTTGTGCAATATGCGGAGGGAGATTTTCAGCTTTTTTTTGTCTGCTCTCCATTTCACATGATTTTATTCTTATGGGGTTTATCTGGATCTTACTTTGTCCTTCACCAGCTTTTGTAGTTTTTAATTTATTGGTGAATTGGCGGGGTTTTCTCTCATTTGCAAAAGTTTTATGGTCTTTAGTATCTGAACCTTTTGAAATCATTTTTTGCCCTTTTCATTGTGGACAACAATTGGAATTCTGTGTTCTTGGTTTTGTTTTTATCCCTCTTGCTTCCCTTTACTTTTGAAGTGGTTCTCTTGTTCATCCATTTGTTTGGCTTTTGGTTTGCTGATATTTCATATGCTGTGGTTTTCACTGCAGCATATCACTCAAGATCCTTCAGGGGAGTGGAGCTTGATGTGATCACTGATATTGGGGAATAAGACAAGACTTATTTGGTTTTGCCAATGCTAAATTTTGCTAGGACCAGAACTCAGCCAAGGGCAAACAGAGCTATGTCATTGGGAGGTATGAATTATTTCTGCTGAATTCGGGTTTAAATGGTGGTATGACCACTTCTCTGCTTATATGGAGTCAATCAATTTGAAAATAAAAATGAAACAGCTGTCCATTCAACTACCACTTGGGTATAGGATATGTTGGATGCATGTTTATGGCATAAGGTGTTTGTAAATTCATTAAGTGTCAATCTTCTAAATTCTGTAATTTATTTCATCTTGCTTTGTTGTTTACTAATTGTTTTTCTTTATTATTGAAGTTTGGAAAAGGATATATATATTTTCTTATTTGTGTTTTTCTTTCTTTTAGGCACGGATTATGCAGATCCGAAAAGGAAGGGCAATGTTGTTGGAAAAATTTTTCTTGCTGCCACATTAACAACATTATGCATTATTTTGATCAAGAGATCTCCATCTTTGAACCCTCCTAGTCCGGTAACCCTTCATTCCATGATCCTATCAAATACTGATCTACTTCTGTTATGCCCTTTTAGTCATTTTGTTGATTATCTTTTTTCCTTCTTGCAGTTTTCCATCCAGGAACCAGGGGTCACTCATGTTTTAGTAACAGGAGGTGCAGGCTATATTGGCTCACATGCTACCCTACGACTCCTAAAGGAAAATTATCGGGTTACCATAGTGGTATGTCTCTTCTGAATATGGAATAGTTATCTGATAAAGACAAATGAACTCACTAGTGTTTGTGCTAAGGGCATAACAAATTATCTTTCTGGCAGGATAATCTATCAAGAGGAAATTTGGGTGCTGTCAGGGTTCTTCAAAACTTATTTCCAGAACCCGGAAGGCTTCAATTTATTTATGCAGACTTGGGAGATCGGAATTCTGTATCCTTATAGTCCTTCCTTGTTACAAGATTTTTTTGGTGTTGAGTTTGTTACTTTGATGAAGCATATGTTAGAAAATGCCAAAAATATTGTCCCCTTGACTGAGTATCAGGTTGATAAAATATTTTCAGAGAATAAATTTGATGCTGTGATGCACTTTGCTGCTGTTGCTTATGTGGGAGAAAGCACAATGGACCCTCTTAAGTAAGTACTTGTAAATTTTATTCAGGGCAATTAATCAGAGCTAAGCAAGTTGTGAAAAATTGATAGCATGTGTGTTCCGTTTCTCCATCTGCCCACCTGTCTTTCCCCACAACTAGTATTCGGCCCCCCTCAAAATAAAATTTCTGGATACTTTGGACAATGGACCAAATTCTATAGTTTTCTTTTCTTCCTTTTTGAATTTGTTTTGCTATTAAGAAATTTTCACGAGTTTTAGATGAGATGGTTCAGTGTAAAAATTCATCAATTTCAGCTATTCTTTATTTATTTATTTATTTATTTTTTCAACTTGCTTTTTTGTCAGGTATTATCACAATATTACATCAAATACTTTGTTGGTATTGGAGTCTATTGCTAAATATGGTGTGAAGACACTGATATATTCTAGTACATGTGCAACATACGGGGAACCTGAAAAGATGCCCATTACAGAAGAAACAGAACAGGTCAGTTTTCTAAGAGTGGTTTACTTTATGGACTTTGATCACGAGCTCTTGATGTAATTTGTAAGTTGATGTTTAAGTTGATGTTTTTCAATTTCAGCATCCAATTAATCCATACGGAAAAGCCAAGAAGATGGCAGAAGATATCATCCTTGATTTTTCTAAAAATTCGAAGATGGCAGTAATGATTCTGAGGTTTGTATTTTACATTTATATTTCTGATTTCCTCCTTGATTTAAGGTCCTTATTCATAACCTCTTTTTTGACTGAACCCTGCAAGATGTGTGCTATGGTTCAAGTCACATGCATATTGTGAATTTTCATTTTTTCTTTACTCATTATTATTCATAAACATTTGTTTGGGACACATCCAGATACTTCAATGTGATCGGATCAGATCCTGAGGGCAGATTAGGCGAGGCTCCAAGACCTGAACTACGTGACCATGGTCGGATTTCAGGTGCCTGCTTTGATGCAGCTCGTGGTATTACACCTGGCTTAAAGGTATGCTGATAATGTTGTCACTTGTCACTATTTACTTTTGTTGATAATCTTACCATTATCTTGTGTAGGATGAGGGTCTAGACTCTAAAACAAGTGCTTAATTAAATCCCTGATAAAGCAGTAGAATTGTTGAATAACTCATAGTAGTTTCACTGGAGTTAGCATTTGCAACCAACTTGAAGATCATACATGATATTTTGTAAAGTAATATGCCATAAAGTAAAATGAATGTTTGCTCATTGCATTTGCTTCCTCCTTGCAGGTTAAAGGAACAGACTATAAGACACCTGATGGAACATGCATTCGGGATTACATCGATGTAACAGATCTGGTTGACGCTCATGTGAAAGCTCTTCAAAAGGCACAACCTGGTCAAGTTGGCATCTACAATGTCGGCACCGGAAAGGGTAGGGTTTCAACACTTGATATATGATTATGAACAACGCTACCTCAGTTTTTTCTTGAATTCTCATGGTGGGGGTGTTGTTTTGTTTATCAGGTAGCTCAGTCAAGGAGTTTGTTGATGCTTGCAAAAAGGCAACAGGCGTGGACATTAAGGTAGACTATCTCCCACGTCGGCCCGGTGACTATGCCGAGGTTTACAGCGACCCAACAAAGATCAGGCTTGAGCTGAACTGGACTGCACAAAACACTGACCTTCTAAAGAGTTTGCAGATTGCATGGAAGTGGCAGAAGGCTCACCGCGATGGCTATGGAACTTCCTCTGCAATCTGAAGAGCTTTTGAAAAGCTTTTTTAGCATAGCAAAATCATTATATATATATATCAGCTGCCATTGTATTTCTCTCATACATGATTGGGCTGATTTTTTGTTCATAGGGAGTTTGGTAGCTCATTCGTTATACTTACATGTATTCAAAACATAATGATTCAATAAAATATAAAGCCCTGGCTCTGGTATAACTTTCCCCTATATTCTGATTCTTAGAACATTGATAAGGATTTGCCCTTTGTGTAGATAGTTGCAGTTTAGCTTGGTGTTGATGCTGAATTGGTCAGAATTTACTTATTTTTGTAGACTTTAATGTAAGTTTCAATATTAATATTAAAAGTATTATCTCATTTTGAGACTTCAATGTAATCTCTTATTATCTATTTATCTTTAATGTGTTGATACAAACAATGTGGAGTCCCAAATCCAATTTATTAAGATTTGACAAGTAGGTAAACTACTGAAATTCTGATTAAACAAACCAGTTAAGTTTGTGTATGAAATTATTTGTGCTTGCCCTTAAAAATAGCTTATCATTTCATAGGAAAGTAAATGGTATGTATTTTACTAGTCTGAAAAAAGGGAGTCTTAGAACAACTGTTTGAGTTCTTTCCGTGTGATCTCAAGAGACGAGTTTGATAACTCAACAAAGCTAAGTTTGTCTGAATTTGGATCTAATGACAGTTTGCACGTGAAAGATTGAAATAGAAATATGTATGTAATCAATGTACCTAAACTCAACGTGTCTTCTATGGATGGAGCAACTCGAGCCCACGAATTTCGGTCGCCGACAGCACTTGCATCTTTGATTTTGTCACTCCTACACAATACTATTTCTAATTTTTTAAAAATGTTTTTGTTTTGATATATATTTTACAATAAATTTGATTTTCATGGAATTTTTACACAAACATTTAATTATGGATGATACTAAATGAACAATATAAAACCAGTCCAACCAGCCAATAAATGAAATTTTGAGTCATAATTACTCAGCTCATTACAATCTCAATGATTATTTGGGCCAAAACTAAAGTCAAAATAGGCCCATTGGCTATATGAGCTGGTTTTTCATGGTCCACTTAACATTATTGTTTAATTAAATATTATAATATTATTCAAAATATTTTTATTTTATTGAAAAATTTAGAGTAGGAACTAGGAAAGACTCACTCCATACTGGATCACGACATTCTTCCAACCTCAATAAGAATTTACGATAAAATTTACAGATTACCTACCAAAAAGAATTTTTCAAAATTTAAACCCATTTTCAAAATTTAAACCCAAGTCAAGTCATGGACGGAAAACTAAACAAGATTCAAAATATTGATTCTGATAATAGTAATTTTAATTGTTCAAGATATCCATTATGAATACCAAGAATTAATTCCTTCGAGATAAAACCTCCTAAATGAACACCAAACAAAAACACTTTCCCATCATATGCTAAATGATAATTGCCTGTTACTTTTATTGGGGAAAACAAAATGTTGATGAATAACAAAAAACCACAATCTCGTAATTTCGTTTTACCTATATATATGCTTATTGCATATGCTGTAAAATGTACAAGATGGAAATGAAATTGCTTCAAAATTAATATGAGCAGTAGCTTTTACACATCAAGATTCAAGTAAACCAAACATTGTCATAATCAAATTTGAATCCCTATAACATTTCCCAACTAATTATGTTCTAAGATATGAAACATATTGTACCACAAAATAAAGATACGCAACCAATACAATAGCCACGATTAGGCGTAATAATTGCATGGGAACTCCTGAAAAAAATTGAATCGTCAACACCTCAAGAAAGTGATTGTAGTGCTCTATCAAAACCTTCCTCTGCTGCTGTTACCCGCTTAACCAGAACATGGTCTGGGTGTGAAAGTTTCAGTTGGCTGCAAAACAATATGAGCCATTCATAATATGATCAAGAATTTTCTTTCAGGGTCACATGAAGTAATAGAATATAGATAAACAGCTTCAAGTTTCACAATTCCTTCATTAAAATTAGATAGCTAGCCGTCAAACTTAAGAATGCAACTGCTTAACACAAATACTATTGATTCCTCTATGCACAAGGCCATTATGTCAGCCATAGGTAGAGTAATTCAAAATACTTTCTTCCTGGATGGTTTGATTTGGCGTTTTGAATAAAAAATTATGTGTGCTGTTAAGTCAGTTACTGATCAAATTGATGGTACTTTACTTTCCTATTATTATAGAATGCTATCTTTTTAAAATGTAACAAGTTCAGCCTTAACATAGGAAGATTTGACACACCAATGACAATAAACATGGCATGAAACAAACCAAACTGAGAACCGTGGTGCAGTTTGATTTCTAAAATATGTGGTCCATAAATTATTAAACATTTGACTGTTAAGCTTTATACTAAACCAAGCAGGATCGTGAGCACTACCCCTGCTTCAAGGGCCCCAAATACATCATATGGTACGTAGCCAACAATACATTCTAGATGCAGAAGATTTTCAGTGACCTTGATTTATTTATACAATCCTAGCTCCATATTCTAGTGTCTTTTTGAATCTGTGCTTCAAAGAATTTTAAAAGCTATTGCTCCAATTGATTACATTATCAAGTACTATCGTTTAGCACTTCAAAGTTATGATCAAGGACACTAGCTAGGTAGAAATTCTATATACAAATATTCTTTGCAGGCCCTGACTCTATTTAAACGCATAGAGTTTATCCAGAATTGAATAACACTACTTTAAGGAGCAAAAGATTTAGCCAGCCTATGTATGATACTTATTGACACATCCATGCTAGGTTAATTTCAATTGAAATACAATGAGAAGTACTCAAGGTGTGGAAAGCCGGAAAAGGGGTAAAATAACAAATAATTAAGATGTTTTAATAGCTTACCTGAATGATTTAGAAGATGGTTTTCCAAGGTGAAGACAGCAGACAACTAGATTGGCAAGAGTTTCTGGATCTCTGGCATCCTGTATAAATCAACAAAAAGCTTTTTTAACTACATACACAACTGCTCCTTTTTTTAAGTTCTATCTAATTTCGAATGCTAGAAATTAAATTTTAGCAGAGCATTCAACAATTTAAAAATTGCATCAAGGGAAGACTATCTGGATTATTTTGAATTCACGAGTTCTTTAGGAGTAAATACAGTAACAGAACCTATCAATAGGAATTAACAGTAGTTATAGCATCAGAAGGAAAATACCAAATCAAATATCTGAAATGTACCTTGTTTAGCGCTTCCACCAAAAGGGTCTCAGCTTCGTCAAAGTTGCCCATGTGCATGCAGCAAACGGCCTTCCCGTTCAAGAGCAAACTGGTGGACTGATACCTCTCAGACAAATCCTGGAATATGAGATGCGCCTCCTGGATCTTCGATCCACCCTGATCCAACACCAAACCACATCAAAATCACACATTGATCACAAAGTTCACCACCCAAAACGATTAAAATAAAGAGGACAATCTAATTTTTACCACTGCCAAATCCAGCCATGCATTGGCAAGTTGCGTGAGGGTATGATCTTCGTCTATCTGTTGCATGGTCCTTAGCTGCCTCTCGGCATAATCTGACCTATGCATCTTAATAAAGATCTGCACATTCAACGCATGCCTGAAACATCACGGAAGATCCACAGTGAGACCAAGAAACTCACACAATCCATTCGCTAACAGAATAAAATTCTCTTCAATGTAGATACAAAACAGCCACATTTTACATGAATCACCAAAATAATGACCAATTCAACTTACCTCCTGCTCAAAACAGCTTATTAAAACAACAAATAAAATAAAATTATCCTCCTAAATTGAATCAAAACACAAAATGTTATCGACAACAAATTTAGCATGCTTCTAGGGTAACTTATCATAAGAAAACCACATTTCAAGCGAATTGAATCATCAAAGCCAAACACTTAAATAACAAATTATTGAATAAACAGAACAGAAGACGCATTACAGTTCCATGGTGCCACCGGCGTTGGTGTACTTGAGAGCCTCATTGAAATCCTGCTCGTGCAAGAAGATCGTCCCAGCGATCAACCTCAGCGTAGGGTTGTTCCCGATAGCTGGATCCGCGAGCCACTCCTTCAAGCTCGAGATCGCAGATTCCTACCACAAAACACGAATAAATTCCAAATCCAAATCGAACCAAACCAAAATCAAATCACAATAGATGAGAAATTCGGCGAGATTTAAGATTCAAACGAGAAATTGAGGAGGAGGAGGACCTTGTTCTCGGGAGCGGAGAAGTAGAGAGCGAGGAGCTTGACGGCTTGGAGAGGAGTTGGAGCGGACTGGTCGATCTCGGAGATGACGAACTGGAGCTGGCCGAGTGCGACGTAGCAGCGGTGGACGAAGGAGTCCCTCTCGACGACGTCGTCTGGTGAGAGGTTTGGAACTTCGCTGCTGTTGATGGCTGCTTGGTATGCACCGAGGTAGAAGTTGTTGCGCAGGTTGAACAAGTGATCTGGTGCTGCCATTTTTGAACGATTCTGATGCAGATCTGATCCCAAACCAGAACAACAACAAGAACAAGAAGAAGATTTACTCAGATCAATATTACACAGACACAGATTCAGAAGAATAGAAGATGATGTATGAGCTATTTTATTGATGAAATGAACAATTATACTGTTTTTTGTTTTTGGGAAATAGAAGCTTTTGTGTAATGAAGTAATGTGGGCTTGGGCTTGGGCTCAATCGTACAAGGCTCTGAACATTGAAAAAAACAAAAAAAGATTTGATTTTTTTTTGTCTTAATTTAAAATTAATTTTCAGATTTTAAAAAATAATTTCAATGATATGATCCTTACCGAAATGATGTGCAGATATATCGTAATTTTATTATTTTCTTTCTTTTCAGTATTTTCTTCACAAAATTTTGAAAACAGAAAAAACAGAAAATGAAAACGAAAATCAAAGAGCACCTTAATTACTTAAAATTATATTTGTAGTGAGATAAGTAACTCATCTAGACTATAATTCCTCTAAATGGACGGATCAATTTTAGGAGTAAAAATAAAGTGTAAATCTATTTTAGATTATCATTTAATCATGTGCTATTACATAAACTATATTGTTGACTTTTAATTTCACTATCTCAAAATAAAGTTATTTTTTCTTATGTGGCAACACTTTATTAGATGTCGGTGTAAAATTATTTGACACTAATTAAACTCATAAAGATATTATGAGAAAATTATACCTGTTTACTCTGAAGATGTGTTTAACACAAAATAAAAATACAATAGTAGAAACTTCATACATAAACTCAATG
Organism: Aeschynomene evenia; assembly: GCA_013621005.1. Classification (NCBI taxonomy): domain Eukaryota; kingdom Viridiplantae; phylum Streptophyta; class Magnoliopsida; order Fabales; family Fabaceae; genus Aeschynomene; species Aeschynomene evenia. Next base: position 6,317,492 of record CM024266.1, read on the forward strand.
AGAGTTGAGACAGCAAAACTCTGTTTGGTACAATCACAATTTCCCATTTCTTTAACCTTAATCTTTACAAAGATATAATATAACCTTTCACTTTCATATATAGAACAAAAAATGGTAGACAAGAAGCACAAAACTGAGAAAAACACAAATCAGAGGTATATATATAACTAAAACAACTAAATCCTCCTATCCAACTATATCTGCAGTTAATTTGTCCAAAACTTTCAACCCATTCTGAGAAGCAATTACCACTGTACACCTGCATTACACAATAGCACAAGTGAATGAATTGAAGGTGCCTAAAAAGCCACTTTCCTTTGCTTCTAGGAAGAATGTTAATAGAATCAATGCAATAACTGTCTGGGAAATATTGCCTGAATCTTGAAATCAGATCAAATTAAATCAGAAGATTGTTCCTCCAATCATTTCAAACTCAACAACAGTGTGCCTATCAACTTCTTATTTAAAAGAGTATAGAAATCAAGAGAGAAAACTAACGGGATTTTAGATACGACGCCATGATCCACAACGCCATCAACCTTTTTTAGGCTTTTAGCTACTTCAGCTGCAAGTAAAACACCTAGTTGATTCAATGGACTCGCATAATTGCTGATGGAGATCAGATCGGTATGATTGACCGTAAAACTTACCGAGGCTTACGATTGGAGATGTAAAGATAACATCGAGAACATTATGTCCTTCTTTGGTGACTAGTGGGAAATTACCTCCTAGTGGACCTGCTTGCCCTATAGATGGTCTTCTCCAGACCTTCATTTATGAAAAGCAAACAATGGATATAAGATCACAATATGAAGTTTTTCCTGAATGAAAAGAAATATAAGGAGGAGCATAAGAAAAAGAACATGTCGGTTCTGAGGAGATAGGTGTGATTTTAGATAGACTCTTTAAATCCTTTTCTATCCATTCTTTCAGCACGAATTAGAATATGCGAGTGTTGCCTGGGAGGTCCCAACAAGGCAACAACTCTGCATTATTTGTATGTCATATTTGTAGTAAAACATAGAAAAGAATCGGTCGCAAACCTCTGCATCACCCAGATACATATCATCAATCTCTTCAGCAGTTGACAGCCAATTGAGCTACATGGGAAAATTTGAGTATTAAAGGCAAATAGACACAACACAAGGGATAAGAATAAGCTAATAATTTACATAGCTGCTTACAGACTGAATTAAAACTGGAATAGAACCTTCCAGACCACCTTTGTACTGGCTTTCTTCAATAATGAACACGAGTTTATTGGCAGAATTTAGTATGGACTGCAAACAAGGGGGAAAATGATGGGGTGCTGTCAATTATTGAAACACGAAAAATTAAACAGCACAAATAAAAATGGGTCGAAGTGGTATGGAGACTCACCTTCTCCTGCACTATGGATTCCTCACTTTGCAATTTACGGCGCCCAATGACAGCAACAAGTGTTCCTTCTTCTATAGCATCAGCATCGTCAAACGCGAAATCAATCTACAGCAGAGCAATTGCGAACAGATCTACGATAAGATTTCATTTCTAAGAGAAATGAATAAAAAGTCCACTTGACTTTACACATCCCCCCTTTTTACTTAAATTTCATCATATCAAGCTCTCCAAAGTTATGCATTTATTTGGAAAATTTTCACCAGGGATTACAAACAAGGCTTCATGTTCTTCTGAAATTTACGGATTTACCACACATCCAAAGAGTCCTCTAAAACAAGAAACACTAAACACTAAACGAAAATGTAGAAGATGGTTATATTTGTGCACACATGAGAACTGTCTTGGTAGGTATCCAATGGTATCCCAGCCTTTGCTGCCTCACTTGCACTTGCAACAGACCTGCATAGAGCCATAGACCAAAGCATCAATATCTTGTGGTTTGGGGAGGAAAATTCCACAGTTGGAGTAACATGGAAGTGATCCATGCTTGTATGCAGAAACTTCTATCACAATAGTAAATTTTCATTATTCAGAAAATGGTTAGCTTAAATAAGATATTACTACCATTTACCATCATCATTATTTGATTAAATTAATAGCATTGCTTTCTAGACAAAGGAAATAGCATAGTTAGTATAGAGCTTACATGGGAATCCCTACTATGTCCTTCAAATTACCGGTACGAAGCTGGCGACCCAAATGCTGAATAGCCATGCCAGAAGCATGACCAGACCCCAATCCTACAACCATCCCACTTTTCACATATGTATCCACCTATCAATAAACATCAACAACATGTCCACAAAATCATTCATCTCCCAATAAAATAGTACATCACAAAGCATCAAAAAGGGGTGTTCAAAACATAACAAGGACACACTGTTTCAAAAAAGGAAACCTAAAATATGCAGAGGAGCTATTCAAAGTGAACATTTTGCCTTATGTGCAAGGAAAACTACAAAAGAAAGGAAAATTGAAAGTTGCAGAGTCCAAAACATAGAATCAACTAATTCACATAAAACAACAAAAAGGGGTGCTGGAAAAGTAATAAAAAAACGATTTTGACAAACTTAGAAAAAAAATCCAAAATAACTAAGCATTATAACATAGATATTGAATCGGTATGTATTAAAAAAGAACATACATTGATCAGAACCAGAGAAAATATAAAGGAACAAACTTTGAAACTGGGAACCAAGATCAAGTTTCATAAGCCATACATACAGTGTATTGAGCAGCTCGGAGGAGTGCAGAACTGTCATCGAGACAGGAGCGAGTAACCATTCTCAGAAAGTTGTTGCGGTTGCTTGTTCCTCTTCTGTTGCAGCTGAAAAGAGATCTTGGGGAATGAAGAAGAAGCTTCGTAGAGAAGGATGAAGATGAAGATGAAGCTAATGAAGCCATTGATATTGATTGCTGTTGAACTCACAACGCTCTAGTTGTTCATCACAGTGCTCTTTTCATTCTGGTTACTGTGCAGAGAGTTAGTGGATAAGGGATTCTTCTGGCAATGCCCAACGGCAACGCAATTTCACCAATGTTTTTTTTTTAAAAAATTTAATTTCTTTTTATAAAAATAATTATATATATCTATAACATTTATATATCCAACTAATATTAACATAATTATATATAATGTGTGTCAATATATAAGTACAATATTAATTTGTAAAAGTAATTAAAGTCCACAATTTTTGAGTCTCTGAATTCCTATCTAGTATCTACAAATAATTGTCATGTGAAACTAATCTATTGTATTTTGACAACGTTAGTATAACCCCAGTTCTCTAATTTTTAAGAAAAAATGTTTGTTCATTGAGATATACACATGTAATGTATTTTAGTTTCACTAATTACAAAAATGAGAGTTATCATTACCAAAATTCAATTACTGATGTTTATAATAATAATAATAATAATATTTGCACCGAATGAAATTGGTCACCACCATGATGCCGTGATGATCATGCCAACATATGTAGGCAGCATAAGCATGAATACAAACTGCCTATTAGTTCTGAATTCACTGAACCTGATTCCATGCTTTTGGGTCATTCTTCATACATATTTGTGTTTTAGGCTATGCAATCAACCACAAATACGATCAATTTTATATTATAAGAATTATGTGTTCGACGTGTAGTTAGTTGAGATTCTTAAATATTTAATCAGAAGTTCCATCCGTATATATAAAGAATGTTTTATAACAAAATATTTACCTTTTTACTAAGTTCGTGTCTCAAATAGATTAATCAATATTGTCGCTGGATAAAAAAAAAAACCATAATGCTAAGTGAACCATGAAAAACCAGCTCATACAGCCAATGAACCTATTTTGACTTTGGTTTTGGCCCAAATAATCATTGAGATTGTAATGGGCTGAGTAATTATGGCCCAAAATCTCATTTATTGGCTGGTTGGACTGATTTTGTATTGTTTATTTAGCATCAAAAAAAAAAAAAGGTAGAATAGAAGATTTCAACTTAGGAATTTATTCATTTATACAATAAATACATCAGAAGCAAAGTAGAAATCAACAAATGGCATTCCAAAGTGCTACCTTTGTTCTTCTTCTCACATGTCTCTTTCTCTTCACCTTCTCTTCTTCTTCTGCTCCAAGCACTCTCAAACTCAGTGCCATTCACAAAAGAATCAAAACAAAATTTGTGGACAAACTCAAAATCCAAACTTCTGCATAACCTCAATGGAAGATTACTTAGGAGACCAAAAGCTGACATGAATAGACTTGGCATTGTCTCAATACTCTTGGCAAGAGCACAAGCTAGATTGAACAAGTATGTTGTGGAGCAACTTATGCTAAATGTGGTTGATCCAATGACAGAATTTCAACTTGGAATTTGTGACACTGATTATGGTGCCACTATTGACAAGTTGCAAGATGCATATAGTTTATCAGACAATAAGGATTATAAGGGTATGTTTGACATTGTCAATGATGTTAACACTATGACAAATGAATGCATAAATCAGTGCATGCAACTGCAGAATGATTTAGTATTATCTTTGAATGAGGGTAACCAAAAAATGTTGTGGCTTAATAACATTGCTTCTGTTATACTTGGCATGCTTAATAGTAAGTGATGGCAGAGTAAGTGTTTGAAATTATGAAGCATAGGGAACAGAATAAGGATAATAACTTTGTAATCTTCTAGGATTTGTGCTTAGAAATGAACACAGGGAAAAATATTACTATATTGGCATAGTCTTAGAATTGTGTTAAATACAAGTTATCTAGTTAGAACAAAATCCAATACCAGTTAAATCAGGCCTAAAAATATATATATGAGAATCAAAGTTTGACATAACTGTACTTGTAATGTCAAAGGAAAACTTTGAATAAAAATACATTTCATCATATTATTCTTACACTATCTTCACAAAATTGCTTGATATTTTGGCCTATGACTACAAAAAATTTCCCTAAGAATGGAGAGTAAGGTGAAAATCTATAATTCTCCATAATCCAACTAACTAAACACAACACAAAAGACACAAAAATTCCCATGAATTTACAGCATTTTATCACCAACAATACACAAAAGGAGCCACATATATTTGATCACATGAAGCTACACTCATCAGGCCTTGCATATTGCACCATCATGCAGTGCTTGAGATTGAAGAGATTCATCAATTTTTTGTCCTTAAACACAAGCTAGGCATGCTAAAATTGTGTGCTGAAGCTTTGCTTTATCTGGGGGCCTTATAGCATAGTTGCAAAGTTACGGTTTAAGCGAAAGACCTCAAACTCGGCTGTACAGATAATCTCTCTGATAAAAAGGAACCAAAGGAAATGAAAAGGAGTAAGGTTTAGAAGTATCACAATAAAGCCATGAGGAATAGTCCATCTCAAAAAACCATTCCCAGAAACAATTGGTTCCAAAATGAATGAAAGAAGGTTTTACTTACTTATCAGTTCATAAGTAACAATCATCGTTGTTCCATAAAGCGACATGTTTAGAAATCGAGGTCCAAATCCCCTGTAAAATCCCCACCAGCCATCTTCCTTGAGGAGAGTCTTTGCTGTCTTCAATACTGATGGTCTTCCACAACCATAGTTGTCCATAACCTGTATTGTATGCAAATCAGAAGTAACAAATCCAAAATATGAAATACTAACAAACTACTGCATAAAAGAAATACCAACTCATAGACTGATATATCAACAATTACCACTTTTCATGTGCTTAAAATCTAATCCAGTCTTGGCATCACGAAATCCGAAAACATGAACTTTGGTGTACCTGAAGCCGTGTTTTAACAGTATCAATAGGAGTAGTGATAATAGAGGAACAAGCACCAGCCACCATTCCTGCAGTAGCTTGAACTGTCACCATTTCAACATGTGAAGGTTTTCTCTCCTTATCATCTTTGTAGCCCAAACTCCTAAACCCAATTATGAGCATGTACTAATTAACTGAGTGATGCTTCACATTCAAAAAATACATAATACAGAATCTTTTACAGAAAACACGGCGGCGATAGTTGGATGAAATAAAATGATATGACCCACCAATTCATCTAAAGTCTTAACAGTTACAACACATTATTCTGTGTACAAGATTCTAACAAAGTTTCTGATTATCTGACATTTTCCAAATTAAAAGTGACTAAGGAATATACCTCCAAATCATGTGTTGTGCTGCTCCATATGATCCCCACCAAAGTGCAGATGCAGGGGACTGAGTCACAGCTGTTAATCCAAAACCTCTATATAAACCGCGAAATCCCTCAGCCTTCAAAACTTTATGTATAACATCAAATGGTCCTCTACAATATGTAGTCCCTGGAAGACCTTGTACCATTAACCTCTGGCAGATCTGTTAAAACATCAAACAAATGAAGCATAGTTACTTTGAAATTCTGAACTTTTGGCCCAAAAATGAAAAACAAAAGATATACATTGAAGTTTAGTGTAAGATCACTTACCACATCCAAAGGTACAAAGTATACACAAGAAACCAGATTTGAAAACATGCCGGCGACTCCATTCGCAAGGCCGATTCGCGATGCCTCAGGTATACCACTACCTTCAGTGTACTTCAACATAATGTCTTTTGACATCTCAAGACATGTCAGAGCTAGGACTCTACCAGGCATTGATCCAATAGCAGAAGTTCCAAAACCTCTGAAGATTCCAGGAACGCCATCATTCCTCAGAATGTGAGTGAACACCGACCATCCTCGCATTTGAGAGAGTCCAGAACCTGCTACTTGCATCCTTGTCTTCACTACTGCTGTTGGATGTAGCAATGCCGATTGAGCAGTAAAGAGTATGGCACCAATTACATGAAACTTGGTCTTGTCCAGCCTAATTTTCAAATCATTGGGGGCTTACAAGAAAGTTTAGTGCAATGCTTATACTCTTGAGTATATAAAAAATAAGTGTGATGTCAAAAAAGGCACATAACCAGTTAAAAGTAGCCACTAAACATAATTTGAGGAAGTTAAAAGTTGCATCTATTTTTGAGTGAATTCATATTTGCCATGTTTAGCTGTAGAATCTTATCAATGGATAGAGTGTTGCAAGAATCATACCTAGCATCATAATATAAAATTATTAACGAACCTTAACCGTAACAGCTTAAGCTTTTGAACAGACGGATTCACGTGAAGGGGCGTATTGGATAATCTTACAAGAACAAAGGCTATATACACACACCAACACATAAGCAAATATATGCTTAAAAGCAATACATAATTTTTTTAAGCTTCCTTTTTCGCTTGATGTTGGTCCATTAATTAACTCATTGATCAATGTTTTATGTTTACCCCCAATCTGTATTAGTGTATTCTCTTTTAGGTCTAAGATGAGAAAACCATTCTACTTTTTCAAATCATTAAAAAAATACACATGTTATTTGGGTTATAAGTGTTAAAATGTGTTTTTTTTTTTTGTTGCTGTTTTGACTGGAAAAATGTTTGCCATTGTGTTTTCTTTTTCTTCCATCGTTCAACCAAAACACCTAAAATAGAAACTTAGAATCGCATCAACAATCAACATCACAAAAGAGAATTGGTCCTTAAAATTAAAATGCAGATAACTTAGAAAGTAATTAAAAAAAAAAGAACCTGTCCCAGTTAATGTCAGTGTCAGCAAGAGGCAAGTTTGGTGAGGTTGAAGCCTCAGCTTCCACGGCCATATCACCAACAGAAAAACTGAACCTCTTTCAGGGTTTCTCTGTTCTAGCTAGTTGTAAATATGTAATAATATAATAATGCACACGATGATAGTGTTGTGTTGTTATGTCATTAACAACAAAAACAAAAAAAGAATGAAAAACTTTATGAGAAGGTTGTTAGAAAACAAACATATTATGAAGTAAAGTAAATGGAACTTTCGAGTCCTTACTATTTTCTTGTCTTTCTGGAAGTTTTTGGTGTGTTGTATTGTATGCTCCATTTTGAATGGTATACTGTTCAATTGGCTTAACTTAGTAGAATTATTTTTTGCCTAATAATTAAGTCACACAAATTTCACTTCTGTTAGAGAAATCCAAGATTGAAATAATTGGTTAGGGTTTAGTTTTGATATTTTTTCTTTTAGAAGTAACTTCTATGGGGCACAGGCGGATTAAATTTTTAATTTCAGGAATGATATTCAACATGTATCTTCATCACGAAAAGTATTTGGATGCAAGATTAAAATTTATTTAAAATAAAATGATAAGAATGAATAATGTACAATTGTTATAAATATTTATTTTTTATATCTTTTTCCTATTGTATCTGGAGTTTCCACTCGACTAATTTATTATCCCGAATTGTGTACTTGAAAATGACATATGAGACTCTTACAATAAAAGGGTTGTAATACTCTTTTAACTGACCAAGATCCTCTCTGCATACATACCATTCCTGGAATCGAATCCGGGACTAGATGTTTAAGCAGTCCAAACCACTGTCACTTTAACTATGACCGCTAGTTAGGGTTGTAGTACTCTAACCTTGATCACTTTTCTTTTTTTCGAATTTATCATATTTGATCGCATTTCCCTTCCAAAATTGTGCCAACCCAACCCTCTTTTTTCTTTTTTTTTGATATGAACTAACCCAACCATTTTATTCTATAAAGGTGAGACATATTTCCAAAAAGGCCTCCATTAGATTGGGCCAATTATCAGGCCCAATACATTGTCGCCGCACAAATCGGAAGGGCATTATAGTAAACACGAAACATGCGTGCTCATAAAGCAGCCCAAACGACGGCGTCGCAAATATTCCAACCGCGCCATTCCGGAATTAAAAAAGTGGCGCCTTCAATTGATCCGAAACAATCCAGGGGCATTTCAGTAATTTCGCAAGAGAAAGAAGCAGAAAAAACTCCTCGCATCTTCTCAAATAGTAATGGCTCACTCTCTCTTTTTCTCTCTGTTACTCAAAACTCTCTCTTTCATTTCTCTTCTGCTATTTTCTCACTACCACCAAAACGACCCTCTCGCAGTTCAAAAGCTTCACCGTTTCGTTCGGTCTATGGTTAGGGTTTCGTGTTCTTCACTATATTGTTGCACGGAGTAACTCCTTTGCTATCCATGCGTTGATTCCTTTTCTTCTTCCTTCGTTGTCTTTTTCACCATCTCGGGGTTAGTATTTTACTCTCTCGTTTTCTTTCTAACTTTTTTTGTTGTTCTCTTTGCGTATCGATTCCTTCTCATTTATTTATTTATTTATTTTGAGCTCGAAGCTGCGTTTTCTCGAATGCGATGCCAGTTTTCAACTGAATGATGTCAATTTATGCGTTCTTTTTTTTTTCTAATTTCTTCCTTTTGATGTTGTTGTTTTGGAGTGCTGGATTCTGCTTGTGGGTGTTGAATTTCTTGCTTCGCTGTGGGGTTTTTGACTAATAGTTTTGTTTATTGTTGCGGAATTTGGTTTCTTAGTTGGTAAGTTACTGAGATGTGTTCTGATTTTTGAAGGTCTACACTGAGTTTGTAGTTTGATTTCGATATTGAGATCATGTTTGTGATAATTGGAATGAACTGGTTTTGAGGCTTGTTGTATGCGATGGGGGGATTGTGAGTGTATCCCTTTGTCAGAGTGCGATATAGAGCTGTTGAGTTTGCCTTTAAGGTTCATTTTAAGTGTCATATGGAAGAGAGAGATTTTTGAGTTTCTGGTTATGAAATTTTGGATGTGAAGTTTTAGGTACCATTTCAAGGTCTTGATTTTGAAGCTGCACTCGCTGTTATTAAACTGGTTAATACTTGAGTTCTGTAACCTGGTCTTTGCCTGTAGCTCATTTGCCCTGTTACCGACTTTCATGATTCTTGGGATTCACATATTAATTCTTGATTTAGAAGTGTTTCATGAGTGTGTTTGCTATCTGTTGTTAATTGGTGAAAACCCTAGTTAATGTCTAATTCTATGTTTTCTCTAGAACCTTCTAATTTCCTTTTAATAAAATTTTATAACATCTGTCCTTTGAACTCTGATATATCAAATTTTTTTAGTGATTTGTATTCCTTTAGCATTTTGTGTGTAGCATTGCTTAGGTATTTATGATGGTCATTGTCTGCATTGTTTTGACTTTTTACTTAGATTGAAGGTACAGATTTTAATTCTCACTTTACAAGACCTGATCCGGAACAAACTGAAGTCATGTTGAATGAAGGGGCCCCTGAGTTTGCTGTTGATCAGAATCTTTATTACTCTTCTGTCCCCAATTATGGGTATTACTGTACAGGTAAACTTAAAAGTATTATGTCATTGCTTTTGGCTTGATTGTATGTATATATGCTTCATATTGATCTTATGCTATTTATTATGGTTAGGATTTGAATCATCCGGGGATTGGGAGGACCACCATAGGATTTTTGTTGTAGATAATCCTGATATTCCCTACATGGTAAGCACAACTCTCATCTTGATATGGTCCTATTTCGGATCAGCAACTGATTTTGATGTTTTTGTTTCTTCCCCCAGGGTGCACAAAATGATCCATATGTATATTATAACTATGGATATACACAGTCTCCATACAATCCTTATAATCCGTACATTCCTGGTGCTGTGATAGGAGTTGATGCCTCATTTGGAGCAGGACAACATTATTACACTATCCCCAATTATCAAAACCATGTTTCTTCACCTGCTTATTTTCCCCTTGTTCTTCAACCAGATAATTTTGCTGATAGTTCTGTGGACTCCTTGTTTGGAACCAGTGCTTCTGTCAGCAGACTTGATGGAAGAGGTTTAAAACATAGGTTAAATTCAACTTCTGGTAACATTTCTGGGAACTCTTCAAATCTTTTATCAAGTCAGTCAAGTTCCTTGTCCAGGGTATTGGAAGGCCCTAAAGCTAATGATAGACGGAAGCGAGATTTGACAAAGGAAGATGTTATTGGGAGTAGTTTTCTTCATGCGGCTTCATCTGTCCATAAGGTATGAGAAATTTCTGTTTTCTTTATTTGATTCAATGCAAGTCCATACTGGATCTGTTGATGGTTAAGTAAGGAACTGCATTTGCTAGTATCATTGGTTGCTACCGCTATGTTCAGTTAAAGATTTTACTCACCTACATGTTATTATTTATCGGTTTGCAAAGACAGGCTTTTTGCCATTATTGAAGGTCTTCATATGCTAAAAATCTTTTCAACACTTAGTTTAAGATGTGTGGTTTTTTGATACATGGATGTGATTTTCCTCTTTAAAATGTATAAATTTTCTTGAGAACTGGTTGAAATTTATACTTTTCCTGTTTTGTAGGCTAGAAGTTCAGGTCGGGTACATCATGCAGATACAGTTTCTAAGGGGAATTTATTGCCTCAACGGGATCAATTAGCTCCTTCAAACAGTGGTTTTTCTGATTTTGGATATAGTTCTAATGGACAGTTTGCAGTTTCTAAGCTCCGGACAGAGGATCACATTGGCAAATTAGTATGTGATTGGAATGCAAGCTCTGATGTATTGGGTGAGCAAAACCGAGGCCCTAGAACGAGTAGATCAAAACATCAGCTTTTTGTGAAAGCCTATACAACCAAAACAGGAGATGGTAATGAGCAAGGGAACATTGTCATTCATACTGATCGATATAACAAGGAGGAATTCCCTCTTTACTATGAAAATGCCAAGTTTTTTGTTATAAAATCATACAGTGAAGATGATGTGCACAAAAGCATTAAGTATAACGTGTGGTCATCTACACCTCGAGGAAACAACAAGTTGCAGACTGCTTATGAGGATGCACAGAAAATAGCAGCTGAAAAACCAGGAGCTTGCTGCCCTATCATCTTATTTTTCTCTGTAAGTTTCAATTATGATAATATGTACTATGAGTTCTTGTTATACATTTTGTTGTGTATATATATGCAAGGATATTCACTTCTCTTCGTCATACTGACTTCTATTTTCTATTTATTTTAATTCAGGTTAATGCAAGTGGTCAATTCTGTGGTGTGGCGGAGATGGTAGGTCCGGTTGATTTTCATAAGGACATGGACTTTTGGCAGCAAGACAAATGGAGTGGCAGCTTTCCTGTCAAGTGGCACATCATAAAGGATGTGCCAAATACAAATTTTAGGCACATTTTACTAGAGAGTAATGAAAACAAGCCAGTTACTCATAGCAGGGACTCACAAGAGGTATGTTTTTTTTTTCCTGTTAAGCAGTTCCTTTATTAAAGTGAGGGTTGACAGGTTCTTCTGTTTTGTTAGTGTGTGCCTAGTTTTTTCCCTCACTAGTTTTATCATGTGACTCTTTTGCAGTGTATGTGTTAAAGATTGTTGCAATTATTATTATATTCAATTGAAAAGTCATCAGTTGATGTAGTTGGTCAATTTAAACAATGAATACTTGTTTGATTTTTCCATCCAGACCTGAATATGCATTCTTGGATAACAGTAGTATACACAACGTTTTATTTTAATGGAGTCAAAATTCTTCTAGAGTCAAAACAATGGTGATAATTTAGGAGTAGATGCTCTTTTGGATCATTAGCCAAATTTTTTAGTTGATAAGAATGATACTTGAAATGGTCATTCAAATGATATGGGAATTGATGCAGCAGGGCAGCATAAATGGTTGCTGACAAATATTCTTAGTTGAGCTAAGTGGATTGTTCTTCAATTTTTATCTTGGTTTTGATGTTTGGTTAAGCTATAGTATGGTTAAATAATGGTGTGGTTTTGACTTCGATAACTTTTCTCTCTGATCAGTTGTGTTTATTTTTTTCTACTTGTAATACTAAGTAATGTTGACTATTGACATCTTTTGATTATTCGCAGATAATGCATTTGAAAGGTTTGGAAATGCTGAAAATATTCAAAAATCATACTTTGAAGACATCTTTGCTCGATGACTTCATGTACTATGAAAACCGTCAGAAGATCATGCAGGATGAGAAAGCCAAGTTTCTAAGCAAGAATTTTGAGAGTCGGTTATTCAATCCGGCATTGGAAGCTCCTCGAAAGTCGAATTTTGTTGTAGGAGTGCCTCCAAGTAATGATGAGAATTACAAGCTCGAGAAAGATTCAGAAACCTTAAAAATGCAGATATCAGTTTCACGTTCTGATCAGATTGTCAGTAATTCTGATGTCACTATTAAATCTGTGGACGAGATAATTGAGAAAACTACACTTGAAAAAGAAGACATTTCTTCTATCGTAAAGGTTGGCTCAGTCACTATCACCCCAAAGCATGTTGAGACTAAACAAGCCATTGGCACTTGTAATGAAGAACCAATGGATGTTCTTACAGTAGGCTCAATGCAGGTCAAAGTCAAACTTAATGGTTTTTCTGAGTCATCTGGTTCTTCGAAGGCCGGCAGTATTTCTTCCGATGCAAAAGCATTACGCCGGGGAAAAGTTGATGATGGTGCTGATAAAAATGGATCTCAACGTTGAAATTGCATATGCATTTTGAGGCACCATCTGGTTCCGATATATTTTTGGTAAAGATGATTATTATATCACAGTTGGAAAGCTAAGTTATTTTCTGATCTTTTCTTTATCGGCTTTTTGAAGTTTCTTACTCATTTGCCAATGGTGCTTTGATACAAGCCTGTACTCACATCATGGGTTTTTGGAGATGTTAGAATGCTACAGATTTTAATAGCTAAACCTCTTTTTTTTCCCTGAATATTCAAAGGTAATGCTCCTTCATTTCTCATAAAATATATTGAGCTTCATTCTCATCATTATACTTTATTGAAATGTCTCATTTTTTATAGGGTAAATTACACTGACCTCCCTTGAGGTTTGATGAAATTACACTCGGCTCCCCTCTATTTTAGTAGCTGACATTTACCTCCCCTGCCTTGTTTAGAAATTAATGGTGTTAAGTTAGATTTAATAGAAAATATATAATTACATTTTTACCCCTAATAAATTTTAACCCAAAACTTAAAAACGGTGTTAAGTTGGTGTGTCTAACACAGTAGCACCATCACTATTGCTCCCTCTTTTGTTACTGCTCGCAACTAGCATCACTACTGCTTTGAAGAACCACCCCTGAGTACTGTTTCTCTTAAGTTATTCTTTTTATTTTTTTAATGAAAGAGCATTGTCAATCACAAGAGATGATTCTGCAGCATTTTAAGTTTTAATGTTATTTTGTATTGAAAACATGCATGATTGATAATTCTACATTACTAGCACACACTTTAAGTGCCATTAGTGGTATTCAAAACAAAGATCAAATGGAGATAGATGAAAGTTGCTATTAATTTGCTTCATGAAGTAGTATTTAGAAACAATATTCGAGAGGAACAATGTTTTACTGTTATGATTTTTTGTTGTTCTGATTTTTTTACTGTTCTAATCTTTTACGGTTCTATTTCTTTTTTGTTGTTCTAGTTATTTGTATTAAGTGGGAGTGAATTTTGAAGGTGTGATATTTAATTTATTTAAAAAGTATTTATAAGGGTATTTTTGTATTTTTATTATATAAAACATAGTCAGTACCCATGTCTTAACATAATCTCGACCAGGATTTGGTTTGGGTTTTGTTTGGTTGCACTCTGATTTAATCATAACAATTAATAGCAACAGACGAATTGTTGTTCTCTTCTTTTCAAAACTCTTAAAAGACTAAACCAATCTTGTCACATTTTGGTTGATCTTAACAATTTGATCAATTAGGTTGTTATTACCTAACCATAATAATATTTGACCTTTATACCGAAGATTGCTGCTTCCAATCAATCAAGGAAGAAACTTTATAATTTTGAAGCAATAACAAAAGAAACGGAAATTAAGTGGATTGAGCTTATTCTTTTGAGATATGATCCTCTGCACTATCACTGGATTCTTTACAGTTTAGAGTACAAATCAACACACTACATAAAAGTCCTCTTCACGTGTTTTTTCACTAGTTTGGTGAACGAAATCATAACTTGGAGGTGTACCTAACTTGTGAATATTAATGAAATAATGAATGCATTTTTGCTTTCCTTACTGAGTTATTGAAGCATATACAGCTTATGGCATGCTAGACATAACCTGTGCAATTTTTTTTAAGGACAGAAAAGAAGATATTTTGTTTGATATTCTCATTGCAACAAATGACTTGAGATTATTACATGAGGTAAAATAATTTTTCTCTAAATATTTTGATATGAAAGATATGGATGAAGCATATTGTTGGCATTGAGATTCATAAAAATAGACATTAAGGAATTCTTGATCAGAAAGTCTATATCAACAAAATTCCGGAAAAATTTAGGATGGAAGATTGTTCTCCAAGTGTAGGACCAATAGTAAAGGACGACAAATTCAATTTAAATCATTGCTTAAGGATGAGCTTGAAAGGGAACAAAATGACAAATATTCTATATATCTCGATTGTTGTGAGTCTTATGTATGCAAGACCTTACATTACATTTTATATTGAAATGAGTATTTTAATTTCTGTATACTAAAATTAGAGAATATGAGAGAATTTATATAAAACTAACTTCTGCCCATCAAAGAAGTAAATCTCTTAAAACCTGTTTAAATTAAGCAAAATGTTTTCTAAAACTATGCACCAAACATTTTTTTTTTTTGAAAACATGGATACAGCTGATCTTTGAAAATCAGTTAAAACATGTTCCTTAATTTCTGTTCTTAATTGATAAATGTAGGATCGCCTTAAGTGGATTCTAACATCATTACTCCTAGCATAAATTATGCTAGTAAACTAATGTTACAATGGATATTAAGTAGAAATATTTTTTAACCTCTATTTTTTTCGATCTTCAATGTCTATAAACAATATATTCATTATTAGATAAATTATAAGTTGTACTTAAATAAGAATAAAAATTCATTCTAATAACATAACCCAAAATTATATTAATTCGGACTGTGATGGTTATCTAGATACAAATTTATATGTACAAGTGATAGGAATTTATATGTACAAGTGATAGGAATTGGTTCTCTATATACGATTAGATAATAGATATGATGGTTATCTAGATACCGAACTTGCAGATTATGCTACCAAATAATGCACTGTGTTCAGATTGGGGGAAATATCAAATACATGAAGTTAGATTTAGATTATTGGATGAAGATTCTTTGAAATGCTTTCTATTTTTAAGAACGAGACAAAAAAACATACATTGAATTTTACAGATTAAAAATAAATGAAATGCAATTCATCTTCCTAAACTAAACTTTAGCCATATTTTACAGATTAAAAACTTCTTTATTAAAAGTGTATATAAATAAAATTGCAACACTGTTATGTAAATATAGTACTTTATGTATTATTTTAATATTCATCTTCATCTTACATTAATATCAATAATACTTGTCGTACAATAAAAATACGTCTAACTAGGATCCAGTATGTGTTATACATAAGACATGACGTGTAAATATGTTGGATCCTAGTTTGACGTATTTCTGTTGTACAACAAACATTATTGCATTAATATATAATCATTCTCTATATTTGTCCTTTATAAATTTTACAAATTTTCCTTTTGATCTCCTTTCACTCTCTTCAAGCCAATGCCAACAAGCATTCTCTGATTCAGCACTGTACAAGTGTACATTGCATTTGCATCAAATATCCTTTCTTTTTTCTTTCCACATGAACATTATTTATTTATTTACTTATTTTAATCCTCTCATTATTAATTTCACTGTTCTTTTTTTTGCAAAGATTTCTATTCTCAGTCACATTAATGTTTCTCTAAAGTATCCATAAATAATTCATTCACCCTTCATTACAATATAAATCTCATTCAAGGAGGTTCTATATTCATAAAAATACAAAGTTTGAAGAAAATTGAGTTAAAAAATAATTTGTCTTGTATATATTTGGAGTTTGCCCTTCAACATTTTCCTCTCTGTCCTCATAGTGTGAAAAGTTACCCTTTTTCTGCTTAATCATTACACCCTTTGTCATTTTTTATCATTTTTTTTTTGTGTGTGTGTGTGTGTATTCACTCCAACCTGGTTTTGAAATTTGTTCTTCATTCTTCAACTTGTAAGTTTTATTATGTTATTCCATTTGCACTAGATGAGGTAATAACAGTTTTCCATTGAAAGGGTTTTTATCAAAATAATGATTCACCATAATAATGGCTTTGCTGGTTTCACCTTAGTCTCATAGCACATGCATTGGTGGTCACAGCCAAGATTAACTGCTTTAAGTTCATACATTTCTGTTTCTGATATAGTATTTGCAACTATGTGGTGTAGTTAAAGCATCAAAGAAAAATTTAATTTTTACACCTGGTGAAGTCGTTTAGGTCATAAATCCTTGTTAAGAAGCTATGGAAGAGACATTTGTCCCATTTCGTGGAATAAAAAATGATCTTCAAGGGAGGTTGATGTGTTACAAACAAGACTGGATTGGTGGTCTCAATGCAGGATTCAGGTGCATTTTTCTTTTTTTAGAAATTACCCACTTTTTATTTTTCCTTAGATATTTTCCTTTTTATTTAAGGTTGTTTTTGTTTTAAGATTGCTACACCTTTTGGTAATTTTAGCTTCATTGTTGTTTAGATTGGAATGTTAACTTGGTACTTGAACTGGTGTTTCTTAGGATATTAGCCCCTACCACATATATATTTTTTGCATCAGCTATTCCAGTAATTTCATTTGGAGAACAATTGGAAAGAGATACAGGTACATTAGATTCCGATTTAAATTTTCTCTACGAATTTCGACCAAAAAAATTAAGTTTTGCACAAATGAAGGTTGCATTACTCATGGAATCTTGTTAATGATAGCTGATTAGATGAGTAAGGAGATCTTAATATGATGAACCTCAAATCTGAAGATCTTTGTTCCGGAATTTTCCAGATGGAGTACTTACTGCAGTTCAAACTTTAGCATCTACTGCATTGTGTGGAATTATACACTCTATACTAGGAGGCCAACCACTGTTGATTCTTGGGGTAGCAGAGCCAACTGTAATTATGTATATATTCATGTTCAATTTCGCTAAAAGTAGAGAAGATTTGGGTTCAAAGCTCTTTCTAGCATGGAGTGGATGGTATAGCTTGTTCACCTTTCAGATTCAAGTTGATACAAGTCATTATGTTCTTTGTTTTAATTTTTATGACAAGCTACATTCTGTAATCTGTATATTGCTTCGAAGAGGTAACTTATTTGCCGCCTCATGATTTCGTTATATGTGCAGGGTATGCATGTGGACAGCAATGTTGTTGTTCCTATTGGCTATCTTAGGAACTTGCTCCATAATCAATAGGTTTACACGCTTAGCAGGGGAACTGTTCGGCCTTCTTATCGCAATGCTCTTCATGCAAGAGGCTATTAAAGTAAGAGGAGGCATCTTTCTGTCTACTCTGTGAAATCATAGTGACTCAATGTGTTTGCTTCTTGAGTGAAGTGATGGAAAATAAGATGATTTATTATAATTCAACTGGTAATGATGCTGTCTAATTTGGCTTAACAGGGACTCATCAATGAGTTTAATGTGCCGGAAAGAGCAAACCTAACATCAACTGAGTTCCAATCTTCATGGAGATTTGGAAATGGCATGTTTGCTTTGGTTCTATCTTTTGGCCTTCTGCTTACAGCACTGAGAAGCCGAAAGGCGAGGTCTTGGCGGTATGGATCAGGTAGACTTGCGTGATTTTAGAGACGTTACAAATCACATGTGCATTTGCATCATAGCAAAAAAACTTAAGGAAAAATATGTGCTGGCTTTAGAAGAGAACAGCCAAGTAGGGACAATGTTGTTGAGATGTCATGTCATGGATTTCATGAAACATTTGGTTAGGAAAGAGTTATTCTTGATTTTACTGACTGGACTAAGTGATCTGTAAATTGAACACTGCCCAAATAACAGACCATAATTCATCTTTAAAGCCTTCAGCTTTCAAAGATATGTACTTCTACCTCAATTTTGTACCTACCCTTGGAAATTGATTTTGCTAGATTTTCACTTCTTTTCAACCCTTGAACAAAATTCTAACATATTAAAGTATCAACTGCATGATATAGCCATTTACTAATCCTTTGACCAAGTTCTTTCATTATGATCCAGTAGTTTTTAGATTTTTTTTCTCTGTTATTACAGGATGGTTGAGGGGCTTCATAGCAGATTATGGTGTCCCTTTGATGGTTCTATTATGGACTGCTGTTTCTTATATACCTGCTGCCAGTATTCCAGAAGGAATCCCTAGGCGCCTCTTCAGTCCAAATCCATGGTCCCCGGGTGCATATGAGAACTGGACTATGATAAAGGCATGACCAGTTAATAAGTGCAAATTACTTCATTGTTAGTTTCTTACAAAATCAATATATGTTGATTAAATTTCTCTCTGAGTTTTTATATTCTCAGTACTTCCATGGCCATATTGCTTATACAAAAATCACTGACAGGACATGCTGAATGTGCCGGTTCTGTACATCGTTGGAGCATTTATTCCAGCAACAATGATTGCTGTGCTTTATTATTTTGATCATAGTGTGGCATCTCAGCTAGCTCAGCAGAAAGAGTTCAATTTAAGAAAGCCACCTTCTTTCCATTATGATTTGCTCCTTTTAGGATTCATGGTACATGTTCCTCATTAATCTATTTCATCTCTTTGTTTATTTAAAATTCCTTTGGTTCTTTGCCATGTAACTAATGCTCTTAGAAACTTTAGACAAAGTATGGTTTCCTTAGTTTTGACATATTTGTTATGTTGAATAATATATTACAGGTTATAATATGTGGTCTAATTGGAATTCCTCCCTCAAATGGTGTGATTCCACAATCTCCAATGCATACCAAAAGTTTAGCTACAATGAAGCACCAGGTAGACATATTACTTACAAATGCAGCTTTCAGTTTTCTTTTTTTTAGAGCTTCACTGTGATAAATGTTGCCTAATAAACTTCCCTGATTACAAACTTTAGGTTAACAACTTCAAAGCAGAATGTTGAAACAGAATCTATATAATGATTACATTGCACTGTAAACTATGATCCTTGTATGTTATTTCATCATGACAATTGGATGTGGTTTGCAGTTACTCAGAAACCGGCTCGTTGCGACAGCTCGAAGTTGTATGAGAAAGCAATCAAGCTTGGGACAACTATATGGAAGCATGCAAGAAGCATACTGGAAGATGCAAACCCCTCTAGTTCACCAGGAAACTTCTTCTCTGGTATGTGAGGTTGTGATCTTCTCATCACTTACTCTTAACTCTCCCTTTCACCTATGACATGATTACTCTTCAACAATGGACAAATCGAAGTTGATAACAACTCAATTTTATTCATATTTTTTCAAGAAATTAAAGCAGTACATAGCATACCATATCATCATCCAATGTTGCCTAGACTTGTTTATACAGGGAATAAAAGAGCTGAAGGAATCAACTATTCAATTGGCATCAAGAATGGGGGGTGTAAATGCTCCAATTGATGAGACAGTATTTGATGTTGAGAAGGAAATTGATGACTTGTTACCTGTGGAGGTTAAGGAGCAAAGAGTGAGCAACTTGCTCCAATCTTTGATGGTAGCATTATGTTTAGCAGCAATGCCTTTGCTGAAAATGATTCCAACTTCGGTTCTCTGGGGCTATTTCGCTTTCATGGCCATTGAAAACTTACCTGGGAACCAGTTCTGGGAACGGATTCTACTAGTTTTCACTGCTCCAAGCAAAAGATACAAGTATTGCCTAAAACTACATTTCCTGTCCTGAAAATTCGATTATTATTCACTAACTCGCTGCTGACATATATTTTTATTTTTGATGTTCTCTTGAAATAACTAGAGTTCTGGAGGAATGCCACGCAACTTATGTCGAAACCGTACCTTTCAAGACGATCGCGGCATTTACACTTTTCCAGAGTGCTTACTTGTTTGTTTGTTTTGGTATAACATGGATACCAATTGCTGGGGTTCTGTTCCCACTGCTGATCATGCTTCTGGTTCCTGTAAGACAATACATTCTACCCATGTTTTTCAAAGGGGCACACCTTCAAGATTTAGATGCTGCTGAATATGAAGAATCACCTGCTATACCATTAGACCTTGCTACTGTAAGTCTTCAATACTAGAGACACCTTCTACATGCCACTATGTCATGGAATTGCAGATTGCAAATAGATCTTTAATGACTTGTGGTCAATCCATTGCTTACTTAGGCTTCAATGCTTGCTCTATTTATGCAGGAGGGTGACTTGGGCAAGGCAGCTTCCTTTGCAGATGATGGAGAGATTCTAGATGGGATATTTACTAGAAGCCGGGGCGAGGTAAGGCGTGTTTGCAGCCCAAAGGTGAGGAGCTCCACCGCGATGCCATCGAAAGAGTTCACAGGTCTTCAGAAAAGTTCAAGCTTCCCAGATAAGGTACCCAGCCGTTGGGTAAACCAATTCCGAGGAAATCATAGCCCTCAAGGTGTTGCAAGAGGACCATTTAGTCCTAGAGAAGCAAGGCAATCCAATTGGAAGAAGGGTGGATGAAAACCATAAGATAATATATAGGGTAAATTACACTAGTATCTCCTGAGATTCAGTGAAATTCACCTTATGTGCTCTCTTTTTGTAAAATTTGCATGAGGTCCATGAACTTGTAAAATTATTGCACATTTTTCCTTGAAAATTACACCATCCTCTTCTCTATTGCATATGAACAAAGATTAACTAAGATCAGTGCCATTTTAACAAACATTGGAAGGTCAGAAAGAATCTCACCAAATTTCAAGCAAGATCAGCATAGTTTACCTTTATATGTATAAAAGGATTGCCCGTAGAGGTGGCAAGCTTTGTTGCTCATAAGGTCTTATAGAAACAATATTTTTCTAAAGATAAATCGCTTCAGGGATAGCTTATTAACATCTCTCTCGTTTAATCAAAATTTTATTCGAATCCTTTTTGTTTGAACGTGATGCCTCCACAAAATGAAAAACCACTGCTATTTCCTCCACAGGTTTATTAGTTCTACACTGTAAGATCAACGCTTAAGAAAATAACCAACAAGAAGGCATGGTTCTATAATCACTCTGCCGTATCTTGAGTTTACACTGACTCATTTGGAAGAAACTATAATGTTAAGAAATTTAGCACTCTTGGCATGATTAGCAGTAACAGAGAAAAAACCCTCATGCTACTTTCTACACTTTTCATTATTTCAATGATATAACATAACCATCTCAAACACCATTGTGAAGGTTTGATCTGCATGTAAGATATACCAAACCTTGCATTGATGAACAAACTGAATCATTAGGAATAAAACAAACTATGCAGCTTTAGGACTCTTGCTGAATTTACGGCCAGACATTTGCTCTGACTCGTACAGTATGTGGTTGATAAGTCCCCTTGCAGCACTGCAAAACCGGGCGAAATAAGTATATCATCTTGTGCTCAGGAGAATTAGCCAGTAAAAATAATTTTCCGCATGCATGCTCATGGCTCTGTGCACGGAGATAACAGACATGTATCATCTGCTGGAAGAGACGGAGAACCGAAGAAAAAGACAAGGAATCTAGAAAAGATGCACAACATGAATGCAATATAGTAAAGCACATGCTTACTCGTCCTTTAACTTCTGAATCTTCTCAGGGTCTGTCTCATGCATGTTTTTCTTAAACTGTTGTCTCACCATATCAACAAGAAGCTGTGTGTTGTGTTTCTGCAACAACAAGCAGGAACACAATGTAATCAGTTTCATACATCTGAGCTTTCTCACACAAACTAGACATTTAGTACAAGTTCTTCCACAGAGGGCGTCGATTCAAGATATGTGGAGGGCTATAAGACATACGGAAAAACAAAATTCCATGATCATAGATGAAGAGCGTATCAAGCATATACAAGTACATTTCTTCAAGTAAGGTGTGATGCTATATCCTCCCAATGAAATAGACTTCTTGAAAGTGCAGAAAACACTTTAGAAGATAAATGGCACAATCTCAATGGTTGATGAAAAATCAAGATATAAACCCCAGCAATGCTAATCATACATGTGTGATAGTATGTCAAAAAGGGCCACCAAATCCACGAAGCTCCAACCTACTAGTGTTTGGAGAGAGTAGATAAACACAACATTGCCCTAGCAAGAGGATACAAAGAGGCTATTTCAGGATTTCAACCGCGACCACCACGTTACAAGACAAAAACTTCACCATTGCAACGAGACTTATCCACACTCGAGCTTGTGTACTCTACTCTATTTTAGTACAACTTCACTTTAGAAAAGCCAAATTTCCACCGGCATCCTTGTACTTAGCTAAAGCTTAAAGTATTAAATGAAAAAGGTAAAGCATCTAATATCTTAACTTGAGAACCCAAATCACATTTAGTATTTTCTTCTTCCAGTAACTAACATGATTATTAGACTGAATCAATAGGGGGTTGTCATGAACATCTAATCGTGAGAATTTGTCAATTTGGACATCAACAAGAAGTCGTTAAAAACATATATCACAAAGTTGAGACATACACCAAATTGAAATCATCATTCCAAATGGGAATTTTCCACATACACCAAATTGAATTCAGCTTTGAATGAAGTAGAGAATCACGTACCCGATGGCCAATATATTTAGCTCTTCGCAGGCATTCACGGTAGAGCTGAAAAAAAAAACAAAGTAAAAAAGAGATTTTTAATATATTATCGGCCACAAAATCTTAATTTTGAAAAAAAAAAAAAAAAAAAAAAAAAAAGCACTTTGCTCCATTGAAAAGAAGAATAAACAAGGTTTTGTGTCTGACCCTAATGGCATTGTTGGCCAGCTCAGGAGGCAGTGCAGTTTGAAGGGATGGCATTTTCCCAAAGCCTGCGAAACAAAACCGCACACAAAGCTAAATCCTCAAGCACTTCACGTAACAGACATTTAATCGAACAGTTTCGATGCAGAAAGCAAACTTGGTCTAACGAAGAAATTGAACAAAACCCGCTATGAGAAGAAGGGTTCAGGATCATGGGTACTTGCCTGGTTCAGAATCTGATAAGAAATTTTTGATGTGGAAATCGAAATCAAAAACCAACTTCGGAGTCCGCTGCGGCAAAACGGTGAGTGAAAGTGTGAAAGAAGAAACAAAAAGAAAGGAAAGAGCGATCAAACGACATGCCGTTTTTTATAGTAGTAGTAGAACTAACAAAAATTTAGGATAACTTATAATTTCAACAAACAAAAAATAAATAAATACAATATGACTCACTGGCATAAAGGAATAGAATTTTCCTGTTATATCAATTTTTGAATATCACTATGAGTAAAATCTTATTCTTTAATTTCTTAAGTCATCCATCTAAAAATACATAAGATCAATTATTTGAAAATCAATTAGATAATAGATCCTCTTCTTTTCTTGTGATCTTAAATACAAATCAAAAGTAAAAAATGATATATTTGTATTATAATGATTTAAAGTATATATCCTTAAATTTCTAATATATATGAAAAATAAATATGATTCAATATTTTAAAGGCTATAGTTTTTATTTTATAATAAAATCAAAAAGAAATCTCATATTTTAAAGTATATAGCCTTCAATTTCTACTAAAAATAAAAAAAATAATGTAATTCAAAATTATAAAATCTAGAGACATTATTTTATAATAAAACTAAAAAAAATTGTTAAGTATCACTTTTAAAGTATATAGACTTCAATTTCTACTAAATGTTAGAAAATAATGTAATTCAATATTATAAAGTCTATAGTCTTTATTTTATAATACAATAAAAAAAATTGTGAAATCTCACATTTTAAAGTGTATATCATTCAATTTCTACTATATGAAAAAATTCATGTGATTTCAATATTTTTAAAGGCTATAGTCTATATTTTATAGTGTATCCAAAAAAATAGTGAAATCTCACATTTTAAAGTATATAGTCTTCAATTTCAACAAAATATAAAAAATTCATGTAATTCAATATTTTAAAGACAATGATCTTTATTTTATAATACAACCAAAAAAATTGTGAAATCTCACATTTTAAAGTATATAGCCTTCAATTTCTATTATATGTGAAAAATTCATGTGATTTAATATTTTAAAGGCTATAGTCTTCATTTTATAGTAGAATAAAAAAAAAAAGTGAAATATCACATTTTAAAGTATATAACCTTCAATTTCAACTATATGTGAAAAATTCACGTGATTTAGTAATTTAAAGACTATAGTCTTTATTTTACAATACAACTATAAAAATTGTGAAATATCACATTTTAAAGTATATAGCCTTCAATTTCTACTAAATGTAAAAAATTCATTTAACTCAATATTATAAAGTCTATAGTCTTTATTTTATAATACAACCAAAAAAATTGTGAAATCTCACATTTTAATGTATATAGCCTTCAATTTCCACAAAATGTAAAAAAATTCATGTAATTCCATATTATAAAGTCTATAGTCTTTATTTCATAGTACCTCCAAAAAAATAGTGAAATCTCATATTTTAAAGTATATATCCTTCAATATCTAGTATATGTGAAAAATTAATGTGATTCAATATTTTAAAGGATATAGTTTTTATTTTACAATACAACATTAAAATTTCTACTAAATGTAAAAATTCATGTAACTCAATATTTTAAAGTCTATAGTCTTTATTTTATAATACAACCATGAAAATTATGAAATCTCACGTTATAAAGTGTATAGCCCTTAAGTAACTACTATATGTGACAAATTCATGTTACGTACGTTATTCAATATTTTAAACACTAGAGTCTTTATTTTACAGTATAACCATAAAAATTGTGAAATCTTACATTTTAAAGTATATAGCTTCAAATTCTACTAAATGTAAAAAAATTGTGTAATTCAACATTATAAAGCATATATTATTTATTTTATAATACAACAAAAAAATATAGTGAAATCTCATATTTTAAAGTATTTAGCCTTCAATTTCTACTAAATATAAAAAAATCATGTAATTCAATATTATAAAACCTATTGTCTTTATTTTATAATACAAAAAAAAATTGTGAAATCTCACATTTTAAAGTATATAGCCTTCAATTTCTACAATATGTAAAAAATTTATGTGATTTAATATTTTTATAGGCTATAGTCTTATAGTTTGTATCCAAAAAATTGTGAAATCTCACATTTTAAAGTATATATTCTTCAATTTACTAAATGTAAAAAAATTCATGTAATTCAATATTTTAAAGACTATATATAGTCTTTATTTTATAATACAACCAAAAAAATTGTAAAATCTAACATTTTAAATATATAGCATTCAATTACTACTATATGTGGCATTTGATTCATTATTTTAAAGGCTATAGAATTTATTTTAAAATATATCCATAAAAAAAGTGAAATATGACATTTTAAAGTATATAGTCTTCAAGTTCTATCAATTGTAAAAAAAATCGTGTAATTCAACATTATAAAGTCTATATTCTTTATTTTATACAACAACAAAAAAAATTAGTGAAATCTCACATTTTAAAGTATATTGCCTTCAATTTTTACAAAATGTAAAAAAAATTATGTAATTCAATATTAAAAAGTCTATATTCTTTATTTTATAATACAACAAAAAAATGTGAAATCTCACATTTTAAAGTATATATATATAGTCTTCAATTTCTACTATATGTGAAAAATTAATGTGATTCAATATTTTAAAGGCTATAATCTTCATTTTATAGTAGAACCAAAAAAATTGTGAAATATCACATTTTAAAGTATATAACCTTCAATTTCAACTACATGTGAAAAATTCATGTGATTCAATAATTTAAAGGCTATAGTCTTTATTTTATAATAGAACCATAAAAATTGTGAAATATCACATTTTAAAGTATATAGCATTCAATTTCTACTAAATGTAAAAAATTCATGTAAATCAATATTATAAAGCTTATAGTCTTTATTTTTTGGTTGCCCACGGTGTCCGGAGCTTCGCTCCGACTAATATGTCGCCCCGGGTCGCGTACCTGGGAATGGCAGGTGAGGCTCCCAACAAGGATTTTTTCCATCCACAAGGCTCGAACCCGAGACCTTGCTTAAGGGACAACAAGCCGCTTACCACTTGTGCCAATCCTTGTTGGTAAGCCTATAGTCTTTATTTCATAATACAATCAAAAAAATTGTGAAATCTCACATTTTAAAATATAATAGTACATAGCCTTCAATTTCCACAAAATGTAAAAAAGTTCATGTAATTCCATATTATAAAGTCTATAATCTTTATTTCATAGTACCTCCAAAAAGAATAGTGAAATCTCATATTTTAAAGTACATATCCTTCAATTTCTAGTATATGTGAAAAATTAATGTGATTCAATATTTTAAAGGCTATAATCTTTATTTTAAAATACAACCATAAAATTTCTACTAAATGTACAAAATTCATGTAACTCAATATTTTAAAGTCTATATCTTTATTTTATTATACAACCATACAAATTATGAAATCTCACATTTTAAAGTATATAGCCTTAATAAATAACTACTATATGTGAAAACTTCATGTTACATTATTCAATATTTTAAAGGCTATAGTCTTTATTTTACAATATAACCATAAAAATTGTGAAATCTTACTTTTTATAGTATGTAACCTTCAAATTTTACTAAACGTTAAAAATTTTGTGTAATTCAACATTATAAAGCATATATTATTTATTTTATAATACAAAAAAAATGGTGAAATCTCACATTTTAAAGTATATAGTCTTCAATTTCTACATAATGTAAAAGATTCATGTAATTCAATATTATAAAACCTATTATCTTTATTTTATAATACAACCAAGTAATTGTGAAATCTCTCATTTTAAAGTATATAATAATACCTTCAATTTCTACTATATGTAAAAGTTATCATCTTTATTTTATAGTGTATTAAAAAATATAGTGAAATCTCACAATCTAAAGTATATAGCCTTCAATTTCTACAAAATGTAAAAAATTCATGTAATTCAATATTATAAAGGTTATAGTCTTTATTTTATAATACAACTAAAAAAATTATGAAATCTCACATTTTAAAGTATATAGCTTTAAATTTCTACTAAATATAAAAAAAAATCATATATAATGATGTTCTTGTTATGAATTTTTTGTGTTTGAATTTGAAAGAAGGGGATGGATTGAATACAAAATAAAATTATTATTGAGGACTTAAAGTGCA
Organism: Aeschynomene evenia; assembly: GCA_013621005.1. Lineage (NCBI taxonomy): Eukaryota > Viridiplantae > Streptophyta > Magnoliopsida > Fabales > Fabaceae > Aeschynomene > Aeschynomene evenia. Next base: position 6,345,463 of record CM024266.1, read on the forward strand.
ATAAAATTTAAGCTTTTAAAATAAGTAGATGAGTATTGGTACCTAATAAAAATATTGGATACCAAATATAAATCTCATAATTAGATATTTGAATAGAATATTTATTTTTATATTGACACTATATTAAAATTAAATTATTATTTTATATGTCCAAAAATGTTAGAAAGTTCAATCATGTCGCTTGAAAATGATAGCCAGAGGCATGTGAAAATCAAAGTGTGATTAATCAATGCAGGTAGAAAGTGAAAATAAATTTTGAGTAGTGAAGTGAAAGTAAGAAATAATTCATGTATCCTTTTCTCGTACTTTTAATTTGTTGTATTCAAGTAATAATAAAAATTCATGATTTTCATTCCCCTAAAAAATTCAACCAGACATTGATTAAGATTATAGAGCCTCGAATCCTTTAAGTATGAGATCCTAAATTTATGTGTTTGGAAAAAATATTGTTATAAAAGGTCTCTACTTAGGTATACAATGGTACCTCAAGAGATTAATTTTTCACACGTCAAGTGAATGGTACTCCAAAATTTTAAAAAAAAAATTAAACTAACAATGAAAAATAGGATATGATTTGAAATTATTTATGTGATATTCAATCAATCAATATATTATTACAATAATGTAGGTCCTAAAAAATGGACTAGAGATTCTATATATATATATATATATATATATATATTCTCATCACTCATCAATCATATATCATCACACACCATGGGAATAAAACCCAAATAGGGGACGAATCCTAAGTAACAAATACAACACCAGAACCATCAAACACATAATAAAGGTTCTCTTTGGCTCTCTAAAAATCTAGTACTTACTATATGATACATATCACACACACATCTTACATATAAAAAAAATCAATAATATTTGTGTACAACAGAAATACGTTCAATTAGTATCCAACGTGTGCTATACATATTATGTAATATGTGTCATATGTATAACACACGTACATATGACACACATTACGTGTTATGCACATATTAGATACTAGTTGGACGTTTTTATGTTGTACAACAAATATTACTAGGAGGAGGGGCATTCATATTGTGAGTACTCTATAACAGTCTCAGGAAGACCTTCTCTCAAGCAATCAAGTGGAGGAATGGTCATGGTCTCTTGATTGCCATAAGTATTCCAGCAAAAAGGGTCATCCAATAAGTGGCCTTCATATGGCAAAAGCTCAACCTCAGAGAGTGTTATGTTTGTGCAAGCAATACTGTCACTGCAAGCAAAGTGGATTGGGGGTGTTCTGACATCATAAGTCCCTTTTATGTTCCTGTATGACACATCATTTACATGAACTGCTGAGGTTTGGTTGTGGCATTCCTTTGATAAGCAGTAGTATTGGTCTATGATTATGCAGTTCCTCACATTCTCCATTTGGATGTTCTCAAATCTTAAACCTGTCACTGATCCTGTTCCTCCTTGCCATGTCTTAATCCTTAGGCCATTGTCTGATTCCTTTATGTTTGTGTTCCTAACTGTTAAGTTTGACACACATGCCTGTGAGTTGTGCACACCAAGGCTTCCTATGCTGTACAAATATCACAGCATTGACCCATTAAGTCACAAATGGCAGAGTTAGGAAGGAAGATCATGGTAAGTGACAAGGTAGTAGTGTTAAGGGTCATTTCCTTTCTGTTCTCAATTTTCATTCCTTTTTTTCATATACTTACTTATTTTTAGGATTCTGTGAAAAAGATAGTAAAAATGGTTAAAAAAAATAAGTTTTCGGAGTCTTTTATACAATATCTGAAAACAGAACTGTTTGAAAATAGAAATGAAAATTAATGTTAATGCACCTTCCATCCATAGTAGTTTTGAAATCAATAATGTTGTCGTACAACAGAAATACGTCCAATTAGTATCCAACGTGTGCTATACATAATATGAAATGTGTGTTATATGTATAGCTTACGTACTTATAGCACACGTTAGATATTAGTTGGACGTATTTTTGTTGAACTATCAACATTATTGGTTTTGAAATGTCTCATACTCTAACTTGCCAAGTAGGGAAAAAAGATGCTGCCTAATAATGCAGGGGAAAAAGTGAAGAACAGAAATTGTTGTAACATTAATGATTGGTAGCTTGAAAAGTTTCAACTGTTAAAGTAATATAGTTATGTACATCACTAAAAGAAGAAAAAATACCACCACATATGACCTAACTTTTTTTTTTCTGGAGGATCATTTAATTTGATGGTTGGAACATTTCAATTTCAAATCCAACTTTTCCATTAATTTTTTAGCTGAAGATGAGTTGGAATGTTGGAGACACCACTTGATGCAGAGTTATACTACTACTACTCTCATGCTAGTGGTTAAAGTCACCTTTTTCATTTGTTGTGCCTTTTGTTCAATATGAATGAACAATAAAATCTTAAAAGCTATCAGAACATGAATGTATTAAATAAAAAGAAGCATCAATTGGTGGTTAAGGACCTAAATTAACTATATAGATCAACAGAAATTATGCAACATATACCTAATGCCATGGCTAGGACCACAAGTTACACCATCAATGTCCACATTTGAGCATCCGGGTCCAATTGAAATGCAATCATCACCTGTTTCAAAAAACCATGTTCATCTTCTAAACAACTCATCTGACAAATACAAGAAGAAACACACACACTGTCATTCAATTAAAATACTTTGATTGTATGACTTTTCAGGTAATGAGAGAAAGAAAATACAATTATGGCTGACGTGACAGCACATGATTGAATGACTGTGTAAAATAATTGTACACTGTCAGTGAATGAAAATAAAATCATATATATATATATAAACCAAATTAAACTTCCACATATTGATCAAGTTATAGACTTTAGTATTTTTTTTGTTTACCATTGCTTATCATAGTGTTATATATCCCAACATCCCTTGTGTTTCCTAAGTGGATTCCATCAGTATTGGGACTAAGCTTTGGTGAGTAAAGGGACACTTCATTGATTAGCACTCCTTGGCATCCATCAAATTTCACATGGAACTGAGGGCTGTTCTGAATTTTCAGCCCACTCAGCACCAAATTGTTGCTCATGAAGAACCTTATCATCTGTAAATGAAAAAGAAAAATTCTTAGAAAAGTTCATAAAAAATTAAAGATAAGATGAATATTAACATCTAAGAGTTTATGGTTTAGTTGAAATTCTTAGTAGTACTCACTGCTGGGCTTTCACATGGTCCTGACACAGTATCTCCATTGGGACCCTGAAAAGCCAAGTTTTTTTACTACCAAGTGCATATAAAAATCATAGTAGGAAAAGTTAGTAGTAGCGTCAATATTATATTTTTTGGTTTTCCACGATATTCCTCAGTTCGAAAGTTAAAAACTAATTCGTCACGGATCTGGACTCTATTTAAGGATTTGTTGGTGACCAATGAGTTGCTGCATACACAAGGTGGGGATCGAACCCCCGACCCTTGCTTAAGCGGACAAGTGAGCTAACCACTTTACCAACCCAAGTTGGTTAGTTTCATATTATATTATTAGAAAATGACAATGAACTCCCCTGAAATTATTTCAGCCAAATTTTTCTTAGGTCCTTCTATTTGCAAAATTTGCTCTATAATTATTATTATTATTGTTATTGTTGAAAATTGAAATGCTTAATTACCCTGTGAGGCTTGCAAGGGAGATCCCACCATTGTTCTCCATTGCCTTCAATGATTCCTGTCCCATTAAATGTCATTTGATCAAGTTTATAAAACACAAGCCATTGATTTCTGCTATCTGCTTCAGGCCAATTATCTGGTCCATCTGGTGGCATCAGAGTTCCATCCACCTATATATATATATATATACGCATTTTTTAACCTTGTCACTGAATTATGCATAATGTAGTATATATAGCAAAGGAAATTAAATTCTTAAAAAATGATGTGATGAACTTTGAGATTAAACAATAATAGAAAGCATGTTCTTACTTGAAAAACTAGTCCTGGCTTGCATGGACCAGAAAATATAGTAGAAGTGATTTTGAAACAGTAGTTCTCTGGAGCAAGAACAATAGCAGATTCAACCTCACAAGCTGCTTTCCATGCTTCCCTGAATGCATCTGTGTCATCAGCTGAACCGTCGCCGACCGCGCCGAAGGATCTAACATCGAAAATGTTGCAGTCTGAAGGTGAATTCCCTGGATATGGATCAGAGGGGACACTAGGAGCATTGTTTGAAGGAGGTGAAGGGCTAGGTGGATTCTTCTTCTGCCTCTTGTGTGGTGAGTGGTGTCTTCCTTCCACATTATTTCCAAAATGATGTATGAACAGAATTACAACAATAATCCATAGCATAAATGTGCCTTGAATGAGACTCATGATTGATGAAACTTTACTAGCAATGTCTGTTACAATATGGAACCACAAATTGCTCCTAATGTCTTATCTCTATAAATAAAAAAAGATATATCAGCTTCAGAAAAATTATATAGGCAAAGATAAATGATGAAGGGGAAATTGGAGTGGTGAAGTTCTAATAACTTAAAGAGGATTGATTATTCAAAGCATTTTGGCCTAACAAAGGTTCTTATTTATATATTCAAAACATAGATGATACATCTCATGAATGAATTTTGGAGCATGTAAGCTTGACACGTGTCTGTTACTGGTTGGTTGAAATTATCAGTTGGACATTTTTAGAGGCCATTTTGGTGGCCGTAATAGTATATATACAACAATTATTACGTAATGTGTATCATACGTAATGTTTGTTACGTACGACACACATTACGCATGACACATAGTACACGTTGAATACTAGTTGGATGTATTTTTGTTGTACAACAAACATTACCGATTTTGGTGGTCAATGTTCTGTTTCAACCATGGCAATGGTTTTTAATAATCATGTTGTTCTTCAAATTCAGTTTTTTTCCTATCATCAGTTTCTTATTTTTCTTTGTAGATGCTCAATCTTGTGGTCCATGCCTTAAAATCTTTCTCTTGTTACTTCATAAACCTCAATTTCCATTAGTTCTAACTTCAGACTGGACACTTTTCTCTTTTCTGCTGCATGTTCAGCTTCTTTGAGGCTCAAATTTTCTAGAAAATTGTGTGCTAGTACCAAATATACTCCTGTGTCTTTTTCTCCTTTTTTTTTTTTTCAAACAATTCTGTTTATTCATAATTAATGAAATATGGTGGCATCTCAAGAGCACATTTATATGCATGCAATTTTCAAAATGTCTCTTATAAATAAATAAATATATATAAATAGGTGTGTGTCTATAAATTACTATGATAGGTTGACATAAAAATTTAATGTTCATAAACATTCATTTAAATCTAATAGTAGATTAAAAATGTGAAATCATTGTTTTAAGCATTAATTTATCTGAAATCATTGTTGCACAATGAAAAATTCGTTAAAATAGTAAATAAATAGTGCTCAAAATATATAATATGTAATATACACACTGTATATTATATATTATGCATAACATATATGACATGTTGTACACAACATATATCACATATATGACAACACTATCTTTCTTTACAATATGTGATATATGTTGTACACAATATATAATATATATTATTTACATTATATAATATGTATTGTGCGATCATATTAACTATTTTGACTAATTTTTCATTGTTCACGTAGCAATTCTCTTATTTTATTATACCTTCATAGGACATATTTACCTGAGAAGGGGCCAAACCGACACATGCATCTGTTGAAATATCAATAGTATATATATATATAAGATATTGCATTTGCATGTGAATTATTATAGCTATAAGTTATAACTAGACCTGTAAATCACAAAGTAGAAGATAGTAAAAAAGAAGAAAGAAAGCTAAAGCATCATGGGAATCGTGCAGATTTGAAGTCTATAGCTATAGGAAGACACAACAAAACAATCGAACTACTTTCACATTGAATCAACAACAACCTTTCTTTTTTTAGCTAAGCAAAATTTATCTTTCCATTTTGTGAATTATGATCTATCTAATGCTTGCCACATTAAGAAACAAACTCTTGTCTGATTATAGTCTTGTTTTCCTTTTACCATATACTACAATTTTATTTATTTAGTTATCATTACTGATTAAGATGTCTCATTTCCCTCACTCCTATACTAGTTATACTATTAATTCAATGCAATCTAGATATTAGCAAGAGAAGAAACAATAATGATTATCGTATAATAAAAATACGTTTAATAAATATTCAACGTGTGCTATATATAATATGGAATGTGTGTTATTTATATAGCACATATATTATATATAGTACACGTTGAATATTTTTTGAATGTATTTCTGTCGTACGTCAAATATTATTGAAATAATAAATTCTCTCGTTAAAAAAATTTGCATGATATTCTCATATAACTTTTCCACCGATCTTGTGCACAAATTTGGTACGGCATAATTACAGTGTAAATTATATTGAAAATATGTCAAATTTAATTAGAAAGATTTAAAAAAAAGTTCAATTTTGATACAATGTAAAGTTATTTTACATTGTCATTCAATTAAAACACTCTGTTTATATGACTTTTCAGGTAATAAGAGAAAAAACATAATCATAGCTGACGTGACAGTATATAATTAAATGACTATGTAAAGAAATTATACTGTGGATGAAATATCCGCACGTTGGAATGATCCTTTCATCAATAGTTTAATTAGCGAAACCAAAAGAAAACATTAAAAACTATATTGTGGGGGCTTGATCTGTATATGTATTATATGAAGTATAAAATAGAAGTGAAAAAATAGAGTGAATATGGGTTTGAAAGTTAAAGTAATATATATCGATATCGTGACTCTTTGTTGTTTTTTAATTTCTTGTGGCCACAGATTTTTGGGAGCATATATTATATTATTTGGTACCCGACAACAGAATTAAGGCATTCACGGGCTGGAATCAATACCCCTCTTTCATATTATATACATATATCATTCAATGCAAAATAAATATAAATAAATTAATAAAAATTAGAATTGAGACATTGAGAGTGACCCTCACCATAGAAACTAATGTCCCTCCAATTTCTGTTATATATACACTTCAAAATATACATATATAAATTTATCTTGCACTTTAAAGGAGCTAAGTCATTTGAAAAAATATATTTAAGTAATGTGATAATTATATCTAGTAGAACTCTTAAAGCCATATACGGTGAAATAAAAAATATACTAATGTATTTGAGTGTTGCTTAATTAAGCAATTTATATAAGTGTGACCATTCATGCAAATAAAAGAACACTGAAAATAAAATCAAATAAGATTTGTGAGCTTCACCTGTGAAAAATGCAATTGAGCTAGCGTCAACCATGTAACTAGAATTATATTTGAAATTGCTATCAAATGATTATAGTGCACAACAGAGTGATTTAGCTTGATTTATATAGAAGAATGAAGAGGAAATAAAATGTGAAAATATGAAGACTTAACTTGAGAGGATTCATGTATTGGTGATTTGTCTTAACTTGTCACGTGTGTACACTCACAATCACAGGAAAAAGTGATTTCAAAGACAAAAAAGTTTGTGAGTTATTGTGACTACAGAGATTAGATTCTGGGGAAAAGCACTTTTTTCATTGTGCTTGAGAAGTGACAGCAGTGTTTGTGGTTAATAGATGTGACACGTGGCACGTTCTCGCGTACACGCGCCTCACTCGACAACTTAGTGGTTCATCTCATCTCTTCATGTGTGTTTGTGTGGGGGTCCAGTATATATATATATATATATATATATATTTTTTTTTTTTTTTTTTTTTGGATAGATGTCCAGTATATATATATCACCATGATTGATAAGAATTAAAAGACAACTTTGTTCTATTACAACATTTAGTACGGTTTGGTTCAATACTTGTATAATACAGAAATATGTTTACAGAATAATATAATATAATAAAATTTATGTATTTTAATTTGTATTTATTTTAATGTGTATATAATTAATTTATATTTCTATTTTTTATATTGTTTTATGTTTATTTTAGAGGGAAATATATATAATTTGTAGTAAAAGTTCAAATCACTCTTGAATTAAAATAATATCCAAAAATTGAAGAGGTAAATTTGGATAGAATTTTTATTAAAGTTTCGGTATTTGTATGTGTATTTTTGTGTACTTACTATGAGTGTGAACACAAAAATAAATAAAAAATTTGTACGAATACATACTGTTTTATATGTATATATTCTAAACAAAAATCATACAAATAACTTTTTTGTATTGTATTTTGTGACTTGTACTTGTACTGTCAAAACAAACAATGTCTTAATGCTTTTTTTTACAAAATAAAATGCTTACTAATTTTTTATTTTCTTTTCATTTTAATCAATTATTCACTTTTAAATTAGAATTTTTATATTATCCTAAAACATATTTAGCGAGGGTTTTAAGAATTTTCATATTTAAATTTTTATATTAATTTTAAAATATTTTAAATTAAATATTTACATCATAGATCACATGAAATATAATACATTTCAAATATTCACATGAGTTTATAAATTTATTAAAAATGTCTCAATTTTAGAAAATTTTAGATATATTTTATAATACTACAATTTATACTAATTATTCCTCTTATTTAATATTTTTCATATTTATTATTTCTTTTCTACTAATAAAATAATTAATTAATAGAAACTAATGGATTTGATAATTAATTTAATAAATATTAAAAATAAAAATGTGCCTTTTTTATAATCATATATTATAATTATTGGAAAGTATCAATATCCATAAATTCTATTCGATATTGAATAAATCTCCTATAATTATATAAATGAAAAGTAGAATTGTAAAAATAGACCGTTGGTATTAAAAGGAGGATGGAGTACATGTAATTTGTTATTTTAAGTTTTTGACATCATCTTAAATATTATAAATTTTGAAAATAAATAATGATAAATACATCAAATAAAATATATACAATTATTAAATAAATATATTGGAGTAACATGTAATGTTATGTCTTAGCTTAAAACAGAGGAGGGGGGTCCCTTTGTAGTATACTAGCATCAGAATTCCAACACAATGTTATCACATGCAATTCTATTTATGTATGCAGATTCTGATGATAGATATCCAGGACCAAGAAAAAGAGTCTCATTTTAGAGTAATCCTATATTGATATTTATAAAATAAATGTTTGTAAATATTTATTTAAATTTAAAAATAAGAGTAAAATAAATAATATGTAAGTGAAGATTTCACAAAAATTAAAGATAATAGATTGAATATATATAAAATGTATGAGATAAACTTTAAAATAGTTTTATTATTTATTTTATTTTCTTGTTGTTCATTCATATAGTATCATTCTTGATGGAGGAGTAACAATTGTTGGAGGAGATCAGAGCGGACACGTGTTCTGTGAGAATTCACGGGATGGTGTGTGTTGAGTTTGAGTGTGTCACGGGCGTGTTTGGAATAATAATAAGTGGATTATTACTCATGAAAAGGTTGATTAGATTATTAATTAATCACAAATGATCGGAGAACAATAAAAAATCAGTTAAAACAGCCAACAAAGTCCATTTAATATTTTATAGTCCAAATAACATTTTAATCATAAATATATTTTTAATGGGTTGGGTGGTTGTGGCAAAAATTCCTATTTATTAACTATTTTAGCTGGTTTTTATGTGTGTCTCTAGTCATGCTCTTAATTAATTAATTAATGACCTTGTTCTTTTTGGGTTGTAAGTATAAATGATTTTGTTATTGTCAGACACTCTGATGTGGACACTTGGCAGCATACGAATTAAGATCAAAGAATAAAATTTTCTCAATGCTATTTGGATATCCATTATAGATGTTCCAAATAGACGTTCAAATCTGCATTATTGAATGTCACTGGAAAATATATTAATAGGAGACAATCACCACATTCAATAGTATAAAAGTGAATATATATTTGATACATCTAATTATAAATATCAAAATATCAATTTTGTTTTAGTTTAAATTGAGGGTAAAGATGGTTCGAGCATCTATAAACTCATTAAACACTTAAATTAGGTTTTTACATATCACATACACAGTATAAAAAAATTAAGAGTATTGTTATATTTATAATAAAAAACAGCTAAAACAGTCAATACGTTATGTACAATAAATATCATGCAATGTGCATAACATATATTATATGTTACACATAACATATATCACATATTATACACAACAATATCACATGTTATTAAGAAAGATGATGTTGCAATATGTAATATATATTATGCACAATATGTCATATATATTTTGTATAATATGTAAAATACGTTGTGCATTATATTGTGCATGTTAACTATTTTAGCTGATTTTTTTTTTTTGTTATGCACCAAGATTTTTCAAAAATTTAATAATGAACCCAAATCATTCATGTGCTGAATGAAAGCTAACATTGAACAAATAAGTTAAACAATCCCTAACATGAGGAATTATAAATTCTGGTGTATGATTAAGTGATCTTGTATATAAATATATATAATAATAAACCCTTTTATTTGAATACATAATTAATCTTGTTTTTTTCATAATTAAGCACAAGCAACAAAAAAGACTAGGTTGGACCAGCTAGTCTAGCTTGTGAAATGATAGGTGTTAAAAATTCAGAGTCATGTGACACTCCCTAAAGTTTTTCCATTTATATTGTAAGAAGTCGATGGTCAACAACAATGGCATTTTCAAATCAAAGCACGAATCTGAAAATTATATAGTATTATTAGTATAATAATAATAATAATAATAATATGCAATCCATCTCAATTTCCTACTCTTGATTGATGGATCTTCTCTGCAATTTACCATTACAGGTTTTAGGTTTACACGTTTGAGTATCGCTGATGAAAAATTCTTCAGATTCTATATGACCATTATATATAGGTAATGCCTTTGATAATAATACACCAATCATAATCAGTTTTTTTTTTTTTTATTAGATCAACGGTATCCTCCAGTCTGGTAGGTCAAAGACTAATCTGTCGCAATGTGGAGCTCCATTTAAGAGTTTAATTTATGAGTGAGTAGGTATTGCAATGATTTTATTTTACTTTTGGTCAGAATCTATGGAGTTGGACTTTGATTCAAATAAATAATGGGCCATGTTTTAAATTTCATCACGAGCCCGACTAGACTGCATCTGTTTGGATTTAGCTCTACATTTTGGGTCTTTGGTCTTTTTCAACTTAAATTCCCCATTGATGTAACCAAAATAAAAACAACCCCATTCATACGATAATAAACAGTTATGACGCTTTTACTAACTTTTTATTTTTTCTCTAATGACGAATATTTTATTTATTATTGATAAGATTTGGATGTCATTGTTAATACAGAGATAAAATAAAGTTAAAAAATCATTACTCGGGCAAATGGTAAGTGACAAGTGAGAGGAGGTGAAAAAATGGTTGGTTTTGGCTAAGGATATGCATAATGGGTTTATTTGTGTTTTCCATATGAAATTTGGCTACCCAATAGAAATAGTGGTCATTTTGAAAAATAAAATGAAATAGTTTGATTTTATATTCCGTATCTACTTCTCAACCTAAGTAAATAATAAAATAAAATAGGATTATTTTCTATTTTTTAGAAGCATGACCAAACAATCAACATAATCCTTCAAAAGCATTTTATTTTCTCATAAGGAAGACTCTCATAAGAAATTAAACACAAATAAATAAGCTCATCATTTGAAAAAGTTAAAATAAAATGGTCTTAATAGAGGGAGTGAGGACTGAGAAGTAAAGAATGAACATGTAATTTGGGGGTAAGAAAATATACATATGTATATATCTCCACTCTCAGCTGTTAATGAAGACATTAATAATTCCATCAATGATGAAATGTTTAATTGAGTGGTGAATATATAGTAGCTAAGTTAGGTGAGCATGGCTACAATAAGGAGAACTAGCTACAACTACCTTGTGAAATGGTTAATTATTATTTCACCCCACTATTTTTATCTGTTTTGTTAAGATATAATAATGACAAAAGGGTAGATTAAAAAATTAAGAGAAATGCTATGTGTACAATTAAAAATGTATAATACTTATATAACAATCATATTCATCATTGGATTGTATTACTTTATAAATTTATATTACAATTCAATAACAGATATAATTATTGTACAAATATTGTACAATGTTCATTTTAGCATTAGTGAAAAATTAAAGATAAATTACACTCATATCTTATCTTAAAATTGAAGGTGTAAATTACCCAGATATTAATATGGCAAGAACTGATCCAGCGCATGCTTAAAAGGTGGCACATACAGGCCAAAAACGTGTGACCTAACAAAGAGGACCAGAAGCTGGTTGATGAAATGCCCCACTAACTCAGATAACAGCTCCACAATTTCCATGAAAGAAATTTCATACCCATTATTCTTCAATTCCACCTTTCATTCTAACACAATTTAATATTATATTATATATAACCACAATTTCGGTCACCCCCATATGACGTTTTTCTATTTATTGTTTATTTATTTATTTATTATTATGCAATGTGAAAGGCATCTATAGCAGCATCACTACTTGTGTTGCTAACATTTTGTGGGTAATAATATATAACAATAATGATATTTTTACATACACTTTTTCTTACATACATTCTCCATCCACTTTATCGTCTTTGAATTTTGATGTGACATCACTTCATCACTTACACTTCTTTTCTCCACCCTTAGATCAAAACATATGTATATTATACATACCATTTCATATGTACCAATAGCATCACTCATAATATAATTGATTGGGAAAAAGTCACGGTCAGTGCAATTAAGTCCTGAATTTCAGATGACAAATTATTTGTGTTGCACTTGCACACATTACTAAAAAAAATGAATATTTTTAATATTGAATGTATCAACATTATTAATAAAAATAATATTGATATATAGTGATTGTAAAAAATATTTAAAATTAATTTATGAATATTTTCAAAGATCATTAATTATTAAAGAATAGTTCATGACTATTTTTGATAGTCAACAAATATTAATATATAATTTTTAACAATATTTTTTTACAATCACATATTAAAAATAATCATTATTGTTATAATGACATTTTAAAAATTTAAGAGGTAAATTGTATAGACTTAATAATTCAAGAGTAAAGTATTTTTTATCCTAATTGATTTTTATCCAATACCTATAAAATAGAGATATAGAAATATAAGATATTTATATTATATTTAAATTAATGTAAAAATAATAATTTATATTTCATTCTACTATATTTTGTATCTTTTGTATCTTATCTTTTTTAAAAGTATAAAAAATATATAAATATTTTATTGTTGGGTTTTGCTAGCAAAACCCTTTATTGTTAAACATAAATTTTATATTCTGTCTCATCAACAAACAATTTATTTATATATTTTTATCATATATGTCCTACCAAACTCAACTACAAAATATAAACATCCTAAAAAATAATATTTATGATTTTATTATCAACTTGATAGATTAAAAAAATTAAATTAATACAATATATAATTTATTTATAGTCACATATAATAAAAAATATTCTAAATTAAATAATTACAGAAGAAATTAAACTCTTACTTTATTATATGCATTATTTGCTTGCTACAAAACCTTGCCTTTTGATTGATGATTATCCTGTGGGTCAATAAAACCTGCCTTTCACACACATTTATTGGTTTTTGAATAAAACTATTGGTAAATAAAGTTGATATATAGACATCCAAGTTACGTTGGTGGCATAAAAAAATTTATTGGACGATGACGTAGTGTTGTAATCATCGTTAATCAGTTCTTAATAATTATATATATAATCATAAAATGAAATTAGTGGCCAGAGCTAATCTCTATCATCATCCACTATCAAAATCCCAGTGTCTAATAAGACACGTATGCAGCCAGATTATGACTTGATTTTCTAAAAAAAATCATAATATATAACATTATTTTAATTTACAGAAAAATAATAGATGAGTTTGTAAGAGGAGTTTAGATAGTACGGAGAGCCTATTATTATTACTATTATTATTATTATTATGAGTTTAATTTTGATGCACTGTAAAAGTATTTTATACTGTCGTTCAATTAAAATGTTCTGTCTGTATAACTTTTTTGATAGTAAGAAACATAAAATACAATTATAACTAATATAATACATATGATTGGATAACTATGTAAAAATATGCATGGTTATGAAAACTAAATTCTAATAACATTATAAAAACAAATGTAGAATATTTAATTATGTGAGCAATAGCGTACAATGAATTTGAACCATATGCTACCGAACACTTGAATCATATTGGAAAAAAAATAAAAATGAAGAGCGTAATTCTACCGTTTGACTTTAATTAGCACTTATCCATCTTTTGTTTTGTCTATTTCTTCTACGTGGGAAACATGCAATTTTCTCCCTTTTTCTTTTTTGTATAAAAAAACTGCACAAGTTAATATATAATTATTCTGCTTTGACATGTGTCATTTATTTCCTTTCTTTTTTATATTTGTGGAGATGTTGAGTTAGACTTGAACAACGTTTTTCTTATTAAAAAAAATGTATAAAATTTCAAGAAATTTTAGTTTGTCAATGGAAAGAAATCAGTGCTTATGCTTAATAAACATGTATAATTTTAAAAAGTCATCTTTCAATAAGTAACTTATTTTAAATAGGAAAATGATATTTCTTTTCTGCTGAGTTTCCATATAAAAACTTTAAATGCTATAAGAAATTCAATGAAATTAATTATATACTTTTAAATAAATTAGTCCAATCGTAATCCTAAGAAATTATCAATAAATTCAATTAATTAACTTATGAAAGTATATAATTATAGAGTTATGTTATATGAACACAACAAGTCAGCCGGTAATAAGTTTATACATGAATCTCACACTATAAATTAATCTAATAATAAATAAATATTCAATCTCATTTAAAATAGTGTAATACATGCGCATGTTATATCATCCTCTATTTTTCTTCTTATTTTCACTCTCCAATTAATTCAACTAATATTTTGAAATAGTTAAACTAATAAAATTTAAAAATTAAAAACTAAAACATAATTAATCTAACTAATATTTTGAAATAATTTCACTATAAAATATTTAAAATTCAAAATTTGAAAGTTAAAACTAAAATAGAACTAATCCAACTAATAAAAAATCAAAATTTTAAATCAAAATCAAAATAATCAAACTAATATTTTGAATTAATCCAACTAATTTAACCAATCCAACTAATAAAATTCAAAGATTCAAATTTAAATATTAAAATATAAAATTCAAAAGAATTAAAAATAAATAAAAAGAAAAAAATAAATAAAAGTTCAATAAATCTAAGGATAATCAATTGACACAAGTGGTAACTACCTCGTTATTCCTTAATAAGATATTTTGTTTGAGAAAAAATCCTCACTAAGAATCTCAACTATATATGTTATTCATATATACATGATCCAAGACGAATGATTAGTCGTAATAAAACTCCAAATAGTTATTAAGGGCATCCAAAAATAAAATCAAGGACAAGAATTAGTTATTTATTACTCTCTCCATCCAAAATATTAGTCGTTTTAGGGAGAGAAAAAAAATTCCACAATAATTGTCGTTTTCAACTTCCAATGTCAATTTAATTTTTTTATGCCTATTATACCCCTAGTATCATTTCTCTTTCTTTCTTGAATATTACTCCAAGGGACCACTAATCATCTTTCTTTCTCATTAATGCTTTAGGTAGTTTAGTCATTTTAATATATCATTTTATAAAATTAAGAATATTTATTGAATTTCTTAATCTACGTGTAAAAACCTTACAAGACTAATATTTTGAAATGGAGGGAGTAGCTAGCAATGAAAAACGTGCAGATATAATAGGGTCGGTAATACGTAGTAATTACTTGTAAAATACACAATCTCAAGCAAATAAACTCCTTCAAGGGCAGGGAAAGCAAATTAATAATTCTGAATATTCAAAATCCACAAGCCCACAAATGGTTTTAATTTTTTATGAATAAAAATAAACTCTCGATAACTAGAAAAAAAGATAAATTAATAAAATGCCAAGATAGAGTAAATTATCTGTTGACTTTTTTTTAGCTGAATTATCCGTTGACTCAACTTAAGTATAATAGTTTCC
This sequence comes from Aeschynomene evenia, assembly GCA_013621005.1. NCBI lineage: Eukaryota > Viridiplantae > Streptophyta > Magnoliopsida > Fabales > Fabaceae > Aeschynomene > Aeschynomene evenia. The sequence goes on from CM024266.1 coordinate 6,361,598, forward strand.
CCAAATTGAAGTATTGGAATCATCACGAAATCAAATTAATTTCTTAATTTGCTAATTAAATCCTGAAATCAACAAAATAAGTCGGCGCATGATCACGTTAAAAACTTTAAGAGTTTTGCTATCAAGTGCCTTAAGGGCACTTGTTAAGGATATTTGAAATAGTAAGTTTAGAAAAAATTTTAATTATAATGGTGGAACCATTACATTAAAAACATAAAAATATATATTTTTAAAATAAATATTTCCTTTTTTTTTTATTTCCTTAACAAGTGCCCTTAGGGCACTAGTTAGCAAAACTTAAATTTTAATTAGACGCATAATTTAAGGGTATTATAGTAATTTCAAGCACGCACGATGCGGCGTATCTACATGGCCCATAAGTGGAAGCGTGGCGATGCTAGGCTCTCTCTTTCACTTCTACGCGTTTTCACGATTCTACCCTTACACCCGAAGCATCTAGAACGAGAAATCTTCATTGTGATTCCAAGGGCAATATAGTATTTTCACTTACACAGTGAAACTGAAAAATCTTATGCGAGCGCGTTCGAGTTAAGCACACGCTACTATAAATACTTATTTAAGCCCAAAAAAATCACTCTAACGCGAAATCGCTTATTCACGAGTTCTCAAAGAAAAACCAGAACAAAAAAATAAAAATAAAAATCCATAATTTATATACACTGATCGAAGAAAACCCTCAATTTTGCCCACAAAATTCGAACAACTTTGTTTTGGAATCGATAATTACGGAACCCTAGTTTGATCTCTCTACTGCTATACGAAGAGGAAGGTTTTGACGATGATTGTGAGCCAGAAGATGGTGGCGGAAGCGGAAATCATGTGTCAGCAGAGCATTCCGGTGTTGGATGTGAAGTATCACCTCTGCGTAGCACAGCAACACAACGTCAAGGTCGAGGTTTCTCCCAAGGCGAACGCTGTCCCGATCTTTAGCCAAGTGAAGGTCTCGCCTGAATCGATTTCCACCGAAACTCCTCGCTTTGAATCGGTATGTTTCCTCTCTCTGGATTGTGTTGGAATCTTGGTTGTTATTGAAATTTCGGTTGTTGAGATGTGATTTCTTTTTTATTTGTTGGAATCATTGGTGTTTCCTTTGGCCTTGTCGGTTACCTACCCCTTATGAGCTTGATCGGTGCACGGTGTGGATTTTTCTGTGAATTTGCGTTAATTGATTCTCAATTTTGAATAAGTTTTTCATGAATTTAGTGTGTTCCTTCTTTTGCTTTGTGAATTTTGGGTGATTTCAGAATCTGTACTTTTTAACTAGAATTTTGAATCATCACATGAAAAGAAACTAGAAAAAGGAGGCACTAATCAAACGTTTCTCTAAATAGAAACCAGTTGATCTTGCTAGGTATATTATTATTGAATTCTTGATTCTAGTTTATTCATGATCATAGGCATTCTTAGTGATGGGAGCTATAGTGGGCATGCTTTTGTTCTGCTTGTTAAAGTTCTTGCTTTACCTTTTTTTTTTGTGTTAATATGCTGATTGATGTCTCTTATGTATGTTAGGTTGTGGGTTGTTCTGAGATAATTGAAGATTCCATTTTGGAAGCCCCTTCTACCACATTTACTCCAAATATTCGTTCCGGTAGCTGTGCTGATATTGGACCCAGAAGATCTATGGATGATGAACACATTCAGATAGATGATCTAGCTGCCCATCTTGGATTTGTGTTCAAGTCCCCTATGCCAAGTGCGTTTTATGCAGTTTTTGATGGGCATGGAGGGCCTGATGCAGCTGCTTTTGTCAAGAATAATGCAATGAGACTGTTTTTTGAAGATGCGGATATGCTTCAATCTAATGATGTTGATGCTCCTTTTCTGAAGAGGTTGGAGGATTCTCACAGAAGAGCTTTCTTAGGGGCAGACCTTGCTTTGTCTGAGGAGCAAAGTGTGAGTAGTTCTTGTGGTACAACAGCACTGACGGCCCTTATACTTGGAAGACATTTGATGGTTGCCAATGCTGGCGATTGTAGAGCCGTGCTTTGCAGGCGAGGTGCAGCAGTTGAGATGTCCCATGATCATAGACCGAGCTATTTACCAGAACGGAAGAGAGTTGAGGAGGCAGGCGGTTTCATTGATGATGGGTATCTCAACGGCTATCTTTCTGTCACTCGTGCCCTTGGTGATTGGGACTTAAAACTTCCACTTGGTTCTGCATCGCCTCTTATTGCTGACCCTGATGTTCAAGTGGCTACATTGACAGATGAGCACGAGTTCTTAATCATTGGGTGTGACGGTATCTGGGATGTTATGTCGAGCCAGGATGCAGTTAGTTTTGTGCGTCGGAGATTGAGAAGGCATGATGATCCACAACAATGTGCCAGAGAACTAGTCAAGGAGGCATTGCGCCGAAACACATCAGATAATCTTACTGTGATTGTTATATGCTTGTCCACAGTGGAAAAGATTGTTGAATCTTGCCCACCCCATATGCGAAGATTCAGAGCCTGAAGAGGACCGAAATAGATTGGATAGCTTGCTGGAGACTAAAATGTACATACAATTTTCACGATTCGCAATTGTTCCTTTAATGCAAAGACTAATTTGTGTTTTAGTCTGTTATAGAGAATGCTAAGAGAAACTCAACCAACAGTTTTGTAGGGATAGAAGAGGATATTTGGTGGGGTGGTGTTTTTGACATTGAGATGTTTTGTTTTCTGGGTTTATCTTGGTATGGGTAGAGGTAAATGTAGGTAGCTAATTTTGGCGGGAGAACCATGGTGGATTTTGATTTCACATTATTGTTGCTGTTACTTTGTGTAAATAAGAGAATTGATTTATACTTATCGAACAAGATTCCTGAGTGAATTCAACAAGAATTGAAGAATGCATTTTTCATGTATCATCATTATTTGCATCTTGAATAATTCAATAGCGGTCCTGTTTGATATTACGTGGGATAATAGTTGAGTGCAAGTATGAAACTTATTTTGTCATACTTGCTTGAAACCTGATATTCTTATCACAAGTTCAACAGTAAGCTTGTGACGTGTTTGGTGAGTATCTAGAGTTTTGGCATTTCTTGGTTGCACTTGTCCAAATTTGGTAAGATATGGCATGAGGTGGAGATAATTGTCATTACCTAGAAATTGTAAACAAGGAACTTCAAAACTATTTAGTGTCTTATTGCTCACATACAATGAAGCTATGACTCACACAAGTTCATGATTTGTCGTCAATATTGAACTCTATGGACAATACTCTTTCTACAAGGTGAGTGATAGATTAAAATTGGGAACAATACTGGTTGATATCACCCCATAGGTGGGCCAAATAATTAGAATACAGTACTGCAGAGGCTCATATCCTAACTCAATTCACTCTATTAACAATTAGATTGTTGATTGTAATTACTCAAACTTCAATCTCATATTAGACTGGCTAATCAAGAATTATGGTTCAAAGAATTCAGACACTTGAATTTCCATGAATAATACGCTGCTTTAATATATTTCCTACCCTACAACTCACCGAATATGCCATTCCATTGAACACATTATTGCCCATTTGTAATGTGCTTGACTTACCTTCTACTCCATTCATTAGGGAGCTTGTCAATTGCCACTGTATTTATTGTCATATTTCATTTGCCCTATTTTAAAACAATAATGTTTGTCGTACAACAGAAATACATTCAATGAGCATCCAACGTGTGCTATACATAAGACGTAATGTGTGTTATATGTATAACACACGTACGGATGGAACACATTATGTCTTATATATAGCACGCGTTGAATACTTATTGGACATATTTCTGTTGTACGTATTTCTGATGTACGACGAACATTATTGCTTTTAAAATGGTAAATTACTGTGAGATTTTGTAAAATTTAGGTGTTTCCTTATATTTATTTATGTGAAGTTGTTTTGTTTTAATGCATTATTTATTAGAGATCAATATAAATTTTTATAAAAGTTTAATATAATAATTTTACCAATCTAAAAAAATTTCTAAAACAAATTTTACAAATAAAATAAACTTGATTGAATTTCATAAAATCTCATTTTTACACTTTCTAAAATGTCCTTATATTGTTGAATTGATGGTCCTCCATAAGAAGCTCAATTGCCCTCTTGAATTTATGTTTGGATTTTTTCCTCTTTACCGATACTTGTTACATCACAACTCTTTGATTAAAGATAAAATACACGTCATATTGACAACTCTTAATTCTAACTAAACAATTAATTATGCTCCCTAAAATCTATTTATCTACGATCTATACACGTCATCTTTTGTTTTATTGTAAAAAAAAATAATAATAATTCTCTTGAATTTAATTTGATGTACTCAAAATCAAATAAAAATTAATTAATTCATGAGTAATTTTTTTGAAAACATTTCCTTCTAGAATTATTATTTCAAAAGTTAAATAAAAACATACACAAATTTAATTTATTCAATCAAAAGAGTAACTTCTCACAATAAACTAATTATGGGTGTGTTTGGATTAGCATTTGCAAACGAGAGTTTGTTCAAACTTGATTTTGTAGAATTGAGTTTGCTCAAAATTGAGTTAGTGTCAACGTGATTTATGTTTGGTAACTTTTACGTTAATTGTGATTATAAGAGAATAAATTTTGTTTGGATGATAATAGTCAAAATCACTTTCAAATTTAAAATTACTAAAATAAATATAAATTTTATATGATAAATGTATTCTTTTACTTTTTCATTTTTATTTTAAGTATATTTTAGAGTTGAATAAAATTCATAAAACATTAATAAAAAAATAAAATACTTAAACATTATTTTTAAAACTTATGATATTATTATCTATAAATAAAAATGTTGTTAATTAGATTATGAATAAAGTTTAAAATAATATACATAGAATAAATGAAAAAAAATAATTAAAGTAAAATTTTAATTAGTAAAATTCTGAAATAGATTATAAGAAAATTATTAAACTTATTCAACAAGATGAAAGAAGCTAAATTTTATTATATAAAAATAAATAAATTATTTTGTTTAATAACATAAATAGAAGTTACTTATCAATTTAAAAAATAAAAAAAAGGATGATGCTAAATGCACAATAAAAAACCAGCCAATAAATGAGATTTTAGGCCATAATTACTCAGCTCATTATAATCTCAATGATTATTTGTGCCAAAACCAATGTCAAAATAGGTTCATTGGCTTTATTGACTGATTTTTCATTGTACACTTAGCATTATTTATAAAAAAAATTAAAATGGGTAATTAAAATATATTGATACTTTCAACATGAAACATACAAACTGAAAAGCTATAAAATTGAGCTTTTGGTTGAACGAGAGTTTACTCATAAAATCATGTTCACGTTGGCTAAACATGATACAGTCAAACAATTAAAGTGCAACGTTCAAAATTTTAAACGCTGGTTACAAATGTTCCAACGCGTTCCCAAACACACACATTTGTAACATTTGTAAATGACAGGCTCACTTAGGATGAGCTCCACATATATAAATAGGTCACCGCCCCCTATTCTAATAATTGATACCAAATAATACATTAAATATTTTTTAAGATTGTATAAAATTTCTTTCAATAAAAATTCATCAATATTTTAAAATTTATATTCTTTAATTTATTTTATAATGTAACCAAATTATTGTAAAATTTCACGTCAAATATAGCATTCGATTTATGGGTGAGATAGAAAGTATTGGAATATGTCTGTGTGTATAACATTGATGAAGTGTTAGTTAGATTTTAAAGTGTATAAGATTATACACATCGCAAGTAGAGATTACAATGTTAAAAATTATAAAAATTCACATAAATATATAGCCTTTAATTTATATTATAGATAAAAAATTAATGTGATTCAATATTTTAAGGCCTATAGTCTTTATTTTATAATACAATAAAAAAATTGTGAAATCTCACATTTTGAAGTATATAGTCTTCAATTTCTACTATATGTAAAAAATTCATGTAATTCAATATTTTAAATTCCATACTCTTTATTTTATAAGACACAACAAAAAAAATTGTGAAATCTCACATTTTAAAGTATATAATCTTCAATTTCTACTATATTTGAAAAGTTCATATCATTCAATATTTTAAAGTCTATAGTCTTTATTTTATAAGAAAACCTATAAAATTGTGAAATCTCACGTTTAAAGTATATAGTCTTCAATTTCTACTATATAGAAAAATTTCATATGATTCAATATTTTACAGGTATAGTCTTTATTTTATAATACAACAAAAAAATTGTGAAATCTAACATTTTGAAATATATAGCCTTCAATTTCTACTATATGTGAAAAATTCATGTGATTCAATATTTTAAAGTCTATAGTCTTAATTTTATAAGACATCCAAAAAAATTGTGAAATTTCATCTTTTAAAATATATAGCCTTTAATTTCTAGTATGTGTGAAAAAATCATGTGATTCAATATTTTAAAGTTTATAGTCTTTATTTTATATACAGACAACAACAAAAATTGTGAAATCTCACATTTAAAGTATATATCCTTCAATTTCTACTATATAAAAAATTTCATGTGATTCAGTATTTTAAAGGTTATAGTCTTTATTTTATAATAAAGCCACAACATTGTGAAATCTCACATTTTGAATTACATAACCTTCAATTTCTACTATATGTGAAAAATTCAGGTGATTCAATATTTTAAAGTCTATAGTCTTTATTTTATAATTTTATAAGATAACAAAAAATTTTTTTGTGAAAATTCACATTTTAAAATATATAACTTTTAAGTTGTACTATATCTGAAAAATTCATGTGATTCAATATTTTAAAGTTTATAGTCTTTATTTTATAAGCAACCAAAAAAATTGTGAAATCTCACATTTTAAAGTATATAGCCTTCAATTTCTAATATGTGTGAAAAATTCATGTGATTCAATATTTAAAGGTTATAGTTTTTATTTTATAATACAACTAAGAAAATTAAAAAATCTCACAATTTAAAGTATATAACTTTTAATTTCAACTATATGTGAAAAAAATTATGTGATTCAATATTTTAAAGGATATAGTTTTTATTTTATAATACAACCAAGAAAATTGTGAAATCTCAGATTTTAAAGTATATAGTCTTCAATTTCTACTATGTGTGAAAAATTCATGTGATTCAATATTTAAAGGTTATGATTTTTATTTTATAATACAACCAAAAAAATTACGAAATCTCACAATTTAAAGTATATAGTTTTTAATTTCAACTATATGTGAAAAATTTATGTGATTTAATATTTTAAAGGATATAGTCTTTATTTTATAATACAACCGAGAAAATTGTGAAATCTCATATTTTAATAAAGTATATAGCCTTCAATTTCTACTATATGTGAAAAATTCATGTGATTCAATATTTTTAAGTCTATAGTCTTTATTTTATAAGACAACCAAGAAAGTTGTGAATTCTCGCATTTAAAAGTATATAGCCTTCGATTTCTACCAAATATGAAAAATTCATGTGATTCAATATTTTAAAGTCATAGTCTTTATTTTATAAGACAACCTAAAAATTATGAAATCTCACAATTAAAGTATATAACCTTCAATTTATATTATATAGAAAAATTTCATGTGATTCAATATTTTAAAGCCTATAGTCTTTATTTTACAGTGCAACCAAAGAATCGTGAAATTTCACATTTTGAATTATATAGCTTTCAATTTCTACTTTATATGAAAAATTCATGTGATTCAATATTTCAAAAGCTATATATAGTCTTTATTTTATAATACAACAAAAAAAATTTGTGAAATATAAAAATTTAAAGTATATAGCCTTCAATTTCTACTATGTGTAAAAATTTCATGAGATTTAATATTTTAAAGCCTATAGTAATTTATTTTATAGTGCAACCAAAAAATTGTAAAATCTCACATTTTAAAGTATATAACCTTCAATTTCTACTATATGTAAAAAATTCATGTGCTTCAATATTTTAAAGGTTATAGTCTTTAATTTATAATACAATAAAGAAAATTATGAAATCTCACAATTTAAAATATATAGTCTTCAATTTCTACTATATGTGAAAAATTCATGTGATTCAATATTTTAAAGTCTATAGTATTTATTTTATAAGACACAACCAAAAAATTTGTGAAATCTCACATTTTAAAATATATAACCTTCAATTTCTACTATATTTGAAAAATTCATGTCATTCAACATTTTAAAGTCTATGGTCTTTATTTTATAAGACAATCTATAAAATTGTGAAATCTCACATTTAAAATATACAACCTTCAATTTCTACTATATAAAAAATTTCATATAATTCAATATTTTAAAGGCTATAGTATTTATTTTATAATACAACCACAAAATTGTGAAATCTCATATTTTGAAGTATATAACCTTCAATTTCTAGTATTTGTGAAAAATTCATGTGATTCAATATTTTAAAGGCTATTTTCTTTATTTTATAATATAACTAAGAAAATTGTGAAATCTTACATTTTCAAGTATACAACTTTCAATTTCTAATATATAGAAAAATTTTATGTGATTCAATATTTTAAAACCAATAGTGTTTATTTTATAATAATACAACCAAGAAAATTGTGAAATTTAATATCACAATTTAAAATATATAGCCTTCAATTTCTACTATATGTAAAAAATTAATTTGATTCGATATTTTAAAGTCCATTGTCTTTATTTTATAAGACAACAAAAAAAATTATGAAATCTCACGTTTAAAGTAAATAACCTTCAATTTCTACTTTCGTGTCTGTCAAGTTATTTTTTATTTTTCGGTGAATATTTTATAAAATAAATTTATTTAATTCTATTTAATTGATAACTTTTTTTATAAAATAATACTATTTATTATAATTAAATCCCCTCCTAAATCTTATTTTAATTTATTAAAATATTAGTATAAAAGGTGAATAGAAAGAAAGTGAAAGAATTTGAATAATAGAAGTTATAAATGATAGTTATTTTTTAATTTTAATTATTTTTATTTATTTATTCTATTTTTATTAGAGATCAAAAGTAACTAACTTTTTGAGAATTTTCATTATAGTAGTAATAGATAATATATAAAAAAATAGTGTAATATTACTTTTAAAATTTATAACATTCAATCTCTACTTTGTATACTAAATTCTAAAAAAAAACATTTCAAAGATTATTAAAGTCTCTAGCTTTATATTTTTTTTTTGAAAAAGTTATATTATATCATATTTTAAAGTATATAGTTTTCAATTTTATATTATATAAAAATGAGTAATCTCTAATTATAAAGTGTATGATTTATTTAATTTATTCAATTTTATTTAATTTATTTTATCTCATATTTACTTCTCTTTATATAAGTAATAGATTTGTGCACTTATAAATTGTGACCTTATATGTTGTCAATATGTTTTGTGGTTAGAGGTTGTTAGACTAGGCATGAATACTAGCATAAATTTATTAGTGTATATATCTGTTTTTAATAGTTATTATTATTTATCGTGTAATATTTGTAATTTTATTGGGATGACTATAATAATAACATTATGAGGTTTGTATTTATATGTGTAATGCATATAGGGCCCTTATTTTCTGCTAAGAGTTTTTGAAAAAAATTTAAATACATATTTTTGATAGATAATTTTATAAAAGCTAAGCAACTATAAAATCAAAATGTTAATACTTAATAATTAATTTTTTATATCTTAAATATAAAAAAGTTAATTATTAGCATATTACATGCTAATTTATAAGCTACCGAGAGCTTAATTATTTCAACCTAACTCGTCTTCTTTTTCTATACATGGACAATTCAATTCTCGTCAATTTATGAGACGTGTTTGCTTCAAAATACTACTCCCTCAATTTTTTTTTTTTAATGGTCCAATTTAGATATGTGTGTTTTTTTAATTGTCTATTTTAAATTTTGAGACAAAATTTATTATTTTTTCCCCCTTTTATCCCTATTTAATACTACTCACTAATCTCTTTTACTCTTTTACCAAGTAAAGTAATAAAGGATAATTTAGTAAAGTAGGTGTATATTTTGTTAATTTTTATACAATACCAATCATTTCTTAAATATCTGCGCGCATTTAAAATTGGACAATTAAAAAAAACCGGAGGGAGTAACTATCATGAAACCATTTTACTTTTAGAGGAATGCCAATTTAACACGATAGAAACAAACAACTTTAGGAAATAAAAATCTTCTATGCTCTTTATGATCTTTATGAAACAAAAACATCGTATTTTGTCTTCACATTAAATGGATTTTTCGATGCGATAATATACTGTTTTTTCAACCTGGGGAAGGAAAAGATATTTTGTTGTTCATATTTGTCACCTTTTCAACTCGATTAACATTTCATCTTTTATTAAATAAATATTCGTACTAATAAAAGAATATAATGTATAACTCATTTAATGATAAATTGAGTATTCATGGATGCAGAAATTGAGACCATATTGGAAATAATATAACTCAATAGAAAACCATCCTTATCCCATATCTCTGTTTTTTCTTTCAATAAAACTATTTTTTCTATTATCTCATATATAGTACTCCCTCTGTTTTTTTATAATTATCCAGTTTTAAATGTGCGCGGGTATTTAGGAAACGATTTGTGTTGTATAAAAATTAACAAAATGTACACATACTTTACTAAATTACCTTTTATTACTTTACTTGGTAAAAGAGTAAAAGAAATTAGTGAGTAGTATTAAATAGGGTAAAATGGGGAAAAAATAATAAATTTTGTCTCAAATTTTGAAATGGACAATTAAAAAGAAACACACATATCTCTAAATTGGACAATTAAAAAAAAACGGAGGGAGTATATACATTTAATCTATCACCTTTAATTTTTATAGAACTTTCACTTACATATTTTCTATTTTATTCTTCACTCTTAAATTTGAATGAATGTTTAGAAATATCCACTTTTTAAATTTGAATATAGGAATGCTCTTATTTTTTATAGTAGAGTTAAACCTCAAATTGGTCATTCACTTTGCATGCATAAATCAAATTGGTCCTCCACTTTAATTTTTGTTCAAAATAGTCCCTCACTTTGCAATATGTGAATCAAGTTTGTCCTCTCGACATTCTTTTGTTATAACTCCGTTAACTTCTACTTATATGAATTGTTTATTACCAACTTGACAAGTGATATGTAACCCTAAAAATACATATAACTCATATTAGTCTTCCACTTGACTTATTTTCAATCAAAATGATCATCCACTTTTATTTAAAGAAAACTATTCTTTTCAAAACAAGTAAATTTGAGGACTTATAGGAGTTATGAATTTCTAGAATTACATGTTACTTGCCAAGTTAGCAATAAATAGTCACAACAGCATAAATTAACGGAATTGTAATAGAAAAAATAAACGGAGAACCAACTTGATTCACGAAGTGCAAAATGAAAATTATTTTGAGCAAAAATAAAAATAGAGGACTGATTCAGATATATGGAAGTGGAGACCAATTTGAGAGGTTTAACTCTTTATAGTACTTCTCTTTCTCTTTCTCTCTCTGTGATCCTATTCTATCTTGAAAGAGTGGTGTTGCTTGGTGCGGTGCTAAAAAATGAAGGAAGTGGCAATAATAGGTGCAGGCATAAGTGGCCTCTTAGCTTGCAAATACATGAAATCAAAGGGTTTCAATCCAATTGTTTTTGAGGCAAAGAGTGACATTGGAGGAGTATGGACCAAAACATTGGAGTCTACAAAACTCCAAACTCCAAAACCATTGTTTCAGTTCTCAGATTTTCCATGGCCATCTTCTGTCACAGAGGACTTTCCTGACCACCATCAAGTGCTCAGTTATATCACAGATTATGCTAACCACTTTGATCTGCTTAAGTGTATCAAGTTCAATACACTTGTCCAAGGAATTGAGTACCATGGCCCTGATCTTCAAGAGATGCAAGCTTGGCATCTTTGGGGTGGCACTGGTGACCCTTTCACCTCCAAAGGAAAATGGACTCTTTCAGTTAAACATACCCAAAAGGACTCACTTCCTGAGGTACTTCCATTTTGTAATTAAAATAAATGATTATAGATGTTGATCCATGTCATAAGATTCGACAAAGTTTTACTGTGGAATATCCAACACAATCCTACTTTTTTTTCTTCGGATTTGAGATCAGTTATCCTAAGTTTTGCAAATTCATATAGCCGACCCCACATAATGAGATAAGGCTTGTCGTTGTTGTTGGTGTGGATCATTGATGTTGATGATATAATAGTGCATGGTTTCACTTTCATTGGTCTTGGATTGATTTGATTTGATGCAGGTATATACAGTAGACTTTGTGATTCTGTGCATAGGTCGGTTCAGTGAAGTTCCTAACATTCCAGAGTTTCCTCCAAACAAAGGACCAGAAGTGTTTGAAGGAGATGTGATACACTCCATGGACTATGCCTCCATGGATTCTCAACATGCTTCTCAGTTTGTAAAGGGCAAGCATGTCACTGTCGTTGGATTCCAGAAATCTGCTCTTGACACTGCAATGGAGTGCTCCACAGTCAACGGTAATGATATTTGTACATACACATTTATTTTTACGAACTGTTACTTATATTTTAATAATTTTTAATTGTATAATCTTCTTACTCTAATCATATCATATTAGATGTAAGTGTACAAAACAAGGTAAAAATATAAAGCCGATGATGATGATAGAAACCAGAATATAAAATTCTCATCCATATCAATTCATCATGATCAATTTTAATTTATACCTCATTGTCCTAGTTTAATTTCTTCAGCAATACATAAAAGTACATGACAATTTATATATATATATAAATGCAGGTGTTAAGCATCCATGCAGAGTCCTATACAGAACAGAACATTGGAACCTGCCAGACTATTTGCCATGGGGAATACCTCTGGCTTTTTTGTACCTCAATCGTTTTGCAGAGCTCATGGTTCATAAGCCCCATGAAGGCTTCCTCCTCAGTCTCATTGCTACTCTTCTTTCCCCTCTGGTACCATTCATATAAATTTACTCTTGAACTATTTTTTCTCGGCATCCGTGCCGAATCATTTTCAATAAAAATGGGGAGTGCTATTGGTACATAGAATAGTACCGCTTCATCCATTTTTCATCTCATTCAAATGTTGACAACTTCAATGATAGTACATATACAACAATTATACATCTAACTAGTATATAACGTGTGCTATGTATCATACGTAATGACACACATTATGTATGACACATAGCAAATGTTGAATACTAGTTGTATGTATTTCTGTTGTACACCAACCATTTTCCAATGAACATAGTCAATTAACACTTGTCTTGTGGTAAATTTTTATTTTGTACTTAAAGTTGTGTCCTAGTAAATGAAGTCAAACTTTTAGTGTAATATCTATTTTTCATTTTTGGGTGATCCTAAATAGAGATGGGCATTCTCAAAATTCGTTGAGAGCCATATACAAAGGAAGCTTGGATTGGAAAGGTTTGGGATGGTACCAGATCATAGTTTTCATAAAGAAATCAATTCATGTTTGATCTCTACTGTGCCTGAGAAATTCTATGACAAGGTTGAAGAGGGAAGTATCATATTGAAGAAATCTCAGAGGTTTTGGTTCTGCAAAGAGGGGATTTTGGTTGATGGAGAAGAATCACCTCTCAAGACTGATTTGGTCATATTGGCTACTGGATTCAGGGGTGACAAGAAGCTCCAACACATTTTTGTGTCTTCCACTTTCAAAAATCTTATAGCTGGCTCTCAAAATGCAACTGTTCCATTGTATAGGTGAGCTTCGTTCATTCATTTCAGTTGAAAATAATTTGATTTTATTGAAAATAAGAGTAAGTGCTAAGTTATAAACTTCCTAATGTTTTAGAGTATCATACAATTTAGTTCATGGCAAAAATAAATGGAAAAATGGATCATTAAAAAAAGTTGGACAGTTTAGTTCCTGAATTGTCCTTAATCTTTCAAAAATCTAAGAAATTTGTCTCTTGATGGAGTTTCATCTAAGTCATTTAGGAGACTAAACTGAGTTTTGAAAGATTATGAAGAACCAATTATTATCTGTTTATTTTTGTTCGGGACTGAACTGTTTGATGTTTTTAAAAGGTCAAGGACCAGTTTGTTAATTTATTTGTTGTTAGAATAATTTGTTTGAATTTTAAAAGGTTATGAACCAATTGATGGTCTATTTATTTTTATTATGAACTGTAAAAGTTCATGAACCAATTTATCAGTTTCTTTAGATTTTATTGTGGACTAATTTTCCTATTTCAAAGAGAGTGGAACTACATATACACTAAAAATTAGTCATTATCGACTACCAATCATACATACATACTTTTTTACGTAATTCAAGATGAAATGAGAATAGAAATATACATATAGAGTATCTTGGGTGATTGATAACGACTATTTTAAGTGTACAAAGATAGTGTTTGTTTTCACTCTGAGAAAGTTAAGGAGTCAATGAAAAAATAACTCTGCCAAATGTGTGGTGTGAGGATCATATTGCAGATAAGAACAGAGTCACAGTGACTCGTGAATAAAATTGACAATTTTTAGTTCACTTCAGTTTTGGAGTCACTGTATGTTAGAATGAAGACACAAATATGTGAGAGTATATTTGAAATCAATTTGAGAGTTACGGTAATTGTAATTCTAACTGTTGTGATACTAATATGACAATGTGATTCTCACTACCAAAAAGTATTATTCTTTCAGGAATCAATAGTACTGATAAATACTGCTGCTCCTGATTTACTGTTTAAGGAAACAGATAATAACAATATTTTACTGACTTGATGAAATCTTGCATGTTTAATGAATTAATGTGAAACAGGGAATGCATACATCCAGAAATCCCACAAGTAGCAGTGATTGGATTCTCTGAGAGTGCTTCCAATTTGTACACCTCAGAGATGAGGTGTCGTTGGCTTGCAGAGCTTCTTGATGGCACATTCCAACTACCAAACATTGAAGAGATGAAAAAAGATATTGCAGAATGGGATGAATACATGAAGAGATATTCAGGAAGGTACTATAGAAGATCATGCTTTGCTGCATTACACATTTGGTACAATGATCAGTTGTGTAGGGATATGGGGTGGACCCCTCTTAGGAAGAAAGGGCTTTTTGCTGAGCTGTTTGAGCCTTATGGTCCTATGGATTATTGCTCTTAGTTATTAATATTTGAGATATGATTATGATGTCCTAAGTTCAATATTGATCATCACATTCAATATCGATCCTACATAAAAATAAATAGATAAAGATCATATCACTTGTAAGATACTAAGATCAGTGTGAGAGTATTTTGAGTGTTGAAAATTGAAATAACACTTACAAATGCCTTTTTGAAAACTATATAGAGCATGTGGATTTTGTATTGAATTTATATTAAAATTATGTTATATTCATTTAAATTTATTATACTTGGTTATGTATATATCTTTGACATCATCTATACATATAATATTTACGAACTTCTTGCATTAATTTCTTGCCACGTGTCATTTTCTCAGATTTTTCAATTTTTTAATTTTAAAAAAATCACTTATCAATTTTATAGCTGAATGCAATCATGATGGGAGATATTATCTATTGAATTAAAATTATGATTTGAATAGATTGAATTAATATTATAGTTGAATATTATGGATTGATTGAATTACTAATATTACATATTATGAATTGATTTAATTAAAAAGGTGAATAATCTCATATAAAATAGTAGACAATATATACGATATGGATTTTTTACATTTGATATACATTTAATATATTTTTGACAAAGTCATAAGGAATAATGACGAATTTGATCTTGATTACTGATTCAATTATTTTATGATCTTGATTTAATTCTTGATTGCCATATATGATCTTGATTGACATATCAATTAATATGACGAATATGATTAAAACATTTCATTTGATATGTTAACATATATATATTTGAATAAATATAATTTGAATAAAAAGGAAAAATTTGCAAACTAACCTGATAAGTCTTATTTTTTAAAGAATGAAAGGTTTTAAAATAATATTAGTTCACCGTTCAATATATTGGACAATATAACGAATATGATTATAATAAAAAGATTTGTATATATTCACCACTAATATGTTAACATATATATTTAAATATATAATTTGAATAAAAAGAAAAGACTTAAAACTAACTTGAGGCTTATTTTTTAAGAAAAAGAAAGGTTTTAATCAATTATAATCTATCCTACATAATTTTAAATTATCCCATTTTTTAATGATTTAAGGAATTAATGATATATATCAAGAATCAATTTAAGGATAAATATTAAGAATCAAATTATGCCCATGAATTTGTTTTCAAAATTAGGCCCTAATTATTTCCTTAATTGACTGTGATGTAGATTATAATCCTTAATTGATTGATTTATTAAAATTTCATTAATGATTTTTATTTTTTTTCATTGGTTACCTGCCTATTGATCTACTATAAATATTTTCGCTACTTTATTTGACTCATCTTCATCCATAAATTTACAGTGTTTTTTTTTACTTCTTTCTACTTTTTTTGCCACATCTCTTACATTTTTTGGTATTTTCTTCTCCACTTTCTCTTGAATCTCTATCTCTTTTTCTTTATTTTTTATGATTATTTTTCTATGAATGCCTTCTTCTTTTTCATTCCAATTTTTTTTTCTATTTTTTTAATCATTGTATCTTTTTCTGGCTATTTATTTTTTATTTCTTTTTAAATATTTAAATTTTCTTAATCTTCTACTATTTCTCTTAATTATCTATTCTCTAATTATTTATATGAGTTTTAATTATTTCTCTATTTGATTTCAGATCAAGTTTCAATACAATGAAGAAGATACATTGTAAAAAAGGTACAATGTAAAAAAGGTACAATGTAAGTTCTAAATTGTTGTACACATTTATCAATATATCTGAATTTTCTTCACCTATGTATTTCTCAATATTCAATTTTCAATATAACAGTTTTTGTCTATTATGAAGAATTATGATAATATATTTTTTGAGTATCATATATGTATACGGGTACACAGCACGATAATTTCTCAATATGAATACGGGTACAGAGCACGATAATTTTTAATATATGTATAAGTTTTTATATTACCATTTGTGTTTATTATGTTTTCATTATGTTATAATTTTAGTGTATGTCATTTAAATATTAAATACTTTAATTTATGGGTAAATAAACATACATTTTAATATTTTAATTTATTAAAACTAAAATAAATGCTTATATTTTGTCCTGTGCAGTGCACGGGTTCAAATACTAGTATGATAATACAAGTAAACATATAGGTTTTAAAATCTGCATCCCTATTATTAATGACATTGATACGAGTGATAAAAAGCGACTTATTATCTAAAAATATTTTTGCTAGAAGTCTTACACTTCAGTTTCTTTCTTGTTTCTCTCTCAGTGGAAGCCTGAAATTGTTTGAAAACACTGAGTACCTGGTCTTTAGACTTCAAAACATAAACCCAAAGCTTCCTTGAATGATCATCGATAAAAGTCACAAAATAAAGTCCACCACCAAAGGTCTTAGTCCTCATCGGACCACAAAGATCAGAATGCACCAATTCAAACAACTCTGATTTCCTGGAAGGAGGATGACTCTTGAAAGCAACCCGGTTCTGTTTCCCAGCCAAGCAATGAGCACATTTCTTCAATTTAGCACAAGTCACACCTATCATTTTTAGATACACTATTTAGAATGATGAATTAATTTGGACGACACTCCAAATATCGTGTACGAAAAAGAAGAATTTCACGTACTTGTGTATGACCAAACTCAATCCATTGTCTGAGTAATGAATTAGGTAAAAAGAAAAATCAAATCCAACTTCACTAAAGGCACGAACACCTCTTTAATCAATCATATATCACACATTGAATTGAAGGCTATATACTTTAATTGTGAGATTTTTACAATTTTTTTATTATCTTAAAAAATAAAGACTTATAGACTTCAGAATATTGAATCACATGAATTTTTCATATATAGTAGAAATTGAAGGCTATATACTTTAAATTGTGAGATTTCATAATTTTTTTGGTTAATGTCTTATAAAATAAAGACTATAGGTTTCGAAATATTGAATCACATGAATTTTGCACATATAATAGAAATTGAAGGCTATATACTTTAAATTGTCAGATTTCACAATTTTATTGGTTGTCTTATAAAATAAAGACTATAGATTTTGAAATATTGAATCATATGAATTTTTCACATATAGTAGAAATTGAAGGTTATAAACTTTAAATTATGAGATTTAGCAATTTTATTGGTTGTCTTATAAAATAAAGACTATAAGCTTCGAAATATTGAATCACATGAATTTTGCACATATAATAGAATTTGAAGGCTATACACTTTAAATTGTCAGATTTCACAATTTTTTTGGTTGTCTTATAAAATAAAGAATAAAGACTATAAACTTTGAAATATTGAATCATATGAATTTTTCACATATAGTAGAAATTGAAGATTATATACTTTAAATTATGAGATTTCACAATTTTATTTGTTGTCTTATAAAATAAAGACTATAGACTTCGAAATATTGAATCACATGAATTTTGCACATATAATAGAAATTGAAGCTGTATACTTTAAATTGTGAGATTTTGCAATTTTTTTGGTTGTCTTATAAAATAAAGACTAGCCTTTGAAATATTGAATTACATGAATTTTTCACATATAGTAGAAATTGAAGGCTATATACTTTAAATTATGATATTTCACAATTTTATTGGTTGTCTTATAAAATAAAGACTATAGATTTCGAAATATTGAATCACATGAATTTTGCACATACAATAGAAATTGAAGGCTATATACTTTAAATTGTGAGATTTCGCAATTTTTTTTGTTGTCTTATAAAATAAAGACTATAGACTTTGAAATATTGAATCATATGAATTTTTCACATATGCTAGAAATTGAAGGCTATATACTTTAAATTATGAGATTTCACAATTTTATTGGTTGTCTTATAAAATAAAGACTATAACCTTTAAAATATTGAATCACATGAATTTTTCACATGTAGTAGAAATTGAAGGCTATATACTTTAAATCGTGAGATTTTACAATTTTCTTTGTTGTATTATAAATAAAAGCTATAGCCTTAAAAATATTGAAACCAATGAATTTTTCACATATAATAGAAATTGAAGGCTATATACTTTAAAATGTGAGATTTCATAATTCTTTTATTGTCTTATAAAATAAAGATTATAGACTTTAAAATATTGAATCACATGAACTTTTTACATGTAGTAGAAAATGAATGTTATATACTTTAAAATGTGAGATTTCATAAATTTATTGATTGTCTTATAAAATAAAGACTATAATATTTAAAATATTGAATCACATGAATTTTTCACATATAATAAAAATTGAAGACTATATACTTTAAACTGTGAGATTTTATAATTTTATTGATTGTCTTATAAAATAAAAATTATATCATATAAAATATTGAATTATATGAATTATTAGAAGAGTATATACTTTAAATTATGATATTTCATTACGTAACATTTTTTCTCTATGTAACATTCTTCCCTATGACTCACATTTTTTTCGTTACATATGAGGAGAGTGTTACGTAAGCAAATATTATTATGTAGAGAAAATAATAGAAAAATGATTTTACATGTGCCTAACTGAGTTGCTAGTTAACAATAAGAATTTTTTAAAAAATAGAAAATGTGACTTGATGGTAAAAAGATGCATGAGCGATGATCCAACGGCTGAGGTCGCATCAGAAACAGGACACGTGGCAAGCAGACAGGTAGTGAACTTACAACAACCGAGGGTTTCTCATGTCTGATCAGAGAGTGATCGTTGCTGAGCGAAGAGTAAGAGCTGACGAAGAAGAAGAAATCGAAAATGGCGATGGCGAATTTAGCGAAACGGAAGGGGTGCCACCTCTTGTGGAGGAACATATCATCCTCCTCGGAGACCCTCAGATTCTCCTTCTCCTTCACAAGGAGGGGCTTCGCTTCCTCAGGATCGGACGAAAACGACGTCGTCGTCATCGGCGGCGGCCCCGGCGGCTACGTCGCCGCCATCAAGGCCGCTCAGCTGGGCCTCAAGACCACCTGCATCGAGAAGCGCGGCACTCTCGGTGGTACCTGCCTCAACGTAGGCTGCATCCCTTCCAAGGTGCGTTTTTTTTTTTTACTGTCCCGATTAGGGTTTCTATCGCTGTCTCAACTTCGTTCTTGACCTCGTAACATTTTTTTTACTCTTTCGGGATCAGAGGGTCCCTGCGTTTTGTCGAATCTGACTTGGAACTTTGAATGTTTTGTTGATTGTCGTTTTTGTTCTAGTTTAGTTTTGATTTCAAGAGAGATTAGGAAAGCTGGGTTTTTGAGTTGTGAATTATAGGGGAGTGTGTGTACAAATATTTGGGCCTTTTTCGTTTTTTGGTTAATTGCTGATTATTGAGATGAATTGCTGTTTGGAAGAGAAAGTGCAAGTTGATGTAGAGAACTCGAACAATTTAAACATTGGTTTCTCTGTCTTCTTATTCTTCTTTTGTTTTATTTGGTTTGGTTTGGTTTTGGTTGGTTTTGTGTATGTTCAATTGTTGAATCAACATCCTTCCCTTTTAGCTCAGAGTTTAGTGCAAATATTGAATCCAATTTTCTGTTACTTTTCTTCTGTTATTTTGTGTTTTTGAGGGTTTGCATATTTGCCCCATTCTTATCCGTTAAGTTAGCTTGGTTTAAGGTATTATGAACCAGTGCTGCTCTGTAATCTAATGTGTTTCTAAGTTCTTGGTGGATTATTAACTGATGAGAGACTTTTATTCCTTACGTAAGTACGTTAAGCCCTTCCGTGCCGATCTTTACGAAATCATTGTATTGTGTGCTTTCTTATGTTTTAAATTTGTTGTCATAACCTTCATGATCTCCTCCATTTTATTTTATGTATTGTCAACATATGTGCTTCCATATAGTTTGAAAAAGAATAGTGAATATCTTTCCTCTAGCTAATGTTCTCATCAGGGTACCTCCATGTTTTTACTTCAGGCCCTCTTGCATTCTTCCCACATGTACCATGAGGCGAAACATGCATTTGCCAACCATGGAATCAAGTTTTCATCTGTTGAGGTTGATTTGCCGGCCATGTTGGCCCAGAAAGATAAAGCTGTTGGTAATCTTACCAAGGGTATTGAAGGTTTATTCAAGAAAAACAAGGTAAACTATGTCAAAGGATATGGCAAATTTGTTTCTCCATCTGAAGTCTCTGTGGACACCATTGAAGGTGGGAATACAGTTGTGAAAGGCAAGCATATTATAATCGCAACTGGTTCGGATGTGAAATCTCTCCCTGGTGTCACCATCGATGAAAAGAAAATTGTATCATCGACAGGAGCTCTTGCATTAACAGAAATCCCTAAGAGACTTGTGGTCATTGGGGCAGGGTATATTGGGCTAGAGATGGGCTCAGTCTGGGGCCGGCTTGGCTCTGAGATAACTGTTGTTGAGTTTGCACCGGATATTGTTCCAACAATGGATGGGGAAATCCGGAAGCAGTTTCAGCGTTCTCTTGAGAAGCAAGGAATGAAATTCATGCTGAAGACTAAGGTGGTAGGAGTTGATACTTCTGGGGATGGTGTGAAGCTGACCCTCGAGCCAGCAGCTGGTGGTGACCAGACCACACTTGAAGCTGATGTTGTTCTTGTATCTGCTGGTAGGACTCCATTCACCAATGGACTTGGGTTGGACAAGATAGGAGTTGAAACCGACAAAGTGGGAAGGATTTTGGTAAATGAAAGATTTGCCACAAACGTCTCTGGTGTTTATGCAATTGGAGATGTAATTCCAGGTCCAATGCTGGCACACAAGGCAGAAGAAGATGGAGTTGCTTGTGTTGAGTACATAGCGGGTAAGGTTGGCCATGTGGACTACGACAAAGTCCCAGGGGTTGTTTATACACACCCTGAGGTTGCATCTGTTGGGAAGACAGAGGAGCAGGTGAAGGAACTCGGTGTTGAGTACCGTGTTGGGAAGTTCCCTTTCATGGCTAATAGCAGGGCAAAGGCAATAGATAATGCTGAAGGATTGGTAAAGATATTGGCTGAAAAGGAAACAGACCAGATATTGGGAGTGCATATTATGGCACCTAATGCTGGAGAGCTCATTCATGAAGCAGCGATAGCTTTGCAGTACGGTGCAGCAAGCGAGGATATAGCACGTGTTTGCCATGCCCATCCGACGATGAGCGAGGCGGTGAAAGAAGCCGCAATGGCCACTTTCGACAAGCCCATTCACATTTGAAGAACCGGCTGCTATTTTATTCTTGTTTTTCAATTTTGTCTTGAGAATTTTAGGATGGGAGATTATACCATCACGTGTTAAAACAGATATAGGTGTTTAAATACAGTGAGCTAGTTATTTACTTCTAGCTGATATAAGAGGAGGAGTAATGGGGTTGTTTCAAATCCTTGTTGAATAATGCTTCTCTCAAACTGGGTGAAATATTGTAATTTTGACTTATTTGATCCTATAGCTTTTATTTGACTTAGGAGCAAAACTGTGGTGGTGAGTAATTCACATAAATTGATCTTCATCTTGTTAGTTTCTTCTTCTTCCCTCTTTGTTGCCCAAGATGTACACATTATGGATCAGAAAGACAATGGTGACAGTAGTAATTTTGTTGAGTATGTGCAGTGTAGAATCTGTACTACTAACAATAAGTTATATGTTGGGATTGGAGATAGATTAGTTCAATGACTAAAAGCAGAGATGTTTTCTTCTGGATTCTTGCTGCATTGAAACTAGCAAAGGTTGAGTTTTGAAGGAAAAAACTTTGCCACAATACTTCCTTCAAAATAGTTTATTTAAAAGCATGTATGCCTGAGGAGTTTTCGGAGACAGATTCTCAGGTAAGTTTCGCAATTTCTTTTTCCTTTTTGGAATTAACACCAAAAATGGTCATCTAAGATTACATCACATAAATACTTAATGAATAAAGAGTTTTATTAATCAAAATTAATTAAGAAGAAATCTAAAATATTGAGTAAGAATGCTTTAACTAGAATTATGGAGCACTCTGTTAAAGAGTACTCCTCCAAAAATTGGCGTATGCCGCTTTGAGTGGGGAACACACGGTATTCTTTAGTAAAAGGCGAAAGAATAGTTCGCTCTGTGTTCACCACACGGCTCCGTGCCTTTTCCGTAACTCAGCTCTTCGATTTTATATTGGAGTTTCTTGTTTTCCCTTTCTACTTCTTTCGATGTGGGCTTAAAGGTAGTTGATTCTCACACACGACCTTCTATGGTGCCTCGTTTATTGATTCAAGGACCTTTGAGGGCAATCATCTATGGTATTTGATCTTGTAATTGTACTTTGCATTGCACAGATTCTAGACGGTAACAGGAGAAATAAATTGAAGTACATGAGGGTGAAGAAAATTCACATGTGAAGTTTGATTTCTACATGACCAAGACAGGCTCGAAGTTCTACTTGAGGAGTACGTGTAGTTTAGTATTGTATCCTAATGACTATGATTATTAAGAAATGTGGTTGATGAGAAAGGGGTACTTCATAAAAAAAATATGCAGATTTTGAAGAAGTGAGTTTCAAGCTTACTGTTATTTGCAGCAAGCATAGTTTTATATACACTAAGATCAATCTATTTGGGGTTACATAGCATGAAGTTTTGAGGTAAGTTAGGTTACTACAACCAGCAAATTTGGAACAAACTTTAGTAAACTTAGCTGCAAGGGACTTGACTATAAATTTGTAATATATATTGCTAGTGAATAATCCATACTACTTCCACTCGGCAAATTTTTTATGTTTCATGTTATGCAATAGGGATGGAGTTTTAGAGATATACTTGCAATATTTTTTGTGCAAGCTTGAAATACTTGTTGAAGAGTGAAGGCTATTTTGCAAATCACAAATTGATGTACTCATACTTTTTTATTGATCGAAGGGTTTAGCCTAAATGGTTTCAATCAAACATCTCAAACTCTTTGGTTTTAGTTTATGCTTCTAGTACATTTTTTTGAATTATGTTGAGCTAACTATGCATTTAGCAGTTGATTAGTTCATCATATTAAACACATTAGGTCGAAATCCTATAATCGGCATAATCATCAATCAGTGTTATTTTCATCTAACTCAACTTTTTGATTTTTTCTTCAGTTCTATTTCAATTTTCATCATTTCTCCACTTCTATGAACTTAAAAGGGACTAATATGTCCATATGTTGCAATTGTAAATAATATTAAGATAAATTTTTTTTTTTAAAGAATACAATATTTATCTATAACATTATTAAAAAAATTTCGATTATTGGAATATTCATCATATCTAAAATATAAACTGAAGTGACGTGAAGTGACGCGATTAAGCGAGAATGAATCCCTAATTCCCTCTCATTTAACTATAGAGTTTAGTTTTTGTAAATTATGTCACACACATAATTTAATAAAAAAAATTTACATACAAAATTGAAGTAGAAAAGGTTAGTTTAGTGAAAACAAAAAAGTGATGATGGATCAAAACAAAATGTTTGTGTAGATAAAACAAGGAGAATGCTATTTGTACATACAACACTGCAATTCATCTATTTTTTATCCATTCAAAAGTTGACAACTTTTTTTTATGAGTCGAAAATGGGTGGATGAATATTTTGGTATGTAAAAGTATCATTTTCCATAAAACAATCATTTTATTTTATTATTTATTTAACACTAATGCTATGTTTGGATTTTCTCACCTTATCTGAGAGAACCCAAGGGAAGAAGAATCCATAGCAAAACAGAACAGAGCAGAGGAAGAAAGAAAGAAAGAGTAGCCATGGCTGCGTCTCTGGCTCAGCAGCTGAGCGGGCTGAGGTGGACCCCGCTCCCGGCCTCAACTTCGTCGTCACCGTCGAGGCTAACCCATCAGAAGCACCGCACTCGCACGGTGGTGTGTTCAGTGGCACTCTCCAATGCTCAGAACAGAGAGCGAATCAAGCTCAAGGAGCTCTTCCAAGAAGCCTATGAGCGGTGCCGCACTGCCCCCATGGAAGGCGTTTCCTTCACTATCGAACAGTTCACTGATGCTTTGGAGAAGTATGACTTCGATTCGGAGGTTGGCACCAAGGTGGGTTTCGCTTTCTTCTTCTTCTTCTTCTTCTTCTTCTTTTTTTTCATTTTCCCCCCTTTTCTTCGTTTTTACTCTGTTTCACACTCGAATGGAATATGTCACTCTGGTTGCATCAAGTTTTGAATTTGATTTGTGGGGTTTGTAGTTTTCGTTGAATTTGCTAATGGGTCACTTTGGTTTTTCTCGATTATTAGCTCGTTGTTTTGATAGAATTTCACCAGTAATTTTTGTGGGAAATGGAAAAAAGGGGTCTGGCTCTGAATTGAATTTGTTGGTTGTTTCTATGCTTAATTTCAGTAAGAATGTTCAGTTAATTTGTCCGCGGAAAATGCTAGTTGGTATATGAAGAAAACAAACGAGGTCACTGTTGTAGCCAATATTTTTCTGGGGTTATATATAGATATAGTTCTTTGAGGTTAGGATTTGAATAGGACCTGTTTACAGACATAGTCTATGTTAGGATATAAAGGCATTGTTTGATTGTTGCTGTTGAGTTCTTAAGGTAATTTGAATAGCTTGATAATGGTGGTTATTATTTCAGGTTAAGGGCACTGTATTTAGCACAGATGCCGGTGGAGCTTATGTTGACGTTACTGCAAAGTCCACGGCATTTTTGCCGCTGCAAGAGACATGCATCCACAAAATTAAGCACATAGAAGAAGCAGGCATATTTCCTGGCTTGAGAGAGGAATTTGTAATCATTGGTGAAAATGAAGCTGATGATAGCTTGGTCTTGAGTTTGAAGGCTGTCCAGTTTGATCTTGCATGGGAGCGCTGCAGACAACTCCAAGCAGAAGATGTTGTGGTCAAGGGAAAGGTGGGTTTTTTCCGGGAAACTCAACATTGGTCAAGATTTGGCACTATGAGTTTTCAGATCAAAATAGTTATGAAATCAAATTCTAGTAGTCTCTGTCAAGTAAAGATTTCAAAGTGAAGCAAAGCAAAAGCAGTTCTTCTTACCTTCACGAGTTAATTTATTTTATCTTTAATTATAATAATTGGTTCTTCCCCACATCCACCTCTCTCTTTCTCTTTCCTCACAAATGCACTTGTGTGGCAGATTGTTAATGGAAACAAAGGTGGACTAGTGGCTGAGGTGGAAGGCTTAAAGGGTTTTGTTCCATTCTCACAAATATCAACGGTTAGTTCTTGTCCTACTTTGAAATTTGTTGATTTGCAATTTTGCATCACACTGAAACTTGCTGTTTGGAAAGAATCCGTCTTATGTCCATCAAAAACGATTTAAGGGCTTTTGGTGGAATTCAAATCAGATGATTGTATGTGCCAGGGGAGAAAGTTCACATGACTGAGTCATGCAATTTTATCAATAGCACTTGTATGCGCCAACAAGTTCTAATATAGATTATTCCTTGTGGCTCAATAGTTTCT
Organism: Aeschynomene evenia; assembly: GCA_013621005.1. Classification (NCBI taxonomy): domain Eukaryota; kingdom Viridiplantae; phylum Streptophyta; class Magnoliopsida; order Fabales; family Fabaceae; genus Aeschynomene; species Aeschynomene evenia. The sequence goes on from CM024266.1 coordinate 6,388,114, forward strand.
TTCTATGTACATTTTTATATTTCATTTTGCACTCAGACTCGTTACCTTTTGTTTACTTTCTTATTAGAAATTGACTGGAGAAGAGCTTCTTGAGAAGGAGCTTCCCCTAAAGTTTGTGGAGGTGGATGAGGAACAGTCAAGACTTATACTGAGTCACCGGAAAGCTGTGGCCGACAGCCAGGGACAGCTGGGAATTGGATCAGTAGTGATTGGCATTGTTCAAAGCCTAAAACCATATGGTGCCTTCGTTGACATTGGTGGGATCAGTGGTCTCCTCCATGTCAGTCAGATCAGTCATGACCGTATAACTGATATCGCAACTGTTCTTCAACCGGGTGATACTCTGAAGGTAAACATATGATGAGTTTCACAGATAATTGCAGGTGTCTTATGGACTTAAAGTCATAAGTTCTCATTTATTCTTTGTTCAGGTGATGATCTTAAGTCATGACCGGGAAAGAGGCCGAGTAAGTCTTTCCACGAAGAAGCTGGAACCCACACCGGGAGATATGATTCGCAATCCAAAGCTTGTCTTTGAGAAGGTATGATTCAAAGAAAGGAATTCATGCTTTTGGCTTACTGCACATGTAAACTATAATTGTAGAATATCAATGACCTAAAGCTATCTAGAAATCATAGAAGAAGCCAAATTACCGAGTTTCTTTTTCATTCCATGTCATACTTCTTATCATCTCTCTTTGGTAAATCATCCACTCCATCACTTTCCATTATCATTATTATTTTTGAAAGTGAATTAACATGATTCATTCTGAATATGTTCTTATAGGCGGAGGAGATGGCGCAGACATTCAGACAGAGAATAGCGCAAGCGGAAGCCATGGCTCGTGCTGATATGCTTAGGTTCCAGCCAGAGGTATCTATCTATTCATTAATTATTTTATTTTTTTTCAAAATTATGAACTCAAATGAAAATGGGGCAGCAGCAAGGGATTAAAGGGCTCATTTAGGTATTCTGGAAACATTACTCATTTATCTGAGTTGGTATATATGGATTCTTACTATCAACAACTACAACTTCATTCTTTGAAATATGTAATTTGTGCATTTTTTAATAAATGTGAAACATATGTGATTGCATGCAGAGTGGATTAACTCTGAACAGTGATGGGATATTGGGACCACTTGGTTCAGACTTGCCTGCAGAGGGACTTGATTTGAGTGCGGTGCCCACTGCTGAAGAAGATTCATGATTGAGATTAGAGATTAGTGAGAGGCTTTCTTTTTTTAATCCTAATTTACATCTTGCTCTTAAGTTTGCTTGTAATACAAGTATTTGGGTGAGACTATGAACTTTTTGTTTGGATGTATTAATAATCTCCATGACAGCATAAGAATATATTCGCTTTTCTTGCACCTGTTTTACCAAACTATCCTCCTACAATTGACTTCTGTCAAACTCACACTAGTTCCCTACATAACGATTTAATTCAGCCAATGCATTATAGACTTATAGTAGTAAAGGCTATAATGTCTTCAATTTTTGTGTTCAAAGTACAGTCATTTCGTTTGGTTATTTATCAATAAAAATGAGAACAAAGATAAAATATTTATGTCACTTGACGAAAAAATGTCTTTTTTAACTCAAAATTCTGGAATAGAAGAAATATAAATTACTTTCTTATATGTTAACTAAACATAATATAAAAGGAATTGGGTCTTGCTTCATCCACTCACTCTATATCCTTGCAATCTAACTATCTTAATTGCTTTATAACCTTTGACGCTGATTTTTCAACTATACGAAAACGGAGTATGATAGAAACGTTGGTTTAGTTTCTTCTCTAATATAGTCCAAGCCATAAAAACGAACAAAAAGGGGATACAAAATTTTGGTACACACCACATCTACATGGAAAATGTACAACAAACTTATCAGCACTAGAAGGTACTTTTTTCCTTCATTCACCTTCGTAACTAAATCATATACAAGATCTGCTAACTTCCTTGTTTGGCAGTTTTCTTGCTTTTCTTTTGCTTCTGCTTCAACTGAGTTAGGCCTGCTGCCGATATCTTAACATTACCGATGATTGAGGCAACCAGCTCAGGATCAGTGCAGGCTTTCATCAACTCCTTCTCCCGGCTTGTCGCTTCCGGCATGTGGCTGAATAAGTTCATGGCAGTTTTTGCAGCTACACAATCAAAGGAGAACAATCATGGCAATGTCATGAAATAAGATAAGGGGACACATAAAGACCCTACCCATCAATAATGATGGAATAAAAACCTAGTTAGAATCTAGTTTATAGGACTTTCTTCTAATTGGTGATAGCCACAAAGTTTTAAGGAGAAACAAGGTAAATTGGTAATGTAAAATTAAATAAAATTTGATGGTATTACCTTTCCCTTTCTTCAGTGATCCAGGGATTATCTTCACCCGGTATTTGTAGGACTGAACTGCATTATAAGGACCACAAACAGGAACAGCATATAAGAGAATGTCATTAGGGAGTGGATTCCCTGTCAAGTAATCCACATCGTTTAGTTTTTCTTTCTCTTCTTCGCCTATTTCATTAATATCATCTTCTTCCATTGCCACCCTATCTTCTTGGGAAGTGTTAGTAGCACTTGCGTTAGGGTTTTCATCATCTATTTGCTCCTTACAATCCCGAGACAAGTGACCTGCCTTCTTACACTTGTAACAAATTTTCGGAGCATCTGCAGGAGCTGCCAGAATTGACATTTTAATACAATAAACAAGATAAAAACAGCTGCAATAATTGTCGCATAAAATATGTTGTGTTTGGACAGTGGAACTAAGATCACCATGATCTTCTAATAGATTTGAGGTAGTGACCAGTCTTGATTATAAAACATTTTGAGGGCAACAAATCAAGCTGGTTCATGAACGGTGAACCTATTAACTTGCTTCATAAGCCAGTTCGGCTTAACCTGGCTCATTTAGCTAAATGATTTGAGCTGAGTCAAGCTGAGAAGTTCATAAGCTTTATTTGCACCAAGCTTCAGCCAAACCAAGTGGTTTATACCGAATTTGAACTGAACTTGAAGGCAACCCAACTTTAATCAAAGCAAAAGTCTCAGGCTCTCAGCTAAGCTCAACTCATATTCAGCAATACTGGTGATGAAACTTTGGAAAGGCTTACCACTTCCAGGTTTTTTCCCTTTGTCTGACACATCATCTCTACTTTCCGTCTCTTCCTTCTTGTTTGACTTTCCAGAAGACTACAAATACACTCACAAAAAACCAGCATTAGTGTTGAATTAAATCAAGAGGGAATTAATACCAGAGAAAATAAGAAGCATGCAAGAAATACTTGGAAACAGTAATTTGTTACCGAGAGTGTCCATCACATGATTTTTAAAATACTTTTTGATTTATTCGAAGGCTATTTTTTGGGAAGGTTTAGGTGATTAAATTTCACATCAAATGACACATGTATTCATTGTACTTAAGGAACTCACAGCCAATAATGCCATCCGGATGCTCCTTTCTTCCTCATCTTGATCAGCATACTTCTCCTTTATCTTCTTGAGTTTCCCCTTCTGACCACGGCTGATCTTTTGACCACCTGTTTTTGAATTTTGAACTTCTTTTGCAGGCAGATTAATAGAAACATCAGTAACTTTTGATTTGTCCTTTCCAGGTTGAACATTTGAATCTGCTTCACCATCTTTCTGTTCTTTTTTAAGTTTTCTTCTCTCTGCCTTTGATATATAAGGTTTATCCCTTACTGAAGCTTTGCTCTCCTCTTCAACGTGATGCTCACTGCCAAAATCAATCTTAGAATTCTCAACTCCATAGTTCGTATTTGATTTAGCAACAGATCCAAGTCCCAGAGCACGATCAAGAAGTTCCTCAAGTTGAGGGCTGACAGATGCTAAGCCATTTCCACTAATATCAGATAACTTCCCCTCATCAACCAAAGACATCGTACTTGTCGCTTTTTCTGGCAAATCATTTGAAACTGTGGCTGCAGAATTGATAGTAATCAAACTAGTTTGAGATGAATCTGCAGTAAAGCTTTCTGGTAGGGGGTTGTGTGAATCTGCAGACAAACTGCCATTCCTTTCCGAGTCTGCAGCAGAATTTGTATCAGTGACATCCTTCTCAGACTCTGAATCAGATTTCTCTTCAATTGTACCAGCTTCTTCATAATCATCCACAGCTTCCTCCTCTCCTCTTACTCTTCTTTCATTAATATGTGATCCCAAGGAACTCTCATCCAAACGAAATAGCATGCCAAAACCCATGATAAGAGGGTGTGGAGGAAGAAAATTTTTCTTTCCCCGGATCATGAAACTCCCAACTGTCAGATATTCCCCTGTAGGAGCAGTTTTACTAACCTGATGAGGATAAACCCACCAAGCACTAGTAACAATTTTTGAATCCCATGCCTGGCTGTGGCATACCTACATTGCCAAATGATATGCAGGTGAAAATGTCTATCATTTGATTGTCATAGTTCCTAAAAATGAAACGAGACAAATAAAGTAAATTCAAATGGAGCAGGGTATGGGCAGCTGTTTAACATACCGTGAAACATCCTGCTTGGTTTAGGGTCAGAGGTGGAACTGGTTGCTCAGGCCTGTGATTCTTGATAACTGTACTAGAAGCTCCGTGCAGCTCAGCATGCACATACCTATTGCATAATCAAATCAACATAAAGTGAGAGAATCAGATATCAAATCATACTTGAAATAAAACAAGTTTGTGTGTTTCAATGTGGTGTAAAATCATTATTTATTTCTGAATCATGATTACTTTCCCATACTCAATAACTCCTTATGTCAATGTTTAAACTTTAGCCGTTAAGCACTAAGGTAGATGCAACATTAAAATACTCACAGATCTCCTTTTGACATATAACGCTTCACTATCATCTCATTTTGTTGGGCATCACGTCCACTGATGACCAAATAGTTCTCACTGCTAATGAACCAATTGAATTTCTCAAACCAGTGAACTTTGCGCATATGTGAAATTGTAGCAACTGTTTTTTCCTGGAAATAAATTTGTTAAAAAACTAAATCAGAAAATCACATAAGCAAACAATATAAAGCAATGAAGATTGAATCACTTGAAAAAGAATATCAGACTATTAGCTTGAATGTCATGATGTTCTATTTATTCATTCAGTGCTAAAATGCCTGTCTACTTATGCATTTATTTTTGGGTGAGACGAAGAACCCTGTTAAGATTAAGACTTAAGAATGAGGCATCCTCCAAAGATAACAGAAAACGATCAAAGAAGGAAAGCACAAAGGAGCCCTTAAAAGTAACCATTTGCCGAATAGCAGAAAGAGGCCAACAGGACATTATAACCCTATAACCATTGCATGGCTAACTTACATTAAAAAAAAAATTATAAGGAGATTTTTTTAGAGGGAGAAAAACACCCAAATAGAATAGAGAAAGAAACAGAACGAGAGCTAAAGAAAAGAAACCCTCCTACCAAAAAACAACAGTAAAAGAAATAAAGAATAAATCATAGATATGAAAAATGATGGGAATTCCAAGTAGTATGATCTTGTAACAGAATTTTTCTAATGATCAGCAAAAACTTAATCCAAACCTATATGCTGTTCCAGACTTCCACAAATAGAATTAGAAACCCAATTAAGCAACCAATTTGAAATGCACTAGAGCACCACAAATGTAACATGATAACGCTTTCTTGTACCCAATAAATCCCTTATATGTTGAGAAGATATGAATTCTTCCAAACTAAATTCTGTTTTTGTTCCTCTCCCATAACCAACAACCACCGATTTATTTTTCACCCAGTTTCTTCTTTTGATCTATGTATACAATGATATGATAACCAACAAATAAGATGCAATTTACACAGTAAACTAAAGATCTGCAAATCCAATTTCAAACCACCTGATTAAGCTGCAGGCGAGTCTTTTTCTCTGCAGCTTTAAATGCCTTTTCATGTGCAGTTATTGTCTTTCCCTGTTTGCTCTCCTGCTTTTTCTTCAATTCATACCACCTCCGAGCATTGGCATGAGCAGAGAGAGCTAAATCAACTTCAACCTAGAAAACAAATATAATGCGGTTACTAATGTTATAAGTTGAAGGTTATAACTTATAAAAACATCAACAAATCCTATAAGCTTGATGTTCCTTCAATCAAATTTGGTTATTGACATACACAAGCCTATAAGATAGGATATAAGGTAATAAAATCCATGTGTGATGTTCCTTCAGTCAATACTTCTTCTCTTATCAGAAATAAATAAATGAATAACAACCTTATCCACAGGAAGTGTCTTCTCGTCATCATCCATTTCATCAAGATTGTTGCCCAACAGTAAAGTCATACAATTCCTCTCAAGATGAAGCTTGTCAATGATACTAGCGACAGGGTTTCCAGCTTTCTTTTCTTCCTTCACCATCCGAGCAAGGTCATCCCAGTTCATACCCTTTGCAAGAGCTACACGAACAGCTAATATAGCAGCATCCACATCTTCTAAGTTGTATTCTATCAATTCTGCCATCTTAACACAGTGATCAGCTTCTTTCCTCAATGTTTGCACTCGATTTTCCTACCAAAAGAAATGAGATACAGTTTTTGTGACATGTCAGCACAACACTATCAAGCATCAACAACCAACAATACTGGAACAACAAGTATTTCCTTAATTCAGATGAATACTTTAGGATTAGTATATTTAGATGCAAACAAAAATGAAAGGGAAACATAATGTGGACGAAGTTATCTCATGCTATTAAGCTGAATCATAAATGACTCTTATAATTTATAGATTGTAGCAGCATTCATACATACATTCACATAAGATTATACAAATGACTTTGAATAGAAAGCAATAAGAAAAAGTAGCATGTTAGAGAAAAACAGATTATAAACCAAGTTCTGTTGTTTTATTACAATAAATGAAAGATATAGACAAATTTATACAATTTCTATTGTTTTATTGCAATAGATGAAAGATAAAAACAAAAAGTACTAATGACATATGCCAAATTTGGAGTACACAGAGATGTAACAACAGTAGTTAAAATTACAAAGGCATCCAAGAACATGATGATATTGGACAGAAAGATAGAGCATCAACATATAGAATAGTGAAATGTAAAAATGAAAAAGATATAAAAAAATACCCAATATGAGTCAGAAGAGAAGATATCCAGCCTAAACTATTTTGAACAGAATTCAGTTGCCTTTCCAATCATATATGTAATCTCTCTCTCTCTCTCTCTCCCTCTCTCTGTGTCCGTCTTTTTTTTCTCTCTCGATCTAATCCAGTCACATAAGTTTTACTATAGTCTAGGTATGGGCACCAACCTGATCTTGCCGTATTTTATTTAGCTTCTGAGCAGCTGAGTTTTCTTTGGCTTTCTGCTGTTGTTCAGACCTTTGACTCTCAATTTTACTATAGAACTCATCCAAGGAAGCATCAAATGTCTCAAACTTTGTATAATCCCTTGACTTGAACTGGTTGAGTAATATTGGGCAGAACTCATCATACATCTGCATCAAAAGATAAGGTACATACTAAATACCACAAAACCATTTGAGTATCAAACTAGTCCCTTATTCCCTTCCATGCCTACAATGCCAAAAAAATTATAGAGAAGCTGAAAATAACCTGGCTAGCACTTTGTAGTTGAGACATGGAAGAATCCTTCCCCAAATTTCTGTTCTGCATCAAAATGTATCCTTCAGGAACTATTTCACCCGAAATAACATCCAACATCCAATCTTCAAACTTCGCAACAGCTTGGACCAAAGCCTGAAGAGTAGCATTGTCCCACGTCTTATCTTTGGGAACTTTTGTATTGGGGATAAGCCCAGCATCCAATATTATATGTTCAGAAAGGGCAGGTCCATATCCAAGTGCCTCCCCAAGGACACTTTTCAATGTGGCAGATGACTTCCCACCTTTACGGGCTCCTTGCTTCTCTCTTGCCACGTTCGAACCATCAACTTCATTTCCTTTAACCTTAACAGCCTCATCGTTATCGTCTTCCTTAGAAGTCATTAAGGCTGTGTGCAACTTTTCAGTAGTAGTTCGCTCAAAAACTCGACAACTTTCTATCGGATAACGATGGCGTGACATGATTGCTAGACCTTTATCGTCATCCCTGTATTTGATGAATTGCTTTTATTCCAAGTAATATAAAGTCGGTTTACAAAGCAAATGCATTCTGATATTAAAGTAGAACAATGTTAACTATTCCAATTTCCAAAAGCAAGATCATCCCTAACATTTAGCAGATTTTCTTTTTTGGGATATAAAAGCTACATATGAAATCAATATGCTATAACAGTTTCCTGATACTCCACAACTGTACTTGCTCTCTCATCACATACTTTTATTAAAAAATCCTACCACTCTTAAGCTACTGAAATGCATGTGACCTGCATTCAAATTTTCATTTGTGTATTTATGCCTCATAGTTGATACTTCATAATATATAGTAGGTATAGGCTCAAATTGAAATTAGTTCCCACAAGACAAAAAAGGACTAACCTGTGGGATCTGAGCAGAGTCATGACAGTGAAATTAGAATCAGTGAGGAGGATGTTCCCTTGGGCATACAGCTCCAATATAACATAGTTTGCATTCTCTCCCAATCCAAATTGAAATAGAATAATCTGCTCCACAGCAACAATTTAACGGGAAAAAAAATATTACAGTAAATTTCTAGAAAATAATTTTAAAAAAAATTGAAACTGAAAATAAATGCATGTTACCCGATCGTAGCCAAGTTGCCTAACAACCTCAAGCCTCCTAGTCCTAATATGCTTCCTCAATTTGAGAGTAAAACCAGAAGGTGTATTGCTTTTATCACTATATTAACAAACAATGATATAAAAAAAAAAAAAAAACACCAAAAACAATCTAATCAACACAATAATTCTAAGAAAATGGTGAAATATTAGGACGCGATGTGATTATTACGAAATTATTATTACCGCATATACACAGTGGTGTGCAATCTAACGCCGCTCTCCATGAGCAAAAGAACCTTCTCGCTCTCTCCAGATTCCGAGACTCCGCTACTGTTCATCAGCTTGAAAACATACGTCTGCAGAAAAGAACAATAAAAATGGATAAATAAATTGAAAAATGATCGATTAAGAGTTGAAGGAAATATGAATTAGAAGGATAGAAGAAGGCGAACCTTGGGAGAGAGGTCGTAGACATTGGAGCAACGCATTCCGATTAAGCGACGGAGACATTTGACCTCTGCGGCCACATCGGCAGTGTTCATGCGCACCTTCACCATCCTTCTTCTTCTTCTTCTTCTGTCTCTGTGAGAAGGTTTTGGGAGTCGTTAGGGTTTGGTGAATGAGGAGAGATAGAGGAGTGACTATGGGAGCTGAACGGTGTTATTCGAACAATGCAAAAAAAATGTCTGAATGATCAGTGTGCACTGTCTCTATTCGCAAGAAGGTAGACGAAGAACGAAAAGAAAGAAAAACAAGAACACTTGAAACGTCGTCGTGTCGTATTTGTGATCAAACAAGATATTGTCTGGTGCTGCCAGCCTGCCACCAGTCGCTGGGCCTAGGCCCAAGTGCCAACAAGATAGCTGCGGCCCATCACCGTTACTTAAAATTAAATCATAAAAAATTATTTCAATATATTATTATCAGTTTTAAATTTTTTCAGGTTTAAATATTTCTTAGTTCTTGGTGAATTTTTGTTTTAATTCCTCTATTTTAGCTATGAGTAATGTTACATGTACATCACAAAATCAGCCACTATATGCAATAATTCAACTTTTAAAAATTGTTAATTCAACTTTTAAAAATATTGGATTAATATATAATATTAAAAGTTGAATTAATAGTTTTAATAAGTTGAATTATTACATATGATAACTAATGATAACTGATTTTGTAATATATGATTTTGTAATATATAATGAACATTTCTCTTTTAGCTATCAATTGTTTGTGGTGACATTTATGACAATTAAAAGATTATTAAATTTAACCAAAAAAATTATCAAATATTGGTTAAATTAATCTATTGATTCCTGACATAAGTACAATCATCCAAATGGGACACAATATCCTTTTCAACTTATGATTAAATTTCACAAGATCCTGCCATAATTATGTCTGTGCATGTGAAAGTAGAACTCAGCATTTATCTAAACAGCTCTTTATAGAGTCTCAAAATCTGACAATGAATCAATCATGCTTATACATATAAACTTACCCCTCCCCCCTTTTATATCCCATGCCCAAAAGGACGTTTAGTTTCTTTCTTTGAATAACTCCTAAGTAGATTCCTTAGTTATGACACAAAAACAATAATCAAGCAATTTAATTCCATCTTGTTCAACATTAAAAAAAAAATTCATTATTTCTGGACAATCTCATATAGTAGCAGAGTGGGGATAGGAACATGCAAGTATAGTTCCTGGGATCATTTCTTCCCATAAAAGCATTACAAATATCCTAGTCATACATTTTAATGATCGAGCAATAAATAATCCTGCCAAAACGCACATTATAGAAAATCAATTGATAATTCAGATATATTTACATTTGAATACATTGACAAACATGATGAATATGAATATATGTACATGACATTTCTATACTCAGTTCTCACAAATCTGATTATATTTGTTGCCTTTCTGTGCTGGCTCTGCTCTGATCTTAAAGTTGTTCTCTGCTAGAGTGGAACCTAACAATGTGGTAAATTGCAGTGCCTCCTTTAATTTTTAACTCAAGTCGAAGCCAGCACCAGCACTTATAGCGTAAAGCAATTTGGTTTCCAGTTGCTCCTTACTGCATTGGAATATAATGAAGTATTTGTCAAGGAAAATGGCAAATGAAACTATTGCAAAAATATAATAAAAAAGAGTAGGAACTAGGAAGCAAGAATAACAATACCAAAAAAACATAAAAAAATAGCTAATATGAAATCCGAACTACCATATCAAGATCTATATACAACAATAAGCTTTATCCCACTATTGGGGTCAGCTATATGAATTAAACGACGTCATTGCACCATGTTGTAAATCATGTTTGGGTTTAGCTCATTAACATTAACCCTCAAACCCTCCTTGATAACCCCTTTTATTGTCTCATTTGACACCATACTCAAACTATACGGAAGTGTTGCTTCCAGGCAACAACCTAGCTTTAGCATAATTTAGTATTAGATCTATGCTAAAGGATTTGACAAAGTTTTACGTTGACTGTCAAGATATCTCTCTCTCTCTCTCTCTCTCTCTATATATATATATATAGAGAGAGAGAGAGAGAGACAATAAGAATTGATGGCTCTCCTTTTGGGGGCTCAAAAACTCTCAACTTTCAGTGCTAATAACTGACAACTGTTACATTCCTAATCATAAGGATATAGCACAATCACATCATTTGGTAGTTATCATAATAGTCTATATCGATATATTGAGCATATTTAATTAAAAAATATATTTCATACATCAGCATCCAAGATGCCACATAAGGGTAGGTTTCCAGTATAGGCCCAGTTTCTATATCTTCAATTCTTGCCTTTCTTGAGTTCCAAAAAAGTGAGTATAAAAACAAATTTTCATGCTCTAAATGCAAATTGTGATGACAAGATCGCAGTACGACAAACCTGCTATAAGGAGGAATCTTTAGCAAATTCATACAAGTAGCTGCTGTTGGTAATCTGTTTAGAGCTTCATCACCACCAGCCCTGTAAAAGAGATATAAATTAATTCCAATGTGTAATTCTTGAGTTGAGTGTATACAATACACAGAAATTAGTGAATATGTGAACAATTTCAAGTCAAATACAATAGAATTTTAAAGCATTCACCTTTGTATGCAAAACAAAGGTTCAAGATATCGGAATCCAAGCAATGGTCCCCGAGAGCAACCTGTCACAAACCTGTAAAGATATAAATTTGTTATCCACACTAAGATATGCCATGCAAAAGAGCCATTAAATATTATAACTATGTATATCTCTTACTTCAAGAATTTTTTCTTGTTTTCCAATGAAAAGCCTTTCAGAACTTCCCAGAACATCTCAATCACATAATGCTCCTGTCATGAAATACCATAAGTGAGAAGTCGTGAGTCAATTAGAATAGCGTTATAGACGTAAGGGCTTGTTGCCCTTTTCTCATCATGAAATGAAACACAGAAACCCTGCAATGATATTTAGACTGGATTGCATAAGAACAAACATAAACTACAACCTTACTTTGTATAGAAAAAGTTTAATTTAGGGAGGAAAAAGGGAAGTAGAATTAGGGGGAGAATAAGATATCATCCAAATAAGAACTGGACCAAATTACAGAAAATCATATTTTGAGTATGTATTTCCTTCCCTGCTATTGTTCTCAGAATATATCAATACTCACGGGGCAGGTCTTACAGTCAAATTGTTTCTTCTGTTCACTTAATGTGTTATAATCCTACACTTATTATCCCTTTCTATAATCTAGGAATACTGGCTAATCCACAATAGTTGAACTGTGGAAGAGAGCTTACGCTATGATAACCTCCCGCATAGTTTGTATGCAGCCGCAGATCATCAATATCCAAGCTGTCAAGTGAACCTGATATCAGAAGCTGTGGAAAACAATGTTAAGCAACTTCGGTAATAAATCCAAGACGACACAACTAATGATGCAAAACTGAAAAAATAAATAAAATAATTGAAAACCTATCGAAGATTAAACCCATAAAATTTGCCACTAAAAAATACAGCAAAAGTCACCACATTATTGAAGTTCAGAGTCAGAAAATTAGTCCAAATTAGCAAATCAACTCTTTCGGCTAGCTTATATGTACAAGACGTTTGATAGAAGAAAGTGTGGCTGTTAGCTATAGCACAAATTATATTGCTCGCAATGCTTCGTAAACCGTTTTCAAAGTAAATTACAAAGCCAGTAATTAGAGATACTATTTGTGACAAAATGAAGAATTAAAAAAACAAAGGGAAGAAGGAAGAAAGGAACAAGTCAAAACTTAAATTGGGTATTCAATATATTCAAGGAATGTGTTAAGTACCAAAGGAAAGTGGGGAACCACACCTTAAAAGCTAGCTATTAAGGTGGGAGAACCACTCTCCTTATATACAACATTAAGTATCTCATACTACTCAATGTGGGACTTGGACATCCCATACTACCCAAACCCCTAACAGAATGCAGCAATGGTAAGAGCATACTGAACAATTGTTGATCATCAAGACTAACATGCAAGAGCATATGTTAAATATTACGAAAGAAAAATAGCTTATCATGCTAAAAGTGGATCAGATTATGAGAAAACCTGAAGTTCATGCTCATTAAACATATCAATCCAATCCTTCTGAATAAGTTGCTGAAATCCTCTTAGGAAATGAGAACTTTGTTGACGTATCTGAAATTATTAGTTTTGTTATGTAATGGAAACAATTACACAAATTCATTGGTAAAAAGGCAGTGCACTTGAAATTAAAACAAATTAACTATACCTGAAAGTTCAAGCGATGATTGGCTACAAGATGGATGAAAGTAATGACATTCTCATTAGTGACACGTATATTTTTTCCCCCTGGAAGCAGCTCCTCTTCAGTTTGCTCTCCATACTCATTGTTTACTATAACAAAGTATAGTTCCAACTCCGAAATGTCTCCCTCATAATGCTGTTACCCAAAATAGAAAAGGGAAAAACTGAGGCACTCAATAAAATAGAGGATTTCCACAAGAAATCTATCACCTGTTACCAGACTACACGTGTTACAAAGCCCACCTCACCCTGAGGTCTAATCAAAGACCATATAGCAATGTCTGACTTACGAGTCGTTTCTTTTTTCTTTTTTGTCAAGAGAGGGTAATTTCAAGGATGAATAAGAAGAGTAGGAAACAAAATAATCCTTAAGATATGTGACTCATTTTAGAAGATGTCTTTAACTCTTTAGGAAGTAGAATATTCTAAACTTTATCCAACAATTAGTAGTTTTATTTTTTAACTGTATAAACTTTACTCCGTATCCCTATGGCATACCAATCTATATTACAATTTTCTGCATGAATTATACATGGTTATAGTTTCTCATTACCTTGTATCTATGAAAGTAGGACCATGATCCATTAATTTATATTCTTTGAAATCCTTCCTGGTTAAGTAATCAGTAGATTAACTCCCGATCAGAAGAGATTTTATTAAGATATCCATCTTGTTCTTGTCTATTACATATGTTAAAAGTTAAATAAAAGTCAACGTCCCTTTTTGGTCTTCCAAATATGAAAATCACTCCTCTATTCACAAATACAATAAACTTGTCCTCCAATGTCATTTTATGCTGTCATATAGGTACTATAAGTGCCAGCAAATCATCCATCAAAAGGTCGACACTTGGCACTGATGGACAAAATTGATGTCACCAGTAAATGGAGGACTATCATTGATGATACTTACATCTTTGGAGAACCTAAATGGACAGTTACTCTTAAAAGAGTTAGAGGTTTCTCAGGAATGAAGCAGATGCAAGGAAACAAAAACCAAAGTAGTTTACTGGAAGGAAGAAAAAAAAAACTGAAGAAGTAATATTACCTTTAGAAATATAAGGTGACGATATAATTCTGGGTCCAAGGAAGGTAAGTCATTCAAATAGTTGTGTCTGATATAAGGAAAATAAAAGGTGTAAGCCAGAAGGAAGTACATCAATCATCTTATAGCGTGCTAATTTCTAATCAAACATGTAAAAAGACTTCTACAATGAGAGAGAAAATTCGCTTGCTACAATCATTTTTGGAAAATATTTAATCTACTAAGGCACAGAAATAAACTTCTATAAGGATTGCACATTGCCAATTCATTTTGAGAAATACAATGATATATACCACCAACCAGGCAACCACACATTTCAAGACGAAACCAAATCCAATTTGTAGGATTTGAGCATTGAACAGCATTCACTTAAATGAAGAACTATCTAAAGCAAATAAAAGGCACTTCAGTCTTACTTTTGTTTCAATTTGCTCAGAAAGAATGTAGCAAATGGTAAATCAACCAGAATTCCTTCAAACATAGCCTGCAAGTGTAATTTGTACATGTGAAGTTTCAACCAAGCACAATCAATATAGAAAACATATTGATCCATGAATAATAATAATCATAACAATAAAAGGATGCATGCCAATCAAATCAAACTATGTGACAAAAATGATAGAATAGAATGAAGTAGCAGAGTCAACAACAATGCAGGGCCCCACCTACAAGGGACAAAGGGGAAATCGAAACAAAAACATACCTTAGCAAGAAGTATACCAAGAAAGTGGAAAAACTGTAGATGTTGTTCATGAATCATTCCAGATCCAGGATTAGGATAAAGCAGGTGATCCGCTGTTTCCTGGATGCATAGACATTCAGTATTCCAAAAACCAATAGACCACGAGGTAAAAAAAATAAGGATATAAAGGAAGGAGTATAAACAGAACAACATTCTATCAGACATTATGTGTGTATGTTACTCACTCCCAAGACAGATAAAACAGCTTGGTTGTAAAAGAGAATGGAATATAAATGCAGAAACAGAAAGAAAAAAAAAACAAGATGGAGCACTATAGCAGCCTCTCTCTCTCTCAAGACTAGTCCAAGTATTTGCCTACATGCCTACTGCCTCCCCTCCCATAGAAATAGTGTGCACCCCCTCCAAGAATCTCCTAGAATCTCTTTTCCCACTAAATGACCTGCTGATTTAGCAGGTTGTTACACAATAATGAGCCCTTCATTCTCTCTCATCTCACACACCTAACAATTAAAACTAAGGCCCAAAATACAAATGGCCAGGTATGTAGCGATATATTTCAAAGATTAAGAAAACTACTGTAAATTTTACGTACTCACTTTAATGCTATTTCATACTTCAACCTCTAATGCTCCACACACCCATTATAACCCCTTGTAACCATATTTTCACACATGAATACATCAATAGGCTTCAATTTGGTGCTTAAGCTAGGCTACGGTGTTGAAACTTGAAAGTCATATCAGAATGTCAAGGATCTATTATCCTGAAAGCTTAAGCTATTTGGTAGAGGGTCGTGGTTGTGGATGGCTTTTATATATCTTTAACAATTACCACAAATAGACAATAGCACAATATTCGTATGACCTTAAATAATCCGTATTGCACATCAAACGCTGCACGTGTTATGTTCTCCATGAAATCTTTGAATATTCCACCTCCATCGATTCCAGCCTCCTCAACTCCAAATTCATTGACAAAGGTCACACGTACCTGAAAATTATAAAGGAATGATGATTTACCCCAAAGTCTAGGAAATCAGGAAATCTTCAATGAATGTGAGGATAGGCCTAAGAAAAGAACATTACTGATCCTCGAAGATCATCTTCTGACAATTGACTCATTTGATTGTAAGCATCTTCCAAAATATGATCTCGTCTTATTCTGAATCGACTTCTAGTAAATACATGTTGAGATCCATGTCTTTGCCGAACAGCAGCTAGTTGAGACTGATGAAACAATAAATAGGTTATAGTCAAGTATATGAAACACAGAAGGGACAAATTAAATCACGTATATGATCCGTTGTAAATTCATGATCCAAAATTAATCCATAGCTAAAGCATTAAGCAAATCAACATTCAGCAAGATTCTTACAGTGAATATTTGAGCCCTGCTTGTAAATGGTATCAGCAAAGCAGCTTGCTTCAAAACTTCATTTGCTCTTGTATTTTCTATTACAGCCTGGGGAGAAAGACAAATTATGTTTTCAATCATATTATTATTTACCTTAAATTTCAATAGTGGTAAGCAGAGACACTACCTGAGAGATAAAGGATTCATTCACCCCATCAGCATGGAAGTCAGTGGGGGATGTAAACTCTCGTCGATTGTTCCAATCCTGAAGCTATCAGAAGAAATTCAAAAGGAGAGTTAGGAAAAAAAGATAAACACAATATATGTAAAAAGGTTATTGGTGGCAAATGCATACAGATGCCTCTTCGGGGATCAGATACCAAGAATCTCATAGTATGAATAGAAATTAGAACAATTAGGAAAAACTCAATATCGTTCTTTTTAATAGAAAAAACAAATACAAGGAAGGAGTGAAAGTACAACTACACAGAACATAAGATATCTGTTAAAATGGAATAAGAAGATAGAAAGATAAAATAAAAGAGGAAGAATAAAAGATGCAGTGATGTTGTCCAGTCTCTCCCCAAATTAGAAATAAACACTCCCTTTAAATAGCAAAGCACCATATAAACCCTAAATATATATTAATTGCGAAGTCAGGCACTAAGAGATGCCCATAAAGATACACAATATAATATGATAATAGTCTCTAAGTCTAAGGGAAAGGAAACATGAAGCTAGAGATACATTAACAACTAACAATGATTATTCCTAAAGTTATACCTGGGAGAGGAGCTCAGAGACTACATTGCTAACCCTCTGTTGGATGGCTTCTATAGACTGCCTTTTGCTAGCTGTGCTAGCAGGAACAGATTTTACCGAATTAGCAGATGATGTGTGATTCACCCATAGTAGCTGCCACAGAACCTGCAGAAGCAGCAAATTTAACTTGAATTAACTGAAAAGTCAAGTAGTTTAATTTGTATGGTGCATATTTGGGAAAACCTAAGGCAGCTTTTCCATATATCTGCCAAGATAACTATTATACCATTATGCAACATACACCAGTTCTTCAGACTTAGATATACACGTGGGCATAAAACCTTACAAAGATTCAACACATATTATTTGGATCTTGCTTTATGATCCATGGGTATTCCTAAATTGTTGCCATACCTGAACATATCTACTAACAGCCCTTGTTGGGTACATATGGCCTGTGGGCACATAGCTAACACCCATTCATTGCTCAAGTACACTTCAGTCCATAGAAAACTCCTAGTTTTCATACTCAGCAGTTTGATTTTCTACTAAATGAAACAAATTGCTACATCACTTTCTTCAAAACTTGTGCGTTCTTTCAATATTATTTATTTAGAACTTCAGGAAAACTGTACTTATGGTATAACTAATATCCTGTTGTATCAGTACTCTATATTTTAGTTGTTTTGCCATGCCCCTAGCAGTACAGGTTCTAGTAACTATCCATGCAACCCTTGCCCTAGGTTCAAGAATGAAAAACTTCCACTCAACAACCCACCAATGAAAATTTTTTTCCTAAGGATTACGCAGTTCAACCTCAAAACTCAATAATTTCAATTTAAATTTTAAAATATAATCTATAACAAAATGTTACCTGTTTCAACATAATAATGAGGCTTCTAATATCCTTCAGGGATAGTGGTTTCTCCTGCTCATAGAATTGCTCATTATCAACTATCATGAGCATATGCCTGATAAAAGAAAACTGGATTAGGGTGTACTCGATTTACCCCAAGCTCAAACTAATATATGTTTAGAATTAAAAAACTGAGTTTCAACAACAATGGACAGTTGAACACATAGAGTCATAGACAAAATAGTTGATGAATCAATATATAATCATTTATTAAACTAGTGAGCAGTGCAAAAGAAACTTACTTGTAGACAGGACAGAATATAGCCAGAGGTAACAGCCAACCAGGTGAATCACCTGAGAGGTATGATAACCGCTCTGACAAAGACAACCATTTTTTATTCTCATGGCACCGCTTCATAAAACTCCAAAGAATGGGAACAAGTTCAGTTCTGTAGGCAAGTACAGTCACTATCCTTTCAAGTGGAAATGTGTTGAAAGTAACATATAGAAACCCACAGACTGCACCAACAGCTGCAACCTCCTGATCATCTGGCCCATAATCTGAACCATTGACACATGAAATATCTCTAAATAATATATTTGTCTGCACAAGTCAAGAAGTCACTATTCTCCATCAATTTTTCCAAATAAATGTTAAAAGAAAGTGTCCAATGACACTCTAGATACAGATGTTATTTGCAAGATAGCATACCAGTTGCAAAAGGAGGCGAGTATCTATGGCATTGCGAATTTGTTGCTCCAGTTTCCTATCCAAAGCTACTTCCATAATTACATCATCACCAGTTATATCATCCTCAGCAATCATAGAATCTGAAATTAACACTCACCAAGTTAAGAACAAATGTTAACCATCTCATCTCATTTTTCATAAAATAACAAGGTATTCAGGCTACACTATATCATGTTCCAATCAAATTCACAATTGATAGCTCGCTTCTTTTTGTATAGAAAGATAACTATTCTCTTATAGAAAATTTAGTTTTGGTTACTTGGAGAACAACAGGTACGTCTTGCCCCTTTGGAGCAGTTTCGCATCATTCCCTTCAAAAGATTTTGCAGGTATCAAGGCTGTGATGTTATGGCAGTGTGTAAGCTTAGTAGCTCCTTTGAGTATTTGGCTGGAGTGGACTTCCTGTAACTTCAAGGTGTTCTATTGGTTCTCTGCCATGGTTGTTACTTATTTCAAGGGGGCTTGGATATGCAAAGATATTGGACTGCTTCTTGTGTTTTTGAGACATTTAGAGTCACTGTTCTATTTTATATTTCTCTTTTTGAAGGACTGCTGATCCTCCCACTAAATGTATCTGCCTTCTTTCTTCCTAATATTTTATAAGTTAAATCTTTCATCCAGTAAAAAAAAAGCATATGGTATTGTTTAATCAAAATAAAAAGAGAATATTTAATCAAAATAACTGAGCAATTAGATAGCATACTTTCTCTACTCCTCGATGTTTTCAAAGATGGGTGTGCAGCGTGTGCCTCAAGCAAAAACGTAGCAACAGCAGCAAGGTTTATAGCCTGAATAGAAAGGAACAGAAATCAACTTCAAAAGTTTAAATTTCAGTCACATGAACTCTAGGCATTCCATACTAATCAAAGTGGGACTCTAGGCATCCCATACTACTTGGATCCCTATCAAGATATATTAAGTAATTCAAACTTAGATTAATAACAAATGACAAATGTAAAGACTAATCTCCTTACCGCAACAAATGAACAGTCAGGTTGAGACAAAGCAATTCCAGAAGTTTCTAATATGTTTCCAAGCAGACAGGCATAGGTAGGAATTTCATCTGATATATCCTTAGGTAGAAAACTGATCAGATTTGGTACGACAGTTGCCATTTGATGAACGTAATGTTGGCTCAGGCCCTGTGTTGCAAAAACCTGACAAGCCAAAAATAATCCAATTATTCACAAGACTTGCCAAAGTTAAATAGGGGGAAACATAGTTCTGGAATATTGGCAAGCACACAAAGGAAATTCCCACATCAAGACAGGCGATATAAAATACAAAATACAGTTATCGCGAACAAAAGCAATAAAAGAAAGAAGCAAAATATCTATATTCTATGCAATTATACGAGTCTATATATCAGTTGATCGTAAATGCTATCAATACAACGGATTACTAGGTAAGATTGTATGCACTAAATTCTTCCAACTGTGTATTTCAACGAAGAGGAATATAAGTAATTCTAAAGAAGCTTAAAATTCACTAAATAAAGTTGCTGACGCTTTACCCGGGTACTTTCCTAGTAATTTCTAAAGAATTCCATCA
Source organism: Aeschynomene evenia (assembly GCA_013621005.1). NCBI lineage: Eukaryota > Viridiplantae > Streptophyta > Magnoliopsida > Fabales > Fabaceae > Aeschynomene > Aeschynomene evenia. The sequence goes on from CM024266.1 coordinate 6,408,603, forward strand.
TGTATATACAGTTGATAGTAAATGTTATCCATACAACGGATTACTAGGTAAGATTGCAAGCACTAAATTCTTCCAACTGTGTATTTCAACGAAGAGGAATATAAGTAATTCTAAAGAAGCTTAAAATTCACTAAATAAAGTTGCTGATGCTTTACCCGGGTACTTTCCTAGTAATTTCTAAAGAATTCCATCATGTAAGGTTTCTATGCTAATTTCCCAGATTTTTTTATGTGTATAAGATCTATCCTGATATTAAAAACCCCTTAATATTTTCAAGATAGATACCTATCCCTGATTATTAATACCTCTCTTAATTTATGGCTGATATAAAAACAAAAGGAACACGATTACTTAGCAGACAACATACCAGTTTTAAGTTTGAAAAAATATCCCACAAATAAGGAATTGTGAGGATTTGTGAAGTGAAGCTGTATCTTGGATCAATATGTGAACACCTACATGGCTTCTGACCAGTGTGATGTATTACAACTGTAAGCAAACGCTCCAATGATGATCCTTTTGCACTGTAAATACAATTTTCTGCATTATCCTGCAGTAGATCATTAAGGGAGTTTATGCATTATCCTGAAACAGACAGATTAACATTATGACATGGATGGAGTATGTTTAATTGTATATTTGATTCACATACCTAGTATTTCACAGTAAATATATATAGTGACTTAAAATGATAACAGAACACATTTCAACAAAAGTTTCTTAAACAAGTTAAGAACTTTCAGCAATGAATATAACTTGATCTAAAATACAAACACGGTATGCGTTACAGAGTAACAATATAAATATTAACATCAGGTGAAAATTGATTCTCATTCATTCACCTAGGACCATGTTTATGGAGGTATGCAATCATCTAACATTGAAGACTAAGGTGGTCCCGTACTACTATAAACATTGTCATAGATGAATGAATGAGAATCAATTTGCACCAGAGGTTTATATTTATATTGTTACCATGAAACCCATCCTCCAATATAAAGATGTTAACTAAGATATCCTAATTCCTAAGTATCAAGAGTGGAATTCTTTTTACAAAGTACAAATAAATAAGAACCAAGACTAAAAAAGCATTCATATCTTACCTTTCCTGTAAGAATAATATCTCTAAGTAGGCCCAATGCATTGTTTTGATACAGATATCCTACTACATTACAGCTCCAAGGCAGTTTGGTATCTATCAACAATACTAGAACTTCCAATAAAGAAACAGCTGATGCTTTAGATTCTTCAGGAGTCAATAAAAGTTGATCCTTCAACTGATTTCTGTCAAGTAAAAAACTAAATAAGCTAGATAGCACAAAAACCAAAAATGATGAAATAAGCAGCAAAACAAGAAAAATAAGTCATGTTCATAAATTCATAGTTAATATCATTCAAATGTGACATTCAACTTAGTATCTAACACAAAATAAATAAATAAATAAATATATATAAGAGAGAAGTAGCAACTAGCTAGAGAATTTAGAAAAGCCAAAGGCTCAGAAAATAATGAATGAAGCCTACCTATTCTGATATATGGCACGAAGACAAATATATACAAATTGCTTCACTCGATGGTTCACCAAAGCACACGTGGATGAGTAATCCACACCAGCAAAAAGTCCCACAATATCGCCTGTTGCATATATTTTCACTGTACACATTAAGTTCCATGCACAAAGGTAAAATTTCAAGAAAATACTTTACCTAATGCAGCAAACCTTAGTTTTTGTTGTCTGAATGATAGAAATCTTTTTGTGTTGGGACTTGGGCAGATAGATTAAATGTAAATGAAATAGAGGTTCTAATTTGCAAAGTTTTGCTAAAAAGCTTATAACCCAAGAACAATAGAAAATAAACTGCAAAAACCATTGTTAAAGGAAAGCTGATCAACAATTACCACTCTCTTGAACAAACTGTTGAAGGAATCGGCAAATTTGCACTAGAACTAAAACATCATCAATATTTTCTGCATTAAAGAAATAGAGGAACTGGCGGAGGAAATCAGAATCGGGACCAAAAGCACCCCTGAAAGCACACAAAATTGTATTAATTCAAGCTGTAGTTGTGCAATCTTCAAGTAAAACATACTAAAAAATAAATCACAACGTTTCAAAATAAATTAAACGGATGTTAATAGCTTTCATGTAACTAGTTATATTATTATAGCGAAGTATTGCATGAGCTGTTTAAATATAATGTATATGGTAGTTAAGATGAATATTTATCGTATGTTTAAATGGACTTCTTTCAACTCAAGGAGGAGTATATAATCAAGATATTTTGAAGAGAATATTTGGTTCAAGAAACAGTGCAAAGTAAATTAATCTAAATATAGTTATAATCTTATCTTATAAAATATAAAAAGAAGGCATATTTATGATTTGGCCATGTTTTGTCTGTTTATAAATACACAATTTAAAGAAGTCATTATAACTCAATATAGTTATAATCTTATCCTATTTGAGCTTTACACTTTTACAAACAAGATTTTTAACTCAATTTCAATTATACTTTGATAACTATCTTTACAATTTTTTTTAAAAGATATTTGAGTTAATAGTTCTTGATATTATTAATTACTTCTCACCTAAGATAATTTCAAAAAGAAAAATGAAAGGTTAAAAACGATGAAATTTCAAGAAAAAATGAGAGAGAGAGAGAGTGAAATGAAGAGCCTGAACAGAAAATAAAATGAAGTAATAAACAAAAGAATTGCAGAACAATAAAATTTAGGGGAAAATGCTATGCAGCAACTTTAGAGGAAGAACTTTAATTTAAAGAAGAAAATGAAAACCCAAAAAAGAAAAGAAAAAATAAAGTTATAACTAAAATAAGAATAAAAACAATAAACTTTAGGGAAACATGTGACAACTTAAACAGAAGAACTTTAAAATGTTATATAGATTCTAGTATAATAGTCAAATTTCACCTGTCTAAATTCTGGCAGTACTTCCCATAGGTTTTATAGAATTTCTCTCGAAGCTTAGACTGTTCAGTTCTGACAACCTTTCTCCCTCTGAAGCATTTCTGTGACAAGAATGGGTCAACAATTTGCATGACACTTACAAAATGTAGATTGCCACTCATCTTAAATGTTAGATTTGCCTATGAAGCCAGAATAAAGGTGGGTAAACTCTAAAGTTAGGAATTATGAAATCTTAATTTCACATAGATGTGAAATTCGAAAATCATTTTATAAATTCAAAACACAAAAATCATGATACAAAAAATGAGGAGCACCAACCGAAATCAAAATTGAAATTCAGAAAAAAGAAACCTACCGTAGCTAACACTCTGTTTTTTTTTTTCCTGCAAAGTGCAGGGCAACATTCAACAGACAAATAATCCTTCTTAATGACTTCATTGATAATGTTTCTTGGTCTTCCTTCACTTCTAACTATTAGGCCACCATCTATCCCATCTATAGTGTTTTCTAATTTTTTTCATTGCATAACTAAACCACTTAAACTGATATTCTACTATCTTTTTCACAATAAAAGCTATCCCAACATTTTATCTGTATCTGATTCATTTATTCCTAATCTTATCATTTGTGCCCATTGCACCACCTCATCCAATGCAGCATTCTCATCTTTGCAGGATTGAGTTTACTCCCCTACTTTCAATACAGTACATCACAAAGTCTTCTAGCCATAAAGTACAAAGTAACTTGTTCCCTCTATTTCCTGTAATCTTGCATTATGAACTCGAAATGCTTAAAACTGCATGACTTATGGTTTGGTATGATCTCCATTTTTCACCTCTAAATCAAAATTTGGTCACTTCTTGCTGAATTTACATTCCATATGTTTCTTCCTAATTCTACTCAAATGAAAATCATTTGCTTCCAGAAGCTAGTCTCTATAGCTCTAAAGCCTAGAACTTCCCATTTATTATTCCCTCTCTCAACTCTCCAACTAGTACTACACAATCTGGACGAAGCATACTTCAGAAGCAAATTGAAATAATAAAATAAATAAATAAATTGCATTAAGAAGAAAAAAGAAAATTTAAAATAATAATAATAATTGAAACCTGAATCTTGAGCGCAGCAGTGTTTTGCTGGCGCAACCACAAGCGGCGATTTCGCTCCAATCGCGTTTGCTCCAGGAGATTCTTCCGGTCCCTCTCCTTCGAGCTGCGACCACCTAAATCAACACGCTTACGTGTCGATGGATCGCCGCTGAAGAACATGATGATGATGATGTTCTTTGCTTCAGGGAACAAACAAATTCACGCCCTATAATCTAAATCTACATACACAATCGAGTAAAAAAAACTTGAAATCGCTTATCAAAATCTCCTCAATGTGAAGGCAATTCAACGAGGAAAGTTGCCCTAGAATCCCGAAAAAATTGGAAGCGACTGAGTTTTTTTTTTTTAATCGAGAAAAAAAAAAGAAAAAAAAAAAAATAGGCGAGGTAGGTAGAGAGCGTTGAAGAGAAGGTACGAATATGATTTTATTGGGGAAATGAAGAAAGAGCTGAATGGTAAGGAATTCGGTATTTATAGATAGAAGATTAGAAGGAGGAAATTGGAAATTTGGGTGAGTTTGTGAGGTAAAGTATGTAGATGGAGGAAGCAACATGGAAGAGTATGTGGCAAAGTACAAGCATAATAGAAAGGAAAGGAGCACTTGTGTAAATTCTGTAGTGTGTTACTGTGTTTAAAGGTTGCTACGAAAGGAAGTGTTTTTGTTAACGTGTAATAGAGGAAACACTTTTTGTCTAGATCCAAACTGTAATAATAATGAGCAACGAAAAATGATACTGATAAATCGAGTTTGGACGTATACATTCGAAAATAAGTGATGTTTATTGTATACATAGGTTATACATAAGAAACACTACGTATGATAAGAGGTTGTTTGGTTACCGTTTTCATTTTCTGTTTTTATTTTCTATTTTTTCTGTTTTCAAACTTTTGTGAAGGAAATACTGAAAACAGAGAAAACAGAAAATGAAAAAGTAATCAATCGGCCTCTATTTTTTTTTTTTTTTTTGGTATTTATATTCAAGGAGCTTCTTTTGGGGGTCAAAGTTTAAAGGGCCTGTATGGGTAATGAGATGGGTGTGGCGGTATCCATGCGACCATTTCCTTTTTTAAAAACTAATAACCAAAATCATGGGCCAAGCCCGCAAAAACAAATGGTTATATGGGCTGAAATAGTATAAAATTTAAAGGCACAGCCCAATATGCAAAAAATGCGCCAGCTCACTTAGTTAAGCTCATTCATTCAGCCAAATGAGGTCGGCACAAATGGTGGGTGTCATGGTTGAAAAAGCATAGCCTCCTAAGGAATGTTAAGTTCGAATCCCCCTCCATTCAAAAATCTTCAATTGGTGGGCATCCCTTCGTAGGGAGATCCCCTACCGCTCAGGGGCAACGTCAATGAGTTCTCTGAGTGGTCTTGGCTGACCCAGTTTGGGGAGGTGAATGTGTCTGGTATGGGTTAAGTCTCATACGTCTCCATCATTATATCTGACTAGATCCCCTGATCAAAGGACCGACGCCCTGTCCGCTAGAAATGGGGGTGCCTTCCCTTAGCTTACTGACATTCTTGTTAACCAAAAAAAAAAAAACTCATCCATTCACACTTATAGGGAGCTCCATAAGACTATAAGATTGTGTTCAGTGAAATATACAAAACATATATATAGTATAGAGACAATTGAGAGTTGAGACGACCATAAAATTTAGTATAGTTGATATCTAGTTGAACTCTAAGTATTTAGTTAGAGATTTGATTCTTTAACAATATATAAGAGTATAAAAAATATTAAAATTTTCTAGAATACAAATTTTCTGTTATCTTCCTACCTCTAAATACATTGTTTCTGTATTTCTATATCTATTGTCGAATGCAGCCTATTTAACTTGTTTTATCAACATTCCATAATTAAATGGCCCGAAGACACATTTGGGCTTTTAGAGGCTTAATAATGTTTACTAGAAACCCAGTCAATAATTCCACAGGCCAAGCCCAGTTCTAATTACCCTTAGGCTGGGCTTTCAAGTATTTGAGCAACTACAAGACAAAAATAATAAAGTGTGTAGGCAACTACTTGAATAGGCCCACTAACAATCAAAACCAGCAACAAAACAAAACAAAACCAGCAACAAAGGAAATCCTAAACAAAGATGAAATCCTATAACAATTGACCAAACAAAGGATATCCTAGAACATTCCAATTCCCCAAGTCAACACTTTTAAATTGTATCCGTTGACAAATCTTAAAATATAAACATGTTTGTTTTATAAGGAACATGCATGTGATCAACTACTATAGTAATAAGTTGACCATACACAAATATAATCAAATTGAACATAGCAAGTTGCTTAAGGTCAAAGGGTATTAGGTGCTTATGCAAAATAACAGTTTCATATCAATTTAATTAGGCTTGAGTGCTTCATTCTAATTCAATGACCAATACAACAATAATTAATATAGGGGAAAATAATATTTTGATTATAGTCACAAATGCTTGCCTAGCTGACTCACTAACTCATCAACCCCGCTTAATTAGGAGTTTTCCTTAAAACAATGTAAGAAGATATTTTGGTAGTTGACCTTGACGTTTTAGTTAATTAGTTTTGAGTCATTGACTCTTCTTTGTTGATACTTTTGGTATAGTAGGTATTTAACATTGTTATTGACTTGCTAACATTGTTGAAATTGTTAATTTGTTATGAGATGCAAAGTTGGATTTGAATCAAATGGATTCAAGACTTGATAGGATTGGTTCAAGTGGGCACATGGTCGTTTTTTCTTCAAGTGATGTCTTTGAGTCCTGTAAATACAAATGTTCTCTACTCGAACATAATTATTTTCGAAGAATGATATATATGGTAAACCAAAAAAAGTAGAATGTTTAGATACGAATACTCAAAACGTAAATAACGTTCATAGATATAAACTCATTAAGAGTAGAAAATAAAATAAATAATTTTAAAATGTCTAATAAAATTTAAAAATGTACGAAAGAGTGAATGTTAAAATAAGGTGTTAGGTGCCAAAAGAGAATGATTAATTGCATGCATAACACCACTGAAAAATATAAAATCTAGAAGAAAACCCAATTTTTCTTTTTAAGGAATTATTTACTGTAATTTGGTTGCAATCACTTTAACTTATTATTATACATTATTGTTCCGTCAAAGTGACATGAATATTAACAGATACGTGTCAAATTTGACTGTTGTTTTCCTTTAGGATAGAATAATGATATCACTAGTAGTCATGATATAAGCCTCCTTTTGTTGACAAACACTTATATTTATTTTTATATTTATATGCAATGTAAGCGCACGAATGCTATATATGATGGACTTTGCTGAATAGGTGAGAAAAACAGCAGCAAGAGATGGCTAATTTCAGGTAAAATATTAATTTAATAATGTATGTGTCCCCTTCGAGCTGAAACATTTATATATTAAAAAATATTTTACACAAAACAGACAAACTACTAAAGAATTATTTGTTTGACATCAAACTTGGATCATGAAGACTTTAGAGCTAGCTAGCTAGCTAGCTGCATGGCACAATGTAGTAGTGCTCTTTATAATTCACATGCCTTGATCTGTAAAGTTTCTTCATATTACATGTATCATTTTTTTAAAATTTTTATTATGATAAAAATTTATTGTATATAATCAATCAATTATATATGTACTTTTCATTTATACGACTATCTGATTAATGAGTAGTTGAGTTAACTATTTTTACTGACGTCACTACTAGAAAAATGATCATTTTCAACATTTAATGTGTCAATAAAAGTATTGTCAATAAAAGTAATATTGACAATTAGTGGCCGTCGAAAATACTTAAAACTAGTGTTTGAGTATTTTCAACCGCCACTAATAATTGTCAAAGAAAAGTTCATGACTATTTTCAACTGCCAACAAATGTTAATATATCTTTTTTTGACAATACTTTTATCAACACTTTTCGACAATTACATGTTGAAAATGATCGTTTTTGTTGTAGTGTGTATTATTAAATTATCGAGTTAACTTGTAACCTCTTACGAGTTTAAAATTTAAAATTATAATCGAGTCAACTAGTTTACAAATAAGCGTTTACGAGCTTATGAGTTTAACTTTACAATTCAAGTTTATTTAAACCTGTGAAAGCTAGTTTATGTATACTCTCGAGGTTAATAACTTGGTATGTAATTACAACACATAACATAATATTTTTTAAAATAATTTTATATTTATGGTGGTTAAAATTCAATTCTATTTTTTATAAGGAGAATTGAAAACTATAATGGTGTGTCTAAAAAGCTTGGTGCATAGATTTTAACTTATTATAGAAGCCATAGCTGTAACAAAGGTTGATTGGACTGAAAGAATAATGATGCTGGGCTTTACCCAAACTAAGTGTTCCCTAAACCTAAGGTAATTTCCACAGGAAAAAGTAGGTTTAATTAAGTACTTTGATTTTTTTCCACTTTGAAGGGACATTGAGGGCGAGTATGCTTTTAATTTGGTGAGGGTGGTTTCTAAGTTCATAAAATGATTACTATATATCCTAACATAGTGAACAAAATGCTTTATGGTTTTGCCTTCCACTTTGGAGGAAAATAATGTTGCCGATTGATTCGAAATCCAAAGCTAGGTAGGTTGTGACTTGAGCTAGGTTCTATGTTCCTATCTTGGTATTAATTAAAGTGATATACTACTTTGGTTCATATTGGCCTATTACACGGGCCCAAACATATCGTACACTATGTTTCATGTTTTGTGTTGTATCTTTTCAAAGCATATAGACCAAAAGGGCAAAATTCATGGTGCATGGTAAAGTAGTGTTTATTTTCAGTAATTCTAGATGGAGAGTTAAGAAAATTATAGAGTCAGTTTCACATAAGTTAGAGTCATAGTGACTTTAAAATTGATTCTGAATACACTCTCACATATTTATGACTCTCTTTCAGTATACAGTGACTCTCTTCCAACACAATGACTTCAAAATTGGAGTGAACAAAAAATTGACAATTTTATTCACTGAGTCACAGTGACTCAGTAATTCACTGAGTCATTGTGACTCTCGCACCAAATAATTGACAAAGTCAATTTTTCACTGACTACTCAAACTCTAGATTCAGAAAAAACAAACGCAACCTAATTGTATTATCTTAAACTACAAGATCTAAAACAATTGATAAATAATTACATTTTTTAACAATGTAATTAGAAATTCAATTTTTTTATAATGTGTGTAAAAAAGTTATATTTCAAGATTTACATCTTTATGAAAATTTTAATCTTGAAAGAATTAATTTCTACTTATCAATAAAAGAAGATAATTGTATTAGCTAATTGTCGGGAAAAAGAAAAATAAGGTGAATGAAATGATGTTCACAACGTGCACACATGGTGCTAATAATAATGGTGGGGAAAGAAAGATAAACTTGACTTGAGGTACTATGTTCCAAGTGTGTGAGGGTACGACTATATATATATATATATAATAATCCTTAATGTACAATAAAAATACGTCTAATTTATATCTAACGTGTGCTATCATATATATATATATATATATATATATATATATATATATTCCTTAAAGTTTATCTAATTATTCGATCAAGCTAAGTGTAAACACATACAATGTATTGGACGTGCTTTTGGATTCTCATTCACGAGCCAAGAGAAAACAATTACTTATAGATTTTTATTCTACCAGCCCGTTTCACACATACATGCTTAGCATTGTAGTCAGCCCTAACATATATAGTAATAAAAAATGAATGTAAACATAAAAGAAAATGAAAGAAATTATGCAAAGAAAATAAGTTAAGCAAAAAATAAAAATAAAAATAGTGAGACACATATATCTTATGAGTATGAAATTTAAATCTAGTAATATTATTGGATGATTTTACAAATTGTACATGTATCTTTTTTGTTTAATTTGTTATATAAAATATTGATACCCTCCTCTAATCATCATAATTTAATTATTGACTTTATTAATTTAAACAATTAAATTAATAAGGCATGTGATTCATTTATAAAAAAAAAGTTAAAAAATTGTAGTACCATTGAATTTTACGTTGAATATTGGAGAAGTCTCCTCTACATATATTATCACCCTTTCTTTTCCTTTTTTTTCCTCTTGTGATAAATTAAACTCACCTGTCTCTTGTCCATGTGTTTGTAAAATTTTATATATATATATATATATATATATATATATATATATATATATATATATATATCTAACTAATATCTAACAAATATTATTCATTATAAATAAAAAAGTGATACATATTTTAGTAATTAATGACATATATGTATGATATTTTTTTTTGTTATTTTCTATTTTTACTCAATCAGTTTCACACATGTCTGACACACATTACATATATCATATATTATGTATAACACACATTAGAAAATTGTTTGATGATATTTTCGTTGTATAACAAATATTTTTCATATATATATATATATATAAAGTTTTAATAATAAGCTTTGACTGATATTCCTTTTTGTAGTAGCTTAGTAACTAAGCTACGTAGTACCACAATTCTTTCTATCTATGTGGCTCTAAAGTAGACTTTTCAGTTTTATTTCATGATCTCTCTCTATATATATAGTGTATATACTATATCCAGTAATTTCCAAGCTATACTACCTGATCAAGGATAATCAATAAACATAACATTGTCTTTCTCGTTATAAACAAATGTATATGTAGATTATTAGCCTCCTAATCGTCCTATGATTTATTCCAAATTAATTCCCACTGTAGATTTTATTTTGGATTTCACTCTATGAGATTTATTTACATATAAAAATGTATGTACTATTGTGGCATTCAAAATTGAATATTGAAAAAACAACTAACAGGATTAATTAAGAGTGAATATAAAAATTGAATTGAATTGAATATCATATGAAAATTAAATCATATTAAAATTCAATGATAACGAAATTGATATCATTATTAAATATCAGATAACATATGTGCTAATAATAGCTGGTATATTTTTGTATGTATGGAATTATAGTTTATGAAAATGTATGCTAATTACATTTTTTTTTTCTGAAAAGGATAGTACATATAATGTAATTATAAATACAAGAGGACATATATGGATATGGGGCATGAAGCCAAAACTTTTAATTTAAAATAGAAATAAAAAAACTTGAATTATTGACAAAATTATTAAACTAAATTTCTTCATAGAGCCTATAAGTAAGAGAGAGAAAAACAAAAGGGTTGTTAATCAGATAGTATAAACTTTACTAGTATATATAAAGCAAAGTGAATTGAATAAACCCAAAAGTTGCGTGGTCTTAAATAACAACGATAAATAATTATAACACTAATAATAATAATAAAAAAATAATAATGCTACATATGTATATCATTAAATCAGTCATCCTCCGTTAATATATATATATATAATAGTCTAATTTTTTAGAACTATTAATTTTATTTTTAAAATGTTGAACTAATATGTAATATTAAAAGCTGAATTAATAATTTTAAAAAGTTGAAGTATTATTACAAGTAGTGACTGAAGTAGTGATTGATTTTTTTTTTTAAAAAAACATTTCTCATAATAATAATAATAATAAGAGCATTGCTAGAGGTAGAACAAAAAATCAGTCAAAACAGTAAAAAATTATACAAAACATATATAATATAAGTTGCACAATGAATATTACATGTTATGCGTGCCACAAATAACATGATGTGCACAATATATATCACATGTTATAAAAAAGATGATGTTACAACATGTGATATGTGTTATGCATAATAAGTGATATATATTATACATTATATATAATATATATTTCTGTATTTTATAATATATATATTATGTATAATAATATATTAACTGTTTTAATTGAAATTTTATTTTGCATCAAGTATTTTTCTAATAATAATAAAATGTAGAAGATTCAATTTAAAAATATGTCGTTTTTAAGAACGTGGACTTAAGTTGATAGGTTCCATTGAATGTAGACAAATTAATTAATTGATAAGTAATTTATATATTTGTTAAAATGGATCTGAGTGGCTGTTCTCATCATCATAAATTTTATAACCTAATAATACATCACTGTCTCTCAATCTTTCTCTTATCACTACCTACACAATGTATTCAGTTCGTCATCATCTTCATCTTTTTTATCGTCATCTTGCTAGTCACATAGCATTTGAAGCCATACAAACCATTTCTTTTTTTCCTTTATATTATTTCCAATATCTTATTATTGTCAGTTATAAGCAATAAGGATTAATTAATGGGAGAAACAAATTAAACAAGTGAGTTAATAAAATACCTCAAGAAAAGTCTTGAAATAAATTTAAAAAATTCACTGAGGTACCATATCCTATGTATTTAATGATATTTATAAAATGTGGCTAGATATTCATGTGAATTTAGCTACACTTTTAAATACGTTTGAACATATATATTTTATAAATGTCTAAATATTTGATGTGTGGTGCACTATATTTTACGAGGTGTACTACAATCTTTTTCTTTCCTTAAATATCATTAGTATTAATTAATATTATGTACGTACATACCATTTAAAAATTTTAGTTTCTCTTAAAGTTTGGTGAAATAATTATACTCAATTTTTGTTTATTTTTTAGAATTTAATCAATAAGTCTTTTGGTTTAATAAAACTATACATTAATCTTCTCTCAAAACATTTGATAAAAATATATATTGACCTCTCATCCAAACATTTAATTATTAGTCAAATTAAGTAGAACATGTACAAATCACATGTTATTTAATAAAATTTTAATAAATAAAAATACTATGATAAATATGTTAAGTTATTATTAAATCATTAAGTAATAAACGTAAAAATAAAATTTCCCGCATCTCATCAATATAATAGGTGTTTGATAACTTAATAAAATAATTATTTGATCGTTTTTGTTTACAATAGTGATTTTTTTTTAATCTAAAATGCCATAAAATATTACATGCCTCGCACATGTTAATTTCTTTAATTTTCTAATTTGACTAACAATCAAATCCTTGGAGAAGAGATTAGTGTCTATATATTTTTATTAAATCATAGGACTTATTGAGCAGATTTAATTTTGAAAAAGTCGGAATTAATTTTGTTAAAAAGCTCAAGAGATGTGATGAGGATAATTAATCCTAATTAATTTTTATGTAGATAATTACTTGCATGGTAGATAGATAGTTTTTATAGAATTTGTTGGTTGAGATGGTAGTTTTGTTCGGATCTAATAAATTATTCTTATAGTTATTTTATCTATATAATATAATTAACTTCTAAGATTCATTCAAAACATCATCAACCTTAATAACTTCTAAGATAAATCTGGAAATTGAAATTTTAGGATGGCGACTTTGTTTAATTAGAAAGGCAACTTTTATAATGAAGAAACCTATATATGATTCTTTTGTTCACAAACCATACAACACTTTCATTTTAGTAATAATATAAAGGGCAATGATTTAACTATTTATTTTCCATATTATTCTCTCTGATCGACCTCTCTATCTACAATAATATATATCATATATATTAATTAGTAAATGTCATCACAATCATGGGATATAGAATTGATCCTATACATACATATATTAGTGGATTTAATTTTGAGCATCTATCTATTTCCTAGTGATCGATGAGAATGTGGGTTTTGGTGAGCTGGCCACGCATTTGATTCAAATAAAATGACAAATATCTGATAGTTACCACTGCATGCTAGCTAGCTGGTGATCAATTTTCCACATGAAAACCTAACCACTGTTAAATTATTTATATACATTATTATTCAATAATTAATTAATATATAGACAAATCATACTCATCTTCCTAAAAGTTTAACAAAATTCAGCCACAACTCCCATTATTCTTGTCCAACGGACAGAAGTCTTCTCTAAATATATTAATTAATTATCAGGTAAAAATTAGTGTAAATTTTCAAGAAAGATAGATATAATAAGTTGGGAATTTATTTTGGTACCTAATATTTTTATTTATTTTTATTTATTATTGATACTCAATTGTGTGTTTAAATCTATTAGTATGTATATTAAGGTAAATATAATTCAGTATCAGCGAATACGATGATCACGGTCGCAGCCTTTCCAGACGCACCTCATTATATTCTCGATCACACTTCTTCCCCTCTTCCTCCTACAGTGATATTCTCTTTAGCAACATTGGTATTCTATATTTTTCCTAGATACCGAATAAAAATCCAATTTAAAGAGAAACTATTAAATATAATAATTTTATAAACTCAAAATACTAGACTTGATTAATAATTTAAAGAAAATGTAAAGTGAATTTTATAGAGATTTGATTAGTAAAGTTGTTCTCAAAATCAACCAATGATCCAACCTACGAATCCAACAAAAACAACGTGCGTAGAGAGTGTCAGGTTACAAAAGACACAGTAGTACACATGGTCTAGGTCTCATCTCATCTTAAGAATTAAGGTGTAATTAATTACTTAACCATATCTAGTTAGATGATGATGATGATCACCAACTTTAAATAATTACGAATAAATATAATGATAATGATAAGGAGTATATAGAAAGAGCAAGAGTAAAGACCAAAGTCCGGTACGACTCAAAAGTTGAATCATGGTCCCCCACAGCGACACTAGATGCGCTATATACACGTGTCCCAGGATGTTGAACCCACTTGACACGTGCCTTATGATCGACTCAAACATCTCCCGGGGCCCATGCACACATGCTTATACATCTTTACACTCAAGTCATACCATAGAATTGTTTAATTCTATTTGTACATATGAAAACATATATCTAGGTTTGGTAACTATTCTAATAAAGGAAGAGATATATAGAAATATAAAATGATAGAGAGATAAAGGAACTGTGTCTCAATATTATGTTTAATAACAGTGACATAGAGAATATCTTTATATTATATTTAGTAATAGCGGATAAGACAGAGAGACATGTAAAAATAATCATAATAAAAAAACAATTTTAAATTTAAAAAGTAATCATATTATTAATTAACAATTCATAAAATTAAGTATAGTCACTAAATCTTTAAATTATATTTATTTCATTCAATATAATTTGAGTGTATTTAAAATTATTCTTATTCATTAAATCTTTAAAATATTAATACAATTATATATAAATTTTTTAATTTTACATACTTAACATGATTTTAAAAAAATATGAGAAATATTTTGTGTACACCACAAAATCAGTCACCATCAGCTACCATATGTAATAATCCAACATTTTAAAAATAGCTAGTAATCCACAACTTTTTAAAATATTTGATTAATATATAATAATAAAAGTTGGATTACTAGTTTTAAAATGTTAGATTATTATACATGATGATTGATATAGTGACTGATTTTATAGTGTACTCGTAGCATTATAAAAAAAATATTTATCCTACAAATATGGTTTCTCACTTTGCCAATATAACTACCTCATCTTAGAGAGTCAAATCCAATATTCATTCAGACAAAAACGTTGATCGCTTATCATTTTTTTAAAAATTATTTAAACATCTAATCTTTTTAAACATCTAAATATTTTACTCATAAAATAAATAAAATTAATTATTTTTTCTTTCTTCTCATTCTTCTTCAATTTTTTCTCTCTCATATATCAGATGTAATATTTAAGTTAATGTCAAAAAAATGTTTCCCTTTTTTTCTTGTTTTTATTATGAGTTTTATTATTTTATATTAAGAGTACTAATAATTTAATTTTTTTCAATTAAATATATTGCATATTCAATTTCATTTTGATAAGATTCCACTATCAGATTATTTTTATATAGTGTCCTGTACGATTTTTATACAGTCAATATATATGTTGACCAAAAATTTCACACACTCACATATATATATATATATATATATATATATATATATATATATATAGTGTGAACTATAACTTGAAAAGGTAAGTGGATAATGGCAAACCCTCCAATTTTGAGGCATTTGATGAAGAATCAAAGTACGTTTGTACGTGGGAGAGACAACTATTATGTTAAATTAAATTGACCAAAGCAATTAATCTTAACTATTACCATCATCATTTTGTGGACCTTTATATATTAATTTATGAAGTGGGTTCAATATGCAAACAAAATAAAATAGCACACTATATATATATATATCATATAGTAGTAATATTTGTACATAATAAATAATATATATAATGTACATATACATATACATTTTTATTTAAAAATGAAGTATAACAATTTAAATAATATATATTAAAGTAATATTACTCAAAAAGAAATGTACAAATCATATATGGTGGTAGACCACACGAGGGGGCTGTCTGCAAATGATGGAGGAAGCAATTAACTAAGCATTAATTATTATTCTGTTTAATAATTAGTTTAGCTGCAAATGAAGAGTTAGTAACCAACACAGTTACGTATGTTTTATAAAAATGGTAAAGACTGTGGGTAACATAGATTCACGCTTAGGCTACTTTTATTAGGGAAATATTTGTTGGATAATAAAAATTCAAGCAAAATAGTTAATATTTATACATAATATATAATATAAAATCCTATATTATTTAATATGTACAATATATATTATATATTGTAATATTTTTTTTTTTGTAACATGTAATATTATTATGCAATTTATAGAATATATTTTGTGTACAACTAATTTTCTCCCAAATGCTCAAGCGTGCGTCCAAAGAATCAGACATTAATTGGTGCTTTTCGTTTTTTGTCGCTTATGCAATTTGCTTTGGCTGCTTCTTCAATTCTTTAATCACTTTTTTGAAGGCATTCTTTCGTTCTTAAGTTTATCTTTACGCTTGGAATGGATTTCGGGATTTACAATACTATAATCAAATGTGACATTATTAACTCTCATTCTACAGCTTGAAAATAAATAAGCGTGCGTTTAAATGAAGCATTTTTATGAGTTTTTCTTTTTAATATTATTCTAGCAACTACTTTAATATTCCTGAATTATTAAAATGTGTCATAATATATTAGTCCAACTTTAATTTATAGATGTGAGTCTCAGTAACTAGCTCACTTTCGTTTAACATCAAATAAATTATGATAATATTATAATACTAATAATAATAATAATAGATAATAATAATGAGTGGTATCTATATATTCTGTGTTTTTAGATGGAGATTTAAATTAAATAATTTTTATAAAAAATTATATAAAAAAATTATTGTATGATATATATGAAATAAAATTTTAAATAATTATTTATTTGATTTCAAACATCAAAATAAAATCATTTATTTTTTCATAGTAAATGACACACATAAAATATATTAAAGTGATCATGATTCACTAATTACACATAATATAATATTTACATAATGAAATATTAAATGAAAGTAAACCGAAAGAATTAAGTCACACTAGATGAGTGTCACTCATTTTCAAATTTCAACTTGAGGCCTAAACAAACCAAATTAAATCGGCTGAATGATAACTCATTCACACCAACGTCATAATGCATTACTCCATCCATTTATTTCATAATAATAGTCGTGCTAATTTTTTTAGTATATTAAAAAAATTAATATATTTAAATATAAAATACATTTAAGTATATTAAATTTTTAATATAAAAAAAACTATTATTATGAAATGAAAAAATAGAAATACATTTAAAGCGAGTCATAATAGTGTTGATTTTATGGAATAAGAGTTTGTAATTATGGTTTGAGTGATGTTAAATGAACAATAAAAAATTAGTCAAACCAGTCAATATATAAATGAAAATTTGAGCCACAATTATTCAGTTCATTATAATTTTAATGATTATTTGAGTTCAAACCAAAATTAAAATGGGCCCATTATTTATATTAGATAATTTTTCATTGTGCATCTAGCATTGTTGTTATAGTTTACAACAAGACAACACATAAAATGGCATTGTCCTCTATCTATAAATAATAGAATTCATCAAGTAATCAAATAATTAGTTATGAGAATACAATGGATTAAATAATAATAAATTCAATAAAAATATTTTGTTTACACCATAAAATCAGACACCATGTGTAATAATTTAACATTCAATAATGCTAAGTGGACAATGAAAAACCAGCTCATACAGCCAATGGGCCTATTTTGACTTTTGTTTTGGCCCAAATAATCATTGAGATTGTAATGGGTTGAGTAATTATGGCCCAAAATCTCATTTATTGGCTGGTTGGGCTGATTTTGTATTGTTCATTTAGCATCACTCTTTAACATTTTTTATGCTCTGTAACAATATGTTACTTACAGGTATCATGGATGCTATTTGTGACCGGTGCTCTTTTTCCTCATTAGGCTAATCCATGTGTAGGTTAGGAGGTTTTTTAATGAGACTAGCTCACCTTTAGCTTGATCACTGTGGTACATATTTGTTTTCTTTTAGTGCACAAGTCCCTCTTGGGCACTTGTGGCATAGTTATCGAAAAAAAAATTCAACATTTTGAAATTAGTATTCAACTTTTAGAAATATTGGATTAATGTATAATAATAAAAGTTGGATTACTAGTTTCAAAATGTTGAATTATTACAAAAGATGACTAATGATGACTGACTTTATAGTATATAGGAGTATATAACATTACTCTAAATTCAATGTTCATGCCATATTTTCTATGCCTAACATGCATAAGTATACTCATTAATACTCATTAGTTCATAATAACAAGGACAAAATACACGGTTTGCCTCAATTCAACGAGGTCAAAAGATAGGGAAGACTAAAAAGAGTCACAATTAACAAACACTAAATGAAGGCAATTTGGGTCAAAGACGCTTCAAACACAACTGTACATAAGGCTAAGATAATAAATTTTAACAAGAGTTTATTAATTTATACCCACAACAACTATTTAAATATATATTATCATATACCAATCAAGATAATTGAATCTCAACTCATTAAAGTTATATAAATTGGATGATTTTATTGGATAAAAACAAAGTTAACTTAAATGCATTTTATAATTAGAGTATAAAATTATTGATAAGATTTAACCTAATAATGAACTTGAACATTGGGTTGATTGAGAAAGTACTAGTCCTGACAACAAACTCATAATCAAAGATTTCTATATGAGTGAGAATCTATTTAAACTCCGCATAAGGCTAGGTATATTTACTCATTTAATTTCAACAAATTTTAATGGCTATAAATTTATATCAATTTAAACGTAGTAATAGTATATGTGTTTGTAATTTGATGTGTGAGGAGGACAGCGTCCAAAAGGGAAAATTGAAAGCCATAAATCCTAAAAACCCGGGTTACTTTTGACTAGTACCAGGAAACTATGGCTGGTGTGTCATTCTCATTCAACCCAAAATATTCCAAGTGACATGGATCCCAATATAACGTATCCCATTATGAAATTACACACTACTATAATCTTACAATTTGCAATAATTATTGCTTAACTAGAATATTATTTTAAGTAGTTTCAAGGAATTAGTTTGGCATATGTAGATGCTTTCTTATGGTATAATCAATAATGGTCAAGAATACTACTGTTTATATGAAGAATTTTCTCACTTTACTTGACATTATCTAATTTCTTCTAATCATCTATACCAATTGCCACTTACCGCAACTGATGCTCTTAATATCACTTGCATATAGTACAAGCATTCTATTATATAAAAGGAAATTTTCAAAATAACTAATACCTTTTAGTCCACATTCATTAAAAAGTTATTTTTTAAAAACTAAATATAAAAATAAAAATAATAAAACAAATAATAAATAGTAACTACCTTCAACTATCTCTTTCTCACTAATTTGTATAATTATTGAATTATACTAAAATTAAATAAAAAATAATAAAAGTATAATTTGACGGACATTTTGTATCCGACAAGGTGCTAGTTTATGTAATTACAATTATACGTATGCATAATACTTTGAAGCGTAACTCATTCATTATAAAATTGGCATGCATGGGATTAGGTAGTTTGTCTTTGTGACATTTTGAAAGTAGAAATTAAAATATGAGCAAACAAAACACAATTATAGTGCAATTTAGTAATGTCACATTTCAGCCATTTCTAATGTGCTAGTAGGTCCCTAGAGATGAAAAAAAAAAATCATAGATGCTCTTTTAGAGTTGAATGAAAGTTTTGTTGTGTAACATTCAACATTTGATGAATTATCCATTTATTTAAAATGTTGAAATAAATAAAGAGTGATAATCAATAATAACACAGACGACAAAAATTGATCTTTTTAAGTCTAGAAGTAAATAATTTCTCTTATTCTAAGTGATTTTTGGTTCATGACATACGTAGGGTATTTTTTTTTTTTGGTTTCCCACGGTATCCTCTAGTCCGGAATGCCAATGACTAATCCGTCGCGGATCTGAGCTCCATTTAAGGGTTTGCCGCTGGCCAATGAGTTGCTGCATACACAAGGCGAGGATCGAAACCCCGACCCTTGCTTAAGCGGACAAGTGAGCTAACCACTTGACCAACCCAAGTTGATTAATACGTAGGGCATTTACTATTGAGTATATATAGTGATTAATCTTTCATGGGCTCGTAGAAATTTTGATGAGTGAGATAATGGGTCCAAAATTTTCAAGTTTTAGATTTTACTCTAAGTAATTTTAGCCATTAGATATAAAGAAATAGAAAAGAGAAATTATCTTTAAAAAAATAGATCGGATAAGATCAAGATCTAAATGAAATTTGGAATATAAAATTCTAATAATCTTGATGCATTTAAGAATTTCTCTAACTCATAAACCAATGTGTTAATGGAAGTTATGAAGATAGAGCATATTACCCATACTATCACAGAGTTAATTATCGCTAAGTTTATTAGGTGCATGTTATGTTGTTTATATATAATAATAAAAAAGTAATAAACTAATAATGTTAGAAAAATATATATATATCAAACTAGTATCCAATGTGTGGTATATATCATATGTAAAATGCATATATTCTATATATGACACTAATATATAGTACATATTGAATAATAATTAAATATATTTATGTTATTGATAGAAAAGAATTGATGCAATGAGTATAAAATAGAATCTTTTCCTCATTGCTCTAGTTAAGGACATATGAAATTAAACTATAATTTCCCTTAGCTTGGTTATGACTTTTCTGCCATGTGATTTTATTTATTTTGGTCTTTGTTTCTTCCAAATCATAATAATAATGTTCGTTATCCCTTCACTAGAGTAGTTTGCTGAACTATTTCCATGAGAATGAGTAACAAACATTTCAACATACCCAAAACCATTAATTCTTTGAAACTCTTATTATCTAACAGGGGAATAACAGAGTGGCAGATAATTATGCAATAAAAAACCACAACACAATTAAAACAGCAAAACAAGCTACAATAATGCTCATCAACCTGTAATTGACTGCGGTGGCTTGACTATACAGCTTGTATTATATCCTTACTTGATAACAAGACATAAATACAAAAATAATGAATATAAAAATATAAATCTTCCTACCATATTTAAATTAGGATAGTTTGTTCGATATTTAATAAAATTTATGAGTTTTGATATTATTAATTATCCTATGATTATAAAAAATATAAATTTTAAGATACATTAAATCAATTATCAAATTATAATCATTGAATGTACAAGGGATATGATGGTGATACTCATTAATATCAGAAAAATCTTAAAATATTATAAAAATAATACTAATTTTTATCGTATTATGTCAATTTTATGTCGCTTTTTTCCTTATTTTTCCGAAGAAAATTGCAAATTTTAAATTATATTTTTATCACCAAACATCTTATTTATATACTTTTGTGTTTATACCCTACCAAAATGCATCCTTAATTAATTACCAAAATTTAAAATTCCTTGTTGACAAAAGCACTAATAAGATGGTGGGCGATGCACGTGTCAAAAAGTCAAGAGGGTCGGATAACCATTGTCCAACTAAACAATAGTACTATTTGTTACTTAATTATCTTAATTAATGCAATAATCTAGTTTCCTTGTGGGGAGTAGGAACCGATCCTTCTGGATATTATGTTAATTTATAGATAGATGGATAGATCTGCATCTATAGCAGGGAACCCCTTTTCACACTGTATCCTAGAACAAGTGCATTGTATTCTTCTCTTCTGTTCTGCTTAATTGTGTACACCGCTAAATAAGCAGAGACATAGCATTTTTTTAAGACTTTTATATATAATATAATGCTTCAAAGTAATAAGTGGCATGCATTAATTATCTCTTCTCTAATGATTTTTTGGTGTTGTATATATGTGGATAAAGTATCTAATGAACTAATTTAGAGTGTAATGAAACTTAATTGCCATTATATATCAAGTTTAATTCTGATATACTAAAAATATAAAAGTATTCTATATAATAATCTAATTAAAATTATTTATTTATATGACTTTTTAAATATAGTAAATGACTAACTATCATCACCATTAAACAATAGTGTAAAATATTCTATAATATCAGTATATGAAAATTAAATATTTATATATATCGTGACATTGGTTAATGTATTTAATATTTCATATATATGGTTATTATTATTATTAAAAAATTAAACATAATGAGAATGTTTAAATTGTAATAATTAATCTGTACCGGTTAGGGGTGTTCATGACCAGGACCAGTCCGACCTGGAGCACTTTTCAGGTTCGGGTCATTAAATTTGACCTGATAAACCTTTTGGGTCGCACCTTGGGTTAGTCCGGCTCGATCTAATATTATTTTTTTCGTTTAGATACATTTTTTATATAATAATTAGTAACATATTATAAATATTTAAAGTTTAATTGATATATTTTACTTAATTTGATATTATTTTTATATTGATGTGTTTTACTTTGGAACTTATATGCTTTAAATTTTATTTTTTTTACTTGTGGTATTTTATAAATTTTTTATATACACTATCCAAATACTCATATCATATGTCATGTAAAAGTCAAGTTGACCCCCTATAATCAGCCTATTGTTCATCCTGCTGGATGATTATCGAATGGATTCGAGTTTCAGAAATAGACCCAACCCAGCAAGTCTACTGGTGATGTAGAATTGATTTACTGTGTAAATGATTATAGTTTCCCCTTCATTTATTTTGACAGATTCTGTTTTCAAGTCATCCCAATCCCCTGTTTCTTTCTTCACCTGAAAAATGATACATTAATTTCTCATAGTAGTATAGTACGATCATTTAAGTAGAGATTCTTCTCAATATGTTTATTTTTTCTCAGACATAAGTTACAATATCAAATTTAGAATTCCATGTTTTAGCTTTTAACAAACTTGAGTATCCTCCACTAGTACTAATACTTTATTGGTCACAGAACAATTAATCCCATTTTTAGATGCCTTAGCTATTGACAACCTTAACTGTGTTATGATTAAGATTCATGTTTTGTTAATTATGCCGTTAATTGGCTTCATATATATATGCCACTTTGCTGAGATGGCCATATTGGGGTGTTTGAGCTTTTACTAGTTATGCCAAAACAGAAAAAAGAGAAAGTAATAGCAGAGGAACCAATTAATTAATTAATCAATAATTAACTTTCCAAAAGAAACTAATAATTAAACAAATAGAAGCAATGTTTTAACAACATTTGATTCACTAAACAACTCATGACACGACATATATGCTCCTAAAGGGCGTGGAACTCCATAGAACCGTCAAGATTGAAATGATGTTTTATGTTAATACCCTGAAACTTCTATAAAAGTGATAACGAATATATTATTCCCTCCTCTGTGTAATTCTCATTCTACTCCTTCGATCACCCAATTTAAACTTGACACTTCACAACTCCTTTGTTTATTATTATTATTTGATAAATTGTTTAAGTAACGCCTTCAAAACTTTGTGATGGTGAAGCAAAATCATTGCCCCTTATTATTTGTATAATAACAGGGGTAAGTTGTATGATAACAGGGATGACTTAGTTTCATTAGTAGCAATAATGGAGTGATCCATTGTATGTGTAATTTATATGTAAGGAAAGTTTGCAACTTCATTTGTTTAAAAGTTGTACACTAAAGAGAAGAAGGGTCTTCAACTAGATAGAAGATATCGATAGAGAGACTGAGCATTGTTAAATGTTATTATTTTGAACAGTTAAGTCATATACATAGCAGATACCTAAAATCTAGGAAGGACTTGCAGAGCATGAGCGAGGAGAAGGGCCAATCGAAGGAAGATAATTCTTATGTGATCACTTGTGGAGACTACCTCCTATGAAAATGAATGTACTGCTAGTCAAAAGATTTTGGGGTAAGAGATGAATATTGTTGCAGAAGAGAGTTTAATTTTCTATAAGAGAAAAGTTATGTAAAACTTTGAATTAATGGAGGATTTGTGTGTTAAATATTGTCGATAATTTGTAATCTTTTCATGCAAAAATTACTATAGTGAAGTTTGTCCTAATGAGATCGTGGAATGTTTTAAAGTAACGAACCATATTAATTTTTTAGTGTGTTTTTTTCTTCTTTATATTATTTTTGCTTGAGGCTCAACAATAAAATCAACTCGTGTTTTAGACATATGAAACATGATAATTGTACATTAGTAATGGATTATATATATATATTCAAAAAAGTGAGAGAAATAACGAAGAGAAAATAAGTTGAAAGAAAAAGAAAATAATAAAAGTCGTTAAATCCAAATACTTTGTGAGTATAATATTTAAAATAAGTGAATATTCAAATAATAATACACGAGTGCATATAATATGAATTGAAACTGAACATTTTTCTTATAAACTTATAGTATAAAATCATTAATAAGATTTATTTCAATAATTTAATCTTTTGATATGAGTAAAATTATTAATAGGAGTGCATATAAGAGATAAATTTGAGATTTTCAAATTATGAAGAACTAATTGTCATGTGGTATATTTTTCAGAATCTAAATTAAATATATACTCAAAATTAATTTACTCAATATATATATGGTTTCTAGAACAACAATATTCCTTTCAAATTGGGTTGGAGAAGAGGTGGGTGCAAATCTAGCTAGCTACACACTCTATTACAACCTTGTAAAACCAATATCGCTTAAATGTTAACATATACTAGCTTTACGGCCAGAATAAGAACCAATTAATGAACCATATATATATATATATATATATATATTTATTTATTAACAAAAGTTTAAATTAGGGGAGGCACACCTCCATACAGGGTCAGGGTATACCACTAACCTCAACGAGGATTTACGATAGAATTTACAGATTGCCCATCAAAGAGGATTCTCCAAGATTCGAATCCAAGTCACGTCTAGCGTGGACAGAAGGCTGAACCCAACCTTCATTGACATGTTATATATATATATATATATTACACTATGGAATCCCTAGGATTTAAACAAAATAAAGCTTATATCTAATAATAGATAGCTAGCTAGGTTGTCCTTTTTAATTTAATATATAGGCCTAGTCATGGCCATAAAACCTATGAAGGCATTATTGAACCAAAGTAGAAGTAGTTTGAATCTTCTCAATATCTAGATTAAACTATAAGCATGTGCTTTATTATAGTCGTAATCATATATGCTTTATATATATATATATATATTTTTGTTCTCGCCATAAATAAAATATGAAATTTGATTAGCCAATTGCAATTATAACTACTGTGTTTGACACAAATTCTGGCCTAGCCAATTGCAATTAGTAGAGGGCCTGCAAG
Organism: Aeschynomene evenia; assembly: GCA_013621005.1. Lineage (NCBI taxonomy): Eukaryota > Viridiplantae > Streptophyta > Magnoliopsida > Fabales > Fabaceae > Aeschynomene > Aeschynomene evenia. The sequence goes on from CM024266.1 coordinate 6,434,307, forward strand.
AGATGTTTCCCAAATAATTAAGCTTAGCTAGCTTGCTGATAAAACAATCTTAATTAATTAATTAATTAGTGTAAAACACTAATGATTCACGTACACATTCATCATGCCATGACATTAATAAAGGAGGATTCCATCTCAAAAAAAAATTAATCTCCAAATTTATACAATAATGTTTGACGTACAACAGAAATACGTCCAACAAGTATCCAACGATAATATAGAATGTGTGAATTGTGATATTTGTATATCACACGTACGTATAGCACACATCTCATATCATGTATAACACACTTAAATATTTGTTGGGCGTATTTCTGTTGTACGACTAACATTATTGAAATTAATATAAGAGTGAGTGTTAACTGAAAAGAGTAGAATGTACAATATTCAATCGAACCCACTCACACCCTCACCATTATGTATAATAGTCCATAACTAGCTAGTCCAAGTTATGCTTAATTGTTTGAAAGATATTATGAAACAGATAGATGGAGTATATTTTTAATAAAAGAAAAATGTAAAATACACTACCCCTAAGTCATTATTATTAATTTATTATTATTACTCTTATAATAGATTTAATAGCAACGAACATGCATGCTAATCCAAGTTAATTAATTTTAGATTCCAGTCCACCAATAGCTTGTGTTTCAAACTATGCAATCTTATCCAAAAATAATGCTTTCTCAAATCCAAGTAGTTTCTAGAAAATTAGTGGTCGTCGAACCATGGGGATGATGATAATATATCATTCTTTTCCCCAACCACATCAAAAATTCTTTGGCATGTGAATAGATAATCATATGAGGTGGTCCATATCAAACTAACCACATTACATAATGTGTGTTATATGTATATCACACATACCTATAACACATATTGTATATTTTATATAATATATATTAGATATTAATTAATTTAACGTATTTATGTTGTATGACAAACATTATCGAAATATATATGTATATTTGTAGCATAATCTAAATTGTGGCAATATTTTAAAAGATATAATGTCACACTTCTCTAATGTGTATAGCTCCTTACGGCATTCAACAATGAAAAATAACATTTCTTTCCCACCTCTTCGGTTTCTGATTAAATTAAATCACAAATGCTCGAGAAACAATACTTTTGAAACTAAAACAGTCAATAAAGTCCATATAATATTTTATGACTCAAATAACATTTCAATCATGAGTATATTTTTTAATGAGTCGGGTGATTGTGGCCCAAATTTTTATTTGTTGACTGTTTTGACTGATTTTTTGTTGTGCCTCTAGCAATGCTCTAAATTAAAACGAAGGGAAATAAACTAAGTTAGTTAGTTACTTTTTCTTCTTAACTAATTTTAAAAAAAAAATAGATATTACTCAATCTGCTACTATTGTTGTCTTTAAAAAATTGAACTATAATTTATCTGATCAACAAAATTATATTTAAGACCATATCAAATTTTAACCGTTTTTTTCATGAAATCATCGCTCTCAAAAGTTTAAACTGAGTGATAAAATGATTTTATAGTCATACAATTTTAGTCTAATTTGTAAGTAGATAGAGAATTAACGAGTTTTTTTATTACATTTTTTACATTGTAGTAAAAATTAGTAAAAAGTAAATTTGTTTGTAGTGAAATTGGGTAAATTAGATTTATGTGTATGTAATCAAAATTAGCATGTTATGTAAATTAACAAATGGGAATAATGTAGATGCAACTATAAAACTCATGGGCATCATGCATTTATATATCATTTTTAATGAGTCTACACAGCATGTAATAAAGAGATTACTCATTCATAATTTGGGAGACTAATAATCATATTATTTTGATAAAGTTTTTCTAAAAAAATCCCATGTAGTTAATGAAATTAATCTAATTATGCTTTTAGAACCTGTTTAGATAATAATTAAGTGGTCTTTTATACATAAGTAATATTTAAAAAGTAACTTATAAATAAATTATATATTTCAATATAAAATAATAAAAATATTTTTTTTGAAAACTATTTATTAAAAAAATACCAACTTCATGAAAGTTAATAAATTATATTGTTAAATAAGAAAATTATAAATTTTAACTTCTAAAAAATTAAAAAAAAAATTATAAGTACCTCAATTCAAACTAGCTCTTAAACTTACTTTCAGATATATAGCAGCAGCCAGCAGCCATAATATAGAGCATATATAAATAATTATGGTCGGTACATTCATGAATTTCATATGGTTCATATGGGCATAGGCAATTCTATTTTATCCCCTCAAATTTTGTTTCATTAGACATTTTAGATAATTTTTAGGTGAAGAAGAGAAAGGGGAATTACACTTCCTTTTTGCTTACTTCAAGTTTCTTAATAATTAAAGCAAAAAAATCACCACTTGCAAATACATAATATAGTAACAAGTTTTGTCAACAAAATATAGTTAGTCTATTTTTCATTTGGGACCATAATAACTATGTGGTCTAACAAAATTAAATAATTTATTTACTCCATCCATTTCAAAATATTAGTCTTTTAAGATTTTTACAAATTCAATAAATATTCTTAATTTTATAAAATAATATATTAAAATGATTAAACTACCTAAAGTACTAATGAGAAAGAAAGATGATTAGTGATCCTTTGGAGTAAATTCAAGAAAGAAAGAGAAATGATACTAGGGATATAATAGGTATGAAAAATTAAATTAGTATTGAAAGTTGAAAACGACTATCATTGTAAAAAAAATTTTTTCCCTAGAACGACTAATATTTTGGAATGGAGGGAGTATTAAGTTTGCTAACAAATATTGTAAGGAAGAAATTTTTATCTTGAAAAAATATATTTTTATATTTTTATATTTTTTTATGCAAAGAATTCATCATGTACGGTATTTTAATTTTTTTTAAAAAACTTTCTATTATCTATACTAGTTATTCTTATAACACAAATATTACAAAATATTGGTAGGTTAAATTTAGTAAAACTTTCTTTACGTGGTACTTCTGAAACTCCTATTTTATGCTTGGTAAATAAAAAAGTATACATCTTTTGATCCTGACTTTGGAATCAGTAGGAGACGTTCTTATGAACTATCAAGAGTAACTATTCAGAATCAGTTTTAATTTTTTAAAAATGAAAATACATAAATAATCATTACTTGCACAATTTCTTTTAATATTATGCATATTATAATCATTTTATATGTTGCGAGCCGCTTCTAAGCTTTTACCAAATATTACAGTGTGGACCTGTACTTATTGTGATCGATTTTCATACTATTTTATCAAACTTTACTTTACTTTTATGATTTCTAAGAACATCTTTTTGATCATCGAAGAAACTAGGCAGCTTTTCAAAAGTGGCAATTTTACCACACTTAGCCTTAAAATACTTGTTGCCAAAATGAAACCCTTATTTTTATTTAACGAAAAAGTAGCAATATTAGCGTGATTTGAATGCAGGTGGTCCAATTCAATTGACTTCAACAAATATAGTGGGTAGGATCTAGTTAATAGAAATTAATAGCGTTTTTAATTATTAAAGCGATAAGAAAAAATTATTACTCATCCTATAATAAACCCATGCCGTCATTATACATTGGAATTTAAAAGGGGTGAGATTTTGGTGACCGCTCTATTTTTTTGCCATAAATTAAATCAGCATGATGAATGCGTTTTTTTAATTAGCAAAACCCAATATTTATAAAGACATTAGGGTGAGATTAATTAATTGTCTATAAATATTTATAATTAAAAAGATTACCCAAAGCAATTGTTTTCTATAGAGTTTGAATTTTAGCCACTTTTATTGATAGCTCGCATACTAATAGTACGCCCAATCCTTATTAATTAGCGATCAAAATTCATGTTCAATCCTTTCAATTTATTTTTAATTTTGTTATCAAAATATAATGATAATTTTCAATGTTTTCATAAATAATGAAAGACTTATATTGTCATTGTAAAAATATTTATACTAATATTCAATCAAGTGTCGTCATATAAACAAAAATAGTTTCTTTTTAAAATAACAAAATGTGAGAGTCAATATAAAACTTATATGATAATATCTAGTTAAATGTAAATGTAAAAGTTCCTCTACATATTTGTTAATATATAAATTAAAATCATAATAAAATGTATTAATTTACACAAAAGTATATCACTAGCTCCATTTTGTTTTTATACAATATAATATTTTAGTTTCTTCTTTCATTTATATTTTAAATTATATAATCTAGATATTATATATATACACAATAAGTGTTTAAGAACTTTGGGAAAAGAATATAAATATTTTGATATATAGGATATATTTATGCAGCTTTTTTATGGTTATTAAGTTAACTAATAAAACTTGATTACTTAAAAGAAAATCCGATCGAGTATTAGAAATTCATGCTTCAACCTCATCTAATAGAATAAATATAAATTGTTTTTGAGTTTTAATGAATTGATGATTGAGACATCTAGCAAGATATATCATAAACTTAATTAACAAAATTTCTAGCAAGAAAATGGGTTTTCATCTTTTCTTCTGTGAGGTGATAAAAAGAAAATAGATATGGTCCCTCAAGGCCTCACAAAATATTGATTCAAAGGATTAAATATGAAATTTATTGTAGCCGTCCTAGTTGGCGGCACAAATATTGTAGGAAAAAGAAAATCCCATTATTTCATCATTACATATGTTATATTAATTTTTTTCTTAATATAATTTTCATTTCAAATCATGAGTGCCGGACGTATTAGGCAATGTTGGCTTATGCACACTAACACACAACATAAATTTAGTAAAAATGATCGTAATCTAGTTTAATTTGAATTTACAAATTTTTGCCAAATCCTAGTAATAAATAGTTGACTTTATTTATTTAGTTAGTTTTGCTGTAAATTTTGAATTTTTTATATCTTTTGCATCACATGCTAAAATTGTACTGCGAGAGAAAAAATGCTTAAAGTTTTGAAGGAAAGAAGTAACTAATTAAAGAAGAGAAAAAAAAAAGTTTCAAACCCCTATCTCTTATACTAATTATCCATCTTCTTAATTATTTCATTATACATATTTTCTTTCTTTCATTTAGAGATAGTATTTTACAATATTTATTTAATATATTTTATAATATTATCCATAATATATATTCTCATCTCTTCTTAAATACTTATTATATATATTTATCATCTCTTTCATTAATAAAATGTAGAATTAAAAAAATAATAAATATTTTCTCAAATTCATAGATAACAAATTAGATATGAAAAATTAATTTTTTTTAAAATAGATAAATGAAACATTATATTTATATTCTCTCTTTTTATTAATATTATATACATGAAAAAATGATTATCGTCTAAAATTAAATACGAAAATTAAATTTTGTAAGGATAGACAATTGAAAAAAAAGTTTTAATAATTAGTGCTTTAAGACCTAAAGATACTCTTTAAGAATTCAAAAATTATATTTTTACATAGAAAGTTAAAAATATTCAATTTTTTAATAGATTGAATGTACTAGTATTCAACATCTCAAAACTTTTAATATTTTTTTTTAATTTTTAAAGAGTGTCCTGAGACAAAATATTTTAAAGAAATGCAAGGTGTACTATTTCTCGAAGTTCAATTTTATTACTTCCTCCCGTCTCTTTTAAATGTCTTTTTTAATTATGTATATTAATTAATGTAATAATTAGATTTTATTAAAAATTTAAATATTAGAATTAAAATGATAAAAATATTTAATTATCATTAATGATTATAATTTCTCTGTCTTCAAAATAGATAAATATATAAAAAGATATAATAGAAAAAATATTTAATTAAATCATAAAAGAGACAAATAAAATAGATTAAATAACTAAAGTAATGTTTGTTTATTATGTACAAGACATAAAATACAATACAGAACATAAAATAACATGTTTGTTGAGTACAGATATATACAAGACAAATTGTATATGTATAAATTTTTTCTGTATTTTATGTCCATACTCAGAGTAGGTACACAAAATACAAGTGCTGATACAGGAATTTTAATAAAAATTTTGTTCCAAGCTTACCCCTATTATTAGTTCATAATTCCACTGTTTGTTCTTCTCATTTTTTATTAAAGCCCCAAAACAAAGTTTTATATAAATACATGTACAAATTTATTCTGTACCGACGAAAATAAACACAAATAAAATATATAAAATTTATTATATTATATTCTATTTTATTTGTATTTCTATATTGTATCGTATTAATTTTAAAATAAAAAATGAATGAGTATAGATTTTGTTTTGATTCTGAAAAGTTGTGAATTTCGAGAATAGCAACAACCGAGAGAGTCACCTCAAGGTGCACGCGCGAGCACACAACAAAGCCCATAAAGTCAATATGTCAAAATTCCTCAATCAATTAATTACACATACATCCAAGCCACAATAATTATTACACTTGTATATCCTCCAAATTCTCATTTAAGCCTTCATTAATTATATCATTTAAGTCTTCTTAAAAAAATTTCACTAGTATCTTATCTTATATAGTCCCTCAATTCCAAAATATTAGTCTTTTGAGGTTTTTACACGTAGATTAAGAAATTCAATAAATATTCTTAATTTTATAAAATGATATATTAAAATGACTAAACTACCTAAAGCATTAATGAGAAAGAAAGATGATTAGTGATCCCTTGAAGTAATATTCAAGAAAGAAAGAGAAATGATACTAGGGGTATAATAGGTATGAAAAAATTAAATTGGCATTGAAAGTTGAAAACGACAATCATTGTGGAATTTTTTTTCCTCCCTAAAACGACTAATATTTTGGAATGGAGGGAGTACTATTTTACTTCTTTTCGTCCAATTTTAACGGAAATTTTAGAGTTGCATATTTATTGAAAAGATAATTAAAACATACAAATTTTTATAGACTTAAGTATATAAAGATAAAATTATTCTTATAATTTTTTATTTAATTATAATTATAAGAGATAAAAAATAGTGTATGTATGAATAAAATTGGAAAAAAATTATAAATATTTGCTGAAAACTCCAAAATGATAAATAATAGTGGATAAATGAATTTTCTTAAAAGACACATAAAATTTAATGGAAGAATTAATTATGCGATGAGATATTTTAACCTCATTTATAAAAATATAGCGAGCATTACCTCTGTTACATTACTTGAATTAATAAAGAATTTTGCTAAGAACACTTGTTAACACAAATAAAAAGTTAAAGTAGTAAAATTAAGGCATATATATTTGTATATTATCTATATAAGAGAGCTATCACAATATTTTATCTTTTGTTAAAACATATTATTTTAAATATCCTTAATATATCTTATTATTAGCAAAACCCATTAATAAATAATAAATTATATACAGAAATATATGTATATATAAAGAGAAATTGTATTTACAAAACTACTATTCTAATTGCAATAATTATGAGTGAAAATAATTTATGAGAATGGTGGATATAAAAAATATAATTGATATATCGTTGGAATTATATAAAATGATAAAAAAAACTAATGGTTAGATTTTTTTTTTCAAAAAAAGACAATATCTTTTTTCATAAAGCTCTTATTGCATTGTAAGGTAATTTGTTAAAATAATATTTTCACTACTTAACCTTAGTTTTGTTTCTCTCTACCACATCCCATTACAACTCCAATCGTTGTCTCCTTTTTTTTTTAAAATAATTCACCTATCTATCTATCTATCTCCCTCATTTTGAAAACTCTGTCCTTGAACATCTATAAAAGCCCCCTACCCTTCTCTATCTTCTTTGAAATAAGCCAAAACTCTATGACCCTCCTTCTCTCATCACTTTCTTCATTATATTCTCTCTATCTATCAAACCTCTCTTTAGTCTTTACCTCTTCAACTCAATCACAAGCAAATTCAAGCCACACACATCTCTTCATCCAAAAGCTATACCTCTAGAGCTCTTTAGTTTAGTTGGGTTTTCAAAATCAATCAATCAAAACATATAATATATCCCAAGTGGTGTGTGGGTATATAGTATATATATAAACTCATGGATGTGAAAGCAAGAGTAAACAACAACAACACCATCAACACCGACACCATTCAAGACGATGACATGGACCTCCGAAGAGGTCCATGGACCGTCGATGAGGATCTTGCACTCATTAATTACATTGCCACTCACGGCGAAGGTCGTTGGAACTCCCTTGCTCGCTCTGCTGGTAATAATTTAATTAATTCTTCACTTTTTTTTAAAAAGAAAATCCCCTTTGTTTTTAAAATTTTGGTGTTGGAAAACGAAAGTGTTCATAAGGTATCAATGGAAAAATGAAGCTTAATAGTGCTATAGCTATTTAGTTTCATGATTGCAATAATTGTTGACCAGAAAATATATATCCTTCAACTATTGTGTCTATTCATCACTACTATGCCTTTCTAGTTCAATTCTATATATATTTAATTTCTACAATTGTGGTGTGAAAGTCCCCTCCACTTCTCATCTCGTTTCATCATCAATCCATTTTGGGGTAGAAAAGCCAAACTTTGCGGTTTTCTTATATAGGGAAATTATTATATGTTATAGGACTCTTTTTAATTTAATGGGCATAGGCATATACTATTGTCTATCTCTGGTGGGGGCATCAAAATGGAATATATATTTACAACCCCAAAACCATGTGTGTGTGTTTTATTAAAATGCTCATTATTAATCTTTTCTACATTAAGTATAGTAGTGTTTAATTTAATTTGGATTGCTTGGGATAGAACTTTACTAAATTAAGATATTTAATTTTCTTATAGGACTCAAACGAACCGGCAAGAGCTGTAGATTGAGATGGTTGAATTATCTACGGCCAGATGTTCGTCGTGGTAACATAACACTTGAAGAACAACTTCTTATTCTTGAGCTTCATGCTCGTTGGGGAAACCGGTAAGCAAATATATGTGCATGCATACCAAACATACCATAATTTAATTTATTTTTTATCAAATTATTCATTTTTTTTTATTTTTTAAAAACTACATTTATTCCCCTTTAAAAAATTTGGTAAAATTTACTCGGATTTTCTTCTACTTATCCATGCATTGTTCATTATGTGATAAAGATAATAATTTTATAAACAATAATATTTGGTGAACAATGAAAAAACAATCAAACCAGTTAATCGATCTATTTGTCAATTTTTTGGCCCAATAAAAACTTCAATGGCTCAAACAACTCTGACTCAAAATTCTTATATTAGTTAACTGATTTTTTATTGTGTAAATAACAACACAAGAAATTGAGTTAAAATGAATTTTACCTAAATAGAAAAACAATTAACAGCTTACTTTGAATACTATTCTTCTTTTATTTTCCAACTTGCTAATTAACTTGATTTTATTGATTGCATCAATTAGGTGGTCCAAAATTGCTCAATATTTGCCTGGTAGGACCGATAATGAGATCAAGAACTATTGGAGAACTCGTGTCCAAAAGCATGCCAAACAATTGAAATGTGACGTGAATAGCAAGCAGTTCAAGGACACCATGCGCTACCTTTGGATGCCAAGGTTAGTAGAGCGCATTCAAGCCGCCGCGGCCGCAACGACCGCCACAACCACCGCCGTCACCGCCGCCACAACATACAACCTTAACAACAACAACAACAATTTTGAGGTTCATAGTGGGAACACGATGCTAGGATCCACCCAAACAATCATTCACAGCAACAACTTTGGGACTAGCAATTCAAATGTGACACAAAGTAATTATGCTACTCCGGAGAATAGTAGCACAGGCACAGTGGGATCATCGGACTCATTTGGTACACATGATAATTATTACTCTACACCTAGTACTGTTGGTAACAACAACGATAATCCTAATTATCCTAATCAGGATTATTACCATCAAGATAATCACCAATTAAGCTTTAATTTGGATTGCATCACTAGTCCATCCATGATGTTCCCTCAAGATCAGATGGATTTCCAAGCCATGGAGTTACCAAACACCCCTAATTATTGGATTAATCAGAGTACTAATACTTCTTCTTCCAACAATTTCTGGAATGATGACAACATGTTCTTACAACATCTTATTAGTGGTGACAACATGTGAAACAACAATTGATCCATCAATACGACAAAATTGTTGGAGGGATATGTGAAATTATTTACGGATATAATTAAAAAGGTAGAAAAGTTATTGAGCATATTAAATTAGATAGAATAAATTTATATGTAGGACTTATACTTAGGACATAGAGTATAAAAACCACGGTTTAGAGAAAACCGAAGGGAAAATGTGAATTATTTGTTAGTTTTTATTTGGTTCTTTAATTTTCTTTATTTTCAGAGGAGGGGATGTATGTGGGAAATAATTGTAATTTGAGCTTTTTCTTTTTATATAAAAATTTAATTCTTTGAAATTATTAAACTTCAATTTGATTTGTTTTGTTTTGGTTCTCATCATCTTAATTTTAATAAGCTTATGACTAGTAGTGAGTGCATTATAATATTTGTCGTACAACAAAAATATGCCAAACTAATATCTAACATATGCTATATATGAGATGAAATGTATTATATATATATATAGCATACAAGTATTATTGTTGGAATATATAGATGCATGATGCCGTACACAATAAATAATTAATAATTTGAAGACGTGTTGATAATTGATTCCACACGAACATGCTACCCCATTATTTTTTATATATTTCTCCTCATTTGCCAAAGTCCTTATGAGAAGTAATTATTTAATTGGCAATCCCACTTTTGAAAACCTTGTCCATGGGACCTGAACCAGAGCCCCGCAAAAAGTGTTTTCTAGATTGTCATAAAAAGAGGTGAAAAAAGCAAATGTAATTTTTTAGACGTGGTTATGTATTATTGGTGGGCTATCTCCAATCTTCAAGTTGCCCATTAGGGACAAGACTTTCTAAAGTTAAGTTTAAACACAACACACAAACATCATTGTTAATGATAAAAAAAATAACAATAGAAATATTTTTATATCAATACTCATTATATAATTAATAGATTTAATTTTACAGTGTATAATTTTTTACATAATCATTCAACTATGATCATGATTGTATTTTCTCTCTCACATTACTTGAAAAATTATATAAACATAACATTTTAATTGAATGACAGTATAAAATACCTTTACATTGTCCGTGCATTATAATTATACTCATAACTAATACTTGTAATTTAATAATTAACTTGATATATTTTAAAAATGAACATATATTTTTTTAATTGTAATACGATAGTTAATGACTATCCATACTCATAAATTTTAATGGATAATGAAACCAAAATAAAAACATATCCATGCGTTTCCTTTTTCTTCTTCTCAAATATCCTTCAATCAGATGGAATATATAATCCTGTTCGAGTCATAATTTAGACCTTATTTAAGAGAAAATAAGCATATACAACTCAAACCAATTCTTATTAATAGGGAATTTACATTTGGGGGCATAGGCCCCAAATAAATTTTAAGATACGCTTAATAATTACTTAGATGTATATATTTTCATGTCTAGTCTATTATAAGTTTGGTGTCATATTAATTCTATGAGTTAAAATGTTAAGATGCTATGTATTTCATTTTTCTATATATTAATCTATAATTTTTACTCCCACTACCAATAATATTTTTTGGATCTATTACTGTATGTGTGTTCAATTTTGTTTTTATAAAATTCATTCCAGATGAAGTTAATTACTGTATCAAAAATTAATTTTAATACAAAGTAATTTATATTTAATTAATTAATAGTTCTTTTAGAAGTAATTATAGGAAAAAGTAAAAATAATTTTTTTCCTAGAATTAATTCTAGATATTATAAAATGTGAAATTCATATACATACTCTAAGTGTTATTCTCTATCTAATAATAAAATACAAGTGTGTCAACATGGTTCTATACAAATTTTGTATATAAATTATAAATAATAAATTAAACCTAATTCAAATCTTATCCTTACTTGAAAAGCCTAATCCACCTCCTAAGTACGATACCAAGGCCCCTCACACTAATTAATTTTCTCTCACGCTATGCTGGATTTCGTACGGACAAGGGTTCACTCACATCCAAAATTTACCAACTTTTGGTCTAATCCACAAGAGATTCCCTCGGGGGTAATTCGGTAACTTCAGTTAAGTGCACGTGCCGAATAAAGTAGCAAAACGTGAGTGAATAAAGATATATTATTTATTTAAATTTTTCTTGATAAATATATTATCCACCATTAAATAAATTGTATATTATTCTTATTTTCAATTCATGATAAGGCTATTCACTATTGATCATAGTAAATAATTCTTTTTTAATTTATAGACATTTCAAAGGGTGATGAGACAATTGATCAAAAATTTTAAAACTTTTTAATGTTTAAATTGATCATGGACGATATTAATTAATTTCCTATTAACTTGTAGACACAAAAAAAAGTTGAGACAATTGACCTAACATTTTAAAGATTTTTTCTTGAGTAAGAGAAGATGAACCTTAATCGCTCAACTATACTTCATGAACTAAGTTGTATATCATATGTAAGAATGTTCACACTTCAATTTTTTCATCTAATAATGAAATGAGTATTTATTAATATGAAGATTGAAAAAGAAGTAAGTACATAAATTATTTGTATAGATCTCAGATGAAGATGGTTATGGCGGCGGGGGAATCTTTGTAGGCCGCGTGCCTATAGGGGAAGCCCCATTAAAGTGGTCCCAAAGGGTAATATGTTCATAAGTTGCCACTTGTTATTATTATATCTTTGAAATAAGTATACTTTAATATTTAAAGAGAAAAATAAAACTAAAAAGTAAGAAAAGTAGCATGAATAGTTAAATACCTTAATTAATAATTAGGGTTCCCTGGACTGTGTTGCACTTGTTCTAGCCGTAACCTTTGAAAGAGCCTCCACGTACAAATGACTCATCTCTAGGATTTATAGCTAGGCAGAATACTAAATAATTTAAGAGAAGTAGAGCATTAATAACACATTAATTTATTTTTATGGCATATTGATATACATTAATTAATTTAGACACCTAGTTGAAGGGAAATACTAATACAAAATAATAATTTTAGTGAAAATTTATAATGCTTTTATTAGGAAATCATATGTTTAGACTTTAGACCATGTCTTTTTTTTTCAGAAAGGTGACATGTTTTATCGTTAAAATACATATATATTAGAAGCATGGGCGATTTTATGTTTTGGTATTTTATGTAAATATATGACAAAAGATGACAATAATAATATGTTGTGATAATTAATTTGAGTTCGACAATTTCCCATTTCCTTTTCAGTCTAAGTCAGAAATAGTGTGGATACGTATGAGAAACGTATTCCAATACAGAATACAACTTTTGATTAAAAAAAAAAGAGAGCAATATAATGTATAACTGGACTCCACAACGCAACGGTGCCAAGACTTTCCTAACGATTAATGATATTTGGAAATAATAATTAGTATAGAATATATAATTTAGGACATAAATGGTGACCCAGTGTACAGGACTCCCACCAAGTGAGATCTGGAATCGTCATAGATATACTCAGACTTATCTCTGCTTCGATTTTCAGAATTTGAACCTGTAACCTCCGGATAGTAACATCCTACCACTGCATCAAGACCCACCTCATAATTTTATCATTTTTCCCTCTTACCCTGATAGTAAAACACACATTGTGCTTAGCTTAAAATACCTTTTAGATCGATTAAAATAGGCTATATTATACTGTGTAACAACAGCGTGTAAATTAACTTGTTTTTAACATGTTTTATTTAATCCACGTGTTAATCAGGTCAAAATGTAACCTAGCTGTTTTCCCGTATTAGGTAAAAACTAATACTTTTATTTGATATTAATCGCAATATAATTATATATATGCTCCATCTATTCATACAAGCATACCCTATTTTTAATACACGAATATGGAATAAGTATCTCTAAAATTATATGTATAAAAATAGATGTATATTTAATATTGTGGCCATCAAATTCAAAAATTAATACACATAGTATAAAATTTTCAAAAACTAATAGTATAAAATTATTTTACATAGTTATCATTCAACCATATATTATTAATTAATAGTTAATTCAACTATCTACTATTCAAAAAGTTATATAAATAAAAAATTATGAGGAAGTGTATGATTATGAATACATAAAAAATAAAATTTTTTATTATGAAATTTAGTATTTTGAGTTATATATTGATGAAGGATTCAAAGCAAGGTTCGGCTAGTGGGGCCTGAATGCAATGAGAGTCAAGGATATGGACCATTGTTGAACCTACGTGGGCACAGCATAGCCGACGAAGGCCCATAGCTATATATATATATATATATATATATATAGGTGGGTCCAAACTTTGATTGAACCAATTGAGGTAATGTAATAGGAAGATAAATTATATTTGTACATCTTTATTAAATGTATACAATCAAACATATGAAAGAAGTACTGGAGTTAAAAATAAGTAGTAAAAATTATGAAATTTACTTATTTTATGAATAAGATGTTTGAATATGTGATAAAGAATAGATATATAAATATAAAAATGTTATTGGTACATAAAATAGTATTATCTATATTTTTTTCACCTCATAAAAATACTAATAACTTTGATGAATATATTTTACAAATATATTCATCAAAATTATTATATGTACAAATATCATTATGATACAAATAAGAACATTGTAAATATGAAACAATGGTCATCAAGTCATTGCCACATTACATCAAGTCCCCAAAAGAATAGTAGTATGAAGAAAGTAAAAATGGGAGGAGGTAGGGTCAGATAATTTCATTGCATCTGGCTACTGTTGTTGGAAAGGCACTTAACAAGCGTGATTACAATGATCAGAGCCTATCATGTGAGAGGTGCCGCTACGACTCACACACACATATATACATTCAATCAAATAGTACTATTTATTTTACAATAAAATTATTTTAACATTCATTATTTCATTCAATATGTATACATCAAATCTATAATCTTTAATTTTTATAAAATCTTTAGTTGCACATTATTTATTTTACTCTCTATCATTGGATTTGGATGTTTACAATCATCCACTTTATGAATGTCAATATAATATTACTCTTTGTTACCTCATTTTATATGAATATATAAGAGACTTTAATTTTATAATTTTTAAAATATATAAATTGGTTTTCGCTATTAAAATTATGAATTATTCAATGAAAATAAAAAAAGTATAATTTAATTAATATATATTAGATTATTGGTGTTATTTTATATTGATATGTTTTATTTTTATATTTAAACTACAAAATAACCTCTTAATTTTTATTTCTTACATGTATTACTTTACAATTCTATTATATATAATATATTAATTATCTTATATTGTGTAAATATCAGATCGATCTAATCAATATATAATTGTTTATTATTTGATTAAATTTGGGTTCTTAAATGTAGTGTTTGAAATATGGGTTTTTTAATTTAGCAACCTTAAATTATAAGTATAATTCTAAATCCTAATAAGTATCAACTTTAAGATTTTTACTTCCTTCATCATGAAAAATTATAAGTATTATTTTTCTTCTATCCCATATAAACAAATAAATCACTATATCAAGCAAATTATTTTTCTTAATTTCTAAGAACTAATTTCTATCTCTCTTACAATAAATTTGTTTGAATATATATTTTATATACAATCTAATTTATCACTAATACTTATAATTTTTATATAAGAAATTTTTTTCGATTTGATATTCAATATAAATTAATTTTTTTTTTTATTTTTAAATAAATTATTTCCGGTGCACGGGTAATAATTTATTTAAAAGTAAATGGATAAGAATTATTGTGTCTAAAAATATAAATATGTGTCTCTACTTAATATTGAGACACTAATTTTCTTAAGTTAGTGTCTAATATTGTCTAACTACATCTCACACTTTGTATCCTAACTTTCACTCCAAACATAATTTATGTCCTAACATATCTCCAAATTAGTTTCTCATACCACAGCCCAAATAAGTGACCCAATCTTAAATTCCAGTCCTTATGAGTTAATTGAGTCTAGTCCTTGCTTTTAGACACCCTAATTAGGTTGCAATTTTTTCACATGATATAATAAGACAAAAATACATGGATATAAAGATACAAAAAGATAAAATCTCAATATCACATTTCAATTAATCAAAGATGATTATCTATCATATCCTGCTTAATTAATTTTATATATTCTTTATTATTATTTTTCAGGAGTACATAAAATACATAAAGATACAAAGTTCATATCTTGTCTTTTCTACTAAACATTTTATCTATATATTTCTATCTTTTTATATTCTATCAAATATAACCTTATAAAATGAAATTCTTCCATTGAAAAATATTATTATATTTTTGTTGTTCTATAGAAAATTACGAGATGCATAACAGGAATAAATCTTGTTCCATCTCATTTCCACCCATTTAAGTGAGATTTGAACCTATTGAATAGAGTTTGGCATACGGAAAAATTGAACATTATATTATATAATAATAATGGTGGCATATTCTTTGAATTGAAACATCTTTGAGTTTATATTCAGGAGGTTATATGAGTGAAGTCTCTATTAAAGTATAAAATCATCAATGACCTTAATTTAGTATCTAAATATTTTAGAAAAGGTTGTTTTATAATGTAATATTAAAATATCTCTAGTTTAAAGGTCCTACTCCCTCTCTAAATAAAAATAATTTATTTAAGGGATGTATTAGGTTAATTATAAAACTACTAGATGAGCAATAAGGCTGAGCATACCCCTTGGACAAAGTTGGCTATGAAATTTGCCTTATTTAAAATATAATAATAATAAATTGCAATATTGCACATGATGATATATATATATATATATATATATATATTATTGCGCACTTTATCCTTTTTGTTTTTGTATTGTCCTAATCCATTTAATTATCATAGTACATACATGCACACATACACATATATATATATATTACATATCCTTTTCATTGATCGTTCGGTTCATCACTTGCGTGAAGCTTTGTGATGAAAGCGAATTATTATTATTATTATATTTTTGTTTTTTTAAAAAAAACATGGTTTGAAGTTAAAAGCTTAAAATTCATCAAGCCAAATAATTTGAGGAATGTGTGCTAATCAATTAATATATATCATATAGTTAATGGCTATAATCTCTTGTCAACTTCCACAGGTCATTGCCTCCCTTAAAATGCATAGAAGATCTTTCCAACCCGTAAAGAACTAAGTGCACGCTTGTCATGGGTTTTCCACTTGAAGCAAAAACATATGTTTTGGATTTAGTCTTTAATTACCCATCCATATATATGATTAGCCAATAATACTAGTCGTACAACAGAAATACGTCCAACGAGTATTCAACGTGTGCTATACATGACATGAAATATATGCGCTATATGTATAATACACGTAAGTATAGCACACATTTTCATGTCATGTGTAACACACATTGAATATTCGTTTGACGTATTTCTGTTGTAGGACTATCATATTATTGTATGATCACCATACTCTACCTGCTATACTTAAGTGAAATTATTGAGTCATTGATTTGGTCTTTAATTAACTTGAAGATTTTATAAGAAAAGTATGGCATGTGTTGAAATTGGTTAGAGAAGAAACACTGCATGTCTTGGCATGATTTTGGGAATTCTAATTATGTAGTTATATAAATCTTATTATAAACTTTTGCTTGCTTAATTAACCCAAATAAGTATGGTTAGAGAGAAATAATAGTCATGTATATCATATGGATTAGCCAAAAACCTTATCGAATATAATGATGTTGAGAAAGAGAGAGTTGTAATGACAAGTAAGTAATATGTATTGGTGTAGCTAGCTAGGACTATTCCTTAATAGTTGCAGGCAGCCCAATTTACCA
The DNA here is from genome assembly GCA_013621005.1 of Aeschynomene evenia. Lineage (NCBI taxonomy): Eukaryota > Viridiplantae > Streptophyta > Magnoliopsida > Fabales > Fabaceae > Aeschynomene > Aeschynomene evenia. The sequence goes on from CM024266.1 coordinate 6,452,209, forward strand.
CTATTGTTGATAAGTACATCAAATTTAATAAATTTGTGATCAATTTTCATTTGTATTTAATTTCACCACTTTCTTTTAAAAAAAAATTGTTTAGTTCGGAGAATTTTCGTTATTTGATTTCTGTCAAGTTCAACTAAAACCAATTTAATTGGTTTCATTTAGCCTACCTCGATCGCCTTCCCCATCTAAATTCCTTCTTGATAACAGAACAAAAATGAAATATATGTTTAATAATTTATATTTTCATATGTTGAACATTATCAAATAACTGAATTTGATATAGGATATACACCTTTCTCTGAAAAAAAACACTATTAATTAGAAGGTAAATAAACAAGATCAGGAGTATAGTCATTTTTTTGTGTGTTTAATACTCTTTAACAACAAAAAATTATACGTTTAGCCACATTTAAAATTGATGGTTTAACCATATTTTGAAAGCGTGATTAAATGAACTTCCAACACTTCATTGTGGTGCGATTACTACATGGGTGGAAAAATGTTTCATTTAATAACATTTTATATTTTCATATAACCACATTTCATAAATGTGATTAATTGTCTTTATTAGTCACAGAACTTGAATTCATTTAGCCACTCTTATAAAGAGTGGTTAATATTAATATTTATTTTAGAAAAACACACCTAGATCCTAATATATATAATGTCTATGTAAGATGTCAAATTTATGAATAAGTTATTAGTTAATACCTTCCTTGTTAAACATGAGTATAATGTTTTTATTATTTTATTATTTTTTATATTTATAATATATCAAAACTAATTTCTTGTCGTTTCTTATGCTTTATTTTGTATACTTGTAGTGACTTATTTTGTTTTAGTTTATCGTCAATGTTTGACAATAATATTTAATATAAGGTCTTTATTTGGAATTAATGGTGAACAAATGTTTTGTTTTTTCCTTTTGGGTCAACATTAACAATTGTGAAGTGGACTCATTAGGCCGTTTATTAGGGCACAAGTAAACTAGTGTTCCACTTGGATCCTCTGTTACACTGGAGGCTTCAATGAATCATACTTTTTCTACTTTAATTTGCATTTTAATTTTATTATATTTATATAACGGATTAACTTTAATGCACTAGCACTATAGACCTATTGTATATTATCAACTAATTATGTATATCATTTTAGACTTTTTAGTTAATATTTGTTTGAATTAATAATAACTTTTATCGGAATGTTAGTATATAATTAGATGTCTTGTATGTGTTTATGATATCATTTTACATTACATTGAAAGTATATTTAAATTAGACCACTTACATACCAATAATGATTGTCATACAACAGAAAATATCCAACGTCTGCTATACATACATGATATGAGATGTGTGCTATCTGTATAACATACGTACATATAGTACATATTCCATATCATGTATAACACACGTTAAATATTTATTGAATATATTTATGTCGTACGATAAATTTTATTGATTACATAATCTTCACATATAAATTGTTCCTACATTAAAGATCTATTTTGGTATATCACTAGCGCTGGAGTTTGAATCTTCTCATGTATGTATATTTAATTTGTGAAATCTCTCACAATTCTTGCATTAAAATTTAAAGAATCAATAATGTAAAAGAAAACTCTTTGCTCAAAGTATTATAATAAGTTAATTTGGAGATAGCTCCAAATGAGAAACCAATCAAACATTCTGACCGTCTTTTGAAAAACACCTCTTTGACAACCTTAATTATTATTATTAGGCAAAAAAAACATTTTACCTCTCTGGATGTTTGGGTTGTTGCAATTTAACCCCCGAACTTTCAAAACGGGCAATACGGTACCCTGTATGTTTTAAAACGTGCAATTTACCCCATCCGTCACATCTCCATCCATTTTTCCGTTAAATGATCATGTGCAGTGCACATGTCATTTCTCCGTCAAATCATACAGGGTACCATATTGCCCGTTTTTTGAAAGTTCAGGGGCTAAACTGCAACGACCCAAACATTCAGGGGGTAAAGTGCTTTTTTCCACTTAAAAAACATGGTATTTTAGTAATTTAATAAATGACATGTGCACTGCACATGGCCATTTAACGGAGAAATGGATGGAGATGTGACGGATGAGGTAAATTGCACGTTTTAAAACATACAGGGTACCGTATTGCCCGTTTTGAAAGTTTAGGGGCTAAATTGCAACGACCCAAATATCCAGGGAGGTAAAATGTTTTTTTCCCTTATTATTATTATTATTATTTTCAGAGGCAATTCTACAGATAAGCCTTTATCTATCTTTCTAGAATCATAATTTTTATATGTCAATGATCTCCTAACATTCTTTAAGGGACCATATTTAAATAATATTTTGTTAAGAAAAATAAAATAAAAAGAGATCACTAAAGTCAACAAAATTAAAAGACAGTGTTTTAAGTAAACTTGACACTTCAAAGAAGTCAACTATAAACAAATAATCAGTAACCTATATATAGTAAGAATATTAAATTTTATTCTTCCATTTCTCATTTTTTTATATTTTATAGCCTTTAATTTCTAATTTATTTGAAAAATTATATAATTCAATATTTTAAATAATATAATCTTGACGTTTATAGTGTTTCAAGAAAAATAGTAAAATCTCACTTTTTAAGGTTTATAGCCTTCAATTTCTAATTAGTTTTAAAAATTATGTAATTAAATATTTTAAACACTAGTCTTTACTTTTATAGTGTTTCTAGAAAAATAGTCAAATATCATTTTTGAAAGTCTATAGCCTTCAATTTCTACCTTGTTTAAAAAATTATGTTATTCAATATTTTAAAGATTATAATCTTTACTTTTATAGTGTTTATAGAAAAATAGTAAAATCTCACTTTTTAAAGTCTATAGTCTTCAATTTCTAGTTTGTTTAAAAAATTATGTAATTCAATATTTTAAAGACTATAGTCTTTACTTTTATAGTGTTTCTAGAAAAATAGTAAAATATCAATTTTTAAAATTTATAGCCTTCAATTTCTTATTAGTTTTAAAAATTATTAATTCAATATTTTAAAGACTATAGTCTTTACTTTTATAATGTTTCTAATAAAATAGTGAAATCTTACTTTAAAACTTTTAATTTCTGATTAATTTTAAAAATTATATAATTCAATATTACAAAGACTATATAATGTGAAATTTCATTTAAATAATACCATCTCTATATTTTTCACCTCTAACTCTCTAATTATATGAAACTTTGTTTAGCGGGTGATTTGTAAGTATTTATGTAACTACTTAATAAATTCGGAGACATACATATACTATGACCCTAAACTAGAACGAGCTTATGTTCATTAATTTATTTTTATTTTACAAATAAATTAGCATTTTGATATAAAACAAAGGGTAATATTAAATGTACAATGATGATCCAGCCAATAAATTAAATTTTAAGCCACAATTGTTTAGCCCATTATCATCTCAATGATTATTTGGACAAAAAACAAAGTCAAAATAGACATATTAACTGAGTTAACAAAACTTGTCATCAAACGGAAAATACACAAGTTGCACAATAGAGATAATTTAAAGAACATGTTGCTTATTTAATTTTTGTTTTTCAACCAACCCACCTTGCCTTTAATTTGACGCCTCCATCATCAATTTCAGAATATTTGTTTAGGATATATATATATATTTTTCAATTTCAACTCTAAAAGTTTCAACACTTTGACTTGTTTGGGTACGTAGTTTCAGTTGAAGTGCCCAAAATTCAACACAACAATCATCAAATTATCATCATGTGCTTAACTCGCCTTGTAGTTTGACAATTCAATAGTAACTTCTTTAAAAAAAATAAAAAATTAATTCCGCAAATTTAGCTCAATAATTTGGTGATCAACTTTGACCTATGATCTTCAGATTCTTCACAAAACTAACTTATATAATAATAATAGAGTCTGCGAACGCCCGTTGTTTTGTTTTATTTCTCGGCTTTATCCATTTTGAATCCCTTTTCTTCAATCAATAGTACTTACTATTGACAGGAAGCACCAACGTAAAATCAATAACAAGTGAAAAGAATCCAAAATTTTGAAACAAGAATAGCCAAATTGATATATACTACTTAGTAGATATGAACAAAGTTTTTTTTTTTAAGCATGAAGCCTAATACAATCGATAACTAGTTAAATTTTGAGCATTTAGTTAGAATTCGATCGTTGAAAGTGTATATGGTAAGAGTTATTTATTCGAATGGTATGATGAACTCTGTCAAAGAGCAGTAAAGTATACAATTTACTGATCATTAGAAAGTTCTATATTTTGAGATATATCAACTAAATTTGATTGGTCTAAAAAAAAGTAAAAATAAAATGCTGTATTAGAACACCTTTTGATGTTTATGCGAACACATGTATACTATTTTCAAAGTATTTTTTATCCTTTCTCTCTGTTTTGGTCAAACTCTAAAATGATCTTTTATATTGTTATACTGGGAGTTTAAATTTAGGTTTTCTAAACCTATTTTATTTTATATTTAGATCACACTGGCCCAACCTTATGTTTTATATTTGGGGTGGGCTATGGGGAATCTTCGGGGATGAAATTAAGCTCACAAACTTATAAATAATGAGTACATTATAATATATAGTTTATTACTAGGCCTCATAAACAAAAAAATAGATGGCCCAACCTTAAATGCTTACACATTGCTAAAGCTGTTTTTGGGTACAAACTATAAATTACTATTAGTACCCAATATGTCTCGATTACAGTACACTATAGATCAACTTAAAAGACATATAAAAGCCAAGTGGGAATATATTTAGAAGTAACTATTATGATACACTATTGTATCGGGTATAAATATGTCGATTATTTTGAAGTATCTGTGCATCATATTACTAAAACACTATTGCCGATGCAATTATTTACTTACAAAGCAAAACTATCTGATGAACTCTGACTAGGAACCCTTAACAAACATGCCAAGGCTCATTAACAAAAATCTCATCACTATTGTGCTCCATTTGCATGTATGATGAAGGGGAAGAAGGAGGAAATGGTTGTGGAGAAAGGTTAAGCATCTCCAAGGCCTGTTCTCTAAGCTTCACAGGGTAGCCAGCAACACACCCAATTCTTGGTCCAACTCCACTTGACCATTTTCTTGAAAGTTGATGCCCCAATTGGTAATATTTTGTGGCCTTCTTGGATTCAATACTTTGAAGTATTGCCTTCTTTGGTAACTTCAATCTTGGAACCTTAACACCAGCGAACAGGGTGCTTTTATATCTGCCAACAGTTGCAGGTTGAGGATACTCCTGAAAAATTCCAAGCTCAGATGACACATCGGCAGTGCTTGAAACCTCATATTTGGCGTCTCTTTCAAAAGGCTTTCTGTCATCATACATATCACTGTCGTCGTTCGACTTACATATCTGTAACAAAGAAACAAGTCTCATTCGATAAAAGATGAAAGTGATCACAATTGCATTTTCCATTAAATACTAGATGTTCTGGTCAATTAAATGTTCTTTCCATGAGCAAGGAAATGGTGATGATGAAAATCAAATAAGCAACAAAGGCAAAAGCAACTGACTAAGGATCAAGGTCTTCCTCATGAACCATATTTAGGCTTAAACCTTTTGTACATTCAATATTTTGACAAAGGACCATAATCACTAGAGTTTAATTAGCCGAAAAGGTAAGGCACTGATGCAGATCATTTACCTCAACTTCATCAAGATTGACACCCTTTTCCATGAGATATGATAAAAAACTGTTGAGGCTGTCATCTGTCGGCTTGTAGTGTCCACTATATATAGAGATGGACTGAAAAATCAAAGGCATTCAGAATCGGACATTTTTCGGTGCACATAATAAGAAAATGGAATGAGCAAATGTCTATCAATGCGACTCAATGCACATAAACCACACAAGCAGCAAAAGAAAAAGAATCCCATTAGCATAACAAATTAATCAGGCAAGTTTTAAGCTGCGGAGTAAACTCTACCTTCAGAATCCCATTCTCAGCCTCCAACCTTCCAGCAGCTACCGTAGCACCACCAGCCAAAAAAGAAGAATGATGGAATAACCCTTTCTTTTTCTGGGAGGAGATTGCAATGTATTATAAGTTTGGAAGAAAATGGCAGAATGAATAAATAGAGATACTTGGAACCTTTTAACTGATGATCATTGAGCTTGAATTGTTACCTTGCCAGCATAAAGTTTCTTATATGTACTCACTACAAATATCCACTTGGCATTTTCAGAGTCTTTATGTGTATCAAGAAAACCTCCAGATTGCTTGTGGATAATTTTGCCGCTGCAGACAATGTATTCATAGTGTTCTCTCTCTTCCTAATTTACGAAAATGTCAACAAAGATCAGCAAGCAAAAAATCACAAACAAGCCACAACTTTTGAGATAATGTAGTCAATATGGTCAATCTCAACTATAATAAATATACACATCAAAAAAGAAAGAAAGAAAGAAAGTGTTTAGTTTAATAAGCAGATGTACGTACAGGTCCAAGATACTTCACGCATTGTTTTCGGAGCTTTGATCGGGGGCATTGTTCAAGATCAAGGTTTTTCCCATTTCCTATATCCAACCTGTAGAATGAGAAAACCAAATTTCAGTGAAAAACACTCCACCCTTGTTATCCCCATTCCCATCTTAGCATCTTAATCTACAGAGCATAAGCACAAATCACAGTAACAGGTCAATTGCAAAAGCATGTCAATTTTCAGCATTAAGTCCAATTTGGAGGCAAAAGCATATCCAATAAAAGTATTGACTATTGAAAGAAATTAAAACACAGATGGTAGTTAGATGCTGCACTGGACAGGTTCAGTAACAAACATATTTCCCTGTCCCCCAATCCTCATAAAGGAATTATTCAATATCAACACTCAACAACATTAACAATTGAAAAATTTGTCTTATTCATAAATTCCAAGCTAAAATCACACACAGCCCAAACCACTTCAATTTTAGCACAATGTCTTAGAAAGGTAAAAGGCTTTCTCACAAGTTAAAAAAAGAAAAAGAAAATAAAGTCTCACCAATAAAAGAATGGCTGACCAGTATCCTTTTTACACCACGCTTGATAGTAGTAATGCAAGTTATGTCCATAACGATGGCGTGGATCAATCTACAGTTCAAGTTATTAATACCAATTAAACAACATTAAATAGCGAAAAGAACATTTAATTTATTTATGAAGAAAAGGGTCAAGCGCTGGATACTCACAGCTTCGATCCAATGCTGAAAAGCCAACTTTTGAGCTTTGGCGTCTAAGGACAAACCATTACCCACCTGCCAACAATAAGGTCCAAATTTTTCTTCAGAATCAAACTCAAAACCTTACTTTTCCCAAATAATAGTCACATACAGGCAGACGAAAAAGCTCAATAGTTTCAACCACAATGCATAAATACAAGTACAACACATTATATGCATACCAAAACGCAAATAGCACACAACTTGATAACATGTGCACCTCAATGTTGATTGAGTTATGTTACAAGGTGTCAAGGTGAATATTGAAAAAGCAAACTTTACCAAACGGTGAAGATGTGCACAAGGATCAGATGGAAAATGAGAAAAATTAAACAAAAAGTGCTGAACAAAACTTTTCATCCAGACTAATATATCATAATTGGTGATCTCTAGATGAATTAGTGGGTCATACCACTTGAGTTTATCTGACCATTACTGTGATTCCTGTCAAAAATATTTTATATCTTTTTTTCTAAATGCAAGCTTGATCAACTGTGAAGATATCCACATGATTAGGCAATGAAAAATAGACTGTAAAAATCAGATCATGTTCACATATGGGAGGATATAATTCTGTACATATATAAACACACATAAAGACATGGGGCTGCTTTTAATTGAAAAAAAAATATAGAAAGACGGTGACCTTGAAACTGTTGAGCATAGCCTGACTCCACCATGAGGCTGTGCTTTCATGTGAACTGAAGAACGAAACTGTCATGTGGTTAAGCCGCATGAAATCTTTTGTTTTCCACCTTCACATAAATTCAACCCAAAACACTATTGATTCTATTCATCATAACAATAAATAAATAAAAATCTACAACTTTTTTCAAGAGAAAAAAGAATAATTATTATATACATATAAGTGTAACAAATCAGATTTAGACAAACTCACATAAAGCTACATATAATTGATATCTTGAATAAAACTTGTGAGAACCTACTTTCACAGTGAGTTTATCTAAATGTAAGTTGTTAAACTTGTGTAGTCAGTGTAGATGCAATAATATCTCAAGAAAAGACTCAATAATACTGTAAACAGGGAGAGTTGGCAAGCAGGAATCAGAATTCAGATCACACCAAAGTTCTTCGGCAACAATGACAGAATCGGCCAACCGGCGGCGCGTACGGTAGCCCCGGTAAACCTTCTGCAGCTTAAGGGCAGGGCTCGTCTGAGGGCATGCACGTTCCGGAGCAAGGGGCTCTGGCAACTCGACTGTAAGTTGGAAAGGGACTTGTTGGGTGTTGGCATTGGGAGAGATGATTGAAAGCTGATGAGAAGGGCACTGCCTGGAATAAACACTTGAGAAATTTGAAACTCTTAGCTTGTCTTGTTTATTGAATGGTAAATGTAGGAGAAAGCTGATCTAACATGTATCTTTCAACGACTAAATTGAAAAGATAGTTTGTAGAGAGATTAAATGAATATCACATGTATATCTGATTAACATAATTGGCACATTAGTCTGAGTTTGATTTGATTAATTTTTGTATTACTTAGAGATATCTACAAGATGTTTTAAGTCTCACTTCTTCATGTTCATATACCAAAGTTTTATTATACATTATAAATTCAAGGGGAAGCAAATTTCTTATGTTTTTATTTTGCAATAAGTAAATATAAATAAACATCAGGGCTTGATTATTTTTTTCCAAAATCCATGCATGGCACATGTTACACTGCCAGTTTTTTTACATGCTCATCTAGGCATAACCTTAGCTTACAGGTCTTGTATGAAAACTAACAGGGCATGAAATAGAAGTTGCCTACCTCTGTGTCTTGACCATGGATTCCTGACCACTCAAAACCAGTGAATTTAATATTGGAGTTGCAATGCTGGTGCCTTGTGATGGCTTACCCACTGAGCTACCTATTATCACATCATTAAACAAGTGAACCAAGCTAATCCCTTACATCACTAGCATATATCAAGAACATCAATAAATAAGGTCATGCTATCTCTAGTAGTAAAATTGCTTCAAAAATAAAAATTGAAAGTTAATAGGTTACCTGGATCATTATCAATATCGACATCATTATATATTCCAAATTGAGTTATCACATCAGCCTCTTCATGAATGGAGGAAAAAATTCGATCGAACTTGGATGGTCGATCTTTTAATGCCTTCCACCAGCTGGTTTCTCCTTTGATTGTTACTAGTTCTTTACTTAGCAATTCGTTCCTTGAAAGACTACATAGCTTTGGGCAGTCATAAAAGGCCATTTCTTTTAAACCAGGTCCAATGGGCAACCCACTCGAAATGCTGGTCAATTCAGGAAGATGGAGAAGTGATAACTTCCTCAATTTAGGGAGGACAGTATATGTATTACACTTGGATGATTTATCATGGCTTATTAAAGTACTTAATTTGGGACAGTCTTTGACTATAAGCTCTATCAATAAAGAGAGGTGACCCAGAAAATCCAATGAGAAAAGAATCATTAACTTGGGACAATTTTGCAATGACAAGTACCGCAGCATACCAAATAAGCAACGAGGAGGGGATGGTCCCTCCCATATACTTCTTAGATTCTTCATTTGGGATACACTCAAGAATAGCAAATGTGAAAGCATATCATCATTGCCATTTAAGTGTCTTCCACCAACAATTGTCTGCATCTCTTTGCATTCTGCCAATATGCACACCCGCAGTTGGTCTAAATTTTTCGATTCAAATTCAGACAAATTCTTTACGGTGAAATGTCGATCCAAGAAAAGGGCTTTGCTGTGCCTAAGAAGCATTTTTATTTCAGCTGGGACACCCTCACCTTTTACAAACTTTAAGCTACGATCACTTTGTTTGAATTTCACATCAATGGCAGGTGGTGTGCTTGATAAAATCCGCTGCATATGAGAACCAACAATGAACCTGAAATCAACTTCAAAAATGTAGGCTGGTATGAGCTTCAGAAGATCCAGGTGTGGGATATATACTCTGAGAGTTTGTAAACACTTTAATCCCAATATTTCTGGTAGAATGACTTGAACATTCTCATGCCACCTTTCATCATCCGGGTTCACATCAATGCATAAATGTTTCAAGCCCTTAAGCTTTGATATCACCCCAGAAGCAATGATCGTTGAGCTGGAATACGGTTTATTCTTCCTACCACGATATTCATAAAAGTATAGGATCAAGCTCTGCATGTTGGTCAACAGTTGAAACTCTTTGGGCAAATGTATGATCTGGGTTCCTTCAAGATCAAGCTTCTCAAGCTTTTGCAAATTTCCAATTTCTGGTGGTAATTTCATTAAGCATTCGCAGCCTTTCAGATACAGTTCTCTAAGATGCACCAGATTGAAAAAGGAACTTGGTAGTTCCCTTACACTGGTGTAGGATAAATCCAGGATGCGAAGCATACACATGTGGTCGAAAAAGGACGGCGGGATTTTGGTCAAATCAGCATTGCTTTGTAAGACTAATGTTGTGAGGTCTTGCCAAATAGGTGATAATGGTAGCTCAGACATTTTACAGTCTACTAGCTCAATTTGAATAGCACTATGCCAGCACTCCATGGTGGCTACTTCAATGACTTCCCCTGATTTTCTTATGAGCATTGGGTCCAAGTTGTGTAACTTTTCAACAATCTCATAGATTTCTTCTGGCAGTCTGACATACCTCTTGATTTTGGAGATAAATGGAAGAAGGACACAACGGTCTACAAGCTGCCTCAGATTATATGCTGCTGCTTTAGCATCCATGAAGAGAGAAGATATCCAATCATTCACCAATTGATACTCAACTTTCGCATATTTGATATCAGGGATATATAAACAACATACAAGGCAACTCTTAAGTATTTTATTCATACCATCCCATATAAAGTTCATGAATGAGTTAACTAAGACTCTGCTTAGATCACCATGAATAATATCATAGGATGGATTAGAGCAAAGCATTTTATGGAGAGCAAGATCCCAGTGTTTGACATCTTGGGGATTCCTCAACAACCACTTCGCCACAAGGACAATGGCAAGAAGGTGGCCACGACACTCCTCAACTATACGCACTGCAAATGCTAGGGTGGCACTAGATGAATATACAACCTCCTGCCCCACATTGTAACAGAAGACTTGCCATGGCAGCAAATGATCCCTAGTCCAAATTTCCAAGTCCATTATTTCCGTAATCGATTCATCACAAGCTTGTGTTGCTGATTCAGTGGTAATGAGAACCACAACTCCTGAAAGTTTGTTTTTGGAGAAACCCACTTGGCATAGATCTAAGACCTGATCACCATCCGTATCTACAAGAAGCACTAGATACCTGTTGACTGACATCTCTTCCTCAATTTGTTTAATGCACAAAATGTCATCATCTTCGATCATTGGAAGCTCAAGCAATTGACAAACATGTCGTCGGCATTGATTCTCTACTCCTGTAGTTGGACACATGGAGGCATCAATTCTTAGAGGTCCTCGAAATGAATTGAGAACATCAAGCTTGTCTTTCAAAGCTGCTTCTATTTTTGCTGCTACTACTCTTTTCTCAGAATTGCTTCTGGCTGATAACCTTATGTATTTGATATGGTGGTGATGTTGATGTTTAGAAATGGAAAGCAATGTTTGCATGAGTTGGTTGACAGCAAGATCAGAAGCTAAATTGAAAATAGCTTCTGGAACAGTGTATAAGTTTGTTGGTGTCCTATAACCTTTTTCTGTGTCCCTTATCATCTCCATTGGTATAATTCCTTGGAAATAGCTAAGCACTCTCTCATCATCTGATTCTTCTGTCGAGTGACAAATCCAATCATGTGCTATTTTTAGAGGGTAACTCAGCAAGAGGCTTGCCAAATCTCTCTTCCTCATAGAACTCTTTCTCGACGAAATTGCGGGTATGATTGATTTGAGTTTGACAAAAGCACAAGACAAAGAGGTAGAATCCCCTTCTGATGCTTTTTTCGGGATAAGGCTTTCTATCATCATATCAGGGAACTCAGGTGGCTCCATTTTGAATTCGCTTTCCCCAATGGCAGATCAAATAACCCTCTTTTGGAAATTCAATTCACGGCTTCACTTCCATTTTGGGAATTTACTGCCAAAATTGGAATACAGTGAGTGTCTTTCCTACATACATATGATAACAAAAAAGCAGAACAAGTTGAACGAGAAAACAAGAAATTATCAAAAAAGTGAAAAGCAATGAGGATTTTTATCATCAAGTATGTGTTTGGGGTAAAAACAATCAAATCTATTCAACCCATGAACCCTCCCCATTTTAGAAAGCTACTGCCTACTGGATCAAATGATCGCGAATAACTAGAAGCAGCGGAGAAAGAAGAACACATACCAATTAAGATCTACGAAAGGGAAATATGCAGAGACAGAGACTCATCAAGTCAATGAGGAAAAGAGACAGGTAAGTATGTACAGTCAATTCATCCTACTACATTCCTATAAAATACTAAATGAACATCTAATACTGCCCTCCATCCATTTTCCACCCTTTTAAAATGTTGACAACTTTAATGTATATGTTGGCAACTTATTAACATTTGCATCAAAGTTGCCAACATTTTCAAAGAGGTGAAAAAATGGGTGGAAAATGATTTTATATGTACTAATAGCATTGCTCTAACTACAATGAATGCTGGAGTATGTCTAAGACTAGATGTGATTATTTTAATATGATATTTAAGATAATTAATTAATTATTTATTGAGTAAATACTTTGTTTAAGATTTATAAGAGATAAAATAATCATTCAAGATAAGAAATTAAAATACAATCTCTTAAAATTTGACATGATAGATAAAATAGTTCTTCAAGTTATGAAATGAAAACATGAACTTTTAAGATTGAATTTTTAGAACATTATTGTCCCTTAAAATTTAAAATGTAGGATAAGTTAAAAGATTATGTTATCCTAAAATTTATCTTAAATGATTATATTATCATTTTATATCTTGAAGAATAATTTTACCAATCATATAAAATCTTGAAGAACTATTAATATCTTAAGAGACTATTTTATTTCGTATTACACACAAAAAGATATATTGGCTCTAATCTATTTATAATGTTAAAGATCTCAAAAAAAAAAAAGCAATATCTACCTGAACGAATTATATCACTTATGCTTGGTTTGGTAATGATGTGGCTCTTAAAAAGCTACTCCTAATGGCTCCTAGGAGCACCCTTGATTCTCAAAAGCTAGGAGCAAAAGCTCCTTGACTTTTTGAGTTACCAAAAACAAGAAGAGAATTTATGCTTTTTGAGAGGATGAGCACTTGCTCAATAAATTTTACCAAACTTAGAATTAGAGTATGTTTGTTTTTGTGTTTGTAATTCCAAACGCACTTTGAAAACAGATTGGACGCCTAAAAAATGGTTTGGGGGACTTTAAACATATGAAGGCAAACTTGATTTTAACATTAAACTGTGGTTGGTCTCAAAGTGATTTTTTTTTAGCTTTTATGTTACGTTCAGAATATTTAAGCTTCAAAGCTCTATTTTCAATTATTATAATTACCGTATTAACCCTATAAATATTCACATATTAATTGATAATTTTATTTATTAAAATTTAATTTAATATTTTTATGTATGTATTTACATTATAATAATATTTATAAAAATTATTCAAAATTTTTTAATAATAATAAATAAATAAAATAACATATTAAACTCATTTCTTTTTAGTAACTCTTATATTTTTAATTAATTTTTGTATACTCTCTTTAGTAATTTCACAATAAAAAATGATTTTAATCTATTATATTCAAACAATATTCATTTTATCAAACTCACTTTTGAACAAAGTTTTCCAAACATAAATCACGGTAGTATCAACCCACTTTTATCCAAAATCAATCCTACAAAATCAAACACACACTTAACCACATTTAATAAAGTGCAGCTACATCAACCTTCACACCTTTAAAACAAAATAAACTAAAGTATAGTAGTCACCTTTAGACAAAAATCGTTCCATCTCTTTGGTCTTGTTCTCGCTCTTGCAATGAGGAGAGACAGCTGAGTTGACTCAAGCATTGACCCCCTTCTTCGTGCGAAAATCGCCCTGAACATGCTTAAAGGTTGCGATGGATCTTGATCTCAGCTAACCCGAGCACTTTACTTGTAGGCTTCGTAATCAACTTGAGGTCAACCACTGAATTTGATGCTTTATTAAGTAAGTCCTTCATACCAATGATTTCATAAATTAAACTCAATCTTACTATCCCTCTCAAAATTTGAGACTGATTTGGTTTTGTTCGAACCAAACAAGTGATTAGGTATACATGGAATATGGAAACTTGTGTACATTTTTGTAATAGATGGTAGAGGAGAACACTATACTCATTGAATCATGAATATATGCTGTGAAATAAACTAACTATCATCATTTATTTTTGAATGTCAGAATGATAAAGGATCAATTTGATCTTTGAGATTATATGCATTCATTTAGTACAGGAAATTATTAAAAGGTGATTTAAATTAGTCGTTTTAATTATTATTCCCCCAAACATTACTTCAGGGATTGATTAACTTGATTATTTGAATCCTTAATTTCAGGAAGTAAAGTGATACACACATAATATTAGTAGTTGAGTCATTTAATTCATGGTTAGGTTAGGCCCATTAGGTTATTAGGGAGTATAAATAAGGGACTATAGTATTGTTACAGGTAAGGAATGGATATTTGGAATGAACTTGGTTCATTAGGAGTTTTCACAATCATATAAACAATCATATAATTCACTGCTCAAAATCATCTATTATTTTACTTTTCCTTATTATTCTATTTTACTGTTCTTTGCATTTCTGAGTATGCAACATGAAGTGAAACAGAGATAATTTCAATGATCAAAATGAATTTTTACTCGACTGTGATTGGTTTTACTTCCTTCAAAGTTTCATCATAACAACTTATGTTTTTTAGTGCTCAGTTTTAAAGGTGTTGTTGTGATGTTGTTGTATCATTTGTTTTAGGAATTTGATCATGGCTGGCTTTGGAAACATTGCTTCCAATATGGTAGATGCGGCAACGGAGATGGCAAAGCAGGTTGGAGTAGAAGCAGTGACAAGCACATTTGTATCAATCAGAAATTTGGGAGAGAACTATGAAAGGTTGAAGCAAGATCTGCTATTGCTACTTGCATTAAGAGATGATAAAGAGAGGGAAGTTCAGAGAAACAGACACAAAGATACCTCAAGTGCTTACCGTTTATGGACTACAGAGGTGTCAGAAACAGCTGAAAAGGTGAATTGTTTGATTAATAGATATGAAAGAGAACGGGATAGCTCTAACTGGATTTGGAAGCGCTCAAATCTGTACACTGAGATGGAAAAAAGGCTCACCCAAGTTCAACAACTTGTTGGAAATGGACATTCTGTCGATTTTCTTGTTGATAAACCACCAGATCGCGTCTTAAAAGTATTCGATGCACCTCAAATCGCGGGGTATCAAACCCTTCAGAGCACTCTGGAAAATGTTATAGATTTGCTAAGAAGTAACAAAATAAGTACCATTGGAGTGCATGGAATGAAGGGGGTAGGGAAAACAGCAGTGATGCAGAACCTGAACAACCATGATCTTGTTGCTAAACTCTTTGATATAGTCATTTATGTCAGGCTCTCGGCCGATCATACAGATCATGAGCTTCAATGCAAAATCGCAAAGCGATTGAAGTTGGATACTGAATTGATCAATGATCCTGGAGAAGTTGCTGCAAGAATACATGAGGAGCTGCAGAGTAAGAAGTATTTGCTTATTTTGGACGAGGTAGAGGACGAAATCAATTTGACTCGGCTGGGAATACCATGTAATGACAATCAAAGTAAGGTGGTAGTGACTGCTCAAAATTCTCAGGTTTGCACGGTGAATGGGGCGGACAGGTTGATCAAGGTAGGCGCATTGTCTCGCGATGAGGCATGGAAGATGTTCCGTAACATTGTAGGTTCTGTAATTGATTTTCCAGACATTGAGACGGTAGCTCGGCGTGTATGTGACAAGTGCTCTTGTCTTCCACTTCTGATACATAAGATTGCACGCTCTTTTAGATTGAAAAGAAGTGCTTCTAGTTGGAGGGTGGGACTAGATGATCTTGAAGAGCGCTGGCCGGATTATGAGAATGAAGGTGAAAATGAGTTGTATTCATTCCTAATGTTCTGCTATGATGAACTGAAAGATGACAACACAAAGAAATGCTTTCTGTATGCTTCATTGTACCCTGCAAATTGCAAGGTTTATACTGACTATTTGGTTGAGTGTTGGGCAGCTCAAGATTTCCTAGGTGATGTTGATGACACAAGGAAATACCAGAAGGCGCGTGACCGTGGTCACGCGATATTAGAACATCTCACCGATGTCTCTTTACTGGATGAAGGAAAACAGATGATATATGTCACCATGAATGATTGTATGAAACGGCTTGCTTCACATATATCATCCAAAAACCCTGAATGTAGTTCTTACATCCAAACTAGAGAGAAACTTGAAGAAGGCCAGGAATCGATGTCTTGGAAGGATGCTCGATGGGTATCTATGATAGACAACAATCTGCAAGATTTGCCAACCGACCAAGACTGCAGCACGCTTTCGGCGCTATTGCTGCAGAAGAATCCGGACTTATTTGAGATCCCATCATTGTTTTTCAAGAAACATATGAGATGTCTTCTTGTGTTGGACTTGTACGGCACCGGAATCAGACAGCTACCATCAACTATTTCAAAGTTGACAGGTCTTAAAGGGCTCTATCTTAATGGCTGTAAGCATCTAACACAGTTGCCTGAAGCTATAAAATCTCTTGTATTTCTTGAATTCCTCGACATTCGAGGTACCAAGATGAATTTCATATCTCCTCAAATTGGCTACTTGACTAATTTAAGATGCCTGCGAATCCCATACATCAAGAATGGTGATCAAAGTGAAGATCAAGAAGCTGACACTGAGCCTTGTCCAATTTCAAGACTCACCAAATTAGAAGAATTGGTAATTGAAGTGGTTTCCTACCAGGATTGGTGCAGAGATGCGGAAAATGTGATGGCAATGTTGGCTTCTTTGGAACATCTAACCGACCTCCAATGCAGCTTTCCCTCTTCCAACATTCTTGAAAGGCTTCTAACAAGGAGATCCGGAAGGCAATTCACTTCATTCCGGTTCTTCGTTGGATGTCAAAACTCGAAACGGCCTCAGATTCTTGAGTCTTTCGAGTACAGGATCTCCAAATACATCAGGTATGACAACAGCAAGCATGAGAATACTCTTTCAATAAGTGAGGTGCTTCCTCAAACTCATGCATTTGAATTGATCAACTTCAAGGACATTACAGAACTATCACACCTTGGGAAAGAGAACATGGAGCATATCCGCGGTCTTTCGCTCGAGCAATGCGATGAGATTCATACCCTTATAGCAGGCAATGAGAATGGTGTAGGAGATGTGAGCACCCTGCCAAATCTAGAGCAGTTGCACCTAACAAGTTTGCTCAAACTCAATTGTGTTATCCGTGGTCCTTTGCATCATGGATCCCTCTCCAAATTAAAGGTTCTAACATTGAAAAATTGTCCATCTTTGAAAAGCATTTTTGGCAATGGTGCTATTCAGTATCTCTCAGAACTTCAGATACTAAAAATTCAAGGCTGTCCAGAATTTGAAGAACTTGGTCTAGTGAATGAAATTGGTGAGACTTGTGTTCTTCCAAAATTGGAGATGCTAATGCTTGTTAACTTGCCAAGGTTCATGTTTGTGAGCACAAATGACACACTGTCATGGTCCTCTCTAGAGCAAGTGAATGTACACAGGTGTCCTGCATTGAAATCTTTACCTTTTTGTAAGGACAATGCAACCAACCTAAGATCCATTAGGGGTGAACAAGGATGGTGGAATGAGTTGCAGTGGACAAACAAAGATCACTTTCAAGACATGTTTTTACCCTCTGGTGAGTGTATCTTCTAGTTAATGTTCCTTGATGATTTGTCTTAATGTTTAAAGCATTGCTACATGTACAATAAAAAATCAGCCAAAATAGCTAATAAATTGTGCACAACATATATAATATAAAATGCATAATGAATATTACATGTCGTGCACTACGAATATCACATAATCTGCACAATATATATCACATGTTGCAAAGAAAGATGATGCTGCAACATGTGATATATATTGTGCACAACGAGTGATATATGTTGTGCACAATATGTGATATACGTTGTGTTTTTTATATTCTATATGTTGTGCACAACTTATTAGCTGTTTTAACTGGTTTTTTGGTTGTGCACCAAGTATTTGCCTAATGTTTAATATTAAAAAAGAAACTAGTGAGTTATGTACTTCTCTTTGTTGTATTTGTATTTTCCTAATGTGTTCCATTTTAGAAACACTGTAACATTTTTAATTATGGTGGATGAGAAATCTGATGTAAGATAAAATCACATGTTCAACCCTGCAAAGTTTGATTCTGGCTATATACTTTCAAGCAGCTCCTTGATTACCAAAGAGTTGTTTGTCTCTTTAAATATGTTCACCTCAAAATTATAGTGAAGATCGTTTATTGTCAATATAGCATATAGAGATCAGAATAAGTCATGTTATGCTTAACATGTTAGACCTTAATCATAAATATTAGGCTTGATTATGGCCTATAACTTACTATGGACTAATTTTTATTTTATGCCTTAACCTATCATGTTCATAAGACTAATCTGATCTAAAATCTACTAAAAACTATAAGATTGCAAAAGAGAAAGTAAAATTTAGGTATAACCTATTAAAGTAAATAAGTTTTTAAATCTTACTAGATTTTCTTCAAATCTAGTTGTACATCACTGCAAGAAGCTGGCTTGACACGTGTAATTTATATGCATAGGATATGAAGAAGATTTTTAGGGGAATACCCACATTTATTTTATGCTTGTTCAGGTGGGGACCACAACCGACTTTCTTATCCATTATTTTTGGGTCGGAACAGAACATGGCCAGTATAATATTTTAATTTTATTAGTATTAATTTAAAATGTAAACTTTAAAGTTTAAAGTTTAAACATCATAAGAAAAATAATAATGAGTATTTACATGACAGAATCACGTGATAAGATCAAAGACTGATTCAATGAACCTTGAAACAGAGCATGAAAGAGCAATTGATACAAAGTGAAGGAAATTGAAACAGAGTTAATCTAATAATAATACAAATCAATATCAGGAGATTAATAGTATTATTTTTTTTATTGCAAATGAACTGCACCACCAAGAATCAAACAGAGTCACGTGAAAAAGGTCAGTGATGTAATTACAACATTTATTATTATTATTCTTATTCTGTATAGTCTCCTTTTCTCTTGGAGCTAACTTTCCCTTCCTTCACCTAACCTTATAAAACAACATTTGAACCTTCCTTGTTCAATTCTTCTAAGCTCTAAGCTCTCTTTTATTCAAACATCACCACCACCATCATAAAGACTTCAACTCTCATTTTTGTTCCTCAATTCCTAGTTATCACATTTCAATCTTCCCTTTCCAGACTCCCATTTGTTTTTTACTTATTTGATCATATACTATATTTCTATATTACTGTCATTTTCTTATACCCCCTATTGTCTGTTTCAAGATTTGAAGATTGGTAGAGTTGTAAACTAGTAAATTCCTGTTTTTTCTTTTTTATTTTTTCAATTATCTAAAACCATTTCCTTTTCTGGGGTTCACTCATTTGATTATATTATACAAAAATGACTACTTGTAGCTGTGTTGGTTTCTCTACAATGAAGCCATGTTGTAGAATCCTAAGTAGCAGCTACAAAAGCTCATCACTTTTTGGGCTTTCTCCATCAACCAAGTTCAATGATCCAATCATGGGAAAATCAACAACATCAACAGATAGCTACAGATTCCATCCCGGTAAAACTCACTTTGTAGGGTACATAAGTGTGAGTTTGATCAATCTGAATCAGAGAGATAGTTTTAGCATCTCTGATTCAAAATGGGGTCTATCTAGAATATTTAGTACTAGTTGTTCTGTGAATGTAGTAGGTAGTAGTAGTGGTAGAAATAGGTGTATTTCATTTGTAACCAATGTAGCTTCGGATATTAGAAACCATTCTACATCGGTTGATTCTCATGTTAGCCGCAATGGCTTTGAGAATATTTACATTCAAGGTGGTTTGAATGTTAAGCCTTTGGTGATAGAAAGAGTTGAAACTGGTCACAGTGTATTGGATTTGGAAGAAGTCTCTGAAGAAGAGAGAACTAAAACTAATGTGTTAGGTGTAAATAGTGTAGATAATTTGAAGGGTTTGAATGAGGGTAATAATAAGGTTAAGAGGGTAGTATCTGAAATTGAAAAGGAAGCTTGGATATTGCTTCAAGATGCTGTTGTTACTTACTGTGGGAACCCTCTTGGAACTGTTGCAGCTAAGGATTTTTCTGATGAACAAGTTCTGAATTATGATCAAGTCTTCGTCCGAGATTTTGTTCCTTCTGCGCTCGCCTTTCTGCTCAATGGTGAAGGTGAAATTGTTAAGAATTTCTTGCTTCACACATTGCAATTGCAGGTATGTTAATTAACCTATATGGCCTTAGTAGTTTTTTTTAACTAGTTTGTAATAACACTTGCTTATGTAAACATGGATAATTACATAGTATATATTTTATTGATGGCTTGGTGTAGTTTAACTTTCTAACCAAATGATATATGATAGATGCTCTTACCTTATTACTAGTAGTCATTGTTGAGATGTTAACATTTTGTCTCTCAAGTTTCAATGATCAAATATCATTGATTTTTCATCATATATTGATAAAGTTGTTTATGGATTTTGATTATTGATGTTTGCTAGAGTTGGGAGAAGACTGTTGACTGTTACAGCCCTAGGCGAGGGTTGATGCCAGCAAGCTTCAAAGTTAGAACTGTGCCTCTTGATGGAAGCATTGAAGCATTTGAGGAAGTTCTGGATCCTGATTTCGGTGAATCGGCTATTGGCCGTGTTGCACCTGTTGATTCAGGTGATTTGTTTATAATGGTGGAAGCTAGCATATCTTCTTAGTAGAATTTTACTGCTATTTTCTTTTTCTTTAAAACTTTTTCGAGATTTTATCTGCATAACACTTCTTAACATTTCAATCCAACTTTAGCCCAAGACTTTAAAGCTTATATATTGACAGGATTGTGGTGGATTATGTTGTTGAGAGCTTATGTGAAGCTCACGGGTGACTACACATTGCAAGAAAGAGTGGAAGTTCAGACAGGCATAAGACTGATCCTTACACATTGTCTAACTGATGGGTTCGACATGTTCCCTTCTCTATTAGTCCCTGACGGTTCCTGCATGATCGATAGACGGATGGGAATTCATGGTCATCCTCTTGAGATCCAAGTAATCTAAGATTGCTTACTATCATTACATATAACTAGGAAGTAATGCTCTCTATTTAAAACTGCATGAACTTTTAGTTAGGTACTTTGAGCAAGTGATGTCACTGCTATGCAGGAAAAGTTCATGCATTGCTACAGAGAAATACTCAATAGGAATTATAGAATGTGTAGACTTTCTTTGTTCCCCATTGGAAAATGATTGACCTTACTTTTTGACACAAATCTGATTCACTATGGTTTGGAGCTTTTAATGTTGAGTATTACTAAACTGATATAACACTTCTTTATATGACTATTTGATTTTTAAAATTGGATCTGCATTAGAAATTGTCTTCAGTCATCATGCCTTGCATTAGAAATTTATTATGTCAAAGGATCTTTTAAGAATCTTGATTAGGTATTTTCCTTCAATATTTAGACTAGAATCTTGGTAATGCCATATAATACTGTCTATAGAAGGGACTTAACATGATAACTAAAGTCATTAGTCACCTAAAATTGACTGTAGTGACCTACAATTTTTCATTATTGATGAGATTCTATGCCCTGTGTCTCTTCTTGATGTGTTGAATCCTGCCTGTTTGAAATATTTGTCACTTTGCTTATAAATTTCTCCTTTTGTGATCTTGAATTGCATTTGTAGGCCTTATTTTACTCGGCTTTGAGGTGCTCTCGGGAGATGCTGATAGTCAATGATGCTACCAAGAATCTGGTGGCTGCCATAAACAATCGCCTGAGTGCGCTATCCTTTCACATGAGGGAGTACTATTGGGTCGATATGAAGAAGATTAATGAAATCTATCGTTACAAGACAGAAGAGTATTCCACTGATGCTGTCAACAAGTTTAACATCTATCCAGAGCAAATTCCTTCATGGCTACTCGAATGGATCACGGAGGACGGAGGATACTTCATTGGCAATTTGCAACCTGCTCATATGGACTTCAGGTTTTTCACCCTTGGAAACCTTTGGGCCATTGTTTCTTCCTTAGGCACAGCGAGACAGAACAGGGCTATTCTGAATTTGATAGAGGCCAAATGGGATGATCTTGTTGCTCAAATGCCTCTCAAGATATGTTATCCTGCGCTCGAGGGTGAGGAGTGGCGCATAATCACCGGCAGTGACCCCAAGAACACGTAAGACCCTTTCTTTTATATTTGTTGGTGTTTTTACTTTGATTTGCGCTAGGACATTGTGATGTCATATGGTTCATGCGACTGACTTCACCCAATAATGTTGGTCGTACAACAGAAATACGTTCAACTAGTATCCAATGTGTGCTATACATAATACGGAATATGTGTTATACGTATGTGTGCTATACATATAGCACACATTCCATATTATATATAGCACACATTGAATATTAGTTGGACGTATTTCTGTTGTACGACAAGTATTATTGTAGCCGCAAGTACTAAAATTCACAACTATGTTGTGTTGAAACAAATAGTCAATATGATACAAAGCCCTGCATAGGATAGTTGTGAATTTTTCTATGAAAGAGTTGTATCTCTTGGCATTACTCTTTCTTAAAACCTGTTTTCTCCGCGCTTCAATGCCACTAATTGGAAGCCACATAGGATACTAACTTCCCTTAATCGCTTGCAGCTCGTGGTCTTACCACAACGGTGGATCTTGGCCCACACTTCTCTGGCAGGTAAGCCTGATATCTATTTAGAAAACATAGCACTTGGAAGCATTTTGGTCAGTTGAAGCCTTTAGAATTTCTATGAATGAGACCTTTGTCTGAATGATCTGACACATGGTATGTTCTAAACTTCAGTTCACATTAGCCTGCATCAAGATGGGAAGGCCTGATCTAGCGCAGAAGGCCGTTGATTCGGCAGAGAAAAGGCTTTCTGTGGATGAATGGCCCGAGTATTATGATAGCCGAAACGGAAGGTTTATCGGGAAGCAATCGCGGCTGAGGCAGACGTGGACCGTTGCCGGTTTCCTGACCTCAAAGATGCTTCTAGAGAATCCAGAGAAAGCATCCTTGTTGTTCTGGGAGGAGGATCGTGAGATTCTTCAGTCCTGTGTCTGCATGCTAAACAAAACTGGTAGAAGGAACAAGTGTTCCCGTTTTGCTGCACAGTCTCAGATTCTTGTTCAATGAGAAGCATCTTTCACATTACTAACTTTATTAAATAAATAAAATATCTATATAGATTTAAATTTGGCTCTGGCTAGAAGAAAATTAGTAGTTTAAAGTACTCCATTTGATGTAATGACAGATTCCTCTTCTTAGTTTTTAATGTTTAGAAAAGATCTGAGCTGGTTGTCCAGATATTTATAGTGACAACAGCTATCTATCTTTGTAACATTAATTATGCAGACAAATTCAATGTAAATGGCCATGTTTTAGTAGTGCCATTAAACCCCTAATGGGTTTATATTATTCTTGATGAATTGCATACTTATTCTTCTTTCTGAATCAGATTTGAGCAGTGAAAATATCTGTTTCCTTTTCTTTGTTTTAGATAATTCAAGATTATGTATGCCTCTATACATATAAATTCAGTGTCAACAACTATCAAACACTTACCACTAAGCCAACAATCTCTCTTCAAATACCTCCTCTCTTGTTGGATCAAACGCTTACCAATACCACTTATACTAATATTATATATACAATAAAAATTGTACAATATTTGTATAACAATCATATTCACTATTGGATTATAATACGAATTTACAAACTAATACAATTGAACAGTAGATATAATTGTTGTATAAGTATTGTACAATTTTCATTATACAGATAACATTCCACTACTACTTATGATCATGCACTTGTTATGAACCTTAACAAGGGTGCAATGTTATTTCTTCAGTGTATCTCAAAACTGCATCTAGTTTGAAAAGCTGCACACATTACAAGTATCATGAGACAAGATGTTAAATTTGCTGAATCCTATAGATAGGAATGTCCAAATAAAAGCAATACATGGTACACTCTATTTTGTCAAAATCCAAGTGAATAAAATCTCGGGTCATTAATTACTTTGGGTAGACATAATTCATACATCATGACAGAACTAATAATACTGTAATATAAAATAAAACTCAATATGTGTCTGTCTACTATTTCATTGACAAGTGAACTACAAAAACAAAAGTAACAGAACTGCTGTCACCCAAATTAACAGTTTCCACTCTATGCAAAATCTGTTGACACATTTTGGCAAACCATATAAAACCCCACTTCCTAATAAGGACACCAAACCCAAGAATAAAGAAGAAGAAAAAAATGTTATTTATACATAAAATCCGTAAGACACCGTGTCGACTCACATCTCATATAACGATGAATATAAGCACCGAGTCAACAAAGTGAACCTTCCACACAACTTAAGTACAAATTATTAAATAACTCAAAACATTTTGACATCAAGAAGATGAGATGAGGCATTGATTATTAGAGGAGTTGTTCCTGAAAAGGTCAAGGCGGGTGTCTCCAAGCCTAAGAGAGTAAGTGGTTTTCTTGTACTCAGCCCAAGTGAAAGGCCTGAAGAGAAGGGAGGGCCTCTCTGGTGTAACCATATTTGAGGGAGCAACTATACACGCATCCAATGGTGGGGCCCCAAAATATGCTATCGACATCCTAGGCTTCTCTGAGTTTGTCACCGCCCTGTGTCTCACGCTCACAAATCTTCCATTTGTCATAACCTTCACACACACACACAAACAGTAAGAGCAAGAACAATTTTTTAATAGAATTTAGTAGTATATTATTAAAATCAGTTCCATTTTTTAACATTCTATTGCACTTTAGAATATAAGGGTGATTTTTGGTTTTTCATTCTGTTCTGATTCTATCTGTTTATTGAAATGTTGTACATGATGACTTGCAGGTAGGCTTGTTTAACATGTTGTGTCTTAGCTCTTTTTGAGAATATGAAAATGCTATTTTCATATCTCTTAAGTCTTAATCAAGAGATGACATAAGAGTTGTGTTATTTTGGTTCAATAGAAATACGTCCAACTAGTATCCAACGTGTGCTATATATAATATGGAATGTGTACTATATATATAGTACACGTACATATAACACACATTTCATATCATGTATAATAAACGTTGAATATTAGTTGAACGTATATATATTAGATATGTCTAAACATGAGGTTCATTTTATAATTCACATAATTTATTGAATGTAATAAATTGATAAATTATGTGAAAATCACTGTCATAGATAAAGTGACTTTAGATAATTTATATAATATTACTCAAATTTTAAATTCTGAAATAATAATTTATGTATGTATATACCTGTAGTAAGTCACCAACATTAACAGAGAAAGCAGAGGGGTCAGGGGTGACAGGGTTCCAGACACCATGTTGAAGGGAGATTTGGAGGCCAGAGACGTCGTTGGATCTGAGGATGGTGAGGATCTGAGGGTCAGAATGCTCTCCGAAGCCAAGCAAGAGGTTGGAGGAGGGCTTGTGAATAGGAGGGTAGTGATTGAGCCTGAGGACAGAGTCACTATCAGGAGCCCTTATGAAGCTGCTGAACACCAAAGAGTCAGGGACCCCCAATCCCTCTGCCATTGCCTCCAATATCTCACATGCCAGCTCCTTCATTGCCTCTCTGTATGCACTCACCCTGCACCTGCACCTGCACCATCACTCATCTTATTCATCATTTCATATCTATATATTATTATTATTAGAAGACATAGAAATATTATTTTATGTTTACTTAATGGACTCATTATAATTATAATCATAATAATAAGAAACGACAGAACAAGCAATATTTTTAAAAGATGTATATCTAGATCAAAAAATCAATCAATTATATATATTATGTATAAAACATTAATTATTTTAACTATTTTGATATAGATATAGTAATTTTATGAAAGAATAATGGTGAAGTACAAAAAACCCTAGTCTAGTGCTGCTATATTGAGCATGGCACCATATTGACTAGACAATACTCTGCTTCCATCTGCTCAAATTTCATTTCAGGTTTTGGTTATTTTGGTAACAAAATTAATTACTGCTCCAACTATGCTTTCTTAATTCGGAATTTCATCATTTTTCCATTTTTATTATTTTATTTAATTTTTCAACTATCATTAAAGTTTACCTTTTAGTTTTGATTTGATTGGACATTGTTGATGTGCGTGACATGTCTGGCAATTCTGAAATCCGTACTTTAATTTTTATTAATACTCTATCAGATAGACATTTAAGAATATCAAAGTTAATAGATCATTTAACCATGAATTAAAAGAACTCAGTGATATTTGTTTGATTTAATATTAGAATAAAATACTTAAAAGAAAATAAGTTGAGAGAATTAAACTTACTTATTATTCCCAATTGAAAATGAGAAGTGAGTTCGCAAAAGTTTAACTAAACATATAAGAAATTTTGCATTTTTCATTCTTGTGGGATAAACTTAGTTTGGGAGCTCACAAAATGTTAGAATAAGGATGATGATGGAATAATTGTGTGTAATTATTATTTATTTTGTTGTGAAAAATTTCCTATTGTGGTTTCTATTTTGAGTGTTTGACATAACATGGACAGGAATGAGAATGGGATTCAGCTTTGAAGAGTAAAAAGAGGTAAAAGTATCTCTGTCATACAATCCCACCTCCTAGGAGTACCCCTCTTCCTTTTCCTACACTCCCATGTGCATGCTACCTCTTCATCCATCTATGCTTTTATTTATTTATTTATTTATATATATATAGAATCTATAAGTGAGTGAAATAAGAATCAAACAAATAAATTTAAATTATTGAATCTTATTTGAATAGTCAAAATTTATAAAGTTATATGATTTATGTTTTAATTTTGACCATTCAAATAAGATCTAATGATCTAAATTTATTTTTCTCACTCTCATTTTTCTCATTTAATACATCTCCATATTAATATTTGATAAAAGTATTATAAAAAAAGTTATATTAATATTTATTGACATTTGAAAATAGTCATAAACTATTTTTTTTGACAATTAATAATCGTTAAAAATATTCATAAACTAATTTTTAAATCTTTTTTATAGTAATTAATTATCAATATTACTTTTATTAACATATTTAATATGAAAAATTTTCTTTCTTTTAGTAGTGATTTCTTACTCCACCTCTTTAAATTATGAAAAAATATATGTTATCATTTAAAAACTAGATATCTCATAAATTATCATAGGATAAATTTGTGGTTCATACCTAGACTTAAGACTACAAGTTCATACAATGATAAAAAAAAGAAGTGAATGTTCAATGATACATTTAAATTTTTATGCCAAATTGGCATCACTCTTAAATTATAACACTTGTTTTTTTTAATGTGTAAAGTGTTGTATATAAAATACATAGATTACACTTTTTCTTAAATATTATTTTCAATATTTAAAAAATATTATCATATTTATTTAAAAGTGTTATTATAAACATTAGTACAACACATATGATAACCCTAAAAAATTGTAAAAGTGAATATCATTACTCTAAATAGAGAGTTTTGAAGAGAAAAATTTTAGACATATAAAACACAGGTGGAATCTACATGATATATATACACACCAAAGATGAATAGATATATCATTTTTTTATATAAAATTCTGACTATATATAAGCAACCTCATTAATCACTTGTTGCACTATGATATTTTCATGTTTGTGAGTTGTGACATATATTTTTCATCCATATATCTTTGAATGTAATATTGAAATGAGAGTGATTAAGATTCATGGGAGATGCATTTTTACTTCTTGAGAAGAGAGTTTCTCTCTGAAATCAATCAATATTTCTGGCCTAATAATAATATAAGTTTTCACTTCATTCATTGAGGTCATATATAATTTATTATTAGTTAGTTATTAATTACTATTATAATATTTCATTGTATGTATAGAAAAAAGAGGAGTGAAGATGAAATGAGGATGGATGATATAATGAAGGAAGGACCACTTATTATTCCACTGCCAACAAGCAAACTGTACTACTAGTGTAGCTAGCACATAAAGAATGGATGGCATAGAATAGTTTTCCATCTTTCATTCATTCATACAAAGAATGTGCATTGAAACTCTCAAAATAAAAAAATGTTACGTGTACAATAAAAATTGTACAATACTTATATAACAATCATATTTATCATTGGATAAAAGAATAAATTCATATTATAATCCAACGATGGATATGATTATTATACAAGTATGTATAAATTTTATTATGTACATATAACATTAGCATCTCAAAACCCACATTCTCTCTCTCCCTTCTTTCTTGCTCATTTACAACTCATAGCAACGTACCTATTTATCCATGTATTTATAAGTTCCAACCCTTAGATACCATAAATGTACATTTATTTTATTTGTATAATTTTTTCAAACACTTCAATCCATTTATTCTCTATATGTAATTACTATTCATTATTGTAGGTTATGCTCATACACTACGTACAATGTGTTTGGTTCCACAATAAAGATATATATTTAGACATATTTTCCTATTTATATATACTTCATAGTTTTTATAATAATATGATATAACATTATTTGAACATCCAAACATTCATTTTAATTTCTATCTTTGGATATTAATGTATATGTAATGTACAGTGCGTATTTTATTTCATACGAATAAATATTACATCTCTTGTAGTTCAGGAATTTTGAGTTAGAAGAAAACTAAACATGATCGTTATTATTATAGCGAGTCAGTCCATAACAAAAAAAGAATGATATATATAGTGATAAATACATAATTAAGATCTCCTCCCACATAAATTAAATAACCCCAATTATTATAAAATTATGAGTGCCTTATATAGGGTAGAATTTTACTAAGGTCATAGCATCAGAAAGAGAGATGCCATATAACCAGATAAAGAAAAAGAAAAAGATATGAAAAAGATGAATAGAAAATATATAAGAATAATATGAAAAAGATATTTACACTAAAGAATTACATCCAAGATAATAATAATATAGAGTAAATGTCTCAAATATTAAGGACCCATTTGAAGAACGGTGTTTATGAATTTTTAAAATTTAAAAAGTCATAACTTACCTATTTGATAATATTATTTATCACTTCCAATAAAAGATTTAGATAAATTATCCTTTATTCAAACAAACTTTTAGATATATACAACCAAATTTTTACTAACTTCATGATCTTATCCTCTAAAACTTTTATATTTGTCAGTTTATATATAAATATAAAGATTCTAGAATAATAAAATTGGTAAAAAAATTAAAGAATCGACTGCAAATCGTTTAATTTGTATGTGCAAGCATAACATACAGTAACAAAACCAAACACGTGCAATAAATGCAAAAGTATTGGACAATGACACGTAATTAAAAGAAAAATCGTACATAACATTAAACAATAAGGTTAGTTATAAAAGAAAAATATCGTTACAGGCAACAAAAAAATCAGCCGTTAAATAGAAATTTAAACCACAATCATCAAACTCATTAAAAATATACTTATGATTAAAATGTTATTTGAGCCATAAAATATTAAATGAACTTTGTTGGCTGTTTTGGTTGAAAAAGTGTTGTTCTCCAAGTATTTGTGATAAAAAAAAACTTTTAACTAGTATTCAGTATGTGTTATACATAATGTGTGTTATACATAATATATGTCATATATACAACACATGTTACATAACACACATTACATATGACACATAACACAAATTAAATATTAATTGGACATATTTCTGTTATACAATAAACATTAAATAATTAAATAAGTGCAAACAAAATACAAACAAACTAATATTACTTATCGTACATCATAAATATGTTTAACGAGCATCCAACGTGTATTATATATAAAACGTAACGTGTGCTATATGTATATCACATGTATGTATAGCACACATTACATCTTATATATAGTATAGCACATATTAGATACTTGTTAGATATATTTGTGTTGTACGAATATTTGAATACAAACACATACATAAATACCTGAAATTGGAAGGGTGATTGGAGATGTTTTGTGAGTGATGGAGCAAAGGAGGAGCATTATTATTGAAGAGAAGGTACTCAACCTCACCAATGTCGCCATTGAATCCTATGTTCTTGCATCCATACCCAATACTCGTATTCCCTCCTATTTCTTCTTTCTTTTCTGCCAATGGCTTCGCAAAGAATTCGAAGCCCGCTTCTTCAATTTCCGCAATTGTGTCTTGAGCCACACCGTGATTGATCACGTTGAAGAATCCGTACTCTTCACACGCTTTCACTATTTGTTGTCTCACCTTCGACCTCTCCCACGATAGGTCCACTACTGGCAGGCTTATTGGTACTATTTTCTCGCTTTGTTGTTCCAGTGATGATGAATTTGGTGAAGCCACTACCACCACCATATTTGAATTAATTTGGGGAATAATCAAGAGAATTAATTAAATATAATAGTGGAATTGGTTAATGTTGAAAGTGTGTGTACCTACGTATTGAAAACTTTAGTGAATATATATATATAGTGAGTTATTGTATGTATATGAGGGGATGATTAGAAAGAGAGGTTAGAGAGAGGAGCTACACAAGCTGAGGGAGAAAGAGTGTGAGAGGAGGGAAGGAAGTGGAATTGTGATTGTGAACAAGAATGAAAGGGGAGGGGGTATTTATACAAAAAGTACTTGTATATATGTTCTATATCAACATATAAATGATTAAATTGGTCCTATAATGGGAAGATTAA
This sequence comes from Aeschynomene evenia, assembly GCA_013621005.1. NCBI lineage: Eukaryota > Viridiplantae > Streptophyta > Magnoliopsida > Fabales > Fabaceae > Aeschynomene > Aeschynomene evenia. The sequence continues at coordinate 6,483,478 of CM024266.1, forward strand.
TTTGTTCAAAATTTTTAATTGGTAGGGATTAATTTGACCATTTACATGAATTTTAAGGGACTAATTTGTCTATTTTTTTTATTGAAGGAGCGATTTGTCCCACATTTTTATTTGGGATGAATGTATTTTAAATTTTTTATTATAGATGAATTATTTTGTCCGATAAAAAGTTTTCTAAGAAATAATTTAAGTGTTTTGTCTAAAAGTAGATGTCTTATATATGTTCCATGAGATATATATTAACTTTAGTTTTATAATAATTCACACATATTATTAGATTCATTCATGAGATCTAATTAAGGGTCTCATTACATATACACATATATAGAAATTTTTTTTTGAAAATTTTGCTAAGAATATTTAAAGTATTATTATGATAAATTTATATAAAAAATATAAATATATATCTTTCTAAAATAAGTATTTATTGTTTTTCTATCTTAATAAATATTCTTAACTTTTTCAATAGAATAAGAATATGTTTTAGGGATAAAATTGTTATTATATCTCAAAATATAAGAAGAAAATTACTCCATACGTACTTAAAAATATATACTATATATAGATCATAACAAAACTCACACAAATTCAGTAATTTTTTTTTCTCTCTCTCTTACATTCATTTTCGGTGATACAAACATAGTAGTAACTAGCTTCCATCACCTCTATTTATAGTGCATTTCGGCAAGTCTAAAGTAGCAGTAGTAATTTTCTTGAATTTGGACCGTAACCTCCAGCACATTACTCAGTCCATTTTTTTTTTATTTATTCGCTTTCTATTTTCATGATATTACATTAATTTATAAATTTATATTATAATTTAATGGTATACATGATTGTTGTACAATTTTCATTGTACATATAATTTATTAATGTCTGATAAAGTCTCAATCTTATAGCAATTTAAATATATTTGAGAGGCTTTAATATTTTTTATATATATTTGTTTGAAATTTAAAATTTATTTCAATAACTTTTTCGTCCAAGACGAGTAAAATCTAAACAACAGTTATTTATTAAATTATGTTTTAGCGGAAGGCTGAATTTCCAAACTCAATTTAGTATACGTAGCTAATTATATTAAAGATTTCAATAATGTTTGTCGTACATAAGAAATACGTTCATCAAGCATCAAACGTGTGCTATACATGATATAAGATGTGTGCTATTTGTATAGTACATGCACGTATAACACACATTTCATACCATGTATAACACATGTTGGATACTTAATAAATGTATTTATGATGTACTACAAGTATTATTGTAAAGATTTACACTGCTCCAAATCCAAATGAGCTTGAAACTTAGCAACTCGCCGCGACCAACCCTTTATTTATTTATTTATTTATCTATTTATTTTTGTTAATCATATTATGGTGATCGATAATGGTGGGCTTAGGAATATAAGATTTTCCATTTTAAGGTTAAAGTATGCTACAACTCTTAGTGAGGTGGCACTTACGACGAGATGATATGTTAATGAATGTATTATACCAATTAACATAAGGAATTAAGAATCAAACTCGATCGGGACATGCTTTAAATAGTTTTTTTTTTTTAATTTCTGCAATTTTCGAAACTTTTTCATCTCTGGGTTTGGAAAAAGTGGGAAGAGTTTCTTTTATTGACGACTAACTTGCCTCCAAGTCATCCTAATATAGCTCATTTAATTGCGCGTAAATGATCATATCACTACAAAAACAATTAACATTTTCAATAATAATTAACCATAAAAAGAGTAGTGATGCTAACTAATCAGCCAAGAAACAACCAACTATTAATAAGGCCACTCATATGCACTTTATACGTATCATTTATATAATGTATGATATTTAGCATGTATAATTTACCTATGATATTCTACGTTCAATATTTACACATATGTCATATTCAATTTTCTGAAATATATACAACTTCCAAAAAAATAATGTTTGTCGTGCAACAGAAATACGTCCAACAAGTATCCAACGTGTGCTATACATGATACGAGATGTGTGCTATACGTACATGTACTATACGTATAACACACATTTTATATCATATATAACACATGTTGGACGTATTTCTGATGTACGTCAAAACATTATTGATATGAATTGTATGGATCTAAGGGTTCTTTTGTGTGGGTTTGAAAGTATTGAGGTGTTAGAGAGTTTGATGAGTTGGTTTAAATAGGAGAGTTCTAGTTCCCACAGAAAGGACACATAAGGTCCAAGCCTTGCTGGTTATGGTCACCCATATATACATCCCAAGGCCAGCACTAGTACTTCACTCCCTCATAAGTCCCTTTCAAAACTCAAGTTAGTGTGTATGTATCATTGAGTTGTTCATTGGTAAGTAAGTAAGTACCCACATATATATATTATATATATATACATTATATAAAGATCTGTGGTACCATCCATTTTCAATTCAATTTGAAATGATTAATAATCCACATGTTCCCCATCTTGAGAACCCCCCTTCAACTGTTGGTTTATACTTCATTTTCTTCATTGCCCTTTTTGTGCCCAAATCATCTAAAGCATCTCGATCTTTGTAGATGCTATCCTACCATTCTTGCTAATTTAGTGCTATTGTTCTTGCTTGCATCCACATTTTTTATCATCATCTCTTCGACTTGCCATGTGACTGACCCAAATATATATATGATCACTACCTTTTTTTTATTATTATTAGAATTGTGGGAGATATTGTTTTCACAAATTTGATGGATGATAAAGGGTGATGCTAAATGTACAATAAAAAACCAGTCAAACTAGCTAATAAATGAGATTTTAGGTCATAATTACTCAGCTCATATCAATTTCAATGATTATTTGGGCCAAAATCAAAGCTAAAATAGGTCTATTATCTATATTGATTGAATTTTTATTGTACATTTAGCATTATTGGATGATAAATTGAAAACTACATTATTTAGGGTATTTTTCTAGCCATTTGAACTTGTATTCTCATCGTATCAAGAGATCAAATTGTTTATGAGGCTCATTCAATAACTCCTTAGTGCAAAATATATATATATAAAGAGGAGGGATCCACTTACTCCAGGAGTAAATCTTTTATACTTACTCCATCAAATAACTTTCGATAAACATAAAATTAGATCAATCAAACCGTTGAATTTTATGATATTATCTTGATGATTATGCATATCAAATTTCAGACAAATCAGACATAGATAGATATATTATCTAACACTCAACATTTACATATATTTTCAAAACTATATTATACGTCGAAATAACATGAGATGATAAAGCATCAAATTATATTAAAATTTTATGAAATTTTATACACTTGATCTATGTTTTGTAAATTAATATTTCAACGATTGGATTAATCAAATTCATTGTATATATAAAGTTATAAGATGAAGTAAGTATATCAAGATTTACTCTTGGAGTAACTGGATCCCTCCTCATATATAAAAGTATTAAGTGATAATGATTTTAACAACCATGAGAGATCTAATAAAGGGAAGAGCTAATTGAATTCTTTAAACGTCTAATTGAAGAATTTGATTTCTAGATTTTATAACTATAAACTTATTCTCTTAAAAAATTCTTGACTTTAAAGAGTCAGGATTAATAACACATCAAAATTGATATTTTGACATCCAACTGTAAATAGATATATATCAAATTTACATCATCTTTTAATAACGGTTAATAGTATAGATATGAATGTCTACTTGCAATATCCATAATGAATATTCAAATAACGTAGTGCGGCCCATAACACATTGCATTCTAGCGACGATGAATACACTCAACATCAAATATAAATGATATTGAAGCATGCATATAATATAGTCTCCATGTCTAAGCAATGCTATACACTAGTGCATTGCCAATCTGGCAAAGTTCTTGCTTTGTTCAAGCATTAGCTTCTTGAATGAATTCAATGTATGGACATTTTTTATGATTGGCCTAAACAATTACAACGCTTGAAGCCACAAACTCGTACGCAATCTTTTTAATTAATTCACTCTTTTTTCTAATTCCACTTATAATTACTTTCTCTCTTCAATTTAACAACAAGTTCTTGATACTTTTGAATCTTATATTATATATTTGCTTAGTATTGTGAAATAAAATTTTGGTTTTATCTTAGAGTGTGACAAAATGTAATTGTTTATGCATGTTATGTGAACGGGTTGCTTAGGAAACATAAAAATAAAAATTTTGGTTTTTATTATTATTGCCGTATAAAATATACATAACAAATTTTCCAGCTGTTTTTATTCGAAAATTGATATGATTCCAAACATATCCCAAAAAGCTTGTTCGTTTAAGAGAGGATGGGAGGGAAGAAAAATGTTTAGAGAGTCTAGACGTGCTCAATTTTTTTTTTTTAAAAAAAAAAATTAGTACATGATTACCTGAAGAGATAAAATATGTATAAAACATAATACTACCAAGGATAAATGCAATTCAAGTGTAGAACTTCTTTAAAAAAAAAATCTCCTAACGAACCTAATGAACAAAAAAAGTAGTTAAACCAAAAAGAAAATGTAGAAATCACACCGAACAATATTCACTACAAGAGGAGAATGTCTTTAAAGGATTTTACTAACTATGCAGAAGTTTTGTTTATTTTATTAACCATTTTGGGTATTTGGGAAATTTTAAATTATTTTGAACTTGATTTATTCATTACAATAATAATATGATCATTTCTAACATATAATTATCGAAAAGTATTGACAAAATTAAGTATTGTCAAAAAAAGACATATTGACATTTGTTGGCCGTTGAAAATAGTCATACATAAATTATTTTTTGACAATTAATGACAGTTGAAAATACTCATAAATTAATTTGAAGTATTTACAACGGTCACTAATTGTCAATATTACTTTTATTTACCATGCTCACTTTTATATATATAGTGATGATTTTAAGAGTGAAATATACAACACACTTTTGAGATATTATATGCTAGCTCACTTTTGAAATATATTATAGTGAAAATATATTATAGTCATTTATTTTTATTATATAATAACATTGTTATTATTTTCTTTTAAATCTAATATGAATTTAATAAAGAATAAAATTGTAAAAATATATTATAGGTCCTTTATTATTATTTTTAATTAAATTATCGATGTATTTATTTCAAACTCGTAAATAATGTAGAGTAAAACCCTTTAAAAAACGCTCCATCAACTGTCATTCCTTTTATTTATTTATCTTTTTCTTGATAATATTTTTCTCTTCCTCCCCTTTAAAAAAAGGACCAAACTCTTACGTTAACTTATCTAACTCTTTATTTATGGATAATGACAATTGGCACAAACACATTTCTTTGCAAAATCGAAGATACCTTAACGAAGATAGAAACTATGAGACATCGTCACGGTGCTTGTAGTGTTTATTGGTGGCACCTTTTTTCAGAATATAGATGAAATTAAAACAAGAGCATTGCTAGGGGCACAAAAAAAAACCAGTCAAAACAGCCCACAAATAGGAATTTGGATCATAATCACCCAACCCATTAAAAATTTACTTATGATTAAAAGTGCTATTTGGGCCATAAAGTGTTAAATGGGCTTTATTGACTGTTTTGACTGGTTTTTTGTTGTGCCCAAGCATTTGTGTTAAAATAAACCTAATTAATTAGCTTGTGAAGTATCAAATATATATGTAATCTTCTATCATTATTTGGATAAAGCTCTAGGAAATTCAAGATGTGACTTAATACCTAATATGGAAAAACATATAATAAAAAAGTAAATAAAAATCTAAGTTTATGCCGGTTAAATAACTACCATATATAAATTTGTTGTCCCTACATACGCATTTAAACAGAAGTATATGTGCACAACAGATCCAGGTATTATCCAACTAATGAAATTATTATTTTAACACTTCATTTTGAATTTAATATATATAATTCAACAATAAATACTGGCTGTATAACAAAAATACATTCAACTAATATTCAATGTGTACTATACATAACATGAAATGTGTGCTATACGTATAACACACATTCAATGTATGTATATATAACAATGATCTTCTTAATATACTATATAGTAAAACATAAATACTCTATATTAATTTAAAACTTATTTTTTTTTATATGGCGTTGAGAGTTTTGTCATAACTAATCTGTTGTCTCATACTAAAGAATGACAAGTGTGGCTCCCATCAAATATTTCTTCCACCACCTTATATAAGGGAAAATGAGTAGTTTACCACTCACTCGTGTGAAGCCGTTTGTAAACTTAAATACTCTTCCGTCAAAATTTTCGTACACTTAGTGTGAGTTTGGTAAAGCTTGTTGAGTAAGTGTTCATTCTCTCAAAAAGTATAAGCTCTTTTTTTGTGTTTAGTAACTTAAAAAATCAAGAAACTTTTACTCCTAGTTTTTAAGAGTCAATGATGCTCCTAGAAGTTATTAAGAGTAGCTTTCTGAGAATTCACTCAACAGCTTTTTGAGAGTCACGACATTACCTAATCAAGTCTAACTCCAGTCAGTATTAGACGACCTTGACGTAGAGAGACATGACACATGCTTTTTATTCGGAAATAAATTAAAGGTATGTTTATATATTGGCCCTATAAAATTTCTAATGTATGCTGAAAACCATACACTTGTACAAAATGAAACCAGGCATGGAGGAATGTGATACTAATTGTGATGAGAAAACAATAGAAAATAGGAAAACAACTTATGCCCTACATATAATTTTTAAGTTTGAACTCTAAATGCAATAGCCTTAAAAGGGCCCATCAATAATTTTGACTTTGCCTTGAAGACGATGACCTTAAGTATTATATATATAGAGTCAACAAATTAAATACTCGTATTAGAAATTTAGAATTTTCTATAGAAATCAATTGTCATAGTTATTGAATAAAGTAAAATAACATAACTCACTTATACTCAATAATTATGTCGATCATATTATATATTTTGATAATTTAATTATAACTTTATAACATTTATTTAATAATTAATTTAATTACCAAGTTTCAGTATTGTATATATATAGACTTAATTCTTGTAAACCTTTTGTAAGAGAAAAATATTACATTATTTTTTTTTATCGTGAGATACTTCGTGATTTTGATATGTTTAGATTTTTAATGAAATTAATTTTTGACTTGCAATGGCAGTTGGATTTTAAGTGTGGGATGCTATGTCATTAATAATTGATTAAGTGAAATGTAATGATAATTTATTAAGTAAAATGTTCCAAAGATGATAGTTGTTGGTGGTACAACTTGAATACATCTATCTTCCATCCAACTCACACAAATACCTATATATAGCATTTAATTGCAATCACAATAAAAGTTAAGATGTGTGTGAAATTAATAGAATAAAATTAATGCGTATTTTTGTTGGATGAGTTGGATGTATATATTTGGTTGTACGTGTAACATTAATGATTTATTAATTAATTGTCGGAGGTGACATTAAATTTGGTTAAACATTAGTCTAGCACACTTGACCCTAATAACAAAGATTGCGAAACTATTTTTTCAATATTATATTTGAACTACTAATATATTTTGAAGGTTACATTTTTTTTATCACCTTAACTAATTTGAGTTTATTGTACCATGAAATTGCTAATTGATATATAACGATATATTATCGATATCTTATGAATTGCATTTGGTGTCCACATTAGGAGCTTCATCTGAGATATGCTCTGATCTTATATGCATGCTTTTAATGTATGTCATTTGTACTACTAATAATAATATTTAATTTGTTGTATAATAGAAATACATTCAATTAGTATTATTATGTGTATATAATGTGTATGTTATATATTTAATATATGACACACATTACGTATGACACATAGTACACATTGAATATTAATTGGATGTAAATATATAGGAAAACAAACATTATTGTTTGTAGGGCCAACATATCATTCAAGATTAAAATTAAAAAATGGAAAGATTGATTGGGACATCACATGAATAAGGAAAACCTTGAAAGATCTATGTTGCTGGCCTGCGTCAGTATATTAAGAAAAACTTGAAAATTGTAATACCACACTAAATTATACAGCTAAGGAAGAGATCATATATATCCTACCTATCTATAATATCCCGATTTGCTAATTGATCAAATTAATCAAAAATTAGAAATAAATTTCAGTTGTGAAATATACATGAAAAGGTATATATATATATATATATATAATATTTCATGTATAATAAATTTTACAATAAATCAAGTATTCAATTAAACTCTGATACAATTCAACATGTACAATTATTTTATCTAACTTATATTCTAAGGGTGAGTTTTGTATCGCTGATGCTTTCTAAAAGTTGCTCATTTTTTTATTTTTTTAAAGTTGTTTTTCAAAACTTGTAGCATATATGTTTGCTAAAATAAAATAAAATTTCCTTTCGATAAGCACAAACTACAATAGTATTTGGTAAAATTGCTTCTAAAATTTTAAATAACTATAATAGACATAAACTATTATAGCTTCATTAATAGATAAAGTTATATTAGATTTTTTACTTTTAAAAAACACAAACTTATTTTGAAAAGTATCTTTATAATAGGTGATTTAAAAAACACTCGTAGCTTCTAAAAGTCAAAAGCACAAGCACCTAAATTTTTTTATTTACCAAACACTAAATGTTAACTTATGCTTTTGACAAACACAAACGCCTCTCCAATAAGCAATATCAAATGCACCGTAACTCAATCCGACATTATATTCAAATTTTTATATTTTATATTGATACAATCCAATGCTTATACTTACTCAATCAAACTTTTTATACTGATGACAGATTTAATGTCATTTTTAATGTAGTATTGCTATATATATATATATATATTCCCATATATATTATTCTTTTGAATTGGCTAGAATTTAATTATTATTTAGAAAGCTTGTAAATAATTTTTTAAACAGACATCTGTTTATATATTATCATTTTCACTAATTGAAAAACCATCCAAGCTAGATCTATGTAAAATTTTTTAGTGTTAGTACCTAAAAATTAAATCAGCATTGTTAGAGGTACAACAAAAAAGCAGCCAAAACAGTCAACATATAGGAATTTGGGTCACAATCACTCAGCCCATTAAAAATATACTCATGATTAAAATATTATTTGGACCATATATAAAATATTAAATGGGCTTTGTTGGCTGTTTTGGCTAAAAAAATGTTGTTCCCCAAATATTTGTGAAATTAAATTCATTAATTAAATGAAACTAATATTATATATCTTGACAGAGTAAATAACTTTTTTTACTCTAACGTTTTCAATTTAACATCAACCTTGCTTTCTTAGTTCTATACTATATATATCACTAGCTAGTTTTTACATCAAATGTTTTTAATTTGGATCGTAAATAATAATGGGACTATTTTGTTTTTATTAGTACTGCGACAATCTTAAATTGGATTGGTTTTTGGTGAACATCTTAAACTGGACTTTGCAATTGGAATTATATTTTTGGCCCAGATTTTGATTTCAGTTTATTAATGGTTTCATTATTATTATATATTTTTGGTTCGAGACTTTATGCTGAACCATAGTCCAAAGCTAGCTATAAGCCTTTAATAGTGTCTTCTCCTTTTTTGGTCTAAAAAGGCTTCAAAAGTTTAACTCAATAATGAACACCAACCCAAAAGATATGGATTACATGATGTTTTGCCCAAAAATAAAAGGATAGAAGTATAGACCAAAAAAAGAAAAAACCAATAATCATCACTAAAAAAGTATATAAAATCAGTGAATATATAATTATATATATCCCTATATATCACTAAAAAATCAGTGAATACTAGTAAAGTGATATGATCAAACTTGTCTATCTTTTTTTTTTCTAATAATATTCTTATTTTTGTGGTCTAACTTGCTCATTTGATATTAAATAATTCAAACAGCTAGCTGATTTTTCACATATAAAATAAGAGAGGTATTTAATTTAATAATAATATAATAAAAAAATAGTTACGATCAAAGTGTTTGATGTGTTCCACAACCACCAACATCGATCCTTTTCTTCTCCGCGATTATAGCACAGACAAAATGCAACCATGCCATTCGTTCAACCATGCCCCAAATTATGGTTCATACAACAAATCTAATAAATTATATTATTTTCCCATTTTTCTTATTCCTTTATTAATACTTATTCATTATATTATCCTCAATCTTGTTCACGCAAATTTCAAATCTTGCTTCAGGCTTCAGCTACGATCTCGGATACATTATCAACAAAAGACACGCTAAGATTAAGTAAAAAGTGGTCTTCTTAATTGTTGCATCCTAAATCAAATATATATATATATATATATCATATATTGTGCATACCATATATCACATATTGTAAAAAATGATGATAATATCACATGTAATATATGTTGTACATAGTATATAATATACCGTGTGTATATTATATATTATATGTCATGCACTTTTTATTAGCTATTTGACTGATTTTTTATGAGTTTAATTATGATACACTGACTTACACTGTTAGCCAATCACATCCATTGATTTATATGACTTTTTAGTTAATGGATTGTTAAGTTAAAGATTTTTAATAATGTGGCAATTCATGATTGGATTTCTTGAAATTAAACTTTCTTTTTATTGTGTATCAATAATTTCTCTCTTTTTTATTGCTCCGGTCTACTATTGATGTTAATGACTGATTCCATCGAGTGCGAGCTTGTAAGATAATTTTTTTTTGCCGCAAGACTTCTTCATGTACATAATTATGGATTAAAATTCTGATTAGATATTTAAAGAATTCGGTATTTGAATTGAATTCAGTGATAGACCTTAATTAGAGGGGGAAAATGTGTGCATTATAAGTTCGCAGATTTAGGCATATATATCATATATGTGTAACTATATGTATTAATAATTGTTGACATTATATATTTGGAATTGTATTCATATGAATAATATTTTGTCCATAATAAAAAAACAATTTTATTTATTAAGAACTTAATTTTTTATAGGTCGAATGATTATGACTCAAAATCTATATATTGATTTATTTTAATTTGACTTAATTTTCATTATGCAAATATCAACATTTATACTCATATATCTCATATATAATAACTCATTAGTTTTGTGTTATTTATTTAAAAAAGACGAACTTTGACTATGCATACTTGGCATTGGTCTCAGCTTCTCACTTAGCACTCATTAGTTTGAGAAAACTTAAACCCATAAAAGTGTTTGATTGATGAATTGAGCAGAGTTTTTACTTTATTTTTTCACGTGATTCTTTTGAATTCTTAGAGAGGCATTAGTCAAAGAAACCAAGGGATATATTGATGATGAGCACATACATTAAATTAAATAGAGATATCTCGAGTTCAACACTTAAAATTCATATTCATTTAACATTCGATTAACTAAATAATCATTAGTACCGCATTAAGTAATATCCAGTGACATACATGGCTTGTTAAAGTCAATTAGCTTTAATAATATTGAGTAAAAATGGACTAATAAGAGACTAATGTAGTAACTCATATGTTAATAGTAATGAAGATGCCAATTTGAGTCATTTTAAATGCTGAGAGTAAAATCGTCATGTAGTAATATATGAATATTAAATCTACATTTTCATAGTGACCTTAATTAATAATAAGCAATGCTATATTAATATTTAAAAGTAAATATTCAATTAAGATATCCATTTGACTATCATTGGATTTTATGGTGGTTAATATAGTGCAACTAATATCACAATTATATATGTGAATTAGTATATAGTTTCTCCTATATCTATTTTGTCAATACCATTTTTTGTTTTATAATAGTCTCTCGATCCTATCTCAATATATATATATATATATATATATATATATATATATGGAACACATCAAGTAAGAGGAACGAGAGTGGAAGTAATAAATCTGGACTATTAGATTTTATTTGAATGGTCATCAAGATTAAAAAACTCATATAATTCTATGTTCTAATCTTGATAATTCAAATAAGATTCATGATTCAATTTTATTTATATTTCTCTCTCTCACTTGAAAAGCATCCTTGATGAATGAAAGTGATTTAATTAAATATTTGGCATGAGGGCATTATTGAGATGTCATTCCCTTACTTTTGAAAGGTGTTGAGTGGAATGATATTGAGCAAAAGTAAAAACCTAATGAAGGAGCCATGTTCGTATGTAACCTAAAGGTGGAAAAAGGTTTGACCAAGATGGGGCCAATGCTGGGTAGTACCTAATACAGAATGACCTCAAAAGGAACAATATGTGAAGTGTATATCATCATTGTATATAACTTCAATTCAACCTCAGCCTTTTTCCTCTCTCACTCCTTAATTCATTACCACAAACTACAAAGAAATGACCCTTAGGTGGGGTTGGGGGTAAAATTATATATATATATTAACTCAATACACAAGGGAAAGGCATTTAACTTTTCAATGTCCATTCCTAGACATCATCATTTATTTTGTGCAACAAGTCACCAACCTCTGACCCCCTTTTGTGCACTTAAAAATTGTAAAAACCACCCCTCTCTACTTTTGTACCTTCAATAAGCTTTATTTACCCTATATATATATATATATATATATATATATATATATGAAATTTTTTTATCCATAATAAAATTAATGAATATCAATACCATAAAATTTTTATCCATATATATATATATCAAATTAAAATATGAATTTAACTATTTGTATAATAAAAAATTAATTAATATAAAGATTTTGAAGTACAATCATTCTGAACATTAAAAACTAAATTCTTAAAGAGAATTTTTTTTTTATAAAAAAATTTGACAATTATTAACTAGTTTAGCTGCCTTTTTATTATTTAGCAAGTATTTCTCTTAAAATATTTACCCTTCATCTTATAATTACCCCTTTGACACTTCCATATAACTGCAGAGTCTCACTAACACTATTGTGTCATCCCATGTGCCACATATTACATATTTAATTTCACGTTTATTTGTTGGATTATGAGAACTTATTGTTATCTTTATGCATATTTATGAAAAATAAAATAAAATAAAAAGGTAACTTTGTTGATGCAACTTGATCCTATAATGGAGAAGTAAGCATCAATTTTAGATTTTTTTTTTTTTTGTAAATTTAATTATCTTATCAACGTTGATTAACGATTATAGTGCTTGAGAATTCGTGTTTTCCGGTTGAGTAATTTCCACTTCAAATCAAGCAAGTGATCGATAAACGTTTGAATAGTATAGCAACAATAATTAGATCCAATTTTAATAAAATATGTTATGTTGAAATTAATAGTTAATAGATTCTATTTAGCTTACTATTTATTCATGCATGTTACTTCTATAATTTCTAAGGTCTAAGTAGACCTAAAAACCTTTACATATATATAGTGTCTTATATGATCAAACTCGTTTAAATTAATTGCAATTGGATCGACTTATTATGCCTTTTGCATGCAACTTTAATTAAATTTTTATACACAACAAAAAGGTTATCTAGGTGCTACATACCAAAAATGAATCTTTTTTTATTTTAACTTGCTCAACCAAAATGAGAAAATTCATACACTAAATCATGCATCCACTAAATTAGGAAAATCAATATATATATAATACAGAGAGAGATCATTGTCTATACCTTGTCATCTTAATAGGTATGTAGGGCTGCCACCATATATATGTAGATGATTGATAGCAACAATATGTTAGGCAGCTCTGAAATTGATATATGGTTATAAACACACCATTTTCTTTTTCACATATTTTTCAATTTTTTTGATATATTTTCTTAACTTTTGATGCCGACATATTTCTTATATCTATCATGGAGAATCTGATCCGTAACTAATAAAAAGTTGAACTGAAAAAAAAAAAACTAATAATTACATGTCTATTATTATTATTATTGGAGTGGTGGAATTCAGTCCAATTTTCTTTGAATTTGTCTAAGTAAAATTGACCTCTCATAGATAAATTTTTTAGAGAAAATTAAGTGATTTATTTCTTACCCAGTAAAATTTATTAGTAGAATACTCATTAATCATAATGTGATTATAAAAGAATTACATGTCTATTTTATTTTAAGATGCACAAAGTCAAACATCAAATCATAACCCTTAATTATATAATGTATATCAGTATACATGAGTACTAAAGAAAAAATAAAAAAGTTAATGTAATTTTTAGAGAATATAAGTTTATGTAATAGTTTTATAAAGAGTTTTAACTCTTTATTTGTATGACTTTTAAGTTAGTGAAAGAGATAACACATTATTATATTTGATGTGACTGCAAATAATTAAATAATTATGTAAAAGATTAATACACTTAGATGAAAATTAAATTCTTTCAAATTGTTAGATCTTTGAACATATTTTATAAATAAAAATAAAGTAAATTTTATCAAATCTAATAAGAGATGGTGTAGTTTACCCTCTTACCCTCTTTGTATTCTTCTTCTTCTTCAATATATGGTGATATATATATGAGGGAGGGTATAGGTCACTATCACTGCCCCATAGAAACAATGAAGGGGTGTAATATTCCCTATGGGCTCAGGGCTTGTATTCTATCCCAAATTGCTTGTCCTTGCCCTGTTACATGAAAGGAATGGCTGAAACACCCTTCCAAATCAAGGAGAGATGGATATATATATATATATAATAGGCTAGGGAAACAGCATTTTCAGCATTAATTTTGCAGCCACTTCACTTGGTTGTAATCTAAAGTCATCACACCATACTTTTATTTTATATTCTATATGCTAGATTACAAAATGCAACATTTTTCAATTGAGTTCTTAATTAATTAGCTAGGGTTAAAAAAAATAACCATAGTAACACCAAATAAGGGTCATTTTGTGTGGTGGGCTTGGGATCAATATCAATCGGTCATCTCACTAAAAACTCTTTTAATGTTTACGAATAATTAAAATTCACAGATAAATATCTTACTATGGTAAGTTAAATTTAAATAATTGGTCACTTCACTATAAAGATGATGAATTTAGTTTAATGCCTTGAGTCCTATATTATATATGCATTTGGATGGGAGGGAAAGGGGGAGATGATGAGGGTCTAGGAGTTTAGGACAAATGTAGTGCCAAATTGAGCTTGCTCATGACATATATCTTAGTTTGTCTTGTATAAAAGAAGAAAACAAATCAGCAAGAAAAGGAAACATCAGGGAATTAACTCTCTCTCTCTCTATTTCATTCTGGGTTTTTGTTTGCTTCTTTATTATTTCAACTTTGTAACATTATTTTACTACTAATTAATATAATTCAATTTCACTATCCGGTAATAATATATATACAACAATTATACATCAAATTAGTATGCAACATGTACTATGTGTCATACATAATGTTTGTACACGTTGGATACTAATTGGATATATTTATATTGTACAACAAACACGGTTAACTATTCTCTAATTTTTGGGAGGTAGTGAAATTAATTAAACTCCACATGATCAATTATACTATTGAGGAACATAATTTTTTCAAGAAAAGAAAAGAAAAACTATGAACATCAATCAGTCTTATTATTTTCAACTTATTTTATAATCCTTTTGAGAAGATTAAAAAAAAAGAAGAAGAGTAATTAAAAAGGTGTGTGAATTTTGCAAAAGAGAAAGAGAAAGAGAGAGGCAGAGTGACAGAGAGAAAACTCCAATAATACAGTGGATATTTTGTACATTGGAGCAGTCACGAGGGGGGACTCAAAACTTATTAGATCTAAAAAGAATATATATATATATATATATATATATATATATATATATATATATATATATATATATATATGCTGTTACACACTTTCTCAGCCAAACAACATATAAAACAACGAAACTGATGCCTGCAACACAGCATAAATATTCTGCACACAATGATACAAAGCGAAATTGATTGCCTTAACAGAATATAATACAGAGAGATCGCTTTTGAATTCATCTCTGTACAAACTACAAACATTATTTATTTTTTATTTATTATATTCGCCATTCCATCTGTGCCCACTTTTTTACACAACCTACTGCACAAACTAAATATATATAATTATATATTTCTCCATTCAAAATCATAATAATAATAATAACATTAATACTAATAATTAAAAAAAATTGAACCCCAATTGTACTACTCTGAAGTCATGGAGGTTCTAATAATATAATTAATTAACTTGTAATTAATTAAGATCCTTTTATTAATTGCAAGCCATGTATGCATCACAATGTTGTTGCATGCTTGGCCAGAATTGGAACAGCTCAGGAGGGATAGACAAAGAAGGAGAGGACGAGTTGGACGGAAACGGGGAGGGGTGGAGATCAAACTCTATATCAGTGGATTCTGATATAGGGTCTGTTAGAGGAACGAGAACAAAGAAAACAGACACGGCACGAGGTCTTACAAGGTCAAGAAAAGGTCTTACAAGGTCAAGAAGACTCGGAGGAGAAAGGAGGGGAAAAGGGGACAAAAGAGCGCGGTATAGAAATTAGATGAAGAAGGAGATCAGGAAAGTGGTGAACCGGTAAAAAGCTCAGGTAGGATAGCACCGTAGTCAGGATGAGTCTGAAGAAGCTGGTGGCAGCATTCCAGTTAGGGAAGTGTCAGCTCCAATTTCAGAGCCACTAATGGCTTCTTTTTGGTCACAGCTCACAATTCTCAAAGGGTTGACCATGGAGTCCTTGCTGCTAGTCACATGCATGAGAAAGCTCCTATTTGGACCTGAATCAATAGATCATATATGCTCTTATTATGTTAGCAAGTTCAGAAGAATGAAGAAGAAATGGCAGGAACAGAACAAGAAGCCATCAGCTTTAATAGATTAGATCATGAAAAAAGCATAAAGAAAAGGGAACAAATTACAATTGAGATTAAAAACATTAAAGAATAGAATATATCTTCTATTATTATACCATAAAGTAAAATGGTTCAGTCACAACATAATAATGATCATATAAGAAAAAAAAAAGCTTGCATAAAAGTATATACCTTTAAGCTTTAACATGAGAATTACACATATATTAAAAAGGTTCAAGAAATTTGTGTGGGCTATATATGACTATATATATTATATCATAAGATTTTATTTTATTGTGGAATAATTCTTCTTCAAACACCATATATCTATCTAGTACCTTTAATAACAAACTCTTCTTTTGGTTTCATCTTTGAAGTACCACTTTTTTCTTCTCCCTTATTTACAATATCAAGAAGAGAGTGAGAGAAGCTAGAAAGAGAGAGAGAGAGAGGGGGGTGAAGCTTTTTGTTATGGGAGGTAGGAGGGAGGGAAGAGAGGAAAATGAAGAGGGGTTTATATGGAGATAAAATAAATAAATAAATAAATGGGAAGAGAAGGGTGCATGAGGCCACCTGTGTGGGCTTCCTTAATAATGGACCTGACTAATCTAAGGCCCAGATAGATCTAAATGGACCTCATTGACGTCATCACGGCCCATTTAGGAGATACATATTACTAAAAAGTACAAAATATACTATTTGTTCATAATCTCTCTCCCTTGCTTATGATGTGACCTAAATTTTCTAACTTTTTTTTATCTATTATTGAATTTAATGAATGTTTCATAAACATCCAACTTTACATGTCGGAATAGCATTGCTCATTTAGAAAAATTATACATGAACAATGAAAAAAACGTTAATTAACAAGCTACTAAAATAAAGTTTTTAAGTTTATACTTATTTTATTTTATCAATATAATTTATTATATATATATATATATCAGCACAAAAGTAGTTTAAGTTTTATAATAATAAAATCAATTATTATCTGTTGTAAAATTTATAGAATGGTTTCTAGTTATGGCATGATCCGTACAAATGGAGGACGAAAGGGGTGTTAGTGCCTTTGTGTATGCCATGTGGTGTGGCTCAGTGACTCAGTGAGTGTTGCTCGTGTGCATTCCTAAAACTCCCAATTTTTCTCAGTCCAACTTCACACTCACCATTGCACATTACTACTTCTAATACCCCACTTTTCAAATCAATAATATTTCCGGTACAACAAAAGTATGTTCACTAGTATTTAACGTGCGTTATATATAATACGAAGTGTGTTATATATATATATATATATGTTATCATATGACACACATTATGTATTATATATAGTATATATTATATACTAGTTAAATATATTTATGTTGTATAAGAAATATTATTAATTTTTAAACCACTTTTTTTTACCCATTTCGACTAACTTCAATGGAATAATAATTAATAATCTTCCCAATATAAAAATAAATACAGCTAGCTAGGGTCTTCTACACAAATCACAATATTGTAGTCAATAGTAAGTACACGCTTACACACGGTTGAATTTAGCATCGGAACATTGGAACAATATACAAAGAGTTGAGTGTGAGTTCTTACAGAATTTTTCTCTCATGTAAGAAAATCTTAAATATATTTGGAGTGAATATAGTCTCATATTTAATATATGTGAAATGTATTCACGTGATCTAAACACTAGTTCTCCTTTTATAGATTCATTAGTTTAAAATTCAAAGACCAAGGTGTTGTGTGTGCAAAAAATGCATTATATATATATATTATTAATTGAAAATAGTAGTAGTGTTCATTGATTCCAAAGTAATTAAAGCTCAAAGATCAAGTTTGCAATGATAATAATAATAACCAAAGAACAAAGTGGTTGGTTATGAATATGACCCATGTGGATGGTCGAATAATGTAAGCTAAGGGGTGGGTCAAATGTATTATTCCATGAGATAGAGACATGAGAATATAATTGTGCATTCAATAAATGATTCCTCTCACAATATATTTTGCTCTAAAAAGATCTCACGTTCTTTTGTATTTTTCCTTGGATTGGCACTGCTTGGTAGGTAGCATAAATACACATAAACTTGGTTTTATTTGGGAACTACCTACCTCATTGCTTTCAACTCAACGCACGCACTATAGTACTAGTACTACTAGCAGTATCAATGTTTGTCGTACAATAGAAGTACGTCAAACTAGCTAGTATCTATACATAATATAGAATGAATGTTATTACATATAGCACACATTTTATATCATATATGTATAACACACGTTAGATACTAGCTAAACGTAAACATATTTCTGTTGTACAATAAGTATATATTATATTGGTAATAGTATATGTATACAAATCCAATGAGTTACCTCCATAAAAAAAAAAAAGAGGAACATTAAAACTTGTATTTGCGCAAAATGAAGGGTAAAGGGAAGAAGGAATCTTATCTTAGGTAACCGAAAGAACAAAAAAATAAATACTCCCTCCGTTTTTTTTAATTGTCCAATTTAGAGTTGCGTGCGTTTTTTTTTAATTGTCCATTTCAAATTTTAAGACAACATTTATTATTTTTTTTCACTCTTACCCTTATTTAATACTCATTATCTCTATTAATTAAGGAGAGATATAACAAAAAAGTATAGGGTAATTTAGTAAAATATATATATATTTTATTAATTTTAATACTCTACTAATCATTACCTAAATTTCTGCGCGCATTTAAAATTGGACAATTAAAAAAACGGAGAGAGTATATGCTAAACTATAGGTGAGACTTCTAAATACTCGAGGAAAATTTAAAGTAGTAAAGGTTATAACGATGATGACAATTGAGAAAATGTTACTACCTTCACAGTCTCCAATGTTTTAAATTGGTCAAACAAGTTACAAATTTCACACCCTCCCCAATTCCTTGGCCTTCTAACTTGATAATTTAATAACAATATATATATTGTGTCATCTATCCTTTAAATTTTAATTTGAATAAATTCTCACTTTGATACTCATGAAAATTAATGCTAGACAATTAGTAGTCCCTAACAAAATATCCTAATTTTTTAATTTTTAAAAAATTTAATTTATTATTCAATATTTAACTGTAGTTTAATTTCCCATTACAAATCTGGGCACAGTACTTTTTGGGAGTGAGTTAGTGTTTTGTTGGTATGGCAGTGAAAATAATTAGTGTGCATAGGATTTGATAATTTGTATAGGGATACTTATGGGATTGACCAAAAGGCATTGTACCCCATGTTAGGGTCCAAGTGTCCCCACAACTGCTGCACTTTCCTTTTTGCTCGCTGCTAAGGTCCACTTACTTCTTCATCTCTTATGCACTGCACACACTTATCAGAGACAAAGCTCCGCTCTCAAATAATAATAATTGTATGATTTTTTTGTTTATATTTATATGATAAATATTTTGACAAATAGAATTTACATTCTATTTAATTATAAATAAAATGTTGATGAGTATAATAAAAATTGAAAAAAAATTAAGTTCAAAAGTATTTCTTAAGTAGCAAAATATTTTATGTACACTAAATTTGATATTAAATCAGTTACTCAATTTAACTATGATACAATATAACATTTATAATTACTCAATCTAATTTATATTTTAATTTTAATTCAACATTATATTCAAACTTTTATATTAAAATAATAACAATTTTTATATTAAAACAATCAAATATTTATATTTAATTAATCAAACTTTTTATATTAATAATTGATTTAATATCACTTATAATATACTCGTAGCTTGTAATAGACTAATAGTATTATGGTAGATTGGCAGGACGGGCCCAGTGCCCTTTTTCCTCAGGTTCTAACTTATGCACCATATATTGTAACCACAATAATCCCCTTCTGATATGCTACAACTTTTATTCCCCATTCCGTGACCATACCAATACTTTTCCTATTCCACTATAGATTTCATTCATTTGATAGTTGATATAGAAATGTTATTTAAAGTTAAAAAAAAAAGTAAATGTCAAATTAAAGATATTCAATTTATTATAAGTTTAATTTTGATGCACTGACAGTTTAAATGTGTTTTACATTGTCATCAAATCAAAACGTTCTGTTTGTATGACTTTTCAGATATTGTAAGAGAGAAAACACAATCATAGTTAATGTGGCAGTACATGATTGGATTACTGTGTAAAAAATGGTACACTGTCAATGGACGAAAATTAAATCCATTTATTATTATTAAATATAATTATTATTATTATTATTTAACTCATTTATTTATCATATCTAACAATTAAAAAGCGGATATCTGATTTGACCCGTACCTCTTACGTTTAAATAATATAACCCTAATTAGTATATGTAAAGTTTAATTTGTATTTATATAATTATATATTCTCACATTATTTATAATTGTAGATCGAACATTTACCATTAAACTAAAAATTATAGATATTCACAATGAAGCAACTTCATTTCACTATAATTTCTGGAAATTATATCAAACTTGAGAGGTTCTACCTACTATAGATAGACACATAAATAATGAATTTTTACAATTTTAGTTCACCAAATTCTCACAATGATGTTAATAAAGCAAAGTTAACAACGGATGTTCTTTCAATTATTACTTGCTTGAAAATTATATGTAGTAAAAAATATTTAATTGAATGGCATTGCAATGTAGTATATTGAAATTAAATTGATATTTTTTAACATAAAATTAAATTAAAATAGGTATGTATGTGTATGTATATATGTGTGGCTTAGTACGTTCAAAGTTTGGTGTCAGTGAATGTATCCTGTAAGTTGGGATTAAAGGTCAAAGAGAGCATAATAACCTTGCAGAAAACAGGACGCCGTGACAGCATTGGAAATGTCAGTCACGCACACACATGAAATAATGCAACTGTATGTGTGGCAAATAGGACCTTTAAGTAAGGAAAAATTAGATTTTAAAATTTCATAGCAAAACTTGAGATCAATATATCCATTAAGAAATTGGTTCGTTAAAATTTGAAAGTTAAATATTAGTTTTTCACATTTAAAAAATTTTATATATATTTGTACATTTATTTTAATCTGTATATACAGACATATATGGAAGGATAAACATATCTTCTTTTCTAAAATGTGAAGGATCAATATTAGATTTTTCAAATTTTGATTTTGACCAATATGTCTGGAAATATATTTTCTTAAGGATCATTTTAGGTATTGAGTCTGGTTTTTTAATTAAGTAGTTTTTTATGAAAATAATTTTCATCTATGTAAAAATTTTATACTGTCAGTCAATAAAAAATTATCATATATTTTATGTTACATTATTATTAACAACTCTATATATTTGAAAAAATCACTCACTACATTATATATGTCAAATTATAATTAATTAACAGTATAAAATATATTTATACCGATAATATATCATAATTAATCCCTTTTATTATGAAGTTGTGTTATTTAAAATTCCCCTATATTAATAAAATATATAGTGTTTTATTATTGTGAATTTTATTCAAGTACTATAACTTATAAGATATTTAAAATAGTATATTTTATTAATATATTTACAGTGGATCAGCTACATTGAAAACATAAAAATATATTCTATCAATATAAATACTTTTATTTTTTTCTTTAACAAGTGATATTAAGATGCCTTACAAAAAAAAAGTGCTACTAAGATACATATTAGGAAAATCTTAATTTATATACTATTGAAGTATTGAGTGATGCTAAATGCACACAAAAAAAAATCAGCCAAATCAATGAGATTATGGGTCACAATTACTCAGCCCATTACAATTTCAATGGTTATTTGGGGCCAAACCAAAACCAAAATGGACTCATTATCTACATTGACTGATTTTTTTTATAATGTATTTAGTATTATTGTGTAAGTAGTGGAGGTAGTATTAATCAACACCCAAATTGAGAAGAAAGTAATTTACTTTTACCCTGCTTCTTCATGTACATACATTGAAGAAACCTTATTTTATTTTTTGAACTTTGAAGGTTTGGTCCTCTTACATATAGACAATCAATGCAATTAGACTTAAAATGAAAATTCATTAATTTTCTACTACTATATGATTTTTTTACCTCTCCTAAGTTGCAATTATGGACCCTTTCATTTCATGCCTCCCAAGACAAGATGGTCTAATTTATTTTCACCTATACTTAATTGTTGAAAGAGCGAGAATGCTAAATGTACATATTATAGTACCCCTCTAGTCATTTTTTCACTTTATTCAAATATATTTATTAAAGTTATTAACATTTGAATGAGTGAAAAATGAGTGAAAAATAGATGAAAGAGTTCTGTATTATTATATGCGAATAGTACTTTCAATTGTCGAATATACATAGATCAAACTCAATCAATGTTATGCACTGTAGAATTGTACACACATAAATAGTGGCAAAATGTTGGCAATAAGGTCTTGCCCTATTTTTGGACTTAGGACCACAACTTGTCCTTTTATTTTTATTTATATACTATTATTCTCTTCTCATGACCTTGGACATCTATCCCAGAAACTTGAGCCAGATAGATAAAAGATCGCAAAAGCCAAAATTCAGTGCCCCCTACACATGCTATGTGTTTCGGTTGTTGATATATAAAATTAAATCTTCATCTTTGATCCATCCTTTTCTCACTTCATACTTAATTGTGTCCACACATCAACTTGACAGTTTCACTCTGCAGTCAAATGTATCACATCAAACAAAAATTAAATTTCCCATTATATTTTCAGACCACTTTAATTTCATTCCTCAAAAATATATATCGAATCAAAAATTAATAATATTTATGGTACCATATAAATACGTTCAATTAGTATTTAATATTTATTATATGAAATGTGTGCTATATGTATATAACACACGTTCTATATTATATATATATAATGCACGTTGGATACTAGTTGAACGTATTTCTGTTATATAATCAACATTATTTAAAGAAAATTGCATTGTATTATTTATAATTAACATACTGAAATATGTATGAAGTGGGTCATTAGGTCGACTTAGTTAGAAGAGTTATCTCTTAATTAGTAAAATAATATAAGGTAAATAATAATTGGTGTGATAATTAATTATTTTGTAAAATTGTATTCCTTATTCGATATTCTTTCCTCTTGGCATATTTTCTCCTTTATTTATTCTCTAATTCTCCTACGCTTAAATTCTTCCTTGTTACACAAACATAAATAATATAAAGTTTAAAATCAAAGTATCTAGACTTGGTAATGGTTTGGTATGTCATATTCACTTTTTCACTTTCAACATCAATGCGTGTATAAACTTTCTAATCAATTATCTCTTCCAAAAATTGAATATTCTATATCTATCAACAAGTTCAACTCAAATGATCCATCTTACATTTATATATCATTATTATGATCAAGATTCAATTTTTTTAGGCTTTTTATTATTAGTGAATAATTTATACGTACCTTTATAAGCATATAATCAGTCCACATACAAGCATATCCTAATACCTTCTTCTAGATCATTTGATTATACAACTCAGGTACCATGTTGTACATTGTCCATATATAAAAAATTAAACAATATAATACGATAAAAACACAAACACATACATGAATAATTTTATATCTTCATGACTAAACACTTGCATATAAGTAATTAACTTTCTTTTCGAATTGGGGCTTTGAATGGGTGCCCATTTTTGCTTGCAATATATTTAATTTATAATTGGAGTTATGATAAAATTCACTACCTCTGGCAACACTAGATTATAGAGATAAAATCAAATCAAATCTTAATAAATCTAATCCTAACTAATTTATTTTATTCTAATATTCTCTAATACTTGGTGACAACCAAAAAATCATCTAATACGAATAAAATATGAACTTCATTAAAGTATTATTTGAGAGTGAATTGAGATTTGATCATATGCAGGAGGAAGAAGGAAAAATGATACAAGTAATAAGAGTGGATGTATATGTTAGGATGATGTGACACATGAGTAAACATGCAGAATGATGAATAGTTCGCATTAGGACAAGGAATCGCTTGAAAACCATGGACAAGCACACACACACACGCAAGAGCATATATATATATATATGAAATGGAATTGAGGAGTAATTGAAAAAGAAAAGAAAAGAAAAGGGGATGGAAGAGGGAGTTTGGAATTGTGTCCAAGAAGGTGAAGGTTGATGATGAAACTGTGCAGAACCAAATCAGGAAAACAATAATGCAGTATGATAGGGATAAAGTATATGTACATTATTATATTGTCCCCCTCATCAATTCGCATCTCGCCAAAACTCTGCTCCTGTTCCGCCATTAATTCGCTACATTACTACTCTCTTCAAATTTCGGACACAGATCATTATTAATTCATTACTTCGTACTAAAATATATATGACCTCCAAAGATTCTCTCAGCCAAATGAAAATAGTTTTTATCTTGTTTGTGTAAAATAATTCTATTAACTTTTAATTACTGAGTTAACAAGTCAATAAAAAATGATTATATTAACTGTTTGGTCTGTAACTCATCAATGTCAATTTTGATTCATATGCATTATTGATTGATTGAAACATCCATTCAAATCTTCTTATTTGTATCATTTTTTGCAAAGTTGATATAAGGCTCAAGACTCAATGATAGTTTAACAATTTTGCAGAATAAAATTAATTTTTTTAAAGATTAACTACTCATTTTATTCTCTAAAAAATATATCAAAAGACATTAATCTTTCTGACATCTTAAAGATAGTAACTAATTGGGTTCAATTCCTATAGTCCACACAATAAAAAAGAAAAACAAAAAACTACAAATTTATAGCAATATAATGGATAAATTTGTCCAAATTTTTTAAAAATTGAAATGTTAATAAGGGACTTTCAAAATTTGATGAATTGATTTGTCTTTTGATATATTTAGTTTATTTTTTTTATTAAATTTGAATTTGAATTTTGATTTAGTTTTTATTTTGTGGTCCACTAGTATATATATATGGTCACCATCATTTTCCGGGTAAAAGAGTGAGACGCACTTATTGAAGAACTTAACAACTATATAGGTATAACACACTTATAATAAAAATATGTTCAACAAACATCAAATGTATGCTATACATAAGATGTAATATGTGCTATATGTATAACACACGTACGTATAACACACATCGTGTTTTATATATAACACATGTTGGATGCTCGTTAGGCGTATTTATGTTGTACGATAAACATTATTGAACAACTATATATACGTGTTGGTGCTGTGAAAACCTGAACAACTACTGTGTGTATTGTTTGCAGTCTTGAAAAACAGCGTTGCAAAGAGTCCTCTGTTTGTGCAATTGTTCACTGAGTGCCATATGCTTTGATCATACATTATATATATTCTTGTGGTTTAATCAACTTCCGTCTACAATCATTATATTCTGTTTTAACAACTGTGAACCCAATTTATAGTAGTACATGAATAAAAGTTCGAACATGTGAAATAATACCATAGTCAAATAATTTAAACATTTGAAGCACATAATAAGCAATGAAGCAAATGCTCAAAGCTGGCCAAGGAAAGCAAGATACAATGAACATTTTTGTTTTTTGTATGTTGGCCTTTTTTATTTGGGTAGTATCTTGTGTCCAAATGCAAAAGAAATCACTTATTAGGCTTTTATACATTTGTAGTCTAGGCCCATGAAAGAACATGGAAATATCCATTACCCAAAATCATTTATGGCTGTAAACAAAAAAAAAAATTCATGGCTACCAAAAACTACAATATTAAGAGTGTTGAGGTAGGATGGTGTGTAAACACAAATCATGACTATGTATGAATTAAACCTATGGCCACAAGTGGGTAAACTTCTTGTTAGGAACTACTCCCTTTATTTCAAAATAATAGTTTTTTTGATGTTTTTAGTTTATTGAAAAACTAAGGCACCTATCATATGATTGATACCGTGAGTGATGTTCATATGATTGAAATAACCGGACAATTTTTTTTGGGGGGCTCAGCTAACCTATATAGCCTTTATTTTTGGGGTCAACAACTAAATTTCTTTTTGGTCTAAATCAGTTTTACTTTGTAAGTACACTGATTTTTTTTTGGTTTGGGCTATTGCACATGTTGAGCCTCAAAGGCAGAAGTTTTAGCTTCATCCCTCATGCCCCATAAAAAGGTAAACCAAACCCATTCAGCACAATCTGCAAAAGAAAAAATCAATTTTTTTTTTTTGGGTTGTAATTTGTTTTTTTTAAACCTAAAAAAATACCAAAAGTTTTTCAAACCAAAAAAAGAAAAAAAAAAGAGCCCCCTTATTTTCCGTGTACGTGTCGCATATTCCGTCGACGTGTCTCTGTTCTTCCTTCGATTCCCTTCACTCTGTCCCGTTTGCCTCTTTCTCTTCACTCATATTATTCATTCATTCCTTTTCTGATCTGAACCCTCTGACTTTATCAACTCACACCCAATTTTCCTCTTTTTCGTGTGG
Organism: Aeschynomene evenia; assembly: GCA_013621005.1. Lineage (NCBI taxonomy): Eukaryota > Viridiplantae > Streptophyta > Magnoliopsida > Fabales > Fabaceae > Aeschynomene > Aeschynomene evenia. The sequence continues at coordinate 6,510,737 of CM024266.1, forward strand.
AATTTTGGGTAAAAACTATAATAATACTCTGACATTCATTCATTTTCCTCCTTGCGTGTGTTTGATGTGAAAAATGACTGCTCAAATTCCATCGTCCCTTTATTTTTTTCTTATAATCTAACCGCCATTTGTAGAACCCATTTTTTTTCTATTCCTCATTCTTCAGCTATTTCGAACCCATCACCACCCAAAAGGTTAATCCTTGCAGATTCATATTGGATACCCCATTTTTTAATTTTCAGTTTTTTTTTTTTCTGTTCCGGTAAGCAAAGTTCGAAACTTTACCTTCTTTTTTTAGATACCCAATTTTTTTGTTTTTCCATATTTCAAGCCTGTTAATAGAAATTCATTTGCATAATTTTTATTTTGAGGTTTTTTGATGTTATGGATGCACGAGGGGATGGGATTTTCCCAGATGAAGTTGTTATTCAGATTCTAGCTAGGTTACCGGTGAAGCCCCTTTTTAGGTGCAAAATAGTGTGCAAGCTCTGGTATAAATTGTCCTTGGATAAGTATTTTATTCAGGTTTACAATGAGGTATCTAGGAAGAACCCCATGATCCTTGTCGAGATTTCGGATTCATCAGAGTCCAAGTCTAGCTTGATTTGTGTTGATAACTTGAGGGGTGTATCTGAATTTTCACTGGATTTCTTGAATGATAGGGTTAAGGTTAGAGCATCTTGCAATGGCCTGTTGTGTTGCTCTAGTATTCCTGATAAGGGTGTTTTTTATGTCTGCAACCCTGTGACTAGGGAGTTTAGGTTGCTTCCCAAGAGTAGGGAAAGGCCTGTGACTAGGTTTTATCCGGATGGGGAAGCGACCTTGGTCGGCTTGGCTTGCGATCCTATGTTTCAGAAGTATAATGTTGTGCTGGCCGGTTGCCATCGTACTTTTGGCCATAGGCCTGATGGGAGTTTCATATGTTTAGTGTTCGATTCAGAGTCGAACAAGTGGAGGAAGTTTATCTCATTCCAAGATGACCATTTTACTCATATGAATAAGAACCAAGTTGTTTATGCCAACAATGCTCTTCATTGGTTGACGGTTAGCGCGAGTTATATACTTGTGCTTGATTTGAGTTGTGACATTTGGAGGAAGATGTCGTTGCCGTATGACTTGATTTATGGTACTGGGAATAGGATTTATCTCTTAGATTTCGATGGCTGCCTTTCTATTATTCAAATTTCGGAGGCATGGATGAGCATATGGGTGCTAAAAGATTACTGGAAAGATGAATGGTGTCTTGTGGATAAGGTGAGCCTGAGGTGTATCAGAGGAATGGTGCCAGGCATTTTCCCAATCAGTCAGACAAGTGAATATGTTTTTCTTGCAACTCACAAGCAGGTTTTGGTTTATCATCGCAAGACTCAAGTTTGGAAAGAAATGTACACTGTAAAGTATAGCTCAACACTCCCATTATGGTTCTCTGCTCATGCCTATCGCAGCACAATGTTCTCATGCAGCTGAGGCATGGCGATTACATTCGATAAGTTATGTACATATATTTCTAGTTGCATGAATTTTAGCCAATTTTATTTGCTGAAAATTTTTTATGTTTCTGGTATATAGTCCATTTTAAAAATAGTGGTTTTGGCTTTCCCATGAATGTCCAGTAATGCCATATAACATTGTTCTTGTGTAGCTTAGGTGTGGCTGGCTTCAATTGCTTCATTAAGTAACTTCTGTACATATAATTCTAGTTGCAAGTAAATATGATAGTCATTTGGCCATTGTTATTGGCCGGAGATATTGTTTGTTTCTATTCAAAATAAATTTATTCTAAAACTATATTGGCTTTGCCATGGATGCCCAAGTATCCATTAGCTTCCCTATTATCTCAATATCATCTAGTTTCCACTCTATTTTTACGCCATAACCAAACACACCCTTGAAGTAGAAAAAGAGGGTGATATTTCTCTATCATGTAAATATTTCAGAGGTTTCTTCTAATTTTTATCTTATGTGATTGTCTTCTTACAATGTTGATATATATATTTTTCATAACAAGCTTCTTATTCTCCTCACCTAATGAGAAATGGTTCTGTTGTTGTTGTTGTTTGACTGTCTTTATATTCTGACTTTAATTGGTTGGTTATAACTTCTGTGAGATTTCAGCATCTTAAATTTATTTATGTCTTGTATGTACTTCTTCCTCATTGATAATAGACTTGCTCAATTGCCTAAAGTTTGCTCTTCTCTTGCCATACAATAGTTTATGATTCACAATGATGATTAGTTTTCTCAGCATTCAGCAATTTGTTTATCATTGCTGTTTCAATATGCCTCATTTGCAACTTTGTGCATGAAAATGAACAACATTATTCATGTCAACCTTCTAGAGTCCATAGTGTGAGGTTGAATTATATACTCTTGCTTTTGTAGCAATCTATATGGTAGGAAGCATTTGTCAATTTTCTACTACTTGTCAAGCTTATTGAACTTACATTTATACCACATACAAAGAGATTAGTGTGGGTTTGAACCTTTGATTTATTAGATTGGTGACCTTGTCATGTTTTACTCGGTTAACTCTTTGGTGGTAAATTGACAAAAAAAAAAAAGAAAAAAGGTTATAATTTGATAATAAAAGGTGAGAGACAAAGATGAAGTATGAACTATTTAATAAAGTATTCTTTGGAAAAAATTGTATCTAAGAGTTATTTTTTCAATATCTTTAATTTTTTTTTGAGGAATAGAAATAGGCTTAAAACTTGTCCTAGGAGACAATTTTGTGATTTTTGTCTTTTTCTTGTTCCTTCTTCATATATGTTTTTGTCATGAGTGTGACATTTATCATACGGTACCTTTAAAAATCTCTTAAAAGGTGGTATGAACTAAATTATTTATTACTAACTAAACTATATGTTTTTACAAATTACTATTTAATAAATTGATTTACTAAAGTTAATCATATAAATACTTTCTCTATCCAGAAATAGTTGTTGTTTTAGAGAATTGTATACTTGTTAAGAATGCAAACATAAATTTATATAGAAATTAGTATATCATGATAAAATTGTCCTTATAATTTTTTATGCAATAATTATTATAAGAGATACTGTAATAAAGAGTGATACTGTAATAAAGAGTATATGTACGACTATAATTGAACCCTACCCTACCTGCACCCCATATTCTATAATTCCAATTTATATAATATTCTACCCTATACAATATATAATCCCTCTATTATAAAAAAAATAATATTCTATCCCTAATTTTTTAAATCACCGTTCCATTTTCACTCCTTACCACAATTATCCAAGTATCATCATATTGTAATGTGAGACATTTTTCAATTCGTATTTGGTACTAAATCATGGATCAGACACCTTTTAGTTTATGGAACTTCATATTTAACTGATGCTTATATTTAGTTTATAGAATATCATATATCACTAATATTCAAAAGAAAATAATGATGACCTTTTTAAAAAATGAAAAAAACTTTTTTTTGTTAAAAAATCGGAAGAATTGCTAGGTGACATTATAAAATGATATAGAGAAACTTGTGTATGTTAACTGGAGTGTTATTATAGTGTGTTTTTTTTATTAACGAATGTATTAGATAACAATATTATTATTATTAACAATATATTTTCAAATGTTATTATATTTAATAATAATTAGAATATTTTTTTAAATTGAGGGACGAGACGGGTACCCGTGAAGTCAGTGCAAATTTTGATATTTTAAATTCGTGAATAAGAACAAGACGTATATAGATAAATTTTAGAGTTTGCATGACGGTCAGATTGAGAGAAAATTTGCCCAATTGGCATCCCTAATTATGGTTGTTGGAACATGTGTGTTAATCAACACATTTGCTTGCATGGTCATTGGATATGGTGCAAATTTGATTTGGAGTCCGTTTGATTTAGATTTTGATAGAATTGTTTTTAAAATAATTGATGTTAAAAGAATTGTGTTTAAAATAATTGAGGTAGAAAAAATTGATTTGTGTTTGGAAAAAATGTTAAAAAAGTGGATTTGAGAGAGTTGTTGTGAGATAGTAAAAGTAAAAGTTAATACTTTTATCTTTCATTAGAATCAATTATTTTCAAAGTGATACACTTTTTCTATAAGTAAAATAACAAAACAAACACACTAATTTTTTTTCTAATTCACTTTTTTTAAACTCAACTGAGTTTTAGAGTGTAACCAAACACACACTTGGTAGTCGGTATGAATGAATATGTGCAAGATGTTTTTGCTGTTTCTTGGAATTGTGTTGTGCCTATGCCACGCTCTCCTCAATGCCTAGGACATCGAAGCCCAATGCCCATCCCAACAGTACTACACCATCACCATTGGGGGAGACACACACACAGGATCTTATTTTATTTGCAGTCAAAGCTGAATCATTATTCATGGTTTTGTTGTGTGTAATGGATGGATTGGATGTAATACCACCACCCACGCCTTATCCATATTTGCTCACACTTCTCCTATGACAAATAAAAAAAAAATAATACTACATGTACATCATAAAAATCAGTCACTCCACAATCATCATATGTAACAATCTAATATTTTAAAATGAGTTTTGCTGACAAGTGCCTTTAGGGCACTTATTAGGGAAGTAAAATAGGAAAGTTTTATCTTGAAAATACTCATTTTTATTCTTTTTATGCAATGGACCAACCTTAATATTTTAAACTTTTTAAAAATTTACTATTTGTAAGATCCTTAACAAGTGCCCTTAGCAAAACCCTTTTAAAATTAGTAATACCATAAAAATGTCTAACTCCGTCCATATTAAATTACTGATCCCCCAATAAATAAATATTGCAATTGGGCAACAAAATTTGAAATTAGAATTAAATGTCTCAATTCTGATTTTTTTGTTAAAAAATCATAAATTATTATTATAATTTGTCAAATTCTCAATCTTATGTATGAATTGTCAATTTTAAAAACCATTAAATATATTTTCTCTATTAAAATTGATATAATTTGCTTTTTTTCTTATTTGTTTACAAGCAATATTTTAGTAGAACCAAAATATAGATGAACTAGAAGTAAAATTTCAGTTCCACCATTTTCTCAAATATTTGCGACCTCTACTATCCACAATTAACAATTGATGTAAGTTGTAACCGATGTTAAGATTAAAATCTTCAAAATATGATATAAATTTAATTTTAATTTACTGATCAGTGTATTATTTTTTTATACAATCATTTATCATATGTTATTATGTCAATTATAGTTGTATTTTCTCTCTCCACTATCTGAAAAAGGCATACAAAAAAAATATTTTGATTGGATGACAGTGTAAAAATATTTTTACACTTTCAGTGTATCAAAATTAAACTCATATGCTATTTGTACAATTAAGGATGATTATGAGTCAATTTACATATTCTCATGATTACATTTTGTTATTTTCACAGAAAAAAATGCTTAAATTAATTTATGCTTGACGAAAGGATGATTTCCCAAGATGGTTAAATATGTATTTATTCTTGTTGGTCAATGAGGTTGTATGAAACTATAAATAATGGAAAAAAAAGACAATCAGGTCTTTATAACAACATTAAACATGTTACATGTGAGTGGATGAGAGCAAATCCTCGGTCAACAAGGAAATATAATATTTATCACACCCACAAAATATAGTACTAATATTTATAATATGAGAGACTATAATTTAATTATGAGTTTGATTAATAATAATATTTTAAATTGATAAAACATTTTATGGAGATGATACTCTAGAATATTATGGTGTATTAAAAAAATTCTCATACAATATTTTTTTCATATTATATCCGAAATTTCACTTTGACTAATTTATTATTTCGAATCACGTACCTGAGAATGATATGTAAGACTCTTAATGAAAATTATTTTTACCACAAGACTCAAACCTAAAACCTTGCATAAAAGACAATAAGTCATTTTCTTGTCGGTACCTCTCATACATCATACATATACTTTTGTATATATTTAAATGAGTTTAATTTTGATGCACTGACAGTGTAAATGTGTTTTACACGGTCATCCAATCAAAAACTCTTCATTTGTTTGACTTTTAAGGTACTAAGAGAGAAAAAAAAACTATCATAACTGACGTGACAACATATAATTAAATGAATGTGTAAAAAATTTATAGTGGATAAAAATTAAATCCTATTTAAATATGATAAATTAAAGTTCTAATAGAGTTACATCAAATTTTAAAGATAATTAATGGAAAAATAAATAAATGTAAACATTGTGTAAATCTTATTATTTGTCAATAAATAAATCAAACACTGCAAAAAGAAACAGAAAAAAAACTCTCTTACAATTTTGGACACTTGGTTACTGTCTCATTCTCTCTTGTGCTGGAGCCTGCACCTATATTCTCTTCCTCTTCTCTCTTCCTCTTTCTCTTTCTCTCTCAGACACAAACACACTCATACTCTTTTTCTCTCACGATTCCCGCACCATTTTCTGCCCCTTTTTTCTTCATTTCTACTTCCGAAATCCAATTCCAACAACACCCTCCTTTTGCCCTTAGGGTTCTTTTTATGCTCCAAAATCCACTCTTTCTCTCTCTACCTTGCCCCTCTTTTTTCAAGCTATTTTCCCTCTCCATCATCGTCTCGCAGCGCAGCTCAAGGTTTGTTCCTTTCGATGATACCGAGATGTTTTCCTGTCTCTATTTGTGTTATTTGTTTTGCCTCGGAATTTTCTCGTTTCTTTTGATCACTTTGTGATAATCTTATATATCTTTATATTGAATTTATGGTGTGGGGTGCAGCGAGCCTGTGAATCGATAAATTAAGAACTGGGTTTAGCTGAATTTGAGATTTTAGGGCTTATTGCATAAATGGGTAGTTTGTTGAATTTCCAATTTTCTTGCCGTACAAGCTTTTTGGTTTAATTACTGGCTTAATATTTGTATCTTGTTCCACTAATCAGGTGTTATAGGACTAAATGGAGTTAGAAATGGCTTAACTTGAACCCCACGTTTTTGAGTAATTCCCACAAGGTTTGGTGTTATAATCTTTTGATGGCTCGGAAGGGCAATCAGCAAAAGAATGGACTGGACCGTCATGGGTTGAGCCACAAAAAGGGGGTTTCTGGGGGTGTCCTTCCTGGTATGAAAGGTCATGCCAAAGAAGGGACTGCAGTGAAGGTATATCCAGGGGAAGAAATAGCGAATGGAGACCAACAGGGTGGCCTTTCACCGAATGCAAATGGAGTTGCTTCTGCTGGTGGTGGTGACGTTAGCAGTGATAAAAAATCTGAGAGGTTTTCAAGGAAGGAGAAGCAAGGGGTAGATGCAACTCACGACATGGAGGAGTCGGTGTCTTCCGGGAGTAATTCGGGGGATGGCAATCTGAATTCTGATGTTCCAATACAGGAAGAAAATGGGACCTTGCCTGGAAGTAATCAAGGCCAACAGAGTATGATGAGTAGATTGAGCTGTTTACTGGATGATTTGAAAGTAAGAACTTTGGGAGAAAATGCAGAGCTTGCCGATAATGTGATCATTAGGAGAATAAGGTTGTCAGTATTTTCCTTCTTTACAGCAGTTGCTGAGTGGCTAACCAGGCAGAAGCCATTGTTTGTATCCATTACAACTGTTGTTTTTGATGCTTGTGATAATCTCAGAATGAAAGTTAAGAAGGTATATCCCGTTGTCCTAAAATGGCTCATGCATTTGGCGAGCATACTGCTTCTTTTATCAGTGTTTTGGCTGGATTGTGCCATTCGGGGTGTTGATTCATTTGTACGTATGGGGACAACTTCCTTCTTCTCTGTTATATGGTGCAGTGTGTTCTCTGTGATTAGTATGATAGGGATGCTCAAGTTTCTTCTTGTCCTGGTAAGCCTTGGTCACAATTGTTATTGCTTCTTATTTTGTTGGATTATCTAAAGATGATTTTTGTAGTTGAAGTTTATGCTTATTCTGAATAATTCGATTTTATCTTGTTAGTTATCTGTTAAAATACTCATACATTTGTATTTTCCCCTTATGTATGCAGCATTTGCATTCTAGTAAGTATTTACTGGTATTAATTACAATAATTTGCATTTGATCACCCAAAATAGGTTCATTGAACTCTTTGATTTGATATCTATCCTTATTGATATGCTTTTCTAGCTTTACAATTGTATCTGTCGATTTTTATTTTAGTATGACAACACTGTGCATGTTGGATGCAGTTTCCAACTTCTCAATAGGCACTTCTCATTGTTGCTTCTTTAGGTTAGGAGTTAGGACATGTAAGTGATAATCAAGCAAAAGATGAAAGAGGGAAGAAAAAAGGTTACATGGTTACATTCTGTCCAACTCCAATGCATGAACATCCATGTGAGCTGGGAATGTACATAACTAATTGTAAAATCCTTTCCACAAAATTGTATTGCTTAATAAGCTTGAGGTGTTTGTCTTGGTAGTTGGTACTATTTGACTTTTGATCCTTCTTGTAACACAGACAAATTTAGCAAGCATTATGGTCTTATTTCTAGATATACCTCCTCAGGAAATCCTCATTTTTGGATGCTTTTTGTATTTGTTCTTGGATTTCTTTCTTGTTCAAGCTGACAAGTTTTTGTAATTGATCAGGGCCTGGCTGCCTTGATTGGTTTTGTTGTTGGGCTCACCCTTGCAGTTTTGGTAGTTGCAATCCTTGGAGTTATTTTCTTGTGGTTTTATGGTAGCTTTTGGACAACAGCATTTTTCATCGTTCTTGGAGGTGATTTGTTTTTTTCCTTTCGGCATTGCTTTGAACATCTTCTGTCTGTTGCGGGCTGTCTTTTTCTCCGCACATATTTCTGTTACAAAGCATATATATGCATTAAAAATATTCATATATGTCACTTGATGTATTTCCTTGCAAAACTTGCTAATCCCTTGATTTTATTTGAAATTCAGGATTGGCATTTTTGTTAAGTCATGAACGTCTGGCACTATTTATCACCACTGTGTATTCTGTATATTGTGCCTGGGTGTACGTTGGGTGGCTTGGTTTGGTATTGGCTTTTAATTTAGCTTTTATCTCAAGCGATGTGCTGATTTACTTCCTCAAGAAAAACATCGAACAACAGAGTAGATCCAATCCTTTTGAGCAAAGAGCTGGAATGCATGGTCAACCAGGCTTCTTTAATGAGGAGCCAATGCAGGGTTCTTCCTCTGAAAATGGACCAGGACCATCTGCCAGTCGTAATGCTGGAATCCCTTCAACTAGTGGTACTGATTCTGATGTCACATCTGAAGATGAAGTTGTCCGATTGTTGAACTGTTCTGATCACTATTCAGCGCTGGGCTTTACGCGGTATCAAGATATTGATGTTTCAGTACTGAAGCGGGAATATAGGAAGAAGGTAATTGTCATTCTCTGATGTCAATTCTTGCATGACCATATTTTATTTTTTATTTTCTCTCTTTTTTTTAAGATTTTGCATTGTTGCTGAGTTAGTTGCTGAATATTTATTTGTATATAGGACAGAAGTTAAATTTCCTATTTCAACTTCACTATGAACTTTTTGCAGTTTTTTTATTGTTCCTTGATAATTCTCCTCATTTCTATTATCCTGTTTTCATTATCAGGCAATGTTGGTTCATCCTGACAAAAATATGGGTAATGAAAAGGCTGCAGAAGCCTTTAAGAAACTTCAGAATGCATATGAGGTAAGGGTTTTAGTAATTTGCTTACCCTGAAAATCATAAGAGAAAATCCTTCCCTAAGCTAAGACAGTGTATGATTACAATGATTTCCCAGATACTAATGGATTCCTTGAAGCGAAAAGCATATGATGATGAGTTAAGGAGAGAAGAGCTTTTGGGTGTATTCCGCAAATTCCATAATGCATCCAATAAGGTATGACTTATGCTTGTTTTCCTGCTGTTTTGCCCTGGGGGATTCTACTTCATCGCTTTCTACACATTGTGGTCAGGCATAAAGTTGATCATTTATAGGGGATGGGAATAAGACCCATAAAAGAGTAGTTATGAATCATAATAGATTGGTGAAATGTCTCTTCTGGTCGTGAATAGAACATTTATTTGTCTCATTCATTGAGATTAGAGATAGCAAATTGTGATACTGCTGAAGTTAGAATCACGAATTTATAATAGTGTTTTAATTGGCAATTTTGGTGGATTTCTTTGCTAACTAGTGAGAGAGATTGCCCCATTTAGCTGCTATTTGGTCAAATTTTCTTTCTCATTTCATCCTTATAGTTTTATTTATATTTAGAACTTACAATTAAAGTAATTACTCTGTATGTAAACTATAAAAACAGCTCAACATATATAACTACTCTTTATTTAATTGATAGCGTACCAGAAAAAAAACATAATGATATTAGAGTTTATATGTCTGATTAGTGCCCATGCACATATTCATATATGAATAAAAGGCGTGCTTAACTTTCTCTTTTCCCCCTTTGTTTTTAGACATTCAAATGCTCCATACCATCTTGAGAACCTAACAGTCTTTTTCATAATCATTATTATTTCATGTATTATTCTCTTGTCTAACTTTAGCTGTGGTTGCAACTGATTTTCCAGAATGGTAGGCGTGGCTTCTTTGCTTCAGGATTTGATCGATCAGATGCAAACGGTGAGGACCCATTTGAGGATTCAAGGCGAATAGCATGCAAAAGATGTGGCGGCTTTCATGTTTGGATACACACTAAGAAACAAAAGGCCCGGGCAAGATGGTGCCAGGTTTATCCTCCATCTTTATTTTCAGTTTGTCACTCCTCTCAATACAGCCTAGGTTGCATACATAAGTGGCAAATGGCCAACAATAGTACATGATATTGTCAGCATTTTCGTACCTAGCATGGCACTAACGTTTTCAATTGGGATTTTTTCTGTTCAAAGGATTGCCAAGATTTTCATCAAGCTAAGGATGGTGATGGATGGGTTGAACAATCTTCACAACCATTTCTTTTTGGCTTATTGCAGAAGGTATCAATAAATGTTTCCTTGTTTGAAAGTTTTCTTTAAAGGACCTTATAACCTGTGCTCTAACTTCACACTTTTTGAGCCAATTTCTGGTTGCTTAAGATATGATCATATGAACCATATGATTTTGCTTACTAATTCAAATTGTTTTATCTGTAGGTAGATACTCCTTCTGCATATGTGTGTGCTGATAGCAGGATATATAATGCCACTGAATGGTATATCTGTCAGGTAATTTAGTTCCTTATTTCCATATTTTGACCTTACATCATTTAAGAATTTAGCTGTTTCTAACGATAGATTCATACATTGCAGGGTATGAGATGTCCAGCGAATACTCATAAGCCAAGCTTTCATGTCAACACTAGTTTAATGTCCAAGCATAATTCCGGCAAAGGAACCAGTTCAGGTCAAAGAGGTGCAGGGCGGATGCCGCCTAATATGGAAGAAACCATGACAGAGGAAGAGTTCTTCGAGTGGCTGCAGAATGCAGTAGAGTCTGGCGTGTTTGAAAATTTTGCTGGCAACGCCGCACCAGATAGCCCTTCTGCCAAACCTAGAAATGGGACGAAAAATCCCAGCAGTGGTAGCGGCAGCGGTGGTGGCGGCGGTAGCAGTAGCAGTAAGAGAAAGAAAAAGGGTAAAAAGCAGTGGTGATAACCAACCAGATCATCATGATGTTTTGTCATTGTGCTGTATTGCAACTGAGCACTGACTTTTGCTAAAAAAAAATAGCATGTAAGTTTACAGAGTAGCTATATCTGTTAATGAAGCCCCCAAAATAGAAAGTTGGAGTCCATTGTACAGTGTTGTTATATCTCATATGCGTACTTTTTAGCTAAATAACTTTTTGGTTCAAAATTAACTTGTTGTGATGATCCTTCTGCTCTTGATTTTCCTACTCAAGATGCTGTAAGGGTCAATGGTGGTTGACATGTTAATTGATTTATTTAGTTAAAATATAGAGAAAAGCCACCAACTATATCGATTTAGTTAAAAATATATCTAATTAAGTCAAATATTTTCAATTTATATTGTAATGATGGGCTATATAAATTAATAAGTAAATCATATTTACGGATGTAATATTATATAATATAGTGAGATATAATATAATATAATAGAGTTTAATTTTAATTCACCGTAAGTATAAAGTAATTTTATACAGATATTCAATTATAAATTGATATATCAACAAAAGTCTTTAATTCAACTATCTACTAATTAAAAAGTCACATAAATTAATAGATGTGATTGTCACCATGATGAAACTCATATAATAAAATATATATTTTTTAAATTTTTAGCAATTAACATGGGTGAAACAGAGAAGGTGATAATTCTTGTAGAAATTAATCCTATAAATAAATAAAATAATAACGGAGATTGTTGTATGCTTCAAAAACGAAACCCCACACGGTAGTACCAACACACTGTGAAATGGAGGCACTGCTTCAGTGTTCAAGCGCAGCTTCTTCTTCTTGTTCTTATCTTGTTCCAAAACCCACCTTCATGATTCGTAGCTGCGTTAACCTCAACTACACCAATCCATGCGTCTTCTTCTCAAATGGGTACCCTTCCTTTTCTTCTTCTTCTTCTTCGCTGCCATTTCCTCTTCAAACGAAGCCTCCAAAATCAGCATCAGTGGTTGTGAGTGCCCGAAAGAAAGACACCAAGAAAGATGACAACCATAGCTTTGTTCCCAAGCCTGACGAGGCCACTGGCTTCTTCCCCGAAGCTGTGCTCCTTAAAAAGGTCAACTTTTTTTTTGAACTTTGTTTGTTTTTCTTGTTTTGAACTTTGTTTCGAATGGTTATCTTTACTGGTGAAATTTCTCGTGGGTTTTGGTTGGAGATTTGTTTAGCTTGGCTTTTTATTAGTAGGGATTGCTTTGGTACTAGTTCTATGGTAATATTTGCGTTTTGAACCTGTGTTTTCTTTCTATCTTATAAAAGCAAAATCTTATCTGTGGTTTAGTTTTGGTTGAAAGGGAAAATTTCTCACAAAAAATGGGTTAGGAAATGGATAATTTTGCTCATTTTCATAGTGAATGAGTTGATTTGTTGTTTGGGGACACACTAGAAGTGCATGACATTAGTTATTGCATCCTTGGTGCCGTGCCTTGTTTGTGGAATTAGATTTTTTTTTACTATTGTGTCGTTTTTTGGTTTAATTTTTTTCATTGGTATTGAACTGTGGATTTTAACTTGGATTTTCAGAAGACAGTTGAGGAAGATGGTAAGGTTCTCCCAGAGTTTGAAGATGCTGACGAAAGTGAGTGGTCATGTATTTCGGTTTCTCGATCTGTATCGAGTTTGCTTGCATTTTTCTTGAAGGGAATTACGGTTCTAGATTGCTGTACTGAGACTATTCCTTTGTGCGAATTTCTATTTTGATTTACAGGAGAGCTTTTTGAAGCACTTATGCTTGAGATGGAAAGTGATATGGACGTTGATCAAAGTATGTATATTCATTCTCCTTTCTGTTGGATGGAAGTACTAACAATCCTTTCATTGTTGAAAGTTGAAATGGATAAGAAAAAAAATGTTCTTTTGTAATATACAATTTCCAAACATTCTGATAAATGAAGCCACCTATGTATATATATCTATCCGAAACATTTGAAGATGGAATACGGCCTCTTGTTGTTTCGTCTCTCTTTAGGAAGTTTGAAGATAAAAGTGCTTTTATCCAATTCTGTCTAATTCATGGGGCAAGTAAATTACTCTATCTTACAATACTTTGCTTATTTGCTTGTGTAGTGCGCCACTATGAGATTATGTACTTAATTCATGAGAAGCATGAAGAAGAGGTTGCAGCTGTCAATGAGAAAATTCAAGGTAATGTCTCGCACCACCTCTATATATTTTTCTCGACTATTCGTTGTTCTACCAATGCCATAGAATTACTTCACTAGTGTCCCCTTCTAGGGATCATGTCATACTCTAGATACTTCAAGAATAGCTGATCTATGATCTCATAGAGGCAGGTGGTCTTTGACTACTGCATAATGTATCTAATTAGTAATTGGCTTGGATTTATTATGTTACATTCCAATCTGTCTGATTAACTTTACAGAACCAGAAATTGTATCTTACTCCACCTTTGCCAAATGTTTCTTAACTTACATAATATCCTCTATTGCCTTATGTGGATTTTTCTTGAGGGATTTCAATTCTTTAATCCATATTCATTCACTAGGAAGTTCTGTCTAAGCAAAATTTTTCCACTAGATATACTTTTATCCTCTTTTGGGCAATTTTGGGTATTCACTATGTTCAGTAAACCATATTGTGGTAACATGTAAGTTGTGGAAATACAATAACATGTAAGTTGTTTGTGGAAGAATTCTAGAGTAGTTGCTGTAATATACAGATGAATACAAAAATCTTCTTTTTTATTTCTTGATAATTAGGGTCTTTTTGGTTTGATTTTTTATTTTTGTTTTCTTTTCCTCTTTTCATTAACTCCAAATTCTGACGTAAAACACAGTAAATGAAAACAAAAACTGAAAACTCAAACGACCCTTAACTTCTGCCTAGTCTGGTTGTTTTTCTGATGTGGATACAAACATTTGCAGACTTTTTGAGAGAGAAGAAAGGGAGGGTGTGGAGACTGAATGATTGGGGTATGAGAAGGCTGTCTTACAAAATAAAGAAAGCTAAGAATGCTCACTATATGTTGATGAACTTCGAGTTGGATGCCAAGTATATCAACGAGTTCAAGACGCTGTTGGACCAAGATGAACGAGTTATTCGGCATCTCGTGATAAAGAGGGACAAGGCGATCACAGAAGATTGCCCTCCTCCTCCCGAGTTTCATACTCTGCGTGCAAATGCAGATGATTATGATGAAGAAGAATTTGACGAACAAGAATATGAGGATGATTATGATGATGATGAAGAAGAAGACTGGGATGGTGAAGATGAGGACGAGGATGGCGAAGGGGAGGAAATTTATTATATAGATGGCGATGATGATGATGATGATGGCGAAGATAAGAGCGATTATAGAAACAATAAACCAGCAAATGTTAGAAAGCCAGATACAAGAAAATTGAAGGCTGGGAACGTAGCTAGGTAGATGTTACCTTTTGTTCCTTTTGTTTCATAGGAAATGCAGAGCAGTTCTAAACATTATAGCTCAAAATATATACATGTCTGAGTAATTGGGACGTTCTATTTTGCAAAAAATATTACTATATCATAAGCTGTTTTGTATGATGAATAGTAAATTAGATGTATCTTTAACAATTGAGATATTGGCCATGAGGTGCACGAGAAAAGAAAGCAAAGCACTAACAAAGTTAAGGCTGTCTTTGGTTTCACTGAAAAGATTGTGTTTTTATTTTGTTTTCTGTCTTCAATTAGATTATTTTGTTTTCTTTAAAGATTTTTCGAAGTAAATAATGAAAATTAATAGAAAATTACTTTTTGATATGAAATGAAACAAATCTTGTGTATTTTGATCTCATTATCTTAAAAATATATAAAATGGTCCGAAAGCCTTTTGAAAGTGTACATTACTATAAAATGTTACATTCACACAATCACACCATAAAATTAACACTTTTTAAAACTGTTAATTCAACTTTAAAAAAATGTTGAATTAATATATAGCATCAAAAGTTAGATTAATAATTTTAAAAAGTTAAATTATTACATAAGGTGACTGATTTTATAGTGTACAAAAAATATTTCTCCATGTTATTTACTTTGACAAAGTGGACAAAGTATAGAAATTAAACTCTTTGAATATATAAATTTTTTGATGGAGATTACCTTTTGATGGATATGAAGCTGGTTTACAAGGTTTTTCTGCATACACATCATTCCAATGATTGAATTCGAGACATGATGTTTAAGTAATTTAAACTTCTACCACTTGTGCTAACCTAACCTATGTGAATTAATATTTCCAATAAGATTATAGACTTTATACATGTAATTTTCCATAAAACTTAACATTTTTCACCAAATTATTGTAATGTGCACATATTAGAAAATTTCAAAACTATTGTGTACATTTTTAAAGTAACAAGATTAAAGGGCATAAGGGTCAAAGTTGAAGGAGGTATTCTAGAGTTTTTCACTAAATTAATTATACGACATTATTAACCATCTAACATAAAGCACGTGATCAACTAACAAATGGATAACCCTAAAGATAAGCGCCTGAAGAATTTTCATTTGATTACATTATGAAGGAAAATTAGGTCAAGTTGATGACATTAATCTTTCATTATTCCTTGATTTAGTCAAAGAATCTCCTTATCATTTTCGACTTTGATGTGATGATTACGTTTTCAAATGTCTATTTCTTGAAACACTTATAGCTCTATCCAACATTTTGGAGAGGTGAAAGGGGTTCTCACATATTTAGCAATTCATCCTTCAAAAGTCAAAAGATACTTGGTAACTTTTATTTTTTAGCATGATTATGACATATTATTCACTTGTGAAAAAAAATGATTTTTCTTAGATTATGCGCTAGTGAATTGAACCTTTTGTGTCCCAACCCAAAAAAGTATTTGATAACAACACTTTTCCAGTCAAAATAGTTAAAAAAACTTATTTTATCATTTTTTATCCAAATAATATTTTTAATCATGTTCTTTTAATAGAATGAGTAATTTTAACCAAAACTTGTATTTTTAATTGTTTTAACTTGTACAATTTTATACTTCTAGCATAGTAAAACTCAAAACAAAAGAAACATTTCAAATTGCCGTGTTAAATAAACATCTTGTGACCTAGATAGAGGATTCTACATAATGATGGAAATTGCGTGCATAAATGAATTGAACATACATGGATTTGGAACCTAACAAGTTTATGGTTGTTAATGGTCCAATGGATGATTTTTCCTTCTAGCTACCCCTTAACTAATTTCTGTGAGTTCGAATTTTAAAGAAAAAAAAAAGAGAATTTATAGTGTAAGATTTGCTTGTTTGTGCGTCATTATGCTTGGTTATGTGTTATTATTTTCTTAAATAACATTGCTATATATAATAAAAAATAATCAAAACAACTATCATATTATGCACAACATATATAATAAAATATGCACAACATATATCACATGAAAGATATTTAGAGTTGATTTGAGAGTGTTTAAATATTATAATAAAGAGAATAAATGATAAAAAAGTTAAATAAAATTATGGACAAATTTTTTCAATAATAAAATTGTAATAGACTAATTTAGCTAAATAAAATTGTCATTAATACTGCTAACATTCTTTTTCTATGAACCTTATAATACCTGACTTTTAATATTGTCAAAGATCAGAAAAAATATTTTTTATTGTCAAGAAGTATCTTTTCAAAAGCTAAAATTGTTAAAGAACTATATTTTGCTTGAAACCAAAGTTCAACAAGGTGTTCTCAAAATCTTCGGAAGAAGTTAGTTATTTCAAAATCTCTCCGGATAGAATTAAAGAACAGTTATTTTCATATTCAAATGTTTGTTGTATAACATAGATACATCTCATTAGTATCTAACGTGTATTATATATCCTACATAATATATACTATGTATAACACATTATATATGACACACATTATGTATGAAATATAACACACATTAGATATTAGTTAAATATATTTTTATTGTATAACAAACATTATTATTTGCATCTTCTCCTAATTCTTGACACTCATAGTCATAAATAGTGTATACATAGTAAAGAAGGTTCTTGCTACTTCTATGAGCGTAGGTGCAACGATACATACCAAATCACCAGTTAAGTTTCATGAATGCATCATTTCCTCTGCCTCATAACTGAATCACTCCCAATATAATTGTCCTAAACCAATATGGTCTCTACCAATTAACCAACGCTAACCAAGCACAATCCAAATCAAACATAAAATTAAAATTTACCTTCATTATTGACTCTTCAAAGTTGCCCCCACAAAAAAAGACAAATTCATTTAATCACGCTAACCCAATCATCTAAATTCTAACCTTATTCAGCGGCTAAGATCTTCCCTACGTAACAAATGCAACACTAATGAGAAGACAATGGACATCAAAGTTTTTCTCATTATGTGTTCGGATTATTATAAAGATAATGATTTCATTTCAAAAAAATTTTCCCTTTTGTCCTACCTTTCTAGAAATACATAAATTTAATGTCCATATATCACATGTTACAAAGAAAAATGATATTAGAACATATGATATACATTGTTGTGCATATTATATTATATATGTTATGCATAATATATTAACTAAATTTTGACTGATTTTTTATTGTACACCTCATATTACCTTCTATTATGTACATATCATCAAAGACAACTTAAGTCACACTCTTTTGCCACGTAGCATTTATTTAAATTTCTTGTAGAACACTGCATGAACCAACCAAAAATCTATTTGTTTATATATACTTGCACATATGAACCAAAGATTCATGACTTACATGCATCACCATCATCATGGCACTTCACAATTCTATTTGCTCCATCTCTTCATTATCATCCTTTGTTTTTTTGCTATTAGTCCTCCCTCTGATGATCCTCCAAGGATCTTATGCAAATCCTAATAAATCATCACCATATCCTTCATTACCACCAATAGATGTTAATCTATTGGAGTTTGCACTGAATTTGGAGTATTTGGAGGCAGAGTTCTTCTTGTTTGGGGCATTGGGTCATGGATTGGATGTGGTTAATCCAGAATTGGCTGAGGGAGGACCACCTCCTATTGGTGCCAGATTGGCCAAACTTGGTCCCCTTGTTAGGGATATTATATTGCAGTTTGGTTTGCAAGAAGTTGGACATTTAAGGTTCACTCTTTAGTCTCTCCAATTTTCTTTTAAGAACTAAGAATCTTATCATCAAAATTTGGGTCCAATTCTTTTTATCCTTGCTATACATAACCTTAAATCAAGCTATGACATATGCATTGGAGGATAGAAATGATTTGTTCTTAAATCATGTCTCATCTTCTATCCTACCAATTATCTCTTGTCATATATAAAATTTTCAGTGTATATTTATTTGATATTTGTTTTAATCCTCCCTTAACCAAGTGTCAAGGGTTTGATCCTCGCTTTGGGTATGGAAAAACTTTAAAACTCTGGGTCAGTTATTCCACCATTCGAGGTGCTTACAAGCCAACGAGGAATTAGTCATTGTGATCGAATATCCCAATCATAAAAAAAAAAATACTCATTTTTTATATTAATTATGATTTGAGTGCAGGGCCATAAAGAGGACAGTGAGAGGGTTCCCAAGGCCATTGATGGATTTAAGCAGTGGAAATTTTGCAAAAGTGATGGATAGTGCCTTTGGGAGAAGACTGCACCCTCCATTTGATCCCTATGCCAATGACATAAACTATATGCTTGCTTCTTATGTCATCCCTTATGTTGGTCTCACTGGTTATGTTGGAGCCAATCCCCTGCTTCAAAATGCCACTTCCAAAAGGGTATATAATACTAATATCTAATCAAACTTCCAAACTCATCAATTCTCCTAATCTTAGTTATTAATTAATGATGAAATCACCTAGCTAGCTAGCTACCTAGGACAGTAGTATACTATAGCATAGCAGGTATTTGTTACAAGATTTATTCTTACATGATGAGCGCATTGACTGGTTTAACTGTTTTTTATTGTTCTAACGTATATTCGCATGTTATTCCGAAAGTTTGTTATATCATTTTGAAGGTGATTGTAGTATAAGTCAAATATTTTTAATGATACAACTATGCATTATTAAATGATTAATTAAATTAGTTTTATATGAGTAATTTTTAATTGTTCTTGGAGTAAAAGAAATCTTTTGCTCTAATCTATTTCTTTGTTAGATGCACTAGTTAATAAGGATCATCTTTATCTCCTAAAATATACAATAAATACATCAACGCAAGAGATTGCTTTAGTTTGTATACTTTTTATTGTTTAAAAGTCATATTCTTCTTCTCTTTTTTTTTAACCATGAAATACAATATTAAATCAATAATGTTTGTCGTACAACAGAAATACGTCCAACTAATATCCAGCGTGTGCTATATAATAAGACATAATGTGTGCTATACGTACATGTGCGATACGTACGTGTGCTATACATATAGCACACATTACGTCTTATTATATAACACATGTTGGATACTGTTAGACGTATTTCTGTTGTACGATAAACATTATTGATTAAATAAGTGTATTTCTTTTATTCACCTTAATTGCCAAAAGAAGGAAAGAGAAATGTTTTTTGAATTCAATTTTTTTTTTCGATTTCTATATCGACAAATACTTCATTCACGGTTTGATAGAGTGTATTACCTACATAAATGAAATTTACACTTTATCTAACAGTGAATACAGAATGCGAGAAAAGTTCGCACAAATAATATATTCGATGGCGAAATTACGTGCACTTGATTACAATTTTACTCTTCCATTATGCCTTCTCTACTAATAACACATCTACCATATCTCATTGTGCAAAATGCTACATACACAGCTTGTAGCAGGGCTTCTAGGAGGAGAATCCGGCCAGGACGCAGTCCTCCGGACAGCCCTATACGAACGCCGGGCACTCGAGGTTCGGCCCTACCGGGTGAGCGTGGCAGAGTTCACAAACAGAATCTCAATGCTAAGAAACAAGCTTGGAAATGAAGGATTGAAAGATGAGGGACTTGTGGTACCTAAAGAGCTAGGTGCTGAGGGAAAAATCTCAGGGAATATTCTTTCTCTTGACAAGGATTCACTGGCCTATCCTAGGACACCAGAGGAGATATTAAGGATAGTTTATGGGACAGGTGATGAACATGTCCCTGGTGGTTTCTATCCTAAGGGTGCTGAAGGTGTTATAGCTAGATCTTATTTGGAACCACAAAACTAAGCTAACAATATATCTTACTTTTGTGGATTATATTATGTATGTTATTTGTATGTGTGTTGGAATTGTAATGCCTTTTTCCGCCAAATCAAATTGTACAATAAATTTTTCTGGCTCCTTAGTAGCTAGAAAAAATCATGTGAGAAAATTTGTTGGGTATTGTTGGCACTTGGCATAGACACAATAAAGTTGTAATTTTACTTTAAAGTTTTTTGATAACATTCTACAAAGCATTTTGGTAGAATTTAAAGCCTTGTAATATCAATATACTTCTTCCGTCCAATATTATGTGATATCATGTATTTGGGATTAACTGATTCATGTTATTTGATTGATTCCAAATGCTACAAAATTATTGACTACATACTAACTTATAATTAGACAAAATGAGAAAGGCATTGGAGGATGAAACCTTAATCTTCATCCATTCTTCATCTTGAAAAATGTGGGAGAAAGTAAAATCAATTTTCATGTGGTAAAAATGAGTGATGATGGAAACATTGATCTAGAATGTCAAACTTGCATCGAGATAAATATTAAATTAAATTTGATTTCATTAAACAAAAATACTTCTTTTAATAGTTTCCTTCGAGTATCCATGAATCAGTAAGTGAGAATTAATTCTTAATTTTGACTGAGATCATTTCCAATGAATAGAGAATTAATCACAAAATTTTCTATATACACATTATTTCAAAGATCGAATCCAATATATAATGCTTAAACACCCTAAATATCTACTACTAGTACTTCTAACAAGTAACAACTCACCCATTTGTTGCGCTCTCTTGTGTTTGATTCTGAGACTACGTGGGCCATTTAATTTTTAACAAAAAGAAAGGTTTGGACCATTTTTTTTGTAAGAAAGGTTTGGCCCATTTAATTTATTAAAACAAAATTAAAATTATTTTAAAAACTTAAATTAGATTTTCGAAATTAAATAATATTTGACATAAACGAAGAAGATCGGAAAGGGGCCAAATAGGTTGGACTTGCGAGTTCTTGAGCAAAGCTTAGGGTGTTCACTCTCACTGTACTCGCTCTGCATCAATCAATTCAACAGCGAGGTAACCTCTTCTTCCAATCAATCAGATAATGCTTCCTTCGGAGTTTGATCTCGTTGCTTTAATAACCACCTTATCTCGATTTGTTTTCTTTATTGAATTTTTTGAAATCAACATGAACCACGGAGATGTTGAATCCGCGATTCGATACGAGCTTTGGTGTTCAGTTCAATTATTAATTTGTAGTCTAGTGTTGCCTTTGGTCGAAATTTCTGCTCTTGAATGAATGGGTTTTATGAATCTCGTTCAAGTGTTGGGGGATTGATGCTTTTTTGTGAATTGCACGGTTTACATAGCAGATTGTGTTGAATTCTCAATGTTTAGCGTTGAACCGCGAGTTTAGGTGAAGCTGCTGCACTATTTAACCCCCAGAAAACCCTAAATTACTGTTGTGCTTAAATGGGAATCATGTTTCAATTATTTTTTTCTGTTAAGGTTTATCTTTGTATTCTGTTAAGCTTCCTGTATTCTAGAAGTTTTAGTTACCTGCAGAATTTCTGTGCGAAAATGCGAAATAAGAATATTCAGGTGGGAATGGGTGGGATTAAGGTATGCATAACTTGAAGCTAACCAGTTTAGGAATTTTGCAAGTTGTTCTAGATGGATCTTGGGAGGATTTAGAGGCCGTGTGCACATGTTTGTGAACTATCTGGTTAGTCACTGGACTACCTAGGTTACTTTGTTGTGCATCATGTTCATGCCTCGTCATGCGTGCTCCTTTGAGATTTCCAATTGATTAACATCAGCACAACTGTTGTGGATGTTCATTTAAAAACTAATCCTTCATTTCCAACCTAAATCATTCAATTATGTTTCTCTTTGCAGAAGTACCATCGAGTTAGATAAAGTAGAGATATTATGGCTGCACATGATTCAGGTTCATCAGAGAAGAAATCAAGCAATGGAGTGAATGAGTTACTGACTTTTAATGCTGAGAATATGCAAAGCAACATGAAAATTATCTATTACAGGTTTGTTTTGACTGTATATTGATTTGACATTATCTTGAATACAAACATAAAGCTAAGAGCATTATATTTGTGGTGGACCACTGAACAGCAGTAATACTTTACTTCTTTTCGTTCTCTACTGATTTATGGAATGATGGTTTGGTGTGATGGTGCCACTTCGAGAAGGGGGAGAAGGGAGGGAAAATATGAAGCAAAATGTTATTAGTTGTCAAAGTTTTGGATCAAATCTTATTTTCTGTTTCTCTTTTGCAGCCGAACATTTTTGTCTATAATAGGTGGAGTTGTTGCTGGAATTTTGGGGTTTACAGGCTTGAAAGGATTTGTCTTTTACTTACTTCTCATGGCAATTACTTCAGTTGGGCTTGCAGCGAAAGCAAAATTTTCAATCCACACTTACTTCGACTCGTGGAACCGAGTGCTGCTTGATGGCTTTCTGGGCGGTCTTATGGTAGGGGTTTTATACTCATCTCATCTTTCTTTCAGCATGATATGCGTGATATGAAACTTAAGATTTTCTTGAAAGAAGGAATTAGTCTGGATAAAAAAGATACATAGTAATGACATGCACAAACAGAGGATAAGATGTTACTAATGCCAGGAAAAGCCAAAAAAAAAAGACATCATATATGTAGCCATTTTTCAAAATTGTTGCATATATTGTGCCCTCTTTATATGTCCACATGTTCAGCATTTTAACTTTTGTTGTTAAACTTTTGCAGTCGTTCGTGCTGTTTTGGACGTATCCTTCTCTTTATACTGATTGTTGGAGTATAACTGCAAATTAACATGATTCAACACCATAAAATCTGCTAAAAATGGATACCCGTATGTCTAACATCAAAGAGTAGTGAGTAAGTTCTTCTAAATTGTACCACAACTTTAAATTTATAAATATGGTGAAAAATGCTAGGGATGAATGTGGATTTTAGTAGATATATAAAATTCCAGTACAGTACACCTCTAACAAGTAACAACTTCCCAATGTTTCAAATAAATTGGCTGAAATTTTCAGATGCTCTTGAGCTGCCATTGCCATGTCCATCAGACTTGTGCTATAGCAGATCAGTGTCCTCCTATTGAAACATAACCTAACAAAATTTAACTCCTTGTATATAACTCATGCTGAAATTCTTGCTATTATGCTGTGCTTCCTTGACAAAATAAAGATTTGCATATGACATTGTTCATATATTTTGATGGATGAAGCGTGCTAATGCCTCAAGCAAGGGCAGTTTTGGCTTCTGTTGCTGCTTTTGATGCTTGCCATAATGCAATCATACATCCTCAAGTTACTAGATAGCTTTCTTGATGCTCCCTTTTCTAACTTTTTAAGCCTTACTTTGCATTATCTGTTCATGTATTTTAAAATAGAATTACATGTGGGGAGGACTTTGTTCATTGTTCTTGAAGTTTGCTATTTTTTTTTTGGTAGATCATTGAAGTTTGCTTTATGACACTGATTGCAATTTTGTCAATTTTATTTATCATTCTTCTTAGCTTTATTATTTATCAATGAAATGTTATTAGACACAATAAATGAGATTGTTTAATGCTTTAGCACTGGAGTGATTGTTATGAGGTGTGATTACTGACAAAGTTGTTTGTCAAGTATGCATGTCCCTAAACAAATGTTTCATATTATGATGATGATGGTCTGCAAAATGTAGTGAATAATATTATGATGTTTCATATTATGATGTTTCAGTGTAAAGTTGAGCTTTCACTTGTGTGAGTCTAAATTACTTTTCTTTGAGTTTATTGTTGATTATTAATTTCATCAAGATATATAATTGCTAAAATAAAGAGTATTAAAACGGATACACCTACTACATTTTACTGACTTTCTATGAATTTTTTCTCGCTTACATCATCAATTTATTGCGATAATTAAATAATAAATATTAAATCTTATAAACAACGTACGATAATGTTTCTAACAAAATCACTGAAAATATATTCAAAATAGTATAAAATTTCAAAATATTAGAACTTTAGAATATTTTCTAATGCTGATTAATTATATTTGATTTTGTGAAGCGGCATGTTACTCTTTTTCGTTTAAGAGAGTCATTTAACTCAATTATAAAACCCCCCAAAATATATAGTGATGCGAAGAAAATATAATATTGAAAAAATCTATAATCTGAAATAGAAATAGGAAAGAAATTAATAATATTTATCGTATAATAGAAATACGTATAATGAATATTCAACGTATATATTATAAAATGTGTATTATATATATAACATCATACTTATAACACATATTTTATTTTTAATACATATTTTATATTATGTATAGCATAGTAATTAAATATATTATTAATATCGTACGAAAAAGTATTATTAATATGAATCATATACAATCCAATTACGCAATCATCTAGGAACAATTTGTTTGGTGGATTTTTTGTTATACACGTGTAACATGCCAGATACTTTCATACATATCCTATCCCCAATCTACCATTCCAATTAATTAATTAATTAAAAACTATAAATAAAGAAAACTACTTTAATACTAATTGACACCATACTCCAATTTCATAGAATAAGAAGAGAGAAAAAACAAAATACATAAAAAAAAAATCTGAAATCCACGCTTAAAGGAGAACGAAGGAAAACCATAGCTAGGAAGAAAAAAATTGAAAAGAGCATGTGATCCATGATGTCAGGTTCCGGAAGGTGGTGGTGGTGGTACACATCGAGCTTGCGGTGGCCGGAGCTGGACCTATCTCCGCCGTGGACGGCGTTACGGTGGCCGGCGCTGGACTTATCGTATTGGAGCGCGGAGGGGCTGCGGTGGCTCAATTTGACGGTGGTGGATGAAGTGTTGTGGGCTTTCGTAACGGTTCTTGAGTCCTTAGTCTTGGTCTCTTTGCTCTGCTCCTTCTTCCTTTGTTGTGGTTGTACTCTCTAAACTTTTAATAACTATTATTGTTTTATCGATTCTTAATTTTTATTTTTACGTATATATACTACTACATATTATGGGTTGATCTATGGACTATGGGTAAGTAAATTATGGATTAGTTGAATTTTGTTTGTAATACTAAAGAAAGATTTGGGGTTTAGGAGTAGGATTATGTGTATTTGTGATGTGAATCTTTGTGATGATTTTTTGAACAATAATGCGATGTATGTTAAAATTTTTAAACATTGAAATATTCTATTCACAAGAAATATCATTCAACAACTTTTCAACTTATGCTATATATAATATATTATATATGTGTGAAATTGGTTGAATAAAAATAAAAAATACTATACGAAAGATATACTATATATATATATATCATTATTAAAATATATAATACATGTCATTTCTTTGTTTATAATATTTATTATATGTTATTAAATATATTACTATTTGTACAACATGTTTGTTTTTATCATTTATTTCTTCTTTTTAACTCATTCTCATTCATTTTTTTGAAATGGTTATGTATGGTCTCTCTTTTGAAGAAATTTAAGTGGTCAAAAACTATATTTAATATTAACTCTAGAAACATTTATAATTATATATATTTTTATTTTTTTTATAAATTTTTAATTATTATAAATTAAAATATGTTATTATGAATATTCTTAGATCATATATTAATTGTGATATAAGACTATTTAAAAATCTCTCTTCTCTGATTTGGGGTGACACAAAATGATAAAAACACTATTATTTTTACACCGACAATTATCAAGTTTCAACCTACAATCTTATGCAAATTGTCCCTCATCATTATACCATTTTCATGTTTTTATGCAAATAGTGGTGAGTAGTCTACTACTATTTTATTTTTTTTTGCCAAAAATAATTAGATTTTATTGAATAATCAATAATTAAAAACGGCTTCCAAGGCACAGCACCAATTACTTCAAAGGAACAATCTAAATCACTACTTTATTAATCGCTAGTTTAGATAAAGAGCTTAATTAAATTCTTATATATAAAGGACTTTTTAATAAGGACTTTAATAATAAGTAACTTTTGAAAATTTTATATTTAGAAGTAAAATAATATAAGTGCTTATTTTAGTTTATAGTGGTAATTTTTAAAAAGTTATGCAAAGACTTTTTGAAGAAGTTAAATATTTTAACTTCCCCAATAAGCACTTAAAATAACTTTTTAAAAAGTCAAAAGTTATATAAAAATTAATCCAAACATCTATACATTAACTTATAACTTATAAAAAGTTAAGAAAAATCATAAATTTACTATCTAAATTGGCCCTAAGTAGAAATCAAAATGTAACTTATGTACTAAAAAGAAGAATTGTTAATTGAAATTCATCCATTTGAACGACTTCTTTTGTTTCTAGCTTTCATAGATGATCACAATCAGTTCCTGGTTCTCTTGTGTTAATTTAAGTATTATTTTCATTTTTTAAGATATTAACATAAATAAATATGGATAAAAATTGAACTTGCAACCTCTCCTAATTCATTAAGATGTAGTATTAGAATATACCACTATACTGTGAATTCAATTGCAACTTAGGACTATTTTCTTAAACTTGTGCATTGTATTTGTTTAGATTTGAAATATTAGATTATGTATTTTTATTTTAATATGTTTTTAATGAATATTTTTTTTCTTTTATTGTATATATGTTAGATCTATATAGATTCGATTCAACCCAACACATAGACCGAATAAGAATATGTTTGGTTGAAAAGGTATCTCGAACCCATCCAAGGAGAATTGGTAATTAAATGATTGTTCGAAAATATAAAACTTTTTTTATAGCAAAAATATTTGGGAAACGACAAAAAATCAGTCAACAGCCAACAAAATCTATTTAATATTTTATGGCTCAAATAGTATTTTAATGGGCTGCGTGATTGTGGCCCAAATTCCTATTTGTTGGCTGTTTTGGCTGATTTTTTGTTGTACCTCTAGCCATGCCCTTTTTATAGAGGTCGGACATCAATTAAATTTAACTAATTAAATATTGAATATGATTACATGTTTTCAACAAAAAAACTAGTCAAAACAATTAATAAGTTGTGTACAACATATATAATATAAATTGTACAATGAACATTACATGTCGAACATATCATATATTACATGATGTGCATTATATATATCACATATTCAAAATAAAAATGATGATGTAACATGTAATATATGTTGTATCTCATATATAATATACGTTGTATATTTTATATTATATATGTTGTGCATAATATATTGGTAATTTTAATTTTTTTTGTGTGTACAAATTATTTACCTTAAATTATTATGGTAAGAATCGTCCATAGCGATATTGTATCAAAATTGGACTTCTCTTAAAAATAAGATTGGACTTTGAAAAGTAAACTAAATGACATTAATTGCTATTTAAGATTAAATTAGTGTCGTTTATGTAGAAACGCGATATAGTGGTGGATATATTTTTTTCCAAGGTGATATCATGTGTAGGATGGTCTTATCTCTGTTGCAGAAGATATATAATGGAAGAAAAATTAGATCAAGTTTTTAATTTAATTAAATAATATTAAATGTATATTTTTTTTTAAAATGTATTTTGAGTACTAATTTCAGTATATACATACATATTTTAAAAATTAATTTAAATGGATATAAAGAATTTAATACTTCTCTATAGCTGAATTTTAATTACGCCGAATCAATCAAATATGTGAAGAATAATTAATTTAGAAGTCAAATACTAAATTAAACGGCTCTTATTGCATCTTAAGTACCAGTATTAACTTGTGGACAGAGCATGTAATTACAGTAACGTAGTCCATAAGCATTTTCTAGATTGTACCGACTCCGAAATTGAAGGGTCCAAAAGCAAATAAACCAAAGTTTGATGGCCCAAAAACTAGCACCCGAATGGCAAAATCTTTTTTTTTCCCCTTCCTTTTCAGTTTTTTTCGAATTGCACGTTTTTTATTTTGATAAATAACTATATTATAGAGGATAAAGTACAATTTCTCCTATTTCTATTATATTTTAGATAAAAATAAAGTTCATGTAATGCAATTTCTCCTATTTCATTTTAATGGAGTATGATGTGTTGACCAAATTAAAATGAACATTAATTATTCAAAGACTAAATTAATGTCTCAGTAAACGATTAATTAATTTGGTCATATATTTTTTTTATTTGGTATCAATTTGACCCTAACTTTTTCAGTTTAGTATTTTTTATTTTCAATTTAATATACTTATTCCGTCAAATCACTAATTATCATTAAATACATTTCAAGTTAATGGAAATTCAACAATGACTAAATTGCTCTCATAATAAAAAAATGCCAAGAATGAGTTCAAGTCGAATATTTTGTCAAAATTAAAAATAATGACACTTTTCACTATTTTTCGCATTTCAAAATTTTTAATGGAATGTGTAAGTATAAAATTTTTGTTTAGAAACAAATAAAAAAAGAAAAAAATCTTAGATCAAGTTTCATATCCATTACATCTATCCTTCAGATTTAAAAAATGAAAGTTGCACATTTTTTAAAAGGATATACACTTGTAATTTTTAAATTACTCATTTTTTAAAAAAAAATACACATATTATTATATAATTTATGAATTGGTTAAAATGAATATTAAAAATTTATACTAATCTAATCCTTCTAATTGATAAAAAGTTAAAAAAATCATAATAAATTTTTTTTTATTGCTCAAATATTGAATCCAACCTCTAGTTAGATCTTTAACAAATTGCATCTAACTGTGAATTTCATGCTTATGATAAAAAAGACTAATGTTTAATGTACTCACAACCAATATAAGTTATTATATATAATGATATAACATTTTTAAATTAGTAATTTAATTTTTATTATTATATATTAATTTAATATTTTAAAAATTATATTATTAATTTAAAAATATTAAATTATTATATATGATGTGTTAATAATAAATGATTTTATGATGTATACAAATCATTTCTCATAATAAAAAATATATTTACACTTAAATGTAATAAACTTTTATTTTACATTTTTCAAGGAAGGAAAAAAAAAAACTTGTGCCGTGTCACTCTTGACTAGCTCTAAAAACGCGGACATTTGTCATCTGCTTACAGTGCCACGTGTCCGACAGGAGCTTTTCCCATTCCCTTTCCCTTCCTTGGATACAACGAACAACGTTACGCAGCTCACACACACTCACACACAGAGAGGCGAAGCAGCGCAAAAGCTGAAAAGACGAACGAAGAAACAGAGAGAAACGGAAAAGTCCAAGAATACAGATAGACAAGAAGAGAAAGAGTAACTGTGATAAGAAATAAAGCTTCATTCTTTTTTATTTATTTTGAATTTGAATTCCATTTTCTTACTCGATTAATTGCCAAATATAGCTCCCAACAGAGAATTTGCCAACTTGGTTCAAATTCCTCACCCTATATTTCTTATTTGTCCTTTTATTTCTTTTTAGAAATCCAAATAACGGACGAATCGGTGTTGAATTTTTGTTTCTTTTTTATTTCTTGCTGTTCTTTCTGTCTACTCTGTCACAAGAAGAAGGGTTTATTTTTGGGTTTAGCAATTTTTTTGGGGAGGTTTTTCTTTCCCTAAAACTTGCATGGAATTGGAAGCACACGCTTCTTCTTCTTCTTCTTGTCCTTCTCGAAGCGGCGTCGTTTCAGACCCTCCTCCTCCATCACCACCGCCACAACCACCACAGATTTCACTTATTGGCCCTCGTCTGCATCCACCACCACCACCCCCCTCTGGGGTGTTTCTTCCACCCCCACAACCTAATCTGATTCCCTTCCCTTTCAACCCTTCTTTGATCTACGCAATGGATCACCAAAGGTCTATGTCTCTGCTACAGGTAAACCCATTTCTTGGGTTTTGATTTTTTTTTTGAGTTTTTTTTTTTTATTCTGGGGTTCTGGATAAGATTTAAAGTTTCTAACTTTTGTGTATTTTTTTTGTGGGGTTCAATCATTTGCAGTACATGGCTGATGAAGGACTTGTTCCTTCTACGGAAGACGAAGAGAAAAGGAAGAATGCTATTCAGAAGCTCAAACAGGTACCCTTCTACAGCATTGCCTACATTTGTACTTGTCCTCTTGTGGATTTGCTCTGCCATTTTGATTTTTGAATATTGGTGTTCTTGTTTTATTCCTTGCCTGATGTAAAGTTGCATACTTGTTTTTAGCTGATGAAAAGGACTTGTTCTTGAATATTGCTGTTTTTGATGACTTGTAAAATTTGATTTTTGTAAGATTGGATTAGAAATCTTCAGGAAATTTATCTTTATTGTTGTTGAAAGAAAAGTTTATCAGTATTTTTAACTTAGTGAGTTTTATCAATAAGTTTTCACAATCATTATTTTTTTTAAGGAATTTTCTAAAAGTTCTCTTATGGCACTTAGTAAGGTTGCTAAAGAGGAAATGTTCACCTTGGAAAAATGTATTTTTCTATTTTCTATGCAAGGGAATACCACATTGTTTTAAGTTTTAACATTTTTTTCTAGTTTGCTCAGAAGAAACCATGTTGCAATGCAAGTGCATTAGTGAATCCCTGCATCTATATTTTAATCTTAGTTTTGCTTTACAAATAGTAATCATAATAAATATTTGAGTTTATGCATCACATTACAGATAGTATCTTCATGGATCAAAACGGTCGCACGGCAACATAGCCTACCAAAACACCAGATTTCTGTTACTTCTGCCACTGTATTGACGTATGGATCTTATGGCCTTGGAGTAAGTGCTTCCCTTGTTAAGATTCCTCTTTATTTACCAGCATCAGATTGTTCAGCTTGTTGAGTTGTCTAAAGCTTGTCATTTCTTATAAACTCTCAATAATGTACAGGTTCACAGCCCAGAGTCTGACATTGATGCATTGTGCGTTGCTCCTTTCTTTGCGTCCATTTCGGTGAGTTTATTGTATTTCTCTTCTTATTTATCATTTACTTTGTGGCTACGTGGTACTTATTTCAACCTCTGGAATATGATCTATGCAGGAAGACTTTTTTGGTATTTTGCACGATATGCTTAAAATGAGGCCAGAAGTATCAGAGATTTGCTGTGTCAAGAGTGCGAAAGTTCCTCTAATGCGATTCAAAATTGATGGAATTTCCATTGATCTTCCATACGCTCGCCTTAGAGTCCTATTCGTTCCTCAGGTCAGTATGAGAAGAAAACATGATGTAGCTGTTGAATATAATATAATTTCGTTATAATGAAATCTTGACTATTGCATGTGTGGAGACTTTTAGGATTTTTTATGTTATTAGCTCTTTTAAGTAGTGTGTCCACATTGTCTCTGCAATTCAACATTTATTTTTTTTGGGGTATTATTCTAAACTTGTTTTAGTTAATTAAACAATTGTTTTGATTGACACTCTTGATTGTCCTACAGAATGTTGACATACTGACCCCATTTTTCATGAGGAATATTGATGAAACTAGTTGGAAAAGCTTGTCTGGTGTACGAGCAAATAAACGCATTCTTCAGCTAGTACCGAATGTTGAGGTATGATCCATGTCTTCCCTTTCCTTTCTCCTTCAAAGGTAAATTATGTTGGTCAACAGTTGAACAAATATCTGGATGATGCAAATGAGCCGAAATACCTCAACGTCTGTTGTTCTCATAGTTTCGTAGTTGAAGATGGGTAGTAGCTCTCGTGTTCTCACTTTGATCCTATATATTGGGGGATAGGGTGGAATCTTGGTTTTGTTTTGCTTTTGTTTTTGTCCATTATGATTTTGTTGTCTCTTATATGCAATACTCATGTGTTTCAGAATTTTCAAGCTATGGTTCGGTGTCTTAAATTATGGGCAAAAAGACGAGGAATTTATGGAACAGTAAGTGTGATTCTACCTATTAAGTAATATTTGCTTACATAACATGCTTTGTGGACGAACTCAGCATTTATGGCTTTTGTCATTTGCAGTTACTTGGTTACTTGGGCGGAGTTCATTTGGCAGTTCTTTCAGCTTATGTTTGCCAAAGACATCCTGATGCCACATTAAATACTCTGATCACGAACTTTTTCCGAACGTTTGCATATTGGCCCTGGCCAACACCAGTGATGCTGCAGGAAGGAATGTTGCTCCCACCTGTAGATGCTATGGAAATACGGTCCTTCATGCCTATTTTGCTGCCATCTAGCCCTTACGAGTATTGCCATTCAAATATAACTAAAAGCACTTTCTGCCGGATAAGGTCCGAGTTCGTACGTGGACATAATATGACAAGGGTATGTTTTGTTGTTTAACTTAGTCATGTGAATGCCTAACTTGGAATAATCATCCTTCAAATATCTCCTTTGCTCATTCTATTTACTTGTTTCAATTGAAGGATCTTTTGAAGCCTGATTTCATGTGGGATCATGTATTTGAGTCTTTTCCATACTCAAGAAGATATTCCCAGTTTATCAAGATATACCTGTCTACCCCAAAACAAAGTGAGCTTGGAGACTGGGTTGGCTTGGTCAAGTCGCGCTTCCGAAGTCTTCTTATCATGGTATGTGCTCAAAGTGTAAACCTAGTTAGCCGTGTCGTATGGAGTTAATTTGGCGGTAGATATAATTGTTAATCTTTTGACATATTCCATCATCATCTGCTCATGTGGTTTTCACTTTTGTTTGCTGCAGCTGGAGGGTGTCCATGGTTTCTGTGACCCAAACCCTACAGAATATGTCGACACCGAGAAAGAGGAGCCGAACACGGTTTTCTACTGGGGCGTGCATCCTGCCAAGAACAACTTTGTGGGAGCAGAGATGGTAGAAGGGGAGTTCATGAAGATCATCGGCAATGGCTGCGAAGGATCTCCCGGCCGGATGGAGTTATCCGTCCTAACGGCTTCTCAGCTTCCAAAGAATGCTCAGTTTGATGATAGGAATGTGAAGGGTAGGAAAACATGCTGGAAAGTGGTTGATAGTGATGATAAGAAGAGCAACCAAGTTTTCTCTCAGCATATTCCACATTGCCTTGTTGGCCATGTTTCATCTAATAGTGGGGAGGGTGAATACTTGAGTACCGGTGGCTAGATTTAATTTTTTTATTTATTTATCTGCCCCTGTATTCTTTGGATTTTTACTCTGTGGCCCTTTGTGTATTCTGGTTTTTTAGCTTCAGTAGGAGCATAGGTTTCCACAGGATTATATGAGAAATGAGTAGAGTCTATAGTGTACAGTAGAAACAGAAGAAGAAAAGGTCAAAATGGTAGGAGGAGGGGGTACTTTAGGAGGGGTATAATTGGAAAGACAGAAGAAAAAATGTAAATTGAATTGAATAAAACCTCATTTTAGTGTTGCAAACTATAGTGTTAGACAAAGGAATTGTTGGTTGCTTTTTCATATTATTTTGAGGAAAATTTTCTCGCAATGTTTGCTTGTGTTATTGTGGATTTTTTCTTTTTGTTCTCCTTGTGATTTCAATTGTTCTAGAGTTAAATTTTGTGGCATTATTCCATCAAATGAATTTGATATTTAACTATTTTTTTTGTTGATGTGATAAAACATAACTAAGTAATGGTGTAATAAATTTTTATGTTGGCGGTATTTATAAATTAAACTCTCATTCATTCTATATGGTGTGAGATGGTTCAATACTTCAATGTTAAGTCTTTATCATGTAGTTGACCATCAATATTGCTTTACATGTGTGCTTGTGACCTGAGCTGAGATCATTTGTGTTCATAATATAGGATGACACGTTTCACACAGAATTTCTCACATATCAATTTAGAAACTAAGTTTATGAAAATGAAACACATGAGTGTGACAAAAATGTTATTAGAACTATATATTTATTTTTTCACCCATTCATATGTTTACAAGTTTAATATGAATAGGTGTATGATTTAAAGTTTAAACATATGTACTAATAGTAGCTCCTGAGTCTCTGATGATATACACAATGTATAAGAAACATGTACTTTGTCTTCTGGCGTCATATCTCTGACAATTTAAGTATCAAGATTTGAGTGTACCATCTATACTTTAGCACGTTACATGTGGCAAAATGAAAGAGGTTCTAGAAAATCATTTTTTTATTTAAAATAATTTAGGATAACCCAACAACCGTGGATCCGTGGCGCAATGGTAGCGCGTCTGACTCCAGATCAGAAGGTTGCGTGTTCGATTCACGTCGGGTTCAATTCCCATTTTTTTAAGTATCTTTAAGACCCTTTTTGAAGGCCTTTTTATTTATTATAGTTTTTGTTTTTTTCTTTTCATATTCATAGAATTTGATATCAGTTGAGCAGCTAACTTGCCCCAAATGTTCATAAATTATTAATCATCAGTTCATCGCCCACACCAATAATACAACATATGATTTTAGCATGATTAAAATTTAAAGCCTAATTAATTCCTTTCAAATCTTGCCAAATTATCAAATATAAACAGTAAAAGGAATAAAATCGTGAGATTTTATAGATAAAATCATTTTCAATATTGCAAGTATAAAATTTAATTGAAAAATTGATTCGAGTCTCATTTTTAGTCATTCAAGATTGAGAAATCATCTTTGTACATATAAGAAGTACATACATATGTATATATTAGAGATAAAAAATAATGAATAAAGAGAGAAAAAAATTAAAAATAATTATGTGCAGTTAATCTCATTTATTTTTGTGAGGTGTATGTAAAATATACATGTGCAAACAGCACTCCGGTTCTAAATTAAAATATGTTATTATTAAGTCCATTTTTTACAGTCAAATTCAAAACTGAATTTAATTTGGTCAAATCTTACCAAATTTAATGCTATTTATTATAAAATAAAAAGGAATAAATTTCAATTAATTCCGTTGAAATCTTTTCTTATTCTTTTTTTGCTCATTTAAACTGCAATTTGCACAATAAAAAATCAGTTAATATAAAAATTTTGAGTCAAAATAATTCAGTTCACTAAAAACTAACTAACTTCTTAAAGAGATATGTCTTTTTGGATCAAAAGATTACCAAATAGATCTATTAACTAGTTTGACTATATTTTTTGAATCAAAAGATTATTAAATAGGTCTATTCACCGATTTGAGTATGTTTTGTATTTATATATGCTGAATTAGTAATATTATCACTTGATCATCACTAGTTTCAATTCACGCAACCCTCTTAACAAAGATGAGAAATCCCAAGCACAATTCTCTAATCTACACCATTTTTGTTCTATCCACAATTTCAATTTTGCAATTATGCCACTGCAGAGTTCTAAATTTGCAACCAAATGATGCAAAGCTAATTGAGGACACATGCAAGAAAACACCAAAGCCAAGCCTTTGCCTTCAACTCCTTAAATCAGATAGTCGGAGCAAAGATTCAGATATCAATGGCCTAGCACTAATAATGGTTGACATAATCATGGCAAAGTCAAAGGGTACAATGACCAAGATCAAGAAGCTTCTAGAAGAAGGGGGTGGTAAAAAAAAGGCATTGCATTCATGTGGTAGCAAATACAATGCAATAATTGTAGGTGATGTTCCACAAGCAAGAGATGGAATTAGGTTTGGGAACACAAAATTTGCTGAAGATGCTGTGAGTGATTCTGCTATTGAGGCAATTGCTTGTGAGGACGAGTTCTTGAGTGGGAAATCACCACTCACCAATGAGAACAATGAAATGCGTGATATATCAAATGTGGCAAGAGCTATTTTGAGATTATTGCTTTAATTTCATTTAGATCATCATCTAAATTATGAGATTTAAGTTAACAAGATGTGTATGCATGTGTCATAGCATCCTATTGTATGAATCAAATACATACCTATGAATAAAAGTCTTAATATCCATTAGTAAATTTAAACTCCAACGATTTTATTTTGACATCACTTATATTAAATATCTATATATCTCACTCGTAGATCCCACTAATTTTATTATTTTTATTTTACTTTCAATTATTCTCTTCATATCACCTTCATCTTATTGGATCTTAGATGTCAAATAAAGAAGAGAAATTATTTGTGTACACCATAAAATTAGCCACTATTAGCCATCATGTGTAATAATCCAACATTTTGAAATTAGTAATCCAACTTTTAAAAATGTTAAATTAATGTATAATAATAAAAGTTGAATTACTAAACTCAAAATATTAGATTATTTAAATTGGTGGCGGATGATGACTGATTTTATAGTGTACATGTAGCATTACTCAATAAAGAACAGAGAGAAATATTTGTTGTGTGATATTCAAAAACAGATTTGTTACCTTTGTCAAAAGCATGCCAACCTATATTTGAGAGGCTTAGTTTTGCATCCTATACCGCTTTAATCTTAATCTAATTGTGGGGCAGAATTGATAATAACGCTTGGAAAAAGTGAAACCAAAATTAATTAAAATTGAGCATTTGAGCTTGTCCGTTTCTAAACTTCAAAGGCTTTTCCCTTTTTATTTTTTAATAATTTGGATTTCGATTTCTAAAAGAATGGGACCGTTTGGTAACAAGTACTCCCTCCGTTCTAAAATGTTAGGAGAAAAAAAAAATTTCACAATGATTGTCGTTTTCAACTTCCAATGTCAATTTAATTTTTTCATACCTATTATAGCCCTAATATCGTTTCTCTTTCTTTCTTGAATATTACTCTAAGGGACTACTAATCATCTTTCTTTCTCATTAATGTTTTAGGTAGTTTAGTTATTTTAATATATCATTTTATAAAATTAAAAATATTTATTAAATTTCTTAATCTACGTATAAAAACCTTAAAAGACTAATATTTTAGAATGGAGGGAGTAACAACTGTTAGCGTGGTGGTGCTACCATTGGCTGCCACATCAACAAACAAACATCACCCTTTTTTTGTTTTTTAGCATTGTAATAGTTAATCACATTAATTCACAGCCACAAGAAAGGGAACCCCCAAAATAGTGTCAAAAAATTAACTAGTTGCTCTGAAGACCATAGTGAATTACAAGTCAAAAAATAGAATGCATATTATATTATGAGGAATATGCCTGGAAGATGAAATGAAATAATGTAAACCAAATAATTACATGCTTTTAATTAAAATGTTTGTGTTGAGAAATAAATTTGCTACTCGTGAACTATTCTATTACAATTCTATGAGTTTTATATAAAAGTAAGGATTTAATTTTTATCTACTGTATAATTTTTTTATATAGTCATCCAATCACGTGTTGTCACATCAATCATGATTATGTTTTCTTTCTCACATTACCTGAAAAGTCATACAAACGGAGTGTTTTGATTAAATGACAGTGTAAAATACTTTTACTCTGTCAGTGCATCAAAATTAAAAATAATGCATAAATTCAGTCAATGTATATACTAATTTAATTTTTTTAAATTATTAATCTAACTTTTAAAATGTTAAATTAATATATAATACTAAAAATTAGATTAATAGTTTTATATAATGCACAACATATATTACATGCGGTGCACAACATATATCACATATTATGCACATTATATATCATATGTCGTAATATCATTTTTCTTTGCTACATGTGATATATACTGTGCGATATATGACGTGCACAACATGTAATATTTATTGTATAATTTATATTATATATATTGTACACAACTTATTAACTATTTTGACTGATTTTGTTATTATACCTTATACTCAGTGGCGGATCCATATGTAAATTTATGGGGCATATGCCCCCTGAATTTTTTTAATTGTAGTTTATATATATATATATATATATAAATGTATATATTTTGTCCTCATTATATTATTAAATTTGTCAACACACTTGAAAATTTTCAAAAAAATATCCTTTTATATTTATATATATTAACAATATAATATTTTCATCCCGTCTATTAAAATTTTTTGAATCCACCACGACTTATACTCCGCCACAAATATTAAGTTTGATAGGCATTTTGGTGTATACTTCCAATGAGGACGGCAATTTCTTGTTGTACTGCACACTTCCCTTGATTGAACTATTTTTTTTTCTCTTTCTTCTTTAGTTTAAAAAATAGCTTAATTATACTCCTTCCGTCCAATATTAATTGACGTTTTAGAGTATTGTACATTTATTAAGGAAATGATTAAAATACACAAATTTCTATAGAAATAAATATATAATGACAAAATTATCCTTATAGTTTTTTGTGCAATAATAATTGTAAGAGATAAAAACGAGAGTGTATGTATGGATAAAACTGGAAAAAGATTATAAATATTTCCTTGAAAATTTAAAATGACAAATAATAGTGAACAAATAAATTTCCTAAAAAGACAAATAAAAGCGGACGAGAGAGTAACTAATAAGCAATTAAGAAATCATTTGATGGTACACAACTAACGCAAATTATGCCTTGTTAGTTACCATATGTCGTTTGGTGATTTGGTTAATGATTCCACCTTGGTCTTTGAGAGAGAAATAAATAAATAAATTGATTTGTTTATTAGAATGTTTGTTGTACAACAGAAATACATCAAATTAGTATCAAACGTGTAGTATATATAATACATAATGTGTGTCATATGTATAGCACACGTACATATGACACGCATTACGTATTCTATATAGTATATGTTGGATATTAGTTGAACATATTTATGTTGTATAATAAATACTACAGATTTGTTTATTAACATGTAATCATGTAGTTTTAGCCTTAATTAATCAAATCTTAGTTGCAAATCGGTGGTCGTGTCTACCAAATGGCCCTCTTGTTTTATTTTAGGGTCAAAGAAGGGTTTATATTAGTAAACAGAGCATGATCTATCTAGAAAGTTCTCAAATTTGGCATATTACATGAAAGTAGGGAACAAAAAAAAGGAGAAAAAGATGTGGCATTGGCAATAGAAGACAGGTCAATAACTAAAAACATATATCCGTGATACAAGGCCAATGTAACCTTAAACAATGTGTAGAATCAATTTCCATCTATAAATTGGTGGTAGCCCATGGTTACACATAAAAACAAACAACAAACAGTCACATATGTTTATTATTTCCTATCAATTTGAGATCACTACAAAATGTATTCATGGAAAGAATTAAAAAACACCGACAATGACATTCATCTCTACAACTATATTTTCTTTCAAAAATATTATTTTTATATATACTACTCCCTCCATTCTAAAATATTAGTCTTTTAAGGTTTTTACACGTAGATTAAGAAATTCAATAAATATTTTTAATTTTATAAAATGATATATTAAAATGACTAAACTACCTAAAGCATTAATGAGAAAGAAAGATGATTAGTAGTCCCTTGAAGTAATATTCAAGAAAGAAAGAGAAATGATACTAGGGGTATAATAAGTATGAAAAAATTAAATTGACATTGAAAGTTGAAAACGACAATCATTGTGGAATTTTTTTTTCTCCCTAAAACGACTAATATTTTGGAATGAAGGGAGTAACTTACACGTGTTTCTGTTCATAGCTCTACTCACATCTCATCTATCCAAATAAAATTAAAATGAAAAATATATTATAATTTTAAAATTTTGAGATTTTCATTTAATAGACATGAAACATATTTACTCAGGACCTTATATAGTTTAGATTCATCCTAACTAATCTACTCGTCCTGAATCGCGGTTCATAATAGATATTTTTTCATCTACACGATTCGAACCCAAGAACTTATTTAAGAAATAACGAGCAGTTCAATACTTTATATCAAGCTCTGTTATCTCATTTAATAATAAAAAAAATGTATCAATATTATGTCTCAGATAAATAACATTATTTTAGTTTAACATATTCTCGTTAAGCAATAAACCCACTTAGTCTTAGTCTTTCACTAATAATAAGTAAAAATATATAAATCTAACCTCACATAAGTTGTGA
Source organism: Aeschynomene evenia (assembly GCA_013621005.1). Classification (NCBI taxonomy): domain Eukaryota; kingdom Viridiplantae; phylum Streptophyta; class Magnoliopsida; order Fabales; family Fabaceae; genus Aeschynomene; species Aeschynomene evenia. The sequence continues at coordinate 6,551,274 of CM024266.1, forward strand.
ATATAAATATCAGTTGGTTCATATTTGAGTTGATGAGGTGTTCAAAAAGTTACATACAAATTACACAATTTTATTTTTAAATCAATAGATAGCAAACAAATTTCCAATTTTCTTTTTAACTCACACCAACGACCAAACTAACCTTAAATAGCATCCAAGAAACACCCTTTGGTCATTCTCATTCCCCTGCTCTTTCACTTCACTTGCAGAGTCATCACAATGGTTAGGGGCTCCTCAACCTATGTGTCCTCTTTTCCACTTCACATTAATACTATTATTATTATTATTCTCCTTGCTTCTTCTTCTTCTTCTATTTCCATTATTCCCTTCACTCTGTCCCTGCAATGGAATGATGGAGATTTAATAGAGCAAATATGCAAAAAGACACCCTTTTATGATCTATGCAGCTCCACACTACACTCAAACCCTCTAAGCCCCAAAACTGATACAAAAGGTGTGGCCCTCATAATGGTCAATAACATTCTGGCAAATGCAAGTGACACACTGAGTTACATTGAAGGGCTTATAAAGGAGACAAAGGACCCTCAGATGGAGCAAGCATTGGCTTTCTGTGCTGAGTCATATATACCACTTGTGAGGTACACTCTTCCACAAGCAGCTGATGCTATAATCCAAGGCCGTTTTGGTTTTGCTAGTTACTGCATCTCTGATACTCTCAAGGAGGTGAATTCCTGTGACAAGAGATTCTCAGGTTCTCCTGAGTCTCCATTAGGTGATAGGAATGGCATTGTGCAGAAGCTTGTTGATGTGGCTTCTGCTATTATTAAACTACTATTGAAGGGTTGATTTTGTTGTTTTGTTTACCCTTCTTTTTTGTCTTTATTAATAGTATTAGCAGATAGTGGTACTTAGTAGTTAATAGTACTGAGTTATGTTATTGGTCCTAGAATTTTTCGGCCTCCGGGCCAATGTAAACTCCATCCACCGTTGAATGAAGTACAGATCTCATTCAAGTAGAACTCACAATCCATCCATTTAGAGGCCGAGTAAAGTTTAGTTTATTTCTCTTTGTGGAATGAACAGCTTTAGATGGTTGAGTTTGTACAAATTATGAAGATTCTGTGTGATTTTAAGCAGAACTTTGGTTACAAAGCACATGATTTTTGTCAGTTATTGTTGTTAATCTATTATGTGTTGCATATAAATCATTACCATTTTTTGTCTGTCCTCCCTCATCACTAATACCAGTGATGATGATACCATATGATAGGATATGTGAACCAAAATTATGAACAAATAAACCTTCAAGTGAGCGGCTACTAACTGTAAAATTGAACTTTGTTATGCAGTAACCTATGACCCTTGGAATGTTTTATTTCAGATTGGAATATAGTACTGGTTTTCTTCAATTCCAGCCTTAATCTGTAATCACAAGGTTTGGAATAGGACTCTATTATCAAATTTGGAGTTTGAGGAAGAAAATAAAGTAACACTAGGCTAGGACCAGCTTGTGATTGTCTTCCACTCTTCCAGAAGACCAGAACTTTCTGTTGCAACAGAAATACAGCATTTACAGGAATCCATGTCATATCTGAGGAAGCTTCCTATGTCAACTTTTCAATGTTTTCTTTTTAGGATCACAAAGACAGAGCAATGTCACATGTGAGATCACATGTTATTAACATACATATTAGAGTCCAAACTGGATCTAGCTGACACTATCAAGAAAAACACAGCTACATTACTTCTTAAAATGGAAATTAAGTGTGCCACAAAGCTTTCTTGTTGGTTCTTCCTTTCTTCAGAAATTTGTTTGTACAAGGTAAAATATATAGGAATACAATTCAAGGAAATAATGGCATAACATTCTTTTATTTTTCTTCTGAATTCAATCATAATATTGGATGAGGTTGAACTAAATGAGAGTGTTATTGAACACAAAAGTCAAAGTTAGGAGGTTAGAATCAAACTAAAATCTGATAAAACTGCTAGGTGACAAAACCATCAAGCCACATAATGATCCATTCAACTAATGTCACATCAACAGATTAAGGTAACTTCCACCTCACTATTAGAAACTTCATACAAAAGAAGAATCTGATTAGAAGATGGTGTACAATTGAATTGTCAATGCATTAAAACTAAACTCTAATTTTTTTCTATAAATCAGGACTTGACTTTTGAAGAGTTCTTCCTAAACAAATTGTTGAGGCTCTTTGATGCTTAGAAGAATAGAAAAGGATAATTTCAAGTGATTTGTGAATTTGATAATAGCATTTACAACACTTAATTATATACACTGTCTGTGTTAATTAAATACCAATGAAAATGAAGATACAACATTACATAATAATTAGGTAATCACAGTAACAGAAGGACGTGGAACTCCAAAGGCAAAATCTCCAAGCTCAAAATCACAGTCACAGAGAGTTGCTGAGGAGGTAACAAGCCAATGAAGAACACTAGCAACTCTGCTATGGTAATTTAACTCACCCCCTAATATTAGTTAATATACATATAGGGGATAAATTACCAGAACATTCAGTCTCATAATAGATACATATAATGAAAAACAAATGAAGGAAACTTGTATTTGAGAGGTACAGGAACATTAAGCCATCTTTTTCTTGAGAAAATACAGGTAATAATGACATTGCTATTGTCAATAAAACTGCATTAACCTGAATCTCTTCTCTGTTTTTCAGCTAAATCTGAACCTGATATTTGCTGTACAAAACTGCAAGGTAGAATCAAGTAGTGAAATTGATGTTAGAAGGCTGCAACACCAGCATTGTCTTTTTAATTTTTATATAATGAAGGTAAGAACAAGTGCTAAAGGACAGGTTCAATGAGCAACGTAAGCGAAACTTACTTGTGAGATTCAGAACCAGGTGCATTTGATTCGCTTGTCGATGGAGTGAGTTGGTACTGAACTGAAATTAAACCGCCCTCTGCTCCCGTAGATAGAGGAGATCCCTGAAAACTTGCCACAGAACCTTTTCCGGATGACATACCTGCAAAACGAATTTCCAGATTAAATAACAATCAAGAGAATGGTCTCATTCATCATAAACTTAAAAAAAAAAGGACAAGTGGTAGAATTTTGGTCCTGCCTTCTTGCAAACTTTTTCCATAATTGCCAACAACTAAACCAAAAATGGGAAAAATGATAACTGTTTGATTCTAGTTGTCCAAAAATGAGGAAGCAAAACAATGATCAGTTGATCATAGTTGGAACAAGGAACAAGTACAATTGCAAAATTGTAACAATTACATAAGCATTTGTAGTTGTAACAAGGAACCAGTTGATCATAGTGGCATTTCATTGAACAACAAACAGTTACGTAAGCAGACCCTATATATATGGTTTATGAAGTACAGAACTAAAGAATTTATCTCAAAAGACCTAGCTTGGGAAATGGAATTGATAAATGTAGGTCAATATGGAAAATGCAGAATCCAAAGGTAAGAAAACAGGGCAAAAACAATTATCTCAAACCCAACTATTGGCAAGATTCATGTCATTATATTATTTGATAGCTCACAGTCAAAGCTAAACCCGTCGTGTTTCAGGGCATGTCATGTTATAAAATGCCATATACATGATACAATTTACTTTTATCATGAAAGTTACCTTGGAACATGATCACGAGAAAGAAGACAATGGTAAAAATCATGGCCAAGAAGCTGCTATGGGAAGTAGATGACGATGATGATTTAGCAGCTTTCATCTTCTTCAAGGCTTTCATTCGCTCTGTCCTTGCACGCTTCAACATGGCAAGTTCAGATATCTCCCGGATTAACTTGTAGTCAGCTGCATCCAATGCTGGAGCTTGTGGAGGTCTTGGAGGTTTGAGAGCCTTTTTATTATTGTGCTTTTTACGCTTCTCTCTTGCTGGGGTCTTCTCTTCATGGTTCATTGACTCTTGCCCCATCACTGGCTTGTTTGTCACCTTCGACAAATCCAATGAAACTTGATTTAAATTTGACTCATTGGTATAAAAATTCTTCCTATCTTCACCTCTCAGAGAACCTCCAACAAACCCACCGGAAATCTTGGTAAATATCGTCTTTCCTTGGTTTGCAGTCCCTGAAGGAGAGGCTTTATTGGATTCATCTCTAAGTATTGGCAATCCACTTTCAAGATCAACATCAAGATCCTTATCCCTTGCACTTCTATGATCCATCATAAAGCCGAAAACCGAATCAAAGTTCTCTCTGCTTATTTCCCTACAAAATTTCTTCTAAACCGCCAACAAGAAGCTTAATCCTCAAACTCATCAAACAATAAAGCCTACTCTAGAGATGTTTTGTACAAAGGCCGAAATTGACAATTAATCATCAAGAACACAGCTTACTATAAATCACAATCCCAATTCTGATACCTTCTATGCACATAAGGCCAAAATTTAGACGATAATAATCAACAGCCAAAACTGTATCCCTTCCTTTCTAAGCTCTTTTACCAAAATCTCAATTACCCCTCCAAAAGAGAACATATAATCCCAGGAATGGATTAACCCTGCATCACAACCCAACACAACACAGAGTTCAACCCAATGAACCTAATTAACAATCTTACAATGAATTTTCCTTTTAATACTATTCATGCCATGAGGTGGCAGGATGAAGAAGTAAACCAAATGATACAAATTTAAGCTACCTAAAATCACCAATACAAACTTTAACACAAAATAGGAATTTAAAAAATGTGAAGTCCTTGAGAAGAAAGGAATAAACATAAAATGCTTGACGAAAGGAAAACATATATAGCTCTCAACCATGAAAAAGACAGAACAAACACACATAACCAAGGAACCCCAGAAAGAGAAAATATAGAAGAAAAAATGGTTAAACCTGCCACCCACTAACCAATACCCCTACATCATATATTCATATCATATTAAAACCCAAAAAACAGAAGAAGAAAAAATCTGACATTGCAACCACAGATGATGAATATAAACAAATGGGCACCCATGAAAATTGAAAAAGTCAACAACTTTGAACTAGTTTCAGCTATACCAAACAATATTAAACTAAATCAAATAGTATAATACACGAAACAACATAAGAAGAAGAAGAATAAACAAATGATAAAGTGAAAAATACCTTCTGTGGGAAATGGAAGGAACCCCAGATCCAATAATGGAGAGATAAAAAAAACAAAAAAAAAAAGAGCTGAAGTTTTTTTTGCAGAGGGAAGCGAGAGATAAGGGGATAGGGGACACGAGAATATAGATAGGTAATTTCAAAAAAACACTTCAAAATTAAGATTTGTTCAAACAAGAATCTCTCAATGATGCGTGATTTTGTTTGTTTCTCTCTCTTCAAATATATACATTTGTACAAATTTGATTTCTGTTTGGTTTTTCTCTTTTATGGCAGCATGTGCTGTGCTGTCCTCAAAGAACGGCATATATATATATATATATATATATATATATATATTATCACTTATTTATAATATTATGTTAACAATAAAAATTATACCATACTTATATGATAATTATATTTATTATTAAATTATAATATAAATTTATAAATTAATATAATCTAATTATAGATATAAATATTATATAATTTTTATTATATATATATATATATATATGAAATGATGCCGTTGATTATGCTATGCACAAAGAGAGATAAAGGCCTCACCGACACTTGGCAATTCCAAATTTCACTGAGTGCTTCCTCATTTTCTTTTTCCAAGGAACATTTCATACAATAAAAATATATTCAATGAACATTTAAAATGTATTATATATAAAACGTAATATATATTATATAATAGTATATATATATAAAATATATTACGTTTTATATAGCACACATTGAATACTTGTTGGACATATTTATATTGTACGATAAATATTATTATTTTTTAACTCCTACCTAAATTATTTCACTACTAATTTATCATTTATGTTACAATATCAATTTATTTATGTTTATTATATACGATTATTAAATTAAATATATATATATATAGAAAAAACTATCTAAGTAAAAATTTCAATAAAATAATACATTTCGTATCATTGATTGATTGAATAAATAGTTGAAATGAATGTAAGAAATTTAATATTATTGTTGTCCATATTTTTAATGTATAATTGTTATGGAAAATGAAAAAAAATGATATAGAATTAAATATCATTATACTATTTTTAATAAGTTATTAGTATAAAATATTTTGTAGTTGAAATACAATTTGGTGAAATTGCAAATTATACTAAAATATCCTCTATAAATCTTAATTTTAGTAAATTACTCGGCTAAACTTTAATTTAGATATTTACTGTTCTTGTCATTAGTTTTTTTACGTTCTTAAACTAAAAATATATTGTTAAAAAACTTATTATTGTTTTTATTAAAAATAAAAAAAAAGCCAAGTCATTAATTTCTTATTATTAGAGGAGATTTTGAAACTAGTTAACCGTAAGATTGAAATAAAACAAGCTAAATCACCATTAGTAATTTACCTTGTTGTTAAGAATAACTTGTATATATCCCAGATTCAATCTTATATTATTTTGAAATTATCATAATCTTATATTATTTTTATGTTTTGAAATGATAAATAAATAAAAAGAAGTTGGGAGAAATAAACCAGTTTGAAAAACGCGTTAAACGTGTTTAACCCAGACGGAAGACGCGTCTTAGTCCTACTTTATAAATGTCATATCATTATTATATTGCCGTCTAGTAGTAATTATTACACATGCTTTATCATCACCATCGCATCAAACAGAGATTAATGGGTTGTATCTCACAAGTTTTTTTTTCTCTTTTTTTTCTTTGAAGTTGTATATCTTACTATGTTTAATGTGAAAAATCTCTAATTTTGAATAACCTATTTTTTTTCAAATAATATTAGAATGTGCAATACATTTTCATTTTTATAAGAGTTTAATTTTGGTACACTAACAATGTAAAGATATTTTATATTATCGTCCAATTAAAATATTCAATTTGTATGATTTTTAAAGTAGTAAAAAAGAGAAAATACAATTATAATTTATATGTCAATATATAATTAAATAACTGTGTAAAAATGGTACTTGTCATTTCCATAATATGTAACATAAATTAGTAGGGATTGAACTCCAGACCTACACTCAAATCCCTTAATCATTTGGATCAAGGGAAATATCACTTGAGCTACAACTCAATTGTAATGAATGAATATTTATATTACACATCTTACCCTTTTCTCTTGTTGTTTTCGTTAATTGCTTCCTTACTTAATTATCCTCCAAAGAAAACCTACCAATAATAAGCGGATAAGGCATTTTGATGCTAGCTTGTTGGGGCCTGCATACAAATTTTGAAATATCAAAGTCAAAACCCACGTGCATTTGGGGCTTTGTCATATGATGTAGGTTCAAATTGCATTTGATCACGAAAAAGCCCTTATTTATCACCTTTATATAAAATAGACAAAGATAATTTTGATAGACTATCACAAAAATTCACAATGGGGGTGTTTGGAAGCATGTAAAATAAGAAATGAAATGAATTACATGGAAATGAAATGAATTGATTTATAAATCATTCACCATGTTTGGAACCAATTACTTAAAATAGAAATGAAATGAATTATAAATCAATTTTTATGTTTGGAATTAATTAAATTACAAATGAAATTGATTCTTATTTTATTAGTTTCCAAATTTACCCTTTATGTCATAAACTAAAAAATTAGAAATCAAAGCAGTAAAACAAAAGCAAGTTCACAGTAGTCATGGCCATTAAAACAAATGTTGCAGCAAGAGAAAGAGAATCCAAGTTTTGTACAAAAGTAAACATGAAGAACGAACCCTAACCTGTGAAGCAGAGAAGAAAGAGCCACAACGATACGCACCACGGAGGAAGAACCATGTAGCCGGCGACCGTCACGGAGGAAGAACCATGAAGCCGACGACCACCACGGAGGAAGAACCACGAAGTCGGCGACGATCACGGAGGGAAGGAAGTCAGGAACGCGAAGCTTAGTTGCAGAGAGGTATGGAGGAAGAACCACGATCTGATCTGATTTGTTTTAATTTTGGGGGTTAGGGATTTATATAGTTAGGGGTAAAGTGGTCATTTCAAAATCTAAAATATCAAATTCATCTCATTTCTCTGCAAATCCTCTACAAAATCAAGGAATTTTAAAATATGCATTGAAAGAATTTGATAGAATTAAAAATCATTTCATTTCTATTTTTCAATTGATTCTAAACATAGAATTTCATTTTCAAATTATTTCATTTCCCATTTTTAAGCTTCCAAACACACCCTACGTGCTCATCTCAGTTCTCATTCCTCTTAGTTCTACTAAGAGCTCTTAAGAACAAAAAAAAATTCATTCCATTCCATTAATTTTTATTTGTTTCCTGGAAAAATTATATAGAAAAATAAATAAATAAATTTGAACATGATTATCTATAAAACTTAATAAAAGTAAACAAGCGTAATATTTCATAAATTTAGGTAAGGAAGATCACTCTACACTTTTTACAATTGAGTAGCTCCATATCTAATATCTATTAACTTTTAAGAAAGATAAATCTAATTAATACTAGCTAAATAAAAATATTATTTTGACATCCAATTTTTATACATCGTGTCAATATCCACTCATGTCATCATTGGATTTTGATGTAACTCTACTATAATATCTCAACTTTCCTTTTTCACAGTTGATTATGATAAATGTCTTATAAACATCAATTTTTTAGATGTGTCTATATAACATCTATAGACACATATTCAAGCCTCATATTCAAGCCCAAAACCAATAAGGATCAGGCTGGCCCAATACACAGTAGGGACCGACCCTGACATTTCCCACGACCTCAATAGCTCCCTCAACCACGGAACGTGCTAAATGTCGTGGAGGCCTCCGCTAACCGTTACTCCAAGAGCGGGAACAGTTACTCGAACCTCTATAAAAAGCAAGATTGGGTATCTAGACAAGGTAAGAGAAAAGCACACTAAACACTATTAACACTGGGACTGACTTGAGCGTCGGAGTGTTCTTGCAGATACCACCGTCGCCTCGAAGATTGGAGACTACGGTAGGAAGGGAACAACTCCTAGCTAAAAGGCTATTAAATAAAACAAGTTGCTTTGGACCTTGTTATGCAACATATATGTACAAAACAAAAATTTGGATTTTGTAACTAAAAAAAAAAATTTGGATTTACATATATGTACAAATTATTGACAACGATTCTAACATCAAAACTAAAACATAAAATGCCCAAACCAAGGCCTTAGATATATGGGCCTATATAAATAGCCCAAACACACAAGCCAATAATCCTAAAAAAAAATCTACTATGATAAAGTTTGGTGTGCTGATCGTGACAACCTACTAACAATGGACACAACAATATTACACAGATTTTGCACATAAACATTCGCATCGGTCATAACCGAACTTGAATTCTCTTTGCATTTACTCTCACAAGAACCAGCAAAGTTCCCAGCAACATAAGCATTGCCCTTCACACCTTTATAGTCACCTTTGTCCATGCAATTTATAGCCTTCGGCAATAATTCCTTCACAATCTTGGTATAAGATGCAATGCAACTATCCAAACTAACATTTATTTGCGCGTCATTCCTTTGATTGCAAACCTTATGCGCCAAATCTAAGGCGGCCGAGGCATTGGCGAAGACAACGTCGAGGGCAATTCGGGCGAGACCGGCAACGTCGTGGCTTGATTTTGGCTGTATTGGTCGGAGATTTGATTTTAGGGTGAAGATGCAAAGGTGGTAGTGAGATGTTTTGCGGCATATGTTTTCCACCATGCCTTGTTTTGGTAATGTGCATTTGGTTGGTGAGATGAAGAAAATTGATGAAGTTGCTATGAGGAAAAGAATGGTTGTTGGAAAACTTGAGTGCTTCATTTTTTTTAATTGTTATTATTATTATGGGAGAGCGAACTAATGTATTTGTTCTTGCATTGGGTGATTGGGTTTAGTTTATTGTTGTCTTGATGTTGGATAATAATGCAAATGGTTTATTTAAAATCGGTAATGTTTGTTGTATAACAAAAATATCCTTCAGCAACTATTTAACATATAACATACATTATAAGTAAAGAAGTGATACACATTATATATTTTAGTAATGACACATACGTATAATATATTTTTGTGTGATATTTCCTGTTTTTACTCAATATGTATTACATATGTATGACACACACTACATATGACATTCATTATATATAACACATGTTGTATAGTTGTTGGATGATATTCTTGTTGTAACATTAATGGTTTATAATTTTGTACCACTATTTTAGGAAATGTAACTTGAAGTCTTCCTATGTCCTCGCAAGCCCTCTCAAGAGTTGTGGTTCACAATGATTCATTTTTTTGTTTCTTTGGTTTTGTCTATTTAATTTGGGTGCATTTTTATGTCATCTCTAGATAGGATTCTTTTTCTTTTTTCTGTTAATGTTCATATATATTACTTTTTTTATATTTGATTTTAGTATATAGAGATGATATAAAAAATTGTAGAATGTTTATTAATAAAATACGTACTTTCATTCACTTTAATTTTATTTTAATAATAAACACTGGAGTGCTAATGTTAAGATTTCCTTTTAGCTTGTGATGGATAAGCAGCAAGTGGAGCAATGATGAATACCACTTGAGCAAATATGCATTGATCCATTGTTTTTAGCTTTCTATAAATAGCTATGCTTGCAACTAATTAAGAAATTCATCCATAGCTGAAGCTTCCAGTACTTTTGTAGAAGCAGCATGCAAAGTTCTAATTGTAAGATAAAAATATGGAATTTACGGTGATCCAATCTTATATTACTACGTTAGTCATAGTAATTAAACTTTGAAAATATATAGAGAATATAAATGTGATAAATTTTATGTTATAATTTTGTCAAGTCGGTCTCACTCAAAAGTGTTATATTTTACAATTTTTATTTTATATATTAGTGATGCTAAATGAATAATAAAACCTCAGTCAAACTAGCCAATAAAATGAGATTTTGGGCCATAATTACTCAGTCCATTAGAATTTTAATGATTATTTGAGCTCAAACCAAAACCGAAATGAGTCCATTATTTACATTGGCTGATTTTTCATTCTTCATATATTTATCTATTACTCTCTATAAAGTGTTTAATACATCTGAAGTATACACAAGTAGTATTCATACGATACAATTACCGTTCATATGTTCAAGAATATAATATTGTTGATATATTTGATACTGTTCATAGCTCATACAAGTCCTATGTAGACTATTATTATCCCTATTCCTATTCTAAACAGCTACGAGGCACAAATGAGAAATTGAGAATTTCCATAAAAACAAATTAGAGTTGCTGTGTTAATTGGTGATTGAAATAATATACGCATAAATGACGAAATTCAAGGGAGGGAGTGGTAGAAAAATTATCTCCACGTCTTTGTTTTGTAAAACACATTCTCCGAGTGGATTCAAAAATCAACTAAATTTATTAAACAAAAATACTTAATACACAGTAAAATATGAAAATACGAATTAATTCATATTAAAAAAATATTAATTAACACGAGACTGTTATGATAATCTTGGCATAATATTTGAATTTTTGTATGGCGTTTACTCAGTAATCATTTCCATTAATCACTATCGTAACTGTAAAATAACTGGACACTTTTCTGTTATTCCCCCTCAACCGTACATTAAATCAAATGAAATTACAAAAAGTTTATCCCCATTGGTAACAAGACTGATGCTATACGTACAGTAAAAATTATGTCATATTTATACAATAATTGTATTATAAAATAATATTTTTTTAGCCAAAACAGTCAAAAAATTCATTTAACATTTTTATGGCTCAAATAGTATTTTGATCATGAGTATATTTTTAATGGACTGAGTGATTATGATCTAAATTCCTATTTGTTGACTGTTTTTTACTGGTTTTTTATTGTACCTCCCTCTAGCAATGCTCTAATTGTATCCATAGTTAAATTGAATTGTATTAGTTTATGAATTCATATTCCAATATAATTATAGATATAATTGTTATATAAATATTGTACAATTTTATATGTGCACATAGCACTAATATTAAAGAAAAATAAGAAAAACTACACAATAAAAAGCGGTCAAATCAATCTATCAATAAATCTATTTTGGCAACTTTTTAATTTCAAAAACTTCATTTAAAAATTAATAGACTAAATTATTATGAATCAAAATTTTAATATTAACTAATTTTTATTTTACAAATAACACGGTACTCAAATAATAATATAAAAGCTTATTAGATGTAATCAGAGCAGAATTTTTTTTTTCGTATCATTCATTGCATGATACGTAATTTGAAAGGTCAATAATATTGAAAATGAATGAGTTAAATTTTAAATAAAATAATTAATATCTTAAAATATAAATAATATTGAGAAAAAAATCTCATACTCTAACTTTTGCTGCATCTAATAACTTTTTGGAAAATAATTGGGACACAATAAAAAATCAGCCAAAACAGCCAATAAATTGTGCACAATATATATAATATAAAATGTACAACATATATCATATGTATTGCACAACATATATCACCTATTATGCACAACATATATCACATGTTGCAGCATCATCTTTCTTTGCAACATATTATATATGTTGTGCATATCATATGATATATAGTATGCACAATATCATGTAATATTTGTTGTACAATTTATGTTATATATATTGTGCATAATTTGTTGGCTGTTTTGGGTGAATTTTTTTTTTTTTTGTCTCTAGAAATCCTCTAATTTTTCTAATAATATATAGTGTCTTATCGCACTCTGCAGATACAATTCCGTAAGCAACATCGCAGAGCAGGTGAACGCGCGCACGATAACCGCTTTTAGCGTAGCGCAGTGCTCTCTCTCTCTCTCAATATCACTATCACAGACACTGCCACTACTAACTTCTCTCTCCGCAAAATCACCGCACCACACTTCCATATCTTTTCTTCTTCCTTCACTCTTCTCTGCTTCACTCTTCAGTTTTCAACTTTCAACCATGGCGGTTATCGTCGACCAACACCACTACTACAACCACATCATCTACGACGTCTACCTCAACGGCTCCGTCATCAACGTCACCGTCACATCAACCCCCTCCGTCGTCCGCAAATGGATCTCCACCACATTGTTCCTCCGCCGTCACTTCATCTACCGCCGCCGCCTCGTCGTCGGCCTCGGCGTCCAGTGGAATCCCTACACTTCCGATCCCGATCATCCCGCCGACATTCTCAGCCTCTGCGTCGGCCGCCGCTGCCTCATCTTCCAGCTCTCGGAAGCCGCCTCGGCTCCGCGCATCCTCCGTGACTTCCTCATGAACCCTTACCACACCTTCGTCGGGTTCTGGAACCACTCTGATCGCCAGAAACTCGAGTCCACCGATCTTTACCTGGACATGTTTGCGGATCCGTTGGATCTGAGGCACGTCGTTGATGAGTTCGATGACGATGACTATGGCTTGAGCCTCAAGCAAGCTTCGGTGAACGAGATCGTGAAGAAGTGTCTCGGATTCTATGTAAATCAGAGGAACGATGTTAGCAAGAGCGACTGGGATGAGGTGCTTCTCAGTAATGAACAGGTCCTGTACGCTTGCGTTGATGCTCATTGCGCTTTCCTCATCGGAAAGGAATACAGTGCTTGGACATTTAACAGGTACACAGATTATTAGAAAAGAAAAAAAAATGCATGGCGCCATGATCCGTGTTAATTTCGATTAACTGGCTTTGATTTTAGTTACTAATTGTGAGGTTCATGATGGTGGAATCGTTTGAACCGTGAATAAGGAGGGTTTATGTGTGGGGACTTATGAACCGGTGTCGTTTTGTTTTACCTTTTTTGCTGTAGATGGTGGTTTGAACTTTGATGCGTAAGAATCGATGTTTACGTTTTTTTTTTTTTTTTCCTATCACCCGACATTAAGCTGTCAATCTGATTCTATTCTATCATCTCTATGCTCATAAGTGATAACATCTTAGGGTTAGGGACATTATTGTATATCTATGCTGATAAGTGATAACATCTTAGGGACATAAATACTCCAAGAATGCTGGCAGTATAACATAAATACATCCAATAAATATTTTCTATACATGATATAAAATGTATATTATAACATATAGTACACATGTAATGTATAGCACACGTTTGTTATAGCACACATATCATATATAACGTATGTATGATACTTATTAAACGTATTTTTGTATATGATAAATTGAATCATATTTCAGGTTTAAAAGAATAATAGAATTTGAGAATTCATTAGGTAAAAATAATTATAAATATTTATTTAGTTTAATTTCGTGAATTGACATATCACGTGAAATCTTAAAGTCAAGCATTCACCTATTCACCTATTGAAAAGTTCCGAAAATAATTAACTTGAGTTTGTCAAGTAATTAGCTCACTTACCCTCTTAACTAAGGGTTGAGAGTTCTATTCCCGTCTTGTGTACGCAACAACCCATTAGTCAGCAACGGATTAGTCCTTAGCCTTCAAGCGAGAATACCGTTAAAAAAAACGCACAAATTAATACATTATAATTAATTTTTTTAATCATTTTTAGTAACTTTTGTTTACATACCATTTATTTATTCGGCGGTGTTTTTTGTTTTGTTGCTGAGTTTAATTACAATAATGCTAAATGAACCATAAAAAATCAGCTCATACAGTTAATGGACCTATTTTGGCTCTAGTTTTTGTCCAAGTAATCATTGAGATTGTAATGAACTGAGTAATTATAGCCAAAAATCTCATTTATTGGCTGGTTGGGCTGGTTTTGTATTGATCATTTAGCATCGTCCGTTTAATTAAGTTATATCATTTCTTCGTTTTTTAGGTTTGCATTAATCATGTGGTTTTATCAGTGGAAAAATTTGTGCGTCCTATTTGCACATATTTCAATTTGAATTTGAACATATATGTTGAAATTTAGTGAGAAAAATAATGAATTAAAATAAAAAGTAATAGATAAAAGTTATGAAAATTTAGTGAGAGAAATAATGAAAAAAGAATGAATTGAAATAAAAAGTTAATAGATAAAAGTTATGGGACAAAATTGTGAATGTAGAATTAGATTGCACTTATCGATGCTATACATTGAAAGCGTTAACGGGTGTTTACGTACGTATTATTGTGGCTATATGTAACGATGGTAATTAACTTGTCTGTTCTGTCAATATTTAAGTAGAAACGATAAGAAAAAGAGAAGGCTATATATCCAATGATCTGTAATTATAATTATAATTCGAGTAAAGTTAGAAGCTGGTGTGGGTCCAAGCCCTGTTTTAAGGGTTTGTCTCCTGGTTTTCCGGGAAAGAGAAATAAAAAACAAACAAACAATAGTTTTGGTGGAGAAAGATACACTAACAGTGAACATAACAAAAAGAGAGAGCGTGATTAAATCTTAGTGTGTGGAGAGTGTGGGTAAGAGTATACTGTATTAGAATGAGGTTAAAGGTTAGAGTAATGCTATTGGTACATACCAAATGATATATATAACATATATATATATGTTTTGATCTAAAGGTGGAGAAAATAAGTATAAGTGATGGAGTGATGTCACATCAAAATCTAAAGATGATAAAATGAGTGGAGAATGTATGTATGAGAAAATGTATGTACAAATATTATTATTGTAAAGGTAATGCTTAGAAAGCAAAATAACTTTAAACCGTTTATAGGTTAATAGAACCACAAAATGCTAATTTGGTGCAAAACAAAATGTAAGGTTTTTTTCTTCATTTGCCAAAGACAATGAATAAGTATTGCAATTTTGATATCTATAATATACCTATGTTTATTCTCAATTGGAGAAAAAAATTATAAATGATAAAGTGATATCATATCAACATTCAAATATAATAAAATAGAAAAAAAAAGATATATACAATTATTATTATTCAATCAAAATAGACTTATCCAAACTTCATGAAAAAGATGTCAATATCTAGATTTTAGACTAATAACAAAATATAATATGTCCACTAAGCTTTTTTAGATATTAGTCTAATTTTTCTTTGACCCACGTCAACATCAAGATTCTAGATTAATGACACGAAACATTCTATGTCTACTATGCTTTTTGGATAATAGTCCCTAATTTTTCTTTCACAATACTAATTCTTTATCTCCTGGAAACTTGAGGATTAACATTCTTTTTTTCCCCTAAAAGATTAGTTAAGTTTATGAATCTTTTGTCAAATTTTTCTTCTTCACTTTAAGTTAAAAAGAAGATTATTATAGTTTAAAATCAACAAAACAATCAGTAACAAACACTCACAAGCTCACAAGAGGCACTGTATGTGTTTGTGTCCAAAACGCGGGCACGCAACCGCCAAAACTAACTTCTCCCTCTGCAAAATCAAGTACCGCCAAAACCAAAACCAAAACCAAGACTCATCACGTACACCACCATTTTCTTTGTCTTCTTCTTCTTCTTCTTCTTCTTCAAGAACTTGCGATCAAATAAAAAAGCAGAAACAGAAAGCGATGGTGCTTCCGTCTATCATCCATCAGGACCACTTCTTAGACCAAAGCCTCTACGGCGTCAAGATCAACGGCTCCATCGTCAACGTCACCGTCACCTACAGCCCCGCCATCGTGTACAATTGGATCTACACCACGCTCTTCCTCCACAACGAGATCCTCTTCAACAAGAGACTCATCGTCGGCCTCGGCGTCCAGTGGTCCCCCTACAGCAGCCGCAAACACTATCCTCCCGCCGACATTCTCAACCTCTGCGTCGGCCGCCGCTGCCTCTTCTTCCAGCTCTCATACGCCACCGCCGCCCCGCAGATCCTCTACGACTTCCTCATGAACCCGCGCCACACCTTCGTCGGATTGTGGAACAAGAGCGATCGCTGGAGACTCGATAATTCGATTCATAGGCTGAGAATGTTCGCGGCGCCGTTGGATCTGAAGCAAGTCGTTCTGAATAGCAGTCATCTTGGTGAGATCCATAGCTGCTATTCGACTAACAGGCTTGTATGGATGACTCTGGAATTCCGAGTGAATCAGACCGTAGAGATAGGCAAGAGCTGTTGGGACGAACTGTTTCTCAGCAATGAACAGATTCTGTTCGCTTGCGTCGATGTTCATTGCGCTTTCCTCATCGGCAGGAAATTCAGTGCTTGGAATCACAACAGGTACAGAAATTATTAAAAATAAATTCAAAAAAGAAGCATGATCCGTCTTGATTTCGCTTTTCTGGATTTGATCTTTTCTTTTATCGTCTGTTACTTGAAAAAATTGACGATCTTAGTTGTGAGTGGTGGAACAGTTTGAACTGTACAGAGAGGGGTTTTTGTGCGGAGATTTTTGCCTTTACACTGTTTGTTAATAGTCACTTGATTTTACAGCCTGTAATTCAGTGTTTGCGTATTTTTCTGCTTATCGATCAGCTGAAAGCTGACTCTGATTCTATCAGAATTAAAATTAAGAAAAAAAATCAATTAATAGTGATTGGAAATTCAAAGATTTAATTTAAAAATACATTGAAATAATCAAAATAAAATCTGAGGGAAATTATGATTTGTGTTTGAATTTGGGAAAAACTAGGGATATTAGGGTTCTTGATTCAATTTGGGATTATTGTGATCGCACAATGTCATTGTGAAAGCTATATTTTTTTTTTATTAACGGTGATTAGGTCGAAGGTAAAATTTTTTTAAAAAAAATATAATATTTTTAGGGTTTTTTAATTTAAAGTATTGATGGTTAATTTTATTAGCGAAGAAACCTTTTGTATTTGAATTTGATGCTTCACCCTACAAAGATGATATGAGTCTCATCCATTATTTTTTTAAAAAAAAAAATGCAAATAGAGTAATTGCTTTTATTTGATTTCAATTTTTGCTCTTTCATGAGAAATTAGGAACTTGTGTGCTAGAAATTTACAAGTTTTATGCAAATAATCGTGCGGTGACTTTTATAAACTACAACCAAAGGTACGGTAGTTATGCATTCAGATTTTTTTAATTATGCATCCTGATTTTAAAAAGTTTTAAATAAATTTAGTATAAGAATTTTCTCTCCCCTCAAAGCATCCCTTTGTTCAGTAGATATAAGGGATTAATCTCTATGATCAAGTGTTTAACTGGGCCGGGACATAATATGATTTTTTTTATTACGTCATATTGCTTTTAAAATAGCTGTCAGCCCAAAAAATTTTCAGGCCTACAAAAATATAGTAATACTTTAGTAATAATGTATGTAACTTTATACAGTTTACCAAAAAAAAAAAACTTTAATACATACAAATAGAGTAATAATTTATTTATTCTTCGATGCATTTATCTTCTTGCTCATCAATGTTGAATTTATACTTCCTTATGCATATGGCTGGATATATGGTTCGTCATAGATCACAACCATTTATTTTATTTATTAATGTTATGGATCAAAGAATTCAATTCAATCACACCAGGTCATTATGAATATTGTGTGATTAAAGAAAGATTTAACCTTGAGAGTACATAATCTTTTTTAAAAATCTTAAGACTCACACTAAGGGAAATAAAAAAAAAAGTTAAATCTTTTATATTAGTAATGAGGTGAGCCTTAATTAATTAGTTTTTGAGTAAATTCATGTATTAATTCAGCTCAAGATATAGGGTGGAATATTTAAGATCTGGTTTATTTATATTCATGATTTATATTTTTATATCTACAATAATGAGCATCACTACTGAGCCAGGTTCTATTTATTTGCCCGAACCGAAAGCAGAGAAATTTGCTATAATGACATATGATAGTTAAACCTGTTTGCATTGTAACTAAACATCAATTATTCAAATCTGTTTAAGTTAATAAATAGTATTCCACATTTTGATCCCTGTAACTATTACGAGTAGATGTACTAAACTTTACAGAAATAATAATATATATTCACAATCTAAAATTTATAAGAAACTGGAATTTTCTTTTTTTGCAGAGCAGTTCGAACATCATATAAATTAACCATATTATCTTTATTATATATGCACCTCCAATTTAATTAATTAATTTGTGTAGCTTAAAGTGGTGGAGTAAATAGTGTAAGAAAACAAGCAGTAAAACATGCATATGCATGCACTTGCATATATAGTTTTGGCTGTATATCAATGGAGTCTGTATTGTATATAACAAAAATGAATTTGATCATTCACGTCAATGGAAGATATATATAAATATATAACGTGAGTGTTAGATATTAATAACTCGTAAGTTTTTGAAATAATGATTCTATGACATGGCATCGAATTAAGAGTATATATATATATATGTCATCACAACTAGTAAATTCAATTCACGTAAGGGATCTAACCCTGAAAATACTGTTTTTTCCACGTGAATAATAAATCCTATCATGAAAGCACAAGAATCTGGAAAAAGAAAAATGGGAATAATGGATGATATGATAAAAGGTGCATTCTCTGGTAAAGACAACTAAAATTTTCTTCACCATGATGTCTCAATGAGCACAAGACAAGTGGAGTGATATACCATAGTCTCAATTATATCTAGAGTATTATAGAAACCTATCATCATCTGCATTCCATCATCCTAAAATTAAACCACTATTCTCCTTTTTGCCTTTCTGGTCTCTTTACCCTTCATGTTCGGATGTTAGTGGGTTAAGAGGCATTAATGACATATCTGATTTTCACAAAAAACTGAAACATTGTTTGCTGCCATTAACAAATCACCCCTTTGACACAAACAAAATTTTGTGGAAGAAGGTGCTGAAACATTGAATTTGTTGATCCAATTTGAGTCATATTCAACAAAATCAATCAAAAAACAAGAACAAACAAAGGGGAAAAAAAAAAAGAGAAAAAAAAAACTTCAATGGTGTCAAAGCTTTGTCTTTTTTTCTCACACCCTATTTGTCTTCTCTCATGGAACAAGGATCCAGTTCTCGTAAAAATGATTTTTTACTCTTAGGTAGAACAAAACAGAGGAAGCAAGAATTTTCCAAAACCCCCAAAGGAAAAACTAAATAAAAAGCCACATGAAACTCCATCTTTTCGTCTATCTGCTCCACCGGAAAGTGCGACGGCAGTGGCAGATATGCTGAACTTCTCCTAGAGGTAGTTGACAAGCGTCATGGCTTCCTCGAAAGTGATGTCGAGGATCTCGACGCCGACCTGCTCGATTTTCTCCGGGGTGAGGACGACGGCAATATGGCCAAGTGACGATGTCGGCGGAGAGAACGAGGGAGGACATAACCACCCACCATAAAATCGGCATAACAAGCAAAGTGACATTCGGTGATATAACGATAAAATGACCTCGGTAAATGGATGAAGATGATTTTGAAGGCAAAGATTTTGTAAATCTATGCTAAAACAGTGAAGAGTATGCGGTTCTGGATAGTTTGGGGGTGGAGGAGTTTTTATTTTTTTATTTTTTCTCACTTTGAATTTATAGGGTACACCATATAATTTTATATGCATAATACTCATTCCACATGTCTTATATTTATTCAAGCAACATGATGAAGAAAATTTGTTTGTCTTCACTTGAGAACTCCCCCCGATTAAAAAGATGAAAAATGTTGCATCATTGAGAAAATCTCTACCGTTATAAAGAGTACATGTAACCCAGAATGGAAAGTAAAAAAAAAAAAAAAAAAAAAAAAAAAAAAAAAAAAAAAAAAAAAAAAAGACTAAATTGACAAAATCGGAATCTAGGCCCACCTCCAAAAGTTAAAAAAGGGGTAAAATAAAATAAAAGTAAGGGAAGATAAAAGTCAAAGTCCAAAAGGTTTTGGTTCATAATATATATGAACGCTGTACTAAGATAAGGTGAGGTTTCTTTACAGTAAAACTAAAACAGAAAACACCATCAGACCCAGAGATAGATTTATATATATAGGTGCCATCAAATCAGTTAAGAGAGAGCATCACATCACACATATATTCCCATAACCAAACATTAACATAATTATAAAGCTAACATCAAACATGAAATTCAGCAATTATCTGCTAATTAAAAGAAAAAACTTATGTGTTTCTCACAAGAAGAGAAAAGTCTTACTCTGCTCTATTCATAATTTGATACTGATTATTCAAATATCAAATGATGAATAGAAGATATATAAAATATAAATATAGGGGGGACACTAACTGCTTTAGATGGTTTTCTCTTGCTATGATAGCACACAAAGAAAATCTCTCTCCCAACAAGGTCCTAATATATAGATATAGATAGATAATATAAGAGATCAGTTACTGTTTGGCAGTGGGTTATTCCTCTTCTACATTTGTTGGTAAAACATGTCCTGAAGGAGACCAGTGTCCATGATCATGAAATCCTCATTAGGATTAGTAGATGGGATAGCCATAGTAGAACAAAACCGACCCAAATGGAAATTGGCAGCACCAACACCATTATCATTGACATGATCAGGAAATGGAGGAAGCACTGCCTGAGTGGTACTCTGATGAGACACCTGGTTCATCATGATCTGAGTGCTGTTGTTGTTAAGATTAACAAAACTGGCAGCACTTATTGGAAGCAAGGGGCTGAAGTTGTTGTAGAAGAATCTGTTTCCTGCTCCTTCCAAATCAATAATGTTGTTCTGCTCCTCCTCCTGCACTTCCATATTACCCTGCATCGCTGCCTCTGACCCAAAACCAAACTCATTGCCGTTGCCGTCACCGCCGTATAACCCACCAAAATCAGAACCACCAAAACCAAAACCATTGATGCTGCCACCATCATCTAATTCTAAACCAACAGAGGTAGAATCAGCCCCAACACCAGCATCAACAGTGGCAGTAAAATTGAAGCCAGGATGATCAGGAAGGCCAATCATGTCATCTGAAGCACCATAACTCGAACCGTCAACACATCCGTCAAATTGATTGTTAGCAGCATCAGCATGAGGATGAGGACTAGTTCCGGTGGCATTGAAATTGGGAGGAACAAGAGCAGCATCATCACTGTCAGTTGCATCCACATCATCACTGATGGCGCTGAGGAAGAAGGTAGTGTTTCTGCGGCGGGGCCGGCCACCACGCGTAGGAGCAGAGGGAAGAGGGCAGGGGTGGTTGTGCTGACCGTCGTAGGTGGTCACCACTTGTGCGGCGTTGGCAGCGTATCTCTCGACTTGCTTCTTCACTCCACATCCCAGCTGTGTGCACCGATAGTAGCTCCTGCCATTTTCATTCTTTTTTCAATGCATTTTCTAATTATGTCAAAACAGAGCACACTCACTACAGAGACATCCACGTGGAGAACAGAGTGGTGCTATATATGACTATGAGGAGTAGGGGGTGTTTTGAAAGAAGAAAAAAATGAAAAATGATTTATATTTATATTACATTGATTTTTATTATTTTATATTTGTAATATATCTATTTTATTTTGAGGTATACTAAATTGACAATGAAAGGTCAGCAAAACTAACCAATAAATAAGATTTTATACTGTAATTACTTAGCTCATTATCATCTCAATGATTATTCGGGTCAAAATCAAAATTAAAATTAATTTATAGGTTGTATTGACTATTTTCTCGTTGTATACTTAGCTTTATTGAAATTTGTATAGGGATTTTGTTGAAAATGGATTGACTTGAAAGTCAAAAAGTATTAATTATTAAAAGGATTATATCAAAAAGAAGGGGACAAGTTGGGAGGGAAAACACAAAAAACATAGCGGGATAATATAATAAGGATACAAATTTAAAACAACAAAATATAATTAAATTAATGTTAACTTTAATGACTTCCAAAAATAAAAACCGATTTCTCAAAAACATAAAGAGATATGAGAATGGAGTGTGATATACCTAGGGTGAGGGTTATCCTTCACAAATTTTTGGCCATACTTGCGCCATCTATAGCCATCGTCAACGTTTTCCTTTTTGCTCTCTGTAATGAAAGAAAACTTTTCCACCTTGGTCTTTCTTCGGACTACCCTCTTCACCGCGCGATCCGTACTGGTTATAGATTCATTTTAGCCAACAAAAAACATCAAAATGATTAGAGTGTTGTTTTATTTATTTATAAAATCAAAAACAAAAGAGAAAAAATGATGACACAAACAATAATAAGAGCAGACTCGTCTTCCATGGTAAAGTATAGGTGAAATCTAAAAAGATGGATGTTATTGGTACATAACATAATATTCCTCATTTATTTTTCATCTATTCAATTATAAATATATTTATTAAAATTATCAACATTAAAATGAAATAAAAAATAAGTGAAGAAATATTGTACTATATACATTTAGTATTTTTCCTCTAAAAAGAATTAGAAATGCAAGAGGTGCATCATGAATTTCCACTCATTCACTCTCACCCCTTTTCTCTGCAAATATATTTGTCTCTATCCATCGTTCCTTTGTTACCTTTTATTTCTCGCCATAAATAACAGTGAAAAAAAATAGAGATAAAATTAGTTATCAACGGGAAAATAAAACAGAAAATAAATACTACTACAAAAAGTCATTAAATATAGTGTTATTTCTTACTTTAATACATTTTTGTCTCCTTGTGGTGGGTCATCTCCTCCGGCAACATTGACACCAACACCACCATCTAAACATGTAGTTTCACGTTTCTCCCCTACTTTCTCCCCCTGAGCTACACCATCGCTATTGTTATCAGATTTGGGGGTTGCTACTTCAGAAGATTCTGGAATAGTTGAACTCGGTGGCGATGGAACAAGATTGCTCACCAAAATCTCATCGGAAACAACGATGAGATTCTGTGTGATGTCGTTGTCCTTTGATAACCACTGAGACAGTAAATGATCAAAGTCATTAAACTCGAAGGAGTCTGTGTGGCGATTGTGAGGCATTTTTTTAGAGACAGAGGACAAGGTATCTGGTTGGGAATCAGATATTTTGTCGAATGTGTCTGAAGACTCAGTTGAAAAGACCATGATGTTGGTGTTGGATGTGGATGATGAGAGTGGTTGCGGTAATGAGAAAGGGTTATTAATAGGGTGAAATAGCGGAGTTTGATTTTTGATTTGATTTTCCTCTATTTGGTGTTTGATTTATTATGAACTTGAATATTTCATTTATGTGTCATTAATACAACAACACAAAAACGGGCACATATTCCTCATTCTTCTCTCTTTTGACGTCTCCTTTTTTTCTATCTTAAAACCTCAAAAAGTAAGAAACCCTCTTAACTACCAATTATAGTTGTAATGAAAGATGTAGTGAGAGAATATAAAAACAGAGAAAACGTGATAGGAATAGCTAGTTTGAGTTTGACTTTTTACACACTATTTTAATTAAATTCTCATATTAATTAACATGAATTTTCAAGTTACTAACATAAACCAAATTATATTTTTTTTTATAATGTAATGAGATATGATTGAATGGTAATATTAACCATATATATAAGTTAAAGTGTTAATGTTATTGATATGAAAAATAACTGTTTAAACCCATATTTTAGCTAATAACGTTTGATTTGGTTGCAAAATTGAGGCAAAAAGTGGGATGGGTAGCGGCAGGTGGCGGTGGCAGAGAGTGGAAAGATCAGAAGCAGCATGACGTCGGTGGGAGAGAGAAACTTACATCATAATTATGATGACCTCTGTGGGACCCACCCACTTATTCTAGAAGCGTACATTCTAACTGGTTCCCTCCTTTTCTGCTTGCAGCGTTTCATCATTCATCAATTCATTGTTATTTGGTCAATGTAGTCTACTCCTAATTTTCAATGCCTATCACTTCAGTTTCATTGCACACATGTTTCAACACACCAACAAAATCATTATATATATATATATATATATATATATATATATATATATATGGGTTTTGCTAAGCGCCCTAGGACACTTGTTAAGGGAAAAAAAAAAAGAAATATTTATCTTGAAAATATGCATTTTTATGTTTTCTATATAATGGACTTACCACTATTTTTAAAAGTTTTTCTAAATTTACCATTTTAGGGCACTTGTTAGCAAAACTATATATATATATATATATATATATATATATATATATTGAGAAATGTTACGTGTACATTATAAAATTAGTCACTATGTGTAATTAATAATCCAATATTTTAAAACTAGTAATTCAACTTTTAAAAATGTTGGATTAATGTATAATAATAAAAGTTAGATTACTAGTTTTAAAATGTTGAATTATTACATATGATGACTAATTTTATAATGTACATGTAATATATTATATTATACATATGTCATATATACAATGAGTATTATTATTGTATATATATGCTATGGAGTAATTAGTTTGATGTATTGATAGAAAAAATAAAATGATTTATAGTCAATTTTCATTAAAGGTTATACATAATCAAGTGTCATGAAAAAGTTTAAAATTTCGAATCAATTGTCTCATATTTTAAGGTGTCTACGAGCCTGTAAAATTAGTCACTATAATCGACGGTGAATACTTCATTTGTCAACTGAAAAAAAGATGATCACATTGCAACAAGGGGACCAAATTAAAATAGCACATCTCCTCAAATTATGTTCTATGTGTTATATATCCCACTAATTACTTTTTTATTATGAGAAAAATATATATATAACATTTTTATTTGTCAATTGTTTTAATTACATTTATATATACTCTAATGTTATGTGTACAATAAAAATTGTATAATATTTATATAACAATCATATTCATCGTTGAATTATAATATGAATTTACAAACTAATGCAATCAAACAATAGATATAATTATTATACAAATATTATATAATATAATTTTTATTATATACACATAGCATTCCTCTTATATATCTCTTTTTATTATTACTATTATTTTCAACATTACAATACATAATTATATTGATAGAACAGAAAAAAGATGCACATACACCTTTTAAGGGTAACTTTTACATTATTTTTACGTACAAATGATATTTTCAGAGCTTTTAAGTAAGAAAGAGGGGCACGAAATTAACCTGGTGGTCTGATAGTAATAGATTGAAATTTGAAATATAAAAGACTAAGCCACTAAATTGAAAAGAACTATCTAGACACAGCCAGGTTGAGAAAGGAAAAATCAGCCTCAGTTACACTAAAAATAGGGTAAAAGAAAGTTGACAATTTAATTAGAATCTTGATATAATTGGGAAAGCCTTCTTCTTTTTTTTCTCCTTAAAAAATGGATAGTTGTTTATTTATATTTAATGTATTCACAACTAAGTCAAAAAAGAAAAAAAAATATTCAATGCTCTAATTTATGACTATATGTAACAGCTTATATAACACAATATATGCTCTTTTAGAAAGCAGTACTCATCATGTGATATTATTTTATTACACTTTGGTTGTGCCTAATAAGCACGTGCACTTCAAGATAGTGTGTGGATTATGAATTGACCCTTGTTGTTAAACTTTATTGTGATTCTTTTTATTATATATTTCTTAGTTAAATAAATAATGAATTTATAATTAAATTGATATTATCATTTTTTTATTGCTTCTTCCTTCCAACCTAAAATAAATATTTCTTTTCACTTATGTACATTAATTAAGATAATGATTAAATTTTATAAAAAATTAAATAAAAGTAAAAAGATAACAATATCTCTTATTCTCTTCCATAAATATCCTCTCTACTGTATTAATAAGTTAAGGAGTATGATAGGAAAATAAAAATAAATAAAATGCTTCTTGAAATTATAAAAAAGATAAATCATATGGACCAAAATAAAAATGAAAAGAAATAATTATTTTAAATATGAGGGAATATATAACAATCACAAAGTCTTGGGTAACAATATTTTTCCCGTCAAAACAGACAAAAAGCCCATTTTAATACTTTGGACTCAAATAACATTCTTAGCCACGTGTATTTTTTTAATGGGCTGAGTAATTTAGGCCCAAATTCACATTTTGTACTGCTTTGACTAACATAATTTTGTACCCCTAGCAAAGTTCTATAACAATATTTCAAATGATTTTTTTTTTCGATTATTTTTAAACTTTTGATTTGATTTGTATTCTTTGTAGAGTTAAAGAGGGTTATTTCTTTTTATTTAAACTATGTAATATTTATGTACTTTTTAACTTTTAATTTGAGCTGTATTTTAATATTTGATATTTATCTACTTAATGTAAACAATGCTAAATTTGTTCTTGCATCATTTGATTATTTAGTGTAGCATTTTTTATTTTTTAAAATCTTTCCCCAATTATATTAGCCAAAATACCATTTTGGGAAAGATTTTAAAAAAATAAAAATGATACCCTAAACAACGAAATGCATCAAAGTAGTAAACATCAAATACTAAAATACAACTCAAATTAAAACTTAAAAGTACATAAATATTAAATAGTTGAAAAACAAATAACCATGCTTATTAACTCTAAAAAAAATATAACTCACATCAAAAGTTAAAAAATAATGGGGAAAAAAAAAATCCTTTCAATGTTATATAATAAACTCAATCATATATATTATATATAAAAAAATAGTAACCGGAATCATAATACCAACTAAATTGCAAAGTCATTATTTAACTAAAAAATAATAATAAAAGGAATCGTAATAATATTTTATATATAAAAAGTGCAAATTCTGAGTATCTTGATGAAGTGCACGTGCTTATCAGGCAAAACTAAAGTGTAATACAATATCCCATGGGTGCTTTCTAGAAGAGCATATATATATATATATAATGGGTTCTATATATATATAAATAAGCAGTAATAAATTGGAGCAATGAATATACTTTTGTCTCTTTTTTGACTTAGTTGTGAATTCCATTAAATATAAATAAAGTAGAGGCACAACAAAAAAACAGCCAACACAGTCAACAAATTGTGCACAACGTATATAACATAAATTGCACAACGAATATTACATGTTGTGCACACCATATAACATATGATGTGCACAACATATATAACATGTTGCAAAGAAAAATGATGTTGCAATATGTGATATATGTTGTGCACAATAAATGATATACATTATGCACAACTTGTTAGCTGTTTTGGCTGGTTTTTGTTGTGTGGTAAATATTTCCCATAAATAAACACTTATCCACCTTTGAAGGCGAAGAGAAGAAGAAGGCTCCCTCAGAAAACAACAAGAGTAATTAAATTTTCAACGTTCTTTTACCCTATTTTTCATGCAAGTGGTGGGGTTGATTTTCACTTTCTCAACCTCATTTCTATCTCTATTATCTACTTCTTTTCAATTTATCATTAATGATTTCTTCTTTTTCCTTTTTATTGTCCACTAATTGCATAGTAATTCAAATTTCAAACTATCAGTATTAGACCAGGTTTCTCTCCCTATTTCTTGCTCATGAAAATTAAAGCTCTGAAAATATTATTTGTTTGTTAAAATAAATAATGGGTAAGTTACCCTTAAAATGTAAAATAACCGCATTCGATATAGATATTAAAAAGAGTAAGTTCTAAAATGCATCTTATGATGAATCGTTTTAAGAAGCCTATGGGCTATGACTCTTGAAAAATCAAAATTAAAGCAAAATTAAAGTACTTCAACTTTTCTATTAATAATCACATTAAACATAAAATAAAAAGTGTTTTGCTAACATATATGTTCATTTTTCTGTTCTATCAATTCTGTATTGTAATGTTGAAAATAATAATAATAATAATAATCAAAAGAGAAATATAAATGTAAAACAATTGATAAAAATGTTTTATATTTATTTTTCTCAAAAGTGAGACTCTTGATGAAAATTGACTATATATAATATATCTAGCTAGCTAGGTGTTTGGCATAGATTATGGAGTAATTAAGAAATCAATGGAGGAAAATATATATGTGCAGGAAATTAAAAGGGTGAACAAGGTTGCTACTAATAATTAAGCTAGAAGCAAAATCCAATAATGATGTAATGTGTTAATCTATACAGATATTTTGGGTCAATCTAGCTTTTTTCCCACCAAAATGTACTTTACTATACAGATATATATGTAGGTTCAGTTCCGTAATGATGTAATGTTAATTACTTAACCATTTTTTTTTTCTTTTCATCATGTGAATTAATTAATTCCTCATATATATATGATTTTTCATATGGTGAGACACAAAATACACATGCCATCCATACATTGTTTTTTTTTTCTCCTTTAAAATATACACTAGTTTTCATTTGAATTTCATAAATGTATTGTTAATCACTTGTGTAATCATCATATCTAACATATCTAATTATAATAGTATATAAAAAAATTAAAGTTATCCTATATTCCTATATAATATCATCTAATAAACTTTAAATCTTTATAGCAACTATCCTTCTATACACGGGTATATTTTAAAAAATGAAATGCATATAATTATTCTAATAACTTTTAATAATATTTATAAAAAAAATTTTAATAATATAAATACTGATAAAATAAATCATATATGTATAATGATATTTATTTTCAAATTTAAGATTTTTTACTACAATTATTTTGTGAGATGAGATTTGACTATTTTAAAATATGGAAATCCTTATCAACGGTTATAATTATATATATAATAGTGTTCAACATCTATATTTTAAATTAGTCAAATCAAGAGATTAATTACTCACTCTAATTGTAATATACTTTTAATTACTTAAGATAATTAAAATTAACCCAATTTACCATATAAAATAATACTTTTTTCCGTTTCCGTCTAAAAGCCGTTTTGATTTTTTTGATATATTAAAAAATTGATAAATTTAGATTCAATTGTGTCTATATACATTGATTTTTAGATGTATCAAAAAAGTTAAAATGACTATTAATATAAAATGGGAGAGTCAAATGGTGGTTTTGAAAAAATTACTAATAATGTTTCATAGTCAATCTCAATAATTTGGTTTCTTCAATATCAGTTATTAGTAATTGACTATAAATAAATCATAATTTTTTTTCTATCAATACATCAATAACTAATTAATCTAGAGCATATATAAATATAATGATTTTGTTGGTGTGTTGAAACATGTGTGAGCAATGAAACTGAAGTGGGAGAGGCATTGAAACTCACATTGACCAAATAATTTCATGAAATGCTTCAACCAGAAAAGAAGAGAAACACATGGTTACTCCAACAACAACAAAGACAAAAAATAATTAGTCGCACTTAGAACAAGAGATTTATTTATCTGTATCAAAATATAAATGATAAAGAGTAAATAAATCCCTTGTTGTCGGTGAATCTAATAATTTTTCAACCAAAGACTCTGTTCACATGTCAAGCCGGTAACCAGTCAAAACCTATGTTTCTGGAATAATATGCTATGTGCATTTAGTATTTTTCCTCTGAAAAGAATTAGAAATGCAAGAGGTGCATCATGAATTTCCACTCATTCACTCTCACCCCTTTCTCTGCAAATATAGTTGTCTCTATCCATCGTTCCTTTATTACCTTTTATTTCTCGCCACAAATAACAGTGAAAAAAAATAGAGATAAAATTAATTATCAACGGGAAAATAAAACAAAAAATAAATACAAAAAGTCATTAAATATAGTGTTATTTCTTACTTTAATACATTTTTGTCTCCTTGTGGTGGATCATCTCCTCCGGCAACATTGACACCAACACAACCATCTAAACACGTAGCTTCACGTTTCTCCCCAACTTTCTCCCCCTGAGCTACACCATCGCTATTATTATCAGATTTGGGGGTTGCTACTTCAGAAGATTCTGGAATAGTTGAACTCGGTGGCGATGGAACAAGATTGCTCACCAAAATCTCATCGGAAACAACGATGAGATTCTGTGTGATGTCGTTGTCCTTTGATAACCACTGAGACAGTAAATGATCAAAGTCATTAAACTCAAATGAGTCTGTGTGGCGATTGTGAGACATTTTTTTAGAGACAGAGGACAAGGTATCTGGTTGGGAATCAGGGATTTTGTCGAATGTGTCTGAAGACTCAGTTGAAAAGACCATGATGTTGGTGTTGGATGTGGATGATGAGAGTGACTGCGGTAATGAGAAAGGGTTATTAATAGGGTGAAATAGCGGAGTTTGATTTTTGATTTGATTTTCCTCTATTTGGTGTTTGATTTATTATGAACTTGAATATTTCATTTATGTGTCATTAATACAACAACACAAAAACGGGCACATATTCCTCATTCTTCTCTCTTTTGACGTCTCCTTTTTTTCTATCTTAAAACCTCAAAAAGTAAGAAACCCTCTTAACTACCAATTATAGTTGTAATGAAAGATGTAGTGAGAGGATATAAAAACAGAGAAAACGTGATAGGAATAGCTAGTTTGAGTTTGACTTTTTACACACTATTTTAATTAAATTCTCATATTAATTAACATGAATTTTCAAGTTACTAACATAAACCAAATTATATTTTTTTTTATAATGTAATGAGATATGATTGAATGGTAATATTAACCATATATATAAGTTAAAGTGTTAATGTTATTGATATGAAAAATAACTGTTTAAACCCATATTTTAGCTAATAACGTTTGATTTGGTTGCAAAATTGAGGCAAAAAGTGGGATGGGTAGCGGCAGGTGGCGGTGGCAGAGAGTGGAAAGATCAGAAGCAGCATGACGTCGGTGGGAGAGAGAAACTTACATCATAATTATGATGACCTCTGTGGGACCCACCCACTTATTCTAGAAGCGTACATTCTAACTGGTTCCCTCCTTTTCTGCTTGCAGCGTTTCATCATTCATCAATTCATTGTTATTTGGTCAATGTAGTCTACTCCTAATTTTCAATGCCTATCACTTCAGTTTCATTGCACACATGTTTCAACACACCAACAAAATCATTACATTTATATATAGTATACATATGAGTAAGGTTATGAGTAAGGTTTTCAAAACCGGACCGCATGTTGAACCGGACGAGGGAGAGATTCAGATGTTTAGAGGTTTAACCGGTTCGACCGGATATAATAAAATATGTATAAAATATATATTTATCTATAAATATATACAAATATGATGAATTATATGTTATAGAAAAATTAAAATGCATGAAAAATATTAATAAAAGTAGAAATATATAGTATTTGATAAATTTAGAGGTTTAATAGTCCTTAATTTTAATAATTAAAGTGTATTATATATTAAATTTTATTATAAAATAGTTATTAAATTTTAAAAAATTAAAATTTTTATTTTTATATAAGTTGACCGGTTCAACCGGTTTTTACCGGTTTTCCCGGTTTTGACTGATTTTTCCGGTTTTTGACCGATTTTCAGAATCCCGATTTTTCAGGCTCACTCGGACCGGACAGGGGTCCGGTTCCCGGTTCAACCGGTCGGACCGGCCGGTCCGGTCCGGTTTTCAGAACAATACACATATTAGATAGAAAAATATTTGTTATAAAATAAATATATGTAATTAGTATCTAATGTGTGTTATATATTATACTTAAAAATATCATGCATGACACATATTATGTATGATACATAGCACACGTTGGATACTAGTTGGATCTATTTTGGTTGTACATATATTATTATCGCATCGGATACTATATAGCACATGTTGAATAGTAATTAAATGTATTTATATTATACAACCAACATTATTGTTATATATATACATGCTCTAGAGTAATTAGTTTGATGTATTGATAGAAAAAATAAAATGATTTATAGTCCATTACTAATTGATATTTAAGTCAAACTATTTAGAGTGACTACGAAATATTATTGGTATTTTTAAAAAAATCACAAATTGATATTATTAATTATATCATTTTATATTAGTATAGCGGTTTTAAAAAATTAATGTATATGGACACAATTAAATTTATATGCATTAATTTTTTAATATAGCAAAAAAATCAAAACAACTATTAATACGGAATAAAGAAAATATCATTTTATATACTCAATTGTAATAAACTGGATTAACTTAAATTATTTTAATATTTAAACATATATTACAATTAAAGTGAGTATTTAGTGTTTTGATTTGACTAATTTAAAATATAGATAAACACAACTATATATATAATTATAGCCGTTGATCATCATAGGGAAAGCTCATCTCATAAAATAATTTCAGTCAAATCTTAAAATTTGAACATAAATATTATTATGCATAAATGATTTTGTTATATTTGTATGGTTAAAAGTTATTAGAATTATATGCATGCATTATAGAAGGATAGTTGTAAAGATTTAAAGTTTACTAGATGATTGCATCTTTTAACTCAGGAATGTGATTGAGTTGTTGAGATTAATCTTTTCTTAATCAAGTGCCATGGAAAAGATTAAAAATTTAGTCAATTGTCTCACCCATATGAGGTGCCTATAAGTCTATAAGATTAGTCACTGTGATCAACGATAAATATTTTATTTGTGAACCGAAAAAAAAGATGATCACATTGCAACAAGGGGACCAAATTAAAATATATTTTTATTACATTATTTTTACAAATAATATTTTTAGAGCTTTTAAGCAAAAAAAGAGGGCAAGAAATTAACCTGGTGATCTGATAGTGATAGATTGAATTGAAATTTGAAATATAAAAGAATAAGCCACTAATTATTAATTATACATTGAAAAGAACTTTCTAGATACAGCCAGGTTGAGAAAGGAAAAATTAAATCAACCTTAGTTACATTAAAAATAGGGTAAAAGAACATTGACAATTTAATTAGAATTTTGTTATAATTGGGAAAGCCTTCTTTTTTTCTCCTTAAAAAATGGATAGTTTTTCTTCATATTTAATGTATTCACAACTAAGTCAAAAAAGAAAAAAATATATTCAATGCTCTAATTTATGACTATATGTAACAGCTTATATAACACAATATATGCTCTTTTAGAAAGCACTCATCATGTGATATTATTTTATTACACTTTGGTTGTGCCTAATAAGCACGAGCACTTCAAGATAGTGTATGTGTGGATTATGAATTGACCCTTGTTGTTAAACATTATTGTGATTCTTTTTTATTATATCTTTTTTTTTTTATCTTTCTTAGTTAAATAAATAATGAATTTATAATTAAATTGATATTATCATTTTTTTATTGCTTCTTCCTTCCAACCTAAAATAACTATTTCTTTTCACTTAAATATGTACATTAATTAAGATAATGATTAAATTTTATGAAAAATTTAAATAAAAGTAAAAAGATAAAAATACCTCTTATTCTCTTCCATAAATATCCTCTCTTCTATATTAATAAGTTAAGGAGTATGATAGAAAAATAAAAAATAAATAAAATGTTTCTTGAAATTATAAAAAAATAAATCATATGACCCAAAATAAAAAATGAAAAGAAATAATTATTTTGAATCGGAGGGAATATATAACAATATTTCAAAGGATTTTTTTCTGATTATTTTTAAACTTTTGATTTTATTTGTATTCTTTATATTCTTTTTAGAGTTAAAAAGGGTTATTTATTTTTATTTAAACTATGTAATATTTATGTACTTTTTAACTTTTAATTTGAGCTGCATTTTAATATTTGATATTTATCTACTTTATTTAAACAATGTTAGATTTATTTGTTGTTGTATCATTTGATTACTTAGTGTAGCATTTTTTATTTTTTAAAATCTTTCCCCAATTATATTAGCCAAAATACCAATTTGGGAAAGATTTTAAAAAAATAAAAATGATACCCTAAACAACGAAATGCATCAAAGTAGTAAACATCAAATACTAAAATACAACTCAAATTAAAACTTAAAAGTACATAAATATTAAATAGTTGAAAAATAAATAACCATGCTTAACTCTAAAAAAAATATAACTCACATCAAAAGTTAAAAAATAATGAAAAAAAAAACAATCCTTTCAATGTTATATTATAAAAAATAAGTAACCGGAATCATATATAATACCAAAAAAATTGCAAAGTCGTTATTTATTAACTAAAAAAGAAACAAAAACATAATAAAAGGAATCATAATAATATTTTATACATAAACAATGCAAATTCAGATTATCTTGATGAAGTGCACGTGCTTATTAGGCAAAACTAAAGTGTAATACAATACCCCATGGGTGCTTTCTAGAAGAGCATATATATATATATATATATGTAATGGGTTCTATATATAAATAAGCAGTAATAAATTGGAGCAATGAATATATTTTTGTCCCTTTTTTGACTTAGTTGTGCATTCCATTAAATATAAATAAACAGTTATCCACCTCTGAAGGCGAAGAGAAGAAGAAGGCTCCCTCAGAAAACAACAAGAGTAATTAAATTTTCAACGTTATTTTACCCTATTTTTCATGCAAGTGGTGGGTTGATTCAATTTATCATTCATAATGATTTCTTCTTTTTCTTTTGTATTGAACACTAATTGCATAGTAATTCAAATTTCAAACTATCAGTATTAGACCAGGTTTCTCTCCCTATTTCTTGCTCATGAAAATTAAAGCTCTATGAAAATATTATTTGTTTGTTAAAATAAATAATGTATAAGTTACCCATAAAATGTAAAATAACTGTATTCGATATAGATATTAAAAAGACTAAGTTCTAAAATGCATCTTATGAATCGTTTTAAGAAGCCTATGACTCTTGAAAAATTAAAATTAAAGCAAAAGTACTTCAACTTTTCTATTAATAATCACATTAAACATAAAACCCAAATACAAATTACTCCTTCTATTTTTTTTTATTTGTTAAGTTTTAAATGCGCATAAAAATTTAAATAATGAACGGTAGAATATTAAAATTAACAAAATGTAAATTTATTTTATTACACTACCTTTTTTATTATTATTATTTTTATTAAGAATAAGGTGTATATTTATTATATTACTTGGTATAAAATAAAGTATTAAGTAAGAGTAAAATAGGAAGAAGCTAATAAAATATATCTCAAAGTCTTAAATCGATAAATATTAAAAAAATGTGTATTTTAAAACAATAATACATATTGTATAATAGAAATACATCTAACTAATATTTAACGTGTGCTATATATTATACATAATGTGTACGTGTTATATGTATAGCATATATATTATGTATATAACACACGTTACATATAATATATAATATACATTGGATACTAGTTGACTATATTTCTGTTGTAGAATAAATATTATTGATCTTTGAATTGGACCGGCCAATAAAATAAAATAAAAATAGAGGGAATAATTTTTTAAATAAATTAAAAAATAGTACTACTCATTGAAGAGCACAGAATCAAAAGATGATCCCAATATAAATTTCTATTGTAATCTTTTCTACTACTTTTCTTTACACCAAAGCTAATTATTGAGACCAACTCTAAAAATGAAAATTATCTATCCTCAAATTGTATCATATATATGTTCATTATATTTTTCTGTTCTATCAATTCTGTATTGTAATGTTGAAAATAATAATAATAATAATCAAAAGAGAAATATAAATGTAAAACAATTGACAAAAATGTTTTATATTTATTTTTCTCAAAAGTGAGACTCTTGATGAAAATTGACTATATATCTAGCTAGCTAGGTTTGGCATAGATTATGGAGTAATTAAGAAATCAATTGGGGAAAATATATATGTGCAGGAAATTAAAAGGGTGAACGAGGTTGCTACTAATAATTAAGCTAGAAGCAAAATCCTATAATGATGTAATGTAATGTTAATCTATACAGATATTTAGGGTCAATCTAGCATTTTTCCCACCGAAATGTACTTTACTATACAGATATGTAGGTTCAGTTCCGTAATGATGTAATGTTAATCACTTAACCTTTTCTTTTTCTTCTTTTCTTTTTTTTCTTTTCATCATGTGAATTAATTAATTCCTCATATATATATATATATATATATGATTTTTCATATGGTGAGACACAAAATACACGTGCCATCCATGCATTGGTTTTTTTTCTCCTTTAAAATATACACTAGTTTTCATTTGAATTTCAGAAATGTATTGTTAATCACTTGTTTAATCATATCTAACATATCTAATTATAATAGTATATAAAAAAGTTGAAGTTATCCTATATTCCTATACAATATCATCTAAACTTTAAATCTTTATAACAACTATCCTTCTATACACGGGTATATTTTAAAAAATGAAATGCATATAATTATTCTAATAACTTTTAATAATATAAATATTGATAAAATAAATCATATATGTATAAGGGCAAATATCAGTAAGGACTCTCAAAGTTTATAGGTATTACACCCCACCCCATTTTACAAATAAAATTACAGTTCACCCAATTTATGTTTCAAGTTGCAGTCTACCCATTTGAAAAAATAACGTGTCTGTTAGTGTTGCCTAGCTCCTTAATCATAGTTACCACACTCTTACCTATCTTGGTTAAGCTCAATGTAATTTCATAGGAAAAGAATAACAATTACTAAGTTTTAGTCACCCAAAATAAAAAACACACTAACATCAAGCTTTCATTCCTCTATAACTGATCATATTATTTTATATTTGCAAAGTAAAAAATATGGAGCTGCTAGAGGCATAATGATTCAAGAACCTATAGAAAATAATTTAAGTGGATTAACTCCACAAAATCAAGTTTCAATTATAGGGCCTAACACTAAACTAATTGAAAAAGGAAAAAGAAAAATAGCCAACAACTCTTTATCTAAGGGCTTCATTGTTTTTGATATTGATCATGTGGGAGTTTGTTCTACTAATGAACTTAAGGAAGCATAGGTTACGTTGTTCCATTTCATCTACTTTTTTTTTTAAAAGAATTAGTCACTTTGTTTCTAGATTTATGATATTTTTGTATAGGATAAATCAAGTTTAGTTATTCATACATGAAAAGCTCAGTTAGATATTATATTGTGAATTCCCAACACCTTAAGATTTCTTTTTATTATTAAAATTACCTTGTAAAAGTGGGAATGTAAATTGTTGATAAAGCTGATATAAAGTGACATGTAAATGATGATAATTAAACTAGTGTTGTGAATGAAATGATATTTTTTTTACTTGTTTTAAATAGATTTTATTGATTTTTTAGCATTTAAAATTAAAAATTATTGTATTATTTTCACTCTGAAATTTTTCAATAAGCTAGACTTTATATTTATTATATAAACTCTTTACAATTTTTTAATTTTAATATTAATTAAGCAAACTAGAGTTAAAAATAGGAATATTCTGTTTGAATCTTTAACTTTTAACAGATTTATTAGTTAGTTGCTTTCAGTATTTGGTGGGGATTGTAATTTTGTGTGTAAAATGGGATGGGGTGTAATCTTTGCAAACCTTGTGGGTGATTAGTGATATTTACCCTATGTATAATGATATTTATTTTCAAATTTTAAGATTTTTTACTACAATTATTTTGTGAGATGAGATTTGACTATTTTAAAATATGAAAATCCTTATCAACGGTTATAATTATATATATAATAGTGTTCAATATCTATATTTTAAATTAGTCAAATCAAGAGATTAAATACTCACTCTAATTGTAATATACTTTTAATTACTTAAGATAATTAAAATTAATCCAATTTACCATATAAAATAATACTTTTTTCCATTTCAGACTAAAAGTTGTTTTGAATTTTTTGATATATTAAAAAATTAATAAATTTAGATTCAACTGTGTCTATATACATTGATTCTTAGATGTATTAAAAAAGTTAAAACGATTATTAATATAAAATGGGATAGTCAAATGATGGTTTTGAAAAAATTACTAATAATACTTCATAGTCAATCTCAATAATTTGGTTTCTTCAATATCAGTTATTAGTATTTGACTATAAATAAATCATAATTTTTTTTTCTATCAATACATCAATAACTAATTAATCTAGAGCATATATAAATATAATCATCATTTTGTTGGTGTGTTTAAACATGTGTGTGCAATGAAACTGAAGTGGGAGAGGCATTGAAAATCATGAGTACATACATTGACCAAATAATTTCATGAAATGCTTCAACCAGAAAAGAAGAGAAACACATGGTTACTCCAACAACAACAAAGACGAAAAATGATTAATCGCACTTAGAATGAGATTTATTTACACTGCATTAAAATATAAATGATATAGAGCAAATAAATCTCTTGTTCTTAGTACATCTAATAATTTTTCAAACAAAAGATTCTGTTCACATGTCAAGCCGGTAACCAGTCAGAGTGTGTTTGGATTAATGTTTGCAAACGGATGTTGATACAAATGAGCTTTTGCAAAATTAATTTTGATCAAAATTGGATTGGGGCCAATGTGATTTGTATTTGGATACCTTTTGTCAAAAGAAATTTTGGAAAAATTAATGTTGTTTGGATAATGTTACTCAAAATCACGTTAGAGTGTAAAATTACTAAAACAGTATAATTTATATCATTCTTTATATTACTTTTATAATTTACTTTTTATAATAAAATAAAATATATTTAAAAATCTAAATATTATTTTATGGTTTGAAAAATAAAATATTTAAATTATGCAATTTTTAAAAGATTTAAATTAACATTAAGATTTATTTTAAGCAAATTTATATTATTTTATCAATTTATTTAAAATAATATTAATATTATTTAAAAATCAAAGCATGCGCGAAGTGTTCAAATTTTACTATATTTTTAATTTCAAATATAGGGGTAATTCTGACTTTGTCTCGTTTTATTTAATATGATCGATAGTTGGATGAATGTCAAAGCAATAAAAACTTGCTTTTGCCTAATGTGGATTGGAATGAAAACTCAATGAAAAAAATTTTGGATGAAAAACATCCAAACACTTATTTTACGTCATTCAATAAATCAAAAACGCGTTTGATGGATAAAACGGTTAATCAACACAGAGAACCTATGTATCTGGAAGAAGTGGGTCCCACAGAGGTCGTCATACCCGCCAACGTCATGCTGCTGTTGATGTTTGCACTCTCTGCCACCGCCAGCTGCCGGTCGCCGTGGAGTTGCAAAACCTTCCCATCTCACTCTTGTTGTCTCAATTTTCCAAAGGTTCATCATTTTCTTTTGCAACTAAAATAAAAAGTGAGAGATAATATAATAAAAGTATGGGATGTTATTTGAATATTGCATTGATCATTGCTACAATTTTTTAGTAAATAGTTTGAAAATTGTAATTGAAAATTTAACTACCAAATATACGAGCGAGTTATAACTTGCATTATATTGCATAATATAATATAAAAAAATCACTAAATATATATGAGTATGATTTTGAGTTGAAAAGGCTTGTTAAGCATATCTATTGCTGTAAAAAGTTAACATTGAGACTAACGTTTACATACTACTGACATATACAATTTTATACTATAATTTAATAAGAATTATTTAGTAAATTAAGTCAATAAGTGTAATATTAATATTTATATAATGTTCTATAATTAAAATATGTTTGAAAATTCTCTCTCATATCAAATATCATTAAGAATTTAACTTAGAGGTATAGTAAATATTATCATTCAATCTGATTTGGTTTATTATGCCCATAAATTGAAAAACCATGTTTATATGAGAATTTAAGTAGAAGGTTGTATAAAAAATATTTATGATGTCAATACATTAAGCTCAAATACTAATGTAAATAAGGAAAGAATTTAATCCCCAAACTATCCTCTCCATCTTCTATACCATGTGGCTTCATCTTTTATTACAACTAGCATGGGTAATTAAGAGGGTTCCTTCTTTTTTGATCTTTTGAGGTAGAAAAAAAGGAGATATTAATTACAAGAGAGAAATGAAAATGACGAGGAAAATGTGCCTATCTTTTGTGTTGTTGTGTTTATGATACATAACTGAAAGATTTGAGTCCATCTTAAAATAAACTGACGCAATGATTGTTGTACATTAAAAATGCATAGTATTCAATGTGTGATATATATCATATGTAATATGTTATACTTATAATACCATTACATATGAAATATAACACACGTTGAATATTCAATTAATGTATTTTTGATGTACAACAGAAATAACAAAGGGAGGAAAAAAAGGGAGAAGAAGAGAAAACACCACCGCCACTTCATCCTATTAATAACCCTTTGTCATTGCCGCAAACACCATCATCATCCACACCCACCACCATGGCATCTTCTGATGAGTCTACAGACATCTCCGACCAAAACCACAACTTAGTAAACTCCCCCAATTCCCAGCCAGACACCACCGTGCCCACCATTTCCGACAGAATACCTCATGATGATCGTCATACAAACTCCTTTGAATTTGATGATTTACTGTCGGAGTGGTTGTCTGGGGACAGTAACAACGAAAATGATGTTGTTGCCACCGATGAGACTCCGGTAGTGAGCCACCCTCTTCCACCACCAGTACTGTCGAGTTCAATTCTTCCAGAACCTTCAGAAGCAGCGCCTCCCAAAGTGGTTGTATCCCAAGCGGAGAAAGCAGGGGAGAGACATGAAGCTACGTGTTTAGATGGTCTGAGTGTAGTTGGAGGTGAAGGCGGAGACGGAGGCGAAAACAAGGCTGAAATTGGCGGAGATGACCGCCGAGAAAAAGACAAAAGTATATTAAAGTAAGCAATAATTAATAATATACTTAATGAATTTTTGTATTTATTTTCTATTTTTTAAATTAATTTTATCTTTGTATTTTTCTCACTGTTATTTATGGCGAAAAACAAAAAGTAAAAAAGAAAGGGTGGAAATGCATGATGCGCTTCTTGCATTTCTACTTCATTTTAGAGTTCACTGAAACCCTGCTCTTATTGCTGTGTTTGTGTCGTCATTTCTCACTTTTTTGTTTCCAAACTTTACAACCGGTTTGGATTGCGTGGGTACTAAAAGGGTAAACCGAAGAAAGACGAAAGAGGAAAGATTTTCTTTTATTACAGAGAGCGATGTGGAAAACCTTGACGATGGCTATAAATGGCGCAAGTATGGCCAAAAAATGGTGAAGAATAGCCCTTACCCTAGGTATGTATATCACTATCCATTCTCATTATGTTTCATCATTATCATTTCTTCTTTCTATTTCTCTAAATATTTTATGTTTTAAGGATTTTGTTAAAACAAGCAATCATATCTCTAGTTTTAATTAGTAAAATAACTTACTTAAACATGTAATCATGAATTGATTCACTGATTGTGTAAAAATTTTTATACGGTTAGTGCATCATAATTAAGCTCTTTAATAAAATATAAAAATCAAATAAATAAACAATTTCAGTTAGAGTAGAGTTTAAAAATTTTGAAAATAATTTTTTTAATTTAAATTGTGAAGAATTGAAATGATTTATATGCTAAATATTATGTTTGACATGAATTACAAAAAAAAAAAAAAAATTCGAATTGAGGAATCCGGTTATTATGTTTGCAAGTCATTAAAGTTAACATTAATTTAATTATATTTTGTTATTTTAAATTTGTATCCTTATTATATTATCCCGCTAGGTTTTTTTGTGTTTTGCCTCCCAATTATAGTCCGCCTTCTTTTTGATATAATCCTTTCAATAATACTTTTAGACTTTCAAGTCAATCCATTTTCAACAAATCCCCATCACTCTCTTCTCCACGTGGGTGTCTGTGTAGTGAGTGAGCTCTGTTTTCTTTGACATAAATAGAAAATGCATTGAAAAAAGAATGAAAATGGCAGGAGCTATTATCGGTGCACACAGACGGGATGTGGAGTGAAGAAGCATGTTGAGAGATACGCTGGCAACGCCGCACAAGTGGTGACCACCTACGAGGGTCAGCACAACCACCCCTCCCCCCTTCCCTCTTCTCCTACGCATGCTCGCCGCAGAAACACTACCTTCTTCCTCAGCGCCATCAGTGATGATGTGGATGCAACTGCCACTGATGATGCTGCTCTTGTTCCTCCCAATTTCAATGCCACCGGAACTAGTCCTCATCCTCATGCTGATGCTGCTTACACTCATTTTGACGGATGTGTTGACGCTTCCAATTATGGTGCTGGTGCTACCTCTGTTGGTTTTGAATTAGATGGTGGTGGCAGCATCAATGGTTTTGGTTTTGGTGGGTTATACGGCGGTGACGGCAACGGCAATGAGTTTGGTTTTGGGTCAGAGGCAGCGATGCAGGGTAATATGGAAGTGCAGGAGGAGGAGCAGAACAACATTATTGATTTGGAAGGAGCAGGAAACAGATTCTTCTACAACAACTTCAGCCCCTTGCTTCCAATAAGTGCTGCCAGTTTTGTTAATCTTAACAACAACAGCACTCAGATCATGATGAACCAGGTGTCTCATCAGAGTACCACTCAGGCAGTGCTTCCTCCATTTCCTGATCATGTCAATGATAATGGTGTTGGTGCTGCCAATTTCCATTTGGGTCGGTTTTGTTCTACTATGGCTATCCCATCTACTAATCCTAATGAGGATTTCATGATCATGGACACTGGTCTCCTTCAGGACATGTTTATCAAGCCAGTGCACAAGAACAATAACAATTGATCCCTTATCTTTATCTATGTCTATATATGTCTATATCTATATAGTTATATATCTTCTATTCATAATTTGATATTCCAATAATCAGTA
The DNA here is from genome assembly GCA_013621005.1 of Aeschynomene evenia. Taxonomy (NCBI): domain Eukaryota; kingdom Viridiplantae; phylum Streptophyta; class Magnoliopsida; order Fabales; family Fabaceae; genus Aeschynomene; species Aeschynomene evenia. Next base: position 6,594,642 of record CM024266.1, read on the forward strand.
TCAAATTATGAATAGAGCAGAGTAGTAAGGCTTTTCTTAATTACCAGATAATTGCTGAATTTCATGTTTGATGTTAGCTTTATTATTATGTTATGTTTGCTTAATTATGGGAATATGTAATATAATGCTCTCTCTTTTTCTGTTTTGAAGTTTATTACTGTAGAGAAACCTCACCTTATCTTAGTACTGTGTTCATATTATGAACCAAAACCTTTTGTACTTTGACTTTTATCTTCCCCTACTTTTATTTTTTATTTTTGACCAAAAAGATATTCCCCTTTTTTAACTTTTGGAGGTGGGCCTAGATTTTGATTTTGATTTTGTCAATTTAGTTTTTTTTTGCCTCTTTACTTTCCTTTCTGGGTTACATGTACTCTTCTTTATAACTGTAGAGATTTTCTCAATGATGCAACATTTTTCCTCTTTTCATCTTTTTATCATATCATCCATTATTCCCATTTTTCTTTTTTCAGATTCTTGTGCTTTCATGATAGGATTTATTACTCACGTGGAAAAGGCAGTATTTTCAGGGTTAGATCCCTTAAGTGAATTGAATGTACTAGTTGTGATGACATATATATATACTCTTAATTCGATGCCATGCCATAGAATCATTATTTCAAAAACTTATGAGTTATTAATATCTATATATATATTCCATTGACGTCAATGATCAAATTCATTTTTGTGATATACAATACAGACTCCATTTGTATACAGCCAAAACTATATATGCAAGTGCAAGTGCATTCATTGCTCTAATTTATGACTATGTAACAAAATATATAATCCATTAGGATCACAAAATCTTCTATATACACATATGGTTGGAAATTAAATTCTTAACTAGATAATTCAAAAAAGAGAAGCCTATTTTGGAGAAAATATTACCTATGATATTGTAGTATTACACTGTACTTGTTGCCACGTGCACTTCAAGAAACCGTGTGAATTCTGAATTGGCACTTCATGAAAAACATATTTTTATTATAGGAAAAATGTAAATTAAACAAGTTTGTAAAAAATTAATTGTTATATAATGTATCATTTATACTTCTCAACCCTACTAGCATGAATAAATAAACCATATCACTTTACTTTAATGAATGACTATCAAGGTGTTACTTAAATCTGTTGATTAGATATCAATGACAAATTAAAATTTAATTTCTTTACGTCATTCACTAACAATTACTAATACTTTCGAACTACTATATATATGTGCCCTTCACTCATCATCACAGTCATCTAATTATGACTAAGGCAACCCTCCAAGGCACCACCAGGAAAAAAAAACCCTGATCAAAAACAAAAAATTTCAAAATATTAATAATAATTAAATTAGAACTAAAAGGAAATAAGTAATTAAAGGTAAATAAAAAGGTGATTTTAGTGATCTAGTCTAGCAGTATATATGAGGAGACCTCTTTTCGGTTGCCGTTTTATTTTGGGTCCATCGGTGCTCTTACGGGGGCCCAATTAAGTTTATGCCCAATATCCAGTTCTATGTGACATTTCTTTTGGTTATGTTCAGGTTTGGGCCTTTTGGTTTGGGCTAAGGCCCTCTTCAGAATTAAAAGAAAATATGTTCTTGATCCCTCTAAAAAAATTAAACATATGAAGATTTTGGAGACGACAAAATTGGCTTAATCTGTTGAGTTAACCTGACAATTTTATCTATTTTTTTTTAAATTAGACTGCAATTTTTAGCTATTTTATAATAGTAAAACGGGTTAGACACGTCGGGTTAGTGAATTAGATCCATCTTTAAAGCAAGCCGGATGAAACGAGGGACTGGAGTTTTTTTTAAAAAAATGCCTCTTTGGATTTTTCCCTCTGTTTTCAATTTTTTTATTTTATTGTTATTATATATTATTATGTTTTTTCTTTTTCAACCTATATATCTTCTGATTTGTTCTATTATGTTGCATTAATTAGTGAACCACCCAAACACAATTGTAAATAGTTGGCTGCTTATGATAGTGATATATATATTAATGTTTATCGTGCAACAGAAATACGTTCAACTAGTAGTTAACGCGTGTTATATATAATATGTAATATGTATTATACGTACATATGCTATATATATATATATATATATGACAATATATATGACACATATTATATATTATATATAATCCATGTTAAATACTAGTTGTATGTATTTTTATTATATGAAAAATATTATTGTGATATATATGGACCCACCGAACAGAAGATTTCAATTTCTTCCAAATATACAGGAGAGTGTCCCAACAGTAATGGTTATGTACACCTAATCCAATTGAAAATGATGCCTGAAAACGCCTTCAACACAACTAGCTACTTTATTTTCTATGATATTATTACATCCTCACTAATTCCTCTCTCTCAATTTTATTATAATTTTTCTTCATCCTCCACCTAATTTTGTGATTTAATTTTTATATATTGATAGTATCATTTTTTTACATAATTATCCAATCTTATATTGGACTATGATAATTGACTCTTAATTATCACACCACAATTTAAAAAATCATGTAAATAGAAGAACTTGATTGGGTAACTACTATTTAAAATATTTTAATATTTGTTAGTGTAATAAACTTAATTAAATAATAATTATTTAAATGAAAGGTTTTTATTAGTAGATCCACAAACTCGTCATATTATATGATTATTCCATCATTAGGAGCAAGTTGGCATCGTGATATATTGTTGAAAAAACAAATCATAAAGCTTTTAACTAAAGTATAAACTTGTCCATGCCTTTCCTAACAGAAAGGAATAATCTTATTCTTGGGTGTTGGATTTGGTTTACATATATAAATATTAGTTTAGTGCATATTATTTATAACCTTTAATTTAATTTTTCTCTTGGACCAGTTTGTTGATTCAATGTACGAGCTTTGAGTTAAAGCCTGAATAATCAACAAAACTTGGGATGAAAGGTTTGTTCATCACAATATTGCTTATTAATGGAATAATTGGTAAGTGGCAAGTACCATATAACCTAATAATTTGACACTTTATTTAGCGCAGCTTTATTGTTAAAGTTACTAATAATATTATATTCTATCACACATTCATGTTTCTTCATTTGAATTTGAATGTCACTTTTAGACTTGAAACATAATCAATACACTACACGTCTAACTCCCAATACGCTTAAATTATTACATTGATACCCATTATAATTTTATGTTCTATCATTCATTCATGAACCTAAAAGCAATAAATGGCCCTTGTGCCTGTCATATTCGAAAAACAAATGTATTTTATACTCTCTCCATTTATATTAACAGTCTATTTTCAAAAGAGTAGCTTTGTTAAGAATATAAAATCGTACCAACTAAAACAACTAAATATAAGAGTCTGGGCCTAAATCATTCAGTCTATTAAAAAATATATATGATTAAGAATATTATTTGGGCCAAAAGTAATAAAATAGATATTTTTTTTACTGTTTTGACTAGAAAAATATTGTTACCCAATAATTTATGCTTTTAAAATTTTAATTTTTTATATATATATATATATTATTTACATAAAAATTTTAGACAATAATTATTAATTTTTATTATTATACCCTTTATTTGTAAAATATAGAAAATGAACATGATAAAATACTTAACAAATGCTGACGTTTTAATGAACCGTTAAAAGAAAAACACAGGTGAGTATCATATTCATTCTTGTGAATTAATTATTAAGTCTACTCTTGCTACCTATATATATATATATATAGTAGGATAAGATTAGATGGATAATAGGGGCCAATCAATAATGTAGTTCTCAAAATCACAAACATGCTAATCGCTTAGAAAAGGATGTGTATGGTTCTCAAATTGAATGGCGTTATATAATAAAGTTTATTATTAATCTGAAAATTGAGTTTTCTATTATAATAGTATGGGTAATTCTAGGTGAACATTATATTCTCGGCCAATATAACCCAACAATATGAAATGTATATTATACGTGTAATTATATCTATATTATATACATTAATAATTGTCATATATATTATGTGATACAATTTTATTGATATAATAAATTAGTAGAATTACATATATCATTTGTACCATCAACATAATTCTAATATCATTTGTAGCAATTTTGTATCTTAAACCTAATTTTCAATTCAATAATTGATGATCATAATATATTATAACAATAAATAGTATTTATATATCTCTTAAACATATATATATATATATATATATATATATATTAAGATAATGATATAACTATGACTCTGTCATTATTAGTTGAAACTATTTCTTCTAGAAAGAGCTGTAGAAGTCTAACCAAGTTTATTTTTCTGTACGTCTTATCATCACGTGTTTTAATTTTAACTTCAATACTCATAGTATTGTTATTATTATTATTATTATTATTTTAATACAAAATTAAATAATTTAATGATGCAATCAGATACAGTTGATTCTTAATTGGAGCTCTTGATCAATCTTATCCTTAATCTCAATCAGTCACATACAGTATTCTCAATCACTAATAAGCTTGTATATTAATTTGACTATACTAATAAAATTATTTAAGAATACAACATAGAACAATTGGTTACTTGAAGTTAAAACGTTTGGTTGGATTATTACAAACTTTTCGTGGTTACTTAGCTTGCAACTTGTAACTAATATATATATATATATATATATATATATATATATATATATATATATATATGTCTGTTGTACATCCATCGAATATCCAACGTGTGCTAGATATCATACGTAATGTGTGTTATAAGTATAATACATTACATATAATACATATTACGTATGATATATAACACACGTTGAATACTCGTTGAGTGTATTTTTGATGTACAACAAACATTACTATATATATATATATATATATATAAACTAATAATAGCCAAAAAAGCTATAGTATTTTCTCCAAAGCTTTGAATTATATATGTCGGCAAGGAAAAAGACGGACCAAATATGCACAACATAAAGTTAAGTATCAAGAAATATTATTTTAATATTAAAAATTGATGAATTAGTTGCTCTATGAGTAGTGATGAATATGATTAGAGTATTTTGGTTCATAAATATCATTAGAATATTGTCATGCGTATAAATTTATATATTGTTCATTAGAATATGATTAGAATATTGTTCATTATAAAAGATCAACTTTTAAAGTTTTGGATGTAATGGTATAAGAAAAATGGGTAAAATTACTATCACATTCAATTATTTAAAAAATAGATTTTAATAGAACATAAAAGTTTTAAATGTTAAAATAGTTTTATATCGAATATTCTCATCTACACTACTATTTTTTTTTCTTCTTTTCTTTTCAACTTTTGTCACTTTATTAATTTTTTTTTATGTAGATTAATGGACAAGGCGGGACCCCTCCATGTGGTTTAGAGAAAGCTTTTAAATAAATTAAACTATAAATGCTGATTTTTTCAAATGCTTGTCCTTTTCTTTACCTTGGCTTTTGTTGTCACTCACATGGCGCAGACCATATATATGAGAAACAGTTTATATTATACAAATAAAAGAGGGAGATGAATAAGTATTTAGTATTAATATAGTTAAAAAAAAAAACTAACTAGATAACAAGTTGTGCATAACATAAAATATAAATTACCAATATATATCACATATTGTAAAAAAAGATAATGTTACAAAATGTGATATATATTGTACACAACAGAAAGTGATATATGTTATGCAACATATGTGATATACATTATGCATTTTATATTATATATATTATATTATGCACGATATATTAATTGTTTTGATTAATATTTTATTATAAACCAAATATTTATCCGGAGACAAGAGAACTAATTGGTTTGCTTACATAACAAAGAGAAGTGGGTAACCGAAAAAGATCATCTTTTCAATATGATCACATGTAGTCTATCATCATTAATTATTTTAGTTTATATACTAACGATTTAAAAGACACTTATCATCATGTTCGTCAAGTCGTATTTCTATTTTCATAATGAAAATATGTGCAGTGTATACTCTTCTTTTTTATAATGTATAAAAAAAAATAGTATAATCTCACATTTTAAAGTTGTATGAATTTTTCACACATAGTAGAAATTGAATGCTATATACTTTAAAATGGGATAATTCACGATTTTTTTTGTTGTATTATAAAATAAAGATTATAGGCTTTATAATAGTGAATTACATAAAATTTTTACATATAGTAGAAATTGTACTTTAAAATATGAGATTTCACAATTTTTTAGTTTTATTATAAAATAAAGACTATATGCTTTAAATTATTGAATCACTTGAATTTTTCACATGTAGTAGAAATTGAAGCCTATATACTTTAAAATGTGAGATTTCACTATTTTTTTAATACATTACAATAAAAAGACTATAGCCTCTAAAATATTGAATCACACGAATTTTTCACATATAGTAGAAATTGAAGGCTATATACATTAAAATGTGAGATTTCACTACTATTTTTTTGGATACACGGTAAAATAAAGACTATAACCTTTAAAAGATCAAATCACATGAAATTTTCACATATTGTTGAAATTGAAGACTATATACTTTAAAATGTGAATTTTTTTTTTATGTTTCACTATATAATAAAAACTATATGTTTTAAAATATTAAGTCACATGAATTTTTCACACATAGTAGAAATTGAAGACTATATACTTTAAAATGTGAGTTTTCACAATTTTTTTGGTTGTATTATAAAAAGGCTATAGGCTTAGAAATATTGAATCACATGAAATTTTTCACATATAGTAGAAATTGAAAGCTATATACTTTAAAATGTGAGATTTCATAATTTCTTTTGTTGTATTATAAAATAAAATCTATAGCTTATAAAATATTGAATTACATGAACTTTTTACATATAGTAGAAATTGAAGGCTATATTAAAAATTGAGAATTCATTTTTTTTTTATTATAAAATAAAGACTATAACCTATAAAATATTGAATCATATAAATTTTTTACATATAGTAGAAATTGAAGGCTATATACTTTAAAATGTGAGATTTCACATTTTTTGGTTGTACTATATATAAAACAAATACTATAGTCTATAAAATATTGAATCACATTAATTTTACACATGTAGTAGAAATTGAAGGCTATATACTTTAAAATATGATATTTCACAATTTTTTTTATTTATTATAAAATAAAGCATATAGCCTATAAAATATTGAACCACGTGAATTTTTTATATATAATAGAAATTGAATATTATATACTTTAAAATTTGAGATTTCATAATTATTTTGGTTGTATGATAAAATAAAGACTATAACCTATAAAATATTGAATCACATGAATTTTTTCACATATAGTAGAAATCGAAATATAAGATTTCACAATTTTTTTTGTTTTATGATAATATAAAGTCTATAATCTATAAAATATTTAATAACATGAATTTTTCACATATAGTAGAAATTGAAGTTTATATATTTTAAAATGTGAGATTTCATAATTTTTTTTTTGGTTGTATGATAAAATAATTAAAGATTATAACTTTTAAAATATTGAATAACTTAAATTTTTAACATATAGTAAAAATTGAAAACTATATATTTTAAAAGTATAATTTTGTGTGATCTGTGAATTGCACGGGTTATACAACTAGTTATTAATATATTCAAGAATTTGTCATTATTAATACTAATAAAAAAACATAATAAAGAGACAGGTAGCCAAATATCTAGGGATCCATTATTGAAATCGAATAATCGATGATTGCCTCATTTAAACGTTAAGTAGTGGTAGTATTATTCTTCTACAATCATTCGAAAAGGATAAATCGATCGAAATAAATAATTAATTTGAGCTATACAATATATAATATTTGTCGTACAATAGATATACGTCTAATTAGTATTTAACGTATGTTATACATAATACAAAATGTGTGATATATAGCACACATATGTATAATACAAATTGCATATTATATATAACACACATTGGATACTAGTTTGATGTATTTCTATTATACGACAAACATTATTGATTAGAGATAGGAAAGAGATTTATATCATTTATAAACAAGTCACACTCTAGTCATTAAAAAAAAAATCAATTTAGCTCTCAATTTTTTTAATAATAGTGTGAGTAAAGAAACCTTAGCTTCAGTTAAGCAACAATGAGGTTTAATTCATGCTCATCACTTATCGATCTTAGAATATATCTTACAATCACGGCTATAGAAGTTTTTCTTTTTTTATTTTATTTTTGTAAGTCTTATATATTAGGGTTTGAGGATGGATTTTGGTAAATTAGTCTTATTAATTATTACATCATATGGCTTACCTAACTTCACATAAGATTAGTTGAGCATCACATGGCAATGAATCTCCTAGCCACCACACCATTCAACCACAAAATAAAATATATATGACAAATAACAAATTAGACACCACCAATTTCATCACATAACTACTCATCATTTGGATTCATATGATGATGTAAAAAATTCTATATAACTTGAGAATTAAATCGATATCACCAATCTTTTGAAAACCATAGTAATAAAAATGTACTCAAATATTGATCAAACTATCTCTAGAATAATTTAAAATTTTAAAATATACACTTTTTTTAATGTATTTATCATTCTTCAGTATAATAAATATAAAGAACTTGATACAAGTTTTTTTCCTAAACATAATGCTAATATAGGCATGAGTTTTCATTTTTTTTCATAAACTTAAAGAGTTAAAGCCATGTTTGCTTAATAATTAGGTTTCTTTCCTCTTAAAAACTAAGTTTTTTTTTGGTGGCTTCAAACAAATTGGAATAATTAATCATGTAACCTTTAAGCACAATTGAAACATGCCAAAATCACTTTAATTTGTCGCTTTTCCCTTTTGAACTTTGATCAAATATAATCTTAAAAAGGAGTACCCACAAAATTCGTGGGATGGAAAGGAATGGGGGAAATTGATTTCTCTCATTGGTCCATTTCTTAGGTGAACTAGTTATGAGAATATATCTTTGTCAGAAGAAACTAACATTTTAGGGAGAAGCGCATGATGAAACCAAGTAAAGGACAACTCAAAGGGAATAATTTTGTTCATTTATTTTCAACCTTTTCCTAATTCATGATGAATATGTTTATTTTGCCTGTGATTGTAACATTTGTGTTAGAAATTGGTTATACGAGTTTCGTTTTATAGGCCAACACCGAATTGACTAATGATCATGGTCATTTGTGTTGAAACTTATCATATTTTATATCAAAATATTTTGTGAACAATAAATAATGAATTAACCAACTAGTACTCTAGTCAACATATAATGCACAAATATTAGTATATATAATATACACATATTATTGTATATAATATACATTATAGTAAATGTAAAACGTACATTAATACAGAATGTATTTAATTTATATTAATAAAATTATATCACATAATATATGTAGTGCAGAAATATAAATATATATGCTTATATATTGTAAAGCTTATATTACATGTAAATTGAGAGAGAGGGGGATGTGGACAGATACCACCAAGATTGTCTATTTTAGTTTTGAAAAAATCTTAGTGCATGATAAAAAATTAGTCAAAACAGTCAATATATTGTGCATAATATATAATATATAATATGTACAATGAATATTACATATTATATACATTATATATGACATGTTATATATAACATATTATATATACACATAATGTAATATATATTGAATATATTATATAATATTTATTGTGCATAACATATTAACTTTTATTTGATGTCTTTTAATCGTAAATATAGTAATGCTCTTTAGTTTTTACCGTCTCTATCAAAATCCCACTTGATCCTTTTTTAATTTATTGGGTCTATTTGAGTGTTTGGCAGAAACTGAATTGGGTGACCCTTTTGATATAAAAGAGCACGATTCAATGGCCACATGCGAGGTATTGACTTCTGGTCACAGGTGAGCTGAAAAAATTGAAATGAATTCAGGTAAATAATATTGTGAAATGCTATTTGTACAATAATTATATCTATTGTTAAATTACATTAATTTATAAATTTATATTATAATTTAATAGTGAATATAATTATTGTATAAATATTATACAATTTTTATTGTACACATAACATTAATAATTTGAAAAGTTCTTAAATACTCTAAGAATGGGCAAGTTATATTTTACTCTCAATCACTTTTTAATTATTTATTTATGTTTTATCTTCTCTCCTTTACTTTTTAATATGGTTAGAATTTATCCCAAATAAAAAACTATTTACACTAAAAATACCTAAGAATTGATCATATATAATATTTGCACATAATGATATGGTGGGTGTAAATTGGTATGATTGACTAACTGAGGTAAAGTGATAAGTTTCACCAATTTTATAGTTTATACATAGTATGAGTGAGTATTAACATTAATTATTTTTTTTTGTTGCCAACAGTTTTCGGAGTTTCGCCCCGACTAATCCGTCGTTCCGGGTCGTGTGTTTGGGAATGGCATGTGAGACTCCCAGCAATGATTTTTTCCATCCACAAGACTCGAACTCGAGATCTTACCTAAGGGACAACAAGTCGCTTACCACTTGTGCCAATTCTTGTTGGTTTAACATTAATTATTATTGTTGTTAGAATAAATGTTAGTGGATCTCAACAAGGTGGGGTCGACAAACCACATGGGTCCATCATATTTTGTCTAATGGACATGGTTTCGGTACTTTCGGCAAAACTTTATCCAAATAGACTCATTTATTTCATTTCACTTTTACTAATTAGTAATTAATACATTTGCAAAGCCTTCTATTCACATTACTCAAATTCAAAATCTTACTTGAAGTACATGTATTAAGCCACTTAAAAATCAATCTACTTATTGGAGTTGGCTATTCTTTCTCATACATTATTTTTATAACATGAAAAGCATTTGTGTTCATGTTATGAACATGGAAGAAACTCTCTCTGGCATTCTAATTTGGTTCCCAACAAATCACAAAACCACTGTGTGTCGTGTGTTCAGAACAACCATAAAAATGAAGTACTATGCTAAAACACATCACATGCGTGAGGTTCTACTGTGCATGTACAGTTCTGAGAACTCAAGCTAAGGGAATTGAATTGAATTGACTACCATCAGATTCAGAGCAGACCCAACAAATTAAAGAACATTAAAAAAGATGCCGTGACTCAGCAACACAAGTGCAGCGCTGAAAATAACATTAATGCTACTTTCCCTCATTTCATAACAACAATTTTAAAAATATTTTTTTATTTGTCTAATGTAAAGATGCTGTTTTTTTTATTAATTTTGAAATAAATTTTATTATTTTATTCTTCTTATATTCTTAATTAATACTCATTTTATATTTTTATCAATAATAATTGAAGAGAGATAATAATAAATGAGAATAAATAAGAGAGACAATTAAATAAAATATAATATAGTAAAATAAATATACTTTTTGTTAATTTTAAGGTTCTATCAATTATTATTTAAATTTCAATACGTATTTAAAATTGGACAAATAAAAAAAAGTCGGAGTGAGTAGTTCAACTAATCTCTCATCTATTAATCAACAATTTAGTTTGAACAAAGGCTTATCTCTGCAAGGTTGCTATCTTCTTCTTCTCCTTTAATTTTTCAGAGTTATTATTTCAAAATCAAAGAATGAGAGTGTCTAATTAAGTGGGATACCTACTTTAATATTAAATACATAACAAAATTAAGATGATGATTTTATTATTTATTCTTAAAAATATAACTATATTTTTTTAAAATGTGGAGACTAAATATTATAAATTATGGTTACGTAATAGGTAGATGAAATATGTGGAGCTCAACATTACTTTTGGTAATATGGTGAGTGTGTCTAGACACCCACTTTTTATTGTTGAAATACTCCCAACACTTTTTTATTTATTTAGTTTAAATTTTTAAGTTATTTTTTAATTTTAATTTTTCTATTTAAAAATTCTAAATAATATTTATTATTTTTTAGTTTACCTTTAATTAACTTCATCTTTTTTATCAATATAAATTATATTTTATTATTAATAAAACAACAAAATACAGTAAATAATATACTAGTATTTTATTGATTTTGAGATTATATCAATCATTACGTAAATATTCATGAAAACTCAAAATGTACAGCTAAAAAAAGGAAGAGAGTAATAATTTTGAATTTTTTATTCTACTTTTTTCTCAGCCAATAATCAATAATTACTAGGACTCTAATTACCTCAATTTATGAGATGTTCCAGTATAATCAATCTCTTACATTGGACATTGGTTGTCGTCACACCAAATACTAATTTATAATAAAGAGAGGGAGAGAAATAATATATATATATCCTTTTTGCTACACATGGCCAGATCGAAAATCTTGTAACTAACTACAACTGTAACATTACAACATCACTGTACATACCAACCTTGATTCAGCAACTTGAAAACCAGATATATTCTTTTCTTCTCCCTTCTTTCTTTTTTTCTTTTCCAATTAATAAAGCCCACATATTCTTATAAAAGCGTTTCAAAAAACAAAAGAGGAAAAAGAAAAAAAGAAAAAAAAGAGTAGAAAACAGAGGAGTGAAGAAGACATGTACATGTAGTACTTAACCAATACGTCTCAGATAAAAATAAATATCTAATTTGACATCTAATAAATATAAAACCATACAAATTAGTCCCTTCAAATTTAAAAATCTCATATTAATATTTACTTATTTTTTAATTATTAAAGAACAATTGAGAATTTTTAAATTTTAATGGACCAATTCATCTTGTAATATATTTATTAGGGACTAAATTAGGTATTTAGTAAAATAAAATAAAATAAAAAAATTGAGACCTGACAGACAGTAAAATCTCAGCTGGCCGGAGCACCACCGGCGCCGGCGCCGGAAGAAGAAGAAGAAGCTAAGAACAAGTTGGCGAGCGCCGTCATGGCACGAACTTGCATCTCAAGAGCGGGTATGTAATCGATAGCTTCTTCTAGAATCACCGGTAAAGGTTCCTTTTTGCAACCTGGTACCAATCTTCCAAGAACCCTCGCTTTTCTCTGGACCGCCGGAACGGTTTTCCCTTTCAGACCCAACACGCTGAACCGGGTTTTTCTGGACCGGACCGGAGATGGTGATGAGATAGTTATTCTCTGTCTCTTGCTTTTGCTCCTTTTTGATCTGAACTTGAGTTTGAGGCGGTTGCAGGTTAGTATTGCTCTGCTCCAACGCGTTTTCCCCCTTGCGGCGGCGGCGAGGACCCTGTCGGCGGTTTCGCGGACGGATTTTCCGGCGGAGTGGTTGGATCCGGCGAGGGCGCGGCGGAGGTTGGTGGAGTAGAGGGTCTGCTGCGCTTGTGATTTCCATTTGATTTGGATTTGGATTTGGTTTTGGTGATGCTTTGAGTGGTGAAGTTTCTTCTTTTTCTTCTGCACGTGCAGGTCACGTGAGCGGTCTGTGGTGGGTAGTGTTGAGATCAGAGATGAGGCCATCTCTGATTTTGGTAAGGAAACTTGTTTTCGGAGAATGGAGAGAAAGGGGTAAGTGTGTGTGTGTGAAAGTTTTGATGTTTCTATTTAAGGGAATTAGGAGAGAAAAACACACACTAAAAAATGGGGAGTTTTCAATTTTGATGGGATTGAAGAGAAGAGATTGTGGAAAGAGGAGGAAAAAAAAATGGAGGATGATGAAAGTGGTGGTGATTGAGAGTGAGAACGGAACGGGGTTATGTATGTGTGTGTGGGGTGGGTGAGGTGTCCCTTCAATGGGAGGTTGAAGGGGATACAAATCAAAAATATTATTTATACATACAATATCAATAATACTAATACCAAGTGGGCAATAAAAACCAGCCCATACAGTCAATAAGTCTATTTTGGTTTTGGCTAAAATAATCATTGAGATTGTAATAGATTGAGATTGTAATAGGCTGAGTAATTATGGCTCAAAATTGCATTTATTGACTGGTTGGGCTGGTTATGTATTGTTCATTTAGCATCACTCATTCAATATACATAGTATTGACATTTAATTTTTTATCCTTAATTTTCATGTGGTTTTTGCTTCAATTTTTAAATTTTTATTATTTACTATTAATTTTAATAAATGTCTCATAAACATTTAACATTGCCAATATAGTATTATATGGATACAAATGATAAATGAGTCTTATATAAAAGGAATCACAAGTCACAACACCCCCTCCAAGGGTCCTTTTCTTTTTTCTCAATGTTGTTAGGCGAATTAATTAAAATTAGTAATAGATTGAAAATATAATTGACATTCAATTATGGATTAATTATTATATGTTGATAGTGTTAAAGTTTGAATATTGTCACTGTCAGCTAATTAATAAAATCTATTTTATTTTAAAAGTAACTATTACTTAAATTCTACAAAATTACTCACTATGGATATAATATGTTACATTATAGTTAAATGACCGTATAAAATGTATTTGTATTGTTAGAGCATTTTAATTGATCCCTAATGTATTATTTTTTATTTTTGTTTTGATGATTAAAAAAATTAAGTTAAAGGGAAGCTAGCTTTAGTCCAAATGAAAACATGTCTACAAGACTACAAGTCCAATGAACGCTTAAAATCAAGTAAAAGAAAAGCCATTCATTAAATTAAAATCATGTAATACAAAAATTATAATTAATTTTTTTAAAATAATTTTATATTAGTCTACCATTATAATTATAACCTCTTTTAGGAATGAGTAATTTAGACATGAGAAAAACAACTAACTCTTATGAATATTTATTAAAGAGCATAGTTAGAGGCACAATAAAAAATCAGCCAAAATAATCAATATATAGGAATTTGGACCATAATCACCTAACTCATTAAAAATATACTCATGATTAAAAGTACTATTTGAGCCATAAAGTGTTAAATGAGTTTTGTTCCCTAAAAATTTTTTGTTCCCTTATATTTGTGTTTATTAAATTTTATTGTATTTTGGTTAACATTTTTATTGTATTTTATTTGGAAAAAATGGGTTTTGTATTGTAATCAAGTAGCCTATATATCATATTCAATCAGGTATTGGGCCTTGATTGATTGATACCTTTGAGTTTGGTAATTGAATTTGACTAGGTCCATCTTTTGCACCTCTCTATATTCGAGCCTCATGTGTTATATATACAAGCTGTTATTTTCACAAATAATTTTCAATAATAAAAACTAATGGATATGCGCATCCTAACCTGTCTATTTAATACAACTATAGCTGAAGCTGATTGTGATTTGTCACATCTTAATCATTAGTTTTTTTTTCTTTTACAAAACACTTAAATTAAATTAGTCTATCCAAAACTTCTTATCTAATAATGTAATTTTTCCAGAAAAAAAATTTAATATACATAGTTACTAAATTAAAATATTGGACTAATTGATTCTCAAAGATAAAATTAGATAAATTAATCCTTCAAGATTTATAAAAATATTAAATTGATCCCTATAATAGGAGAATTATTTTGTTCGAAATCTTTAATTAATAGGGACTAATTTGACCATATTTATGAATCTTAAAGGACTAATTTCTCCAACGTTTCAATTTGGGGGAATTTATTTTGAATTTATATTCTAGAAGAACTATTTTGTCCGATAAAAAATTTTGTAGGGACTAATTTTGATATTTTACCTACTTTTTTCTTATAACATTTTAAAAATATAGATTAGAGAAATATTTACTAAAATTATTAGATTATATGCAAATGATTTAATTTATTTACATTTGAAATGTTGCTTATATATAGGAGTATTTATTTATTTTTTATTATTTTGATATCTTAGAAGCATTAATAATTTTGTTATAAATAAACAGCAATTCAGGTATTGGAAACAACCATATCCTTGAAATCACATCAAATGGATTTCAGAATACTATTAGGTTCAGGAAAAAGACATTCCCGTACAAGAGCTATTAAATTACTAAAAACGCGTAAACCAATTATAATTTGTATAGTAGAATTATCAGACAGCTAGTTAACAAAACCCTCTTCTTTTTTTTAAAGAAAAAAAGAAAAATCTTTCTTTGTTCTCCTAATTATTCCTATGTGAAGGTTCATTCTTGTCTCTCTGTATCCAAAACTGATTGCTACTATAAAGCATTTTGAAACCTCCTTTATGATTGAAAATCTTTTACATAATTCATATATGTAACGATCAAACCAAGTGAATTCCATAATTAAGTAAGAGTTGATCTCGATCAACTTCTAGAAATAAATCTTTATTTAATCAAATCAATGCTATATGTGAACAAAGAAGAATTATGTTGACTAATTTATTGTTATTTATGAATACTTGTGTTATAATTGATCTTTCTGTCTCTCTAACCACGAGATAAAAATAATTGTCTCTCTGTCATGTCCAATCACCACATAATGTACATGTTCCTCGTGTTATGTAAGATTGTATCTCTTGGCATTTTCTACCTCCCTCTCCCGGTTTTGCTGTGTTTTGATTTAGGGCTTTGAGCTCAAGGACACTCTCCACGATTCCTGAAATGTTATGGACCCCACTACCCAACACCACCTTTTTTTTTAATTTTATTATTATCGAATCCGATAATAATATATGTACAACAATTATACATCTAACTAATATATAATGTGTGTTATGTATCATACGTAATCTTTATTACATATGACCCACATTCCGTATGACACATAACACACTTTGAATACTAGCCGGATGTATTTATGTTGTATAATAATTATTTCCGTTTTCGAATATAATCATCAATAATTAGTTGATAATTAGCCAATGAGAACCAAGCAGCTCAACCATAAAATGGTGTCCCGTCCTGCTTTATGGCTCTTTTTTCAGAGCAGGCTTCCCATCTATCAAGTCCCCCATTGGGTTTTGTTTTATAGATTATCTTTTCCAGCTGAATTTTAATTTCAATTTATATCTCATTTATTATTAAATATGATGTAGATCTTAAATGAAGATTTTAAATATGATCTACATTCTATACTATAGTAAATGAGATCTAGTTGAGATGAAGATGGAAATTGAAAAAGAAGAAGCTTAAATAACATTTCTTTAGTTACATTTGATAAAGTGTATGTAAAGAATAGAATATTAGTAATAGTGAGGGTTAGAGGTAAAAGGTGAAATGCAATTGTACTGTTGAATATAAAAACATAATTTCAATAGTGTGCATCAATTGTTTTTTCTGACTGAGGTGCATTTATAATATATTTCTGTGTCTAATAAAGATTATTTCTCATATCATCCCCAATCATTGTACCTTGTGTGTCAACAGGAACATTCTACAGAGAAACATTATAGTATAAAAAAATTTAAAATATGCTTCGGAATGCTAATTCACTGTGTTAGACATCATGATGCGCAGAGAAATTGCCTCCCTTGGGCGGACACACAACTCAATGAGAACCAATCAAAATTCTAAAGGAGGAGCATCAACTTAATTGTATTAAATTAAGTTACTTCCTCCGTCCACGTCTAAATTGAGTTATTTTCTAAATAAATAATTATGAAGATGCATAAGATATGTTTAAATATATTGATTTATCATATTTAAAAAACAGAAAAGAGAAAAAGACCGAAAATAGTAAATGATACTATAAATTAACACAAATATTTGAGACACAACAAAAAAACTAGCCAAAACAGCCAACAAAGTCCATTTAACACTTTATGGCCCAAATAGCACTTTTAATCATGAGTATATTTTTAATGGGCTTGGTGATTGTGGCCCAAATTCTCATTTGTTGGCTGTTTTGGCTTTTTTTTGTTGTGTCTCTAGCAATGCTCATAAATTATTGGATGTACTAAAAAGATTTTTTTTCATATTACATCTGAACTTTATATAAGTTATTTAATATAACGTGTCTTTTCTATTTTATTCATACATAAATTAGTGTAAAAGAAAGTACTTACTTTAAGAACATCAAATTTTTTTCGGTAAATAATAATTCAATATCATTTAATTTTATCTCTGCTAGCCAAATGGGTATGCTTTTTGAGTTAATGCCTTCAATGATGTCTGATTGTGCATCTAATTAATTCTTTTTTCAGAGTTCTGATGTTACATACTTACATTTAGATATATAATAATGTTTATTGTACAATAAAAATATATCCAAGTAGTATTTAATGTAAGCTATACACCATACATAATATGTCATATGTAACGTGTTATACATATAACACACATTATGTATAGTATATAGTACACGTTAGATATTAATTAGATATATTTGTGTTACACAACAAATATTATTTATATATATACATGTGTATATGGAAAATGTTATTTTGGCATTGGATTGAATATTTACATCGACATGTGAGAGAGGAGAAGTGGAGAGAGAATGAATTGAAAGAAAAAGTAAGTAATAAATGTGATGAGTCCCACATATTTTGTGAGTAGAATATTTGAATGCATGAAAAAATTGAATGTTGAAATAGCATTGTTATATATATATATATTCTATAAGTGAGGTGTGTTATGAATATAGTTTGGTATTCATCAAGTGTAAAAATAGAGGTTATAGTATAATTCAAATGTAAGAAGGATATGTTAACATGAGATTAAAATGAGGGATGTGAAAAACACATTTATAATTTACATATGCTCTTAACAAGCAAATAGCAAAATTATATGTATGGACTTCAACTCATCAAAGACAAGCATACCCAAACGAAGAAATGTCAGTCAACTCAGCAACGAAACAAATTGGCAAATCCAAATTTGGAACATTATATTGCGTGAAAATTTTGTTCTACTTGGTTAAAAGTCTAATCTCGTCAGCCTATACATTGCCACAAACGAGTGTTAACATAATATTTTGTGCATAATCATAGTGCCATGATGATGCAAAGATATTGTTTCACAAGGCAATCCTGACACTGACAAGCTATAAAACGCCAGGATTGTTGGATGCTTGGTTTCGAAGCACTATAGTGTGGATTCCAGTTAAGACACAAACCTATACACTACTGTCTTGACAAGAGTTTTTTCAGAATCTTAAATGTGTCTGAATTTGCTTCTTTATCTATTTCTTTATTTTTTTTCTCCCCCAAAACTCCGTAACAAATCCAGCCTAAAAGATTTGTATTGGATACATATATCATGTTAGTTTGTAAAACAGGTGTTGTCTGCTTTTTTTTTTAGGTTGAACTTTAAATATCTCCTTTCTTATGATAGAATGGCTCTGTCCCCTAGTTGAAGAACACCGACTCTTTCTGCTTTGATGACAAGTGATCTAACTAGAAAATTCAAATGGTCACTTAGTCACACAAAGTATTATATGTATTTATGAATGTTTCTTATTGCCATTCTCATTTCCTTGAATTTTATTCAGAGTTACTTTTGGGTAACTAATTGGCTCTTATTAGGGTTTACGTGTAACCAATTGGTTTAAGTATCCATCTCAACCTATTCACAATGACATGTAATGATAAGATAGTCTTGGGTTGGGGATAGTTCTTTTCTTTTCTTTTATGTTTTTGGTTCACAGTCTTGGGGATAGTTTCGTGAACAAATCTTTTTTCATTTTTTGGTCATATGAAAATCAAATGAACTATTGAAGTTCCATCTTCAAGCAGCATAGGACGGCTACCATAATAAAACAGATCCATTATAAATGATCTCATAAATATATGTTGCTGAGTCAATATTTGGGCAATTATAGGCCCATTTTCCTGGTTAAAGAGCACGAAGTATAATACACCTTTGTGCCTCCAGCAATCCCAAAAAAAAAATGGATCTCTCAATCAGTAAAAAAGAAAAAAAAAAAGAATCTACAACATTTTATAGCCCAATCGACAAGACCATTAATATTTTAAGAAACAGTGTAATTTGTGAGCTGCCTATTGTCCTTTGTTATTTATCAATAAAAACTTGTTCAAAAAAAGAAAAAAGAAACTGTGATTTCACATTTCCATTTCCATCTACAGAAGAAGGCAAGGACCTAAAGAAAAGCAGCATAATCAATGTGCATGAAACCTAATAACCAAAGTGACATATGGCTACATCTTGCAGATGCGTGCTGGTAACTGATACCAATGTGCATAAACCATTGAATTGAAGTTCTAACTAAGAATGTGATTTGAGACATTAATACACCCCAAAATATACACACCAGTTAATAACAGGACCAATCAACCACATGATCTAAATATTCATGCATGTATAAGCACCTTAATGAAAGGCTATCAAAGTTGAGAGCTGTTAAAAAATGTATCTAAAGTATAAGGAGCAAATAATACCTCTCTCATGTAGTCCAAGAATTTCAGTTAGAGATATAATTCCAGAGAAATATAAGTGGAGTTCTTACCTCTGTGGTCTAGATGCTAGATGCATATCAACCTTAATGTACTGGTTCAAGTTGGCGTTGGTCCACTTGGAACATCTGAATCGAAGAAAAGCACAAACGATACCCCAATGATCCAAATGAAGAAACACAGAAACATAATCTGAGTTTTCGCTGAAAGCACTTTCGCAAAGTTATCCCTGTCCTCTGGCGGGGTTTTTGTACAGAGATCTTGTATGACATACTCAATTATTTCATCCATAAGCTTCCTGCATTGGGGACCAGAAGCATTAACCGAATTGAGGACCTCAGGTTTAGCATTTCTGAGAAAATTCACAGCAACCTCTGCCTCCAAGGTAGCGAACATGGAACCATCCAACTTAGAAGCACCAACACTGACTCCTGTTACGTCAGTGGTCTTTTTAGGAGTTACATCAGATTGAAGCAAGGTCAAGGAAGAAGGATCTTCAAACAAGAAGGTCTAAAACAGAAATAAAACCGTTTGGAATCAGTTAAATCCTCCAAAGTATTCGCCAAGTCATTTTCTCAGAGTCCAAACAGTATAATATACCTTTACAGGTCTAATTGATTGATAACCACAACCAGAATTGCATCATCAAAAGATCAAACAAATATTAACTAAATCAACAGTTACTGAAATTTTTAAGTGAGCTTAAATTAGAATCGGAATACTGAAAGAGTGAAAGATCATCACACACATATTAACCAGAAATCAATGCATGTAAGAATTGCGTCACATAAACAATTACACAAAAAATTTTCAACTAAAGCTCAAATTAAAACGAACAACACGACTACCAGCATTATTTATGCATTGTGCGTAGCTTCTTTGTTCTTACAGTTTCATCTCACGTAAGCCGGTAAAAATCGGGAGAAACGCTCAGATTTGAACTCACCGTGATTTCTTCACTGCGAGTGACGTCGGAGATCTCAGAGATCGGTGAAGAATCCCCGGAATCCTCAGCAACAGAAGCGAATGCTACATTCAAGCTCTTGCCTGTGATCTGGCGCGAAAGAGAGGAAGTGGCGCAAGAGGAATCGGATCTGAGAAATAGAAAATGGAGAGGAGGAGAAAAAATTAAAGGTGAAAGATTAGGGATTGGAGATTGTAGTGCTACCTTGTTGGATTTCTTGGATGGAAAATCCTTGGATCTGGCATTGCGATTCTCTGCGGAGCGAGCAGAGGCAGAGGTAGAGACAGATACCTTGTGCGGCGTTTGGTTCTCTTTCATTTTGGCGGGAGCTTGATGTGTGTTTTGCAATGTTCAAATTTTCAACAATATATATAGTGATTTGTTTCATTAACTTTATATTTTAAGAGAAATTTACTCATGTCACTTTAAAAGGTGTGTTTTTGCTAAGAGTAAATAATAAGATAAAATATTTTATAGGTAACTTATGTGTGATTTTACACACCAAGTTGATGCATATAATTTTTTTTTTCATTTCTATTTTATACTAGAACATGATGCATATAAAACTTTTTCATTTTCTGTTGCAGTGATAATTAATGTCCACTGTGAGCCAAGTGATTTTGATATTAAAAAAATATCATTTATATATCTATTATTATATGTCAACATTTATTTTATTATCTTTAAATTTTGATGTGCTTTTGGCTCTAACATTTAAGCTATGATTTAATTTTTATCCTTTGGCAGTGTACAACTTTTTTACACCGTCGTCCAATTATGTGTTATTACGTCAATCATGATAGTGTTTTTTTTTTCTCTCACTACCTAAAAAGTCGTATAAACAGAGTGTTTTGATTGGATAATAATTTAAAAATATTTTACACACTTTAAACTATTTCTATCCACCATTAATCTTGATTATCTACATTTATATATCAACTTAGCATTGCCTTTGTTATAGTGGACGATAAAAAGGAGATGATAGAAATATAGATTAGCAGCTGACGAATTAAAAGTGATTCATGTGGATTTGATGACATGATCTACCTAATTTTAGATGTCAAAATGCCACAGCTCAATTGCATAACTGACAAATCCCTTACGCGTACATCAACGTCAAAACAAAAAGAGCATCTCGAATTCTAATTTGACGACAATAAGTATATAACAAACTAAACAAAGTAATAAACCTTTAAACTCCTGATTTCATATGATATATTCAAGACTATGCATTCGGATTTAAAATTCACTATTTCAACCAAAAGTCTTAGAATATGACCATTCAAAAGTCTAAAATAATTCAAGACTATAGCCTCATTTGAGTTTGAAAATTTTCTTACAACAATGACCAATCCTTTATTCAATTATTTTTCCGTGATTTCAAATTGAAATATTTGAAACAAATATAATTAATTATAAATCTAAAATGGAACATTTCAAAACATTCACATAAAGTATAAACCCTCCAAAAGTAAATTTGATTTGTTCTTACATGCTGACGGATTAGCCATGAGCTATTATATATTGTTCCTCACAGACCTTGCTGAACAAAAGTATCAATAAGCACCCACAAAACAGCATAATAGATAGAGAAGGGAATTTAACTGCAGAATCAAAAATGACTTAGATTTTTTTTTTCTTTTTTCATTTTCAAGGATAAATTTCTAACATTGTGTTAGAAGTTGTAGCCTCATCAATAAGTTGTCTCAGTACTCTCTCAATATCAGAAACCGTACGTGCCAGCACCCGTATAAGACATGCATGTTTACAGCCATCCAAAAAACAGGAACAAAAAGGAAGAAGAAGAAAGAAAAAAGAGCATGTTTACAAGCAAGCAAACCATACAAGTCAGTGATCGAGGGCGCTGCGAATGGAGAGAGGGGGGTTTAGAACTGTGCCTCTGGATATAAGGTCGTGGTTTAAGAATAAAACAATAACAGTTATATCGTCGTGAAAATGCCGCCGAACCTTCTTGTCTATCTTCCGCAGATCTGAATAACGCATCTCACGTTTTCTTGCTGCTTCATGTAGGGCAGCCTTCACTAGCCTCTTGGCACTACCCTGCATTATTCAACAGCATTTTTAATCACCCATGAAATCTAGATATTATTATGGCAAGGCAGGGAGGAAAATTAAAACAAACAACCAGCTGATAAACAAAATCTCAAGAAAAGTCAAATGCAAAGAGTTCTCAAGTCTTCTGCATTATACCCTTAAAGGAATAGATAGCAATAAAGGAAAGGAAATAGTTCCGTTTAATATGTTCAGATCATGATTCGTGAGAGTGAAACTCAATAATAGAAACTAATATGAACATCTAACAACTCTAGGAAACCCTGTAACACTTGAAGCGCACACTGAATTTGCAAGGAGTTAGGACTAAGAATTATTTTCTCATCTATATGTACCTCAAGTATAACTTATACAGATAGGTAACCGTGTAGTAAACAAGCTCACCAATGAAATTAGCACTGACGAATAAATCATTATGTGGATAATCCGATAATGTGACGTAAGTAAAATTTAAACTAGTCATGAAGAAAAAATAAGCACAATTGTACTGAACTGATAAGGGGCCTTGACAAAACTTAAAGCATATGGCAAGCAGTTGAGAAGCTATGGCAGTAAATATTTATAACTTGTCAAGCCTAGCCTATCACACAAAATAGACATTACTCCATACAATAATATTGCAAGTAAAAAACAGTCACCCTGAGATAACCTGTGCTATACTGGATGAAACCAATAGGTTCGATCAAGTTCAAAGGAAATAAAACCAAAGCAATATCTAATCATGTGAAAAATGGATACGAAGAAAACAAAAAAAAAGTGATGTCTAGCACACAAATAAGTACTACAAGAAAATCAAGCAAAGTGGAAAATAAGCTTACCGCACGTGGACTGCTGTGAACAATATCCACTGCTTTTTCATTACTCAGGTGCTCCCATAAACCATCTGATGCAAATATAAGGAAGGAATCATTTGGTTGGAGAGGATGAGAAATAATAGTTGGATTAGCAGACAAGATAGGCATGTTCATTGGTTCAGGAAGTCTGAATTTGGGATTAATTGGTTCCTGGTTAAACTGCGCATGTTTCATATATACGTCACCTATAGATCTAGAAACCTGCACCAAATATCATGGAAGTGGTGATACAATATTGTCAATTTGTCATTATTCAGAGTGGAAAGCAATACTGACAAATAAGATAATGGTCGCAGGAGATACTAGTGAAACGTGAACCATTAACTAGCCAAAAATAGCCCTCACTAATTGAATAAAACAAGCAGCAGAAAATTGATCTGATAAAGTAGTGTGTCAGCTGTGAAAAATATATTATGTTGAGAATAGAGTACGAGTGTAACTGAATTTTCTCAAAAATCAATTATGTGTAAATTAATTATGTCTGACTCTATGTCATTTCTCTTTGGTTGTCTTTTATATGTTATGTTCTCTCACTACTTGCCTAAAAAAGGATATTTTATCCTCCTCTTTACTTTATAATCTTTCAATCTTCCCACATCACCCTCCATAGGACAATAAAAGGTATTTCTCCATTTATCAGGGGAAAAATAGAATTCTAAATGAAATTATGGGATTATTCAATAAACCTAGAACTTGGTCATCAAGCTTCACTAACTATACTTCCTTAGACTGTCTTTGCTTCTGTTATATCTAACAATATCCCACAAGACCTTAGTTTTTTCTATTTTTGGTGCACTAGTAACTAACAGTGAGTGCAGAAATAAGAACATATAACACGAGCAATGGGGCATGCAAAACACATAATAGTATACCATAAAGATAAAATACACTAGTTTCCTAACACAATACACAAGTTCTGTCCACACCACACAACACTTCAACTAGTACACATGGCAGACAGTTCAAGTAATTACTAAATCTTTGATCACATTCATGCATATGCTGGTTTATCATAAGTAACAAGCAAATAAAATTACCTGAATAATGCCTTTTACTCTCCAAACTCCATGTTTTAGGACAACAATTTGGGGATCATCAGGGTGCAATTCCTTAAGCTCCTGCCTAATGGCCTCAATATTCGCATTGTGCTCTGTAGACAGCTGAATTGCCGCGACCCCACCAGTGTTGCCGACTTTCTTACCCAGCACAACACGGGAATCTCCAAGATTGGCAATGAAGAGTGTCTGCTGAAAGATCACTCCAACCAGACAACAAGTCCCAGTCGTCGCAACCTGAGGCCGAGTACTCCACAGCTCCGAGACAAGGGAAGTGAACCCTTCCTCAGTTTGGCGGAAGGCAGCTTGAATAGTCTGAGCTGTCACAACTCCCTGTGACTCAGCTGATGCAGCTGCACACACACACAAACGCAAAGCCTAACACAGCTAAATAAAGAGTGTCTCTTTATCACAAAAACCAAAAAAATTGAAGGCTCTAGGGTTCAGAATTCCAATCACAAATTGACACTTTACACATTTTATGTGGTAAGCAAAAATATCACATTCAAATTCAACTCCAATTCAATTCACCAAGCCAAAAAAGCAATCCAAATAATTAAGTAACCGATAAAGACAGAACTCCTAAATCTCACACACTTATCAGTTATCAATCGGCGTGCATGTTTTTCAACAATTCTCGTGAACACAACAAAAAAAAGTAGAACAAAAAGAAGCAGAGACTTTTCAAACGTTCACGAGAAGCGAATCGATTGAAAAATCACTCAAAACTCATGATCGAGGCTAGAAAAACCCTAAATTTTGGGGATTTTGAAATGGAGAGAAACCTTGGAAGTTGCGGAACAAGTGATCGCAGACGTAGCGTGAGGCGTCGGGGCCACCGTGGCCGTCGTAGACACCGACAAATGTGCCGAGGGGACCGGACTCGATCTGGCTCTGGTCCTCAAGGACCTGGTTGGCCTGCACCACCGCCATCGAGAATTCGCCGGAGCCATATCTTCCGATGTCGCGGAACCAGAGAAGCCCGTCCTTGCACTCCCTTCCGGCGGCGGCGGCGCCGTCACCGCCGCTGCCGTGGCCGAACGGCTTCCAACAGAGAGAGAGGATATTCATCATACCACATCTCTCAGAAAACCCTAACCCTAAAGCTACCTTCCAAACCCAAACACTAGTGAACTGTTCTCCGATGAGAGAGAAAGAAGAGAGAGAGAGAGAAAAGGGTAAGGGGTTGCGTTGTCCAGCTGAAGGTTCTGGAAGAAGAAGAAGAAGAGAAGAAAAGGAAAGGGAGTGCGCAGGATAATGAGGAGGATGCGCAGGTTAGCAAGAGGGTGTTGTGTTGGTGCTGTGTTCGGTGGTAGAGGAACAGGAACGGCCTCCTTCCCTTCTCTTTGTTTGGGAGACGCTCCCCTCTGTTTTGTTGCCTCCTCTTCTTTTTCAACTTAATTTATTTTTCAATATTATTATGACTTTATTTGATTTTAAATTATATGATTTGATTTCATTTATAAGTTAAATCTTGTATTTAAAGTTGTTAATGGAATAACAATTGAATTGATTTCAAAATTAATTCTACCATTATTTCCTATCTTTAAAATACAATAGGTTATGTTTGGAAAGATTTGAGAATATATGATTAAATCAATAAATTATTTCTTATTCAATATATAAAAATCAAATTCTTATACTATTTGAAAGAAAAACAAAAATTAAATTATTGTACAGCTGCAAACAGATTTCTTCACTTCCTCCTTCATAGGATTTTGGCTCCCATGGTTTTTACGTATTTTTAGTTTTTTATATCAATATTATTTTGTCATCCAAAATTATTGTACAGCTGCAAACAGATTAAGATTCATACTTATAAGTTATAACCAATCAAATACCATTTAGATTGGATTTGAATACAATCGAGTGAAAATTGGCTTTGGAGTCTTTGTTTAATTTTAAGGATTACCTACTTGTCTTTGTTTATTTATTGAGTCACTCCTTAAGAAACAAACAATAATTTTGTAGTGTCATCACTCATCAAGCTTCACTATTTTATAGATTAGGATTAATTCATTGCAAGTATGAAGCTCAATTTAATGATTTAACTGTTGAATTGCTGCATACACAAGACATAGATTGATTGATCCTTATTTAACCGGATAAGTGAGCTAACCACTCTACTAACTCACCTCAATTGATTTCATCTAGTTCCGCTTTAATTAGAGAAGAAATAGCTAACTTTGATTGGCAAAAACAATTTACCACCAATATAATTGTAAAATAAAAAGGCCAAATCATACATAAATCTTGCAGTTTTTCCTTTTCTGCATAAATAACCCTTCTTCTAGGACCAGGACCACCCTATTTTATTTATTTTTCTATTTGAAATGCTTCTTCTTAATTATAATCTTATCCTCCCTGAAAGAACGCAACATGCTGGACTGTCCTGTCGTCTATGTATGTTTAACAACTAAAATTTACATGTTTCTCTCATCAATAATTTATCAATAATGTTAATGCTCCTTACACACACACACACTTATAATACCAATATTTCTTTATAGTTCTATAATTCTCATTGAATCATTATTACATAATTATTCGACCTTTTCTTGTGGAATAAAAATCGTTCGCCATTGCATTACAGATAAAACAAGTCATATAGAACTTACACAAGATTAGAGAGATCAATGCAAGACACTTTTTTTTTCTTTAATTTGTTGATTCATATGAAAATATTGCATGCATATAGATATATTTTTCTTGATAATAATCGTTATACTATCTCTAGAATATTCCTATCAAATATTCCCTTTCCACACCGCACCTTGCAAAATCTATGGCATCATCAATCAACAAATATATTCCCTATGGTCAACAATACAAAAAGCAAAATCTTGTGTCCAATACACAAAAATGTTTGTCGTACAACAGAAATACGTTCAACGAGCATCCAACGTGTACTATACATAAATACGTAATGTGTGTTGTATATATAGCACACGTGCGTATAACACACATTACGTCTTATATATAGTACATGTTGAATACTCGTTAGACGTATTTCTATATAAGACAAACATTATTGGTCCAATATATATAATCCATTTCACCATAAGAATCAATCAGCTTAATTAGGCATGAAGAAAGAGCTGACGAATATTCATAGGATAAATGTCACTGTGATCACCATCTAACAATCGCTTAGCAATTATAACATTTGCTGCATCAGTGGGATGAAAAGGGTCCCAGAACACGAACTTGGATCTGTCCCAGCAAATTTTCGATGTGGGGCCACAAGGAATTAGGCCTCCAAATCTCCCAGCCATAGAACAGCAAGAAGATGATGGATTCTCAAAACCTGCAACCACATTATTATTTTATTAAATAAAGGGGTTCTAATTCAACTATTTTTTACACTTCATCCAATAATGTAAGGATGACATTTTACATTTTTTTATCATGTTGAGAGAAAATAATTCAAATAACCATGAGAATTTAAAGTGTAGCAGTAGGCTAATTTGTGTCACACATTTAGAATCAGTAATATTTATTGTACAACAGAAATACGTCAAACTAGTATCCAAGTGTGTGCCATATGGATAGTACACATACATATGTATAGTACACATACATATGACATACATTACGTATTATGTATAACACACGATGAATACTAGTTTGACGTATTTTTGTTGTATAACAAACATTACTGATTTAGAATTAATGATGATATATCATGTATGACCTTATCATATGAAATTTTGACCAATAATACTTGTTGTACATCAGAAATACATCCAACTAGTATCTAACGTGCACTATACCATATTACGTATGATATACAGCACACATTGAATACTAGTCGAATGTATTTATGTTGTACCACAAATATTACTGAAATTTTGACATGAGATGATTGGTTTTGCATTAATTAGACACATACCATATGCAGCGGAATTGTTAAACATGTCTTCCAAAATATGGTAAACATCAGCATAAACAAACATAGAACCCTTCAAATTTGCACTGAGGTCAGCAATAAGGCCCTTCAATTGGCTGTTAAATAATTCTGCTAGCTGATTAGGGAAAGAGACACACCCATCCCCTGCATCAATGTTTGTATCCCTTTGACTTGGTATGCACCCTATAGGCCCCACATTTGTCACAACAATTTTTCTTGCTCCAAGATTGAATAGCCTCTGCACATACATATATATATATATGGTAATAATGTTACAATGTGAATGAGTGAATTAAATTAAACACCAAAATTTAATGTCACAAATACTCAGAACAATGACATTACAGTGAGTTGTTCTCTGAATCTTGACATCAAGATGTTCACAAAGGCTTCAGGGGATGCTAGTCTCTGAGACATTGAATCTGGTGCTAAATAGTTATTGATGAAATCGTTTGAACCCATTGTCACTGAAAAGATTGCATTTTTGAATAGAGTAAGAGCTGCAGGAGCACCAATGCTGGAAATGATGTCTTGCCTTGTGTTTGCAAAATTGTCTATTTGTGCATCAAAGTTTATTCTATCACCCTGTAATAGAAATATCACTTCCACATTGTTAATGTTTCCTTACACAATGAGTTGAAGCATATGGTCTATCTGGTTTCCCTTATTTATTTTCCAATAATACATAGGTAGCGTTTATTTCAAAGTTTATAATGTACATACATAAATATATCTATAGAACAATACAATACATTAAAATTTATGCATTTTATTTTATATTTATTTTAGTATGTACAAAATCAATTTATATCTGTATTTTTTTATATTATTTTATGTTTATTTTATAGGACAATACATATAATTTGTAGTAAAAGTTCAAATCATCCTTAAATTAAAACACTACCCAAAAATTGAAGGGGTAAATTTGAATAAAATTTTTATTAAAATTTTTGTATATGCATGTGTATTTTATGTACACATTTTGAGTATGGACACAAAATACACAAAAAAAAGTTATATAAATACAAATTATCTTATATGCATAAATCATAAGCAAACATCATACAAATAACTATGTATTGTATTTTATATCTTGTACTGTCCAAATAAACACCGCTATAATGAATCTAAAGTTGGAGTAAAATTATAGTAAAAAAATTGACAATTTTATTAACGTAATAAATATGATTATATTTTCATCTCCATTGTGACTTTCGTACCAAACATTCAACAAAATCGTAGTGTAAAAACAAATACCGCCTAAAAATAGAAATAAATAGTCTATAAGGCATAAACTTACGAAAATTTTTCCGGTGAGATTGAGGATTCCACCTCCACCAGAGGCATAATTTACACCCTTGAGAATCACTGGTCCAACTGTGGTTGGATCCAAGTAAGGTGGGGTGTAACCAATTCCAAGTTCCTCACCTGGTAATGCAACACAAAGTCATTAGTTAGGCACTCATTAGTCCATGAAATGAAAAATGAAAAATCCAAACAGCACATAATAAGTGAAAAAGAAAATAAAAGAAAATAAGTTATAGTGGTTTTATCTTGCCTATAATGTCAACAATGGTTCTTCCATTTGTGAACCTCCCTGTAGGTCTTCCAAAATCAATGCCAAATGGGAAATAATTAGCCCTAGAAAGAGTAGCAATGTAGTTGTTGTTCCCAACATCAACAAGAGAATCTCCAAATACAAAATTTGCTGGTGGTTCCTGTGAGTTTGAAATCCTAAAAAACATGGCCAAAATTGAAAAAACCCCAAACAAAATCTTAACAATAACATGCCTATCCAAATCCATAGCCATTAGAAATTAAAATGTATAGAACAAAAATTGATCTTTAATGCAACAATAATGTGCACAAGACCAAAACAGAATGGTTGATATTTGGTTATGCAAATAAACAGAGTACATGCATACATATATATATAAGACTAAAAAGTAGGTGGAAAAAGAGAAACCCTTTTGAGTCAAAGGTATGGACAAATCAATGAGGTGAGCCAAAATATTAATGACCCTTTCATCTAGAGCAACTACCCATGATAGAAAATTAATCTGCTAGCTAGGTTATTACTTAGCTTATTATTTTACTATATATATATATATATATACTCGGTAAGATTGCGTTTGTTTTTTCTCACTCTAGGATCAAAGTCAATGAATCAATGAAAAATTGAATCTGTCAAGTGTTTAGTGTGAGAGTCACTCAGTAAAAAATTGACTATATAAAGTGTTTAGTATCCAATATGTGTTATACATAATACGTAATGTATGTTATGTGTATAATACATGTACGTATGACACAATTAATTATGCCTATAACATGATGAATATTATTTATTTGTATATATATATATCAAAAGTTTTCTGTGTGCAGAAGTAATAAGGAATCCGTGCATTGCACCTTCACAAGGCAAACCATATCAATTTAAAAAAATGATTTGCCCCCAACTGAACAGGATGGAGCAAGTTGTGCATAATTCAATTCAAAACCAATGAGCTTTATCATCGATGCACACCTAAAAGCTTTTCTCTGTAGTTATGAAGAGTGAAGAAAGAGACAGTTGACTGGTACTTTCCCAATTTGGTAATTTTATATCATATACTATACTTCTATATAGAAATGTTATGGGCCTAGTTTGGTCAACGTGATATCTAGAATGCAATGGATTGAAGGTGTTAGGAAGTTGTAGATGATCAAAGAATGATGTAATGAGCCTATTTTGGTTCTAATGAAGTGTATTGAGCTTCATTTTGTCTTACTTTAGTCAATGATTTCATTTTAATCACTAGGAAGTTTTCAAAAGTATTTTATTAACTTTTTAAAAGTATATGTTGTAAAACCAAATAAAAGTTACTATTAACATGCATTAATAATAATAATAATTAGTAAAATTGATTCTAAAATTTAAAATGACTGACATAAATTATTAATATATAATATTATATTAGATTTTTTAAATTTTGAAAAATACAAGTTAGTCTTAAAAAATATTTTTATAGATGCACAAGTACATTTTTAATAAGCAAATACCAAATTCATCTTTGTTAGTGTGACTCAAGATACATTAGATACAATTCTTTGAAATTTAAGGATGTAAACTTGCAACTTTTTAAATAGTTCTAGCTCTTTGCCCAAAATTATTTAATTTGTAGCAAAATTTTATTCACTACTCATCCATTATTTGTCTTTATCATTAGATTTTAATAGTTTAAATGTAAGAATAACTCCATATTGAAATTTGATAAATATTAAATAACTTTTTATTATATATTTAATATTGCTCATTTTATGATAAATGTATATCTGAGAATAACAAACAATACTTTTTTAACATTTTATAATTCCTCGTCCAAATTTTTATTACTATTTTCTTCTCTCTATCTTTCAAGTTAAGTTATCTAAGGGTGAGTCTTGGCACAATAATAAAATTGTTGCCTTGTGACTTAAAAGTCAGGGATTCAAATCCTAAAAATAACCTATTCGTAAAACAACGTTAAGTCTCCTGCAATGGTCACCTCTTCTTTGTCTTTCAAATTATTTGTGGTCAAAACTCACCAAAGGAAAAAGAACATTTCCTTTGGGGGAGGGGATGCAAGTATTTACCCAAAAACTTCTATATATTGCTTATATCTGTTTTATTTATTAAGATTCAAATCAAGTAAGTACATATAGCCTGTGTAGTCTATATCCATTGCTCTGTAACTTCTTCATTTAATATTCAAATGAAGTTGCAGAGTGGTTTAGTATTAGAATAATAAAGGAAGGAAATATGAACTGTGTTAGCATACATGAATAATATAATTACTAATATTAAAGTTGATTAATGTTTATATAATTACTTAAAAAATTATTGATTATTATTAATATAGAATCTAATAATAAAGATTAACTAATCTTCTCATTCTCGTCATTAATGATTTCCATCACCCAATGTTCTTCTAGGTATTTTTCTTAGGAGAAGGGGTAATTCTAAAATTATAAATATACACTCATATTAAAAAAAAAGTATTCATATATCTCTTCTTTATTTGAAAATTAGATGGAATAAATACATATGTTTTAATATAGGTTTTGTTTTATTTTATACTGAAACACTTATTTTTAATTTGAAAATAATTTTCATGCACTGACAGTGTAAAAAATTGTACACTGCCAGTCAATGAAAAAATGTCATTTATTCTAATTTATTATTAACCACCCTATGAATTCTAAAAAATCACCCACTACATCCTATTAGTCATATTATAAATGACTAACAGTATAAAATATGTTTACATTGTTAATTTATTATAATTAATCCATTTTTATTTACCCATGGATGGACTTTTTTTTTTCAAAATTGAGAGTGATTTTGAGTGGGTCAATAAAAAAATAGCGGGTCCAATTTCTATTTGTTTGTAAAGATAGATGTAATATTGATGTACATATAGTTAAATTATATTTTATATTATTTTTTTACATTACAATTTCTAAGGTAATGAATATTGAATTTGTTAGTATATCATACAAACTATTTCCAAATCTTCCTTATTATTACTATGAAAAGTTTTCAATAACTTATTTATATAACTAAGGTACCACTTAGATAATAAGAAGAGTGATTTATTATTAAAAGATGAATGTTTTTGTACATAACTATTTCTGATCTACATATAAACTTTTGATCATATAATTAAACATAGTATCCTATATTAAAATTTATAGATTGCATTGCTTTAAATATGAGAAACAGACCAACTAGCCAATCCCTTTTTCATCTAAGTATGGTTCACCTCACAGCATATGAAAGAAGAACAGATCAGAAATTCAGAATAGTTCAACACGCAAAAAGGCTTTGTCCAAAATGAACTGTACCTATCACAATGACAAATAACCAATTAGGATTTCACACGTCTTACATCATCATGTGCATAGCCGCGTAAACAGTGTAAGGGTCACTGCCTCACTGGCAACAGAGTTTTATTTTTCTCCTATATTATAAAAAAGATACATCTGAAACTTTATAATATATATTACAACTTCCAAACCAATTTCCAATACATGTGAAACTTCTCCTCACATTAAAAAAATTTTGATACATTGATATTGTAAAGATATTTTATATTATTATTTAATTAAAATATTTTATTTGTATAATTTTTTAGATAATAAAAAAGACAAAATATAATTATAACTAATATGACAGAACATAATTAAATAATTATATAAAAATATTATACACTGAATAAAAATTAAATTATACATATATTACTGTTTGGCTGAGGTAAGTAACAAAGCAGTAAGGTATGGGCTTTTCTAAAGCAATAAATAAATAACTGCGGGTAGATTAGACTCTTTAATGCAGCAAAAAATTAAAAAAATGAAAGAATAGTTAGTTCAAGGCATATTGCATATCTAGATGAGCAAACTTAATTATACATTAACTAAGTGCATTTATATTGTTTGTACGGAATACTCAGTCTTAATTACAAGCACATGAATTGCATTATTGCCCTGGTAGAAAGTGACTCCACGAAACAAACTGATAAAAAAAGAATGCATTGTAAATGCAATAAGCAACACTCAAAATTAAGTAGCATTGTTCTTCGTTAGAGTAATTGAATATGCTTGCTCTATGGTTCCCAATTACTAATAATGGTGATTTTTTTATTGCAATGGGTCCAATGAATGAAAATTGGTTTCGGCGCTATATGAAGGAGAAGAAAATATTAATGACATTTTGATAAGAATTTAATTTTAATGTATTGATAATATAAAAATATTTTATACTGTCATTAAATTAAAATTTTTTCATTTATATAACTTTAAGGTTGTGAAAAAGAGAAAATATTATCATGACTGACATGACAACATATAATTGGACGACTGTGTAAAAAATTTATATATTTTTTTAGTTTTAAAAATATAATTTAATTGTACTGGCCCATAATATTGAAATGAGATCAATATTGGAACAGAACAAAAGGAGATTTTTCTCTCGGAGCATACAAGAATATCTCCTAGCTCCTCATGCTTTTGAGCTAGTTACTTTTCAAAATTTTCAAAAAAAAAATGTTAAAAAAATACTAATATTTTCATTAACAAAAATGGAAAAATTGAAACTAGCCACTTAATTCCCTTATACAACAACATTAGGAATTAAACTTATGGACGCCCTCCAATATAGAGAGTGTGTCTTTGTAACAAACCCTTAACCCTTCAATTCAATGACGCTCAATTTTACCTTCCTAACCTCTTTAACCCCAAAAATAAAGAAACCCCTTCCACTTAAGAGCCTCACATTCCTCATACTTGTGATTCACACAAAACACAACCCAAAAAAATAAGATTAAACCCATAATAATATTCTAAGCACAGATTCTCACCCTCTAGCTAAGATATGGCTTCTTCTTCTTCTTCTTTTCATGGTTCTACATCAACATTCATAGTGGCAATAATAATTCCCATTTTCATCATCTTATTTTGTATGCCACATTGTGCTCTTGGATTTATTAGTGCTCAAACGGTCATAGACTCTCCTTTGTTAACACAAAGATTAGGAATTAATCGCACTATTAAAGTTGACATCAATGGAAATGGAGATTTTAAATCCGTCCAAGCTGCAATTGATTCAATTCCTGAAGGCAATTCTAATTGGGTCATTGTTCATGTCAGAAAAGGAGTTTATAGGTACAAAAAAAATTAAAGTCATTGGCTAATTAGTATTTTTTATTAATAATGTTTATCGTATAACAGAAATACGTCGAACTAGTATTATGAAATATATATTATACGTACATGTGCTATACATATGACACACATTACGTATTATGTATAGCACACGTTGGATATTAGTTTGACGTATTTCTATTGTACAACAACCATTATTGATTTTTTATTACTATTTCTAGTTAATTAAACTTGAAAAATATAATTAAGGTGCTAATTAATGCAAATTTTCATTTTGATAATGTAAAAGAGAAAAGGTGCATATACCAAAAACTAAGCGGTATATATTCATGAGAGGAAATGGAAAAGGAAAAACTGCTATAGTTTCATCTCAGAGCTCCTCTGATAACATTGCCTCTGCCACTTTCAAAGTTGAAGCCACTGATTTCATTGCATTTGGAATTAGTTTCAAGGTATTATTAATTTATCCTTTTATTAATTAAAAGAAGTTAAATATTTGTAATCAATTAATTACTAATTATATATATATACTTGATTTATTGGAATTGCAGAATGAGGCTCCTACGGGTATTGCATATACCTCACAGAATCAATCGGTGGCAGCATTTGTGGCAGCAGATAAAGTGGCATTTTACCACTGTGCATTTTTCAGTACTCATAACACTCTCTTTGATTACAAAGGTAGACACTACTATGAGTCTTGTTACATTCAAGGCTCAATTGATTTCATATTTGGCCGTGGCAGATCAATCTTCGAGGTAATTTATTAATTTGTTGTACAACAAAAATACAGTGAAGTAATATCCAATATGTGTTATACACACTGTATTCATACGTAATGTGTGTCATACATAACATGTGCTATACATATTGCACACATTATGTATATCATATGTTGGATAGTTGTTAGATGATATTCCTCTTATAAGACAAACATTATTGATTTATTAATTAGTTAAGTTCATTGTGTTTTAATTTCCTACCCCTTTAATTTCTTTCATCAAATTAATTTCTGAGAAATTCTAATAATGTTGATATGTAATGAGAAAAATCTTTTACAATTGGAAAATGTTTATCAACCAGAAATTATTAGCAGAGAACGTTCATCTGTGTTTTAAACAATCATCTTTGGTTACATTTTTAAAATTTGGAGCTATTTAGCATTACTCTTTAATTATTATTTTCTACTTTAATAATATTTAAAGGGTGATGCTAAATGAACAATACAAAACCAGTCCAACCAGCCCATAAATGAGATTTTGGGTCATAATTACTCAGTCCATTACAATTTCAATGATTATTTAGACTAAAACCAAAGTCAAAATAGGCTCATTGGCTGTGTGGGCTGGTTTTTCATTGTTCACTTAGCATTATTGATATTTAAATCTACAAATAAAGTAATAAATGTTATAAAAATTACAACTTTTCTTACCTTTTTGTTATGCAGGGCTGTGAGATATTTGTGATTGAAGACAAGAGGATAAAAATTCACGGGTCAATCACAGCCCAAAACAGGGAAAGTGAACGAGAGATGAGTGGGTTTATATTCATCAAATGCAGGGTTTATGGCATTGGTGGGGTGTACCTAGGAAGGGCTAAAGGTCCTTATTCTAGGGCCATTTTTGCCAAGTCTTATCTCTCCATGACTATTGTTCCTGAAGGATGGACTAATTGGAGCTATGATGGTAGCACAAAGTAATAAGCAAATCCCCAACCAATTTCTTCTTCTTCAAAAAATATATATATATATATATTATAACTAGCATCGCTATATATACAATAAAATAATAACAAAATAACAAAAATAGTAAGTATGTTATGCATAACATATATAATGTGCACAATATACATTACATGTTGTACACATCATATATCACTCATTGTGCACACCATATATATATTACATGCGGTAAAGAAAGATAATATTACAACATGTGATATATAATGTGCACAACATGTCATATATGGTGTGCATAATATATAATATACATTGTGCATATTATATATTATATGTTGTGTACAATTTGTAAATTATTTTGACTGATTTTTTATTGTTTACTGACAATTTTCATATATTAACCTTAATAATCTGATTCTTCTGAAAAACTTGAAGTTATTTGAAATTTACTTAAACATGCATTTAGTATTTGTCTTAATTAGAATATGTTCATTAATTATTATATATAATATACATATGGTAATTATTAATTAATTGAAATTGCAGGAACCTATTCCATGCTGAGTACAAGTGCTTTGGACCAGGAGCAACTACAGAGGGAAGAGCTTCATGGTCAAGGCAACTTACTGATGAAGAAGCTGCTCCTTTCTTGTCTATTGATTTCATTGATGGCAAGAATTGGTTACCAGCATATCAACAACGATAATAAGAACAATCACGTTTTGCACAAGAACCTCTTAAACATAAATAGAACGTGATCATGATGGTGGAGAATTGGAGATGGACTTTGATATATCAATTAGAGAGATCTACTATGAACAACATGTGCTTTGGGTTGTTTGTTTAATTAGCAAAGGCATAATTCACTATTTCCTTAGATTTCCTTAGATTAGCATGCCAGAGGTACAATAAAAAAACTAGTTAAAACAGTCAACAAGTTATGCATAACATATATAATATAAATTGCACACCGAATATTATATGTTGTGCACGTCATATATCACATGATGTGTACAACATATATCACATGTTGTATAGAAAGATGATGCTGCAACATGTGATATATGTTGTACAAAATAAGTGATATATGTTATGCACCATATATAATATATATTGTACATATGTTATGTACAATATATTATTTGTTTTGATTGAATTTTGATTTTGCCCCAAATATTTTCTTAACATATATAGACCCACCTTGTTAATTATGTCATTGCTTGTACTTTTATGTATAGTGTACTTAGATTTATTCACCTAGTCAAATAGAATCCATGTTATAGGAATCTTTTAATTAAGAATAAAACAATATTTGTTATACAATATAAATACGTTTAACTAGCTAGTATTCAATATATATGTGTTATACATAATACGTAATCATATATATAATACATATATATATATTATGTATAACACATATTAAATACTAATTGAACATATTTCTATTATATAACAAACATTATGATTAAGAGTACGTACAATCTACAATGTGCAAGTGCCTTATACATTTCCCCTTTGACTTGTTAATTAATATAAAGCAATTTGGATTAAATTATATAGCCATTATGCTACATGTACAATAAATATGAGTCAATTAAATCTATAATTATAAAGTATTAAAATATACAAATTGCTTTCTCCTGAATTAGTAATAGTGGTATAGCAGAAACATAACTTATAAGAGCATATATATATATATATATATATATATATATATATATATATATATGATGATGATGACAATAGATCTTCATTTCATGATGAGAAATTTTTATGTGATGTAAGGGATAGGGAGTAAACTTATTATTTTATAGAGGTATGATATTTGTACATATTTTTTTGTATATACAATAAATATACATGTAAATCTAAGGGTGGAGAATAAAAGTTGAAGTGTTGGAGTGACATCACATCAAAATTCAATGATAATAAAATGAGTGGAGAATATATGAAAGAGAAAATATATGTACGAATATTATTATTGTATTATATATATCCTTTAGCTATAGCATTTCACTATAACATTAAAAGAATGTAAAATGAAGCAAGATAAGATAATATAATTTGTATAACAAATTATGAAAAATACTATAGTATTGAATAGTTACCTTTCTTAGTTTTAAAATATTGAGAAATGATTTAGTGTACATTAAAAAATGAGCTATCATCAGTCACTATATGTATTAATTCAACATTTTAAAACTATTAATCTAACTATTAATATTATATATTAATCCAACATTTTTAAAGGTTGAATTAATAGTTTTAAAATGTTAGATTATTACATAAGATAGTTGATAATGACTGATTTTATAATGTACATATAACATTATAAAAAAATATTATAACTTTATTACTTTTACTTTCATGGAGCTATAATAGCGTATTAATTAGCAAGCATTCAAATTAAACTTGAATTACAAGAATCACATAACTATCAAATTTTAATTTTTAACCTATATATATAGGACGTAATTACATGTTGCAATATCCTTCCATGCATGCAAATCTGAACAACTGAACAAACTCCACTAATAAGCATAACATTACTCTCAAATTTATTTAATTAATCTAGCCATATATATAGGACGCAATTGCATGTTACAATATATACATTGGATTGCTATTTGTACATATAATAGTATTATCCACCAATTTTTCAGTCATTTAAGAAGTTGACAACTTTTATGAATATGTTGACAACCATATATATTTCATGCATGAACGACAATCACATTTGCAAAACACTAAAAGATTATTTTACATCTAGAAATTTATTTAAATTAATTCTCGCTGCCATGGCCTCCGTGACGACCTCCACCACCACTAGCTCCACCTCCAATGCCACCGCCAACATCGCCACCTGCACCAACTCCTCCTCCTATGCCTACACCACCTCCTCCATCAGCACCAATTCCTCCGCCTATGCCTCCTCCAACACCACCACCTACACTTCCACCAGCACCAATTCCTCCTCCAGCACCACCACCTCTACCGCCTCTAGACCTGCCTCCTCCACCACCACCACCTCCTCTGCCACCACCAAAACCTCCTCCAGCACCGCCTCCGCCAGCTCCTCCTCCACCTATGACTCCACCAACACCACCACCACCACCGGCACCAATTCCTCCTCCAATGCCTCCACCACCACCTCCTCCAGCACCTCCACCTCTACCGCCTCCATTTCCTCCGCCTCCACCACCACCACCACCTCCTCTGCCACCACCAGCACCACCTTCGACTCCACCGCCTCCGCCAGCTCCTCCTCCTATACCACCTCCTCCACCAACACCACCACCGGCACCACCGCCTCCTCCTCTGCCACCACCAGAACCACCACCGACTCTACCGCCTCCGCCAGCTCCTCCTCCACCAATTCCTCCTCCAATGCCCCCACCACCACCTCCTCCAGCACCTCCACCTCTACCACCTCTAGAGCCTCCATTTCCTCCGCCTCCACCACCACCACCAGAACCTCCTCCAGCACCACCACCGCCTCCGCCACCTCCTCCACCAACACCACCACCGGCACCAATTCCTCCTCCAGCACCTCCACCTCTACCGCCTCTAGAGCCTCCACTTCCTCCGCCTCCACCACCACCACCACCTCCTCTGCCACCACTAGAACCTCCTCCAGCACCACCTCCAACTCCACTGCCTCCGCCAGCTCCTCCTCCTATATCACCTCCTCCACCAACACCACCACCGGCACCAATTCCTCCACCAACACCACCTCCGACTCCACCGCCTCCGCCAACTCCTCCTCCTATACCACCTCCTCCGCCAACACCACCACCAGCACCAATTCCTCCTCCAATGCCTCCACAACCACCTCCTCCTACACTACCTCCACCACCACCACCACCACCACCACCTCTACCACCTCCAAAGCCTCCACCACCTCCAAAGCCTCCACCAGCACCACCTCCAGCTCCCCCTCCTACACCACCACCTTTGTCGCCACCACCTTTACCACCTCCAAACCCTCCACCACCTCCACCTCCAACTCCAATTCCACCACCTCCACCAACACCTCCTCCAATACCACCACCTACGCCTCCCCCACCACCAACACCACCACCAAAACCACCTCCTTTAGTAATGCCATGAGCTAATTCATCTTCCTTAACTTTTCTACACTCTGTTATTCCTATCAGTACAAACAACAGAGCAAGCATACCAATACACTTATTCAATTTCCCCGTCATCTTTGTACTATCAATGAAAACACTATTTGCTTGCAATTTGAAATAAAAGCTAGCAAGGATCAATATTTATAGTGGAGATATATGCAAGCGTATATATGTACATACATGTCATTAATACATGCAATTGAGACTATAGATCTCGTCTTTCATTCTGATATTGACACCTCCTCATACAAAGTACTCTTATTCAAACTTGCGCAAAAAAATAAAACTCAATTGGAAGATTGAAAACAAAATTTTTGTACCCCATTCAATTTGTGCCACCTAATTAAATCCATGGATATATATGAAGCAACTTCCATATATAGTGGCTAAAATCTCAAACATATGTCACGTTTCTAAACCATGAACTAATAACTCTTGATACTATTAATGCCTAACTGTAATTTGAAAAAATGCCTCACACTAATCCCAAATTTGCATGGACACACCTTTTGAATTGGTGGGAGACAAGTAGGTCAACTATGGATGCCAAGTGCCTTATAATAAATCTTGCCATTCTTGATCAAAATCATAATCGTAGATACATATATAATTTATAACTCATGTATTATACTATTAAATTTTGCTGCCGACATAGAATCATTAACATAAAAGTTCAACTTCAGATAATTATTGCTAACATGAAATTAGAATATAGTTTTTGCGATCTAATTAACTAAAAGTCTAGAGATTTCGATAATTATTA
Source organism: Aeschynomene evenia (assembly GCA_013621005.1). Taxonomy (NCBI): domain Eukaryota; kingdom Viridiplantae; phylum Streptophyta; class Magnoliopsida; order Fabales; family Fabaceae; genus Aeschynomene; species Aeschynomene evenia. The sequence goes on from CM024266.1 coordinate 6,637,000, forward strand.
GTCAAATTTCTGAATTTTAACTAAATTCATTATAAGGTATGTGGATTTGTGTATTATCCACACACATTTGAAACTCAAAAAGAAGCGTTCATTTGACTGAGCTGATTTTCTTCGACCCAATGGCTTAACTCCAATATTTGACATACAGAAATGGTTACATTTTACCTCCAATATTTAATATTTGAGTTTAATTACTTGGAGTAAAATAATTTTACATTCATATATATATATATATATGCAATAGTAGTTAAGTAAACTATGAACATTTGCTGGATGTTGATTTGTAACATGCGACATACATATGTATCATTTGGACTCTATTTTTTTAATAGATTAATTTAATCTTAGACTATAGGAGATTTTTTAATGAAATTATTGTCTATACGAATGTTTTTCGTTCTCTAAGGATGAGTCTTCTCCTTCTATGAATGAGTGTCTCATGCACATTTATCGAAAAAGTAAAATGTAATCGTAATGTAAGTAAAAAAGTTATTCAATTTTAAAATAGTGGAATTACTGAATTAGAAAGTTAACAATAAAACTTATATTGATAATTTAAAATTATTTTATACTATCAATCAATAAAAATTTAAGATAATGATAAATTATCACTAAAAATTAACTATTGATGTATAGATAATTTAATATCATTTATACTCTGTTATATTTAGATTTGGCGTGACTCTTCTACAATATGCCCAAACTTTTATTTTACTTTCATATATCATAAAATATGTATATACATAATTTTTTTCTATGTATATACTCCTCACATAAAGACCAAGATTGACACTTTGCCACCTTAAATTTGAAAGAGTGTATGTGTAGTCCCACCACGTACGTGTATCATTTATTAATCCAAAACAATTACATAAATATGGAATGGGTGGGAGCTTGCTTTCCAGCACTAACTATCAAGCTTACAAGTGTTGGGGTGCTTTTAGAAACTTTGACTGCTTAGCATTTAAACAAACAAACAAAAAGTAAGTTAGTAATAATGCTAGGGCTCCAGGGCCTTCAGGTACAAACTCAAAATGGCACAAAACTTCAAAACCTCTCAGGTTGAACCGAAAGAGAAATAATCCTTATACATATGAGAGGTTGGATACAGAAAAATAAATTCAAAATAATAATGTGTACTGGTCCTATTTATTTTTTAGTGAATAATATAGGTGTATAGAAAATATGTATGTATAAATAGCAATCCTGGGACCGAATCATTGAACAGAGCCCTCTTTCGGTCCGGTTAAGTACAAAACCCATTGGCTGAAGAATCCACGTGACTAAAATGAGGTGCACTACTTAGCATGAAAAGAATAGAAGTGATGCTACATGTACATTATAAAGTCAGTTATCATATGAAATAATCTAATTTTTTAAAACTATTAATTTAACTTTTAAAATGTTGAATTAACGTATAATATTTAAAGTTAAATTAATAATTTTAAAAAGTTAGATTATTACATATGATAATTGATGATGACCGATTATATGGTATAAAATAAATATTTCTTAAAGAATAGTAGTATTTTCTTGTTAGGGTTTAGGGTTGGAATCATTTGAGATTATTTGATTGCAAGCCAAAAATTATATTGGATTTGGTTTTCTATTTTGGGCTTATTTTTTGATGGTGAGAATTTTTTTTCAAATCTATATGCTTCGGTCGGAAGCCAATCAACCAAAAACAAAAAACAGTAAGAACCCAAAATCTAAAAAAAAAAAATAGGTTTTTCAAAGAATAGTTTTACAAGCTAGATAAATAGTGTTATATTCACCAACAATTGGCACAGGTGGTAAGCAGCTTGTTGTCCCTTAAGTAAGGTCTCGGATTCGAGCTTTGTGGATGAAAAAAATCCTTGCTGGGAGCCTCACCTGCCATTCCCAGGTACGTGACCCGGGGCGAAGCTCCGGACATGGGCAACCAAAAAAAAAAATAGTGTTATATTCATTATTTAAAAGAGTATTTAAATGGCCCGAAAAATAAAGTTACACAAATGAAAATTTAATTAAATAATAGTATAAAAAAATTTATACTAACAATATGCAGTAAAAGAGAAATACTTCGTGTACACTGCAAAATCAATCATCATATGTAATAATTTAACTTTCTAAAACTATTAATCAAACTTTTAATATTATACGTTAATCTGATATTTTTTAAAATTGGTTTAACGATTTCAAAAGATTAAATTATTATATATGGTGGTTAATTTTATGATAGACATATAAGATTATTCATAGTAAAATTAGAATAAAGTTTTTATAGTGTAAACAAAAAGTATTTTTCTCTACATTCATCAAACGCATCAAATTATATTTTCACTAAGTTTTCCTAAAAGAAAAAAAAATAGACATACTCAAAGTTGAATTTCTCCAAATTTTCAGTAAATATAATTCGACCTAAAAATTGAAACTAAAAAAAGAAAAAAACTACACTTTATTCGATAACTTTGGTTAATTTTGAGAGGTTAATACCATTTTCTGAGCAGGGGAAGCTAGCTTTAGCTAGGGCATAGTTGCAGAGAGAGAGAGAGAGAGCGAAGTGAAGAGAGAAAAAATGGAGGGCGGTGACGAAGGTGTAGACATGGTGGTCGATTCCAACGACAGGGATTTGCAGCAGCAGACCAAGGCCTTCGACAAGCTCACCGACCGCGTCGAGGATCGCCAGCTCGATTCCACTCGCGTCCAAGAGGTTTCTTACTTAACCCCTTTCCTTCTTTTTTCTCCGCTTTTGGTTCATCTTGTAGTAAAGTTTGAATCTTTCGCTGTTTTTTATCTAATGGGTTTCTTTTGATTTCGCAGGCCATGGCGTCCATTGCTGCATCTGCTGAAGCCGACCGGAACGCAATGCGCTTGAGGTATCAAATTAATGTTTTATTTTATTTATTTTAAGGTTTTAGAACTAAAATTAAATTGCCGCAAAAATTATATATATTATGAGAAATTGGCTACAAACATGTGTATTGAGTAAGATTGTGAGGTTGGTCAGGATTATTTTTTCTTGTTTCTCCATGATGATTGATGAAGTGTTCTGTGTAAAAATTGCTATTGCTGTGGGCATTGTTCTTAATTTTTACGTTTGGTTGGGTTGTAAATCATGAAGGTCTTAAAAGTATCCTTGAAATTTACTTGTGCATTTTTTCTTTGATGATATGACTTGATGGCTGAGACCTAGTTGGATATCATCAGTTATCTCTGTGGATGCGAAAGAACGCTTTGAATAGTTGTACTTGCGATGTAGACCCCTGTTATAGTCACGATCTATAATCTATATAGAATTATCTGAAATTGTTGAATTCTATCATCATAAGGGACACTATTAAGTATTAAGTAAGGGTTTGAACTGCACATTCAGATGGATTATGTGGTAAATGTTATTTGAAAGTTTGGAGGGGTAAATTGCACGTGGAGTGAGGCTGAAGGGGAGCGCCTCAGGGTCTCAGCCTGGTGACCATTCACTCGTTGAGTTGTGTTCCCCTTCCTTGTTCAAGTTCATATCCCAAATACACAAAAATAGTTGTAAGTAGCAGTGAGGTTGAAATTTACCATTGAGTTTTTAGTGTTAGGTTAGCTTGTGTAGGAGGTGCTACTATTTGAAGCTTAAAACTAGCTTTCTTAATCCCAGACGTGGTATCATTACCCGGTCACATGCTCTACAGGGCACAGGCCGTGCCTGTTGAGTTCAGAAGTCATAACTTAAACAAGAATGAATCATGACCCTGCAAATAAAAAGCTTTAAAATGTCGCCTATGAAATTACAACTCAATTTTCCACCTATTCTAGTCTGAATTATGGATTTCGTTCCCTCGTATGTCTAAATTTTGATCTGCATTCTGTCTGCATCACAGGGAGAAAGAATTAGCTGCTGTCAAGATAAATGCAGCAGATGTTGATGTAATTGCAAATGAACTAGAGGTAACGTCTTTTACAGATCGTTCGTCAACATATTTAGAAGTTCATATTCTGTTTTAGTTGATGTTATTTTCTTCTTGTTTCCAACAGTTGGACAAAAAGGTGGCAGAAAGAACCTTGCGGGAGCATAAAGGTGATGCAGTTGCTGCCATTCGCCACTTGCTTCACTAGAGAGTGGTGCGAATGAAATGAACAAGGTTCAGTGTTTCAGAAGATTATACACGTCGCCCTATATTGTTTTGCTATGAGATGTGAACATCAAATGTATACCAAGACCTAATTTTTCCAAAATTCTCAACTGTCACTGAAATTTTGAAGCAGTCTTCGTTCCTCCTAAACTTGTGTACCAAAAAAAGAACCCATAATCTAATGGTAGAACCAACTTTTCATGAGGATCTCAATGTTTCTCATGTATACTGGTTAGTGTGTCATTTTCAAGCTAAATTTTTTAACTTTTTTTTTAATATTTACTTTATTATCTTTGAATTTTTGTGTAGTCCTACTATATATATATATATATATATATATATATATATATATATATATATCATTTTATATCTATAAATATCATATCATGTGTGATGTGTCCACAACTCTTGCTATATTTTTGCTCATTCAAGAAGATTCCTATATATATAATATATGGTGTAGCTGCTCCATACCTGTAGCTAGCTGGTCCATACCATACAAGTGTCCCTATGCAGTAATGCCTTTTCTCTCTTTGGTCATACAGCATATACTTTCTTGAAGAGTTAATAACTTGTCACCTCATTTCTTTCTTTATATAGGAACCCCACTTCTTTGATCCTCATAATGTGTAGTGTACTAGTTTAACTCCACTTTGAGTGCTAAAACCTCAAAACCTGTCTTTCAATAGGCTTTGAAAATTCAGTTCTTGAAGATATTCACATGATCTCACAGCAATCACAAGAAGTGTTGGAATGTTATCATTTTGAGTTACTATTTTCTCATATATTTTATCATTATATGTGATGAACGAGTCAAATAAGTGTAAACTGCTACCACATTGTATAATAATAGAGGAAGAGGTGGGAAAAATGATAACTAAAGGGTTTCCCTAGCAATTTTGTGTACAATAGGACCCCAACTGATCAATTGAACAAGAGCTTACATCTGAATGTAATGGTAAAAAAATTGTATCACATCATTATTACTCTTCTTATGTTGAACCCCTTTCTTACTTTCTTTATACTTTTTGTTGTGCATAAGAGTGAAGGAACAATGGAGGGTGTTTGGCAGATAAATTGATTAGTTTAATTTTGTTACATCATCAAGTCATCTTAATCATAATTTAAACTTGTAAGCACTGACACATCCATCATAATCTCCCATGCAAAAAATGGCTTGATGCCATCCGAAGAATTGCATTACCCTAAAAGTAGGCTCAGCCAAAAAGGATGCAATGATATTTACTATCTGCTTTTTAGTTATTGGGGATAAACAGATAATGGAACAAAAAAGTGCAAATCCAATGTGCTAACCTGTCTTTTTATTCATCTTCAAGTGGGAAATGATAATAATCCAACCATAAATAAATGACTAAATAAAGTATAAGAACTTTATGGTTCCTATCTATGAAGCAAAATGAGAGCTCTTTTGTTTTACCTTTTTTCTCTACCTTTTTTACTACTAAAAAGTGGCACAAACATTGTCCATATAAATTTACAATGATGATTATGGAAACCCTATACACAAGACTCCAAACACACAGCATCACTAATCAATTGAAGATGGTGGTGCCATTAAAGCAACATAGAAGCACTAAAATAGTTTTCTAACCTTTTTCCTACCACTAAAATATGTGCATAAAAAATCCTAATGCATTTCCCTCAAGTGACAAAAAAAGGGTAGCTAACTCAAGGTTGTGTCTAGGACTCTTTTTGGTTGCTTTCCCTTCCGGCAGAACGGGCCGCCTGGAACTGAATGGCGTACCGTCTCTGCATCTCTCTAAGCATTTCCACCAGTTCCTGGAATGTCGGTCGCTGAGCTGGATCGCTGGTAGTATTGGATAAAGTTTTTAAGTTAGCATAAGATAAGTTGGTAATGAAATATGTATGCAGTGAAGAAGCAAGCAAAAAAGTTGTTACTTTGAAAAATCCATGTTGACATTACAAGAGTTGAATAATATCGGATTATACAGGCCATAATCTATTAACTTTTCTGGTTTGAGTTAAGCTCAACATATGCCAAGAGTTCACAACTTTTAGTTAGCTACATGGATTAATTAAATAATTATGCTCATAAAGGATATAATATAAGTAAAACCTGCAGCCTTCTCCACCAAGTTATTTAAAAATAAAAATTTCATTTTTTAAAAGTTCAACAACTTTTCTATGATAAATATAGTATAAAATACATATTGATTACTCACAGTCACACTAAAGACTATTAAACCTCAAAATCTATTAAGTACTCTATGTTTCAACTTACTATTTGTATATATAGCATATAATCAATTATATGTATACATAGTAATACATAACTATATATTTTACTATCTCCAGTTGAATCAATGAACCTCTGAACCCTTACATTGTCTGGTTCAATACCTAGTCCGGTTTTCACAACTTTGATAATTAGCAAAATGTTCCTTTATAGTTAGCAAATCTGTCGGCAAGGAATTAAAAAGCAAGAAGTATGAGTGACAAGAATGCACACCTATGCCAGCAGCTCTCAATTAAAGAAGCCCACTGTGGATCAATATCGGCTGGAATTTCTAGCCGATGGTTCATAAACCCTACAGCCCCAATAACCTGCAAGAATCCGAGAGAAACCATTGTTCATGTATGATGCACGCACCGAGCATGAGATGACAGTGAAACATGATTACATAACACTAAATTATTAAACACAAACTGTTAGCAATCATGGTCGTTTCAGATTGTGAAAATTAATAAGCTTAACTGTCGCATTGTACACATGAAAACAGTACCTGCATTGCATTGAGATTATCCCAAGGGATCTTTTCCGTTGCAAGTTCCCATAATATCACCCCAAAGCTGTAAACGTCGGACCTGATGTTCCAAGAGGCAGCAAAAACAGAGATGCAAAGTTAAGCTTTAGCATGAGGTACGAACACCATAAAGAGAGAGAGAGAGCAATTGAGGTCATAGAGTCTTACTTCTCATCTGAGGGTTCATTACGAAGAACTTCTGGCGCCATCCATTGAGGCTACAAAACAGGAAAGTGCTAGTAGAATTAGTAAGATAATTTCTTTCGGAGGGTTAAGAAAGTTAGCAATATATTTTGAATCTGCAGCTATAAAAATTTAAAGAGGGGATAATTTCAAACAGACCAAAGATATTATGGTCCACAAAGAAAGAGAGCCTACCGTGCCCTTTCCTGTCTTAGTTGTGAGATATGTTTCATGCTTAAGGCGCGAAAGACCAAAATCACCAACCTGTTAAGCTAACACAGATTAATATATTGTCTGACCAAATAGAACACTATCCTATAAATCCTTAAGCAGTGAAGTGAAACAATGGAACCTAAAATAAGGAAAATAAAAAGAAAAAAGAGACAAGTGACAGACCTTCACAGTCCAATTTCTATCAACTAGAAGGTTTGAAGACTTTAAATCACGATGGATGATAGGGGGGCTGCAACGATGAAGATAATTCACACCTCGTGCCTGTAGAAAGAGTAAGCATACAACTAGGTTCAATCACAATGATAGAGATGCTCTCTAAGATAACAATTGAAGTTGATGATAAAACCGAGCTGAGCTCCAAGAAGAATGTCTGAATGAATTAATAATATTGATAGAGGAAAAGAGGCAGGAAAAAAGTGACCATGCCACTATTCCTCAATGAAGACCAACAGCATAAGAATCAGATATCTATACTGAGAGAGAGAGATTGATCTTGTCCATAACACTGCTTTAAAGTACTCACAATATCTAAAGCCATATAAACTCGCCGTCTCCAGTCAAGTTTGGATGTGTTCTTCTGAAGCAAACGAAACAAGCTCCCGCTGAATCAATAACATGCAAATGAACACAGCAATCACCTCAAATCAAAATTTTTTGAGACATGGCATAATAAACTAGAATCAGAAAGCTCATGTTATCAAGGGCCATAAACAAAAATCAGCACAAACCGTGGGAGAAACTCTGTCACAATGCAGAGACGCTGAGGTGAAGTCACAGCCCCCATGAAGAGAATAATATTTGGATGGCGAAGTCTTTTCAAGACTGAGACCTTCACATAGAAAACATAGTCAAATCAATGTTATACAAAGGAAACTTTAGGGAGCTGGAGGTTCAACTATTGACAGAATCAACACAGCATAAAGTAGAATGTGTCTGGTCATGGAAATAATAAAAAGGAATCACAGGAAAACTTGAAGAAGGGGAAGAAGAGCTCTAGCAAGTGGTACATGCAGCTCCACATAGGCTCCATAATAAGAAAATTAGAGTATTAGACGGCCAAACATACCTCTTGTCTGAAGGACAGTATTACATCATCTGAATATTCTTGCTTTGAGAATACCTTGACAGCAACATCCTACAGAAACATGGATATAAGTTTAAGTCAGAATAGCAGCATGCAAAGTTTAGTTTAATTTTGCCATATGCAAAATTTAGTGTACTAAATGCTAGAAATTCAAGCTGCAACATTAAAGTTTGCATAATATATATATGAAAAACTTAAATACATTCTTACACCTAAAAAAGGAAAAGGGAAAAGAAGGTGTGCCAAAGATATCTTAAGTTTTGATAATTTGTTTTGTAGAATATCGTTTATACATGAACTTAAAAATAGAAATTACAGGAAGAGAGAAGAACATACTGATCCATACCACATGGCATGATATACAGTTCCACAAGAACCTGCAACACAACAGAAAGATAAATAGATGATTGATATACTATACCAATTCGTAATAACCTGCATATTGGGACCTCAGAGGGAAGTAAACAAATTTCATAAGTACAGATAACATTTTAATATTGATCAAAGGAATAATTGTTTTTCTATTGAAGAATAGATACTATTGAATCTAGTTTCGTCAACCATGCTGATGCTAATCTTGTTAAGAACACGAGTACCTTGCCCAATTTGTTCTCCAATTGTCAGGTCCTCCCACAAAATTTCATAATCCAAGCAATCAGTGTCAACATCCACTTTATTATTGACAGCACCACTGCTGCCACTCCCACAGCTGCTGGTACTACTTGTGCTGTTAACATTAAAGGAAGACCATGAACCCCAAGCCTCATTATTAAAAGGTCGATTACTTTCACCTGCCACCTGGCTTTCCATCTTCAACCCAGAAGAAAGATTCTTCTGGTTCTTCTGATTAACCGGCTCATTTTCTTGATCACTCTGCAACCAAGGCCAAGCAGCACGAACATTGTTGGCCTCGGGTTCTGCCTGTTCATTTGCTCTCCATGGCCATGACAATGTTCTCTTTTGAATCCATGCTTCTGCTTTAGACGTAATGATCTTGTGGATAGGTTTTCCTTCACCCTCATCACCATAGTCTCTCAAAGTTTTTCCATGTGACTCTCTAGCATGAGAAAATACACCAAATGGAGATGGTGGCACATCGCCTCTGGGAGTGCTAGCTCCACTGGAATTGCCATCTTCTCTCTGGTCAGCAAGAACATTGTCAGAGAAACTATGATCAGAATGGTGACTTTCTCCACTCCCACCTTCGCGATCAACATTGTTTTCTCCGGTCCGCATTCTTGACTTAACTTTATTACTCACCTTTGATGCCTGTTTTAACAGTTACAACGTCAAGACAAGCCAAGTTTACATACTTAAATAACATGAAAAAAGATTAGAACTAACCAAATTAGAAATTTTGGATGCTAGAGCAACTTGAAGTGGCTGCTGAGAATCAAGGCCAAGTTTATTAGCACTGCGACTTCTTGGACAGTTGGAACCCAGATCATGCTCAGCATTCTTCACGCCTGAGAATTGACCTCTGATTTCAAGAAAGGGTCGCAAATCAGCGGACACACAAATAACCCCAACCAACTTCCCATCATCATCATAGAAAGGTGTATTGGTTGCCACAACCAAAAACTTCTCCCCAATCCTATTCTTGACAGGGAACTGGCCAGTCCAACTCTCACCCACAGTGACATGGTTGAATACATCATTGGCTAAGGAAAAATCTCTGGGGTCTACAAGCATCTCAATCCCATCTTTTCCAAGAACCTCCTCTGCTGCATAACCATACAATTTTTCAGCACTAGGATTCCTGCAAAAACATTACACAGACTCAACCCAAAACTACAAAAAGGAATAAACCTTTACCATATATTAGCCCAAAAAAACACCCCATATAAGAAAACTTGATGAACTATCAACTACAATTAAAAAAATAAGGTTAATGCTACAAATTGGTCCTTAATAAAAATATTACTAGACAAATTTGTCCCCCACAAGTTAAAAGTCTCTAAAATGGTCCTTCAAAACTACAGATGTAAGTGCAAATTAGTCCTTTATAAAAACATTAATCCCTAAATACATTAATTCTTAAAGAAGGCTAATTTGACTAATTCCACTTGTGACAATTTTGTAATGAACCAATTTTGGAGTTGAACAAACTCAAGAAACAAAAAGCATAGTACTTACCAGTATATAATACGGCATTGAAGATCCAATATGTGAAGTGAGTGCCCCATTGACTGCAAAATGTTCATATACTGCTTATCACTAAGCCTCACACTCACACCAACTTCACCCTCATTCTCATTCTGATGATGATGATTATTGCCACGACTTTCCTTCTTCAAGGGTGAACAAGAAGACCCTTTGTCAGATGTAGCAGCACCAGCAGCACTAGCACCAAGCCTTGAACGCTGTGGTGACACAGAGTGAGACCTGTGTCGATGATGGCGGCGCTCAGAAAGCTTGAGCTTTGACATCTCTTGCTTCAAGTGAGCATGCCCTGCTTCAAGCCTCTCTATCTTCTTCACTAGCTCTTCTTCTTGTGATTCTGTGCTTCCCATTTCTTCTTCTTCTTCTTCTTCCTCACAGATCAATATTCAAGTGAGTCTAGTTCAATCAATCTATGCATACCCTTTTGCTTGTTCTTGTTCCTTTATCCTCCTCCTGAGAAAAAGTTTCAAGCTTGATTGATTCTGCGTTTTTGGTGCTTGTGGAAATCAAGTTTTGGAGTTTGATCAAGTTGAGGGTCAGAGTGAGAGGAGACAAGAATGAACAAATATATGGTTTGCATTTAATTAGAGCTGTAAAGTTAATAATTTAATTATTTTATTTTATTTTATTTTTCATTTTATTGAAATGGAAAATGGGTGGGAGAGGGTGGAGATCTACACCTAACTTTTGGTCTTAACTTGTTGGATTATATAAACTCCCATGATTGGGGAAATTTGGTGTTAATATCAGTTATTGAATTTGGTCTTGATTTGTTTAGGTCTTCCTCAAAGGGTAAATCACTTGGTCTAATTATGGGGACATGAACTTCTAGTTTTTTTATTTTATTATTTAGTTATAATATAATACCTTGAGTTAATATCTTGCTCGAGTCTATAAACTTGGTCTAATTTTCTTTTTCAGGAATGAAATGTTATAAAATAATATGGATTGAGATAGATTAGAATGGAATAAATATTTTAATCTATTATTTGGATGATTGAAAAATAAAATAATGTGAATTTTTTGTTTTAATATTTGAAAATATAACAAAAACAAATGAAATGGCTAACTTAAAAGTTATTTTGTTTTTTAAAGTTATCCTAGCCAAATAACATATATATACATATAATTTAACTCTCTTATTTTGTTCAATCCAACCTATTTCTTATTGGATTCATATATAAGGGTAGGGATAAAGAATTTCATAGTTATCTAATATGCTATCATATTAGTTATAATAAATAATTTTCTCTTCTATTATTTAAAAAATTACCCTAATAAATTATATTGATTGGGTTCATATATAAAATACTTGAACATAAAATTAAAATTAAACTCTTTATTTTTTTTCTTTTCCTTTTGCCAACAATGCAAAACTAAAAATTTGTGAGATGATATATTTGGTTAAAGAGAGGTAACCCCCATATTAAGCTCAAATTAATTTCAAAAGAAAAAGAAAAGATGTCACATGGAAAATCAAAACTTTGTTAAATTAATGCTGTCTAAATCAGTATAGTTTGCCGACCTTTTATGGTTAGTTGAATTAAATAATCAAAAGATAATTATACCCAAAAAGGTTACACTCTCTGCTACTCTTAAGTCTTACCACTAAAATAAATAAATAAATAAAAATCATATACTCTTTTTCCTCTTTCTTGTTTATAATTTGGTTGGTTGATTATTATACGTATGGTAGCATGTAGTAGAGCTTAGGCCACGTACGAAATTTGCACTTATTATTTTGAGTTTCATTCGTTCATGAATTCACAGCCTTATCTTATGTTCTTTTCTTGTTCATTTTTCTTACAAAAATAATAATAATATAATATATTTTTACTTTTATTATCATGCAAATTTTCTTATTCTCACCGTTTATGTCCCATTCTAATACACATAGTCAATGATAGTGACAATTTCTCTTAAACACGTTTAAGAAAAGTTCATCTAGTCTAAATACGAAACTTAAAACTAAAAAGAGAAGACTTAATTCTATCAATCAGTTTCGTAAAATATTACCCCAAAAAAACTAGTTTCTAAAAATAATTAATCATGTATGAGCCTATATACTTTAAATCAAATAAATTTTTTAAATATAGTAGAAATTGAAGACTACATATATAATTCAAAAAGTGAGATTTCTCGATTTTTTTTTATTATATTATAAAATAAAGACTATAGGCTTTAAAATATTGAATCACACAAATTTTTCACATACAGCAGAAATTGAAGATTATACTTTGAAAAGTTAGATTATACATTTCTTATATATGTTTATTATAAAATAAAGACTATAGCCTTAAAAATATTGAATCACAAGAGTTTTTCACATAAAAAATAAATTGAAGGTTATATATTTTAAAATGTGAGATTTCACAATTTGTTTAGTTGTATTAAAAAATATAGTTTAATTTCAATTCACTGTTAATGTAAAATAATTTACATAGACGACATCCAATCATGGATTGATACGTCAGAAAAAGTTTTTAACTCAATCACTCACTAACTAAAAAGTCAAACAAATCAATAAATATGATTGGCTGACAGTGTAAAATTTTTTACACTACCAGTGTATCATAATTAAACTCTAAAAAATAAGGATTATATAGCCTTTAAAATATTGAATTATATGAATTTTTCACGTACAGTAGAAATTGAAGGCTATATACTTTAAAATGTGATATTCACAATTTTTTTTGGTTATATTAATTATAAAATAAAGATTATTGCTTTTAAAATATTAAATTGCATGAAGTTTTCACATATATTATAAATTAAAGACTATATACTTTAAAATGTGAGATTTCATAATTTTTATGGTTGATAATAAAATAAAGGCTTGTAGCCTTTAAAATATTGAATCACATGAGTTTTTCACATATAGTGGAAATTGGAGACTATATACTTCAAAATGTGAGATTCATAATTTTTTAGTTGTATTACAAAATAAAGGCTATAACCTTTAAAATATTGAATCACAAGCATTTTTCAGGTATAAAAGAAATTGAAGCATTTATATTTTGAAAGTGAAATTTTACAATTTTTTTGGTTGTATTATAAAATAAAGACTATAGCCTAAATGTTGAATAGTATGAGTTTTTCACATATAAAAGAAATTGAAGGCTATATACTTTAAAATGTGAGAATTCACATTTTTTGTGCTTGTATTATAAAATAAAGGCTATAGGCTTTAAAATATTGAATCACAATAATTTTCACATATAGCAGAAATTGAGGGTTATATTATTTGAAAAGTTAGATTTTACAATTTTGTTGTTGTATTATAAAATAAAGACTATAGCCTTAAAAATATTGAATCACATGAGTTTTTCATATATAAAAGAAGTTGAAGGTTATATACTTTAAAATGTGAGATTTTACATTTTTTTATTGTATTATAAAATAAAGGGTATAACCTTTAAAATATTGAATCATAATAATTTTTTAGATATAGTAGAATTTGAAGCCTCTATATTTTGAAAAGTGAAATTTTACAAATTTGTTTATTGTATTTTAAAATAAAGACTATAACCTTTAAAATATTAAATCGCATGAGTTTTTCACACATAAAAGAAATTGAAGGCTATATACTTTAAAATATGATATTTCACAATTTTTTTAGTTGTGTTATAAAATAAAGGTCATAAGCTTTAAAATATTGAATGACAAGAATTTTTCACCTATAACTGAAATTGAAGATTATATACTTTGAAAAGTTGGATTTTACAATTTTTTTATTATATTATAAAATAAAGACTATCGCCTTAAAAATATCGAATCACAAGAGTTTTTCACATATAAAAGAAATTGAAGGCTATGTACTTTAAAATGTGAAATTTTACAATTTTTTTGTTGTATTATAAAATAAAGGCTATAGCCTTCAAAATATTAAATCATAAGATTTTTTTTCAGATATAATAGAAATTGAAGTCTATATATTTTGAAAAGTGGATTTTTTTTTGTTGTATTATAAAATAAAGACCATAACCTTTAAAATATTGAATAATATGAGTTTTTCACGTATAAAAGAAATTGAAGGTTATATATTTTAAAATGTGAGATTTCACAATATTTTTAGTTATATTATAAAATAAAGGTTATAGGCTTTAGAATATTGAATCACAAGAACTTTTCATATATAGCAGAAAATGAAAGTTACATACTTTGAAAAGTTAGATTTTACAATTTTTTGTTGTATTATAAAATAAATACTATAACCTTAAAAATATTGAATCACAAGAGTTTTTCACATATGAAAGAAATTGAAGACTATATACAGTAAAATACAATATTTCACCATAAATAAAGCAAAAAGGTGAGAAACTTTCAATAGTTTAAATATATTGATAAATATTATATCTACTACTAGCTAATATATCATCTTTCTTCTTAATTACTTATTGTATTTATTTTCTCTTTCCTGTTAATAAATGGTAGAATAAAAAATTAATAAATATTCTCTAAAATTTCTAAATAGATAATTATTTATGAAAAACTAAAATCTTTAAAAATGTTAACAAAAAACAATGGAAGTATTCTGCAATGCTAAAATTAATATAAAAAGTGGGCGTGCACGCATTCATTCATGTTTGGGACACTTGAAAGAGACCGTGGACAGGACCAAAAAACAACAAAAGAGACCATAGACATCAATTAATGAGGCTATGTGTATATATTTTGGTTACATGAATATTCCCATCTTTTCATATTCAACAATAATATATAGGTTTAATTTCTATATACTATGTAATCTTATTTATAGGAAAAATAATTTTTGCACAATGAAGTAGATATAGTCATAAAAAAAATAAGTTAAAAAAATAAATAATAAAAAATTAGTAATGTTACATGTACACCATAAAATCAGTCACTATCAGCCACCATGCGTAATAATCCAACATTTTGAAACTAGTAATCCAACTTTTATTATTATACATTAGTCCAATATTTTTAAAAGTTAGATTACTAATTTCAAAATATTAGATTATTACATATGATGACTGATGATGACTGATTTTTTGATATACACAAATCATTTCTCAATAAAAATAGCAAAATCCACGTACGTTGAATATGAAATTTGAAATAAGTGGATCTACAAATATTATTATTCTAATTATAATTGATCCTCTCATTTATTCTTACACATTCAGTATCTCAAAATTAGATAATAAATCACACTTCAGATTTTAAGGGAAGTAAAGTGAGAGTTGCATTGTATGCCATGTCATGCCAGTGAAACAGACAGTGGAACTCTCTGAGAAGAAAAGAATAGTATATGGCCATAAAGTTATAATTATCTTTGTACATTGCAGAGAAACACAAACTAGAAGCACCCTTTTAATTTTTCATTGCAGATGATGCATTATAGAGGTACCCTTTTACTCCAATTATCCCATTATCACTTTCTATTGTGCAGTAATGGCCATGTGTATTTGTTCATTGTTCAGACAACAATGTCAGCTTGTCACAAGCAAAGAAACAAATACTTTAATTGGATACATCATTTTAAGGGAGCAACTTCTGGTGGTGGTGCACAATAGTGCAGAAGCAACTTCTGTGGCTAGATTTAGAATACAATTTCATGAACTTTAATTGTGCAGTCCTAACTTTTCCTCAAGACACAATAATTGTTATTTCCCCTACAACCAGAGAAAGTTATTGCAGAATCTTTCAAATTTCAATAATGTTGCATGGCATGGAAAAAAGCAACTTCTGTGAACCTAAGTGTATATGACACTTTTCAAAATGCTACAAGTGTCAGCTGGAATAGATGTCAATTTTTAAGAGATCATCAAGCAAGGCAAGTTCTTGCTCTCATGATGTAAACACTTGAGGATTGAGATGCTAATAACAACTTAATGCATGCTTACCTTTGATAATTTTGGCAAAAATAATAGCTCCTTTTAGTACAAGGGTCACTTTATAGGAAAATGATAATATAGACTCGAGTTTACGGAGAACCCTACACGTGGCAGCATATCAACCAAGGATTTTATAATATTATTATAGTTATAACTTTTTATTATGTTTTGAATGGTTGATATGTTGCCACGTGTAGGGTTCACCGTAAACCCGAGTCTATATTAACAGTACTCCACTTTATAAGCAGCTAACATAAATAAATCACATACAAAAAGCTTGGTCATGGTACATACTACTGAGATAAGGGACTACATTGTTGAAAAGTGACTATGCAATTATATAACACAGTGAACGTGAAATATAACCAATTCTCAACTATGAGGACAATAGCCAACTCTCACTTGGAGAGGCCAGTGCAGCTGGTGACATGTTGGCCAAACATGCATCAAAACACAAAGGTTAATGACCTGTATCTGGTGTGCCTGGTCTGCAGTTCTTAACAAGAAACTGTGGAAGTGACAAGAATGACTAACTAGTCCCAAAGGACCTTTCATTGCATCAAGATGTTTAGTTTGTTCTGTAAGAGTGTACTTGATGAGGTATACAAGATAAAAATACAGATAAAGGTGTTTGGTGATGAAAAGAAGACAAAAAATTTTATATCCTAGAATACATTTTGTGTATTTTCTGTAATCTTGAAAATATGGATAGAAGGGGGACACAATTAATCAACATAAGACAAAAACCACTATCATGTACATTAATTCAAACATAATACAAAGACTTAATATTTTGTGTTTCTGTCTCCACCGTCTATGTATTTCTATTTTGTCATGTATACCTTAGTAAACGCATCCTAAGGACAAGGCTTAACCTTGACATTTTGGATCACTGTTGAACTCTATTGTACTTTCACACTACACAATTCAGTTTGAAAATAAAAATTAAGAATTTCTCCATCTGGCGGTGTCTGAACTTAGAACAAATAATTTGAAAGCTTTCAAGCTCATGAAACCATCCACTGATCATCATCTGCTTTGGAATTCTATAAGATGGCATTAGTACTTACCGGTGTGCTTTCTAGAAAGGAAGTTGTGACTAATTCATCTGTTAATGTTCTGAGGAATAAAATAAATCTGCAAAGACACACACACACAGAGACAAAGAAGCAGAGAAAGTGCATTCATCTTTCATTAAAGAAAAAGACTACTGTTCCTGAAGTACCAAAAAATACAGGAAATCTCAGCTTTTATTAAAGAGAAGGATGTACAGGGAACAGTTAAAAAAAAGAGTGAGGAATAGGAAAGAAACATTGCAGAGAGCAAAGCAAACCTTGATGCAGACAAAGATTTTACAGTTATTTGCAAAATTGGAAACACACATAGTATAAGCAGTTCCTTCCAGAACAGAGAACAATGGCAGGAGGTGGATGCAGTTCAATCCAACCAAGGAGTGGAGTCAACTGCAGCTGCTAATGATGTAAGCATTTGGTTGAAAATTTTTGCGCAGGACACCCACTTGGCCATGAAGATATACACATATTGGCGACACAGCATTTCATGAAATCTGCCATTACTTTTATCAGTAAGACTTCAGGTTACATTTTAGCTATAAATTAACTAGCCACTCTTGCAATACCAAACAAGATTTGTCAGGGTGCAAAACAACAATCCAAGTTGGTAGAATTACACGTGACTGCGATATCAGCTTGCTCAAAAGTTTAGTACCTCAAAATGCCATGTTAGGTGAGCATAATCTGAGTATATGGCACCGGACTACCTAATGGTCAACATGAAGGGTGATGCGTGGGCTCTAATCTTACAGTTGTGAAATGCCTAATTAACACTTGTAGGGTAGCTTCTTCGTGTCACTGGTAGTTCAAGAAGAACGAAGAAGTAGCACCGTTCTGCCTCCCTGATGTATTGGACTTCACCGTTCATTAACTTCAGAATCTTCCTGCTCATGCTCAGCCCTAAGCCTTCTTGAGTCACCCACCGACTGTTGTGGAACATGTCTTGAACCAATTCAGGGGGAAGACCTTCACCAGGACATACCATCCTTCAAAAAGAGCAGAATAAACACAATTAACCAATTTGTAAATCATAATACTCAAGTGAAAATTATAAATATACAGGGAAAGAAAGTGAGAGGAGTGATTAACTGTGAAAGTAAAAAGAGTAAATCTTTAGGAATCAAATTATCAGACTAAGGCAGATTTGATCATCATTTGTGATACTTATTTGTGGAAATACTGAAATGACTTCAAGATCATGCCACAATACCTAAATTCAACATGGAGAAGAGTAAGTCCATCAGAAATTTGTTTTATTCTTGGAACTACATGAATCTCTACCCAGCCATCAGGAGAAGGTGCATAACGCACCACATTCAATAAGAAATCAGCCAAGACTTGTTGAATCCTCAACTGATCACCATAAACAGCCAATGTCTTGATTTCTTCAGGAATATCACGAATCAACTGTAAATTTCTCTCTCTTAGCAATATCATTACTTGGCTAACAACTGCATTTATGACGTTCCCAAGCAAGAATTCCCCCTTTTCAAGCTCCAACAACCTAAATCCAGAAGGAAATAAAGATATTAATCTTGCCTTTCTCTACATAAAACAATGCAGTCAGTATAGAAAGACATTGAGTAAGCACACTAAGCTATGGCTGTGAAACATGTAAGTATCAACCCACTAGCATATCGAGATAGAATTGATTTCTGATATTCACATGATAAGTGCAGTTCCCCAATTTTACATATTCTAGAAAGGCATAGCACATATGTAAATGATTGACATGTTCTGAGTTAGCCTACAGATCATACAACATGTGAAAGAGAAAGGAGTTGACCTCGAACTAATAAGCAAAGTCCTAAGCATAGCTTTTGTAAATCAGATACAAATCATGTGATAACCAGCAAGGCCTGAAATGTGTATAGATAATCAGACTCAGAAATCAAAGTACCATTGATCTTAAAGATTAAGCTACCCATTTCATCACAAGATAGCTTTGAATAGTGAGTCGGTAATTGGTCATAGTTCAGTCTTTGCAGCCTTTTACGTGAGGGATGTTGGATTTTATAAAAGCCAAAATTTAAAATTCTAACATTGTTCTCCAGGAAATTCAACAGGTTTTAAATGATTGGTCATAAAACTCACCCATCTTCGATGCCTTCCAGATCAATGTCCCGTATTATTTTTAGCATTTGCTTCTCACAAGCTGTACTAGTCTCAAGAAACTGCTTTTGCTCATCAGTCAAACCAGTAGCCTCCAAAAGAGAGTTTGTAAAGCGTATGCCACTCAAGGGGTTCTTTACTTCTTGACAAATATAAGCTAACTCTTTCATCCTGGCGTAGCAATTATTCTCCTGTTGTCTCTGGACTTTCAGAGCCTGTTGAAGTTCAGGGCTCACAATTTGCAAAAAGCAAAAAGCTCCAATAATCTGACCATTCATGTTAATCCTCTTATTTGCAGTCAGAACAGCTTGCACATATTTTCCATGCCGGTCAAGAAATGAAAAGGGGAATTTATCAGTATCTTGTCCACCGAGGGCATTGTGCAAGACAATCATGAACTTCGTTAAAGCATCTGAGCCCTTTAACTGACAGCAACTACCGAAAACCTCTCCAACCAACATTTTTCCAATGACATCTGCACGGCCCCAACCAGTAAGCTTTTCCATGGCAGTGTTCCACTCTAAGCAACAAGTGTTATCATCCGATGCAAAAATAGGAGGGATCAATGGATTTGGACTATGGACAATAGCCTTGTAGTCACCTTGTATGTTAATAAACTTGTCCATTACAACCTTCTGACCAGTAACATCCTGACCAACAAAGCATACTCCAACTATATTATTTGTATAATCCTTGCTGGAGCAAGCATTTACCACTACGAAAACTGCATTATTTTGATGGTCTGGGCCAAAAGTCTTCAATTTTATCTCAACATTCTTATCTTCTTCACCTGTACTAATTAAATTCAAGTTATGTAATTGTACAACCACATCAATGGCTTATCTTTTTCTAAAGGCAAACCAAGCTAGAAAGTATATAGCAGTTTACTTCTAGGTTCAATGACATGTATGCTTGGCCAAGAAGAGGAAAATAGGAAAGTGGAAAAAAAGAGAATGGAGTGAAAATGGTCATCAACAAGTGGAACATTTTACATCAAACTCATAATTTTTGTTTATTCCAAGCAAGTGTAAAGTGATTTTTCCCATATTTCTGCCTTCCCCCTTTTCACCTATTCAAACCAAGCAGAACCTATGGCCTAAATGTCATGGCAGCTAACCAGAAGAGGGATGACAATCAATTGAACTACGAAAAATTTTCTTCTTCTTTTTCTTTTTTTATAAGCTTTGCATTGTTAACAAGTTGAAATCTATGCCCATCTAGCAGTCATTGTTGAATTGGAAATGACGTGACTTTAATTGCTTTTTGTTGCATCCACCAAGTTATGTTTGTAATTTGGAAAAAGCGGTCATCTAACTTGCAAGAAAATATTGCTTTCCTACTCTTCTGCTAACATGACAAACTATAAAAGATAAGATTGGCAATGGCTATCCTAATGGTTTAGTCAGTGTTTTCCTATCGAATAAACTCAATGAACTAACCAGAAAACCAGAGTTATAGAAAGAATACCTCTTAAAGCACGTGAAAGAAGCTTTTCTACAGTTTCTTCAGACTCCTTATACACAAGATCATGAACCAACGACTTCCCCATAGCCTCCTCGACTGGGAGCCCTGTCAATTCTGAAACCTTAGCATTCCACCCATTTATGCGGCCATCGACATCAACAGCAAATATGGGAGCAGTGGCAGTTTCTATCAATCTGACCATTTCCCTAGCCACAGAACTTAGTTCATCTACCCCTTGCAACTCTAGTTCCGCCAGATGCGAATGTACAACAGCCTTCGAATTGCTATGCTCAGCATCTCTAAACGAGTCTCGCAAAATAAGCTGCAAAGAGTGAATTGCATCCATTTCTGCATTCTCCCACGGCAAACTTCGGCTTTTCACCACTTCCAAAAATGCCTTGAACGAAGAGCGAGGGTGCATTCTCTGTCCATCATCCTTATCCTCTGGGTGATGCTTTGCACCGCCCCATTTGATCTCTTTTGCGGTGTGGGATCTAAACCAGAAAAGAAAATCCCTTTCAGTGATATAAGCAACAGCCATACCACAAACTGCATCCCCAAGTGAGGCAGCCCCAGGATACCCTGCATCACCCAGACTATCAGTACTCAAACCAGTTGAATCTCCATGATAAGCTAGCAACCACTCTATGATATCCCTAATCTGAGATTCAGTCGGCGTGACACCCAACGGACAGTAGTTTCCCTGGTAATACAAAGCAGCTCCATCGCACTTCACCAAGTCCATAATACTAGGACTCTGGGTGACAATGCCAGTAGGAGAGTCCCTAAGAAGCATGTCACACAACAGAGTCTGCGTCCTCAAAACTCGCTTCTCCAACGACTGCATCGCCAACTGAAGTTCCATGTTCAGCTGCAGCCCAAAGGCCTGCATCAAGAACTCACAAGCATACCTCAACGGAAAAGGTATACACCTAGCTGAAGTATGGTGGCAAACAACCAACCCCCACAGCCTCATCGAGCTGCGGCCAACAGCCTCCTCATCATTCCCATTGATAATAACAGCCATAACCAACGAAGCGATCGACCCCATATTGGCCATATACTGAGCATGGCAGCCGTGTGGGGCACGCAGTGTGGAACCAACCAAACACAAGGGCTGCACAAGTGCCTCATCCTGCACCACCCTCACAGGTGAAGCATGGCAATCAACAATCATCCTAACCCTATTCTGCTTAAACAAAAACCTAGAAGCCTGAGGTATATCAGTGGCAGGGTAATGCAAACCAATGTAAGGTTCCAAATCAGGCCTCTTACTCTCAGCAACAACCTCACCATGCTCATCCTCATGAAACTTATACACCATAACCCTATCATAACCTGTCAATTCCCTCACACTCTCAACCACAGCGTCACAAAGAAGCTTCACATCACCACCAGGAAGAGCCTGAAGCTGAGAAATTGCCCTAACAGCAAGCTTCTGAGACTGTACGGCACCTGCAATTGAAAGTGCAGGGTCCTCAGTCCTAGCAGGCTCCAAATCAATGACAATTCCAACATCAATTCGGTGCAAAATTCCGTAAAAGGGCTTCCCCGAACTTCTAGAATGAATCCAAAGAGGGTTCAGGAGCGTGATCTCACGCGCCCCGAACGCCCTCTCGAGCAGCACACTGCTCGATGGGGTAAAAAGGGCTCGCACGTCAGCCCCAACACAGAGTGCCTCCTCGGGGGAGCTTCCGCCGCCAGGGAGGCGCTCTAGTGTCGGGACTGACTGCGGCGAGATCCCGAGCATCTCCTTGGCGTTCTCGGAATACCCGAGGATGCGGAAGGAGGGCTCGTCGACGGTGATCATGCAGCCGAAAGGCTGAATGAGGCCGCCACGCTGGATCTTGAGGAGGTAGGCGGTGATCTGCTGCTCCGGGACAGAATCGGCGGTGAGGCGTACGGAGTGAGAGTAGTCGAAGGACTTGCCGGACTCGCCGGATTGTTCGAATACGGCGTGGAGGCGAGCGTCTTCGGTGTACTGAGCTATGGCCTTGCTGATTGACTCGTTGTTGGTGGTCGTGTAAACAGTGCGTTTTGATGTTGATGTTGTGCTCATGATTCCTCGTTGCTGTTGCTGTTGCTGTTGCTGGGGGACTGAGTTCGTTGCTCTGCTTGCTGAAGCCATTTCAAAGTTGGAATCTTTTTCTGCTTTCGTCAAATGGGTATTCGCAATTTTGCTTCAAAATCTTTGGGTTTCTGAGATTTTTTCGTTCGGAGAGTGGAAGAGTAAAATGAGAGAGGACGAAGAACAGAGTAATGTAGTTCGAGTGTGTCTCTGTGTGGTGAAGAACAAGAAGAAGAAGAGAATTATTTTGTTTTATATTTTAATTACTTTTTTTTTGTGATTTATTTATTTATTTAGAGAAGAAGTGAAGTGATGACGACGCATGTAATAAGAACGTTTATGTAAGTGCTGCTTGCTGCTGCGTTTTTTTCAATCTTTTTTATTTTTGGTTTATTTCACTTTCTTTTTATTTTCTTT
Organism: Aeschynomene evenia; assembly: GCA_013621005.1. Classification (NCBI taxonomy): domain Eukaryota; kingdom Viridiplantae; phylum Streptophyta; class Magnoliopsida; order Fabales; family Fabaceae; genus Aeschynomene; species Aeschynomene evenia. The sequence goes on from CM024266.1 coordinate 6,660,545, forward strand.
CTTTGGTCTTAGGTCTTTTTTGATATATTTTTCCTCGTTCTTGGTTAGATTTTTACTATATTTAATTATGGGCTAGGGTTGATGAGATGGAATTTCTTGTGGCTGAGGGATTGAGTGGTACCAATATATAATTGAAGGGTGGTCACTGATAAATCAAGGTGATTGGTGCACCATTTTATCTTTTGCCACTCTTTGAACTGTTTGGGTAGTGCCTTAGTACCAACTAGCACCATTATAAAGTACAAATTAAACTCATGATTTAACTCCATGTGCTTTTCATGTTTCTTTCTTCACTATTCATCTTAATTTAACATAAAGTTCCATAATTATAATAAAAGTATTTGTTATTTATATTTATGTTCACCAGAGGTAGATTAGTGTGTAATGCTGAGATTGTTTACATAATAATACATGACAAAAACTACATATAATATGATACAAAATAAGAATATATATTTGATAAGTGATATAGATGTAAAATAATATATGGTATATGTAGAAAAATTGAATTTTGTGTCTTAAAAATGTAGATATATAAATACACGTACACAATATAAAAATTTTAATGAGTTTTTCATATTGATCCTATCTTTATCTTTTTACAATAATATAAACATAATACATGATACATATATTCTTGTGTACTATACTATTTTATATATATTTATATATTGTATTGTATATAAATGCTAAACAAATGCGGTTTAAATCAAGAGTTGAATAAATAAAGGTAACATACTCATTTATTAAGATATATTAGAAAAATATTTAATATTACTTATTTTTTAAATTGAAAGTTATTTTAAGAAAAGAATATAAAATAAATAATTATTTTGATAAGGAATTAGAAGATAATAAAGTAATTAATTGTGAGTGTTGAGATATTGCACATAGCTCCAATTTTGCAAGTAAAGAATAACGGTTAATGTTAGTATAATAGTATGTAACTGAAGTTCTTCTAACTGAAGTCAATTTCATTAATTACAAAAAGCATATTTAATGTTAAGGGAAATTACTTTTTAACAAAAGAAGGAAGTTAGAAAAATTACTTTTGGAAGAATTAAGTTTAAAAGATATATATTTATATTTAGTTAAATATTTTTAAAGTAAAATTAATATAAAGTTGTTTTTCATAATTAAAGTAAAATAAAATTACTTTTAAAATTATAATGACTAAAGTTGCCATAAATAATATTAACAGAAAATATAATTAGCTTTCAAATGATGGGCATACTAATAAAAAACTATATTCAGCTTTCCACGAATGTAAAGTAACATGCCCTTTGACAAGGAGGCACACTTTGGTTTTAGCCACATTCAAAGTGTTGGTAAAGTAAATGCTCTTTTTTTTTTCCCTTTGTCCAGAAATAAAGTGAACATATAGTCGGCTTGATGGTAAGGCAAGGATTGATTTTTGTCTTTTCTGCCATACAAGTCAATTGCATGTAGCTATATGAGGCTGAGTTGTATGAGAGATGCGCCAAAAATTGAAGGTTCACATTCTAAGTAGTTTTGGTTTAATATAATCCATCTTATAAACTCGAAAATCCATCTAAACTTGTAGAGCTTCATAGGTTTATTTAAATTTAAATTGTAAAGCTTGTAAGTTTATAAGCTTATAGACTTGACAGAGGAGGCATGAACTTATAAACTCTTAAGAATTTAATGAGATTGAATGTGATTAATCATTTGTCAATGAATGTATGTTTTAAGAGCAATTCTACACGTACAATAAACAAAATAGTCAAAACAATTAATAAATTGTTCATAACATATATAATGTAAATTGCACAATGAATATTACATGTTGTGCACGTCATATATCATACATATATCACATGATGTGCACAATATATCACATGTTGTAAAAAAAAATAATGCTGCAACATGTGATATATGTTGTGCATAATAGATGATATATGTTGCACACCACATATGACACATGTTGTGCATTTTATATTATATATATTGTACACAATATATTGACTGTTTTGATGTTTTCCCCCGATTATTTTCCATGTTTCAAACATTCCCATTACAATATAGATTAAAACAAACGGTAGTGATGTTTGTGTCATAAGGGATGCATGGTGTGGGGCGTGAGTGATAGAGTGTTTAAAGAAATTATTAAGTTTGAATTTATAGGTGATAAACCTTGAAAAAAGATAGTATTAGTCAAAAAATAGTAATGATATAATTTTAACACTAAGGTTTTCTGTCTCATTTAGTAATCAATCTTATTCAAATGTGATCGATATCAGCTAGTCCCATTTGATACTTGCATTTACAATCAATATAAAATTACTAAGATATCCAATCCTATTCCAAGTAGAGTGGATAGGTTTTAACATATGTTGCATTAGTCGATAGATTTAACATTTGATGCATTAGTGCATATAATCCTATCAAACTCTTATTCTCTATTGTTGATCTTGATATATGTCTCATAAATGTCCAAAATTGAATGTCTATATAGCATTCTTGATAATGTTAAAGTGATCAATAATGTTTGTTGTACAACAAAAATACGTCCAACTAGTATCCAACGTGTGCTATATATGATATGGAATGTGTGCTATATGTATAGCACACGTACGTATAACACACATTTCATATCATGCATAACACACGTTGGATACTAGTTGAACGTATTTCTGTTATACGATAAATATTAGAGTTCGAGCACCTATATATTCTTAGGCATTAAATTCACATTTTTGTTACTTCATAATAGAAAGGATAATCTTTTGTCCTATAAGAAGCAGTTAGAGGAAGGGGGGCACCAATGAACAAAGTAGTCAAATCCGAGCCGAATAATGGCATGTGAAAAGGTGATTGTGTCAAGTGTGAATGTTGAAGATAAATTATGCGATAAAAAGTAGTACTCAAGCGAGGTGATGGAATGGAACTTATACAATGCTGAATCTTTTATATGTAAAAGTAGCTAGTTCTATGTGTAGTGAAGATACTATAAACAAGGGTATATATATATATATATATATATATATATATATATATATATATATATATATATATATATATATATATATATATATATATATAGTATGAATAATTCTATCAACAACTTATAAAAATAGACTCGAAGATGATTTTTGAAATTGAAACTTAAACAACTAAAATTATAGACACATTAGCCACTATTGTTAGTGCTAAGTAATTTTGTTTTGTAGGTGAGCGTTAATTAGAGATAATAGTGTCCAAAATATTCAAAACACGTAACAATCATGATGAGACATGATAACAGTGATATTCACGAGGTTGTGTTTGCTATAGAGATAACTCTTCAATCCGATCCTTTCATATCACAACTTTATCAGGTTGAATTAATAAAGGAACTTTCATCTCCTTAGGGATAAAATTAAACCAATTCAAATTAATAAAGTTCAAAAGCATATCATATCGCAACTCATCACAAGTCACAACCAATGCCAAAAGCTGAATATTGTGATGGTGCTTCTGAAGATAACCCAGCAAAAATGACAGGGGGTGGGGGCTGATTGTCCTAATTAAGTGATTTGAACATGCATGAATATGGGAGTTTTTATGATGGCACAATTTAAGGAGATAGAGGAGATCTAAAAGCTAAAATTGCTGATTGATCAAAATTTGCTTTCCAATAGCAGAGAAAGCTGCACATTCCAATGAGGATTCTTACATGTGATAAAGGCTCAGTCAGAGCCTCTTTCATTAGATTAGGATGCAGATTCAAATCATCTCGCCACTATAATGGCCATTGTATCATCTTATTCTTCGTAATGTATTATATCAATAGCTAAAAGTACATCAAAAGACAGTCGTATCAGAAGGGAAAAAAAACAATCATTCTGTAACCATATATATATTGATAAACTTGGAATTGTACTTATTACTAGTACATTAATACATTTTCGTGGTGAATAGAGGATGGAAGAGAGGGCTGTGCATGGGAAAATTGAACAGCACTTTATTCAAATCAGCTTGCGGCTCTAACACAAGTACACAACCTTCCACCAATTGGGCATTAAAATTGTTGCTACCATAAAGAAATATCAAACAACTTCATCACGAGCAGAACTTCTCAAAATTGGAGAATTTAAGTGATCATTCAAGTCACTTCTGAAGCCGCGGCACAACAGAACAGAGATCAGAGTCTTCAAGAAAAAATATTTTTAAAATTGACTATGAGTTCTTTCCTTAAGAATTTGAATACACAACTTAAGAATAATGGAAGATGGATTGCCACCAATATAGATAGTACAACACTATTCTAACAGCTAAGAAAGATCAAATCCACAGAGAATAACATATTTCAGACGCAAGATTCCTCAAAGGATTGATGATTCGAAGCATGGCAAAGTTATTCCAGCCATACAAATCCCTCTCACTTTGTGTAGAGAACATCCTCCCATGGGTGGCGGTAGAGTGGTTGCTTCAATCTCTTTTGGTCGAAGGTGTGCCTGAAATTTTAAAATAAGGAACAGTAAATGAGACCGAGCCATATAGCGTATGGAGATTCTAAGATCAATTGATTCACAACAGAAGATCATGCGATATAATTGATCATCAACCAACAAGCATAGTCAATAACTTAATATCAATGTGACTGAGGACCACCTAACTGAAGTGGAAGTGTGGAACCCATTGGACTATAAGAGAATTGTAGGTGAAAAAAGTAACAGAGGTCCACAACTACAATAATGTCAAGAAGTGCTGTTCATGAGAAATATGCATATATTAAAATTAAACTCACCCAATCAGACCAATGGAGCGTGCCAGCACAAAGAGACCATTCAAATAGCCAATCTCCACAATTTCATCAATCTCTTGCTTGGTGAACATTCCACTACCAGCAAGGAGATCCAAAAAAAGCGACCCGATTGCACCATCTACGTTTAGAACTAGATTATTTGCCTTTGTGAGAGTGTAGGTTTCAACTTCGACAGCATATTCCATGTATTTCACAGAAGGAAAGTGTGTCCGTGCAAACTTCTGTAGCAGTTCCACTCTCTTGTCCTTGTTGTCCCTATTCTTGATCCTTTTATAAAAGAAAAACCAAAATTATGATATTCAGATTCTTTTATAAGAACATAAGAGTTTAAGGGGAAGGTCACCTACTAATAAAGGACCACAACAAGAACCAAATCCAACCTTTTTAGATTATGTTTAAATAACAGAACTTATAACTTTATTCAACTCTCTGGAATTCAATAGTCATATTTATCTTTTTTGGCTATATAACTTATTCCTAATCTAAAAGTCATTTTAGTGTATTTTTGGGATGTTAGAATATTTAACTTCACAAGAAGTACTTTACAAAATATTTAAAATAAGTAGTTTTATTATTATTTATATAAGTATAAAATAACTTACATAGCTCATAAGTTACTTTCTCAAAGTTATTTTTGCACAGGAACTTAAATAAGTCATTCACCCAAACAAGACCATAGTTATTGATTTCCATCTTACCAGTTGAATCAATTCTCATTGGCAAATATATAGGTTATATAGAACCAACCATAGATAAAGAAAAATTCTTGCTTACTAAATGAACAACAGACAGTATACAGTACCTGTGCCCTATTCCTGGCACACGAATTCCTTTTTTCTTCATATTTTCAACAAACTCATAAGGTGTAAGATTCTGTGACAAAACAAAGTATAGTGCTGCATGTTAGACTCATAGCAAAGGTTGTAGTGGTATAAAAGATGGAGTACATGGTGCATTTGGGGGATGAGGTAGGCAGTTCAAAATTCTAAAACTCTTCCCTAATTTTTTTAAGTTAATTTCTATTAAAAAAATATCATCCCCCATCTCTCGAATATGATAATTTAATTCCCACTCCCTCCCAGATTCAATGAAAAAGTCTATAATCATACCCTGTCACGAGCATCTTTGAAGTAGCGGGCAGCATCATCAATGGCACCTCCAAATCGAGGACCAATTGTAAGCAAACCTGTTTCAGAAGCTCATAAATTACTAATCGTATTATGGCATTATAAACATAGCAAGTGATGGTCACCCTGCCAAACCTGCTTCAGAAGTAGAAAGATTAAAGGCTTGTATTTACCTGATACAAGGCTGGAAACTAGATCCTTCCCAGCCCTTGCTGTCACAATAGTATTGTGGGCACCAGATACACAAGGACCATGATCAGCACATAGCATGATGCAGATCTGACAAATGTAATGTATCAGCAAGATAGAAGCGGCAAAATGATATTGATAGTCTTATGTGGAAAGATATATCTAAATGAAAAACTGACAGCAAGAACTGCTAAAAAAGAGGCTTGAACATAGCCTACCTCAATAAATTGAGTACAATATCTGGGAAGACTGCGTTTAAACCACAAAAGAGAGATAACATCACCCACACCATAACCCTTTTCAATGATGGAAGACATGGGTACGCCAGCATAGCATGGCTCCTCACCTTCAAAAATATTGGAAGAGAAGATTAGTTTTACCATCAAATTTAAGTGTCTGGGCCACAAAGAAAGACATCCATTTCAACATTACGACATTAGTGGATCCTAACAAACCTCTGTCATCAGAAATCGTGGAAATAATGTGAGTTGGAGCACGGACTTTTCCACTCTTAATTGCGGTATTAAGGTCCTCAGGGATTGGTGGAGGAGTAAATTCCTTCACTGGTGTGATCTTGCCTTCTTCGACCTAACAAATGATAAGCCAGCTATTAACATTATCATAGCTAATATAGGAAACGACGGACACTTCTTTTAAACATTTTCCACTTCAGGGGATGGGGAGAGGGTAGGAAAATCAATTTGATGGATTGCAAGATACAAGTAGACTAACCAATTTGTCAAATGTTTCTTTAATTGAAGCTTCAAAAGCTTCATATGATGTGGGAACAGCTGCTCCAGCATCCCTTAGTGCCTGATTCTTTGCTTGAGCAGATTCCATCTCACCGCCACTCTTGGCTCCCTGATTTATACAAATGCCAATTGACATTACATAACCATGTCTATGGTGAATACTGCTTTAATTGAGAAATTAGTCAAAGAAAAAGGAGCAGCGACATACAGCATGACCAAATTGAACTTCAGACTTGAAGAGCCTTGCACAGGTTCCACTAACCCAGGCAACAACTGGTTTTGTCACTTTCCCTTGTTTTAGGGCTTCAACTAGGGAATACTCATCACGCCCACCAAGTTCACCAAGTACTACCATCATTTTAACCTGAGGTTCAATATAATTCCAAGACCAGTCATTGACAGGAAACTCATTCATGTAATCATGTCATTTCTTATGCTTTGTAGATATTTTTGTAATTCCCCACAAGGTGAAAGCAAAAAATTACCTGTGGTATGTTGTTAAACCGCAACACGTGGTCAGAAAGTGTGGAACCTGGGAAAACATCTCCTCCAATGGCAATGCCTATTGCAAAAAAGAAATAACTCAACACTAGCATCATGGAATTAAGAAAGGTATGATCAAAATATAAACCTGATGATACCTTCATAAATTCCATCAGTTACACGAGCAATAGTGTTGTATAATTCATTGGACATTCCACCCTGCAGTTTAGAACATTGTCTTCTCTCAGCATCAGTATATACAATAGACATGCCAAAATAAATAACACTCTGAATTTGTATAAACAATCATTTGGGACCCTTAACATAAAAAATAGCAATTTCACGTATAAATGTCATCTCAGCTAAAGAAGCTATTACTACAACCATTACTTATCAACAGAATGAGTAGCATATTGTGCCTAGTAGTATCACACAACCCTAGTATGCATTGATAAATAGATACATCTATCTTCATTCTTCAACATAGTAATTACAATGTCATCATTCAGATCGAGTTCATTGCTGACCAAAATATTTAAATTCAGAAAGAGGAAACAAATGATAGAAAAGTAAATTAAATTAAGAAATGAGGATGTGATTTCCACAAGATTTCAATGGACTTAACCATCCCAGTTTGTCCAATTGCACATGCATCGAATTATGCTTTACTATCTATACAAACTGACTTGACTCAAAAGCACGGAAAGAAGATCAAGAATTAAATATATATTGTGTAGAAACTGTACTACTTAAGATTTTAGATTAACAAAGTCATGATAAGCAAGTATAAGCCTCCAAAAGACATGATCTGTATTCATCTCTAATAGGACTATTATGAAATTTCTTGTAGCAGGTAGTTATTTAGAACTTGAATTAGTTCCAAATGGTTGAATCCGACTTTGTTTTCAAGACAGGTATACATAAACAAAGTATCACATATTCACAAAAAGTAAAAATATGCATGTAAAAACATATTAAACTAAATCAGACAACTCCTTAGCACAAAGTCAAGATAAGTTTATCAAAAGACTTGTAGTGATACTAGATTAAAAAGTCTATCCTCTATGAAAAATGACATAAGCATAATACGTACAGATTTGGAAACAAATCCAACAGATCCAGGCCTGTAGAGCTTGCAGTGAATTATATTGTCAATTGTTCCAGCTGTGTCACCAATCTTAAAAGCACCAGCTTGAATACCTCCAACAGTGGCTGGGCCAATAACAACCTAAAACATCATAAGCATTAGAATAAAATCTTCTAGGCTATTTTATTCAGCAATTGGGCTGGTTTGAGTATTTCCATTTCAATTCTCACCTTATTGTTTGACCTGGCATATGCAATCAATTGCTTGGTGTCGGACTCTGGTACTCCTTCAGCAATTATAGCAACAACTCTGATTGTTGGTTGCTTCAAAGCAGCCATGGATGATGCGGCAGCACTGCATGTAAATTAAACTATTTTCACTGCACCCATTTACTATAAAATAAGATGTCATAAACTCAGAACAAATAGCAAATGATTTACTAACCTTCTAAATGATGCAAAATTGATGAAGACATCAGCAGTAGGATGTGCAGCACAAGCTGCTTCAATGCTGCAAAATAAGTCAACATGAGTCAAGGAACACATTCAACTTAGACAAACAAGAACATCACTAACTACAGGTTGATTACTTTGTAATCTATGAAATGATGTAACAGTAAGCAGACTAATAAAATGAAGAAAAGATCACCCCTCAATGAAAAGTGACCAAATTTAAACTTCAACCAGGCAAGGGACAGTTTAAGTATAGAGAGGGATGAGCAACAGTCACATACGTAGCATGAACTGGAATTGCAATTTCTTCCTGACCAAAAAAGAGCTTCTGGAATCCCTCAGAACCAGGATTAATTATTCCAGCAACTGATGGTGTTTCCCTACCTATAATATGAATTTAGAGTTTCCATTACTAATAATAATAATAAGGCAAAGATTAATGTCACTTAATGATTTGCTAAAGATTTTCTGGAAGAATATAAAGATGATAGAGCCGATACAAACCACAAAGGAAGTCAAAATCAAGCATCCGCTGGATGGGAAGTTGCTTGTAATTGTAAAACAAAGCTTGTGTAGTACGGGAGAAAAGTTGTCCAGTGGCCATGATGAAGGACTAGATAGATCTGATAAAAAAAAAATAAAAAAACCTAGTACATTAACATTACAATCTATGTTGCAGTAGAAACAGTATAAAGGAATGTTTGATGCACTACCATACCGATAGTCATATTTAAAATGTATTACGAAGAGTCAAACCAAAAAATATATAAAATAAGATAATATATTCTAATATTCTGCGTATCAGTTGAAACATTATCAAGATCAAATATGAATAAACTATTGCAAGCACCTACACATTAAAGAAGATAATTTTTTTGTATGATTCACAATGATAACCACATGAACTCTAAATCTTGATAATCAAATGAGGGGAAAAACCAGCAAAGAACAAATCAAAAATTAGACTAACATTTGCAAAGGATCATGTTACCTTGCTCATCTACAATCAGCTACGGTAAAAAACAAACAACAATAATAAAACTAGAATGTAAAAGGACAAAAGGCATTCAATGAGAACCAAACCGAAATTTGAAATCTGTGCAACATGGAAACCAGTAAAGACAACATCTATACTCGAATTCACCAATAGAAATGAACGCAACTACATTATTATATTTACAAAATTAAGATATAAGTAAAAAAAGAGACAAAAGAAAAGGAAACTTCTCAACGTAGCAGATCCGAACAAGTTTCTACTTCAACAACCAAACAACTAACTCCAACCAAACTGACGTCAAATTAGACTTCACAATCAAGATTCAGACCAACCTAAAACCCAACGATCATCAATATTCACTACCGCAAAAACTGCAACCTGTCAGAACCCGAATCTACAACCGAATGCACGTGAGATCCGCGAAACTTGAACTCCAAACAATCACACAGAAACCGAAAATTCTCCGAATCCGGCACGAAACAGAAGATACACCGCAGATGTCAAACTCATCAAACAAAAAAGAAGCAATCAAACATAAAAAAATTCGACAACAACGAAGAATTCACTCATTCATTGAAGTACATCACCATAAACGCCAAATTCACACGAAGATCAGAACATATAGATAAAAAAATGAGATCTAGGATCGCGAAGATGGAAGAAGAAAAAGCCGATTTAGGTGGTTCGAGTTAGTTAGTTGGAGTGAGTTTACCTCGTGATTGAATCGGCGAGGAGGTGAGTCGAGAGAGCGAGTTGGGGAACGCTGGAAATGAAAGAGAGGGTAGGGAGAGGGGTTTATATAGTGAGCGTGAAGTGGGAGGGTGGATGTCACGTGACCAGTGGTAGTTAGTTGGCGAGTGAGCGTAGGTGGCTGTACAAAATTTACTTGCTTCGTTTTGTCTCTGCATTACAAAAAAAAAATAAAATATAAGAAAGGAAAGAAAGGTGGCTTGGCTGGTTGGCGTTGGAGGTAGGTAGGTAACCATATGAACAAATTCTTATTTTCTTTTTTTTATTTATTTAATTTTGATAATTAACGACTTAGGGTAGATAGAGGTGAAAAAATTTTCATTAATGTATTCAAGACTACAAAATTTGTTTTTTCGTTGAAATTTAGTTAATTTATATGAGTAATGTTATATGTATATTATAAAATCAGTTATTATTTGGTATAATCATATGTAATAATTTAATTTTTTAAAATTATTAATTTATATTTTCAAATATTTTTTTCTTTTCTATTTTCTAATGTGAGAAAAATTATGGGAGATGTGGCATTTTATAATTTTGAAATAAGTGTATTTAATGGTTTGTTTGTGTTAGTGTTAGATTAGTCAAACTTAAGATTGACAAAATATAATTTATATTGTTTTGATAATTATTGTATTGAAAAGTTGGATTTTTTTTTTTTGGCCAAAAGTTAAATCAAACATGCTATAAGATTACTCCCTTTTAACAATTGTGTTTTCCGAAATTTAAACTTAGAGATATGTTATTTGAACATAAAAAATTGAATATTTGATATCTAAGTGAATTATTCCTATTGAATATGATAAATAAATAAAATAAATATGGATTGATAGATAAAGTATGTGTCATACTTGGACATCTCATTTAAATATTTAAATAACATTTTTTTCAAACATGTATATTTATGGATTGTCTATCTTATCCTTAACTATTTCCTACAAATCCATCATCCACATTAATCTCATTGCAATATGTGACATAAAATGATTATGTATTAATCACGACTGTGTATTTTTAATTATTTATAATTCAAAGGGAAGTTACATAAATTATATAAGTTATACGCTTGATTTTAACTAATATAAAAGGTCACCATTTATTTTATTACACACCCATTTCCTTATTTATCACATCAATTTAAAAAGTTGATAATCATAAAATTTATTATATTTTTTTTTTCTGAATGCGTTTAGACTAGTGCTGATTAAACTACAATTTAGTTGAGAAATTTTCTTTTTATGACATACTTTTGTGAATTAATTCCATGTCCAGGCACTCAACAAAATATAAATCCAATTCAGTAAAATAAACTATTCAATTATTACTTCTCATTTTTTCTTAAATCAAGTATTAAGAGTTCGATCATCATCTTATATATATATTAGATATGAAAAAAAAAACTTTCAAAATCTAGATCAAATATTTTACCCAATAAACAACTTACAAATCAACAAAAAAAATTATTTATCATAATAAACAATGGATATATAAAATAATCATCATTAGTCCAAATCACGAACAAGTTAACCTTAATTAGTCCTCCCATGTATTTTTTTTTGTGTATCTTTCTCTTATGCAAAATAGGAAGTTCTGACTTTACCTAACCATTCACATGTCTCAGTTAAGAACTATAATTTTTTGACTCATGTAAGTTGTATAGCACAACAAGGAAGGTCACGTCAAAGAAAAAGATTTTTTGTGAAAAAAAAACTATAATTAGAAATCGCCACCGAAATCAGCTTATAGAAAAAAAATAAGACAGAAGACAGATTTATATTTTTTTTAAAATACTGGTATATTTTTTTATAATGATAAAAAATAAAACATTACTATAAATCTATAATGTAACTTTCTATCTACAAGTTACCTTTTAATTTTACTTGAAGGAACCAAAATAAATTTTGAATTTATTTATGTGCTGTTGGCAAATATTTTTAATTAGAAAAATAAAGAGTCAAGATAATTAATTTGATATATTTAATAGACAGGAAAAAAAATCAACTAAAATCAGGATTTCGGTAATTAAAGTTGGAAAAATGGATATTTTATTTTGGCCTAAAAAATCCTAAAAAAGGTATGTAGACTGCTCAAGCTAAGTATAAAATTAAAAAGAAAAAAAAACTAAGTTTATATAAAGTAAAATTTAACCTATTTTCAACTTAATAAATATAACCAAGTACATTAATATTTTAATATATCAAAAATGTCAAAACGAATATTATTATAAAAATAAGTAGAGTATTGATCAAGATAGTGATCATTACGCTCCAAATTTCATATTAATTCTTTTAAAAAATAATATGTTAATATAGCTTACAATACTATTCTATACTACTAATTAAAAAGATATAAAGTTTTGGGTAATAATATTTTTTCATTCAAACAAATAAAAATGTTCATTTTAATATTTTTTATTTAAACAATATTTTTAATCATGTGTATTTTTTAATGAGCTGAATAATTTAAGTTCAAACTTCTATTTTTAACTGATATAATTTTGAAACCCCATAATGCTCATTAAAAAAAGTCTATAACATAAAAACTTACGATTTTTCTTCTTGTTGTTTAATGTTAGCATGCTTGAAAGGGAAGAAAATGTTGGCTGGTTGATAATTATTAGTGGAACTGTACTTGACTTCAATTGAAGGGAATGAAAGTATGTATGTTGAGCCATAAAAATCAAGCTAGTTCAGATATGGCCCCAAAAAAAAATGTTGTTGCTGGCTTCAATATTAAGTCAAATTATGATTTCCTTTTTATAATGTACCCATATTAATGTACCTATATTAATAAGAGAAGACTAAAATATTCAATTACTTTTATTTCCTCCAACAAATTAATGGTATATGAATAAATCAGTAAGTACCTAATTGTTTTGGATTACGGCTCAACTACCCCATGGTGTTATTAGATAAAATTATAATCCAACCCCACATCATTGACCAAGAAAAAGAAAAAAACAAACAATTTAATTATATATATATATATATATATATATTCATCATCACATAGTTATGGCATCTATAATGATTATATTATGTTTTAAATTCCAAAAGAAATTATTTTATTTTCTCATTCAAATAAATGTGGTCATATAAATGACAATTTTAAAATAGAGTACCTATTTTGAACAATAATTAATTATTTCAAAATTAGTTGTTTTAATATAAACTTCACTGAAATATAGACCAACTGAATTTTAGTTCGTGATGTCTTTCAGCTCATTTGTTGTTCGGTTTTTTCCCTTATTTCTTAAATTGAAAGAACTGAAAAGTGAATAAAATTAAGAGTGTGAAAAGACGTTTTAGGTTTTATCAAGGAACGCACGTTAATTCAAATAATTTATACTATTTATATTATTATATAAAGAAGATTTTTAAAAAATAATTATTTTTAATATCTATATTCATTTAGATAATTACTTTTTAATTCTAAAAATAAAAAATAATTAAAATAATCATATCTAAATACATTTAGTTTAATTATAAAATATTATCATTTGACAAATACAATTTAAATAAATAATATTATTAATAATTAAAAAAATAAAATAAAAATAAGACATGCCTATAAAGGCATTAGTAATAATAATAATAATGAGTAACTAGTTTTGTTTTGGTAATATGACTAACATAGTTTAGAAAAAGGGTATGGCATCCCATAATTTTTTTTAATTAAATTCCATTGATGCGTGTAGAGTTTTCAACCACAAATTTGCTGTTCTCAAACTTACACTACCAATATATAAAACTAAATCATATTGTAAAAAAAAAATTCAGACCCTATGCTATTTATACTCCTTCTATCCTCTCTAATAAATGTCCATTTAACAAATTTTACTTTTTAGTATTATTTCTCCTTTGAAGAATGTAAAATAATATTAATTACATTGTAAGAGAGAATGTTAATTGATACATTAAATAGGAATAGTATTAATAAGGATAATATAAAACACATTAAAAATTCATCTACTTTTAATATTATCTAATTATTATCTTATTAAGAGTGTATAATAATAACCTTAAATTGATGAGACTTATTAAAAAATAGAGAGAATACCATTTTATGATAATAAAACTTAGAATTAATTTAATTATGCGACTTCTCCTAAAATTGACGGGCAAGACCTCGTGAAACTCAAGCTAAACTTAACAAAACAATATACTAATAAAATATAAATGTCAAATGAGACATATATATATATATATATATATATATATATATATATATATATATATATATATATATATATATATATATATATATATATGTGTGTGTAATTTTGATGCGCCGTATTTTACACTTTCATCCAATCAAAATACTTTGATTGTATGATTTTTCAGATAATGAGAGGAAGAAAACACAATTATAACTAACATATAAGTACATAATTGAATGCTGTGTAAAAAAATAGTACATTATTAGTGGATCAAAATTAAATCTATATATATATATAATATTTTTGAGTGGGAATTTCCAATGATTGGAATCGAAATGTGCCCTGAACTTGACTCCAAAATTTTGCAAAGAAAAACGTGAATTGAAAGGAAAATATACAAATAAAAGCGTTCGTTGTCAATGTCAGTGAGCGTACATAAACCTATTTATGAGAAATAAATTATGCAAAAGCATGGGAAACGAGGACATCTATCGTGTTCACCAAATCCTTTTACAACAGGTATGCTTCTAAAGAAATGTAATTTGTTCATGGGAATATAATAATATGGATAATAATTTATTATAAGGAATAATATTTTTGAAAAAAAAATTGTTTGATGAGTTTTGCTGACCGGTCGTGTAATATTATATTGTCATATGAATCTATCATTTTATTTTTATGTGAGAGACTGAGAGATGAAAATAAAAATATAGCACTTTTTATACTACATTTTTCTGTGTAATATGTTTTCAAACATTGAGAGAAATACGAGAATAACCATTTAACATCAAGAATGCAAAAAGTTCACGAACCAAACATCCTCTTAATTTCTTCTGAAAAAACATAAACAATTGAAGCTAACTCTAACTAACTATAGTTTTTTTGATAAAAATTCTTATGTAGCAATATCATTCATGCTCAAAATGTTTATAATTGGTTCATATCATTATCGTCATATGGTTAGAAATCGTTTGGGTTGGTGTAATTTGTGATTTAGAATGGTAATATTTATCATAATTCAGTTAATATTTTTCAATTACTTTTTTTTTTTCAAGTTGGTTGCTCAATTTTAAAACTTCTAGACATTTGTCCCCACTCACCACTCATTGATGTCTTTATAAGTTAGCAATGAATAATACTTCGTGAACCAATTCAGCTCTATTAATTATAGAGGCAAACTATGGATCCATCATCTTGCTCAGATCAAAAGGCCACAATATGAAAACTGTGCTCCTACCACATAGGCCTTTTGGTTAAGTATGTCTTAGGATCCTCTTTTGTACACAAAGAGATTATTTGTTTGTAAGACACAAATACTATGGACATGTCCATCTAGACACAATGAGACATAGACACTAGTGTTCTATACTTTTGAGTAGACACAATAGTCTCAAAAATTTTAGACACTAATAGATAAATGTGTTTTATTTTATGTCCTAAGACACTATCTAAACATTGAACATATGTACATGACTAGTTCATGTGGAAACAAAATCAATCATGAGGATATATATGCACATGACTAGTTCATGTGTAATTTGCACATGAGAGGATACTCCTAGCTCCCTAGTTTAGTACCTGATATACATGCCATCCTAGCTTGTTGCTTGTGCCCTATTAAATTAAACCATGATTTTTTCATTGTTGCTGAATGCATGAAGATAAGTACTCTACTCTTGTGGTACTATCAACAAATTTCTATTATTTCATTCTATAGGCTATATAGTTCAAAGTATAGCTACCGAGTGATTGTATTGATTGAAAAGTAGTCATACAGATCATAAACATTTAACAGGTTCAACCAAAGCTAGTGCTTCCCTGAGAGCCATTAAAAGATGCTCGGGATGATCCTCGATTCGAGCGGCTCCACCGTGTTCGGATTGCATGGATCTCAATACTCTGCCAACAATCTGAGAAAATGTACATAAACATTATTTGATGAATTTGAATACCAAAGTCTCATCAACACTTCTAACAAACAATTAATCTTGCAAAATCGTCTTACCTTCCTTGCATAGCCACCATAAGCTATACCGCCAATTAAGGCGTGCGACGAATCAGACGAGCTGATTGTTGACGCTTCACCATCTGAACACACATAACACTAGTAAACTGAAAAGAAGGCTAGTAATGCAAAGGAGAGAAGAGTAACAAGAGAATATACAAAGTTTGAACATTACAAGAAATAGATGATGTTTGAAATAGTCCCTCTTTCTTCAATCCATCAATTGTGTGAGCATTAGTTCCACCAGCAAGTTGAAGAAAACCTACCATGTTAAAAACATTAGCAGACTCAGGATAAGATATAAAACCTATACCTGAAGGTTTTCGAATTTCAAGGTCTAAATGTTTAATTATGAATACAAACCAGGAGGTCTTTCTTTTGCTTTAGCCAATTGAACAGCAAAGGCAATTGTTTCTTTAGTCGCTCCTCTCCCGATATCTCCACTCATCGGACGGCCATCCAACTTGTTAAAACAAATTGGGAAATGATTGTCGTACAAAAAAAATACATTCAACTAGTATCCAACGTGTGCTATAAGTTATACGCAATGTGTGTCATATATAACAAACATTACGTATGATACATAGCACACGTTGGATACTAGTTGGAGGTATAATTGTTGTACATATACTATTAACGAAATCAAATTTGGCTAATAAAATTTTTGAAATTGTTCAAACTGTTCAAAACAGAGAAGACGACGCACCTGCCACAAGTTGAAGCATCGAAGGTCGGGTTTCATAATGGAGAACATTTTGTTCATAGAGGATATTGTTGAATCTCCTCCATTAGGCAAGCTAACCTGGATGATTTTGATATCAAATTCTTGAATCTAATGGAAATAACATAGAGCCTAAGTATTTATTGAAAAGTACACCACTTACTGCTATTAGCCTCAAACTTTCTACTGAATCTCCAAGAGCATACCAGAGTTCCTTGAACTGTGTAATTTGCCTGTGGAAGGATCATAGAAATAGCATATCCCAAATTACTGAAAACTGAGGTTTGTTCTGTGCATAAAATGATTAAAATCTCCTGAGTTGTCTCAAAATGTGTTCCCTCTAAAAAATTGTAACAAAAAAGAGAAAGGCCATCACATGGTTGTGCCTCAGAAAGCTTAGTGAATACAGTACATGTATACTGAGAATTGAGGTTCATCCATTCACTACTTGATTGATAAATTCTGGATGCGGCAATCATGAAACATATTTCCATATTGATTAAAGTTAACACCTAACATTATTTGATATGATTAATTTGATAAAAAGTAATATTACCTTCCACTTGTATGTATCTCCATGGCATCGACATCGTTTCTCTTGATAAGATCAGCAGTTGTACAAGCGTCTCTTACATATGTTACCTCTCCTGGATGAATGCAGCAAGTTAATATTGTTAAAAATCAAATAATATCACAGATATAGTAATTAAACATATTAGATATAAATAATGTTGATAAAATTAAGAACTTGCAAGCTCCAATTGAACGCAAAAATATCCTTACTTATTTTATCATAGGGGCAAACAGGAAGGCAGCGACCACAGCCATAGCAGCGTTCCGTTATGACTCCATCCTGCATGTTCAAGTCAATTGAACACTTTAGACTTTGTTGTAAATAGAGTTTGTTTGTCAAACAAGGTTACAACCTTTAGCACTGTTGCTGATTCAGTATTAGAAGTTCTTGATGTCGATTTCCCTTGGAACGATATAGCATTAGCAGGGCAGACAATCTCACAAGGCCGCGAACAGTCTGCTGGACAGTCCTCTGGATCAAATTCTGCTCAGAAGGCATCACTAACAACATTTATTAATTGGCACTTTGGAATTGGCATAATATAGATTAAGCTTTATACTGTTAAAATTTGCACAAAAATGTGTCATGTGGTGCTTTTTTCATTTGAGAAATCTTTTCAATATGATCATCAAATACAAACACAATGCTATAATATGGCATCTGGCATAGCATTCCACCTATGACAGGCCTTGTTTCCACCGAGGTGTACGGCAATACAAAGATGTAAAAGGAAACCAATAATGTTTGTTGTACAACAGAAATACATCCAACTAGCATCCGGCGTGTGCTATACATGATACAGAATGTGTACTATATGTACGTGTGCTATACATGTAGCACAAATTATGTATTATAATAGCACGCATTGGATACTAGTTGAACGTATTTATGTTGTACGACAAACATTGTTGAAAAGGAAACTAGTGTCTTTAGTACTTGTTATGCTTTCAGTATAACTCCTTTGTGCTCTTGCCCTGTTGTCATGATTATGGATTCAATGTTGGTATAAATACTTAGTAGGCATTTTGTGCCTGAACATTGTTTGATTCTTATCGAAGGCCTAGATTGAATTTCATACTTTTCTGCTTCAAAGTTTTTTGTTTCTTGATCTATTCAATAGTTGGAGAACATTGTACAAGAGACTTACATCCTTTTGCTAAAACTGCTCAAATTCAAATATATAAAACAAATAAGCATAAACATATGGGTTAGTTTTACTTTTCCCCAATAGAAGATTCTTTGCAATAAACATTTTAAGCATAAGACTATTAAAACTAGAATCTAATCATGATACTTAAATAATATGAATTGAGGTATCCTTCATATGATGCATGAAAAATGAGAGAATACTTGGATATCAAATTACATCACAAGAACTTTGACCTATGCTGCTGCTGATATATAATCTCTTCAACAATTAAAGGCTGAACAAGAACTCTCTTACCGGCCTTACGAAAGTGAAGGTCTTTATCATCATTGACACTAATCATAACCCACGGCCGCCGTAGGCCAACGATTTCTCTTGCAACTTCAATTCCTTCATTCACCGCACTGACAACCGATGCATCAGCAGCACAGTCAATGCAGTCAACTGCAACCATATAATCCAATTTCACACACAAGTCATCACATGATATCTTTTAATCCAGTAATGCTCAAATAATTTACACTGACTAAAGTAAAAGTAGTAAATCTTAAATCAAAGAAAAAAAATAACAATGCTATTCTCAATCATAGAAAATTGCCAGGATTTGATTTTGCATTTGTTAAACCCTAGATAGAATTGATTCTGTCAGACTTGATTGAGTTAGAATTGATCTTAATGTAAAGTAAGGTTTGCCCCCACTAACTCATCCAAGAGTGAATAGACATAACAATTTATTACTCTGATTTCTAACAAAAAATTCTAACTTTATAGCATCATCTTTAGAAACAAGACCTAGAAAACAGATTATTATTATTATTGTTATGCATGCATCATCAAACAAATTATAATCATACAATTTCTTACCTCCAGCAAGAGTGTAAACCAGACTGAGATTTCTGATATCAACAACATCCTATACATAGATAGCAATAATAATAATAAAAAAAAAAAGACTCAGATAGTGTGTTTGGGTTTGAAATTTTGAAATTGTACTTTCTGATTGCATTTGTTTTTTCTGACTTTGGAGTCAGAGTCAATGAGTCATTAAACACTAAACCCTAAACACAGACTCTATTGACCCCCTTGACTCTGACCATAGAGTCATTAAAAACAAACACTACCTCCTCTATGTGTACCTCAAAGCTTGCACCACAAATGAGCTTGACCCAATTTCCTCTTTGGAGAGATTCAAGTGGAGTTGATGATAATGAAGGAAACTTCACAGTGTTCATCAAGAGGCTCTTCACATTTTGAACACACTTGGGCTTCTCATTGTTTTTCAACTCAACTTTGGCTGGAATTTCACACAATCATATTATATAATAATAATAATAATAATAATAATAATAATAATAATAAAGCATGTGAGAGAGAAACAGAGGAAAACAGAGGACATAATCAAGTGTTAGAGAGCAGAACCATGATGTTGTGTTGAGATCTTTGTAGTGCAGAAAAATCTTAGTGCCACCATTCCTAGCAAAACAAGCAGGAAGAGTTGCTGTGGTGACCAAACGGATAAAATACTTAGATTTTTTTCCCCATAATATCTAGGATTAATATGTTTAAAATGTTAAAATATTAATATGAACAATATTACGTGTGTATTATAAAATTAATCACTATTAATTGCTATATAAAATAATTTAGTTTTTTAAAATTATTAATTCAATTTTTAAATTATTAGATTAATGTATAATATTAAAAGTTTGATAAATAATTTTAAAAAATTAAATTATTATATATAATGATAGAAAATAGTTAATCTTGCAATATAAAAGAAAATATTTTTATGATTATCAAACAATGAAATCAATACTTAGTTGATTCAAGCACATGTATTTTAAAAGTGAGATTCATACATAACATAAGATATGAGATAATTAATAGTTATAGATTGCATATTATATTATCATGTAAAAAATTAATATGAGAAAATTCATTCCCATAGTTATGGAATTTTTGAATAGAAGCTATTTTGCAATTTAAAATTGGGTCTAATTAGTTCATGAATTTGTAATTTTCTTTTTGCTCAAATGCTGCTTCCACAGGTAATGTCATTGTCAACTTACAATATGCTCATGAATCATAGCACAGAAAAGAATAAGAGGGTATCAAATCTTTTTACCTTGCAATCCCATCAGATTTGTAATTTGCTAAATTTGATGAGTAAATTGCAGAATTTTTAAAGCCTAGATAAGTAAGACCTAGAGATGCAATAAAACCTTACATGTATTGTATGTCCTTTTACCCTTAACCTTAAAGAATTAATAAATTAAGGCCACTATTTTAGTTCTCTTTTTCTGTTTTTTCAATACAAATTAGAACTAATAGAAGAGAAATTCTTAGGTCTTTAATATAAATTAATCAACACATACATTAATTTTTTGTATTATTATTATTTTCTCCTATTTTTCTTACATTTTTAAAATAATAACTGAAATATATATATATGCTGATTGATAAATGGTATAAATAAAACTTTTGTTACTTTGAAAACTTCTCTAAATGAAAACATTTTTTTTAATATCTTGGCCATTCTCATATATAAGTATTTCTACTATATTATTTATACTTCATTTTAAAAATAAATTTCTATTGTACGACAAATATTATTGATTATTAATATTATATGAATGCTAATGCTAATAAATCACACTAAGATTCATGTACAAAGATTTCTATCCATTCATTTGATGCATACTACAAAAATTAAGGATCAAACCGAAATTAATTAACCAAATAATGGTTTTACAAAGTTGTTTGATTCTAGGTATAGATTTGTCAGCTTTCATTGCTCACACAAAACCACTTTTCCCAACTAGGATAAGAAAAATGAAGAGGGAAAGAGGTGGCACCATTTTTTATGGTATGCAGGGTCTTGTCATTTTCTCCTCTATGTTGAGTCTTTCCCTCTTCTGACTCTCAAAGACTGTTATAACCTATAATCACACTAAGCTTCAAGTTCATGAAGAAATTTTGTAGGATTCCCAAACATATTTAAGACTGATGCTATATTTTGACATTGAATTTATTATTCTTGAATGTGATAGTGGAAACCATAATTTTTTTTCAATAATATTCAAGTGTGATGAGTTGAAAATTTCAATTGAAATATTTAATTTTAGAGGCCAAAATATCATTTTTGCATATTTAATACGTGTTTTAGAAGTATTTATAGTTACCTATTTTAAGTTTTTACATAAATTTTTAGATGATTTATTTAGTATCTAATAAAATTCTTGAGTACTAATATTTATTATTTATCGTGTAATTATAAAAAGATCATTTATCTCTTTTTAAAATTCATCAAGTCAATCGTAAAATCATACCTATTGATTGCATAGTGGTAGTCATGAATACCAAAAGTGAGAAAAAAGATAAAAATACCATTCAAGAATTTATCCAACAAAAGTGAGAGAAAAAAAAAATAAAACAGAGACATGGACACTATACCAAGAACACATGAGCTGCAGAATCAGCAGAAACCATGCAACATGCATCTAAATTCCAAAATCCACAATCTCCAATCTAATGGAAATTCCCTTTTATAGTGATTGCACAATCTGAGGCATAACACAATAGTAATAACAACAATAATGAAACTATAGAAACTTTATTATATAAGAAAGGGTTGGGTTGGGATGAGGAGTATGATTATTATTGTACATTTTCTAATCTAAGTGACACAAAACTAAGCTTAAACCATAGCAATAATGTTTGTCGTACAATATAAATACGTCCAACTAGTATCCAAGTGTGCTATACATAATATGGAATGTGTGTTATACGTATAGCACATGTACGTATAGCATACATTCCATATTGTATATAGCACACGTTGGATAATAGTTGGTCGTATTTCTGTTGTACGACAACCATTATTTTAAACCATAGTGCCATATAGTTTCACACTTGTTTCCCTGGTTAATATCAACAAAGTTGTGGTTATGTTTAGGACAATTTGGGGTTATTAATTATTTTGTTTCTTAAGTTCCCTTCTTCTGCATATTATGAATACTACTTATATATATATATATTATTGTGGACTCAGCAAAATTTGGCAGACTTGAATGCAAGAGGGTACATAAAGGAATTGAAGTAAGTGAATCTAATGATTTGGCTTGAGTCTAAAGGGTTCCCTCCATTGACCAAACAATCATCATAGGAGATCCTCTTGAACAATCTTGGGTTGATAATTCTTGCAGATGCAAACCAGCCACAGTGGAGGTGTATGTCATGAGGAGCACATCCACCAGAAGAAACACAAGTGTTGACAATTTGCACAATGTATTGAGGGATTCCAGATGTGGAACATTTACTTTGTGAGATGCTTATGTCTTTGTTTGAGCAAGAACCTGATGATTATGATCAAGAAGGCATAGTCAAAAGGGAACCAATAAAATGGAAATAAATAAATCAATTCAGAATGTTGCTATTTGTATAATGAAAAACCAGTTAAAATCAGCTATTATAGTAATTTTGGGTCACATTCTCTCGGTCCACTAAAAACTTACTATTTAGAGTGAACTGTTTTTAGGCTCATTGGTTATTTTTTCATGAGGAATGCTATGTGTAGAATGAAAATTATACAATACTTGTACAACAATCATATCTAACGTTGGATTGTAATAAGGAGTTACAAAATGTAATCCAACTGTGGATATGATTGTTTACAAGTATTCTACAATTTTTGCTATACACATAAGATTAGTGTTTTTTCATTGTTCACCAAATATTGTTGTATTTGTAATAGAAAGCTTAATTACAAAATAGATTCTACAACGAGTTTGTAAGGAAAAATTTATCATGATTTTTTTATAATTCTTATGAAACATTGGTAACTAATGATCGAAATTGTTGTATCTGGTTTTAAAGTTGAAAACACCATCCTTAAGACAGATATCAACTTTTTCTATCGGTAGTTACATATGTTTGAATAGATACTACTACCAAAAACTCATAATGATTTTTCTTTTTGTTATTACAAATTCAATGTAGAATTCTCCTGTAGAAATGGAGAAAGTGATTACATACCAGGAAACATATATTTTCTAGAGGTGGGGTGTGCATGTTTTGTTTTCACTGGCACTGGCATGGACCTGTTTCTGTCTTCATGGAAAGAATGCAGAATCTGAGTTGAAGGACCTGTCAAAAATTATGATATAATAAACTTAATCTTTATAAGAATGAAAAATGATGATAGATTAATTATAACATAAGAGTTTGTCTTTGATTTTTGTACCTGAATAATGCATTCCAACATCACATAACACAAGAAGGGGCATTATGAAGCAGAGGAAGAAGAACAGAGGAAAATAGTTTGTGATGCTCATTTTTTCAATTGTTGAATGCTATGAGATTATGATATGGCTTCCTCTTTCTTTTTGCTTATATTATGTGCTTGATAAGCAAGTAGTTCCAACTCAAAACTTTTTGAGGGAACAATTTTAAAGATTCAAGAGGGATGAAGAGGATTTAATTTGTAGGGTTGGTGACACCTAGTGCTACACATGCACAAGAATGGTATAATGGGGTTGCAGATGTTAAGAGCCTTAGATACGCCATCTTTTTATTCTTTAGACTCGGAACAGATATTTATCAAGATTAATGATAGATAAAAAAATTTAGTGTCTTTTTGGTTATTCTATAAATTGTAGTTGAGTTTAAAAGGAGTGTGTTAGGGAAAAGTAAGTGAGTTTGTTTTGTAATTTGACTTCTAAAAAAATTATATCATTTTAAAAATAATTGATTCTAATATAAGCTAAAGGTATTAGTTTTTACTTTTATTATCTCACAAGTCACAACAATCCTCTCAAATCCACTTTTTTAACATATTTTTCAAACATAAATCAATTTTTTCTATATCAATTATTTTAAACACAATTCTTTTAACATCAATTATTTTAAAAGGAATTCTGTCATAAGCAAACTCTTAGATTTTAAAGTAGGGATTACGCCGAAATCTAAAGAGAAAATAGCTGATATCGACACATAATACTATAAAATAAACATATAAATAGTATTTTTTTTTAGGTAATAATAATACTGAAATGCATATGAACATGAGTTATTATTTACATATGAAAATGTAACATGACAGCAGACAGATTTATAAATAAAATTTATTGTTTAATAAATGACAGAATTTAATTATATGGTGAAGAGTTATAACTCTTACCTACAGATAAAAATGAATGAATGCAGAATGGGAAAATGGCTGCCAACTACACAAAGTACTAAAAGACTAAGTTGTTTGATTCAAAGTTTTTCCCTCCCACTCGTGTATATCAAATCACGAAGGGGATTACTATTAGTACACAATACAATACTTCTTTATTCATTTTTTACTCATTCAAATTGACAATTTTGATGAATATATTGATAAATTATAAACATATTAATCAAAATTGTTAATATTTGAATGAAGTTAAAAATAAATGAAGGAGTAATATACTAAGTGGAAAATAAATGAAGAAGTAATATACTATGTACATTTCCGATCACATAGTTGTTTACTCTTGAAGAAATTTTTGCATTCTATTAATCTTTATTAGTAATCAATGTTAAGTAGATAGAAAAGCAGAGCAAAGACACTCTATAATTGAAGGATTCAACATACCATATGCCAAAATTAAAATAGTGCCACCTAAAAATATATCCCTTGTAGAGATGATTGAAAATATCAATAAAACAATCAAAAATAGAAAATAATTAAATCAAAATTAATATAATAAGGTATCGTGTATATTTCATTGTTTATCCCCTATAAGTGCAAGAGAAACAACTAGATACACCTAAAATGTCATGTAGAGTTATTTCAAATTAGCAATAGATTGAACAAAATTTAGTAATGGGAGCAAAAAAATATATGTACATAATAATAAGTTTTACACAATTTTTATGTTAATCTAGGTCAAATTTATTATTAGTAGTAGTAGTAGTAAATGATTGAAAATTAATGTACATAAAATACTATTTATATATTAATTATATTTAAATATCAAAATATCACACTCAAAAAATAAAAATCACATTGCTTTCATCATTTTACCTTTTTTTTCCCTTTCAATTTATTATCTCTCAAAACACTTCCCTCATATATTTTGAATTTCTACATCCATATTTGGATGTAAAAAATAAAAACATTTCACAATCTTTCATGTGTGTACAGTTCATTATATGCAACGAAGTAAAACCTGTTTTTGTTGGTTAAAGTTTTTTGACTGATCATTTTGTTTGGTTAAATTTAACCCAAAAAAGGGTGAATTGAAAGATGGTCAAAAGGTAAATTATCTTTTTTCTGTATACACAGTCTCAGTTCATGTCATGCTCTATTGAAGTTCTCATATTCCATTTTACCCCCTTCCTCTTCCTCTCAATATATCCTCTTCTCTATATATTAGTTATGTTGTTTTATAATTTTTTTTATATTTCGTACAAATTTCATTTAAATAAGACTCACATTCACGTAACATCAATCAAACAGTAAATAAAGTATTTATCGATGCAAAGATGGTTCTGCTTTACTAATAATGTTTGTTGTACAACAGAAATACGTTCAACTAATATCCAACATGTGCTATATATAATTCATAATGTGTGTCATATGTACAGAACACGTACGTATGACACACATTACATATTATATATAGCACAAATTAGATACTAGTTTGATATATTTCTGTTGTACAACAATATTATTGTAAATATAATTCCTGCATTCAGATGGATCTAGCATCTAGAGACATAGTGATGTAGGTGTTATAGCCTTATAGGACAAAGCATCACCACGAGCCTCTAAAGCTGTAAAAGGAAAGTTGCAGAGAAGCAATGTCAGAAGGAAAAAACTCACAGTTACAGGAACCTTATAGGTTAGGATATAGCTTCTTATTCTTCTTCTTCAACTTCTGATGAATTGAATGAAAAATAAATGATTTCCATATTTTGATTCTCCTATACAAGTCATAGGCCTATTCCAACTTTGATAAAAGGGAAGTTGACCCTCTTCAAGTGATGACACTATGCATATTCATGAATGACATGCATGCACATTATTATGCAGACACAGTTTCATCATCTCATTCTTTTTTTCATTTTTCCCCTGTTTTGTAAAACTGCCATATTTTAACATTTGTCGGCCATTACAATTCTGCATTGCCTCAATATTATTGTTAAATTCATATCTCTATGCAAATTTGTCTGTGAATCCTTAGCAATTTTTGTTAGAAATGTTTGTCATATAGAAGTTATTAAGATGCTACATGTGAAAAGAGGACTTATTCAAATAAATTTGAGAGTCTTGTAATTTGGAATGAAATACACTTTTATGTATCAATGATAGTATTGTTATCAAAAGCTCTACTGAATCATACGAACGTGTGCTATACATATGACACACATTACGTTTTATGTATAACACACGTTGAATACTAGTTTGATGTATTTCTGTTGAACGAAAAACATAATTGATTATTTTACTATTCATATATCATAAATTTAAATCTTAAAAAAATTGTATACATTTATCATTTTAGGATCCACCAAATAGTAGATAGCTTTATGCATTGGACCATCTTCTTTATCTGTATATAATTATCACTGATGGATACAAATATAAGTTGAGATAACATTTTTCATTTTTCCAGCTTATTCAAATTATCCCAATTTATTACTACCTTTCTCTAACACAAGAGTACTTTGCAGCCTATATATAAATGGAGAAGCAATTTTCTTGCAGATGGTAACAAATTGAGAATGAAAAAAAACTCCCTCAAAAATCAAAGTCCTTTAATTTCAGTTTTAGCAGTCACTGTTAAGTTGCCAGAAAAGCAAAGCCAAGTTTTACCAAAATACATAGACATTACATAAAAATCAATAATTAAGTGGTAAGATTTTTCAGAGGCACATGTTGTGGGTTCACATTCCGTTTGGATTCAGATTCCTACTTTTCAAGTTCAGAAAGATTGATAGATATACATACATACATAGAAGAATCACTGTATGTGTGAACATGAATTTATTGCTATGCAATATTTATTTATAGCAACCTAAGGTTTTAGAAGCTTTACCTGTTCATGCATTTGTATTGCCATGTGATGAGATTTAATGGCTGCAGCTAATTGGAATTTCAATGTAAATTACATTGAACTCTGTCAAATTTGATGAAATTCACTTAACATTTCTTCTATTCATAAAATTTATTCAAGAGATCGGCTTTCAAGTTTATAAAATTATTATTACTGACAATTCTTTGAAAATTACATTGGCCTCCCATAAAAGTCTTTTTAGGAGAGGTTTAATTTGTGTAATCTTAATAGAGTTTAATTATGATGCATTAATAATGTAAAAAATTTTACACTGTTAATCAATCATATCCAGTGACTTTTAGTTAGTGAGTGATTGAATTAAAATTTTTTACTAATGTGTCAATTCATGATTGAACGTATATGTAAAATTACTTTATAGTGACATTGGATTGAAATTAAACTCATCTTAATAAATGGAAAAGAGTCTAATTAAATTTCAATAAAGGACGTTGATGTAATATAATTTACACTTGTTTGTATTTAATATTAGGAAAATAATTATTTGACAAAATACAAAATTGAAAAAACTAAATTATTTTTCACATCCTTTGGTAGTATCTTTTACAAAAATATTATTTTAACACTCACTTTTTTTTACCTCATATAGACATCTATTTTTATCACTATTAAATTTTGATATGATCTTGTTATAATATTTCAACTTCTTTTACTGATTATTAATCCTGATAAATGTCTTGCAAACATCCAATTTTAAATGTGTATATATAATTAATTACTCTATGTTTTATTTCCCGTTTACTACAAAGTACAAACAAATAACTCAGTATGCCTAACATATTTATTATGAGTTAAAAAGTTCAGTTTCATATAAATTTTGGTTTGTTACTTTTTATCCATATCATTTGTTGGGTTAATTATCAAGGCTCAAGGGCTCTTCTTCTTTTCATTCATTTTGAATATGAATGACTACTTCTATTAGAGGGTGATGAGTTGGGTTTATTTTGTTATATATGTTTTATATAGTCACTAAAATAATTAATTAAAAATATCATTTTAACCCTTATAAAACGTATATATTTTAAATTAGTTTCTTAGTTATATTTATGGGACTAACTTAAATGACAAAAATAACTAATTTAAATTAATTTTTACAATTTCGAGGACTGTATATGCTAATTTTTTCTTCATTTCAAAACTAAAATAATAACTCTATATAATTTCAGTAATTAAAATAAAGTTGGCTCAAATAATGTCACATGCATTGTACATATTTCATGTGTTAAATATAATGATCATTTAAGTAAATTTTACCCTTATTTCAACTACTTAATATATCAAATATAGCCTAAATATGCTCACCCTTGTTTTTTTTTTAATATTATTTTCATCACTACATGTAGAAAATAAATGTGAGAGAATTATGTGTTGCAGAACATTGGACGAATGATGAATGAGTCATTAATTATTTGACCTTACAAGTTTTTGCCATGACTGCCAAATTGGGAACTCCGAGTAGTAAATTAACTGCAATTGTGGTAGGTAAAAATTTATAAGTGTCGGAATGGTGGTGATATAACATTAACTTGCCATTAAAGAACTGAAATTTGAAGGAACACACTAAATTCCTTGTCAAGTGTGAATCTAGTACAATAATATTTTTGTCGTAAATTAGAAATACGTTCAATTAGTATTCAACGTGTGCTATATATAATATAGAATATGTGTTATACGTACGTATGCTATACATATAACACACATTCTGTATTATGTATAACACACATTAGATATTAATTAGTTGGACATATTTCTGTTGTACAACAAAAATTATTGAATCTAGTATTCCATCCATTTCATTTTATATGTAATCTTTATATATCATATGCACAAAAAATATATAAGTTATTTATTAACATAGGATTATGAGATATATCATAAGAGTTTAATTTTAATACATAAATCATTTTTATATTGTTAACTGATCATGAATTACCATATCAAATTTAACTTAACAACCCACTAACAAAATTTCACAAACAACTGCACATGGTTGATTAACATTGTAAAACTCTTTTATATGTTAATACATCAAAATTAAATTTATATTATAAATTAAAATATTTTCTTTAACGTAAATTTGATAAGAGTTTAATTTTGATATACCATAGTGTATAAAAAGTTTTATATTATTAATTAATTATATACTATCACATCAATAAAAGAATTACTCATTGAAATCTCACAAATATATATACATGATTAATTAAAAATATAACTTTTTTTATATCTTTAGTATACCAAATTTAAACTCATATGCTCTTACCTTTTTTTTTTTGGTAATAACATATGCTCTTACCTTAATTTGAAATTAACTTGATAAAATTGAAATGCTGTGAGGCTATACTGCTTCATTTTGAATGGGTTATTATGAACGGCCCATAATTCTTGGCCATTGACAATTAGGCCCAAAATTGTTAGATTGGGTCGTGCCCAAACGGTTTGGTTTTAGCTCCGACCAAAAATACTTGACTACATGTAATAATAATGATATAAAAAAATACTTGACTCTAATTTTCATTTACATTATTAACTTTTAATAAGGTTCATTAACATTTTGAAAGTCACATATGGTCATATGGGAGTAAAAAAAAGAAAAGAGTCAATAAAGTAAATAAATAATAAACAACATATAATATTAATATGCACATAGTATATTACATATTATACACAACATATATGATATTTTATGCACAATATATATTATATGTGTTAACATCAAATTTCTTTACAATATATGATATATGTTGTGCATAATTTGTAATATATATTATATACAATATATAATATATATTGTGTATACCATATTAGTTGTTTTAACTTTTTTTTCATTGTGTATATAGTCCTAATAATTTAATTACTAAAGAGTTTAATAGATAAAGCAAAAAATTTGGGTGGTTAAATAAATAAATAGATAAAATGGCTAGGGTTTAAGATTGAGAGGGTTTTGGCAACAAAATAGATATTTTGGGGTGAGTGTGGGTTTTAGCCACCCAAACAAAACACAACACTCTCTTCACTCACTCATTCACTCTGCCACCATTTTTCTGCATAAATGGAGCAAAAGCCTTCGTAGCTACTGTTGCAGATTTTACTCACTTCACACAACAAGTAACAATGGAAGCATTTCACGATGACGATTTTGGAGAAATCTATGCTGACGTGGAAGCTCATCTCACTGCTGAACTCTACACTGACCAGAAACAGCAACGACCACCCGATCCTAACAGTAATGGTGACGGTGATTTTGGCGGCGGTGAGAAATTGGATTTTGTTGTCTCTGATGGGAGTGATAGTGACGACGATGACTTGAACATTGTGTTGAACGATGACGATTGCAGTGGTCTTCCTCCTATTCGTGTTGTCGGTTGTGATGACGTGGACGGTGGAGATGGCGGCGGCGGTGGTGATGATGGTGGTGGTGGTGGTGATCAATTGGATGACAGGGCCGAGTCGGTGAGGAGAAATGGGGTCAAAGGTGGATATGGTTCCAGGTTCTTCCATCGCAAGGTTTGTAACTGAATCATGAATTTTTAAAGTTTTTTTTTTTGGTTATGTGTTGGAAGCTTGGAAATTGGATTGGTGTTACTTTCGATTATTTTGTGGTTGATACGGTAATGAATAAGAAATTTTTTTTCAGAAAAACAGATAGATTCGGTTAGTTAATGGAGTGATACTTTATTATTTTTCATTTCATATATATAAGTAATACTGTTTTAGTTTTTTTTTTGCCATTGTGGTAGTGCTTATGTAGCTGAGAAGTAGTTAATTTAATGTCTCAAATTATTGAATTTGGTTGCTTGTTGTGAATTGTGATATTTTTTTTGTAGTATATGAGGACTCGGGGATCGACATTTGTAAATAATATGAAGACCAATGCGAATTCCCTGGCATCGAGCTCCTATCATGTTACTCGTAGGTGTGCTGGGGCGAATCCAATGGGAGTTCAATGTGGATATGGATCGTTTCTTCCTTGGTACTGGTCAGTGTATGGAGTTTGATATGTGGTTCATGCATACTTACATTTTTTCTGCTGTGAATTATTGTGTTGTTTCGAATTCTTTGGTTATCATCAGACTTATGTAAGAATGTGACTCTGAGGAGTTGAGCACATATGCTAATACTGAAATCTACATTGATTATGGTAATGTTTGGTGCAGTATGCATTCATTGATATTATTTTCTATCCTGATTTCGCCTTGACCCTTGCAGGAGTATATTTGATGCAAACATTGAGTCATTTTCAGAAAAACCATGGAGGGTTCCTGGAGTTGACATAACAGATTATTTCAACTTTGGTTTCAGTGAGAACACGTGGAAGCTATACTGTGCTTCATTGGTGGGTATTTTATTGTACCCAAAATATCTCACCTTATAGTTTCTATCAAATGCTTGCCTTTTGGTTTTAGTCTTCTGGTTGGCTTCTAGCATAATCAATCCATTTCTATAGCTAACAGTACTTGAAGCTACCATTTTTGGTCTTACCCTTTAGGTTATCTGTTTATGTCTTAGTGGTGATATCGTTGACATTTGAATCAGATACTCTTGTGCAACTTAACTGATGAGTACCTAAATTCAATTGTATGCAGGAGCAACTTTGGCAAACATCTGCGGAAACTAGTATTCCTGATGATGAATCATTGAAATTGAATCAGGTATGTAAGTGTAACATAACATTTGTAAAAAGAACAATTAAAAAAATTAGGTTATAAGATGTGTTATTCTTGTGAGTTCTATTGCATGATCTTGCAATCTTGCTCACCACAACAAGTATTTCAGGAAGCTATGAGGGAGAAAACTGATCAAGTTGTGTCTGGGAGTGTAGTTTCCCCATCATCAGAATTTGGACTGGTATGCTGATGTTAATTAGTTTTCCCTTGTTAGAGTATTTGTGTTAGGAGCGAAGTTGTATTAGGAGTCTTATTGTGATTAGCTTGTACAAGTTGAACTACACTGGTGTATGACCTAGGTTATGACCATAAAGATGAGCGTTAGGTTAATGATTTGTAAAGAATCTCATATATTTAGACCTTCTTTTCCCCTTTTCCATCTATTCCCTATAATTTCATAACCTAATTTTATTTTTGCACTTTTGATATTTTGTAAGGTTCAAATTATGTCCTTAATGTTTCATGTAAATATGAGCTTAGGTAATGATACTGACTGATATTTCATAATTCAGCCAAAAGGCAGGGCAATTCAGGTTGAAGACAGCATGGTTGAGCGCCAACCATCCATAGATGTAAGGCGCCCACGCAATAGGGATTCTGATGTCATTATACAGGTGTGCTTTCACTGTAAGTTTACTACCATTCTTTTAACTGCTTTATGTCTTTGTTGTAATGATGTTTGCTTTGGTGCAGATCAAGGTTCATGAGTCCTCTGATGATTGTTCTGGTTCTGGAAAAAGCATTGTAATGGATGCATCATTAGAAGGGGAACCTATTGCAGGAAATGACAGAAATATTCTCAACCCTTCTGGTGAACGGGATGATGTTCTGTCTGAAGATCAGCTGGAAGATGTGAAAAAATCAGTTGACTCATCTTCTCAGGAAAGGTATGCCGTTTGTCAGATATTATAAGTTTTCTTGTGAAGATTATTGGACATAGATCTATTTTGGACACATATATTTTTGTCTGGCTTATTTGTAGTCTTAATGGATGAAGTGCATATCACTTAACAGTAGTACATTATTTCAGCTAATTTCATCCTAAAAACATATAGTTTTCGTTGCATGGGAAATCATTTTTTTGTATATAGTGGTCAGTGGTCACTATTGCTTGTTACAAATAAATGCTTGGCTATAAATGGCTTCCATTCTGACCCCTTCTTTTGATTCAAAAGTTCATTGTTAAAATTCTTCATGATCTCTTGAAGTCACAAGTTTGTTTAGTGAATTGGACTTGGTGTTATCAGCTTCACTTGATTTATTGAACTCTGTTTTCGCAGAACTGGGCTGATTCCTGGAGAAGATGAAGAAGAGCATCAGAATAGAGTGGACCAACATTCAGAAGATGCTGCAACAGTGCCAAGGGGAGAAATGAAAGCAGAGGACAACATAGACACATGCAGTGCTGATCCATGCTGGATTGAATCAGAATTGTCACTTGGCGATCAAGAGCTAAGTCTGACTTCCTATACTGATAGTGATTCTGATGCGACACAAGACAGTCTGCATGTTAATAATGAAAAAAGTCACAGCCCTTTGAGACGGAAATCGGTGAATTCTGTTGCTAGCTTCGCGGAGTCTTTGCCACTTAATTGTAAGGCCTCAAAGAGCAACAGTTTCAACAGAAAACCAGTCAATGTATCTTACTATGCAAGAAATAGAGGTCCATTTCGAAAGCAATGGAGGCATCAAAGTGGTAGACATAAATATGGATCTAATCTGAATGAGCACTTAAAAAATGATGATGATGCTTCCTCTATCCCCATTTCTAGTAGAAGGGATCTGTCTCTAGTGGGTCACCAATTTATTGATTATGACATTTGTAAAGAACAACGTCAAGCTTTTGCTATTCGGGAAAGAAGAGATATTTCATACAGTAGGGAAACAAAACAATCCTACTATGGCAGTGAAAAGGTTAATGATCGTGAATTTCAAACATTGCAAACTAAATATTCATATCGGGAAAATCGAGAAGTCTTCGGGGATAATGCAAACCGGTATGACAGAAAACGTCGAAAAGAGAGGGATTTTTTTCTTGGACCAAGATCTCCTGTGGCAGGTAATGGAGAAAGAGAGAGAGATTGGTATCATGCCGAATGGGGGTACTATGATGATGATCTTAGTCCTCGCTCTTGTTGGGAGCCAAGGCAGTTTCTTCCGAAGCATTCATCTTTTCCTGATAAGGACAGAGGTGACTATAGGAGAACAATAAATGACAAATACCATTTTAGAGACAGATACTGCAATGATGATTTTGATGAAGGCGAGTTTGAGTTTCTAAGCAAGAGCTACAGACCGTCTATTTCTCCTGAAAGAGAAATGGAATTTTTGAATTATAGAGATGAAGAGCAGTTTCCATACGTTGATAGAGATTGGGAAAGATCTGCCAGAAGGGATAGGCATTCTAACAGGCCCCCTTTAGTTTTGGATGACTTGTGGTCCGGGAAAAGGGAAGATTACTGTCAGAAATACACACATCAGCAAACTTCAAATGTTAGGCATCGTAGACAATCATATAGAAATTCACTGAGAAATTCTGAATATGGAGCAATAGGAAATGAAAATTTTGAAGTTTGTGGAAGGCCTAAACACGCTAGAGACAGCAGAGACAGTGACTGGTTTTATGGGTATACTGATGCTGCTGAAGATGAAGATTTCATTATTGACCCGGTAGAAGAGTATCAATTGTACAGGTCCCCTTCTGAGGACCTGAACTGGACTGACGATCAAATTATTTGGAGGCATCATGAAACTCACACAACATCTCTGCATGATAGGGTTCAAATTGATGATATAAAATTAGAGCAGCGTCAACTAAATATGCCTAGGAGAAGTAATGAGAGCTGTTTAAAAGGTAGCTCTAAGATTATGGGCA
Source organism: Aeschynomene evenia (assembly GCA_013621005.1). Classification (NCBI taxonomy): domain Eukaryota; kingdom Viridiplantae; phylum Streptophyta; class Magnoliopsida; order Fabales; family Fabaceae; genus Aeschynomene; species Aeschynomene evenia. The sequence continues at coordinate 6,696,402 of CM024266.1, forward strand.
GGGGTAAACGGTGCCCAGCAGTTCTGAGATGCAGGAAGTCAGTTGACTTGGTTAATGGGGATGGAAAGGTAAAGTTGGGGAAAACATGGTCATGGACCTGTACCACTGTACTTATACATATATGCTTCACAACATCTGTTGAGCTCTATTTCTTTTTGCAGATGTTAATCGTTCAATGCCTACTGTACTACTGCCTTCACTCTCCCAATTATTTACTGTATTTTATATTTTCCTTCTCTACTTTTATTTGTTTTTTCATGGTTTTGAGCTTATTACATATCATAGTGGCATGCTTGAGTTTATGCATCACTATTGAGCTAACCATATGAAGCAAATATTTGAGGTTCCTAGAACTAGAAGTCATTATAGCATCATGAATCTCTTTTATCAAATGATTATAACAATCTTTGTCTTCATGCAACTAAAAAAGATATTTTATGACTCATAAATACTTAGGTTACATCAGATCTTTGCCTGTTTCTGTTATATTGTTGTGTCAACTAGGTTTGCCAACCCAGGCTATTAGAATAAAGCATAGTTTTTGTTGATCATAGATTAAGATATCTCTGCCTCCAGCCTTCCCCTTTGCCAGACCAGCCAACAAAATTAGCATGAGCTGTGCTGGGAATGTGGCATAATTTGGTTATGGAAAATTGTGGAGATTAAACTATCAGGCTATATCAGCCATCAACAGTCAGTTAGCGTGTCTCATCTTGTGACACATCCATAGATCTTTTGGCTCGAGATACTTATTGGGTTATGGTTTTGTTTTCTGTTTTATGCTTAGGTTTTAATTCATTGAAGGTTCCACATTGCACATAAATTATTTCATGCACACTTTTGTTTATTTTTTAATTTTTTTTCAGTCAGTTAGATTATTATCTTGCAGCTAAGTTAGTTGTGAGTTTTACCAGACTGCTATTCAACTACACATGGAAAAATGTCCTGGGAATAAAATACAAGTGTTAAACGGTAATAATAATAGACATCAAGATAGAACACCTGTCACTTTTTTGTTTCTATCTAACGTACAATAGTTTATACTTAGAGCTCTATATGTAGTTTATGATCTTGTTTACCATTACCATTGCAGTCTGGGAGGTATTTGGATGATAATATATCATTTCTTCCTAACTTGTCAAGTTTGCACTTTGTAATAATTCTGTTGAAGAGATACAGTATTTGATTATTTTCAAAAGTCTTCATTAGTTAGTAGAAATACCATTCTGTGTAGAAAGTGTACTCATATGATTGTTCCAGTTTTTCCATATTGATAGTTATAAACTGGTGTTTTGAGCAATGATGATGTTATATTCTCAGCATTTGTGCTTATCCCATTGGTGCACGTTTGTGTGTGGTATGCTCAAGACATGTATAATGTGGTGACTAGTTTCTGGCTTTTGTAGTGTGTGTCTCTATTTTCATAGAAGTTTTAGTTCTTTAAAATGGTTTTTCTAGCAGATGATTATCAGCCTGAAGGTCTATCACAGTTTGTTGTGTTTGTGGTGAGAAGTAATTGGCCACTCTAAATGGATTTCAATTATCTTTGTCTGATATAAACTTGATAGGGCCATAGTTTAATCTATTGTATTTCTCGTAATTAGATTGTTCCAAAATCATTTTGCTCAAATTGAAGCCACTTTATGCAGTATTGTATTGAAAGGATGATTTAACATAGGGTAGATTCAATGATATGTACTGTACATTTTTTTTTAATATTGAGATATGATCAAATGCTTTAAAGGTGGTTAATACTTCTGACTACCATGCTGTCTCTAATTTTTTGTTACTTGCTCTGGGTATTGTTAGTGTCTATGCATGAACATTTGCTCTGCTTCCCTCATTTATCGCACTGGCTTTTTCTGATGCATTATACTGAACATGTCCAAAATTAGCTTTTTGGTTTTCGAAGTGTTGATGTGTACCCATGATTGATTCTGCAGCTTCACACAAGTTCTAGTCTCTTATGCAATGGTAAGCTTGAATATGTGGACCAGGGGATGGCTAAGAAGCGGAGAGCTTTAGTTGGTTATGATGAACTTCATGAGAAGGCCATCAAATCCGGCACCTCGAATTTTGATAGCTACCATGAAAATAAGAAATTGCTTCAGAACCTTCCAGGCAAAAAGCATAAAGAAAACTCGGACATTGAGGAGGGTCAGATTGTAACAGAAGAACCCTACACAGAGGCTTCTATACCCAGAGGAGATGTTTCTGAAGGTGCAGCAGTGACTGAAAGTGTGAAGCATAGATTGTCTCAAAATGAGAATAATTCTGACCAGTTGATAGGTGGTTATGACAGTCAAAGGATTCTTGATTCGTTGGCTAAGATGGAGAAACGCAGGGAGCGCTTCAAACAGCCGATTGCGGCCAAAAAGGAAGCTGAAGAGAGTTTGAAGCTCAACAATGACACTATAGTAGAAACCGGTGAAATCAAGCAACATAGGCCACCTCGAAAGAGGCGCTGGATTGGTAGTTAATTTTTACATTTGTTTGATAGAAGAAACAGCTACTATGAGGGAACTTGGGGTTAGTTCACAGAAGATTTACTTTTTGGTCGAATTCAATTTTTTCCCTTGATAAAATTTGACATTACAGATGTTATTGTCTTTACATTGTCTTGGAATAAGGCTTGATTGGCCTGAATAGTTTTTCTGATTTGTTTTGAGCTTTGTATTGTTGAGTATGATTGTAAATAACCCTAACATTTATAGTGTAACCAAGTCAATTTTTGGGACATCCCTAATCTTTTAGTATTATATTTGTTTTGGTTATAAAGAATGAACTTCGGTACAACGGTAAGTTGCTGTCTTGTAACCTTATCAAGTGGGATTCTCGTGCATTAGATAATCTTTTATATGTTTCAGCTACATGCTATGATATAATGAATTGCAATTTATTTATTTTTGAGTAATACAAATTGGTGATTTGTAAATAAAAGGTTCTATGTAGTGTGGTATGTAGTGTGGATAGTAGTAATGTGTTGATGTTGACACCGGCAGGTGAAAACCTTGCATTACAAGAAACAACTTCTAAGAGACAGTAAGTATATGCACCAAACCACTGTTTTTGCCTTTCTTATTATATTTCTGCTTGGAAATGTAGCAGTTTCGGTATTACTGCCTTGCATTCAGTTTTCAATAATGCTATATGTACACTTTCCTATCAGTCACCATCAGTCACCCTTCACCTTTTTATAGTGGGTCCCATCAGAATAAAAAAGTAATATTTGATAAAATTGAAGGAGTGACTGATGGTGGCTGCAAAATGGTGTACAAGAAGCATTGTTGTTCAGTTTTAGTAGTGATTGTTCCCTATTTTGTTGAGAAGCCACTTACAATGAGAAAAGTTTAGCAATAGAAAAAAATAATAATAAGATTAGAGCTGGATAGCCAGAATTACTTGCTATAAGATTTGTGCCCAAATAAATGGGTCGATGGTAAGCTTATGACACTCATGATCAATCAATCAAGTAGTTGACTAAAAACTGAAGGAAACAGAAAGAAATTTTAAAAAAAAAATAAACAAAAAAAAAAACTGAAGGAAAAGAAAAGAAATAAAATAATGCCCCCATGCAGGATCGAACTACAGACCTTCAGTTTACAAGACTGACGCTCTACCACTGAGCTATAGGGGCTGTTTTGTAGGAAGAGTTCTTTGTACATTACTTTACTAACATTTTCTATAAGAAGAGTAAATAAAACACCATGGGAGCTTTCACAATCAAAATGAATGATGAATATTTAGTACCATTGTGAGAGTGAGAAACGAGGTCTAGTGAACATCAACTAACTGGCAATACAATTCATTGATTATTGATAAGACTATATATATATATATATATATTACTCTCCATAGTTATATAAAAGAAAATTGTAGAATTAATATAACACCTAAAAATAATACTTGAATGTATAAGTCGGTAAGGAAAAAACAATATATTTTCTACATTATTGTGGAATTATATAGAAATGTATGTTTTTTTCCCTAGACAAAATATGACTGCATGAGGCAAAACCTCTTATCAATCATATTCATATATATGGTACCTTAATTTGAATTTTGTATTTATTTATAGGGTTTGTTGGAGCATGCCTTTATTTATTTTCCTAGGCTCTTATATAGATGCCTTGAAAGATCAAAGATCTCTCTACTTCGATTTATATGTTTGAAAAGAACAAATTAAAGAAAAAACACCTTTAAGAACTAGGGTGTCCGGTGGCCAAATTGGTTATAGGTTTGACTAAATCAGAACTCGGTATCTCTCTGTTTAAATTAATAAAAAATATTTTTGATATTATATATACGTAGGATACCATTTTGTGATGATATATAAGGTGGAATACAGAAATTGTCCTCAAGTTATGATAACCTGAGTCGAAAACATTGACATATATAACTATAACAGCTGTTTCTGTGTTAGCTACTATGCATTGAAGTGATTGATTCAATTGATCGATTTGATACATCAATTGAAAAACAGCTTCGTTTTTGGCACTATACCAATCATATAGATAAGGTATATATATATCTCACCACATTAATATATTAATTCGGTATTGGCACATTGTGTTTGAGTTATATATGTTATACCAATCATATACATTTTATTAGTTACATTTATATCTCCCTACTTGCATTAGACACAATATTGACACATTCTATACACCAATGTGAAGTTCAGGATCTATGATTTATTATTTAGGGTTGGATGAAAAATGCTCTTTTGGTTGTACATGGTATCCGAGGCTCCGTTCCGATTAATTCAATTTCTCGTCCCGGGTCGTGTATCTAGAAATGACACATGAGACTTCAGCGAAATTTTTTTTCATCTACTCGAATTCAATACTTTGTATAAAGGACAATGAATCATTATTTACCATTTGTGTCAACCCGTCTGTGGGTTATTGGATGAAATATGAGGCAATAAATTATACTATATATTATTATATGTACAAAATTAAAATTCCCCCTCTAGAAATATAGGGTATATATATAGGGCATGATGCATGATTCAATATGTTTGAAAGACTAAGAAAAATAACAAATAGACAATAATGCAATTGAGTTATGCTAGCTAGCAGCTATATTAGATACATCCAAGTCAAAGATATACACAAACATACATTAATTCATGTTGAGATCATGAAGCTATAGAAGCCAATTCATCAAGTCAACTTAATTAATAGCCTAGAAAGCAAACATACACAACAAAAAAACCTAAAAATCTCTAGGGTCAACAAAAACATTCCCTACTACTTGTCCCTTCATGAGCATTTCATCATCCCTCTCATTGTTATGATGGCTAATTGATGAGAGCCTTTTTGTGTACCAAAGATCATCAATACATGACATAGATTCTGTGTGAGGGACATGGTTTGCAAGTGGATCACCCAACCCTAATTCAGTCACAACCACTCTACAATCCTTCATGCTTTCACCCAACCTTGATGTGAACCTCCAAATGGATTCCATTAACTCCCCAAGATTCTCTCCCTCTCCATGGATTCCATATAAGAAGAGAAAACCAAATGGTCTACTCAATGATGAGTCATCATCATCATCACTCAATGACATTCTAAGACAAGGGAAAATCTTCTCCCTTGCATGGACCAATGTTGTGTGAAGAAACCTTAGTGGTTGAGACTTTTTGAGTTGAAGCTTATAAGCTTCACAAGTATTCCATATGCTAAAAATGACCCATGAAGAATTATTTGAGGCTTCATTATTAACCATTCTTTGCAAATTGAGGCAACCCTCATCTTTGTAATAACTCACCCATGTTCCTAGGCTTAGCTTTTCCTTGAGGATAATGTCCATGTCTAATGGATACAACTCTTTGGTCCTTAAGGTTTTATTGTACAAGGAAATTGCTAGATCTATATTGACCTTGTCAATTTTGATATCCCTAGAGATATGCTTTGTAGGGGAGCTACTAGTTGATGGATGGAGAAATATGACAAGTGAGGTGAGATTCACATAGTTGCATTTGGTTGCAAATAGGGTTTTGGAGGCATCATTGTTCTTTTCAGTGGCTAGGAATGAGTACTCAGCTCCATTTCTTACCATCCATTCTTCAATTGAGGTGACAAGTTTTAAGGCAACCCCTTTTCTCCTGCATGTGAGTAAAATTTCATTTATGAATAACATTCATGCACTTTAACCTAAAATTAGTCATTTCCTTAAAATCAAAATCAAGTTCCATATATTTCTACATCTCATTAAATAATGAAAACATGATTTCAAATTGCGCTCACCCATGATCGTATAGTAGTTCTATTTTTTTGACGTGAAAAATTGCGAAAAATAATATTATTGTTTAATTTACACGACTGCACGCAACTGATACAGTTGTAGGTTGTACAAACAATTAACAATATCGCTACAACCACAATTTAAAACTATGAATTAAAGATACTAGTTAGTGTTAGTTACCTATAAGTAGGAGAGACTCTAAGGCCTAAGATGCATCCCATCTTCAAGAATGAACCGGAAGGAGTTCCCACACTTTTAATGCATCCCCTAACTACTCCAACAAGCTCCTTGTTTTCAAGCAGCTCAGCTACCTGTATATTTATTAATCATATTTAGTAATCTAGCATCTATATATATGTATGTGCTTAATTAACCATATATGTGGCTAAGATTAGTATGGTCAAATAGACTAACAAAGAGTATGGACAAAAAAGTGAAGATCATGATGGATAGAAGAAACACTAAATGTTAACTTTAACACTATTATTTAATTAGAAAGTGGATTTAAAGAGACAAATAATCAAGCAAATATATAGTTAGTCATGACCTACCAACATAACATGCAAAGGGTAGAACCTAATCCTAGATAAAGGGCCACCCATCATGTTGGTGAAAATGGAGACTCCCTTTTTAGTTCCAATCTCACAGTTCCTCTCAAGCTTCTCCACAACTTTCACATCTCTAGTTTCATCAAATTCTCTTATAACAACCTTCCTCTCAATACTCTCATCCATCTCTCTATTGACTAAATGGAGCAAAATTGGTGTATTGTATATATAGGATGGGAAAGGAAAAGCATATAACTTTCTATTATGAGCTTATACCTTTCTTGATTTCATTTGGATCTCTACCTTACCGACTCATTGTTTGATGACTATGAAATTAGGGCATTGTAAATAATTTATACCTACCAATATGTCTATGTTATTATCATTACTCAAATTCTTAAATGCTATTAATTAAATTAAATAGTGAGAAATAATTTTACGTATACATTTAATTATATATTAACATTTTAGTAAAAGTATTTTACCTAATTGTCCATTTACTAAAAAAATCTCATAAAGCAATGCACAAGAGTATTGATCGACATTATAATTTTTTTTATACTTTTAGTTTATGAAAATTAAGGAAAGTTATGTAACAAAAATAAGAAAATGTTTAGTCCCGCTTAATTTATGTTTAAAAAGTGGTATTAATTTTAAGATAAATTACACTGATTATTGTTGAGATTCGATAAAATTTATCACATTCTTTTTCTATTTATAAAATCTACTCAAGTATTATCTACTCTATTATTATACATTCACCTCTCTTAAATTTGTAAAGTCATTATATATTATCCTCCATCACACAGAAATAATAATGCATAAAAAAGTCAATGCTATCTTAACAAGTATAGTAAAGTTGATTTCAATTTATTATAAGTAAGGATTTTGACACATTAAGATTTTGTGTTGAAAAGCATGTAAAGACCTAAACAAATAGTAGTGATCGTGAGAAACAACAATGAACTATAAAACTAAAATGTCAGATTATAATTATAAAAGGAGATTCTAAGGAAAAAATAGTCAAAACAACGTGTTATACATATTATATAATATGTACAACATATATCACATATTATGCACATAATATATCATATATTGAAAAGAAAAATAATATTACAACATGTGATATATGTTGTGTACATAACATGTCATATACGATATATATAATGTATAAATATATATTGTACATATTATATATTATACATTATTCATAAGTCTATTGACTATTTTAACTAATTTTTATTATACATCAAGATTTTTCTTAAAAAATAGAAATTTTTTTTCCATTACCTTTGGTGCAATTAAGAATTTCTACGATATGAAAAACAAATATATATATATCCGAACCTAGTCAAATTTTATCCTTATATATGGCGAACAATTATTGGTTTGTTATTTTTCTTTTATCTTGTAGTGACTTGTTTCAATGCTACTTACTTTTTTACGGAACAAAGGCTGACAATGCTTATGACAGTCGCTTTCATCAAGATATATATTCACACACATAAATATATATATATATATATATATATATATATATATATATATGATAATTTAATTTTAAATATTGTTAATGTATAGACAAACATTTAAGAGCATTGCTATAATCATATAAAAAAAATCGACCAAAACAATCAACAATAGGAAATTAGGTCTAAATCATCCGACTCATTAAAAAAACATACATAATTAATAATGGGGTAAAAGTGTTAAAATTGACTTTATTGACTGTTTTGGCGGAAAAAAATGTTGTTCTCCAAGCATTTATGAACATTTAATTATGCAACATATCATCAATGCAACATTATTGATATATATATATATATATATATAACGTCGTTGATCTTGATTATTTAACAATCAATTTAATTTTTCAGTGTTCTTAAGTTCTTTGAAATTGAACTCCATGAATTTACTTATGTATGTATCTTCTTTGGAAATGGAAAATTGTGGTGTCTGGTGTGTGTAAGTACCTTTAAGAGATTGAACTCGATTATGGATAGCCAAAAATATACTTGGTTGACTAATTAACCTCTTAATCTGTTTGAAAGAAAAATACACATAATCTTTAACGGAGATTTCATCAGTTCAAGGAATATACATACATATGTATGGTTGTTGTTGTTGTCTGTATTGACAATTGGTTGCTCTTCACCATATATACATGCATGCATTTTCTCAAACATACAATAATTAATGTGGCAAGATTATTGAGATTGTTATTTAATTTGCAATAATATTTATCGTTCAACATAAATTCGTTCAACTAGTATCCAACGTGTACTATATATATAAGACTAAAGACGTAATATATGTTATACGTACGTATGCTGTACATATAGCACACATCATGTCTTATGTATAACACACATTGAATTCTAGCTGGACGTAATTATATTGTATGACAAAACATTATTGTCACGTATATATATATATATATTAGTGAGTTGATGGAGGAGGCAAAGACTGGTATGGTGAAGAGAGCACGTGATAATGAAGAGTGTGGCAGTGGCAATAATAAAGAAGGAAGGGAAGGAAGAAAGAATAAAATTCTAGTGAGTGAAGATTACCATTGATGACCCTTCCTTTCCTTGTCTTTTCTGGCTGCACTTAACTTATAGTCATTCACATTATAATTGCTTTGTCCTTCAACGCCCCCCTTACCCTTTAATTAGATCACCATCAAAACCACTACCTCTAGCTAGCTCTGTAATAATTCCCACAAATATACTGTCTCTATGTGTCAGATTCCTTTTTCTCTTCTGTTCCCTCACTTAACTAGCTAGCTTTTTTTCTTAAATTTAAAAGATTATTTAATAATTTCATGTTTGTTTATGTATCAGAATTTATTTATATATGTTAAAGAAGCAGGGGAAATAAAGTGTTGTGCAGTGAAGATCTTGTAAGGCAAAATTCAGTGTTATTCTGAAATGTGAATCTATGTATCAGGTGCTTTTTTCTTTATATAAACTATATATATATCAGTATTATTATCTCTGGGGATGATGTTTCAGATCGTTGGCAATGACTAGTCTATTTTTAGCTTTGCTGTTTCTATGCAAACCAGAACATATATATATATATGCACCTTGCCACTCGATACCAACTAGCAAGCTAGAAACTTATTCTGCTTTTCAGAACCAACCTAGTTTCTGCTTCTATATATATATATCTTTTATTTATTTCACTTGGATATATTTTTATTTTGGAAAAAAGAAACACAGACACACACAAGTGATGGGGCAGAGAAATAGATAGGGAGGAATTTTCATGTGATTTTAACTATAAAAATTTCATATTCATTGTCTCAAAAAACAACAAATGTTCGTGATACAATAGAAATACGTCCGACTAGTATTCAATATGTACTAAATATGATACATAATGTATACTATATGTATAGCACATGTTGCATATTAGTTGGACGTATATCTATTGTACGACAAATATTATTGCTTAAAAAAAAGGATAACTTTTACCTATGCAACAAGATTTAATTAATTAGATGTCAATAAAAACTATTTTATTGTTAAATTCATAATAATAAAGAACCTGAGTTCTTCTGTATTTTTCATTCTTTTTGGAATAGTTTGTTCTAAAAATTTATTCTTAATTAAGTATATACTTATTAACAAAAAAATCCAGATCTGTAAATAAATATAATATATAGTCGTAATTTATCTTTTATACTATGGTGAGCGAATCACTGAAGGGTACTGAAGAATCACATGATAGTCAAATGATAAAAACTGTGGTTGACACCATCAATCTAGGCCTCAAGAAAGTATACATACATGGGATTGAATATGGCACAAATCATTAAAAAAATTAATAATAATAATAAATAAACATACATGAAACAATTAAAGTGTCGGTCGATCTGGTTGGAACTTGGTTACAACTAGCTAGTTAAATTTTGTGAAATGACACGAAATAAACGATGATGTGGATTTGCTGACAAAGGGAGAGGTAAAAATAAAAGAAGATGCAGAATCTGGCAGGTGCAGTGAAGAGGCAGAGATGATAAGAATAAAAGAGATTCTCAGAGACACAAGATCTCACTTCAGTTGAGTAAATTGCAAAGTAATAAATAAAAGTCCCCTCATTATATTAAGTTTGTAAAGTTTATTTCTTTTATATAATTTTGTTTGTAGAAGGATAATCTAATGATTATAATAAGTGTACAATAATGTTAATCATACAATATAAATACATTCAACTAGCATCCAATATATGCTATACATGATACATAATGTGTGATATACATACGTATGCTATACATATAACACACATTATGTATTATGTTATAGCACACGTTAAATACTAGTTAGACGTATTTCCAAACGTTTTTATATTACTAGTATATAGGAAGACCAATTATGAATTTATGGTTCTGTGTTTTTATCTTATCTTAATTGTTGGATCGTAAAATTTTTCTTTATAGTAAATTACCCACAAAACTCAGTTATAAAAACTTTTATCCTATTTTTACCTTCCAACTGAACACAGCAATGTAATAATATGGATTTATACAATGAATCTAGTGTCCAAGTTGAGGTTGGACACTGCCATCTGTAAGGAGCTGCTACGTTGCTGTTGCTCATAAGTGACTAGTTGAAGAAAACAAACAAGTTTCAAGTTAATATCAATAAATAATCTTTTATCATATCAAAATAATGACCTACATTAATTACTTTGGATTTGTTATTAATACAATAATAGTATATGTACAGTAGAAATATTATCCAATAACTATCTAACGTGTACTAAACATTATGTATGTTATACATGTGTTACGTAATATATATATATTACTTTTTTATTTATAATATGTGCTTTATGTTAAATACTAGTTGAATGTATTAATATTGTTTGTATATTTCCCCTAAGTATGCGTTGCTTTGTAAGAATCTTAAAACAGAGAATTATCATGATGATCATGAGTTAACAGAGTGAAGGGTGAAATGACCCATTCCTTGATATGTGCAGGTTCATACAAGTAGACAAATTATAATTTTCTTAAAGAGTAATGCTACATGTACATCATAAAATCTGTCACGATTAGCCACTATGTATAATAATTCAATATTTTAAAACTAGTAATCCAACTTTTATTATTATACACGAGAGCTTTTATGATATACACAGAGTATTTCTTTTCTTGAAATGAGCTCATATATGAAAAAAATGTTTTCAGGAAATATGCATTACTATCATTTCGTATTGTAGAATATTAATTAGGTACATTATAGAGGAAATATTTGAAAATGCAGTTCATCCTACACCAATGTTAAATGATGTATAAAATAACTTGACAATTAATTTTTTAATATAAAAATAAAAGCAAGTTTGTATTACTCAACGCTGTGCTATTGCTTTGGCAGATGCTATCTCTCTTATTTCCCTAATGTCATCAACATAGTGATAGATGAAAAATTTGTGCATTCATCAGGGAACAAACTACACTACACCATGGAGTATGCACAGCCAAATATTGCAGTGCAGTTGAGGACGAATTACAAATCAAAAGCCACAATTATTTGAATATGATGACGATAACCATTTGGCATGCTTGAGTAGTCACTTCTTCTTACTGCCGCTGGTGGTGGAATTCTGCTCTGTAAGCACTTTTAAAACGGTCACCAGTGCTTGCAAACGATCCCAAATGCTGAGCCCATATAGGGCTTCAACTAGTGACTCTTGAAATTCGAATCCATTTTCTGCTATAGGATACTAGAGCAGGGAAAATGCTCATGTCAGTACACAATGAAATGATGAAGAGTGTGTGTGTGTATGTATTACCGAAGATTTCCAAGACTGACCTGAATAGGCTTAGGTATCACGGTTTTGATGAACGGCCACCATCTATCTTCAACAACAGATTTTACAAGGCAGCATGCTCGCAAACCTTCCGGACCAGCAAATCGTCCAAATCCACTGTGTTTCACGCCACCAAATGGAAGGGACTGAAAAATCAAAATGCATGTTTACTTCAGTGGAAACTAAATGAGGTAACTCAGGTAGAGGTAGGAACGTATCCTAGCAGTTTTGCTAAAAGAACTGCATAACAGAGAACTGAATAAAGAAACAATTTCTCATAACATCATATATATATATGATTTGCAATTAGAAACCAGCATACTCCATTGCATAAATCATATCAAATCATATCTTTAGTCTCTCTCTAGCAGTCGGATGTTATAAACCATGCGTGTATGGAAGTAAAAATAGAGGTTAAAACTTAATGGATGGGATTCATGAGTATGGGGTTCACCCGGTACCACCCAGGGGTCGGTCCCTTTTGGGTGAACCCTATTGAGAGAGGGAGAGAATAAGGATAAAGATAAATAAATTTAAATTAATTTATTAACTGACCTGACACATGTATGTTGCTGCAAAATCATTAACTGCAGCAAACCCACAATGTATATGTGAAGCTATCTCTCTGGCACGGCTCTGACTGCCTGAGAAAACAGCACAGCCAAGCCCATATTTTGAGTCATTTGCAAGCTTGACAACCTCTTCATCAGAGCTAAATTTCATTATGGGCATGATTGGTCCAAATGCCTACATGTAATTAGAGAAGAAAGATGAATTTAGTAAGCAGTTGCCAAAGCATAACATATAATGATATTATCGAAGAAATGTGACATGAGATATAGTTAGTCCAAATTTCGAAATCTCTTGTGTTTTTAGTCAGGAAATGCATAATATTTGTTCTCTTCTGTAGATTAATGGTTTGCATAGATGTGAGCACTAAGGGTTATTATTGAACACACGAAGTTATGAACAACAAAATAATGAATATGGAAAAAAAATGGGGCAATGTCATAAACAGAGACAATAGCAAGTTTTGCTACCTCTTCTTGCATCAATCTCATTGAATGATTCACATTCACAATCACAGTTGGGGGAAAATACTGATCAACTGCATCTTCACCAATATGCCCAAAACTTCCTCTAGCAACAATTTCAGCACCTTTGTCTATAGCATCATTCACAAGGCTTTCAAGCTTTTCAGAATGCTCATGCATGCATAAAGCTCCCATATCATACTTTCCAGAAAGTGGTGGGCCCTGCAAGAAAACATTAATTGAAAGGATTAAAAGATTGGACCTCTAAATACAATAGAAAATAGCTCAGCGGAAGCCTATACTCCAAATCTCCAATAAAAGGTGAAAAATGAGAAGATTCTATTGATTTTCTACATTTCAACAGCAGGAAGTTACCAATCAAGTTCAAAAGATATAAAGATAAAGAAATGCATGTATCTGTCTCAAGATACATATGAGGGTATAAAGCCCGATCTTAATTGATGCAAATAATTTAAGAGTTCAAAGCCAATGCTCCTCAGAGCTACTAATGGGAGGGGGAAAGGAAAAGGATGCTTGCAGAAATCCAACAATTCGAAGACAAAATGACATATCATGATGTGAATGGACATTCCACAGGACATCGTAATAAGCTGTAACAGATGTAAAGGCAAGCTGATAGATTGCAATAGCAATTCTAACAATTTAAGTGCCAGCACAAGTGATTAAGAACCCATGTTGACATGAAAAGAAAGTTTCCATATTTTAATAGAATGTTGTAACGAAGCACTTACCGCTGTTATAGATTTTATGATTTTGGTAATTTTACTGACAAAAGATGAATAGATGTTCCTGTGGACGTAAAACCGTTCAGCCCCGGCACAGTTCTGCCCAGTTGACTGAAGAGCAGCCCTGACAGCAATTTGAGCAACCTATATTAAGCAGATCAATGCCTGTTAAAACTATGGCACTCAGGAATGAATATTTCATTAAGTTGTAAAGCTAACATTTGCCAACCAAATGGTCAACAATAACACCCAAGCCTTTGGAAATCAAAAAATGTGGAAGGGGTTCCATACGTGGTCCACATCTACATCCTCACAAACAATAAATGCATCTTTTCCACCAAGCTCTAGTGTAACAGGTACAAGGGTCTCAGAAGCATTTTTCATTATCTGCATAACAGGAAGCACCATATTAGCAGATGCAGACTGCAGGGATATCTTATTGCATGAAAAGCGGAGGCCATCTTAGAACGAATAGAAGAATATGTTAAAAAGTATAAGATATCTCTGAGATATCCTCTACATTCATTCTGGCTATGAGACATCACTCTAAACCAGATGTCAAGTTATTTTTTTATTTTAATTTTTCCCCTTATTTTATACTACTGAGTTAAACATTGACCTAGCACACTTCAGAATTCCTTTATTATATGTCAAACAGGCCTAACGTTAACATATCAGAAATATTTCTTCAGAACCAGAAATGAAGTAATGGAACACAATTCAGAGATGAGAAGGAATCATACCATCCTACCAACACCAGGTGATCCAACAAAAATGACTTTATCAGCAGAAGACACCAGTGCTTCTCCTGTTTCAGCAAACCTGGTAAGGTGGTCCAGTTAAGGCTATGGATGCAGCCATTACTCTAGAAAAAAAGGAAAAGGAAGGGTACAAAATAAGACTCTACCCTGTTATCACCTCAACAAGGTCCTCTGGAGCACCTATGGCGGCAAGGGCTGATTGGATGATTCGGAAGTAAAAGCATCCAGACCAACTTGCATGTTCCGATATCTACAATCAGAATCACATTGGTTTCTTTAAAACTGAAATTATAAACAAAAATTTTAAGGTAACAGTATGAGTAGGCATTCCAACTAGTTAAGTCTCAATTTTAATCCCAGTTTGCCATTGAATATGATACAATCTCCAGAACAGCATAACAGCCAATAATGTCTAGTCTAAAGAAGGCATGATAAATCCATTGGATGAACAATTGTTGATAGGTATAGCAGATAATATGTTGTTTTATACCTTAATCACAATGCCATTTCCAGAAAAAAGTGCTGCTAACATTGGGTTGAAAATATTGTGGAAAGGATAGTTCCATGACACAATGGCACCAATAACACCGAGGGGATGAAATTCTACTCTGGCTCTCTTATGCAACATTGATCTTCCACTTGTTCTGTAAGTTGTTTATCGAAAACAAAAAGGCGGTGATCAAAGTGCATCACATAATTTGCTTTTCTACATATAACTATTATTTATGTCTACTGGGAATCTTTTTTTGGGAGGGTGGGGGTATGGTGTACCTACTTAAGTTAAATAAATTTATGTGCTGAACTACCACTGTTTTAGAATCTAAATGAATATAAGGAAATATACTATTGACTACGAAAAAGGATTGAGGCAGGTACCGGTACTCGGGCTTTAGCCACTTCTCACCCTCTGACAGTAGCCAATGGATCTTCTCACATGTTGTCATTATTTCTCCAAAAGAGGCATCTACCATTGTCTTTCCTGTATCGCGTGAAGATATTCTAACAAAGAGACATGAATTAGAAAATATTCAAACTTATTACTGAAATTCTTATGCAATGAGCACAGTTGAGATATACTTTTTGGACTAAGGAATGAAATGACATGACAACAAAAAACAGAAGACAGTTGCATGTTTCAGCGGTGAGTTCAAAAATAGTAAGACTTATTTTCTTTCTAAACCAGTAACACTTGAATTTTCCTCCTACACCTTGGAGAAGAAGTGCACCTACTCGCATATAAGGGCTTGATGTTTGATTATGTACTTCAAAAGTATACGCAAAAACTGGCGTCTTTGCTTGAAGCTAGACTTTGCCCACATTTTTTGTGCCTTCCGTACTTTTTCCACTTGCCCCTTGACCTATCCATACATACAAATTAGTTCTAGTTAAATCATGCAATTCTTTTACTTATGACTCTAATCAAAGTATTAATCAATATTTTCTGAATACTCTACAATAACTGCTCTTGTGCATCAATATTCTCCTTCGACTTTGTTAACTTAGTCATTAATGTCTCTGGATGGGAGAATATATATGGATCAATTAGAGTACCATGATGACTATTTATCAATCCCTAAAACTCGGTGAAGGCATAACTACACATTCATTTTCAAGAAAAACAATACATGGACCAAAACCAAAAGATCTCAACATCAGGAAATGGAGCTTCCATTTTTTAAAAACAATAAACATATAATTGAATAAAATTTCATTGAATTCTCATTTCAACAGAAACAAGTACAAACAATGCCAAAATGAAAATTATGGATACAGGTAACTAAACGCTAATGATATGTCAACTTTTCTTCAATGCAACTAGCATATTTTTTATGACTAGTTATCAATTATCAACAATGATGTCCTCATGACTTTCTCCCACTTCTTTTTTACTTAGTCATCTCACCTCAGTCATGAAAATTTCCAAGTTTCTTATACTCAAATACACAATGTGCATCTTAAACCTTACTAGCTTAGGGGAAATGGGAAATAGATGGTAAAGCTACACATCATAACCATTAGTCCCGTGAGAAAAATATGTTCACAAACCTCATCCGGTGTCAATGCAGGAACATATCCCAAATACTTCATGGTAGCAGGCTCATAGCACTGAACTTTCGTGCCAGATTGCTGTGCCGTTCCCCTTGGAGGTACCTAAACAGGAATAAGGAATCAGTCATCAACGCGAAACCAGATCAGCCATTTTCTCCTCTTTTTTTTTTAATTATTATTTTTTTCTTATAGCTTAGACAGCACCTCAAACAAACAAACCTCAAGTAATTACATTGAAAGTGTTTCACCGTTAGGAACTAGAATCCTAAAACGCATCAATTTGGCAACACAAGCATTCATATCATATTAAACTGAACTCGAATTTCAAACCTCAAATAGAATAGAAAACAAAAAATAAATCACACAGATCACACAAAACGCAAAAGCAGAGTAAAGATAAAAAAACAAAGATCCAAACTCACTACACAAAGATTTACAAAATTTCCAAATCGCAAATGCAAATAGCAACACAGTAAGCACTCACATATATGAAGCCGTTCTCCTGCGCTTGGTTTCCATCATCCAGCACTGCCAATACCAAAATCCAAGTCACATTTTCACCAATCGCGAAAAAAAAAAACATGTCCAACTGTGCAAGAGTGAACGAGAGAGAAGAGTACCGTCGGAAGTGTCAACATCGATGGAAGGAACTTTTGGAGGAATGAGCAACAGAAGGATCTTGCAGATTGCGAAAGCGAAAGCGAGAACGATCAATGGCCACCAGAACGCCATAGGAGGAGCTTCGCAGATTCAGAGCGTTAGGGTTCTGTAGAAGGTTCTAGAAAGAGACGTCGAAACCCAAAAATATAGAGTAATGGAAATTGTGAAATGCTTCATGCGCTATTTTTGAGAAGAAAGAGATTCTAAGCGTATTTGAAGTTTGATCGCTTTATCCTTGCTTTACTGAGTTGAGCTTATTTGAGTGAACTCCTTCTTGTTTGTTTATATTTCCCTCTGCAATAAACATATGTAATAAATGATATTACTTTCTCCATCCATAAATGTTAGGATTAGTAAAAGATTTGGTAAGAAAGAATTAAAGTTGAACAATTAAAGTTAAACACAAGTAATAAATAGTTGCCAAAAAGGTGGTATCCATCCATTAAATCTAAATTAAAGAATATTTCTTTTGAAAGAAAAACTATATCTATACGTCCAATAGAATTGAAAAAAAAAATTGGATTATTTTAGTCTCTAAAAATAAGAAAAAAAAGAATTAAAAGAATAATTATTTTTTCTATTCAAATTACTTTAATTATTTTATCCTTTCTACATTTAGATCTTTTATAATATTTTTCTTTTAAATATCATTTCCTTTATAATCATCTTATGTACTAGTTGTCCCTTTTTTCATTATCATTTAAAAAATTTAAGAAAAAAATGTATAAGTCGATAAAAAAATTAAAATGCAGTTTGTTTGACAGACGACACGAAGTGCACGACAAGATGCTAGTCTAAAGTAAATAATATGATTAAATAAAGATGAATATTCAAATAAAATATTAGATATCAAAATATTGTTATTGTTTTCATAATTGGTTGTTATCAACCATGATTTGACATTCCCTTAAAAAGTTACCAATTAAATTAACAACAACGCTATATATACATCATTTAGTCTGCCACTATCAGTCATCACTCATAAATATAGTGGGTTCCACAAAATATAAAAAGTGAACTAAAACACACAAACACTTTCATTTACATGGGCTTGTGTTTTTACTACTCTCCCTTCTTCTTCTTCTTGCTCTTCCTCTTAATTAA
The DNA here is from genome assembly GCA_013621005.1 of Aeschynomene evenia. Lineage (NCBI taxonomy): Eukaryota > Viridiplantae > Streptophyta > Magnoliopsida > Fabales > Fabaceae > Aeschynomene > Aeschynomene evenia. Next base: position 6,715,382 of record CM024266.1, read on the forward strand.
ACAAAATTCAATCAAACAAATAAAAACTTATTCAAACAATAAAAAAACTACCTTAATTATAGATAAAATCGACAAAGTAATAAAAAAAACTCATTCAAAACAAACAAAAAATTCATTCAAAATAATAGAAAAACTCATTCAAAACAATAGGAAAACTCATTCAAAATAATAGAAAAACTCATCTAAAACAGTAAAAAAAACTCATTCAAACAAAAGCTAAAAATTGCATTCTATATGCATTGTAGATAACATAAAATCCTTAAAGGTATCACCTTTATTACTATAAGCATTCTGAAAATGAAAAGTAACACAAAATGCATTGTTTTTTTTTCTAAAAATTTAACTTTTATCACTAAAGATAACGTTTTTTTCTCTCTGCCTTAATTAAACAAAACTCAATCAAACAAATAAAAAAACACATTCAAACAATAAAAAAATAACCTTCATGATAGATAAAATCGACCAAATAATAAAAAAACTTACTCAAACAAACAAAAAACTCATTCAAAATAATAGAAAAACACATTCAAAACAATAGAAAAATCACATTCAAAATAATAGAAAAAAACTCATTTAAAATAATAGAAAAGATTCATATAAAACAATTAAAAAAAATCCACTCAAGTATCAACTAAAAAATTGCATTTCATATGCATTGTAGACAACATAAAATCTCTAAAAGAAGCAACTTTATCCCTAAGAAAAAGAAGAAGAAGGCTACTTTTTTACTATTATAATCTCATTATTATTTATTTTATTTAATTTATAAATTAAAAAATCAAATTAAAATAATAAAAAATATAAAATTTGATGAGCATAAAAAATTTAATTAAATTAAAAATAATAAAAATACAATTTGATGAGCATAAATAGCATGACAAAACACAATTATTTATTATTTATAAAAAAATAAAGAGTATTGCACAATTTAGCTCCAAGGAACTCCCAGCCAACACACGTGTCGAGATAATGCTACATGTACATCATAAAATCAACCATAATCAGTTATTATGTATAATAATTTAACATTTTTAAATTAATAATTTAACTAACATTTTCAGAAGTTGGATTACTACATTTAAAATATTAGATTATTACACATAGTAACTAGTGATAAATGATTTTATGATATACATAAATGATAAATCATTTATCCTGAATGTGATAGACCCTCATTTTTCTAATATTGTTTCTAGTTTCTACAAAGTTGTGATCTCAAATTTACTGGCATGATCTATAGTGTTAATATGTGGACCTTTCCCATGTTCATAATTAACTAGCATTTTTAGAGACACAACAAAAAATCAGTCGAAACAGCTAATTTGGATCATAATCACCCAATCCATTAAAAATATACTAATGATTAAAAGTATTTTTATGAATGATATACTTTGAATTTTTATTTACTTGTGATGAAATTACTTGATGATAAGTTTCGAAGGGGGCGAATTAAAGTATTTTGTGTAAATTTTATATAGTGTGTATATATGTGTAGATCAGCTAGACCTAATTCTTTCAATTATTTTATTACGTTAACTTAATCCATGTTGAGATAGAAAATTATATCAAACCTCTTGCTAGATTTATATTTATTTTTGCTTCCATTTCTTAAATATTTTGGATCTGACACTAGATGTAATGTATTTTTATTTTCTCGAAGTAGTAATAACATATAGTCGTCTCAGCATAATATGGAGGAGAAAGCATTATTGAAAAACTCTTCAAGTATCACGTTTTATGAGATACAACCGATTTTTTTTTAAGACACTCAAACGAAATTAAGAACTTATTTGAGAAACAATATTTCTGTTGTATAACAGTTAATTATTTCTGTTGTATAACAGTTAAGACACTGTGGTGAAGAGTATCCATCACAGTTAATTATTTTCCAAATTTAATATAGGACCAGGAATAAGTTAAATCTGTACCTAATTAGGTAGATTGGTATATCTATATCTAGAAGTGAGGATTGAAATATCAATTTTATAACCCTTAAATTTCATTGATAAATATGATATGTAGGAACTAACCATACTATTAGTCTATTTTGATTCGGCAAAAAATAGATGGAAGTTATTAGTTTCAACCTCAAGTACTTCTCTATTAACCCCATGAAACAATACTACAACACCACCACAAAACAAATTAAATGGTTATTATTCCTCAGTAACAACCTAAATTCATGGTCTATTCACCAAACCAAACTCTCACTCCCATTTTAAATTAAAAATCTCCATCCCATATCAAATTGAACATTCCCAATTACAATTCATTCCTCTCTTGTCTCTCCCAAACCTTAATTAATAATTGATTTAATTCCAAGCAACAATGAAACACAACAACAACAACAAAAACATCTCATTGTGGTCATCAATCCTCCTATGTTTTGCACTATTAGGCCAATGCAAGGCCCACTTCCCCCTCCTCCATAACCGCCACGCTTACCCGCCAGATGCAAGCCACCAATCATATTCAGGCGCTCCCGGCCTTGATAAAGTCGGGAGTAGTCCAGCATCAGCACCATCCCATGATCATCACCACTCTGGTCATGACAAACATCATCATGACCAGAGTAATCATGACCATGACCACGATCATGATGATCATGGTCATGAAGGTCCCGACTCTCCATCGTTTAAATCATCATTCTCCGACATCCTTCGAGGAACCCTACGCGGCCACGCCATGACAATGCCGGAACAAGTCCCGAACTCGCAAAACGAGCACAACAAGGACCTAAAGCAAATATGCAGCCACACGGATTACCCCGACGTGTGCTTCTCAACCATATCACCGTTGATCAAAGAGCACGACTTCGACATAATCAACGTCCTGCATGGAGCCATAAAGGCATGTTCGGCGCAAATCAAGATAGCAATGGAAAAGATGAAGAAATCGCAGTCGAAGGTGCCGTCGGAACATTTGGGTGCATCGATGTTCTCTGATTGCAAGGAGCAGTATAAAATGGCCCTTGAGAACCTTAAAAGAGCGAACGATGCGATCCCGTCACGTGACCTAGCGACGGTTACGATCACGCTAAGTGCTGCTGTGGCTGACGTGTCGGCTTGTGAGAGTACGCTTCAGGATCTGAAGAAGTCTCACTTTAATGCTAAAACTGATTCTGATGGCTTGGTTGGGATTATGACTAGTAATTGCCTTGCAATTGCTCATATGGTTCCACATTAGTTAATTAATTAATTAATTAGTTTAATTGGGTCTGTATGGTTTTGATTTATTTATGCAGCATATTTTATTGTAGCTAAGTTCTCTGTTGTGTAGGGAGCGTTAAGATTTTTTTTATTTATATCAGAAAATGTTAGTTGGGTAGGGGATAATTGTGTTCTAAACTTTTTATTTAATTTTTTTTGTTGAACCTTTGTTTTTGATGAATGAATGTACTCGCCTCTTCATGGTAGCAAATAATGTTGTCACCTATAAATAAGGGATTAAACATCCTATTTAATATTACAAAGAGTAATATTATATGAATATCTAAAATTAGATATTTATAAAATATCTATCAAGATGGTCAATATGAATTAGTTTACCTTTTGTTCAAACTTTGGAAGGTCTTGAATTTTTCTTAGGTTTCCTTACAGTTGTCAAGTTTAAAAGTCTACTAAAATATTGTCAAATAGATCTATCGACTGATTTGACTGTTTTTTCTTTGTTCATCAAGTATTTTTCTTAAAAAGTAATGACATCATGTTGTATTATTTAATGATATGTATACGTATTTTGTTTATCTAAATAATGACATTATATTGTATTTATTTGATAACACTTATACATATTTTGTTCATCTATTTTACTACTTTTAGATTTTAGATATGCCACTGCTCCCCAGAGTGTAATGAAGCACAATTTGAATTCTAGAAAGCGTATACTTCATGTTTGAACGTGCCTCCGCAGTAGCAAATTAAGATAAAACATCGTAACAAGAGAAATTAGCATAGACTTATTCCATGAAAGCTATATATTTAAGCTATTTATTGATGAAAACTTTAGCAGATACAAGATAAACAGATACAAGATAAACAGAGAAAAAGTGAAGAGAACTTCTATCAATACTTTAATCAGGAAAGTTGAAAACTTGAAATATCTCACTTTATAAAAGGAGTAGCTAATGGATCACACCACATGATACAGGAGAAATAAAGGATCATGCACACCAATTCAGAGCTATAGTACATCTATATCATTGTAATTACAAGGCGAGTATATAATAGTAAAATCACACTTCTATGGGTTCTTTCATTTTGGAAGAGTTTGATAATTCTATTTATCACAGGGAATAGGTTTCCTCATGTTTCATAACTAGGTCAAGTGAAGAAAAACATAAACACAAGTACTTGGTTTGAACCCAACAAATTTCAAGTGCTGTGTGTTTATCTTTCTTTTCACGGGATTTTGTCATGTGAAAGAGCGGAAAAGATCCTAATCCTTTGCAGCGAGCAATGAACACATCTAAGATCTATCCAAGAAAACTTGTCCATATTCGGAAGATTTAATGAACTTCTTCAGCAAGAGGACCACAATTGCAATAGTTAGTCCAATAGCTGCCCATGTGAATAACCTATCATCACGTTTCTGTACCCTCATCTGTGGCTTCGGATTCTGAACCCTTGTATCTGAATTTTGGGGCGACTGATTCCTCGTAAAACTTATTTGAATCTCCACGGAAGCTTCAAATCCTGCTGGATTAGCATCAGGAACTACTTCCTCTTCTTCAATAATTCTGTCACCTGCTTGATCTGGAATCTCCTCTCTTACAGGTGAAGCCTCAGAATTATGTGAGTTAGACTGGGCCTCAGCCTTGTCAATTCTCGGGTGTTCCTCTTCGGTAGGTGGTGTGGTGCCAAGTTGAGGAACAGGGGGTGCTTTGCTTAGCATGTACTCATGTATCTGGGATGACAGAGTACAATCAGCACAATAAATTACAGAGAGCATGTTACGGGGAGAAAACAAAGAGAAACATTTTACCTCATCAATCAGCTTTTGACGTTCCGGATTCCCAAATTTCGGAGATGCTTCACGAGATTTAATGGCCAAAGTATGCCTCTCTTCTTTCTTGTAATCCAATGAGCCCAATGCACCATTTGGGTTGGTTGGCATGAATGCAATCAGTGCAACTAGAGCAGTCCTTACTGCCAACAGAAACCCACATCAACCAAATCAGAAGCTTTAGCTATCAAAGGCCGAGTATGAAGCTTTATTATAATAAACCTACAAGTCTCACTCACAAGACATATGAAGAGATTTGACTGTACAGTCATAAAGATAATGTGTTTGAGATCTAGAACATCAGGTTGGTAATGTACCATATCAGAATGATGAAAAATAACAGATAAATTCAAATTCTGGTTTTATTAACATACTTAGATGAAACTGGGTCTGACCAGTATGGGGTAAAATTTAAAAATGGAGGGTAATTTTTCATGGATGAAACCCATGATAAATTTTACCCCTGGAAGTTTATCCATGGAAAACTAACCTGCATCTTACCCCTCAACCAAACACACCCTAACTATGAGATAGATGAACCAAAGATGTGAGAATGAGTACAAGTCAACTGCTTCTATCAAGAGAAGCTCATGCTTCTTGGTATCCAAAATGGGAATGCATGCTATATCTATCAATCTATGATGCATACAGACAGCAAATTGATTCATGTGCTCCAGCGGTCACTAACCAGCAAATCACATTCATAAATGTAGCGAGTCAGGTGTGGGAAGGAATGTTATTTACCGCTCCATGATGGTTGCCAATGCTCGGGGTGATGATTTGATATGCTCAAGCAAATCTTGGTTTGGGTCTCAAAACGACCATTAGGCTGACAGCATACCATCGAAATTCATAAGAATTCAGGGATTGAGCTTTTGTGTTTTTCCAACACAGAAGAAATTTTGTGAAGTCGCCCAAAGAGATACGCAGAGTAAATTAACCTAAGAATCTACTCGATCAACATCTTACCGTCAACAACATGAATGAAGGAGGTTTAAATGGATACTCTGAAGGCAACTGAATTCGTCCATGATAAATTCCACCCTCAAATTCAGTATCACAAGGTCCTCTAATTGCAAATTGCCATTCAAATATATTTTCCTGAAAACAAACATGATATTCAAAAAGGGCTATTGAGACATTAAAAACAAAATTATACTGAATAATCAAAATGCTTGGTTAGCAACTTATAAAAGATGCAGATAATACCAGAAATAAATAATAGCAAAACAACAGAACAACACATTTTTCCATTCCAATTTCTTATAATGAAAAAACCCAAGAATTTCTCAGTAGAAAAAGAGTGGCAAATCTGTAAGCAGAAGCTGGGATCCAGTAGATTCAATTCACGAAAAGTACAATTCCCACAAAAGCAATCACAGTCCCTAACTCCCTATAGCAGCAATTTCTCAAAACTCAACCAAGCAAATCCCAAATACCTAATGCCAAGAATCAGGGCCATATTAAAACAAATCTACAAAATTAATCCCTCTGGAGCTGGATCCAACCCGTTTGTTCGACGATCACCACATAAAAAACGAATCAAACTCAGAAAAAACATGAATCAACCAACAAAAAGCCCTAATTTTACCTCGAGAGGGAGGCTAATGAAATCATCGGAAGGGTTGGATTGCATCTCCTTGACCTCTTGGAGGATGCGCTTGACGGCAGGGTTCTTGAGGTTGTACTTCTCCGCCATCTCGTTCGCCGGAAACCGCCCTCTGCCGGTGGGATTTTGAGGGTGGAAGGGGTTGTTGCTGTTTGTTTGAGAGTGGGAATGGAAATTGAAAGAGGAGTCAGACTCGAAGGAACATACGATGTCGCGTTCTTCACTTCTCACCCATCATCGACACGTGGCGCTACGCACTCTCTCTTCTTTTCTGTTGCACAACAACGTTGACTTTGACCATCCAAGTTCAACTTACTCCATCCCTACAACACCCACTTCATGCACTACTATTTTCCTTCCGTTTAGATTTGAGTAGAATTATTTTTTAAATAATTAATACGAAAAAAATTATTTTAAAATAATTGTATTTGATATTAATTTTAAGGATGTAAATTTAAAAAAATGTAAATACAAGAAAGAACATTATTCTATTTGAATAAAAAATAATAAAAATATATATAAAAAAATAATAAGGTAATTGCATGTACTTTTATATTGTTTGTATGGCATATTTTTAGGAGAAGCTAGAATTCTTCACTTCCATTAAAATTGTAATTCTATTGAAAATTAAAAGAGTAACCAAACACACGTAATTTTTTCCAAAGTAATTATATTCATCGTAATGAAATTTTAAAAGCAAATCAAACACACACCGCATGTATAATGCACTTAATTATGGTTCTCCCTCTCTTTACATCAAAATTTCAACTAAATTTCTATAGTTAGAAAATTTGAAATTATATATTCCTATAATAAATACAAATTTGTAATCTAGGTTTCTAGACCTAACTGTGTGTAGAAAAATATATAAATTAACTAGAAGATGGCATAATAAATATATTTGGGGACTAAGTATAAATAAAAAAACAACAAATCTATATTTTTTTTTGGTTAGAATATGGTTATGAATAGTGACTATTTTTTTTGTTGTGAAATAAGAACTCTTCGTAAAATTAGATAATTGATCATAAAATATACTTTATTTTTATAGGTTCGAACCCAAACCACATAATTAAGGGACGATATGAGTTATCATTTGAATTCATTTTAACCTTTTATATTATATCATTTGAAAATGATATAGTCCTTCTTAAGGACATTTTCCAACCTTCCCATTCATTCAAGTGGTCCTGAATTCTCTAAATGAACAATTGAACATAATCATTCTAAGCCTTAGTAATATTCAACCCTTTTAAAATGATGATCAATAATTAGAACAGATACAACAATTGCCACCATGTTATGAAAAATGGCATCTTCAAAGTTTCATTATTCAACAATATAATAACAACAACAGTCCCCAAAAGGCCTAAACATGCCACAAAACACAAGACTCTGAAAACCATAATAACATGCATAATAAATAAGATTCAAGCTTGCTCATCAATGGCCAATTCATCAATAATGTTCCCAAGGTTTAAGGGATTAACAATTATGCCTTCAGCTTCAGAACACTTGCTAGACAACACAGGTGATGAATAAACCCCTTGATTCATCACAGATGAAAGATGCTTCTTCCTAGCAACAATCACAGAATTTATAACCTCATCACTTGGATGAAAAACAGAAAGAACCTCAAAGCCTTTAAGATCATCAGAAGGATCAATAACAGGATAGAGAAATGCTCTGGCTCCATGAGCACTCCTTAGAACAAGAATAGCACCAGAAGCCATGTGTTTAGCCAAGTGGCTTATCACCTTTGATTTCTCATTGTGGTCAATTCCAACAAGTGCTGCTAAGAACACTACATTATAGTCCTTAAGGCCAATTGACACATCAGAAATATCAGAAGTGTGGAAGAACATTCTCTTGGACAAGTCAGGGTCTGATGAGACCAAATCATAGGCTTTTGAATTTGCAATTGGATCCATGTCATAGTTATGGAAGCTTGTGTTCTTTAGGTAAATTGTGGCTAACATGATTGAGGTTAGAGGAAGAGGGCCTGAGCCAATAAAGGCTAGTTTTGAAGGGATTTCAGTGCAATGTGTAGAGAGCATTGTGAATTCCAAGTGGCTAAGTTTGAGGTAATTTGAATAGTAAGGGAAGATTTTGATTTGGTTTAGTGGTTTCTCATGAGATCCTATCAGTGTAGAGTAATGGCTCTCAAGAATTCCCTCAGCTTTTCCACAAAGTCTAATTAGTTTTGATATGGTTTCTTTAACCTCTTTGCTTAGCTTAGTCATATCTATAGGACATGGATTGGTGCAAGTTGTTACTAGTTGGGTGAAGAGTGAATTGACATGGTTGGAGGGATTGAGGTTTTCTAACTTTGAGATTTTTTCATAGATTTCACATACCTTTGCTACTATAATCTCCTGCTCCTTCTGATAGCTGTTCATTTTGGTGTGATTCTGAAAGATTCTATTATGGAAGATATTTTGGACGTGTTTAAAATACGAAAATTTAAAGAGAGAATGAGATGAAAGAAAATTTGAAAAACTTTGAAATGATCAACTAAATAACTCAATTGATTGATAGTAGTAATAAGGATTTGGCCATATTACCTGAATTCAAGTTTAAGAACACTCTTGAATGCTAATTTATAAGTGTAGGACTATCATATTGTTTTTGAGAGGTTTATTACTATTGTGTTATGGGCATTGGCCACTTTGAAATTGGTGATGTAAGAGCCCAATTTGCAGGTTTATCTCTTGTATAAAGTAATGGTCATCATGTTGAGGGCACTACAAGACAAAGGTCACCTTAAAAAGCTATTGGATGCATGAAGTATTGTAACTTGTCCTTCTCCTATTTCAAAGATTATGGCACAGAAACACTGTTCATGTACATAATGGTTCTTTCCCAAGTTGTTTTAGATTATGACTCGCACATGCATTCTTATATCAGTTCCATTACTAACAGTGAAATATATATATATATATGTAAGGATTGAGAGGTTAAGAGATATGAGATATGGCATCATTCTGCAACATTTTCCACTGGTATTCTGAATAATTAACATCCAAATATTGTTATCAGGTAGAATCCTTCAAAAAGATATTTGAAAGAAAAAGAAGGATGAAATGGTATTCATTTGAAGAATCAAAATATTGGTAGCATTTCTCATTACACAGAGATAATTCATTTGGGCTGATGGTTTATGCAGCAATAATTAATTAAGACATTATAAATATGGAATACAGAACTTTTTACATTCACATAGAACACAGTAAATATTCATTAATGTAATGTTTGTTGTACAACATAAATACATTCAACTAGTATTCAATGTGTATTATATATCATATGACATAATGTGTGACATATGTAACGTGTTATACATATGACACACATTACATATGGTATATAGCACATGTTCGATACTAGTTAGATTTATTTCAGTTGTACAACAAACATTATTAATAAATATTACCACACATGTAGTATCATTAGAATAGTTTAAATGTGGATGCAATAATCTCTCCTGAAATACGGTTTTTCAAAGAATGTGCATAATTTATCTGATTTTTTCCCTCATTTACCTGCATTAGACTGATGAAACAACCATCTCATGAAAAAGAATTACATATATACACTTCCAAATAAAAGGAAGGAAAGCATATCAAATTATGAAAAGCATAAAAAAAAAAAAGAAGGCTTGAAAGTTCCATATAGTCACTGGTTTATGAGTATAGTATGTCGACATAGTGTCATACGGCTCCTCCTTTAATTTGTGAATTAGTGCTCAATCCTCAATGTAGTGAGTGACTGCAATTGTCACCTGTGAGTAGTGACTTGTGTCGTACGTGTACACTCTTTAACATGAAGTTGGACATATATATATATCATTAAATGAATATAAAAATGTACTTGCTAGTTATGACTTATGACACAAATATGGAAATAAGACACAACAAAAATTCAGTTATAATAGTTAATATTTTATTACAATATATATAATATAAAATGCACAACGTATATACACGTGGTGCACAATATATCTATATTATACATAATATATATCATATGTTGTAGCATTATTTTTCTTTGTAACATGTGATATATATTGTGCACATCATATGGTATATGACGTGCACAACATGTAATATTTGTGGTGCAATTTATATTATTATATATTTTATGCATTATGGACTATTTTAGCTGATTTTTTGGTGTTCCTATAACAATGATTACACAAATATAGTACTGGCTTATGATTTTTGTTTGAATAAGCTACACTCATTTATCTGTATAATTAATGTTTTATATAATTTTTAATTTTAAAAATTATGTTTTGATAATACTTTAGCTAAAAAAATATTTTAAAACTAATATATGTTATTTATTATAAATTACTAAAAATAGGTATGGTTCTATATTTTATTTCTACAACTTTACAATTTAGTGCACCTTTTTTTTATTTTATATTTTGTCATGATAAAGCACCTTTTGTATCATTTTTAATTAAAGAAGAGGCATTATAGAGACCTAGGAAAAAGGGAAGGAAAAAACCCTCTTTCTTTCCCGGTCAAGGGAAAAGAAGAAACCAAGCACGAAGCAGGAAAAATATACAAAATAATTTGCAGAAAATAAGATTTGAAACCAAACATATTCTTGACTATTTACCAAAAAACATATTCTTGACTAATAGGATCGGACACGGATATGTTACTTTGTATAAGGTGTATAAAATATGGCAGAAATACATAGAGTTACAAGTAAAAGTAAAAGTAAAATAAAAATAAATTTTTTTTATATTACACTTAAATTAATATAAAGATTGTGAACTTTTTGCTATAATATGTAAGTTTGTTTCTTTTTTCTTTTTTTTGTTACATACGTAAGTTTGTTTTTTTTTTTTTTTTTTTCACGACCGGGGTATCCACTGTCGACCACAGTGACTAATCTCTCGTTGGCTTGTAGGCACCTCGAAGGATGGGACAACTGGCCCGGAGTTTTAAAGCTTTTCCATACCCAAGGTGAGGTTCGAACCCTCGACACTTGGTTAAGGGAGGATGAGCCCCTACCGCTCAACCACACTCCCCGGGCTTATGTAAGTTTGTTTCTAATACTGGCTAGTTGCTACCAACATTGGGTCTATGGGGTTCTTATTTTGGACATTCTTAATAGGCCTCAATTCCCTTGTGCCAACGATGAATTAGTGGACGCCCATCCAAGAAGACCATTTTTTTTTCCTCAACAAAAACAAAATTAGGCTTCCACCTTTGATTTCAATCAATGAAATTTAGAAGGACGAAAAAAAGATTGCTATGATACTAGAGTTTCTATGACCATGAGGTCTATCTTCTTCAAGTTTAAAAGAGATAATTACATGAGAAAATATATTAAATATAAAAGAAAAATATTTGGTGAATAATAAAAAATAGTTAAATTAGTTAATTTAACAACTTTTTAGTCTTAAAAAGATCTATTTAAAATGTTAATTTGTAGATGATTAAGTGGTTATGGTCCAAATTTTCTATATTGCATGATTTGGTCTGATTTTTTATTGTGCAAATACTAATACTTAATATAAAATTAATTTTTACTTCATTATTCTATAAGATATCGCTACGTACCATAATGCAATTAACGGTGGCAATATTGATGAAGTTAACTAACCCGATTTGAGGTGAAGCAATTTATTATTCAAGATTAGTTTTAATCACATTCTTATATATAATTGAAAGATTAGCTTCCATCACATTATTAAATAATTGATATGTACTTCCTCTGATTTCAATTACATGTCAGGGAAGTTATCTTCAAAACAAACATTTCTCCAAAGCATATTGTACATTTTCTTTCCTTAGTTTTTGTTTTGTATTGTTGTTGTATTTGAACAATTTTTTGCACATACATCCATTTACTAAATTGAACACGTCAAAAAGTATAACAATAAAACAGAGAGCCATTAGTTACACAATTAAAAAATATTAAATTTTCCGACAATGCTAGAATTTTGTGTTCCACACTTTGTTCATTTTTGTTTGTACTTCACTGGCTTCTGGCTTCTTGGCTGAATTTCTTAGGAATTTATGAAAAAATCAAGCCACTCATCCAAGGTTTAATAAAATTGAGCTTCTTCATCATAAACAATAAGATCAATTCTTAGGTGCTTATTTTTTCTTGGTCTGTATAAATTCTAACCACACGTATTAAAAAATAATAGAAAAAAATATTTTTAGAATGGAGTGCTACTATTTACATATTTAATTAATATAAAGATTTTGAACCACAATCATTCAACACACTAAAATCTAACTTTATAAATGGAACATTTTTTGGGCTAAAAAATTAACAAATGGGTACATCGACTAATTTGACTATTTTCATTATTCATCGAGTATTATTATTTAAAATATAAATGAGTGATTAGAATTTGATAGGAAGGATTTATTGTGAAAGAACCTACAAACTTCTCAAACAATAATTTGTCTTATTTTTGCAGGCCACCTTGGTCAAATCGATAAATCATCATGACAAAATCATTGTTAACTCTACTAGACGGATCTTAGTATAGAACTAGTCAATGTCACATTAAATTAACCAGAAACTATACTACTATTAAACTTGATTAACACAGGTTCAATTCATAGTAACAGAAAATGGTGTGAAAATTACTAATAAATAGTAACCTTATATGGTTCTTGATACAGACTATAGTTTGAGAAGTTTTTAACTTTTCTTCTTTTGACAATTTTTTGTGATGGAAAACTTGAGCCCTTTCAGTGATTTCAGTTTTGGTGTAGCTGAGGATAAACATAGCTCATCAAATGATGTTTTCTGGGCTACAAAAGGATTAAATGAAGTGAACAAGGTTCAATTTTTAGGAGCAGAGGATAGGGGTTATGATGAAACAGGGGGAATTGATTCCTTTTGCTCTAGTTTTGGTTTCTTTTCAAATGATCCATCAGAAGAAGAACAAGGGTTCCTTCAATTCACTGATCATCAGCAAAAGGGTCATCAAAATCAACATCAACTATCATATCTTGATTATGATGGAAGATTGGATAACCTTCAATTTGACATGGTCCCTTCACCACCAATCCACACATGCCTTGGTGGTGGTGGTGCCTTTCACATGTTTGATGAAAGTCTTCAACCAATGGTTCCACTATGTGAGGCTACAAAGGAGAATCATCCATACCCAATAACCACCCCTTTAGCCACACTTGAGCTCTTGAAGAGCTTTGCCAATAATAATAAAGGGTTCAAGAGGCCATATGATGAAGGAGAAACCATGCAAAAAAATGTTGGTATAGCACAAGGTGAAGTTTTTAGGAAGCTGTCAACTGAAGATATCATGAGGATAGCAGGGACAAGGTTCATTCAATCATCGTTATCGCCGTCTTCAGGATCAAGAGGTTTGAACTCCTTAATTAACCACCCTTTTGGTTTTTCTTTCTCTGGATTATCTGATGAGGAGAAAGAGGATGTGGAACTTGCTGAATCACTTCTGGCTTGTGCTGAGAAAGTTGGTTATAAGCAGTTTGAACGTGCTGGCAAGTTGCTAAGTCACTGCAAATCCTTGTCATCCATGACTGGTAACCCGGTTAAGCGAGTCGTCCATTACTTCGCCGAAGCTCTTCGCCTGAGGATAGATGTAGAAACAGGAAGAGTTTCATCCAAGGAGTTGAAGAAGGTGCTGTCATATGATGTGGAAGAGGCTACCAAGGATCTTAGCCCAACTCTTTTTGCATATTATGAACTGGTTCCTTTCCCTCAGGTCACGAATTTCACTACGGTCCAAGCTGTAATAGAAAATGTAACCGATGCGAAGAAGATTCACATTATTGATCTTGAAATCAGGAAGGGGGGGCAATGGACAATCCTAATGCAAGCCCTTGAATCAAGGCATGAATGTCCAATTGAGCTGCTGAAGATAACAGCTGTTGGAAAAGGAAACACTTCAAAACATATAATTGAGGACACTGGTAAGAGATTGAAGGATTTTGCACTGAGCTTGAACATACCATTTTGCTTCAATGTAGTAATTGTATCAGATATGCTACAACTCAGAGAAGATCTTTTCGAAATCGATCCGGAGGAAACAATTGCAGTTTACTCAAACTTTGCACTGAGCAGCATGATTCCACAACCAGATCAGCTTGAAACTATCATGAGAGTGGTTAAAACCTTAAGGCCTAGTGTAATGGTGGTGGCTGAACTTGAAGCAAATCACAACTCTGCATCATTTGTGAACCGTTTCATCGAAGCCCTTTTCTACTTCAGTGCATTCTTTGATTGCTTGGAGACTTGTATGAGACGCGACGACCCGAACCGGATGAGTTTTGAATCGCTATACGTAGCTCATGGAATCAGGAACATTGTGGCTGTGGAAGGAGCAGAAAGGAAGTCCAGGAATGTGAAGATTGATGTGTGGAGGGCATTTTTCTCAAGGTTTGGAATGGTGGAGACAGAGCTGAGCATGGTTTCTTTGTTCCAAGCTAAACTTATTGTTGAAAGGTTTCCTTGTGGAAGTTATTGTACATTTGATATGAATGGAAATTCCCTTCTTTTTGGGTGGAAGGGAACACCAATTAACTCTATTTCTGTCTGGAAATTCACTTGATTGCAAATAAAGAAATAAAAGTAAGGAATTCTGTCTCATATTTCCTAATCCTAGTCCTAGTTTTCCAGAAATTTGTCCCTTACCAATATTTATGTCAATGTATCATCCAATGTAAAGTTGATTATATCCAAAAAGCTATTTTATATGTTTATTGTCTACAAAATTTTGTTGGGTTTAGATATTGATTCACTGTGTAAATACATAAAATTGTAGTAGGCGATGAAAAGATTTGAACATCATTTTTTCTTTTATAATTTATAAATCACTCACAAAATATGTCATGAAACATGATTCCTTAATTTACTTCCTGTTTCAAAACTCGATCCCATAAATTTTAGATAAGATTTTAATTCCATTTAAAAATATTCTATTGAAGTTATCAAAATTGCAACCTAATTACTCAGTTAAAATTTTAGAATAAATTAAAATAACGATATTACATAAATCATTGAAAACAAACCATTTCTTCTAAATAATGCTGATCACTTAACTCCAAGATGTGTACTAAAACTTAAAATAAAATATGTTTATCGTACATAAACAATGAAGTGGCTGTAGTTTAGTGGTAAGAATTCCACGTTGTGGCCGTGGAGACCTGGGCTCGAATCCCAGCAGCCACAAATTTTACTTTTTCATTTATTTATAAATTTAGCTGAGACTCATGATAATCATTTCTTTCTGTTATGATTTGTATATTGACCTGCATTCTTGTTCATTGTTCTACTCTCTAATTTAATAACCAAAACATGTGTCAATGTTGTTAAAACTGGATTTAGGCTCTAGGCTCAATAGTCCTATGACTATACGTCAGAGACATTCTTTGGCAGTTATACTAAGCTAATTGATATGTTTAAAGTTGAAGTTTCTTTTTTATAAAATATTTTATTATTATTCAACGAGTACTGCTGTTTTCATATCCAATAAGAGCAATATAATAGTATACTTACTTATCAAATAATTAGTTGTTTTTGCTTAATTAAGGTTAAACCTATGTAAATAAATCCAAACTCATTTGTGTACCTACCTTCAATCTTAACTACTTCAATGGATCAGTGCAAACTAGATTCGTACATATCCCTGTACTGCAATGTTTTTCTACCAAACAAATAGCATAGAATCGGAAAAGAATAAAAGGAAAGCCATACTAGTTGAAGAGACGTAAAATATTACAAGGGACACCTGTGCTAACACTACCAACCCAACGAGAAAAAAAGAAGCATTGAGATCTTTTTAGAAGAGAAAACAAAATCTCCACAAGAATATTTCTATTAGAGCCTGCTAAAGTTGCAATAAAAAATCCGTCAAAACAGCTAATAAATAAAAATTTGGGTCATAATCACCCAACCTATTAAAAATACACTCATCATTAAAAGTGCTATTTGGGCCATAATATGTTAAATGAGCTTCGTTGGCTGTTTTGACTGGTTTTTTGTTGTGCCCCAAGCATTTGTGTTTCTATTAATATTGTTGTACAACATAAATACGTTTAATTAGTATTTAATATGTACGATATATAATACTTAATGTGTGTCATGCGTATATAAAATATACATATAACACATATTATGTATTATATATAATACATATTAGATGCTAGATAGATATATTTCTTTTATACAACCATCATTTTTTAGAATAGTTGTTCTAAACATATAGATAATTATGTTAGTGGGATTCTAGTCCAAAGAGGAGTCTCTGGCGTGCTCAATTGTGCAAAGTATTTGTTCCTACCGTTGCATGTTAATCTTTAACCGCCACATGATGATTTGGCGCAATATCAATCATGTGAGAAACCTTTCGGTACATACAAATTATGATCTTTTTTTTTAACTTCGGAAAAGACATTTTCAGCCAATAAAAATTTATCATATGTTCTATGAATTTTAAAATTAAAGGCTATTTATTATATTTTATATGTCATGTTATAATTAATTAATAGTGTAAAATATATACTATCAAATAATGTCAATATAATATTTTTATAATACTTTGATCAATAATTGAAAAGAATATTTATTATTATTGTAGTGTTTTTTATTTTCTGTTATTAAATAAAATGTAAGTCTTGCATAAATGAGGACCACACACAATTCAACAATAATATAGTATTTCTCAAAATAAAGGTTAAAAAAAGATAGTACAAATAATATAACTTTTCAATATAATTAAAATGATTTTGCTAACCAGTGTCCTAAGAGAACTTGTTAAGAATATTTAATATAAAAAAATTCCATAAAATTTAAAGTGTTGAGGTGGGTCATTGTCTAAAAAGCATAAAAAAATATTTACAAGATAAACTTTTTCTTTTTTTTTTATCTTAATAAGTGCTCTTAAGATATAAAAATTTCCTAATTAAAAATCAGGTTACTCAAAAGAAACTTTGAAAACACAAACTAATTTAAGAAGAATTAGTACATATACCAAGGGAGAATAAATTATCCGATAGAATATTATTTTTCCCAATTGTATTCTTCTTCAATCTTAAGCTTCAATTATATGCAAAAGATATTATTCTCCCTCAGCATCAATATAAAAGGGGGTGATATTTATGATGTGCCTTCTAAACAAAAAAACATCAATAATCAAATACTACTACTCTGATCTATATATCGCATCATAAAATTAAACAAGGTATAGTAGCATATAGTTATATACTACTAGTACTATGGGTGATTTTCAGCAATTGGAAGCATTGAAGGGTCTTGTAGGACTCGTAAGAAGTAGTGAAGATGGTGAACAAACTCATCATCAATATCAATATCATCATAGCCAAAAAGGTCAACCAAGAATGCCACCAACTTCATTCCCAGTGCCTATGCCAGGAAGGAATCGCATGGGGGGATCATCACCGTACAGCACCTATTTTGGGAGGCAAAGGGCTAATCAAACGGTCCATAATTCAGGCAACTAATAATAATATCTATATATAATTGTCATAGGGTGCATATTTTGTACTATGTCATATATATGATATGATATATGATATATGAATAAGTATAATAGTGGTGTGATGAAATGCATAAATAATCTCTGTTAATTAATTAGTTGTATTGTATATTAGTGTGTAGTGTGGTGTGTTATACAGTTTGAGAATATATAAGAGTTTTAATTATGAGGTTTGAACTTTGATCATCTTCAACTATCAATTAATCTTATTAATTATTGACTATGTATATTTTTTTTTTTTTTTTTTTGGCTGCTATGTGGGACGCGTAATTTTTTTTATAACAAGACAAACACGTAGGAAAAAAATCTAAGTACCAATAGCACCATACCTAATAGAAAGGAGCTTTAGAATTATATATATAGTTGGTTATATTTTAATTATTACTACTTCCGTTTTTTATTTGTCTATTTTAGGACTGTGTATTTCTTTTTTTATTTATCCCTATAGAAATTTTAGGTGGTTGTTCTTAATTTTTTATAATTATACCCCTAATTAATATAAAAAAGATAATGAATTATTTAGTGAGTAATTAAGAAGAGAGTTAATGAGTGATAAGAATAATATTGTAAATTATTCTTAAATTTTGTTAAATTCTAGACATTGTAAAATACATCATTAATTTGTGTACGCAATTAAAATTGGACAGATAAAAAAAATAGAGGAAATAAAAGTGACGTAACTATATATACGGTTTAAATTATTGGAGTAATTTGACCGTAACTCTTAGTTAAGACATCAAATTATTGGAAAAGTGCATGTTTGAAAAACCTCCAAATCATTTTTTTTCCACAAGAAGCTGTTTACTAGAAAAAAAATTTGTTTAGGTCAATCATGATGCATAAATTAAGCTGTTAATATTGGTAAAAATGTGTTTTTAGCGAAAAATAAAAGTTGAAGTTTAAGTTAGAGCATTTTGACAAATGGAATTTGATGTATACCCAATCTATCATCAACATAAAATATTTCTAACATAACTAAACTTCTTGGTGGCGATAATTTAAATAATTAAAAATAAAAATTGATTATTTTTAAAAAAAATTAAACAAAATAGATTAACTTAAAATTTAATTTTTAGTTAAAGTACATAAAAAATTTATTATAAAAAAATTATATTAAAAAGTATATATAAATAAATTATTATTAAAATATATATAATTTTTCAGCCCATTAAAATATGGATAGAATGTGCTATTTTTAAAAATATTTTTTTTTATTTGGAAGATTGAGGATTCTGGGCCTGAGCCCGTTGAGGCTATTTTGGATCTTTAAGAATTATAAATGTTCACCCAAGAAAAATATTATTGAAGACCCATTACTTGCTCAAAAATAAAATGACCCATCATCCAATGATGGAAAGGGAAAACTCAATTCACGAACCTTGGTGAATGAGGACAATTTATTTTTGCATTGGCTAAAAAAACAGGCCTTTATTTCTCCACCACCCTTTATTTTTAGTCTACTTAACAAATTATTCAACAACAAAAAAATCATTAAAAATAGTCAATATTTTATGCACATCATATATATATTATAATATGCATAATATATATCATATGTTGTGCATAACATATATCACATAATGTGCAAAACATATATTACATGTTATAAAAAAAATGATACAGCATGTAATATATGTTGTGCAAAACAGGTGATATATAATGTGTACAATATGTAATATACGTTGTGCATATTATATTATATATGTTGTGCATAACATATGTTGACAATTTTGACTGATTTTTTACTTAAATCAAGTATATGCCAAATTACACCGATTTTTTTTATCAAAATGTTTAATTGTTAGGCAAACTAACAATTCTCACGTAATTGATACATGACTTTTAGTAATATATATATTTCTAAATAAAAAGACTCTCTTTTGAAGTTAAAATAATTAAATATGATCCATTAGAGGTATTATAAAGTTTTTATTATGTCTTCTCATACTTAATTTTATCACTTACTACAAGAAAGTATCTATTATTTATAAATATGTTATTAAAAATCATACGACCAACACATGATAGCTGTTAGTTTTTTGACTAACAATCAAAGATATTTAAGGGAGACCGATATAATTTTTATAAGTTAAAGGATTTGTATTGCAAACTTAAAAAATAAAGGATAGTCGGGGTATGATTTCATCATATTAATACGATGGAAATAATGTGAGTGTAATTTATACTAAAATTAATGTTAAAATAACACTTGTTTTTCTTTTGTGTGCATTGCTTGTCCTCTTTTATTGGACCATGCATCCTATTTTGAATTCGGTGAAGTGATGAAAATACATACTCATTAATATAGAGAATTAGAGAAATACTTTGTTTACAACTAGAGTTAATCTTGATTTTGGATCTAAGAATAGAGTCCATATTAAAAGTCAATTATAGGGATGAATTTAGCTAACTTTCAGTTATACATTAAATATATATATATATATTTTAAATATACTGTGCTGAAGAGATTTAAATTTCTAGTTTTGACAGTTAAATTTAATAGTTTTAAATTTTTTATGGTTTTGATTTTGAACTTGGATCTTAATGTCCAAAGTTAATACATGGCTTGTGTGCATGTACAGCCACTAACCCTCATGCATCCTTTCAAGTTTCAATTGATAATAAAAAAGAGCCTTTAAAATTGATCATATAGCAAATTAAATTAAATTACGTTTTGATCTAACTTTATTTCCATCATGATTCATTAATAAAAAGACTTCATCACAGTACAAGAGTGAGTTCATACAAACTTCTATATATATTGTGTTTAATTTACATGAATTCGAAATAAAACAAGCCACTAATTCATGGCACCGTGTAATTATGCTTAAATAATAAACCATAACACACAAATATATTATAATCATATAGAAATCTATTATATATCATCAGAAGGTGTTTCTTCATACCCTCCCAGCCATGAAGTAATTATTGATTAACAACCATATCATCAGATTCAAAACCATACACACATATATATATAGCTCATTAATTATATATTGTTAGTACTCTTTAATTTTATTATTTTTCCTATAATTATTGTTGTACAACAGAAATACATTCAACTAGTATTCAACGTGTATTATATATCATACATAATGTGTGTTATACGTAACGTGTTATACATATAACACATATTACATATGATATATAATACACGTTGAATACTAGTTGTATGTATTTTTATTATACAATAAACATTATTATTTTTAGTAATACAAAGTATCAATGGAAACACACCCATTTCCATTGCCACGGAAATAACCACTATTTTCCGCAATTGGGCCACGGTAGTTGTTGTTGGTGTTGTGGCTGTTTCCATGAACAGAGTATGCACCGCTGTTGCGGTTCGGACCGCCGTAATTTGTGTTGTGGTTGCCGTGGCTGTAAAACCCGTATCCGCCGGCGTTAATGGACCGTTGGGCTTCTTCCTCTGCTTCGAGTTCTTTGAGTTCTTCCCGGAGTTTTCTTAGACGAGTGGCCTTTGACATTGCCATGGTGATGAGATATCTTGGTTAAAATTGCTCTCTATAGAGATTAGAGAGAAAGTTTAATTTGTATAACTTTAAGAGGCCACTTCTAATGTGACCGGTTAATTATGTCCATGATTTATAGATCAATTAAGAATCTGGTGCTTAATTGCTTGGTCTTGAAGATATAATATTTTAGTCATATATCCAACTTTGTTGGTGGGAGCTAGCATGCATTAATTTGTGTTTTATTGGAAGAAATTTGATGTTGGTATATATTCCTACTAGTGTGATGTTACTTAGAATATAAAATATAAAATTATTTATGTTTCTCTACCAAACAATTTAAATTTTGGCAAGAAACAAATTGTACAACATAAACTTATCCGGTTAATTTTGATGAAATATCAATATAAAAATATTTTATTCAGTTATCGAAGTTATCGAATCATATCATTTGTCTGTATGACTTTCTAAGTAGTGTATAATTGAATCAACTATCAATTTATCATATCTTACGTGATAACATATGAATAAGGAGTATTATTATTTGCACAATAAAAAAATCAGTCAAATAAAATCAGTACGTCCATATAGGAATTTTGGACCACACATATTTCAGCCCACTGAAAACTAGCTATTTAGAAATAATATTTTTTGGCCAAATATTATTCAATAGGTCCGTTGGCTGATTTTGTTGGTTATCCATTGTTCACTAATATTTTCCTTAATCCTAATGTAGGAATCAAGAAATTAAGAAAGCTAACACTCTAAGAATGAGACTCAAATTAAGTCTTACCTTTCACCCTACAGATTGAGTTACCTATTGACTATTAGTAGTAGTCTAGTAGATAACAACTACTGCTTTTAAGTTATAGATTTCATGACACCATCCTAACATCTTGGAATTTAATTATATATTTCTCCACAATTTTAATGGTGTAGCATCCATATTCTTCCTTCAATAGACCATACCATCACACACTAACTATCATATAGGAATATATACCCATCAAGCAATTTCTATCAAAAACGAATCCCATCATACATGCATCCAACAACAAGTTGGACCAAAAATCCAATAATTAAAGCACATGATTCCCCTTGGAAACATCTATAAATTGGAGGCTAACTTAGCCATTCAAAATTAAGTTGGGCCTCTAATTAATTAAGT
Source organism: Aeschynomene evenia (assembly GCA_013621005.1). NCBI lineage: Eukaryota > Viridiplantae > Streptophyta > Magnoliopsida > Fabales > Fabaceae > Aeschynomene > Aeschynomene evenia. The sequence continues at coordinate 6,738,160 of CM024266.1, forward strand.
AGTACTACAAAAAACACTCTAGAGAGAGATCAATTTCCAAATAAAAAAAAATCCAATTAATTAGATCAGATCAAAATGGCAATGACATCAGCTCGTTTGAGGAAAATCCTTGCAGCCCTTGAGGCCGAGGAAGAAGCCGAACGAAGGGCGGCAAGCAACAACGCTGCTGCCGGTGGTGGATACCGATTCAACAGCTATGGCAATGGCAATGCAAATTACGGCGGTGCTAACCACAATAGCGGTGCATTTTCTGTCAATGGCCACAGTCAGGCCACCTCCAACGAATTCAATGCCCCTGTTATGAATAACAGTGGCCAATTCAATGGAGATGGCAACGGTGGTGTTTTTAACGGTGGATTCAATGCCTCAAAGAACTATTACCGTTGAGATATTTATATTTATATATATATATATATATATATGTGTGTGTGTGTGGTGCTATTACCAATAATGAAACTATACTATATAGCTGCATCTCTCTATGGTTGTTAAGCAAATAAATGTACTTAATTAGCACAGGAGGATAACAAATTACTTCTGTTAATGAAATTTCCTATTATTACTATTTACTTTTATTGTCTTGTAAGTGTTCTAGCGCTTTCACAGTTTCATGTATTAATGGCTCATTATTCCCTATAACAAGAGTATGAGATTGATCTTCAATTCCTATATTAAAAAAAAAGTATGAGATTTCTCTTATTATAATTGACGACCTCCATTAAAAAAAGGAAAATGTCTGAAGTACAATTGTAATATATCAAACTAGTATCTAACATATAACACATATTATAAATAAAGAGGTGATACGCATTACATATTTTAGTAATGACACATATGTATGATGTATTTTTTGTGTTATTTCTTATTTTTGACCAATCGGTCAGTTTCACACATGTATGACATACATTACATATGATACACATTATGTATAGTACATGTTCGATAGTTGTTGGATGATATTTCTATTGTACATATAGTATTACTATTAAAAGAGCATGACTATATGCACAATGAAAAAGCCGTCATAACAGACAATATAATATCCACAGCATATATTAGATAATGTGCACAACATATATTAGATAATGTGCACAATATATATTACATATTATGCATAACATATATATTACATGTTATATATGCATAACATATATATAACATGTTATAAAAAAGGGTGATGCTAAATGAACAATAAAAAATCAGTCAAACCAGCCAATAAATGAGATTTTGGGCTATAATTACTCAGCCCAGGCCATTACAATCTCAATGATTATTTGGGCCAAAACCAAAGCAAAAATAGACCCATTGGATGTATGGGCTGGTTTTTCATGGTACACTTAGCATTATTATATAAAGAAAAATGATGTTATCACATGTGATATATATTGTTCATAATACTTATGTAATATACGTTGTGCATATTTCATATTATATATTGTGCACTAGTTGTTTTAACTTATTTTTCATTGTTCATGAAGATTTTGAGGGAAGTAAAGGAAGAGTTTCAAAGGAAAATTAAAGGAAAAGGAAATCAAGATTTTGAGTGATTAATAAAAATTTCTAATACTTTTTCCTCATAAATTTAACTCATGAACATGAAAAAAATTACTTTTATACATTAAAGTTTACTGTCTAATATATACATTAATCAAAATAATAGATATCAAAATTTATACTTATGACTTTTTATCTTCACTTTTTTTTTTTTTTTATATATTTCTAGTTTAAATGCGTTTTCTATCTTCTTGAGAATTAAACTCTTTTAACCGGAAAACAATTAGAATCAAAAAGGTCCAAAATCGTTGTGTGAGAATGTGATGATGACTTGCGAATTTTTTTTTAATAAACCCTGGTTTGAACTACCAAGCACAAATTTTCACCCTACATTACTATAATTTACTCATCATAATATAGTGTGGAATTGCTAAAGCCATTAATATATAACACAACCATAGGGAAATTTATTAATTAGTAGAAGTTGATGATCCTTCCGTCACGTACTACAATTATTATTTAACAACCGTAAATCTGTGACTACAGACTACAGTTACATTATTTCTAGTAGTACGTTCATATATTATTGTTGTTCATCATACATGCATAGATTAACGGCGGTAGTTTTTTGTGGTAGTGAAGCCACCGTTGAAGACACCGCCATTACCATCACCATTGAAGTGGCCACTGTTATTCATAACAGCGGCATCATGCTGGTTGCTGGTGACAGTACTGTCACCATTGCAAGAGAATGCGCCGCTATTGTTATTGGCACCACCATAATTTCTATTGTTGTTGCCACGACTTTCGAATGAGAGACCGCCGTTGTTGTTCTTTTCGGCGGCTTCCTCGGCCTCTAGGGCTACGAGGATTTTTCTCAGGCGAGCTGATGACATTGCCATGTTGGTCTTAGTTAACTACTCCTAAATTTGCTCTTTAGAGTGAGTTTGTATATGTATAGTGTTTTGAGGCCACCTTAATGTCACCAACTAACTAAGCCAATTTATACATGTTAATTACCGAGGGGAATCTGATGCTTTTATTTATTTATTTGTCAAAAAAGATTTTAAGGATAATTTTGCTTTAAGGGTAAATTTTTATTGAGCTTCATGTATAATATATTTTACATATATATGGAACTCAATTAAAAAGAATTATTCTTTAACCAAAGATTTCTTTAGTATATATTCTATATATAAAATTCAAGAGTACCAATATTTTTTAATAATTTATAGTTATTATGAATGATTCGTTTATCTCATTATTAGGGTGGCTATATACTATTATATAAAAGAGATTTCAAAAAGCAATTACATTTTTTGTTTGTCTATACTCATTTAGATAATCATTTTTTTAATCTAAAAATTAAACTAAAAAAATGAAAATAAATAAATAATAAAAATAACCCCCTCTAAACACATAATCACCTCTAAACATGTTCTAACCTAGACTCAGATCTTTTAACTAAGAACTTCCACCTGCTTTTTCGAGTTATACATCGAAAAACAAAGTGCTTCTACTACTCTGTGTATTTTAATTTAGGGTATCAAAGTAAAACTCATTAAAAATATTTACTATCAATATTGTTTGATTGAAGGATAAAATGTGACTAAATTTTCTTTGATCAATTTTATATTAAAAAATATATACGCAGAATTTAATCAATAAAATTTTATACCAATTTTACCTTTCAATCAAACATAAACTTAAAGAAGAAATGAAAGTATATATATCAAGTGTTAGTAATGTTGTCAAATAAAAAGAAAATAGAAAAGAAAAAAAATGGTGTAATAACTTGACCTCAAAGAACTTAAAACATGCGGGTCACTAATCGAGAAATATCGACCCAAAAGCCGATTCTTTGTAGTTTGGGAAACTGAATGGATTCGTTTCTGATAGAAAGAAACTAATTAAGAAAATATTATTAAACTTGATGAGTATACATGTTCATACAAGAATAATGATGTTACATGCAAAATGTTTTTAATTTGTATTAGTTAATTAATTAACGTACATGCAATAAGGTATGAATACGTGGAAAATTCTTGTGCTATAATAAAGGAAGAACTGGATGCTAGTATACCACACATCATCAATCAAAATGTGATAGAGATATCCTTTGTCTTATTTGGTTTTCTTATCACACACTCTTTCTCTTCTCATATTTTAATGATGAGTGTGTAAAAATAACAGAAATATTTATCATATAACATAAATACGTTCAACTAGTGTCCATCATGTACTATATATAAGACGTAATGTGTGTTATACATACATGTGTTATATATATAGCACACATTATATCTTATGCATGTATAATACACATTGGATGTTCGTTGGACGTATTTCTGTTATACAACAAGCATTATTGTAAAAATATAATATGTACCTATTATAATAGGTCATTAAATAGCCACTCAATAATATTAAATATTCGTTTACAAAATTATATTTTTATAAATATTATTGAAGAAATTATCTATATTTATCTCTAAATTTGAATACTATCACAATATTAAAGACTTTCTTTATAAATAGTTTTCATGAACTTGATTTTTTTTTTAATAAATAAACATGAGAACTAAAATAAAGGAGGAACTACTCAAGTGAGAAATTCCTCCCATAAATTAAAGGCATAAATCGTTGTAATATTATATCTAATATTAGCTTTATAAAAAAATAAAAAAAAACTTCTTCAATTTAAGTGATGAGAAAAAAATATTGAATTTCTCATGTTATATCTATAGTTTTGTAATGCTCATCAAACCCCAACAGAGGGAGCAAGATAAGAATAAGTTCACTAGTCCTCTTTTTTGAGAATTGAGAAGACAACTCTTTGTTTATCTACGTCTAATAATTTTTGTCGTTATTGCATTGATTGATGTTATTGTTGATACCACTTGTAAATAAATGGCTAAAACTATGCAAAATCTAGCTAGTTTGAAATTTTAAATAGAAAGATAGTTGTTGTTAAAAAAAATACAGGAAATAAGGAGGCTTATCTTAGTTATCTACCCATCTCAAAATCACATCATTCAGCATATATAGAAAAGAAAATTAAAGTAAATATTCTAATGGAATTGGATTTCAAATTCTCAATTTCTTTTCCAGTGAGTTCAATTCGTGCATGACGTTATCGGTATTGTGTAATGGGCCTTCACACCAGAAAATCTTCTCAATTATTATTATTATTATTATTATTATTATTATTCTCCACAGTCTAAAAATCAAGAATAAGAAAGAAATTTATTACTACTTATTTTAATAGTATAATTTATTATTTTTAGTATTGTGTAAATATTAAATTTTATCAACCCAAGTATATATTTACCATTTTATCTTAATAATTATTCAACTATTTCTCAATTTCTCATGCAAGCGTTAATAATAATCTATAATTTGATTATTAGTTACTCTATTTAAACATACACATTATTCTATTTGTGATATAAACTATAATGTTTTATATTATCCTATGAATTTATACCGATTATTTGCCCGACCAAAGGTATCCACTGGATTATTTTCCCATTTATATCTATAAATTTTATTTATCTATTTGGTATAACAGTAATGTGAACCGAAAATTCCTTTTGTTTGAGACCATTAATTAACCAAACCCAGTAATGTGGAACTCTAACTATTTCTTGCTTTTTGTCGCTTATGGAGAATGATAAAAGAATGAACACAATTAAGTGTACACTAAAAATGACACTGAATCAGTCACCATTTAAAATTGGATTGAGTAAGTATAAATATTAGATTGTGTCAATATAAAAATTGTCATTATCTTAATATAAAAGTTTAAATATATATTGGATTGATGAGTCATGATATAAATTAGATTAAGTAGTATTTCTAATAAATGTTTGATTATGTCATAGTTAAATTGAATAATTAATTATTTATTGTGAAATTTAGTGTATATAATAAAGTATTTTACTAAAAGAATCTCAATTCTCATATGTTAGTTACAATTCAGAGTTCAGACTTCAGACACAATTTTAGTTTTATTCTTTTAAAAGTAAATTGAATGTCTAAGTTCATCTCTAGACAATTATACTGTGGGCATATATCATGGTCTCATTTCTTACAAAAGAAGACGTTTGGGCATTACCTTAGTCATTAGGAGATTGATTAGTTTGGGCTTTGCGTTTTTTTTGTTTAGTATATATTATTTTTTTTTCCTTGTTCGAATTTATGCAAGTTTCAATGCTATAATTAAAAAATTCACATATTTTTGTTTGGGCATATGTTTTGGATATATTTTTCGTTTATATTTTTATAACAAATATTAAAGTTTAGATATATTATTAAACATCCTTTAATTTAATTCAAAAATATTTCCGATTTTCAAAATTCTAGTATGCAATAGTTTTTTTCGATTATTATTGTGATGCTTTAAAGAGAAAATCTTATGAATAAAAATTGATTAGACAGATCTCATTAAAATACCTTCCTAATTTAAATGAGGAAAAAAAAAATACATATCTAGCCAAAATATACATTAACATAGGAATATGATACAGTTAAATAGTTAATCAAACATCACCAGCAAGCAAAATAGCTGAGTGCACTTCACATCAATCTAATAGGAATATATAGTCACATAAAGATTCTTCTTATCAAAACGAATCCGTATGGATATATAGATGCTGATAATAACCACATGTTAATTCCTTGGCTGGAATAATAATTTACAGGAAGTGTTAGGATGATATTATATTTTAGTCATTTTATATTCTTCTATCATTTTACAGAAATGATATTTGTACTTAATTTTTTTACCCACTATTATGAGTTTTAATTAAATAAATTCCACGTTCATTTTATTAGATAGTAGATAAAATATTCTGTATGTTCACCTTATCATTTTATCACTATTAATTGTGATAAACGAGTAAAGCAAGTAGGAATAATAGTCGTATCTAATAATAATAAAATAATAGTGGGCTAATTAAAAATAGACATATAACAATATTATTTGTTAGATGTACAATAAAAAATAGTCAAAATATACATATGATATATTATATAATATAAACATTATATATTACTTGTTTTGCACATGATATATTACATACCATATATCACATGTTATGAAGAAAGATGATATTCAGTACTAGAAAATTAAACCTTTTTAACATTAAATGTGTTAATAAAAGTATTGTCAATAAAAGTAATATTGACAATTAATGCCCGTCGTCGAAAATACTCAAAACTAGTTTATGAGTATTTTCGACGACCAATAATTGTCAAAGAATAGTTTATGACTATTTTCAACGTCAACAAATGTCAATATATATATGTGTTTGGGAAATACTCAGTGAACGATAGAAAATCTGTCAAACCAGCCAATAGGCTCATTTAACAATTTTTTGGCCCAAAAAATCTTCTTCAAAGAATTTAATTTTCAGTGAGATGAGTGATTATGGTCCAAAATCTCTATATGATGGAGTGATTTAGGCTAATTTTTTATTGTGCAAATAACAACACTCTATTTGTTTTTACAATACTTTTATCAATATTTTTCGGCAATTACATGTTCAAAATGATCATTGTTGTTATAGTATATTTTGCAACATGTGATATATATTATACATAAGATATCATTTATAATATACATAACGTATAATATATAATATGGGGTATTGTAAAATATATGACGTGCTTGTTAGCTATTTTAAGTGATATTTTTACTCTACATCAATATTTTTCGAATCATAGGTGCTTGGGGAACAACAAAAAATCAGTCAAAACAGCTAACAAAGTCTATTTAACATTATATGGTCCAAATAGCATTTTAATCATGAATATATTTTTAATGGGTTGAGTGATTATGACTAAAATATCTATTTGTTGACTCTTTTGGCTGATTTTTTTTTGTTGTACCCCTTTCAATTCATAATATTATAACATATCTTTGTGCAGCACCGGAATATCGGATCCCCTTGGCTTCGTCTATAAATTGGTGGCTTAGTTAGCCACTCACATTAAGGCGCCATCAAAGTACTTATACAAAAACTCATCACTCTAGATCATCACCACTACCATGGCAATGTCAGCAGCTCGCCTGAGGAAACTCCTGGCCGCCGTTGAGGCCGAGGAAGCAGCCGAAAGGGCCAACAACAACGGTGGATACAGATTTGAAAGCAATGGTGACAACAACAGAAACTACGGCGGTGCAAACAACAATAGCGGTGCGATGTCACTCAATGGCAACAGTAATGTCACAAGAAACCACCACAATGCCCCCGTCATGAACAACAGCGGCCGATTCGACGGTGACGGTAACGGCGGTGTTTTCAACGGTGGCTTCAATACCTCAAAGAACTACTATTGATGGTGATGTAGTATATGTGTATGCCAATAATGAAGCTGCCCTTGTAGTAGCTCTCTAGCTATGTTTGTCAAACAATAAATAATGTTATTGATAGGAGGATAAAAAACTTCTATTAATAAATTTACCTATTGTGTGTTATTACTATATTATAAGGGTTTGATTTTAATTAGCGCATCCACAAGTTAATTTGTGCAATAATGCTTATCGTAATTTAGAAATACGTTCATCAAGTATTCAATTTGTGCTATATATGATATGGAATCAAACCCCAAAGCTCAACATCTTTTGCAACCATCACTATATAAATAGGACTCCAAGATTCATCACCCGGTTGCAATATGTCCTCTACCAATCAACAGCACCCCAAAGGCTCAACACCATTTGCAACAGTTCACTATACAATTTGGACACCCAAGATTTAGAACCCCTTGTCTCGTTAAAAAACCTTCTAGCCTACAAATAACTAACCTAACGAGGAAAAAGAGTACCATGGTGTAATAAACCAATGAGGTCCAAGCATACATGCATAGTGAACAATAACAAATAGAATCAAGCAAATAACAACTACAACAACACCAACTAAGCCTATATGATTTCATCCCTGGTTCTCACAGGAATGCAATTATGAATTATCGAGAAAAAAAAAATGATATGGAATGCGTGCTATTTGTATATTACATATATGCACGTATAACACACATCTTATATCATGTATAGCATACGATTGATACTTGATGGACGTATTTCTAATATCCGACAAGTATTATTGTTAATTTGTGTATGGTATTATTTTATATTGGCCTGGTTAGCCCAACGTAAGAGTTTATCCTTTATTTATTTAAATTAAACTTGATACCTGATCGAGTACTCATACATATATATACACTCTTAACATCGTTACATATTTCTTACTATGTAGGTTTAATTAATATTACAATTCTTAAAACACATCATGATGATAGAATGATTAAGACAACCACTAGTGTATCCACTTGAATTGATTAAGCCATTGTATTGTTGCTCTCTAGCAATGCTCGAGAAGATAGGATCTTTGATGACCACTCCACCACCTACTCCTTCATTATCCTTATCCTCCCCTTGTTGTTTAGACTTATTATCAACCTTCAACAATGAACCATTATTGTTGGAAACTCCTTTATTAGTTTTGGTTCCTTTGCTAGGCAACCACCCACATGTTTGGCGAGTCACAACAATAACCCTACGCAAATCAGCACTAGGGTGTGTGAAAGGACCCTTCACTTCAACACAAGGTCTATTACCATTTTTACTTCGACAAATTGTGGCCTCTGTGTAAAGACCCACATCTTTGGTGACATAATAGTGTGCCAAAGTCACCAAATAAGCACGGTCAATGGTAACACTACTTCCCTTCTTCTTCTGAAGGACGAAAAGACCATCTCTTTGTGAACTACCGTACGAAACAATAGTTGTCTCCATAGGGCAATTCTTTGATCGGCAAATAGGGCCAACTACGGAAGAATTAGGACCAATAACGGTCTTAATCCCTCCGACGAAATTATCGTATCCGGACCTTGTGAACATTACCTCAAAGTTGGTTTTATTCTCTGGTGATTGGTCTCCCAATTTGAAATTTATGCTAGTTAGACCGATTATGTGATGATAGCTCGTCTCGAGTTCAAAATAACATCGATTATGCTTGTCATTTTGACTTGATGAGTACTCCACACTCCAAACTTCGGTGGAGTAACGACCGTCAATTCCCTTTTGGTTCCCCATGGAAACCTCAAAAGAGGGCCCCAACCGTGCCGTGGAACCGCAGTCACCGGCATCGAAAGAACTGCAATCCATGTAGAGGTTTGTGTGACTGTAAGTGCTTCCCATTATTATTGTATGGATATAATGGCCGGTATATGAATTTGAACCTATAAGGATTTAGACTTTAAGACTTATCATTGAGCTAGCTAGCTAGTAGCTTGTATGGCTAACTATATTATTGGACACAAGGTTTTGTAAAATTGTAGGGTTAGACAATTAATACAATACATTAGTCATCGTAACTCAAAAGTGATAATCACTTCTGAATGATGATGAGTCTTATTGTATGTGTGTGAGGGTTGGGATAAGGAGCTTCAGTTTGTCTCCCACCATATTATAGACGCAATGTAGTCGAAAAAAATTGTTTTATTAGAAGAGAATTTTTAAAGTAATTATATGAACAAATTATTCTCTATTTTATTTAATTTATATTTTTAAGAGCATTACTATATATACAATAAAAAACAGCTAAAATAATCAATATGACAAAATATATCACATATACTATATGCAGTGCACAATATGTCATATATATTGTGCATAATATGTAATATATGTTGTGCATATTATATATTATATATTATATATTGTATACTATTTTATTGATTGTTTTGACTGATTTTTTATTGTGTACCAAAAATTTTTATATTTTTAATATCTTTTATCTCTTTGCATGGATATGTTCCATCCATTAATTAATGAACCCTTCCCTTACAGGCACGGGATAGAATCTATGCTTATCAAAGCAAAAATTGAAATAAAATTCTGATGCCCATTATTTACAGGAATTGAAAATGATGTAGGGAAATTGTCATAGATATGCAATATATATTATTGACAATATATAATATATAATGCACATTATATAATATATATTATTCATAATATATTAATTATTTTTTATTGTGCATTACTAGTAATGCTCTTATTTTGAAAATGAGATGTCCCTTGGTGTACGTCTCTTATATGCCCCCTCTCTATATTATTCCCTTTAACAGATCACAAGCATTTTCCACGTGCCCAGACCTTACAAATAACTATGATGTGTGCATGTGACATCAGCGCTCTTAGCATGTAGGAATATATATTATGGTCAATTAATAATCAGATTCTTTCTATCAAAAACGAATTCGTCGGTTGGCTAAAATATTATATGCTCTCTCTCTATTCAGATTTAAGTATTTAACTATTTTTAGGATTTTTTAATATTATTTATCATTCAAAGATTCAAAAAGTATTATTTAAATTTTTACAATTTTATTCTAACACATATTATTCAATAATTCCTCATATACACTATAAATATTTACTCTCATATACTCCATACATATATGGATAAGTAACTAATTAACTAACTAATTAACTTTTTTTTTTGCTTCTTCTCCTCCTTCTCTAGGAATAAGCCCAATATATATATATATTGTTGGAGTACAAGGAGCAATGCTCATTAATTTATTTTACTATTTGTATGTGCATTTTTAATAATTTCTCAATCTCTCTATAAAAATCTTTAAAAACTAATTACTATATTTAAAGGAATTTAAGCATATTTTTGACTTATTATTATTTACACATATGATATCTTATTTGGACAAACATCTCATCATCACCATTGGAAGAAATAAATAAATGGGGATTGAGAGGATCATCATCTTATCGTTAGAACGATGAGATGATAATGTCCAAATTAAATGAGACACAAAAATTTAGATGTTAAAATATGGAATGTTAGATATATATACAATAAAATGTTATAAAATACTTATATATATAGTATTTATCCATAACAGATTTACTCTCACATTTAATTTAAACTCTTAAAATTTAAACGTGGAGATAAGAGTTATATAATATTTGTTATACACAAATAATTTTTGTGTTAAAATATCATTATTTTATAAGAATAAGAGCTAGCAACAAAACAAAACACTGAACAATGTGATATAAAAGATAATTTTTGCTATGGCAAATATTTTGGAACATGATGAATTTATTAATATTTATCAATTTTTTTTATTTTCACAATATTTGAAAATTCGTCTCAACTAATCTGTTGTTTCGAGTCCCATAAACATCCCAACAAAAAATTTTTCCATCCACAAATTTTGAATCCAATACCATACTTAAATCACAACGACCTCTTATGACTTGTGCCAACTTGGTATTTGCCTAAACATTTTTACTCTGCTTAAGTGTGTAATCTTATTATGTATAGTTATTTCTGTTTTTTGAATTTGATTTAGGATGAAATTAATTGGTAGAATATTTTTTCATTCTTTAGAATTAGAAGATTTTTTAATGAAGTTTTACCAATCAATACTTTCATATGAACTTCCTTTTATTATTGGAACTCATGTTATCAGGAAAAAAAATGATACAGCTAAATATAAATTATCTTGGAATACATTATTTTTTTTAACCTGCCATTATATTTTATCCTTGCTTCCCTAAAAGACAGATAAAAAAGGGAGCAATATAATAACTATGGACAAATTCTTACATGCATCCTCTCATCTGATGAGGAAGAACCTTTCCTTCTCAATTCTCATAAAGTTTCCAAATTCTTATAAAAAAGAATCCACAAATAAATGCGATGCTATATACCATATAGATAGTCCCAAGTTGGTTGGCTAAAATATATTATAATATATCTTCATGATCAAGCTAAGCAATAAAGTATCATAAATATTTTTTTAGCTTGTTGTCTACCATAGTTATACGTGTAGTATTACTGTAAAGTAAGTACCTGATTCCTCTTGATTGGTAACAAAACATCTATAAATTGTAGGCTAAGTTATTAACCATTCACACTAAGTTGGCCTCTAAGTATACTACACAAGCTCACTCTCTAGAGAGATCAATTATTATTTCAAAGAAACTAAATAATTAATTAGATCAAAATGGCATCAATGTCAGCTCGTTTGAGAAAAATCCTTGCAGCCCTTGAGGCTGAGGAAGAAGCCGAAAGGGCAGGGGCCGCTCCTCCGGCAATGACTGGCCCCGGCGGTGGCGGATACTCGTTCAGCAGCCGCGGCAACGGCAATGTTAATTACGGCGGCGCAAACCACAACAGCGGCGCATTCTCCGTGAATGGGAACAGCAGTGTGACGTCCAACAAGCATGATGCCCCAGTTATGAACAACAGTGGCCAATTCAATGGAGATGGCAACGGCGGTGTTTTCAGCGGTGGCTTCAATGCCACAAAGAACTACAACCGCCCCGGTTATCATTAATTAATTAATTGATCTATATATAAAATGTTATAGTGTGTGTATGTGGTACTTCCATGCAACAATAATAATGAATGAAACTGTAGCTACAACTTTGTGGCTATGGCTTCAATCAAAAGAAACTATTGTACTTGACAGGAGGATACACAACTTCTGTTGATAATAAATATAAATAATTTCCTAAAGTTTGTACTATATTGTTAACTACTGCTTTGACGCTTCTAGTGTTTTATGTAGCTTTTTTTTTTTTTTCTTCTAATGAGACTAGAGTGAGAGAGTAATAGAAAAAATTGACTCTGTTAAGTGTTTAGTACGAGAGTCACAGTGATGATTCAGTAAACAGAGTCATAGTAACTAAGTGAATAAAATTGTGAATTTGTTATTCACTCCAATTTCGGAGTCACGGTGTATTATAAGGGAGACACAAATATGTGATAGTGTGTTCGGAGCCAATTTTGGAGTTACTGTCACCCTGTGACATTGACTCGATAACTCCCTTAGTTCAGACTCTAGAATAACTGAAAACAAATACTACTCAATTTGGTTATCAGTAATGTTTGACGTACAACAGAAATACGTCCAACTTGTATCCAACGCGTGCTATCCATATTACAGGATGTGTGCTATACGCATATCAGCACGCACACATCCTGTAACATAGATAGCACGCATTGGATACAAGTTTAACGTATTTATATTGTACGTCAAACATTATTGGTTTTGTTATTCCCTAGCTATAGCCGTATGCAATATATTTATTTTTACATTCAAGACCAATTGAGTCCTACTCTTCACTCTGAGTGTCATTCGAAATAGATTTGATGGTCCTCACATTTTAAATGTTAAAATATTATTTTTATTTGCAATATTATTATGTGCTCCCTCTCAAATGTTTGACAGATTTCCGTCGCCATAATAGGTATGATCATAATAAGTCTATGTTTAAATTTGTTTTTCCTAACATGAGACTTATTAAAATAGTAAAAGTGAAAATATTGATATTAAAAAAATATATTTTTATATTCTTTATACAAGAAACTCATAATAATATTTCATTGGATAGTAAAAATGCATATATCAAAGATCCTTTTTTTTTTGTATGAGTTGGGATCAAACCCCCAACCACAAGATTAAGGGACAAGATGAGCTACCATCATGCCACACCTTGTGGTTATATATCAAAGATCTTTGTTGTATTGGATTTGTTGCTTGAAGAATGTATTACTGCTCGATTTATGACAAAATCATAGTAAATGAAAAATGAGACTGATAATAAACCCAATAGGCCCAAAACGATTGAACCATCTTTCATCTAACATACAGGCCCAATACGATTGAACCATCTTTCATCTAACATACAGGCCCAATTATGTTTAGTGTTTAGTCTAGAGGCCTCTTTTGCAGTTTCTAGAATCTTTTTTTTTTTTTTTTTGGTTTAGTTTTTGCTGGTATTTTAAGTTTGGTGTCTTTGTGCTCTCGTTTACAATGTTGCTGTTAGTTTGAGCTTCTTACAATAATTATCATAAACAAATTAAAATATGTGTCTATTTGTGAGCCGAGTCTAGTCAACATATAATATATTATGTACACACAATATATAACATACATGATACATGCATGTTATACATAATATATTAGTTATTTTGACTATTTTTTTATTCTACATATAGTCATACTCATTGTCTATATGTTATTCTCGTCAACAAGAAAAGTTTTTTCTTTAATTATTATTATTTCCTTGATCCCATGCATTATCTATTTGTTCATGTTGGAAGAATGAAGAGCCAATAAGGCTGGCTTTTATTCCCTTTGATTGCCTTTACTACTTGCCTTATTGGGTACCTGATTCTCCAATTTTCACTACAATTTGATGCCATAGCATGAATATATATTATATTCTATCATGGTTCATTGAACTTAATCCAAATTATATATATATATATAAAATTGAACTTAATCCAAATTATATATATATATAAAAAATTGAACTTAATCCATAAAGTATTGATGTGGAATGATATTTCATTGAGATTTTCTAATATGTTTTCATAATGACAAATTAAATTTTTGATGCTCTTCATAGTCAAATATATAGCGTCCGTTTTAAGCAATAGATGGTTCTAGCAAATCATTTTGTTCCATTCTTAGAAAAGCCCTGCATAATTATATTATTGGTGCAAGAATATTGTTCTACTTACGTTTCTCTTTCTTTCATACATACAAATTTCTCTATTTTATATATTAAAATTAACTTTTATACACGAATTGTCGATCAATAAAAATTGATAAAGATGGCAAATAATCATAGTAATTAATCATTACAATGGATTATTTTTAGTAATATTTTTTTTAATTTCTGTCGGTATATAAAAATTAAATAATCATATATATCTCTAAGTCGATCTAATTAATAACAATAATGTTCGGTAAATAATGAAAAAATAAAACCAGCTAATAAGTTCATTTGACAGCTTTTTGGCTAAAAAACAAAAACTTCCTTTAAGATATTAATTTTTAGTAGGCCGAATGATTATTACCTAAAAATCTCTATATTAACTAGTTTAACTAATTTTCATTGTGCAATAGCAACTCTCAATTAATAATATAAGGTAGGAACAAACTTTTGGTCCCTAATTTAAGCAAACCAATAAGATCACATACATGTATTAGAGCCATTCAAAAGTTCCTAGTTATGGCATTATTGGTGCATATGCTCTAACAACCTCAACATTTTTCCAAACCTTATAACTTGTGTCCATATACACACAAATCTATACAAAGTTACAATAATGGGAAGTGCTCATAGTATTCACACTAACCTTGGCAAAGACTCTACTTCTTTCGATACGGGCTCCACCGGTACAAAAGCACGTTGGGGAGATTTCGAGGTTTCCATGGGAAATTGGAAGGAAAACAATGATCACACACAAGTTTGGGGTGTGAAATACAAAAGAATTCTTGAGAAGAAGCATACTTGTGGATTTCAACTCAAGGCAAGTCTTGACAACAACGGTGTTGAGAGCATAAATTTCGGGTTAGGAGACTCTTCGCCCAACAATGAAACCAAGTTTGCTTTGAAGATCACGAGGGTTGCATGTGACGGCCTCTCCGGAGGGATAACCGGAGTTGATTCTTCTTCTGGGGCCGCCCCGGTGTCCTTCACTAGGGCTAAAGAGAATTGCACAATAGAGACTACTATTGTTTCGTACGGGTGTTCACATAGAGATGGTCTTTTCGTACTCGAGACGAAGAAAAAGGTTGATTGCAAAAATGCTTATATGGTAACTTTGGCGCACTATTATATTGCCAAAGATGTTGGTCTTTCTGTGACGGCAAAAATTCGTCGGGGTGAAAATGGGGGTCATGGTTTTGGTGTTGAAATTGAAGGGCCTTTCAAGCATCCTAGCGCGGATTTGCGTAAGGTTATTGTTAAGACTTGTCGTACCGGTGTATGGTCGCCTAATGCGTGTTCTCATTGTAGTAGTAATAACGGAGCAAGAACTAGCAAATGTAGTAAAAATGGAGTTTCTAATGATGATTCTTCAATGGTGAAGGCTCATGAGTCTAATAATAATCATCATAAGGTAGAGGAAGCAGTTATTGGTGGTCAAGTGTTGAAACATGATGGTATCTTCTCGAGCCATGTTATTAGAGAACAATACAACAAAGGACTTATAAATTCAAGTGGGTACACTAGTGGTTCTCTTAATAATTCTATCATCTTTATGAATTGTAATTTTTGAATGTACAAGTTGTTGATGATTATGTGATAATGCTAAAGTTTATGTTATGTGAATTACAGTCAAATCAAATTAAGAATAAGCCAATGTAGTTAAATATCTGACTTGTATGGAATTTTTTCATATGGCTAACTTTGATGTATGTAGGAAGTGGCTTTTGGTGTCAAGTTGTATAGTTTTCTCTTTACTATTTAATCTCCTTAAAATTGGTTCAATAATGGCTTTTGGTGTTGTATTTTTCTATTTTTTTAAATTCTTCTAAAACAAGTTTTTCATCTTGTTGTGACTTCAACATAGACTGTTCTAATATTAGCTACAGTAATTTCATCTTGTTGGCATGAATTACCCCACACACATACTATATATAACTAATTTTTTACTACAATAAAAAAAACGAGTTTAATTTCAATCCACTGTAAACGTAAAGTAATTTTTACATTGACATCCAAACATGAATTGACACATCAGCAAAAGTCTTTAACTCAATCACTCACTAATTAAAGAGTTACACAAATCAACAAATGTGATTGTCAGTGCATCATAATTAAACTCTAAAAAACCCAATTAATAATTTATTATTGATATGTACACTTAGTATTTATTACGGTACATATCATGACATATTTATCTTATTAGCTGAATTGATTGAGTTTTAATTATATATATATATAAATAACTAGTGTTATCCGCTTTAGGGCCTCCTGAGATGCATGGTGCGGCTAGCGCTGTTGTTAAACGTGAGACGATGATAACCGTTGTTATCTGCAACAACGGGGCCTCCAGAGATGCTTGGTGCGGCTAGCGCGGTTGTTAAGCGTGAGATGATGATAACCGTTGTTATCCGCATCAGGGCCTCGAGAGATGGCGGCGGCGTTGCCAAGCGTGAGATGATGATAACCGCTGTTGTCCGCAACAGGGCCTCGAGAGATGGCGGCGGCGTTGCCAAGCGTGAGATGATGATAACCGTTGTCATCCGCAACAGGGCCTCGAGAGATGGCAGCGGCGTTGCCAAGCGTGAGATGATGATAACCGCTGTTATCCGCAACAGGGCCTCGATAGTAGTAGCTGCTGCCGTAGCTGTTGGCTTCTCCACGGAGATGAACGTCATTTGTTCCCATGCTGAGATCTTTGGTTAGTTACTACTTACTTAAAGATTATTGTTCTCTATATATAAATCATAGAGTGGAGTTATATATATAGCACTTAATTATTACATTAAGAGGCCACTTTTAATGTGCCCCGTTAACTAGGCCTATAATTTATAATAATGTTGATCTTACAGTAGAAATACGTTCAACTAGTATCCAATGTGTGCTATTCATAATATGAAATGTGTATTATATGTATATCACACGTATGTATAGAACACATTCCATATCATGAATATCCCAATATTATTGCTATAATTTATTATACATACATCAACGAGCCAAGAATCCGATGCTTAATTATTGCTTGGTCTTGAAGATATATATATACATATAGAATAATATATTTTAGCCACCCAAGTAGAGTATGCCGCATGAATTTGTGTTGATCGGAATTACGAAACTTAGCTGCTTGATGTGATCGAGTATATATTCCTACAAGTCAGTCTGATGGATGTTACATGCACATAAACTTCAAGAACAATAGAAATATATGTCAAAGTATCCGATGTGTGCTATAAATAAGATATATTGTGTGCTATATGTATAGTACATATATACGTACGTATAACACACATTACGTCTTATATATAATACACGTTGAATATATACTAGTAAGACATATTTCTATTCTACGATAAATATTATTGCATAAAATTAATCATTCTTGATTATTATATATAATGTAAAATTAGAGTGTTACATAAACCAATCACTTTATAACTATTATGTCTGATAAATTGATGAAATGTGTAAGGACTATTATCATATTCAACCGCAAGTACAAATATCATAAAAGTTTTCACTCACCTTTGATCTTACATACAATAAAAAAATTATTTTAATTATATTATACTTCTCAATGATGATGTTTAAAGGTTGACAAATTAAAGCAGACCACGCTGAAAATCATGTGAAGTAAAGGAATACAATAAGTTTTCCACGTATCTTTATTTTTCAAAATTTGTTAGGGATATAAAATTGTACTAGTCAAAACATTTAAAAATAGAATATTTGACTTAAATCACTCAGTCCATTAAAAAAATACACATGATTAATAATGTTATTTAGGTCAAAAATATTAAAATAGATTTTTTTAACTGTTTTGACTAAATAAAATAATATTATTTTTCAAGTATTTGTGTTAATTTTTCAGAAATAATGGGCATTGGAATAATTTTTCTTTATTTTGTTGGGTAAGGATAAGATTCTATACCTTGTGCCTTAAGAGGATTGATTTATTAGTCTGGATGGAACATATGCAAAGAGGAAAAAAGGACAAATAAATAAAATAGAGAACAATTATCTCTAGTGTGATATTTTTCTATTTTTTTCCTGATTCTTCTGAAACAAGTTTTCTACTATATGTTTATAATAAGGTGGGATAGGCTATGAGTTATGACACAATTGTTGTATTGTCTAAGCAGAACATACACTTTTTGTTTATTTTTATTTCCAATAATATCACAAATAGAGTGTCATAGATACATACACAGAAAAATCATAAATACCATATACATAGATAGAAAAATGGGAAGCACTCTGAGTCACAGTGACTTCAACATAAAAGACTTGAACGTAGACAGTTCTTCTAATAGTGCTGGTTCCATTGCATTATTCTCTGTCAATGGAAGAAGTAGTGTGACATCCAACAACCATGATGCCCCTGTTGTATACACCATGGCCAATTCCATGGAGACGGCAACGGTGGTGTTTTCAGCGGTGGCTTCAATAATAACAATAATAATGCCTCAAAGAAGTAAGAACGTAACTAGCTAGCTAACAATCAATAATGTTTGTCGTACAACATAAATACGTTAAATTAGTATTTAATGTGTGCTATGTATAATACAAAATGTGTGCTATATGTACGTATGTTATACATATAACACACATTCCATAGTATGTAAAGCACATGTTGGATACTAGTTGTATGTATTTTTGTTGTACAACAAATAAATTATTGGCTAACACCATGCCCCTGTTATGTTATTATTGATCTATATATGTATGCAGAAATGTTTGACGTACAACAAAAATACATCAAACTTGTATCCAACGTGTGTTATCCGTGTTACGGGATGTGTGCTATACGTATATCACATATACGTATAGCATACATCCTGTAACATGGATAGCACACGTTGGATACAAGTTGAACGTATTTTTATTGTACGTGAAACATTATTGTATATGTATGTGTTTATGCTGATCGAGCACAATGTTATTATGTATACTATATATATATTTACTGTATGTGGTAATTCATTCCAACGATAATGAAACTGTAGTAGTAGCTGCTTTAATTTACAGATCTTACTTTGAATTTTGCAAAGGGAGGCAAAGGGGGAAGGTCACTTAGGGTTCATCCGAATGCACTAGCTAGAATTCCCCTTTCTATTTTGTTTCTCTGATATTTTATTTCAGGATTAATGTAAGTTGACCGTACGTGGCAATCTTATTAAAATTTTTAGTTTAGTTTTAATTTGTGAATTTAATTTTTATTCACTTTGACTGTATAACCTTTTTACAAAGTCATTTAATTATGTATTATCACGTCAGTTAGGATAGTGTTCCTTCTTTTTTATTATCTAAAAAATTATATAAACATAATGTTTTGATTGAGTGATGCTAAATGTACAATAAAAAACTAGTTAAACCAGCCAATAAATGAGATTTTGTGCCATATATAATTACTCAGCCCATTACAATCTCAATGATTATTTGGGTCAAAATCAAAGCCAAAATGAACTCATTAGCTGATAACTACCCACTATATAACACTTAATCCAAAATAACTAAACTCTAGTTACAATAATATCCTCCAACATTGTTTATAAATTAAAGACATTTTGATGATAAAAATTTATCTCTCGTTTCAAAAGAATTAGTCAATATTATCAATAATGAATGATCTTAATAAAGAAAAAATGAGCAAATTAAAATATTTTATAATTTAAATATTCTAGTTATTATTAAATTAAAAATATAATATATAATATATAATATCTATTTATGTAAAGTAAAATTGAATGTAAACCAAAAATAAAATAAAAAAATTAGCATGGGACAATAAATAATCACTATTACTGCAAAAATAGAAAAATTGGTGTAATACACATCCAACTTATTTTGGAGCACTATAGATGGCTCATGCTTGAACTTTAAAGTGATTTACTGCTCCAAAGGTACACATGTTAGGCATCTATGTTACATAGAATATCTGAGTAAACACCGTATTGTAACAATAATGATATTCGTACATACATTTTCTCTTACATATCTTTTTTCACTGTCATGACCCAACTCGGATCGTGACCGGCACATGGGACACCGAGTCCCATGTCAGCCTTAACCTGTGATTCACACACAATCTAACTAAACAACATCAGCCACAACTACTTTAACATGCATTCATACCTAAAGTCCATGCATAAATAGGGTTCTCAAAGTATCACCCATAAATCCATAATACATATAATATGGTCATAATATCCTGCTCAATCCATAAGCTAACATAATTCCAACAGAAATGTAACAAGTCTTAATTAGACTTACAACACCTACATAACTTAGACAATCCTGTTTGTAAGCCTATGGAGCATACTAATGACATAATCGAAAATAACATAACGCCTTTAAACATTGAGGCTCACCAAAGCTAAGCGCTTGGAGGAACGGAAGGACTTGCTTCCTAATCTGCACCTGAATCTGAAAATGGTTGGTATGAATGGTGAGTCATACGCTCAGTAAATAATAGATTAAAAACAGTTTATGCAGCAATATCATAATCATATATACAGTCATAACAATCCATCACATAAATATCCTACAACACATTCCGCAATTCGTCTTATGTATTATTATTACAAGTGTATTTATCATTAGAGATCCCGGGAGCCCAGCCCCTCCTCAGATCTTTAGTCCCGGGAGCCCAGCCCCTCCTCAGACTTCATCAAACTCGACCCCGGGAGCTATGCCCCTCCTCAGGCCGAACAAACCAACATTTATCATTCTTTAATTAATATCGTTTTGTATTCATACATCGCATCATGTTCGCATCATCGTTATAATAACATCATAAACAGCCCATTATCAAGTTTGGGGTAGTGGTGAACATATGGATATGAAAACATAACTTAAATGTATAAGGATTTTGAGTTAAAGTCTTAAAAATGATGTTTTAGTGCAGTTGTAATCGATTACAGACATTTGTAATCGATTATCTGCTTCAAATTTCGTTCTGAAGAAAATTTTTGTAAAAATTGGCAGTCTGTAATTGATTACAATCCCGCAGTAATCGATTACAGTAATCGATTACCAATTCGCTGTAATCGATTACAGTCTGAGTCAGAAGCGAAATTCTGCAGAAAATCACGCGAAATTTATCTCCAAATCCACATTTTCACCACAATCCATCCAAATCAAACATAACCAACATACAATATCAATTATATAACACTCAATCTCAGTCCCTATCAACTATCATAGCAAGTAATTCACAATGTCATTCAAAATCAAACATAAACCATAAATAATCCATTACTCACAAACTACTCCAATGAGCTCCAAGACACCACCCGGAGCTAGGATGAGGTACCCTGAGCTTCTCTAGTTGGTTGAGACCCTAGAGAACACATCACAAACTTCAATCTCAACACAAAAACAAAAACCCCCAATAGTAAACCCTAACCCCCAAATCCGAAAATGTAGAGAAATAGAAATCAATGGAGAAAAAGAAATACTCTACATTTACCCACAATACACTAGATGAGCAAGACTAACTTGATCTTGAACATGAATGGAGTTGAGTGAGGGTTTTGGGAGAGATATGAGAGAAAGAGGAAGAAGATGAAAAATGGAAAGTGAAGGGGAGAGAGATACGGGAAAGAGAAGAGAAGGGGAAGAAAAAGAAAAGGAAAAAGGGAAAAAGGGGTGGGGAGGTGGGACCCACGTGGTTCTATCTCCCCGGTGTTTCGTGATCTCTTACTCAGACTAACTAAAAAAAAAAAAAATACTCGAGGTATTACATCCACCCACTTTATTACCATTGGATTTTGATGTGACATCACTCCAACACTTCAACTTTTATTCTCTACCCTTAGATTTGTATGTATGTTTATCTTACATATAAAAAAAATATGTACAAATATCATTAGTAATATGGAAAGTCATTATGTTCCCGGAAATGAAGTGGGTTAGGGCCTCCATAAATAGGAGTGACATAATCATAACCGCCATTATCCACAGCATGGCCTTGATAGATAGCTTTGGCAGTGTTATATGTTCCATGATTATAACCGCCGTAATCCACAACGGGGTCTCGATAGATCATAGCTTTGTTGGTGACGGTGTTACGTGTGACATTATTATAACCGCCGTAATCCACAACGGGGTCTCGATAGATAATCGTAGCTTTGGCGACGGTGTTACGTGTGACATTATTATAACCGCCATCATCCGCAATGGGGCCTCGATAGATGGCGTCGCTGCTGTTACGCGTGAGATGATGATAACCGCCGTTAACCGCAACGGGACGTCGGTAGTAGTCGCTGCTGTTATTAGTGAGAGCATATGCATTTCCCATATCAAAAGAAATTATTTATGATCGATGAGATCAATATTGTCATGTGTCTTCGTCTTTGCCATCTTAAGATTGCTGATCGCTATATATATAGCACCTAGCTAGCTAATAAGAGGAGGCCACTTTTATTGTGACCATCGGTTAACTAATTAAGGCTATTATTTATGCATCAGTTAGCCAAGAGAATATGATGCTTATAACTATTGCTTAGGCTTGAAGATACAATAATACTTGTAGTATACAACAGAAATACGTCTGACTAGTATCCAACGCGTGCTATACAATAAGACATAATATGTGTTATATGTATATCACACGTACGTATAATACGGATTATATCTTATTGTATAGCACACGTTGAATGTCAGTTGAACGTATTTCTGTTGTACGACAAATATTACCATGCACCTGAAGATATAGTTAGATAGATATTATTCTAGCTAGCCACCCAAGTTGTTGGTGTAGCATAGCATAAAAAGCAGTATCCATGTATTTGTGCAATCTTCTACAACCTGAATATATTCAGGTAGTATCTAACGTGTGCTATATATGATATGAAATGTATGATATATGTATAGTACACGTATATATAACACACTTCCATGTATAGCACATGTTTGATATTAGTTGGACGTATTTTTGTTGTACGATAAACATTATTGGTATTTGTGTTGATAGGAATAAACTTATTAATTAGCTTGATGTGCCTGAGTATATATTCCTACAAGTCTCATGTTACACGCACATAAAGTTAATTATTCTTAATTATATTAAAATATAAAATTAAAGTTATGTTATTGAAATACCAAAAAGTGATTATTTAAATAGTTAAACATCAAATTGGTCCTCCACTTTGTATGCGTGAATCAAATTAATCCTCCACTTTAATTTTTGTTCAAAATATATAGTCCTCCACTTTACACTTTGTGAATCGATTTGGTCCTCCATTTATTTTTTATGTTATAGCTCTATTAATTTCCGCTGATATAGACTGTTTATTGCTAACTTAGCAAGTAACATGTAATCCTAGAAATCTATAACTCCTATAAGTCCTCCAATTTACTTGTTTTGAATCAAAATAGTTCTCTTTAAATAAGAGTGGATGATTATTTTGATTCAAAACAAGTAAAACGGAGGACTAATATGAGTTATATGTATTTCTAGGGTTACATGTCACTTGTCAAGTTGGTATTAAACAGTCCACATTAGCAGAAGTTAACGAAGTTATAATAAAAGAATGTCAGGAGGACTAACTTGATTCAAATATTGCAAAGTGGAGGACTATTTTGAGCGAAAATTAAAGTAGAAGACTAATTTGATTCACGCATGCAAAGTGGAGGACCAATTTGAAATTTAACTCTTATTTAATACAAATAATTTCTTTATAACTATTACATGCGATAAAATAATAAAATGTGTAAGGACTATCATCATATGCAACTGTAGTATTTTTATTGACATAACATTATTCAATAAAATTTTATTAAATTATTCACACATCTTTGCTCTTACATACAATAAAAAATTGTCATGGTGCACAAGGATTGTGGTGCATTTAGCAACGTAACATATTCTACATACATTTCGGTTAGTGAGTACAAGATTATATCGAATAAAATAGTTAAAAATAAAAATTTGAGTCACAATTACTCACCCCATTAAAAACATATATTTGTTTAAAAATATTATTTGAGCCCTAAAATATTCAATGCGAAAAAAATGAAAACAAAAACTAAATTAAGGTAACTGTTAATTGGGCCTTCTGCATCTTCATTGGGCTTTAAGAGTTATTTTTTCTTAGATGGTTGAGTTATTTTTTCTATTTTTGTGGTTTTGGACTCGGTCATCGGATTCAGTTTCAATTTACAAAAATTTTGCTATTCATTTTTTCTTTATCGATATTTAATTATTCATGACCTTTTATTTTTGTCAATATCAGAATAAAAATAGAATTTAATTTTTATTCACATATTGTATAATTTTTTACACAATTATTCAATCATATGTTGCCACAATAGTTATGATTATATTTTTTTTTCCTCCAACTACCTAAAAAGTGATACAAACAAAGTGTTTTGATTGAATATATCAGTGCATCAAAATTAAATTGTACTCATAAAATTAAACTGTACTCAACAAAATATTTTGATGATATTTAAACTTACACATATTCAACAATAATAAAGGGAGAAACACCGATTACACACACACACAAAAAGAATAAAGGTTCACTTTGATCCCTCAACTTGTAGGTATGATTCACTTTAGTCCCTAAAATTTTGAAATTAACCCTTTAGTCCCTCAAATTGCATTTTGTAGGTTAGTTTAGTCTCTGGTCAAATTTCAATTAGTCAACTGTTATCAATTTACTGACGTGGCAAATTAAGTGACACGTGACACGCCACGTGTTAATGACATGTCATATTTGGTACACGTGGCATACCATGTGTCGGTTACACATAATTATGGGTCTATGTGGCATGTCACGTGGCTGTTGACGTGTCATGCCATGTGTACAAAACATGACATACACATAATCAATATGTGACATGCCACGTGTCACTTAACTTGCCACATCAGCAAATCGGTAACAGTTGACTAACAGAAGTTTGATCAGGGACTAAACTAACAGAAGTTGGTGGCAAGTTTGACTTAACTTGCCACCAAAATTTGAGGGATTAAAGTGAATCACACTAACAATTTAAAGGATCAAAGTGAACCTTTATTCCACACAAAAAAGACACCTCAACATGAAAAAGCTCCTTTTTTATTTGACACAGAAGGAGCAATCTCATATAAATTTACATGTCATTCTTAAGAGAAGAAACCGATGAATTATTGAACCCTTCAACAATCAAGTTGCCATTATCATTATTTCTTTCTCCACCAAAACCAAACGGATACTTCTTCTGTTTGCTCGGATAAAACACCCCAAAATGCTTCTCTATCTCCGGAGGACCCTTTTGGTTCTCATCAAACATCGCAAACAAATAAGTCTCTATAGGCCCGGGCCTCATTGGAGTACCAACATTTCTCACATGCCGAATCAAATTATCAAAGAAAATTCTAGCATTGTCATACGACGCCGCATAGCCACCATCTGAAGGCCATCCACTCTCAGACACAACAACCTTTACATACCCAATTCCAGTGCTATCAATCGACGCATGCAATGAATCCAACAACGCATCAAACAGGTTTTGGTACCCTCTTGAACCGTCCCAAACGACAACGTTTGGGGACGTGAACAATGCATAAGGGAGAGATATGTCACGTGGGTTACCTGTGTAACTAAAATAAGGATACACATTAGCGAACAATGGTGCGTTTGCATAGACCAAGTAGCCTATGATTGGGTCCAAATATGACCTAATGTCGTTTCGAAATGAACCCTTTGAAGGAGGGTAAGAGGTTCCTATTAGGGTCATGTCAATTGCGGTTGAGACCTTGATTTGATCATGAAGTCCTTTTGATCTTATAGCTTGATAGATGTTTTGGATTGCGGGGAGAACATATTGGGCCATCCATGATGTTGAGTCTCCAACTGGATGCACCTCATTTCCGACGGCGATATACTTGATCTTGACACTAGGGTAGAAGTTTAGGACGTTTCTTTGAACCCATTGAATTGCAGCATCATTGTTGGTGGCGAGGTTTTGGAGGTCGGAGTTGGGCACGCCGAGCATGAGCTCGATGCCGGAGTTTCTTAGTGCTTCTAGAGCTGCTTGGTTTGGATCATAGAGCCTCATTCTCCATATGTTGTTTGCCTTGTAAAGATCCACTACTTCTCTTGGTGATGGTAGGTTATTTCCACTCATGCCATAACACACACCTATTTGAGCATCTGGATTTTACCCAGCAACCACAAAAAAATATTATGCACGTGCTCAATATTTTCATTATCAAATACTATCTTACAGTAATAATATTATTTTTATATGTTATGAAATATATTGTTATACACTCTCATTCATTGAATGAAACTCATTTTTATCTCTATCTTTTTTTCCGATAAAAGAATATTTTTCTCTATTTGAGTTAGGAAAATACATAAGATTTTATGAATTTGTCTAACCAGGGTAAGTAGGACACTAGTTAATCAATAAAAAAAACTTTGTTTGGTTCCCTTAATATAGGAAAATGATTAGTAAAATCCAAATTTTATTCACATATACATTACAATAATTATATATAGTAGTTTACTATCTAAACATAGTAAATTTTTGTTCAATAGAAAAATTAGAACATACATCGAATAAAAAGGAAGATAAATCAATTAACACTGACCAGTCATGCGAAAATTTACTGTGAATAGTGCCAACAAGAGTAGTAGAGACGAGGCAGTTGCGAAGAAGGAAGAAGCTGCCATTGTTAGTTTATACAAGAACTTAATGATCTGAGATTATATTCAGCCAAGCATATGTATGCTCTTTATATATATAGAGATTTTTAGATATAGATATAAGATAAGATGAATTAGGCATATAAAGTTGAAGACTATTTTCAATTATTGCAATGTGATATTATTATTGAGTCTCTATTTTTACTAATTTGGTTCAGTGCATCCATATAGCCATCAGATACATTCCACTTTTCAAATGATTTTCATATCGTTTTTGTATTTATAATCTTATATGGGCCACTATAGTCATCGGCTAGCTATGAGTCTCTATCGTCACTACTTGCCTATAACATCATTACATGATTGTTTTCCGCCCTTTTTTTACTAGACAAATAATGTGTGGAAGAACAATTGTTGTATAACAAAAATACGTTCCACTAGTATTTAATTTATGTTATACATAAATGTGTGTTATATGTATAACACTCATACGTATAACACATATTACGTAATATGTATAACACATGTTTGATACTAATTGAACATATTTTTATTGTACGACAAACATTATTAAAAAAAAATAAGTTGTGGCGAGTTTACAGGAGTACTGTGAGAGATTATAATTTGGGAAATGTTTATCGTACAACTAAAGTTGATCCAACTTATTAAACATAATTGTAGGGTTTGTTAATGGATCACATCAACATATAATTACAAGTTGGATGGAAGTTGCATGATTTTATATTGTACTTATAATTTATTATTTGTGATATATGTAATTGTAATCTACTTATTCAATATATATAATCTCAATAATTTTTTTTGTTGTCAGCTTATTGACATATTTTCATTGCACATAGAGCAGTGATATTTATACATACTAAAATGTATATCTAATATATATATATATATATATATATATATATATATATATATATATATATATATATATATGTTTATATTTAAAGATGAAGAATAAAAGTTTAATGGTTGGAATGATGTGACATTAAAATTCAAGATGAAGTATGTAAAAAAAATATGTAAGATGTTATTTTTCTTATATAAATAAGGATATCAGCTTTAATTTGGTCTTTCGGTAAAGCTTCATTATTCTGTGCATGGCATTTTAACCATTTAAATAAAACTAAATAGTTCCTTTACTTCCTTATATAATTTATAAATTAAAGTAAATTTAGTCTTGGGTAACATTAGACCTTGTAACTGGAGGATATCCTGAGATATTGTTCTGTGACCTTTATTCTAATTCAATATATATATAAAACTAAATTTTGATTGCAATCTATAATATCTCAATTAACAACAATTAAGTACGTACTCACTGTTGAAAAATTCATTTCTACAGATTCGAATATACTCTAATAATCAAGTGGAGAGCATGCACTATAATATAAAATGTGCCATGCATTATTATACCAAACCATAGTAGGGTATATATATATAATAATCGGTAGGATGGAAATAGGTTTGGTTTTATTTTAATAAATATAGGGTCTAGCAATTATTAGCATGTATTTTTAAAATATAATATAAGTCTAGCTAGGTCTATTATTTGATATAGATATTTATGGTCTTAATTTGATAAAAATCTGACATGGATATAAAAACCTATTTAAAAATATACTTGACTATAATTTTTTAAAGGAAAAACTCCAAATCTCTAATTTTAAATAAGTTAAAAGACTTTTTTTTGGTAATAATAAGTTAAAAGACTTTGAAATAGAAAAAAAATCAAACAAATTAATAAAGGACTTATTAAATAACTTAAAATAATTTTTTTAAATAGATATGCGAACTAAAGTGTTTATTATAATTATATTTTTAAAATAACAATAATAATATAATTAAGTAGCTAAGTTAGTCGATAAATCCAATATAATACTAACTATAGTCTAATTGTCTCGAGTTTGATATGTTTAGCCAAAAAATTTTAAGAAAAAAATCTCAATCTATACCAAGGTTCAAACTAATAATGGTGCTTCAGTTTCACAATGAGTTAAAAGTAGCTATAGATTTCTTTTCTTGTGGGACTCTAACAAGAATCATCATTGTATTAAGTAAGTAAAGCCACCGTACCCTTTTTAAGCATGTATATATATATGTCTTGAAGAGTTGAACCTTATCTTAGAAGATGGACAACTAGAACCTATACATTTGTTTTCTTTTTGGTGGGTCAATCTAGAACATAGCATTCAACCACTTGTTTAACTTTTGTCTTAACGATTTTTTAAATAATATGCATGTAAAAATGGGAGATGATAAAACAAAAATAAAGACAAAAACATCATACAGATTCATTTATTGTAAGAGAAATTTTGGTTTTATAAATTACGTATATATATATTCATAGTCATTTAGGAATGGTAATAGTTGCTCACATAAAATAATGATTATTTTTTCAAAAAATTAAAATTAAAAAAAGTGGTTAATGTGAAATGGATAAAGTATTATCTTGAATCATAGTATTAAATTTTGGGTTTTGGTAAGGAACTTAGCTTTAATCTTAGTCATATAAAAAATTATAAATTTTAATAAAATTTAAAATATTATAATAGATTTTTTATATAAAAAATAATAATAATTCTTTTTTAATATAAATATTTTTTATTTTTATTATCTTAACCGACACCAATAATAAACGTTAGAATATGTTATACTAAATCTTAGAAAATAGCAGCCGGCGGCGTAATGCTACAATTTATAATGCTACAACACATTGCAATATTATTATTTTTATTATTATTTTGTATAAAGCCAAATTGCATTAATTATAATAATGTTAAAACTAAAACAAGTTGGTGAATTATTTGAAGCAAGTTGAGCATGCGTCCATGAATGGAGGGATCGATCGATCACCCACTTAGCCACTTTTAGAAAAAAAGACATAAAAAATAAGCATAAATTCTCTAGTAGCTAGTAACATCATATTTTTCAGCTAAAATAGCAAAAGAAAATTATTTTAACATTTTTTATCCAAATAACATTTTTAATTATGTGTATTTTTTAATAAATTAAATAATTTAAGCTCAAATTTCTATTTTTAACTGTTTTAGCCGATACAATTTCGTATTCTAGTAAAACTAAAAAAAAATAAGTCTATGTTGATTCTTTTAGAAATGCGGGGCCCTTGCTGAAAAATTGTTACCATTGAAATTGAAGGCTCGCCACAAGGAAAACTAAAACTCAGTTAAAGTGAAAAAAATTGTTAAAATAGTCAATTATATTATGTGTAATAAATACGGTATAATGTGTATAATATATATTACATATTGTACATACTATATATCATATATATGCATAACAGTATTACATGTTGTAAAAAAATATAATGTTACAACATGTAATATATGTTGTGCACAACATATCATATATGATGTGCATAATATGTAAATATACATTGTGAATATTATATATTATATATTGTGCATAATCTATTGACTGTTTTGATTGATATTTTGTTTAACCCAAAATTTTTCCAAACTTTAATTTATTATGAAAATATTATATTTCCTTCATTTTAAACTATAGACCACTTTTGGTTTTTTATGTTGTAAGTCAAGCATTGTTACTTGATTTATATTGATATTTGCAAAATTATTAAAGTAGTGATGAATGACAAAAATATTCATATTGATATTAATATTAATATTTTGGATGATGCTAAATGAACAATACAAAACCAGCTCAACCAGCTAATAAATGAGATTTTGGGCTATAATTACTCAGTCTATTACAATTTTAATGATTATTTGGGCCAAAACCAAAGCCAAAATAGGCTCATTGGCTGTATGAGCTGGTTTTTAATTGTCCACTTAGCATTATTGTAATATTTTATATAACATTGAATATATAAAAATTAAAATTTATAAAAGATAAAATAAAAGAAATAAATTAAGAGTGCATCGAAGATCGAAGATCGAAGAGGGACTTATATTTTAAAAATTAAACAATTTACATTTTCAAAGGGTAATATTTTCGAGCTTCATCTAGTTGAAAAGGATATTTATGTTCGTTCAAGCCCACTAATCTTGTCTAACCTGAAGAAGTATACTTAGTCAGGTTTTGAGTCCTTCAATTTGATTAGACAATCTAATTACCCTTCATCATCCTAGATTTCTAGTCACTTTAGTTTATAAAATTACATTTCTTATTTTTCATTCCATAAATGATATTTATACTTTAAATTTCTTGATTGACTTCTATGTTGACAATCATTCCATTCCCAGTTGGATGAAAGTGCGAATCTTACTTAAAAGAGTAGGTCTATATTTCATTTAGCTGAATAAAATTTTTATAGATATATATATTGAGAAATTTATAAACAAATTATACAACTCTTTTAATTCTCATTCTAATGCTCAAACATCCACTTTTAATTTACTAACAAATTTCTCTACAAATAATAATGCACTCTAAATCCAAAAAAGGATGTTTGATTATAATGAGAATAATGATTATAAGATGATAATATTAGAAAAAGAATAACAATACAAAGTCAACTTCTTCCCAATGGGATCATATATATCGATCATATTGTTCAATTAACAAATTTTATGGAGATCACCAAAGTCTTACTTTAATTTCAAAAATATTAGAAACCAAAATATATATCACTTTATTTTATATAGAAAAACTAATTTATTTAACGAAAATACTGTTATATATATATATATATATATGCAGAGAGAGAGAGAGAGCCTTTTTTGTATGATAATATAGTGCCCAAAAAATTAATCAGCAACGAGTTAATAACAATAATTTACATATATAAAATTACTTTAAAGCTAATACAAAAGAAACAATCTTAAAGCTAAGTCATGAAATAAGTATAAGCAGAATGTCATGTAAGATAAATCGACTAATTATCAATTAAGGAATGAGACCAAGACTTTTGATGGTGAACCGAAAGATTAAAGAAGGGAAATATTTATGGCACAATAAAAATCTAACTAAAATAGTGAATATATTGTGTATAATATATATAATATAAAATACATAATATATATCACATGCGGTGCACAATATATATCACCTATTGTGCACAACATATATCACATATTGCAGTATCATCTTTCTTTGCAATATGTGATATATGTTGTGCACATCATGTGATATATAATGTGTACAATATGTAATATATATTCGTTGTGCAATTTATATTATATATTTTGTGCACAACTTGTTGACTATTTTTTTGACAGTTTTTTATTGTATCTATAGCAATGCTCATTAAAAAAGAAGGGTAAATTATACTTACTTTCCCTGAATTTTGGTGAAATTACATCTGACTTCCCTCTATTTTTAAAACCTTACACACAGACCCTCTGAACTTATAAAAATTACACTGACCTCTCCTGACAATGATTAATTATTAGTAAAACTAATAGTTCTTATGATATATATATATATATATTAGTAGGCTGAAGAAAAAAAAATATAAAAGCATTGATTATGTGATTGGTAATAAACGGTAGGCTGCACATTATTATATATTATAATTAATAATTCAAATTTCTTGTAAGGTACGTATAGTCAACTAGCTCTATACATAGACAAAACATTTGTGTATATAAGGGACCGAACAAGAATTGAGGTATTGCAATATCATCCATAATAGGGCAAATCCTTTAATTTGCTGATAGTTCTTAATTATACGCCTTATTTCTTCTCAAGGGGACCAGAGAAGTTTTGCTCTATTGCTTCAATTCTATTGACATAAAAACAAACTTTCTCATGGCAGGTTGGTTTAATTTCTTTTCTTTGGTAGTCATTAGTGTCACCTTTAGTTTGTTATATTAAGCTTTGTGCTATTGATTTCTATACAAAAATTACTATATATATTTTGACATTGAAGAATAAATATTCTATAACTCTAATGTGATGGTACAAATTATCAATTTCACTTATCATCAATAACATTAGAAGAAAATGATAGGGCAAAATAACATGATTTATTTATCAATAATGTTATACGTTCAACTAGTATTCAATAATATGTGTTATATACATAATATGGAATATGTGTTATATGTATAATACACATACGTATAACACAAATTCCATATTATGTATAGCACACATTGGATACTAGTTGGATGTATTTATGTTGTACGACCAACATTCTTGTTTATTTCTATCTATGAGAATTTCAACAGTAATAAGTTTATTAATTTCAATTCATGCAATTATTCTTAATTATCTTGTGCCACAAGCATTATTGATGATGAATTTATTTTATTTATATTTTGAGTGAGTGCTAGCTGTATTTAATGTTCCCACCCATCCCTTATATACTGATGAATAACGGGATTGTAGCACTATATTATATGTTATAAATTTAATATTAGTATATTAATTAATTACTTATATATTGCTAATTTTCAAATATCTATGATGAATTACTCATAAAATAATTAAATGAAATCCACGTTTTATTTTTTAACTTTTTTTTCTCTATATATATATATCTCTTTAACAAATTATAGGTGCCTACATTTCACATAGGTGTTTAAATTAAATGATATTTTTCTATAAATTATTTTATCCAATCATAAGTTTGATCACTCATTCAAAGTATTTTTTCTTTATAATAAATTCTCTAAAAATCTCATATAAATCGACTAATAATTAGTTGACTCTGCTAAATTAACATGGTTTCATACATTATTTATATATCAGTCCAGAATCCACCCACTTTTATGAAAGGGATGGATAGGCTTAGTCAATGTAATTCGAGGAATAAGAGTAGTTAGTGCTTAGCTGGAATAAGCTACGTTCATTGAAGTTGACATTCAAAGTTGTTATCTACGATTTATCACAAGTTGTACAAAAATACTACTTTACATTTATTGTTTCATATACCGTGCGACAACAGGAATTGGGGTTTGCTATGGCATGATGGGCAACAACCTACCATCAGCAAATGAAGTGATATCCCTCTACAAATCAAACAACATCAAACGAATGAGGCTATACGACCCAAACCAAGCAGCTCTAGAAGCCCTAAGAAACTCCGGCATCGAGCTCATCCTCGGCGTGCCCAACTCCGACCTCCAAAACCTCGCCACCAACAACGATGCCGCAATTCAATGGGTTCAAAGAAACGTCCTAAACTTCTACCCTAGCGTCAAGATCAAGTACATTGCGGTTGGCAACGAAGTAAAACCAGTTGGAGACTCGACCTCATGGATGGCCCAATACGTTCTCCACGCAATCCAAAACATATACCAAGCTATTAGGGCACAAGGCCTTCATGACCAAATCAAGGTCTCAACATCAATTGACATGACCTTAATTGGGACATCATACCCTCCATCACAAGGGTCATTTAGGGGTGACATTAGGTCATACCTAGATCCAATCATAGGCTACTTGGTCTATGCAAGTGCACCTTTGCTCGTAAATGTTTACCCTTATTTTAGCTATGCTAATAACCCACGTGACATATCTCTACCTTATGCTCTTTTCACATCACCAAATGTTGTGGTGTGGGATGGACAATACCATTACCAGAATCTGTTTGATGCAATGTTGGATGCGGTTCATGCGGCAATTGATAATACTAGGATTGGTTATGTTGAGGTGGTTGTGTCCGAGAGTGGTTGGCCTTCAGATGGAGCTTTTGCTGCTAGCTATGATAATGCACGAGTCTACCTTGATAACTTGATTCGACATGTTGGAAATGGGACTCCTAGAAGGCCAGGGAAAGCTACAGAGACTTATTTATTTGCTATGTTTGATGAGAATTTGAAGAGTCCTGAGTTGGAGAAACATTTTGGGTTGTTCAATCCTAACCAACAGAAGAAGTTTCCATTTGGGTTTTGAGCATCTTTTTAGTTTGCGAAAATTTCATGTTGGAATATATATATACTTTATCCTAAATAAAACTCTACTATGTGGGGTGGTAATATTTTATAATAATGCTTCTTGTACACCAAAATACTGCCACCATCAGCCATCCATAATAAATGCATATGGTTTGTTACTAATATTTTTGTGGGTCCTACCTTAAAAAATTATTGGTGACTAAAAATGGTTGAAAAATAGTGTACATGTAACATTGTTGAATATTTTATAAGCAAAATAAGAGAGAGAATCTCATGTATATTGTATGTTAAAACTGTTGGAATGTTAATAATAAGACTTTGTTATTGCACTTAATATTACATGATCCGTTAAAAGTTATTGCACTATCGATTGCTGATTAATTAATTTTTTTTGAAAAGTTATTGCTGAATCATCATAATTTAGATATGAATTTTTTTTTAAATGAAAATAAACATAATTTTTTAGAATAATGCTATACTATAAAAAGATAATTATTTTTTTTTAGAATACATGATTTGTTGTTGGATTAAATATAATTTTTGTTTTTTTTGAGCTACAAGTATTTTTTATTTTTTCAAACACGTTTGTCAGATACGCAATTTCGTGAGCCTGTTTTTTATTTCTTTTTTAGGTCTGACTGAGCCTGTGTTGCTATCTTGTGCTTTTTGTTTCTAAATATTTTATCTGATTAATTTTTGGTCAGACATTAATATGGAGATCTTGAATGTTGTGGGCTCTTCCATTCAGCCCAATTCATCAAGTTGCGTCATTGAAGCATATGTGCCTATTACTTGTGGCATTGAAGCAACTTAGATTTAAATTGCAAGTGTGTTTTTATTTTTTTTAGAAATTTTAGAGGCTATTTGGTTACCGTTTTCATTTTCTGTTTTCATTTTTTATTTTCTCTGTTTTCAAAATTTTGTGAAGGAAATACTGAAAACAGAGAAAATGAGATTTTATTGTTTTCTCTGTTTTCAGTATTTCCTTCACAAAATTTTAAAAACAGAGAAAACAGAAAATGAAAACAGAAAATGAAAACGGTAACAAACCAACCTCTTAACATGAGAGAATGATGGTGAACTCTTAAACCAACTTGGGTTGATTAAGTTGTTAGTTCATTGGCCACCTAAGTAAGGGTTTAAAGTTCGATCTCCACCTCGTGTATGCAGCAATCTGTTCATTGCGACGGATTAGTCCTTGACCTATCAGATTGGACGATACTGATGATGGTCCAGTAAAAAAAAATGATGGTGGACTCTTAAGACACTTATGAAGAAATTTGTATTAATTTTATAGATGAGCATAATTCAAACCTACTATATATTTGTAAACTTTTTGGTACCATGTTTTGGTTAATCGGTTGGTTTTCTTTTTCAAAATTATGCAAGGTACGTGTGTAAATAAACTTTAAAATATCATTTTGTCAATTCAAGTGTGGCTAATCCAAATAAGAACCGTGGCTAAATTTCTTACTTCCAAATATTTAGACATGCGTTTAACCACAATCACAAGTGCTACTAATCGACTTCTACAAGTGTGGTTAAATGTAATTGCATTTTTATTGTAGTGTAGCTAATCACAAGATTTACACAGTTAGGTAGAAGACACTCGAGTAGTGTACTCCATAGCTTCTTCTTCTTCTTCTTCTTCACTTGAATTCTTCTCTTCTCGTGAAGGTCAAAGGAAGAGTGAAGCCCCCAAAAATGGCGAACACTTCCACCATCAGGGTCACTCCAACAACAACATTTCTCTCTTCCCTTCTCCCAAAACCCAATTCTCTCACAATTCCTTCAAATTTTACATTCAAACCTTTCTCCTCATTCAAACCCCTCAGACTCAAACCCAAAACATCACACATTCCCAAATCATACCCTGAAGACGCCACCACCTCCGTCACAACCACCACCACCACCACCGCCACAACCCAATCTCCCCGCAACCTCAAATCCCGCCTCCACAATGGCGAAACCCTCTACGGTCTCTTCCTCCTCTCCTTCTCCCCAACCCTCGCCGAGATCGCCGGTCTCGCCGGCTATGACTTCGTCGTCGTCGACATGGAGCATGGCCACGGCGGAATCTCGGATGCTCTCCCCTGCCTCTACGCCCTCGCCGCCACCAACACCGCCGCAATCATCCGCGTCCCGGAAACCTCCGCAACATGGGCCAAAAAAGCCCTCGACCTGGGCCCGCAGGGTATCATGTTCCCAATGATCGAGTCCGCCGAATCCGCAATCGATGCGGTTTCCTTCTGCCGATTCCCTCCCGCCGGTGTACGTGGGTCGGCCCATCCCGTCGTGCGGGCCTCCGGGTACGGAATCGACGAAGGATACCTCGGAAGCTACCTCGAGGAGTTGTTGATCTTGTGCCAGGTTGAGTCCGTTGAAGGAGTGAAACACGTTGGTGAGATCGCAGCCGTTGATGGCGTGGACTGCGTGCAAATGGGACCGTTGGATCTCAGTGCTAGCATGGGGTATTTGTGGGATCCTGGGAACAGGAATGTGAGGGAATTGATGAGGGAAGCTGAGAAGAAGGTGTTGGAGAATGGTGGTGTTGGGGCTTACTTGTCTGGTTTCGCTTTGCCTCATGATGGCCCTTTGGATCTCAAGTCACGTGGGTATCACATGGTGTCTGGTGCTGTTGATGTGGGGTTGTTTAGGAGTATTGCTGTGCAGGATGTGAGGAGATTTAAGATGAGCTTGGTTGAGGAAGAGAGTGATGATGATTATGAGCAGCGTGTGGGTAAAGATGGTGATGAGAAATACTGGAGTGAATGATGAAAAAGACCCTTCTCTTTTTTGGTTGTTTAGTTTTTGTTGCTTTGTTCTTTAGATTCTGTTTTTGATCTTGATTTTGCTGGCTAATTTTTTCTGTAAAATTAGGTGATGATGTACTTGATGTGCTTTTTGATGCTCAATGAAAAAATTGACCTTTTCTTTTTGAAGCATTGATATTGTCTATGATGATTCGAGTTACAGAGTGTGTGCTTGTAACCATGTTCTAGTCTTGTAGAGGATGCTTGATGGTATATGGGGGAGGGTGATTTGGAATGGCATTGTGCTGTTGAAATTCTACTATCTTGGGGGAATGCCTGTTCACTAAGGGTGTTTGTGAGTTGGGTTTTGGAGGGGAGAGGAGGGGAGGGAAAGACCGTGAGAGGTTTAGTTGTGTTTATGAGTTGCATTGATGGGGAGGAGAGGTGTTTGAAGGATTTTGAAAACTCTCCAAAATCCTCCTAACTCCTCATTTTCAAGTTCCCCTAATGTGGGGATTTTAAAACTCACAAACAAGGAGATGTTATCTCCTCCAACCTCCTCTCTTCCCTCTCCCTATCTTTCCCTTCAAAACCTTCCCCTCTCCTCCCCTCCAAACTCCCAAACAAAGCCTTAGAGTTTAGCTCGATCAGCAGATCAGGTAGCACATTATTATCTTGATGGTCCGATGACGAACAGAAGAAGTGCGATGACTTTTTTGTCTTTCATCTGCTATATTTTAAACCTTGTTTTGTACAGATTTACTAATGCATAGTTACACAGCTAGTTATAGCTACTTGCATATGTTAATGCACAAATTTCATGAGTCCTATTTGATCTGATACATAATGTTGGTCTTCATACCTTCAGGCTTATAGTTTTGGCTCTCTTGGACCCTCATATAGTTGTGATTAGTAATGCTCCAGTTATTGGTGTTCTGTATCTGGGTTGTTATACAAGACAGATTATTTGTGCTTTAATTTGGTTCACTCATTATATTGTTTGAGTGACAAAGGATCAAATTAATTCAGAGTTATTGTATTTCACTATTTTGTAGGTTTTCTTTTTATGACGATTTATCAGTCTAATTTTTGCATTTCCAGTCATGATCAGTATTCAGTATTTAAAGAATGTAGTAGGCTAGTTGCTATATGCCTTTGTGAAACAATCAAACAAACAGGGTGTATGGATCAAGGGGAGCAGAATTATGCATAACTTTTTCAGCATTCAGTCTACTATATTATTTGTCCTCCACGCCACCGTCTCTGCTGCTGCTGCTATTTGCATTTCAATGCTCTGGATATGGATACATTTGGCCAGGTGCGTTTGATTTTCAAGTATCATCTAGTAATTTGCTTTCTAGATGTCCCTGATGTGTAGTTTATGCCAAAGTGAAGATGCATGCTTCTTGATTTGTATTCCCCTTTTAAATGCATAATTCTTTATTAAATCTTTTTTATCATCCTTAAACACATCCTTTAAAATGCAATGATGATGTACATTTACTAGGATAGAATAAAGTTCATTTTCGGATGCTGATCTTGATTTTGATGGCTGCGAACAGTGCCACACTTGCTTGACTAAGAACATGTAGATGTACAGTGGAATAGAGTTCATTTTAGGGTGTACATGTATGCCTTTGAGTTAATGATTCATTGCCAACTTGGTCCAATTTCTACATCTTTTGCTGATTTTGTTGATGTACAGTGGAATAGAGTTCATTTTAGGGTGTACATGTATCCCTTTGAGTTAATGATTCATTGCCAACTTGGTCCAATTTCTACATCTTTTGCTGATTTTGTTGATGACCAAATTGATGTTTCTTATTCTTTTATCTTTTCTTTTTAGTTGGGAATATTGAGATCGTGTTATCTATACCAGATTACGACAGTGTTTTTCTGCAGAAAAGCTTAATCATCGGATGTCTATATTTTTGTTACAAAAAAAAAAACTTGTGCTTATTTACATTGATTTATGAGCCTATATTTTTGTAATGATTCTCTAGTCTCTTATATTCTACACTTATATAAGATGAACTTTTTTTCCCCCTGCTATTTTGTCCCCTGTTTTCTCTGCAGGACAAAGAATCGTATTTGCATGCTTATCCTAACGTACAATTGCAAATGTATATATATTGTAACAGCTAGAAACAAACATGATGGGAGATCACAAATTGGACTTTTGTCCTCAACTCTGATCCTCTAATATCTTAAAAAGAAAAATGATTATGCACGGGCTCTAACCCTAGTTTCAATATAGAGCTTTACATAACACAGAATTAAGGGTTGCCGAGGGATCTGACGAGTATGCATGTGGAGAGACATTTTTCAGTATTTGAACCCGTGATCTTCAAGTCACAAAGAATTAGCTGGTACGACGACCTATGTCTGATACCTTCCACTCCCTGCCTCAGCATTTTTCGACACAACGTGGCTATTTTGGTGCTCTGTATCATAAGTTGCATGCACCCCAACAAACAAATAATACACAAGCATCACAGCACTGCAAATCAAGAACCTCCAGAAAGCCTCAGAATCCAGTGATCCCATGAGGAAAACGTTGGTTGCAATGGACAATGAAGGAAGCCATGGAACAAGAGGAACACCCCAAACCTTGGGAGTCCTCTGTTTCGGAAGGAAGCTCATTCCCAAAGTAGCCAAAATCCACACAAAAGCAGCCAGAGTGTACCCTACCCAACCAAGCTTCCCGGTGCTCCAAAGTGTAGTACCGGCGGCAGAAGACACCATGATCACAAACAAGCACCCAAGAACCCTGACCAGATCGCTCCTCGATGTGCTCTGCCTCACATAGTATCGCCTCATGAGCAGCGCGACAGCCATGAGCATGAAAATGAAGAGTGTACTAATGGAGAAGACACTGGACAAAACATCAAGGCTGGAGAAGAGCGCGACGATGGAGCTTAATATAGTGATCAAGAGGGTGGCATTGACAGGGGTGCCGGTCTTCGGGTGAACCAAGGCGAAATATGGTGGGATCATGTGAGACCTTGCGATTTGTGTGGTGTACCTAGCTTGCCCCATTGATCCAACAAGCAAGCTTGTGGTTATTCCCTTCAATGCACAAATAGTGACAAGGTACTTTGCCCAAGTCATACCAATCTGAACAAAGGCAACAGAATAAGCTGCATCAACATCAATCTGAGTGTAATTCACCATCATCACAAGAGCCAGAGCCATCAAGCAATAGATCACAGTGATCATGGACATGGAACCGACTAAACCAATTGGTATGTCCCTGGCAGGGTTCTTGGCTTCTTCAGCCATTGTTGCCACCATGTCGAAACCGGTGTAAGACCAGTACACAACTGCAGCTGCATTGAACACTCCCTTCACCCCGTAAGGGAAGAACGGGACCAAGTTTGAGGCCTTACCATAAATAAATCCAACAATAACGATGAACACGATCACGAGAGTGGTGATGATTGAGCTGAGCCAATTCAGGATTGAGGTGTTTCTTGTGCTGCTCATGGCAATGCTGTTCGCGATTACGAGGACGAGAACCGCCAAGGGATCCAGAAGGTTGAATCCGGGTCGGAGGGAGTCGACCCGAATCCGGAAGAAATCGGGGTTGTTGGATACCATAGTGGCGAAGTAGGACGACCACGAGCGGCCGAGGCCAGCGGCGCCGACGACGGCCTCGAGGAGGATGTTGCCGGCGGCCATGAAGGCGATGAAATCGCCGAGCTCGATGCGGAGGAACGAGAAGGATCCGCCGGCGACGGGGACATCGACGGCAAACTCGGTGTAGCAGAGGGCGGAGAGGAGGGCGGAGAAGCCAGAGGCGGCGTAGGAGAGGACAATGGCGGGGCCGGCGTGGAGGCTGGCCTCCTGGCCGGTGATGACGAAGATGCCGGAGCCGACGACGGAGCCGAAGGAGAGCCAGGTGAGGTCCCAAGCGGTGAGGACGCGCTTCATGGGATTCTCGCTGGCGTTTGGGAGATCATGGAGCTCGTGGAAGTCGGAGGATCGGCTGAGGAGACGGTCCCTGAGGCGGGGGCAAAGGCCGGAAAGGGCGGAACGGTAGGAGGAGCAGCTCTGGAAGGAGGGCTCCGGGAAGAAGTCTTGCTTGCTCCACCGCCAGTAGCTTCGGGGTGCGGCGGCGGAGATCGATGGTGCGGTGGCGAGTGGTGGTGGGTCCATGGCGTCTAACAGGAAGGGATGGAGGGAGGGTGTGAAGAGGGAAGGAAGAGAGAGCTTGTTGGCTGTGAGGAATTGTAGGATTGGATTAACCACAATAACAAAATATTCTAAAATATTACTGTTTTTAATAAATAAAAAAATACAAACGTTTTGGGATAAGATGTTTGTTTGGTACACTGAAGAAAAATAGAATAGTGGATCATAGCACAATCAGTGGCAAGAATCAAGATTAAAGCTTAGTTGTTTTGTGTTGTTTTTTAAGATTAAACCGTTGACTTGGTCTCTGATAAAAAAGATAATCTTTTACCATTACAAATATCCTAGTGGTCCTTATTCCTTAACAATGCAAAAATCAGACGTTATAAACTCTCTTCACGAAAAATTGGATATATTGCTCACAAAATTTCAATGATAAGCGTTAGTGCCTTAATTTTTAGTTTTCATTTGCAATTTACACTGAAACGTAAATATTAGCGTTTGTTATCAACTAAATTAATCATTTGTCATCATAAGCACCTGGAATATGTAAAACAAGAGTAATATTATGTATAGATCATAAAATTAATTAATTAATATATGTAAAATATTTTAAAATGTTGTAAAATAAGAGTAAAATTACATATTTTAAA
Source organism: Aeschynomene evenia (assembly GCA_013621005.1). Taxonomy (NCBI): domain Eukaryota; kingdom Viridiplantae; phylum Streptophyta; class Magnoliopsida; order Fabales; family Fabaceae; genus Aeschynomene; species Aeschynomene evenia. The sequence goes on from CM024266.1 coordinate 6,781,222, forward strand.
ATGTTGAATTAATGTTTAATATTAAAAGTTGAATTAATAATTTTAAAAAAGTTTAATTATTATATATGATGACCGATAATAATTGATTTTATGATATACAAAAAATATTTTTCACTGAATTATTTAGTAATTGCTCATTTTTTAGATACAAGGAAACCATTGGCTTTTAATATCTAACAAAGAAAACCAATGGCTATTATGCATATAATAAACTCATCACTTGTTCTCTCATGTACGTACTTGTTGATTCATGAATTGGCAAAGTCACTCCCTAAAAAATTCTATCTCAACTTCTCTAAGCTCAGCTCTTGTTTTTAGTTTTACATTTTTGCTCTTTGTTTTTTCCACTTTCTTTGAGTTTATTAATCTTTAGGATGATTCATCAAAGCCTCTATCGACTCAACCTATGGATGAAAACATTTCTTGAACGACTGCAGCTCCAAATCCTGTTGCAAATTTGTCTGAAGAACAAGGAATGGTGAAATCCAATCATAGCAACAATTCAAACCCTACAATAATTATGTAAACATACTAGGAAATATTGTTAAGGATTTCACATAATTATAACAAATGAACAATAATATATTTTAATTAAGATGACTGTGTTGAATTATATAATCATCATATTCAATATGTTTTGGGTACAAAGAGTGGTTTCGGTCCTAAATTATGTAAATTTGGTACATTTCTATATAGCGATAGTTGTTCATTCAAAAATGAATGTCCTAATAAGACATTTACTTTTAGATGTACAAATATCATTATTAATTTTTTCCTTTGTTTTATCTAGGTTCCAACATAGAGATAGAAGCTTCATTGGTTGAACAATAAGTCTTTAGCCCTGAAGAAGAATCTCCATCAAGTAAAAACTTCTCCATTAAGAAGATTGGTTCTTTTGGCTGAGGTAATTCAGTTTCACTATTCAACATTACTACCACAGATGACATATTTGGCCTATCATTAGGATGATGTTGTACACATAGAAGACCAATATGAATGCAACGCAAGACTTCAAATACAACACATGATTCCTCCAAACAAGTATCAATGAACTCCTTTGGGATATCCTTTTCCCACAATGTCCATGCCTACAAAAATTCACAAGAATTAGCTAGTGAATTACTAACAGCAATTTCCTATATAGAACAAATTGAAGGGGTTTTTATTCTTTTCATTTTTCCACTCACTTGTCCAACAAGATTATAGCTATTGTTTGAATAAGATAACCCTTTGTTTTTCTTTCCACTTACAACCTCTAGCACTAAAATACCAAAGCTAAATACATCTGATTTGACAGAGAAAATTCCATCAATTGCATATTCAGGTGCCATATAACCACTGCAACAAAAATTTAAAATCAAGTTATGTTAAACACTGAATTCATATGTAATTTAACTGTGCAAACAAGAAAGACATGTACTTACTATGTACCTACTACTCTGCTTGTGTTCCCTTCGATTTGATCACTTTCGCACATTCGAGCCAAGCCAAAATCAGAGATTTTGGGATTCATATTATTATCCAATAAAATATTACTTGCTTTTAAATCTCGATGTATAATCCTTAACCTGGAGTCTTGATGAAGATAAAGAAGCCCTCGAGCAATTCCTCGTATAATGTTAAATCGCTTCGACCAATCTAAAAGTTGACTACGAGAAGAATCTGTAAAATTCTATAGTTTTTATTTTTGAAGTCATTGAGAATAAGAGGAATGAAACACACTATTTCACAAATTAAAGGCAATTACCAAAAAGAAAGAAATCTAAGCTCTTGTTGGGCATGTATTCATAGATGATCAATTGCTCCTCTTCTTCAATGTTATAGCCAAGGACTTTAACAAGATTCCGATGCTGTAGTTTGGAGCAAAATATAACCTCATTTCTAAATTCTTGTGACCCTTGTGAAGATACATGTGAAAGCCTTTTTATAGCAATATCTTGTCCATCTGGTAATGTACCCTTCAAAATTAAAATCAAATAGAATTCATTTAAAAGATGTTTAAGGGTAGTGATGAATAAAAGGAGACATGTCTGTCTTATATGTGTCCACGCTTACTCTGTATACAGGACCGAAACCACCTTCTCCGAGCTTCTTATCATTTGAGAAGTTATCAGTAGCGCGTGCTATTGTATCAAAATCAAAGAAAGGTAGTTCCAAATCTTCTTGTATAAGTACATTTCTCTTCACTATTTTCCTCATAATCTCTGTTTTCTCATAAACATAAAAAATTAGAAAATTGTGATTTATGTAACGATTCTAAATTGGACTCGGACCAAACAATGGACACATGAATAATAATTTTATACTCTAATATAGTGGCATCTTGATCTAATTCCAGGAACAAAGTATTACTCTTGATATCATTTTGAGTGTGCATGTATTCACCCAAATGTATATACTTACACGAGTGTTTGGAATAAAAAAAATTAATTAATTTTTAAATAAATTATATTGTTTAAAATGTAAGAATAAAAGAAATGAATTGACATAGAATTAATAAATGTATATTTTTAAATCATATTATTTTAGAAAGATTTTGATAAATGTAATTTAGAATTCAATTCATTTTATTTCATTTTTTTTCTTTTCCATATTGATAAAGTCAACCCATAGCTAGTTAGTTATCCTATTTTGATTAATTTCGTATTTGGGCCTTTATATATCACAATGAGCTATGTTAGAGGTACAAAATTGTACTAGCCAAAACAGGTAAAAATAGGAGTTTGGGCCTAAATTACTTCGACTATTAGAAAAGTTACACATAATTAAAAATGTTATTTGGACCAAAAGTGATAAATGAACGTTTTGGACTGTTTTGGCTGAAAAAGTGTTTATCTGTCCTCTCTCACAAACAAGAACTCTTTCACATGTTTTACTCATTCCAAACACACTCATAGTATTAGTTGTTCTTCCTCCAAGTTTAGAGAGCTTACCTCGAAGTCTGGTTTTCTTCCTCCAGTAAATGAATGCGAAAATCAAAAGCATTATAATGATCAGTGAAACTGTGCTTACAACCACGGCCACCATTTTATCATCAACTTTTGTACCTTGGTTGGCATGACAGCAAAATTATATATATATATATATATATATATATATAGTCAATACACAGTTGGAAAATATATATATTAATTGTAAACCAATTAATTTAAAAGTTTTGTTTGAACTAAAATAACTCCAATTCTACTACTTCCACTCATATCTCATTGTTATCAAACTCTCGAGTTAACTCGTAAACTTTTACAAATCTATAAATTTAGAATCATAATCGAGTCAACGAGTTTATATGTAAATTCTTACAAGCTTATGAGTTCAACTTTACGATTTAAATTTACTTAAACTCGTAAAAGTTACACGAATTTATGTACACTCTAGAGTTTGATATCTATTATTGAAATTTACTTTTGGCATACCTACATGAGAAGGATCCATTCTAACAAACAGATCTTGCCCACCACCACCTTTAACCATTCTCAAATCAATTAGATCACCGAACCATATGATGCAACCAATTGCATCTTCAGTGATATCTGATTTTGCATAAGCCGTACATGAACAATTTTCCCAGCACCTAGCCTTGCATTCCTCTAGTTTCATACTTGTATTAACCCAAGAATAAATCCCAATTTCTGGGATCTTCATGTTACTAAATTTGATAAACCCATCTTTTTTGACATCCTTACATCTCCAAGTTCCACTTCTCACACATCCTTGACTCCAATTTTGTGATGAATTCGGCTTGAATCCACTCAAGCACTTGCACACTTCAGAAGCAGGGGAATCATTATTTCTAATAGAACAGTTTCCAAAAGGGCCACAAAAGTTATATCTGTCACATATATCAGATGGCCCATATTGGTATTCCTTCCAAGATTGACTATCATTATTCCACACAAAGGACTGAAGAGCATTACTAGTTGGGCTGATTACAATTCTCAAAAGATCTTTAACATATCTTGGTGTGGAAATTAAGTAGAACTCACCATTTTCCATCTTAAAATCTGTAGTGACTTGTGGACTGTTTGTTGGTGGGACACCACTGAATCTGATACCATTCCAAGGGCCACTCCTATACAAAATTGATGAGCCATTCCAAATTGCCATTTCAGGACTAACACCTGGTTTGACCCCATAAGTGAAATCACCTGAAGAAGGGTCGTCCCAATTCTTCCATGAAGTTAAGGGCCTATGAATGCCAGAATTTTGGTTCCATCCTAGCTTCATTCCAGGTAGTAATGTATCAGTTGGAAAATCAAAGCTTTGCCACAGGTAATTTTCAGAATTGTTTTCATATCTTAGTACCAAGTTGCCAGAATCCAACAGCTTTGCTACAATAGTACTGAACCCATTTCCATTTGTTGTTGTTGCATTTGTTGACCAATGAATTGTTCCGTTTTTGCTGAGAATCACAAGGTTTCCATCTTTGCTTATGCTCAATTTGCTTGAGTTGTGGTTGATAATTGGGTTGTCACGGTTGGCAACCCAAACAATAGTTCGGTTTGGGACATTTTTGTACCATATTCCTACGTAGCGGTTTGTGGAACTACCTGGGCTGAAGAAACCCAACTCGAAGGTATCACCTTGTGAAACCAATGTTGTTCCATCTTGGAGTGGCTCTAATTGGGTGATGATGGTGCTGGTTTTAGATGAAATTTGAGGGAGAAGAAGTAAAAGAAGATTGGCAATGACAAGGATGAAAGGTGGAATGACCATTTTGCATTGATTTCTGCATAAAGCTATACTATACTACTATGCACCAAGTGTAGATTTTTCAATTTTTTAGGATGGATGTCATATCTTGAAACTTAAAGGTGGTTAGTGCAATTAATTCAATAATTAATGAGTAACATATTTAATAATTGAGAGAGGCATTGTTTGTTTAGTTAGAACCCAAATTGTTGTCCACTTATTGCTTACAACACTTAATTTTTTTCTTTAAATTTTTATTTACTTCTGAATTTTAAATCTTAATTCTAAACACATTTCACATCTGAATTTTCTTTTTGTTACTTACTTCAATTATTTACACAATTTACTTAATTAATTGGTTAACTTATCATCCTGGATTCGACATAAATACTTGAATGATATGGTATATTTGTCATGATTTTTTTCTTTGTTTTTTTGTCATGGAATATCAAAAGATTTCACGAATCCAAAGAAGAAAATGTTAAATACCAACCACTATACAAAGACCAAGGAACTTGATTTCGCTCATGTTAATTTCATTGACTATAATGACGAGGGTCTTTCATATAGTTCCAAAAATTGCTACACCCCTTTCCACAAGGCACAGGATTGGCTCTTACAGAGGAATTTAAGACTAGTCTAGTCTGAGTCTCCACATATGTCCCTACTTTCGTTTTTCCATTCGAGATGTAACAATAATAATGTTAGCGACAGACACTCTTATCACAAGAAATTTCCTATGGCCTATAATTTGTCATCATATATTATTGGCTAACTTTAGCACGGGTCATTTAATTTAGCCCCATTCATACACCGACCATCATGGTCCAAGAGAAATTAAATAATACACAAAGGTTTTGAGAAATATAATTTTTGTGATTGGGGATTCAAGGCTTGTATAATTGCGTTATAAGTTATGGAGGTTGTATGTGCACGGGTTATTTTACATAGTCACTCTCATATGACTATTATTATGGTCCAACTACGAAGCAGCCAAAATTAAAGTCATGATATACCTCATCAAAACAAAATTATGTTCCAACTAAAAAATGTGGCTAAAATCAATAATAACTTTGGCTAGAGGACACCCCTTCAATATTGCAACTACACTACACTTGTTCACATCATCTACAAGAAATACGCAAACTAATGACCGACTTATTAATGGATAATAATTTTGTCCCATTCATATACCAATTCTATCGTGGTCCAAGAGAAAATAGTAGAACAATAATATATACCAATATTTCGAGAAACTTTTGTGATGGTGAATTGAAGGCTTGTATAGTTGAGTTATTTATATTACTATATATATAGAGAGAAAATTTCTTAAAATAATAATTATTTTTTGTATCCATATCTGTATATTTTTAAAAATAAATACAAAAAATTAAAAATAATAAAATAAATAACTACTTTCTACTATATATCTCAATCTCACTAAGAGGTTTGAGGAGACACATCTCGAGTATTTGACCCAAGTATGGAGGCAGGAGAGACTTCAGCTCCTATATTACCACATTGTCTTTAAATTCTCTCAAAACTTCATATTTCTACTAAATATATAATCACTGAAAAACTACCATATATATAGAATAAGGAACCTCCACAAATATTTGTTGTTGTTATTTAAATTTATTCTATGGAGACATCATGATTTATGCATCCAACATGGACCATTGAAATAATCACAAAAAATTTAAATATAACAAAAAACTTATCATTTTAATGTTGGTTGATGGATGAGTAGACATGGTGCATGGTAAAATGAATTATGTAACATACTCATCACATAGAAAATGTGACTGTAATAATTTCCAGTGAAAGCCAAATCAAAGTTATACCAAACATTATATATATGTTTTTTTATTGATAATTAATATAATCGATTAGAACTTATATTTAACTAGGTCCAACCTCATTAAAAAACCTCCTAAACCTAAATGAGGAAAAAGAGTATCAGACCTGTCTGGAACCAAATATTATATGTTTTTGGTACAAAGAGTGGAAAGGTTGATATATGGTTGTATTATGTATATATATTGAAACCACATTGATCTCATATGTCTATCTATCTAGGCTCTAACACTGAGATTGTTAGATCATTTGTTGAGTGCCATGTTTTCTGCCCACAAGAAAATTCTTCTTCAATTGAAACCTTTTCTATTAAGAAGAGAGGCTCTTTGGGTTGAGGTAAAGCACTTTCACTAGTCAACATTACAATCACAGATGTCATATTTGGCCTATCATTAGGATTATGTTGAGTGCATAAAAGACCAATATTAATGCAACGTAAGGCTTCAGATGGAATATATGAATCCCCTAAACGACCATCAATGAATTCCACTGGTATGCATTCTTGCCACAATCTCCATGCCTAAAACAATATAATCCATCATAGTTATTAATAATATATAAGAACTAATAAATCATTAATTATATGAAAATTGAAGTTGTTTTTGCTACTTACATGTCCAAGAATATTATAGCTACGGTTTGATTCAGACAGTCCTTTGTTTCTCGTTCCACTTATAATCTCTAATAACAGAATACCAAAGCTAAATACATCTGATTTAGTGGAGAATATTCCGTCAATCGCATATTCAGGAGCCATATAACCACTACAAAAAAATAACAAAATAAGTTACTTTATTTCATATTGGACTCATGCCTCTAAAAATGGACAAAACTTGTGGAACAATATTATGCAGACAAAGAAACTACACTTATTAGAACCAATCTCATTAAAAAACTTCCTAACCTAGAGAAGACGAACTAACCTATTGAGAAAAAAAGAGTACTAATCCAAAATATACTTACTATGTACCTACAACTCTGCTTGTGGTCCCTTCTTGTTGATCACTAGTGCACATTCGAGCCAAGCCGAAATCAGAAATCTTGGGATTCATGTCATTATCTAACAAAATATTGCTTGCTTTTAAATCTCGATGTATAATCTTTAGTCTGGAATCTTGATGAAGGTAAACAAGTCCGCGAGCAGTTCCACATACAATGTTGAACCGATCATGCCAGTCTAGAAGTTTACTTTGATGAGAAGAACCTGCAAATTAAATTTTTATAAATTTAACTTTCATACTCATTAACTATTTAGGATAAAAAAGAAATTCAAATAAGTTATTAATTGAAAGATTTTGCAGAGACACTTACCGAAGAGAAAGAAATCTAAGCTTTTGTTGGACATATATTCATAGATGAGTAATTTTTCATCTCTTTCCACGCAATAACCAATGACCTTAACAAGGTTTCGATGTTGAAGCTTGGAACAAAATAAGACTTCATTTTTAAATTCATTGGTTCCTTGTTTTGATTTGTGTGAAAGCCTTTTAATAGCAACTTCTTGTCCATCTGGTAGTGTGCCCTTAACAAACCACAAATGAACATATACATAATAAATTCATGTGTAAGTATATATTTCAATGTACCAAATCTAATCTATGAAAAATTCATTTACATTGCTTACCCATATCAAATTAATATATTTGATTGAAGAGTACAAATATGATTAATTTTTTATAGATGAACTCTATATAATAAAATAAGAATTTAATTTTTATTCACTAACGTGTATAACTTTTTTTACACAGTATTTAATGTGTTGATACGTTATAATTGTGTTTTCTCTCTCTCATTATCTGAAAAGTCATACAAACGAAGTGTTTTAATTGAATAATATTATAAAATATTTTTACACTGTTAGTGTATCAAAATCATACTCATAAAATAACTAATAAATCAAATCCTATATAAGTTACTTACTCTGTATACAGGACCAAAACCCCCTTCTCCAAGTTTATTGTCATTTGAGAAATCATCAGTGGCACGTGCTATTGTATCAAGACCAAACAAAGGTAGTTCCATATCTTTCTCTTTGCTTTCTTTTTTCAGCAGTTTTGTCTTGATCATCTCTGTTTTCTCTCAATAAACAAGTTTAGTTAAATTATATATATGCATACATATATATATATATATATATATATGCTAGAGATGTGATATTTATTTTTTAAAAAAGAAATAATGTTTTATTGGCTTATAAGTGGATCATTTTCCTGAGTATGAACATATCTTTAGTTGTTAAAATAATAAGTATGAAAGAAATCATAAAGAGAGCATGGTTAAGAAAGATTACCTTTAAATTTGGATTTTGTCCTCCAGTAAATAAATGTGAAAACCAAAAACACCACAATAATCAACGAGATAGAGCTTGTGACCACAATTACCATTTTCTTAGAACCCTCTTTTTCCATCATGGTTAGTTGACATATATACATGGCACCAAAATGAAACCAATAGTCAATACTTAATATAGTACAACGAATTACTTACTAAAATATGCCTTAACAAATCCCTTCTAGATAAATCATAAATGCAATTATGATGTTTTATATATGTTAAACTTATATATATAAAGTTTATTTTGTGATATGTGAAATATTGTATGTACATTAAATTTATACTAAATAAGTCACTCAATTTAATTTTAATACAATATTTAATATTTACAGTTATTCAATCTAATTTATATTTTCACTTAATCCAACATTATATTTAAACTTTTATATTTAGAGAATGACAATTTTTATATAAATATAATCAAATATTTATATTTACTCAATTAAACTTTTTATACTAATGACTAATTTAGTATCATCCTTAGTGTACATGTACCATTATTTTTTAATACAAAAAATATTATGTGTACGCAAAATTTCTTGACCTCCGTGCCTATAATTTTATATCTTATTAGATGGAGTGTGAGTTATATTTAATTAGGATCTCATACTTCATTTAATTTAATGATTAATATGAAATCCTCCAATTTTTTTTATATTTTCAAATAACATTCCTGAATTAATAATAAGAATTAAATTTTAAGCAATAATATTTATTGTATAATAGAAATACGTTCAACTAGTATTCAACATGTGCTATACATAACATGGAATGTGTGCTATACATATAGCACACATACGTATAACACATTCCATATATAAATATATAAATATATAGCATATTGAATATTAGTTGTACATATCTAGATTGTACTACCAACATGATTGAATTTTAAGTGAGATAATCCATTTTTGTGGAGATCAAAGTAGAAGAAGCACGTACCAATTTTGGGGGCAACTGATCTAACATACAAATCTTGTCCATCTCCAAGCTCTCTAAGATCCATCAAATCACCAAACCATATGATGCAACCTGTTCTTCCTCCCTCTTCTTTGATATTCGACTTTGCATAAGCCATACATGAACAATTCTCCCAGCACCTTCCCCTGCATTCCTCGAGTGTCATGCTTCTATCAAGCCAAGAATTCGCAGTCTCTGGCACCTTCACGTTACTAACTCTAATGAACCCATCTTTCTTCGCATCCTTGCAAATCCAATCTTCACTCCGCACACATCCTTCACTCCAATTCTTAGCTGATTTCGGCTTGAATCCACTTAAGCACTCGCACACTGATTCAGGGGACTCATCATCGCACTAGAATAATCAATATTTTCAATATTCAATTCTCCAGCCGTGTTCATCAAAATAGAATAAGGATAATTAAGTTACATAAACAAACAACAATAATGCTTATAGCACACATCATGTAACATGGATAACACAAGTTGGACGTATTTTGGTTGTACGTCTAAAACTACTTATTTAAGTATTATAAACAATCAGTAATTGTTCATATTTTTTTACTAAAAATATGTTTATTGATATATTTAATGTTTAAATTGTTAAAAATACTTACTTTTCTAGTATCATCATCCTCTTTGGCGTCACAGTTACATTTTCCGAATGAGCCACATAAGTTGTATCTGTCACACGTGTCTCTCGGAATCTTCAATAATAGTTTCCAAGTTTTGGTCCCTTCGTCCCACATGAACCGTTGAACAACATGATCGGTTTGGTTTATGATAACCCTTGAAACCACCGAATGGTTTCGTGGGAAGTTTGCGTAAGAGTAAACAGAGTTGCTGTAATTGAAATCTATATGGAATTCCATCCTATGCTTCCGCGGTGGTACACCGCTCAAGCGGACACCGTTCCAAGGGCCACTTCTGTAAATCACTGTTGACCCATTGTTTATCCATATTGCCATTCCAGGGTTGATTCCTGGTTTCACACCATATGTTAAGTCACCTGAACAAGGAATGAATATTGGATCAAGGTTAATGAAGGTATTTAAGAACTGTGTAGCAACTTTACATGACGTGAATAAATACAAATGTTATTTGATCTTCGTATTCACGATTTCATATGAGATAAATTGTGACTTCTATTGAAGTGCGGTCTCGCACAAAATTATATGCATGCAGACCAAAGTTTTTATGTACAAGTAACATTTCTGATAAGAGTAATGTTATTTGCACAATATAAAATAAATTAAAATTAGTCAATATAAAAATTTTGAGTCACAATCAGTTCTTTAAAAACTAATTAAAAACTAACTGACAATTTTTTTCGAACTAAATTTTTTTTTTTCATAGTTGAGCTAGTATTTCATATAAGTACATAGTTACCAGAAAGTGTCCAATGATGAAGACAAAATACCAAATATAAGAAAAGTTATTGTGTGCTGTCAAAATAAGCACTTTTTTATTTTAAGCAATTTTAATTAGTCATTGAATGTAAAATAGAAATAAAAAAAAATTATATTAAAAAACTCATGTATCATCCGGATAGAATGCGGAGCAAAAAATCTTTTAGTTCTAGTGCATCTAAGAATTTTCATTGTGTAACATACAGAATAATTAATAATTGAGGGGTCATAATTTCATGACACAACCCTCTTGTTTTCATGTTAATTTATTTATTATTCTTGGTCCCTATGATTAAAATCTTCTTACCTGAGGAGGGGTCGTCCCAACTCTTCCATGAAGTTAGGGGCCTGTGAATTCCAGAAGTTTGGTTCCATGTTAGCTCCATCTGAGGCAGTAATGTATCTGTTGGAAAATCAAAGCTTTGCCACAGGTGATTTTCAGAATTGTTGGATTTTTCATATCTTAGTACCAAGTTGCCAGAATCCAACAACTTTGCTACAATAGCAGTGAACCCATTTCCATTTGTTGTTGTTACATTTGTTGACCAATGAACTGTGCCGTTTTTGCTGAGAATCACAAGGTTTCCCTCTTTGCTTATGCTCAATTTGCTCGAGTTATCATTGATAATTGGGTTGTCACGGTTTGCCACCCAAACAACGTTTTTGGTTGGGATTTGTTTGTACCATATTCCTACGTAGCGGTTTGTGGAACTACCTGGGCTGAAGAAACCCAACTCGAAGGTATCACCTTGTGAAACCAATGTTGTTCCATCTTGGAGTGGCTTAAATTGGGTGATAGTGTTGGTTTTAGATGAGATTTGAGGGAGAAGAAGTAAAAGAAGATTGGCAATGACAAGGACGATGAAATTGGGTAGATTGGCCATTTTTAATTTTGTATTGATTGTTGCATAAAGCCTCACAAAATGCATGTGTGCACTAAATAGAGGTGTCAGCGGATTGACTTGGTCTAAACATCGTCCATCATTGACTGACTTTGATATAAAATTTCGAGTATGGATAAAGGTACAACAACAAAAAAACCAGTTAAAATAATTAATAAATAGAAATTTGGATCATAATCATTCAGCCCATTAAAAATATACTCATGATTAAAATATTTTATTTGGATCATAAAATATTAAATGAACTTTATTGACTGTTTTAGTTGAAAAAATGTTGTTCCTCAAACATGTAAAATTATATGCACTACTGACAATTTTATTTTTTATTTACAAATTTGTTTAGCTCATGTGTCAATGAACACTCTATGTATACCCTTTGATAGAGCAAATAGAAATTTGGCTGTGCACTATTAAAATTTTGACACACACAAAATAACTTTTTTTTTTTATATAAAATATGTATATTCATTTTTACATCCACTTATTCATCCATATAAAAATAGTAAAATAATACTTGTCGTACAATATAAATACGTTCAACTAATATCCAACTTGTGTTATACATGATATGAAATGTGTGATATGATAACACACGTACATATATATAGTACATATTTCATATCATATATAGTACACATTTGATACTAGTTAGACGTATTTATGTTGTACAACCAATATTATTGTAAAAATAGTAAGCTTACTCATTATCCCACTTAATCAACACAACCCAAAATGGTCAATAAGTGAGCTAGTGAAAAGTAAGTGAATGAATTGATAGATGAAAAGTGATATACATGAGAATTTTCTCCATTTATAAAATAATAATATTTATTATATATCAGAAATACATTTAATTAGTATCTAACTATGTGATGTAGAAGTTGATTAAAGAACACTAGATTGACTTTATAACTTTGTTTGAATCGGAATATTCTGAAAAATAGTGGGCTAAGTGGATTGGTTTGGCTGCAAATACGATTTGGTTGATATTGCTGCTGAAGGAAATTGTGGTAGATGGATTCAAGATAAAATTTTGGAGTGGTACTTGGATTGGTGAAAAGCCCCTAAAATGGATTTCCCTTAGGTATCCAATCTGTCAGCTCAGCAGTATTTTGTCATCAGTGACATGGGGGGCCTGGTATGGATTATGTTGGCAATGGTCCCTTAAGTGGAGTAGATTTTTGCTGAGGTGGGAAGAGGAGCTGGTAAAAGATTTGATGGTGATAATTGAGCAAGTCCAATTGATGAGAAATTATCAAGATTCATTTAAGTGGAGACAATAAACCATCCTTCTGTCACTTGCATTTGTACAAGGAGAGGTTGCATGGATGTGCATATGTCGTTGTCATATGGAATTTGTGGAAGATTAGAAACAAGATTGTTTTTGAAGGCTTAGGACCAATTGGCTGGTGGAAACTAGATGTATTAACATGACTATGGCTTGGTGACTTAAGGAATGGAATGAGGATGTTCTTTTTATTGAAACCTTATTGGTTGAAAATTTGATTTTATGCAGATTGTGGTTGAGAATGAGTTTCCAATAAGCCAAGTTATATCAGCACCACCATTCTAGGCATAATATATAGCTGTTATGATGTGTTAAGTGAATATTGTGGAGGAGTCTTATTCTGAGTGTTGTTGGGGAGTAATCATATGTATCAGTGTTATGTTGATGTTTTTCTTTGGCTAGGCAGATGCTCTTTTTCCTCAATTAAGGTAGGAGGTTTTTTAATGAGATCTGTCTGGTCTTGCTCTTTTTCATTCATGAGTCCTTGTATTTATAGTCTCATGATAATAATCGAAAAAAAAAAGTATCTAACGTGTGTTATATGTCATACTTAATATTTCTTACATATGACATATATTACGTATAACACATAGTACATGTTGGATACTAGTTAAATATATTTTTGTTATAGAAATTACATTACTGTTTATAAAAAACCAAAATTGTAGTATATGTAAATTAATAAATTTAGTAAGATTCCTATCCTTCTTTTTATGAGTATCTAATGCATTGACTGACTTTAACAACAGTACTATATGTACATTAATATATAGATCCATCAACCATCCATCAATCATATTATGCTATTTTTGGCCCATCATTTTAAATAAAAATAAAAAACTTACACATATCTCTCAACCACAAATTGAAATAATATCTGATGAATGCTTGATAGATAAAAATCTGATGTATGTCTATCATTTCTCCTAACTTTAACTACACGCAGGTGGTCCAATTATTTCCAAATTTTTCCAATCGTAAAAATACACGATTTTTATTAATTATTTTGGTTTGTTTTTTCGTTCAAAATATTAATGTTGTAATGTATATGTCATCCACATACTAGTACGTGACATCAATTATAAAATCTCATAATCAAACTGATAGTAAAAGTTTTGGTTGGACTAAATTGATCTCAATTATAAAATTTTATAACCAAATTGATTATTTATTCTAAAATTTATTTGAGGTCACAAATTCTAAATTCTAAAACATTCGCATATACTAAGTGCGATGTTGATATGTAAAATAGCACAAATGAAACTTATACATTTAAAATTAAGATATTCACCCATTCATTCTTGAATGTAGACGGTGGTCTCTAGCTAGCGCATATTGCAATCACATCTAATGATAGTATAATCACCCACATGATAGAGTGATTAACCTGTTTATTTTTATTATTATTTATGTTTATACACTATTAGGATGACAACTTCTTTTTGGCATTATTTTATCAATAATATTTGTTATATAAATTAAATATATTCCACTCGCATTCTATGTATGCTATATACTATATGTGATATGTGTTATATGTATCACATATTACGTATAACATACATTACATATAATATATGACACATTGCATATTAGTTTGATGTACTTTTTAGTGTATAACAAATATTATTATTATTTTATCTATTCATAATTTATTAATTCAACTTTTAAAATTATAAATTAATACAATATTTTTAAAAGTTGGATAAGTATTTTTAGAAAGATGAATTATTGAAAATGATGACTAATTTTACAGTGTAGATGTAATATTCCTCATCCTTAATATAATGAAATTTTTACTGTTATTCTGTCACGCTAGCACTCTAATGATTTACAATAATAATGTTAAGTGGACAATGAAAAACCAGCCCATACAGTTAATGTGCCTATTTTGACTTTGATTTTGGCCCAAATTAAATAATCATTGAGAATGTAATGGGCTGAGTAATTATGACCCAAAATCTCATTTATTGGCTGGTTGGGCTGGTTTTGTATTGTTCATTTAGCATTTCCCAATGATTTATTCTCCCTCTTTTGGAGGTTGGAATACTTTTGAGGTAGTTATTAACTGAATTCGCGAATTGCGTAGTCCAAGCACAAGTCAAAGTTAACCTTTTTTATTATTATTTTTAATTTTCTTAGTTAAAAAAATGTACATAAATTTCTTTTTTCTGAATAGGGAAAATTTTGTACTTGAAGGATTTCGTTTTCTCCTGTGTCTTTGTGAATGTATGAGACCATACATGCCAATGATGATATTGTCTCTCTAAAGTGGGAAAAGAGATAATAAAAATCAAAATCAAAACTATTTGTAGAGGCAGGGAGGCCCAGTAGATCGAGGTGCAGCAAAACTTGCACTTTATCAACATTATTACTCAACCCTTTGATGTGATATGGATCACTAATTTCTCTTAGTAATAACATTTAAAATTAATATAATGAATGTTAAATTGAGATTTTTGGGAGTCAAAGTAATATTATTAGATAACAGAATTTGTTTTTATTGACTATGATAATAGGGTCAATAAGTCAATAAAAAAAATGACTCAGTTAAATATTTAGTACAATGTTACATTAGAGAAGAACAAAGTCACAGTAATTTAGTGAACAAAATTATCAATTTTTTGTTCACTTCAATTTTAAAGTTACTATATATTGAAGTGAAGTCACTTGTGTTAAAAATGAGACACATAATATGTTTGGAATCAACTTTAAATTCAGTATTTTTAACTCATATAATACTAATTTCATGACTTATTTGAGTATGATTTAACTGGTCATTATCCATATGAAACTAAGTTGATAGATCTATATTGTGGATGCCTTTTATTAGAAAATAGTATGTTTATAATTCAATTTGTATACATAAAACAATTTTTTTTTGAGGTTATACAAAACATTTCTATATCTCACTTAGGGATAGTACAAAACAATCATCACGTGCATGCCAAGTTATATATATATATATATATATATATATATATATATATATATATATATATATATATAAATTGATATTGTTAGTGGTATTATTTTAATTTTATTTATTTAAAAAGAATAATTTTAAATTCATCTTATTTTTAATGCGATGATATGTGGATATGAGGGGAAAAGTTCTTAGAGAAAGGAAAGATAAAAAAAGTAAATGATTTAATTTTCTTGACAGTGTATATTTTTTACACAGTCATCTAATCATGTGCTGACACCTAAACTATAATTGTGTTTTATTTCTCCCACTACTTGAAAAATCATATAAACAGAGTATTTTGATTGGACGACAGTATAAATGCATCAAAATTAAACTCAAAAGTAAATTAGAGTAATGAAAGTTATAGAAGAAGGTTAACACTATTTTTATTTTATATTTTAATTTTAATTTTTGAGTTTATAAGAATAATTTTGCCAGTGATAGTATTTTTAGGAATAAAAAATCAGGGTGACACAAAATACCCCTAATTACATTTTAATACCAAATGTTTAAATAAAAAATAGGGTTTACTATAAATTTATTTACACCGTCTTCAAATTATAATTTAATATGTCAGTAGAAGTGAGTGGTTTTTTTTAGAATTTGAGAGATAGTTGATAATTGAATAGGACATATGACAAATTTTTATTAGCTGATCGTGTAAAACTTTTTACACTGCCAATACATGATAATTAGGTAGCGTTTGATATATTACCAATTAAGATTACTGATAATATAGGTTATCACTATTTAAATTACAGGTAATCAACATTACTTTGTTTGATATATACAAATAACATAATTGATAATTCATATTACCTTAGTTTGGTATATTAAAAAGATTACAACGTAATGTATGTGTATTACTATAATACTCTCTAAATAATTACTAAAAAATAATTATAGTACATATACTATTAAAATACCTTATAAAATACATATATTACTATAATACCCTTTAAAATACATATATTACTGTGATAAGAATATTAGATACAAAATATAAGTAAATTATACATTACCACACTGAGGGTGATATAGATTACTAGATAATCACATTATTAATAGGAAATAATTTTCATTAGTGACCAGTGTAAAAAATTTTACACTGTCTACCAATAAAAAAAATGTCATGTGTTCTAGTTTATTATTAACCACCATATGAATTCTAAAAAATCACCTACTATATCTTATATGTTATATTATGATTAGCTGACAGTATAAAATATGTTTAAACTGTCAATATATTATAACTAGTATTTTTTTTACCCGTGCAATACATGGGAATTATTTTTTGGAATAGTAAAATATAGAAATCAAGCTATTAAGTATTGAATTAAGATAAATATATTAATAATAATTAATTATTAATGACAAATAATTTTGTATTAAAATATTCAAACAAATCTATTGAAATAAAATGTTTGTTATACATTTATTTCAATTAAATATAATTTCAATCAAATTGAATTTCACTTGTAACAACTAAATACTGCACTTATAATTTTTAAATTATGTTAAGGTATAATTCTTATTTATTATCATTAATGTTGTAGATAAATTTCAAAATTTATAATTAATATTCATTACTTTAAAAAATATCACAAAATTACAATTTATTAAAATAGAAAAAAATCTAAACTCATAACAGCTACTTATAAATCAAAGATTTGAATGATTAAATGTTTGTTATACATTTATTTCTTTTGTATATTTTTTTTTTTATTTTATTATAATCATATCATATAATTTTAATAACTAAAAATTTAGATCTAAAAAATTATTAATAATTAATAGGGAAATTGTTATAAATGGATGTAATAAATTTTATTGATACATTATTTTGATATTATTTGGTTGAAATATATTTATGGGGGATAAATGATATCATTGTTAGACTTTATTTTCAAATTGAAATTTTAAAATGATCCAATCACATAAATTTTATATATATATATATATATATATATATATTGATAAAGTTGCATTAATGTGCATTCTGATTGATTACTCTATTATTTAGGCATTTAATTAAAATATTGTTAATATAAATTATCAACTGAAAGTAGATTTAAATTATGATTTTCATTGATTGATATAATTTACAAATAATTATTTATTTATTTAAAAAATTTTAAATCATATATATTTAATTTAAAATAAAAACCAAATAGCACTAAATATAAATGAAAGGAATGATGAAAGATAAATCAAATTATTCAATTTTTTATCCTTATATACCCATAACCATATAAAATTGAATTAGAAGAATATACTCCGTTGGACTTGTTTCATCATATTATTTTTAAAGTTAGTTCATCGTGGGAAATGTAAAAAATTATCCTGTCATCATCATCATTGTTTGGCTTATTCCAACCTATCTAAGAAATGAAAATCAACATGATTGAACCTTTAAAATTAAAAGAAATAATATATCTATGACAAACGATACAAAATGGTCTGACCAACTTATAATATATATATTGAAGACAAAAAATAGTCTTAATAAAAATTAAAATTAACGTCTTATAAATCACTCCAATAAAAAAATTTCCATTATGATCCTTAATTTGTAAAACTAAATTCAACTTCGTTGTAGAATTCCACAAAATGAGCATAATCGATTATGTTTTATTTTTTCAATTTACATTTAATATACATAAATTCAATCCAATCAATTACATCTTATAATACTTAAAAAAAATATTCTCTTCATGTGATATGATCAATAATTTTCAAATAATACTAAATCAATATTTTTCAATTAATTAAACACATATCAAGAACAATATAATATTATATTGAATCAATTACGTATTGAATCATTTACTCACAAATCACAATAATATTGAATCATCTAAATACAATTAATAAGGTAACTTATATATAGGGTAAATTTTATTCATACAATTATTGAATCAATTAATATAATTATTGATATTAATGAGAATCAATCATATTAAATCAAATTAAATCATATTAACTCACATTAAAATACATCAAATCATGTTTCATACTAAATTAAATTATTTTATAAAATAAAAGGTTAATTGCAGGGTTGTTCTAGGAGTGATTAATAACATTTTTTTTAATTAACCCTAACTGAAAAGTTTAATATATACAGTGAATATTTATTCTTAACCAATTTAAATAAATGCAATCTTATAAAAAAAATCATTTATATATGATTTTACTTTATAATATATATACCTTTTAATGATAGAAATTTATTAGTTATAATATACTTAAATAACCTTAATTAGTTTAGGTAATTTTCATTTCCTTGGTTTTTTCCTTTTATAAATAATTTGAATGATTTATTGCTCAACTATTTTCATTCTTACCAAAAAGGATTCTACGATAATATTCAAATCTTATTAATTGATTAAAATTTACTATAATGATTTTTGATTTATTATTTTCGTTACTTGATTCATTCTTCTAGTAAATATTTTTTAATGATACACTATTAATTTTTTTTTATAAACAAATTTATTTTATAATAAATGAAATTATAGAGAGGAGAGGGAAAAAATTACAAATGAAATATGAATAGAATATTTAAAAAATGTTAGATAATGTTAGGTTGTGAATCTTGTCACTCTCTCAGTTGCGAACAATGGTCCTATATAAAAATTTTAGATGATATTCATGTCTTGTAGTTCGAAAAGAACCATCATGTGTTTCTAATTGTTACATGGATTGCAATACCCTATTTTCAACATGTTAAGATTTTAGAAAATTACATGCATGAAGCATAATAATAAAAATCAACATACAGAAGAAGCTCTAAGCTATATATCACATGTACATATACTCACAAATTCATGCGCTAACACCATTTCAATTGTGTTAGTTGACTCAGATATGTTAAAAGATGAGACATACCAAAGTTGCAAAACGCACTCTAACATTTCTATTATGTCTTTAAACTAAGATCAATGCAACATATTTTTTCTTTTTCATATAAGTCACTAAATTTATTTGATAATACCTCTATTTTACCATGAATGAAGTTTTTGATTGATAATATTTTTTCTTTCTAACCTTGCATCTTTTGCTTAAGGTGGAGAAAAGTAGAGTTGATTATTCATTTTTGAAGAGAAAAAAAAAGTTGTAGAGAATATTTGGAGTAGAATTAGCTTTTAACCTATTTTTATTTATATAATCTCATGTGATCTCAATAATGATATGAACTAAAAAAACATAATGATAAAAATATTTTTAATTACCAAAGATAAAAAAATAAAAAAATAAATCAATTACTATTATATTACATTATGACTATTATATTCTAACATATATTTCCTTTTTTAATTAAGGTGCTTAACCTCCAAAAAAAATTTCAAATCAATTCTCATTAATTAATTTTTTAAAATAGAATCATTTAAAGTTAGCTCATTGAGGCTGCGCCACTTGTCAGCACCTCATGAAGCTAACTCTGTTATATTATATATATAGATTAATCTCTTATTAATATTATTATATAACCAAACAAATCAATAGTAATTATTAGGTGATTTAATTATAAGATTATATTATGCCAAACGCACTAAATAAATAAAAATAATAGCAAAACTGATTTGAACTAACCAAATTAATCGCTATAGATCGTGGGTATTATTTATTTATTTATTTATTTTAGATATTGTCATGATTGCACGAACTCGCTGGCGCGTAGTGCAACCGCCTCAATTAATTATTTATTTACGTAATTTTATCCTCTTTGGCTTCGCTTGAGCATATGCTGGCTCAGGAAGAGTGACCATACCGTAAAGGCTGCAAAACGATTCGTTTCGTCCAATCCCTTTGCTTCTTCTCGTCCTTTTCTTGTGCCTTTTCTCCCCTATTAATTATAATTATTTATTATTTATTTTATATAAATATAAATATATAAATATATAAATATATATTATATATTCAGTGAAGAACCAGAGAGAGAGAGAGAGAGAGCGCGCGGAGAGAGAGATAGGAGGCACAGCACCGAGCTCCCTCCATGAATCTAAACTCGCATTGCGGCGCGTGATTCGCACTCGACGTCTCCAAACCCAATTCTCAGGAAATTGCATAATTTCGAAGTTCCACAGAGCCACCATTACTCTCTCTACCTCGAATTATCCACAAAAAAAAAGGTACAAAAAGAAAGAAAAAAATAATAAAAAGAAGAAGAAGCAGCAACCTTGTTTATCGTTATACAAAAACTCAATCACGTTCATGGCACTAGGTTAAATAAATTAAAATTATTCTTTATTTTCTTAAATTTTGAAAATTTTTGTTTCAATTTGTTCAGATTTTCAGGGGTTTGATAGTGTTGTATTTTGTTGCATGTGTTGGATTTTCTTGATTTGATTTTTGTTTTCTTCTTCTGTGGATGATGCATTTGCTGCGTGTTCTGTTTTGGTGTTATCTAGTTGTGAAATGTTTTGGCACATTGAATTTTAGGGTTTCAGTTTATTTTTTCTTGGCACTTTTCTTTATTGTTTTAAATGTTGCAGGGGATAGTGTGATGGATTCTCTGGTGGGTGAGTGGTGTAGATGACAGTTTTGGGAGCCTTGGAGGCTTCTTCTCTGGTTGAATCTGTCACTCATTCATGAGGTTCAGTTTACTCTGCCCTTTGGATATTTCTGCTTCATTGATGATGAATTGGATTTGACTTGTATTCATGAAAGATTAGGGATTAGGGATCAGGAATTGTTTTGGTGTCAATTGTGATATGAAAATCTGAGAGTATGGATTTATAGGATTGACTGTTTGTTAATGCATCTCATGCCTTGATGCCTAATCCCATTGACATTTCATTATATTCCTTTCTCCTTTTATGTCTTTGAATGTTCTGTGTTCAGTTCAATCATGATGTTTTAATAGAGTAAATAGGTTTTCTCTTCAAGATTGTTCTGGATTAGATTAGATGGGACACTATGCAGCTGGGTGATCTTACCGTGTTCAGCTTGAATATTTGAATTACGATTAGAGCATTAGGTTTGGTCAGATCAGATGTTAGCTAATCAAACAATCAAGATTCTTCTGTTATGTGGCTGAAGTATTGCCACTTACCAAGCATATATAAATAATATAAGCAAGCTAGAAAAGGAATATTGAGCAGAAAATGTCACAAGATTGACAATTAGAAGTATAATATGAAGGTGCTTGCTTGTTCATCTCGTTGAAGATGAGTAGTGACGAATTCTTATTCATGCTGTCATTTAGTCAGTGATTGCCTTAGGAGATAGTAGAGAATCACCTTGTCATGTATCTCATGGAACCCTTGAACCTTATACCAAGGGACGAAAAGAAAAAAATGAAAGAGAAGAAGAAAGTTAACCTGCCATTTCAGTAAAAGTACTAGCTTTTGAGGGCGGTTGATTTTAACGATGAGTTAGATTTGTATCCTGATGGACTCTTTGGTTAAGTGTTTGGTAGCTGTCCCAGGACACAAAAGACAGAGATTGAGAGGGACTAATCCTGTTTGGTTTATGAGACAGAGACACAGATGAACAAAAATTTGTGTCCATGGACAGAAAAGACACAAAATTTGTGTCCACTCTAGCAGTGAAGGACTGAGAGGGATTGGAATAGACTAATCTTTTTAATGAAATTTTATGACCAGTATACCCTTTATCATTTAACATAATTCTCATTATGTATATCCAAGGTCATTTTTACATGTTTTTATATCATGTCCATTATTATTAAACAAATACAAAAATATTTTTTGTGTTCTGTCCACTGTTACCAAACACCATATAGAGACACAGTCCCTTTGTGTCTCTGTCCATTTGTGTCTCTGTGTCTCTGTCTTCAATGTCTTAGGACACCTACCAAACGCTATAGGTAACAAATTGTTAACCGTTTAGCTAGAAAGAGGGAAAAATTATCTTCCTGTTCTGTTTGATGTGTGGCTATTTGTTTCATTAACCTTCATTTTCATCACCAAAGGTCCAATAACCATGGAGATTTTTCTTTAGACAAGAACCTTAACAGATTTCATTTCTAGTTTCTGAAATATCATTGTTATTTCTCTGATTGAATATAAAAGTCTTGCTTTCCTTTAAAACTATCCCTATATGTTGTTTAGAATGTTGTCTATCTTCAAGACAAGGAGCTGGTTGTTTTAAATGCTCACGAGGCATATCTCTTTTCGATGGGGTATTTCCAAGACAAAATTAATGTGTAGTCTTTGAATGTGAGGGTGAGATGTTGGAAATGAGTTGGAGAGTTATTAGTTACTAGTTATCATTTTGTCTTTTGGGGGGACAATGGAAGCATGGGAGATAATAGCTCAAATATTTCTTTTGTTTTTTCTGTATCCTTTCATGATAAATGATTTCAGAATCAGAATTGTGGGCATTTAATTTTTCTTGCTCTTCTACCTAATGATTTCCTTAATAATTCATCGATAATTTTTTTCCCATTTATTTTTAATTTTTATAAATTATATTCTGAATTTGTAAGATTAGTGCTTTATCTGTCTCTTTGATGCTTTACAGGAACATGGCTTTCCAGAAGTATGTTCCTTCTGGTAAAGCGCCTATTTTGAAAATGAAACCTTTGAGTATTTCCAGTAAGGTGTCTGAGAAAGCTCAGGTTGAGACGTCAAATCAGAATCATCACATGGATGTGGATGTGGACCTTAGGGAAGTTTATTTTCTCATAATGCATTTTCTTTCTGCTGGGCCGTGTCAGAAGACTTACCTACATTTTAGGAATGAACTACTTGAACATCAACTATTACCTAGAAGGTATCACGGTTGGTATTCAAGGAGTGGGGCTCGCAGTGCTGATGAAGATGATGATGGTCTATCATTCCCTTTAAGTTACAACAAATTGTTGGAGAGGTACTTTCTATTTGCGCCTTAGCATCATACTATTGATGAATCTATGTTTACTTTGTTATTTAAAGTTTTAAACTATGCTATGTTTACTTTGTTATTTAAACTATGCTATGTTTACAAGCATTGACACATTTTTACATTCATGTTTATCATATTGTTGTATTAACATTTGTAGTCTGTTTGCTACGAATTTGCTGTTTTTTAATGCTGTAGTCAGTGAACAAATTAACTGTTTTTTATGTGGCCCCGCTCCTTTATGATCTTTGTGTTGTTGTCATAATTAATTATTATTATTATACAGGTACCCTCACATTGAAAAGGATCACTTGGTAAAGCTTTTGAAGCAATTGTTATTAAATACAGCCTCCCCGTCTCTAGGCGTGAGTAGTGGAAATGCACCAAATGCAGCTGATGTACCTACCCTTCTGGGAAAGGGTTCATTTTCACTTTTGAGTTGTATGTGTTGTTCATTTGTGCTTTAATTATTGTCAACTTTTAACACTTTGGAATGCTGTGAAAATTCACAAACTAATTTGTGAAACAACATAATCTTGCCCTTTTTAACTTTGTCTTCAATTGATTCACTTTGCATTATTTTAGCTTGTATTTATCATATCTTTTCTCTATTAAAGGTGACCGTGATAAAATAATTGAAGAAGTCAAACGGCCGCCTCCTCACATGCGCTGGCCTCATATGAAAGCCAATCAAGTTCATGGTCTTAGTTTGAGGGAAATTGGGGGTGGTTTTCCAAGACATCATCGTGCATCATCTATACGTGCTGCATGCTATGCCATTGCAAAACCTTCAACCATGGTGCAGAAGATGCAAAATATCAAGAGGACAAGAGGACACCGTAATGCTGTCTATTGTGGTAGGTTATTCTGTATAGTGCTAAATACTCTAGCATATATTTAGAAATTCTCTGTAACTTAGTGATGCTAGTACAGTTGTTGAAATAAGAATTGACCGTTTTGTCCTTTTTATTCCCTTCAAGGGTTATAATAGAAACAAACGATAGAGAGGGGGAGGGGGGGAGGGGGAGGGGGTGGAGAGGGGCACATTGCATGTTTTAACATCAGTAACAGTTTTATTTAAAAGATGATTGAGCCTAGTCCTGCTCCCGTATCAGCTTACTGTGAGAAGTGGGACACTAATTTAGAGTCAGCTCTTCCCTTTTTATCAGGGTTTATCTTAGCCTAGTTCCACTCTGTTCCCCTTGCACAGCTCGAAAGTGGATATGAAACATCAAGAAGGGGAAACAAGGAAAACCAAAGAATTCTGCTGAAGGCATTAAGCAGATTTAACATTATTGTTTAGGTCCCGTAGGTGAGAGAGTGACACAATCAGGTCTCACATTACTATGATTGTACAACAGAAAACCCAAATTGAACCAATAGTTCACAAAGGAAGAATGTGTCTACAAAATTAATTTTAAAAGCACATAGCAAGATTCTGCGATGTAGGAAAAAATATGGTGCAATTGATAAAAGAATAATTTAATAAAAAGATACACTGATGTTGTATTGTGAAATTGAGTTGTGGTGAACTCAACTTTGTTCTTGGTTATCTTTCCAATAGCTCCTTCATTTAGGCATTTGATTATCCCTATTCTATACATATTCTGCCTTTTTGTTTTTGAGAAAACCTTCATAGAGGTTAAAATCCCTAGATTTTGCCCTAAAACGTTAGTGGTTTTTTTCTGCTAAATCAAAAAATGTAGATCATTTTTATCATCCCCTCCGGTTAGCTAAAATAAACTTGTTTTTCTTTCACTGATTTTGTTTTATTAAATCTATTTTAAATAATCATGATCAAATGCTGTGTCTGTAACAACTCCAGCTATTATATATAATCCTAGGTCTTACCATGAGTATTTTTTTGGTTGATGCTTTCTTCTGGGTTTTTGGAGTCTGACTGCTTCTTCAACATGCATCTGATTTTACTATGATGTCTACTGCAGCTATATTAGATCGGTCAGGGAGATATGTGATTACTGGTTCAGATGATCGCCTTGTAAAAATTTGGTCAATGGAAACTGCATATTGTTTGGCCAGTTGCCGTGGACATGATGTGAGTTGTTTTATACACTAAATATGCTTTCTTTGCATTGGTTTAATACTTCTTGGCCTTCAGATTGAACTGTATGCTATATTTGATAGGGTGATATCACTGACCTGGCTGTGAGTTCAAACAATGCTTTAGTTGCCTCATCATCAAATGACTGTATCATTCGAGTTGTAAGTTTCATATGACTAATTCAATTATATCTTCTCATTGTTTTCTTCTCTCCATTCTCCCTGGGCTATCTTTGGGTACTTTATGTTTGACTATGTTATTTTCATAGTGGCGCTTGCCAGATGGCTTACCAATATCAGTTTTGCGGGGACACACTGGAGCTGTTACAGCCATAGCCTTTAGTCCCCGACTGGGTGCTGCATACCACCTTTTATCGTAAGTCTTTTTGATAAAGAATGAAAAAGTTTATAATATAGTCCTTTTTCTATAATTTGGATGCTAGCCATGTAATCAACAGTATTCAATCACAAAAATGCATTTATTGATGATTATGACAAAAATCCTTCCCTTCCTGTTCCCTCATAACTTGTGACTATACCCTAAATACATATAGTTTTTTGAATATGACATGGAAACCTTCTTTGGTCCATAAGACATGCAAATTTTCAAACTACATATTACCCAGTTATATATTATTGCCCAATTAGTAGCCATGTTTGTTACTTTGTCTCTGTCTATGTTAGTTCTATCAACTTCTTGATGATTAACCAATCTTATTGTGATGTTATAAATTAATATTGTGATGTTTTGTGTACTTTGTAGTTCCTCTGATGATGGAACTTGTAGGATATGGGATGCAAGGTACACCCAGTTAAGTCCAAGAATATATGTTCCGAGGCCTTCTGATTCTGTAATTGGTTAGTTGATTCCTTTGTGAATTAGCATGGAGTGATTCTTGTTGGTGAACAGAACTAACTTAAAATACTTAAATGGCTTTAGGGAGGAACAATGGTCCATCTTCGAGTACTTTGCCACAGAGCCATCAGATATTTTGTTGCGCCTTCAATGCTAATGGAACTGTCTTCGTCACTGGTAGCTCTGACAATCTTGCTAGGGTATATCTCTCTCTCCATGTTTATAGTGCTTACTTGTAATTAGCAGACATGCCTCAATATTTAGTCTTTAATAGAGTTAAATATATGTATGTGTGTTTTTTTTTTAAGAAAATAACCATTTCTTCTACATTTTAGTTCATTTCCCTTAAGTTTGTTTGTTTTTATGATGTGCATTTATGAATTGTGATGGTCTGAAAAAAGTAACATCTCAAGTAGATGGATTGGTCTTCTCTAAGTAGAATCCTCTCCTTTTATTGATGTTTGCTTCTTGTATAGGAAACAATTTCCATCTCTAGTGAGTGACCACCATTTTTGCATTAGTAGTAGCTGATCCCTGGTCTCATTTTGCCCGTTAATTGCTTCTCCTTTTTGTTGGTGATAAGTGAGAACATTCTAGGCTTTTTACCAGTTTCTGACCACCTTGACAGGGTCTCTAACCATTGGCTGTTTTGCTGTCATATGTTTACATGACTGCCACTTGGTTATTAGATACTTGATGGTCTCCTAAGCTTACTCTGGAAACAGCTTGTGAGATGCTTTTATCTATTCAATTTATAACTACCCAGATCTAATCCAACACATTCTTAACATCTAAGCACGTGTTTGACGTAGCATATTAAATAGCTTTCAGAGAAGTTTATAATCAAGATGTTTAAGAGAGAGTTTGCCTGTGGTTATAGTGAAAACCAATCATGCACTAAATTTTTTAAAATAGTTTTTCAGCTTTACAATTTCTTAAGCTAACTTAAAAGGTTCTGCAGGTCTGGATTGCTTGTAAACTAGGTATGGATGACACTGACCAACCAAATCACGAGATAGATGTGCTATCTGGGCATGAAAATGACGTAAATTATGTGCAATTTAGGTTAGTATGATTCACTATCTGTGGTCTAATCATCGATAGATGAAATTTTGGCACACTTATGGCCTTTGCTTCACATTTTGCAGTGGATGTGCAATAGCATCTCGGTTTTCCCCAGCAGAAACTGGGAAGGAGGAAAACCTTCCGAAATTTAAGAATTCCTGGTGCGTGTGTTCGAGCACAAACTAGTTTCTGAATGTTCTACCCCTAGCCTGACCATCTCCTCTCCTTCCCTTCTCACAGAAAAAAAATTCTTATGCCCGATTCTTAATGTCTACTATCTAATACATCCATTTGGCTATATTTTCTTCCAGGTTGAATCATGACAATATAGTTACCTGCTCTCGTGATGGGAGTGCTATTATATGGATTCCCAAATCACGCAGGTCACATGTATGATTTCATCAAATATATTTTTCCTTGTATTTGCTTTCAATTTCTTGTAGCAAAGTGAAGGTTGTTTGGCTACTTTATCATTCAAATTGCAAAATATTAGTTGGGTTATTTGACAATGAGTTATGATTTATATTTTAACTTGTTAGATTTATTTCATTTAGGGGAAAAGTGGTCGCTGGACGCGGGCATATCATTTGAGAGTTCCACCTCCACCTATGCCTCCTCAACCCCAGAGAGGTGGTCCTCGTCAGAGGATTCTACCCACTCCACGCGGTGTAAATATGATTGTTTGGAGCCTAGATAACCGCTTTGTCCTTGCAGCTATTATGGGTGAGTTGGTTCTGTTTCTCTTTCTTGCTTCCATCTTTTCCTTCTTTGTTGCTACCACACTCTCATTTTTTTCTGCTTTCTTTCCTATCTCATTGATTTTATATGTGTATATATATATATATATATATATATATATATATATATATATATATATATATATATATACTATTTATAAAGAGAATTGCCAAAAAGTTAGTTATTTTTTGTCTCTCAATTCAAATTAAATAAAAAACTTAAAAAAATTAAATAAATAAAAAATAACTACTCTCTCAATTCAAATTATATTTTAACTACCTCATTCTTTTTACATATAAATTTACTATGATAATTTTTTTTTAAAAAATATAATTCAAAAAATTAATCCATTATTTATCATTTTTTATCCATTATTATGAGAAAAATTCAAAAAATGAAAAACATAAATTGACAAAAAAAAATTAAAAAAGCGTCTTGACGGGCACGGAGTGCCCGACAAGACGCTAGTTTATAATAATGATAATATATTATGTAATTGAACTTATGTTTACCTTTTTTTATAAAGCACACTTAACTTTAACTTTAACCAATTAGAGTTGAATTAATCTCATTAACAACTATGGAAACAAAAAGAAGTCATTTTAGGGTGCACAAATAACATACATTTTGAAATGTTAAATAATTACTGTAAAAAAAATATACAATACTCATTTTTACGGTTGAATTGTAACAATTTGAATAGAAGAGTGGATCTATGATTTAATCTAATGATGAAGATAAATATTGTACTAAAATAAGAGTTTAATTATTATTTACTATCAATTTAAAACTATTTTGCACTGACATCCAATAAAGTGTTACCATATAATAAAAAATAGTTTTATTTTTAAAATAATAAGACTTAAATAGCAACAACATAATCTATACTATTTATAAAGAGAATTGCCAAAAAGTTAGTTATTTTTTGGTCTCTCAATTCAAATTAAATAAAAAACTTAAAAAAATTAAATAAATAAAAAAATAACTACTCTCTCAATTCAAATTACATTTTAACTACCTCATTCTTTTTACATATAAATTTACTATGATAATTTTTTTTAAAAAAATATAATTCAAAAAATTAATCCATTATTTATCATTTTTTATCCATTATTATGAGAAAAAAATTCAAAAAATGAAAAACATAAATTGACAAAAAAAATTAAAAAAGCGTCTTGACGGGCACGGAGTGCCCGACAAGAAGCTAGTATATATATATATATATAATCTTCATGGATAAGTCTTAATTAAATTAGCACAGGAAGTTTTAAGATAATGCAACTTCCAGAGTCTTTTTTTTTTTTCTGTACAACGCATGTTTTAGAATCTCTGTTTCTCTTTTATGGATTTAATCAATTAGTCTTTAGCTTGACTTGTTAGTGCTGAAGGTATTTTCTATCTTAGTATCTCAATGGCCATCCAATTTTGAATCTTAGCCATATAAGAAGAAAAATGAATTGCTAGACTTCTTATATTTTATTGAATAAAAATGTCATTGAACTTTTCACTTTGATTAGTCAGAATTGCTTAATAACTTAATAATATGGCTGGGTCAGATGGCTAAAAATAGATTTTCTTGAATCTTTTGGTATATTTGATGAGAAATTCTTCTCTAGAGTCTACACAAAGTTGTGTCAACTAAGCCATTAAAAACTAACCCATCATTTGAAATGTAAAACAGGTGTTCAGCACAGAAACTTATGGAGAATGTTTTATATTTTTTAATGAGCAATAATGATGTAACAAATAACAATTTAATAGTCCTAGTTTACCAAACATGAGTAGAGAATAGTGAATGAGTAAACTGATAGCCAGTAGGGGTTACCTTGGTCAACCTTCCATCATGTATATCCATGACTTGGTTTCGATTCCTAGTTTCTTTTGTTTGGTGGGTGATCAGTAAGTACCTTTGTAAGTGCTCAATGAGCCTAAAGACATGATCCTGGATTAGAGCAAACTTTCCCCCAATCTAAACTTTTATTCACCATTTAAAAAAAAAAAAAAATTAAATTGATATTACTTGAGGGCTTCTGTCATCTCAATGAATTTAGTGTCTTAGTAACATAGAGAACATTCAAGGCCAGTGTTATAGTCTTAATTCTCATTTATACGTGTCAAATACTATGTTTTTGGGCAAACAGTATCTGATAGGTCAAGTATCTAAGATGGTTTTGCAGTGCTCTCATGCATGCAATAAGATGAGCATTTATGCAAACATTTTATGACAGGCCAGGTTTATGCATTTTTAGCATGACATTCTTGCACATGGATCATGACCATGAAGCATCCAATTTGCTCTTGTTTCATGTTTTTGGTGGTTATAGACTTTTATTTATCTGACTGTTCTCACAGATTGCAGAATATGTGTTTGGAATGCTTCTGATGGCAGCTTAGTACATTCACTGACTGGGCATACTGAATCTGTAAGTGTTCACTTTCTTTGTTTTTGTTTAAATCCCTACATGCATACCATTTTGCCTGTCTTTTTTCAAATATTATGTATGACCTCTGATTTTATGTCTTTTTATGACCAATTTAACTAAAGCATGGCTGTGGAGGGGTGGTGGATGGAATTGACTCCATCTAATTCCACCATTTCTCTATGTTTTTCTTCTCCCCCAAATTGGGAGGAATAGGGTGGAATGAGTTATTTAGTTATTTATTGTAAAATTACTTGTATGTCCTTATTACTAATAGTAATCTATTCTAATTCAAAGGTATTATATGTATAAGAAGTTTATATTCTCTATTCCATTCCATTGACATATCTAAACAATGGAGTGAAATAATTATCTCACTCCACTCCTCTCCACTTTACTACTTACCACCAATCCAAACATACCGTTAGTTTTTTATTCAGGTGCTTAGAGAAGAAAAAAAGCATAGTTTTGAATGCTTTTTTTCTCTTGATTCTATCGGGTTTAACATTTTTGTTTCTTTGCTCCATTTAGACATATGTTCTGGATGTTCATCCGTTTAATCCTCGGATAGCTATGAGTGCTGGATATGATGGAAGAACTATTGTTTGGGATGTAAGTCATCTGTTACTTTTTATCTTGCAGATTTCTTGGCATTCCTATATCTTTTAAATGACTTTCATATTTCATTATGCTAGATATGGGAAGGCATGCCTATCCGGATATATGAGATATCTCATTTCAAGTTGGTGGATGGGAAGTTTTCTCCGTAAGTACAAGTGTGCAGAACTTTGATTTGCACTAAATTTTCAAGATTTAGTTGAATGTTTCTGTATTTTTCTAATGATACTCTCATAGCACTGTAAACATTTATAATTGTAGTTTGTTGCTATTCATATCATAGACAAAATTGTGTAGTTCCTATACATTTGGAATGCATTAATGTGGTTCCCTTTCGATGTTTGCTGTATCTTTCAACTTTTTGCTGCATTTATGTCTTATTTGTATGTTACTATGCAATTTCAAATCTCTCATAGTATTAAATTACTTAAGATATGATACATCATTTTAGTGTTTTGCTGGGGATCTGGCTTTTTATGTGGTTTTGGTAAGTTCCACTCTATGTCATATGGCCATCTATTAAAAAGGGAGGTCTAGAGCATGTGGCTTCCACCTAGTGTGGAAAATTTTGGTAGTGGTTGTTGCTGTTATGGTTCTTACTTCTCCTTGTATATATACACATACATTATATGGGATATTGGACTATTTTGTTGGTCTATGATGTTTCATTCATTTATTTGTATTGTAGCTGAATCAGTTTGTTTGTGTTTTGGTGATTTGTATTTATATGTCATAGGGATGGGACATCAATTATACTTTCAGATGATGTTGGTCAATTATATATATTAAGCACAGGTCAAGGTGAGTCTCAGAAAGATGCAAAATATGATCAGGTACATACATCTCTGACCCCTCATGATTTTCCTTCTCTTTTCTACTATTCTGAACTAATTTCCTCTGCCAATACTGGCAGTTCTTTCTTGGAGATTATCGACCTCTCATTCAGGACACCCATGGTAATGTACTTGACCAGGTTAGTTGATTGCCTACTTTTCTTTTTGGTTATAAAGGCCTTATAACATCTGTTTATGTTCTTGTGTAACTGTGCTGCAACTGGTTACCTTTTTATTTTGTTGTTGATGTGGGTATTTTTTTTTTTTTTGGGTTTAGAAGTAGTATAAGTCTTTGGTTCATCCAATAACTTCTCATGGACACAAAATTTTATCAATACAACTGTTGAATCACATGATATAATCTTGATGATAAAGCATATCAAATTTAGGAAAAATTGACATTGATAGATATATAATCTTATCCGATACTTAACATTTACATGTACTTTCAGAACAAAATCATTGTTTATACTCCAAATAAAATGGGATCACGAAGTGTTTTACTATTTTTGAATTTTATGAACTTATATACATTTTTATGTATGTGGTGAGAACTTAAATTTTAACAATTGGATTGATGAAAATCATTGTGTGCGTGATAGCATGCTACAATGGTAGAATCCTCTGCTCTTATTGAATCACAGGGAGGCAATGTGCCAAACCCTAAGAAGAACAAAATACAGAGAGGGGGAGATTGCCCTGCACTCTCAAGAACTAATCAAAATCACAAAATACAATCAAGACACCCACCACAGCACTAACTACCCCTATTTATACTAATACAGGGGACTAACTAACTCCCAAAACCCCCCAACTGCAAGGCCAAACAGGACTAATCTCCTGCCACGTCAGCTTTCCTTCTCTGATAGACCTTGCCAAAGCAACCTGGTCTATCATCACTCCCCCCCTGCACTTCCACCTTGTCCCTACGGTGGAACGAAGGAAACAGCTGCTGCAACTTGGACTCAGAAGTCCAGCTATCATCACAGGGACTCGTTTTGGACCAGCGAATCAAATACTCCCTACTCCCATCAGCTGCTGTTCTCGATCCCATTATTGCCTCTGGCTGTAAGGGAAGTTCCCCTTCCTCGGACATCGAAGGTGGCAGAGGCTCACTATGGTGCGTGGCCGGGATCGCCTTCTTCAACCGGCTGATGTGAAACACCGGATGCAACTTACAGCCCTCTGGTAAGGACAACTTGTACGCAACAGCCCCAATCTTATCCACCACCTCATAGGGCCCAAAAAATCGCTGAGCAAGCTTTTCATTGGGTCGTTTAGCCAAAGACTTCATCCGATATGGTTGAAGCTTTAGATAAACCCAATCTCCAATCTCCAAGGTAACCTGCCTTCTTTTTCTGTCAGCAAACAATTTCATGTCTTGCTGAGCTTTCACCAGATTCTCCCTTAATTCAGCCAAAATAGAGTCCCGAGCAGCTGTGAGAGCTGCCACCTCCTCCACAGCAGAGGGGAATGTTTCCCCTTTGAACAGCACCGGCGGATCCACCCCATACAGAGCTTTAAAAGGAGTGGTGTGAGTCGAAGCGTTGAAGGATGTATTGAACCAGTATTCGGCCCAAGGGAGCCACTCCATCCATCTCCTTGGGCAGCCACTCACAAAGCACCTCAAGTATGTTTCTAAACATCGATTCACCACCTTAGTTTGACCATCCGTTTGCGGATGGAAAGCTGTACTATACTTGAGCTTAGTCCCTGCTGCAGCGAATAATTCCGTCCAAAACTTGCTCATGAACACCCTATCTCTATCGGAAACGATGGACTTCGGAAAACCATGAAGGCGCACCACTTCCTTCACAAACACATTAGCCACCTCTTTTGCTGAGAAAGGATGAGACAAGGCCAAGAAATGAGAGAATTTAGACAACTGATCAACCACCACAAAGATAGTGTCCATCCCTTTGGATTTGGGCAATCCTACTATGAAATCCATCGAAATGTGCTCCCAAACTCTCTCCGGAATGGGTAAGGGCTGCAGTAAGCCCGAAGGCTTCAAGGCGGCATACTTGTTTTTCTGGCAGACCTCACAACTTGCCACAAAATGTTTGATCTGGGCTCTCATACCCTTCCAAAACACTGCTGCAGCCAGCCTTTTATAGGTGCGAAAGAAACCCGAGTGTCCCCCAACCCCAGAAGTATGATATTCAGCAAGTAGGAGAGGAATTTGAGAGGAATTAGAGGGAATTACCGCTTTTCCTTGAAAAAACAGCCGCCCTTTGACTAATGAAAATCCAGTGTGCTCGGTTGACCCCTGCATCAAATCAACTATGATCTTCTGTAATTCCTGGTCCTCTTTCAACTCGTCCTCAATAGTGTCCCATAGGCTTGCGTGCACCACAGAAAGGGCTTTGAATAGCATCTATTGAGACAGTGCGTCTGCCGCCGAATTCTCCTTGCCTGGTCTATAGTGGACATCAAAATCAAAGCCCAACAACTTTGATGTCCACTTCAGTTGGTCCTCTCCCAACAAACGCTGATCCATTATGAACTGAAAGCTCCTCTGATCTGTAAGGATGGTGAAGTGGCGCCCCAGCAAATAGTGACGCCACTTTTGGACAGCGAAAACTACTGCCATCAACTCCCTCTCATACGCCAACTTCACCTGAGCACGCGGAGATAAAGATTGACTCAAGAAGGCGATGGGGCGGCCTTCTTGGGACAGGACTGCTCCAATGCCATGGCCGGAAGCATCTGTTTCCACAACAAATTCTTTAGAGAAATCTGGAACCGCTAACACCGGCAGCTGTACCATAATAGCCTTAAGTTCTTCAAATGCTTTTTGAGCCCCTTCATCCCACTGAAACGCATTTTTCTTTGTGAGATCAAATAGGGGACGAGCTATATTACCATATCCTCTAACAAATCTTCGATAATATCCCGTAAGCCCCAGGAAGCCCCTCAAGGATTTCTGATCTTTGGGCACCGGCCAATCCATCATAGCCGCGGTCTTGCCTGGGTCAGCCGAAACACCTCCTGCCGAAATAACATGACCCAGGTATTCTACAGAAGGCACCCCGAACGAACATTTCTTCTTATTTAGAACTAACTGATGTTCTAACAAAATAGCAAAGACTTGCTTGAGGTGGGAGGAATGGCTTTCTAGGTCACGGCTATATATGAGAATGTCGTCGAAAAACACCAGAACGAACTTCCTGAGGAACGGCCGGAGAATATCATTCATTAAAGCTTGGAAGGTACTCGGCGCGTTCGTCAAACCGAAAGGCATAACCAAGAATTCATAGTGGCCCTTATGAGTTCTGAATGCGGTCTTCTGAACATCCTCATCCACCATTCGTATTTGATGATAGCCAGCCTTTAAATCCAGCTTTGAAAACACCACAGCCCCTGCTAGCTCATCTAGAAGCTCATCGATAACCGGTATTGGGAATTTATCCGGAACAGTGACCCGGTTTAGCCCCCGATAATCAACACAGAACCGCCAACTCCCATCCTTCTTTTTAACTAGGAGAATTGGACTGGCGTATGGGCTCACGCTATGCTGTATAACTCCTGTGTCCAACATGTCCTTCACCAAATTATCAATTGCTGACTTCTGGTGGTGTGGGTACCTATAGGGCCGTATATTCGGAATCACAGCCCCTTCTTTCAATGGAATGGAGTGGTCATATCGCCTGTGAGGAGGAAGCTCAGGGAGGGGCTCAAAAACTTTTGGCTTTTCATCCATAACTTGCTGAATTTCTAGGGGAATATCCACCGAAACTGAGTAGAGTGATAGAGGCCATAATTGAACAACAAATACCTCTTCTCCCCCATTAATGGCTGCGACCGCCGCTTGCACGCCCGTACCCCCGTAACACAGCTCTGGGTCGCCATGCAAAGAAACCCACGAATCCCCTTGCTTAAATCGGAGCTTAGACTCACGGAAATTAGCCACGACTTCGCCCAGTTTATCAAGCCACGCCAGCCCCAACACAAACTCAGCTCCATCCCCAGGAAATACAAAGAAACCTTCCTTCACTGCCGTCTCCGGAAACTGTAGCACTGCTTGAGCACAGTACCCTTGGCCACGTATTTTTTTCCTATCAGCTACGTTGACCAAAAAATTGGTGTCCAAATCAACCTTCAGCCCCAACTCCTTAGCCGCCTCTGGTGTGACAAAATTGTGGGAGGCTCCACAATCAATAAGAACACTCACCCTTTTATCTCCGATTGATGCCCAAGCTTTGAAGGCTCTGTGGTTGCCATGTGCAGAGGTGTATTTTAATTCTATGTTGCTGGCCAGAAACGTGTCACCTGTGCCTTCTTCCACCATGCTTAAGTGAGCCCCATTAGACTCTTCTAGATCCTCTTCTAAAATGAGCAGCTTAATATTTTTATTTTTGCACTCATGGCCTGGCCCAAAATGCTCATCACAAAAGAAACAAAGGCCCTTGGCCCGTTTTTCCCTATATTCTTCATTACTCAAATGTCTTGGGCCCTTAGCTTTACTAATCTCTTCCTCACTTTTGGGCACCACTTTAGGCTGAGGCCCACCTGGCCCAAAACGCGAAGGCCCACGAGACAGCTCCATCTTCCCTTTCGTTCCCCAGCGTTTTCTGCTCTCTGCACAACCGCATTTTTGGCTTCCACCTTCTCAGCCAATATCATCAGATCTTCCAATGAATGAAAGGGAAGGAGTTTACATTCGGCGGCGATCTCCGGCTTCAGTCCGTTCAAGAACGTACCGAGAAGAACCACCCGATCGGTGATTCGCAGGGGAGAAGCGTAAAGCTCGAACTGTGTTCTGTATTCCCTCATCGTCGTTGTGTGTTTTACTCCGAGCAGTGTCTCGAACGAGTTTTCTAGCACCTCCGGTTGGAACCTGTTCAAGAACGATTCTTTGAAGTTCTCCCACTGTTGAAACTGAGTGGTTTGCTGCCACCATCGAAACCACGTAAGGCCACAACCGTCCATGGCATAAGCGGTTACTTCTAGCCACTCCACCTCCGGTATCAAGCGAAGGGCAAAGAACTGTTCAATGCGGTCTAGCCACCGCACTGCGTCTTCGCCACGAAACACCGGAAGATCCAGCCTCCGCCACTGCTCCGGAGCGCCGCCCTGTCGCGGGCTGTTATGTGGCTCTCGGCGATCCCGCCCCTGACCGTGCTCCGGTCGCGCTTCCACCTCCGACAGCCGCGTCCCAAACGACTTCATCATTTCGTTCATCGAAAGCAGCATCGCCTCCATCGCAATGCTTCGCGCACGATCTTCCTCTCGACGGAGGCGTTCTTCTTCGATCTGAGCCTCCATTGCTTTCGATTTGTTGCTCAACTTGGTTAACAGTGCTTCCATGGATTCCATTTTCTGAGAGCGCAATTGCACCATTCACAGGGCCAAGATCCGCGGACTACTGATACCAATTTATAGGATGCTACAATGGTAGAATCCTCTGCTCTTATTGAATCACAGGGAGGCAATGTGCCAAACCCTAAGAAGAACAAAATACAGAGAGGGGGAGATTGCCCTGCACTCTCAAGAACTAATCAAAATCACAAAATACAATCAAGACACCCACCACAACACTAACTACCCCTATTTATACTAATACAGGGGACTAACTAACTCCCAAAACCCCCCAACTGCAAGGCCAAACAGGACTAATCTCCTGCCACGTCAGCTTTCCTTCTCTGATAGACCTTGCCAAAGCAACCTGGTCTATCAGGGCGCAATGTTATTATATGGAGTAAGTGCACGCTTGGAAACATTAGGAAACAACTTTTTTAAAAAGGAGCTGTTTACAAAATACCATGTTTTTTTGGGTTTAAAAAAAAGCTGTTTTGGTTCAATATCTAAGGATATATTTGGGTAAGCTGAAAAATTCTACTTATTTCACTAATTGCTTATTTGTGTAATCATCTTTTAATATAATTTGTTAAGCACCTAAGGAAAGTGGGGCTTTTAAGGGGAGAACCACTCTCCTTAAATGCAACATCAAACATCTCATACTGGATGTGGGATTTAGGGCATCCCATAATACCCAAGTCCCTAACAATATACTGCCCTTGGAGAGACGATGTCCCGGCAGCTGCACTCTACGGTACTTTACTCGGCTTCTTGCCGGTCAGAACCCTCCATAGGTAGCCCTTTCCATGCCGTCGACAACCAGGCTCTGATACCATTGTTAAGCACCTAAGGAAAGTAGGAACCACACCTTAAAAGCTAAGTTGTTAAGGAGGAGAACCACTCTCCTTAATTACAACATCAAGCATCCCATACTATTCGATGTGGGACTTTGGGCATCCCATAATACCCAAGTCCCTAACATAGTCGCTTATTTAAGAAAAAAAATGTATTTTAAAGTTAATTTGTGTTGTTTGAATGATTGAAAAATAATCACTTTTTTATTGTAAATTACCCAAATGGGCATAAAATAATTTAATTATGAATTAAATTAAAGATCACTAAGGATACATTTGACATTTTCTACAAGGTATACACAAAAAAACTTTTTCTTAAAAATAATGTCCAAGGAATAACATTGGATTTTTCTATTCAAAATAGCTTTTTTTTATAAAAAAAAAAAGTTCTTACAGCTTAACTTATTTAATTATAATTCCCAATTTTTTTTGCTAAGAAAAAAGCTGTTTGAGTGGTATTCAAACAGGTATTAAAGCTCCTTGTTGTAGATTTTTCAAAAAATAAGCTATTTGTACAGTATCCACAATGTTGTAATTGTACCAAATTGATCCTAAGTATTACATATTAAACAAAATTAATTTTATATTTTATACTCTTTTTAGTAATTTTACCATACAAAACAACTTTTTCCATTCTTTTTTAAAATGCATTGAGAAATCAGTTTGGCCGAAACTAGCTTTTCAGCGCATTTTAAGAAAAGAAAAACAATGTAATTTAGGGGGGAAAATATTACCTTGGTACGTAATCCTTCACTTCTTGTGAGTATAACATTTTCAAAAAGTAGGAAGATAAATATAACTAAGTCTAATGTTGAAGTGTATTGAGGCATTTAGTTTTAACACAAATAATAGTGCATGAACCATTCCTACCGATGTTATAAATTTTGTAGACATAGAAGTGTAAAATGGCTTCCTTTGAACTTGTGGCTTTGTTTTCATTGCATGTTTTAGCTTTTATCTGCAGTCATATGCATCCATATTGTCTAATTTTTACGTAACAAAATTTAATCAGGAAACTCAGATTGTTCCTTATCGACGGAATCTGCAAGATTTGCTTTGTGATTCAGGTATTTCCCTTTCTTGGGTCTGTCCTTTATATGTTTCTATTTCTTTGCGGTATTTCTTATGTGGTTATATGCTGTCCAACTTCCAGCAATGATACCATACCCAGAACCTTATCAAACTGAATTTCAGCAAAGACGATTGGGAGCTTTAGGCCTTGAGTGGCGGCCATCATCACTAAAGCTTGCTGTTGGTCCAGATTTCAGTCTGGACCCAGATTATCACATGCTTCCATTGGCAGAGTTGGATGTGCTTACAGAACCTCTGCCAGAGTTTGTAGATGTTATGGATTGGGAGCCAGAAATCGAAGTGTTTAGTGATGATACAGATTCAGAATATAATGTTACTGAAGATTGTTCTTCTCGGGGTGAGCAAGGATGTTCAAGCTCTAATGCATCTGGTGATATTGGGTGCAGCACAGACAACAGTGAAAGAGAGGATGCTCATATGGACAGCATTCGCAGATCAAAAAGGAAAAAACAGAAGGCTGAAGTAAGTATACATGTAAAACATAAACTGAATGTTACTTGTCACTTATTTTAAACAAATTGAAGTTATTCCTGTTTTCTTTTCTACAGACTGAGATTATGACTTCTTCTGGGAGACGAGTGAAAAAGAGGAATTTGGATGAGTGTGATGGCAATGCTTTCAGCAGTAGCCGAAGTAGGAAGGGAAAAAGTA
The DNA here is from genome assembly GCA_013621005.1 of Aeschynomene evenia. Lineage (NCBI taxonomy): Eukaryota > Viridiplantae > Streptophyta > Magnoliopsida > Fabales > Fabaceae > Aeschynomene > Aeschynomene evenia. The sequence continues at coordinate 6,821,966 of CM024266.1, forward strand.
TCCAAAAAGCATCAAGGAGGAAAACTTCTAAATCAAAATCTTCCAGACCTCAAAGAGCTGCTGCGCGCAATGCTCTACATTTATTTTCTAAAATTACGGGTACAACAGATGGAGAAGAGGATAGTATGGTTGGTGATTTTTCAGATAGTGAATCAACAATGCAAGAGTCTAATATTGACAGTGATGAATCTGATAGAGCTTTACAGGATGACCAACTGAAATATTCAAAGGGAAAAGAAGTTGTATCAATGAATGAATCAGAGGTCATGAATTCTCATGACTTAACTGAGGCAGATACAAATGCAGTTAACAGGAGGAGATTGATTCTCAAGTTTCCAGTTCGTGATTCATCTAAGCCCATGCGTGAATTTGACAACCAGGATGAGTTGGTTGGTTCCTCATCAAAAACTGCTCAAGAAGTTGGTGACTTTAATAGGAACAAATCAAGTTCTAAGGATGCAGGGTGTTATTCTGGCAGTGGAATCAACTGTGCAAATGATGGTACAAATCAAGTAAACCTCACCCACGAAGTAGACCATGTTGACGTGATGGAGAAACTTAAATGGGGAGTGGTTAGGGCTCGTACTTCTAAACCTCCGAGAGTGGGAGAAGCTTTGCCAAAACCTGACACTGTGAACTGTCTAGATGTTCCCACAGATAAAGAAAATGTGAAAGAGGAGAAGGAATTTGGTACATCAACCCCTCCTTCAGAAATCCAAAATGGTGAGGGTAAGGTAGATAGTTTGACAGATATCAATCAGAATTGTGATGGTACTACTTCACATCCTTGTAATCCTTCAGAGAACGGGGAAGAGCTCATAGCTTCCAGCAATTGCAGCAATAAAGATGAATCTCTAGTTTCTGCCAGCGTGATTCCTCAGGATACAATTCCTCCATTTGTTAGCCACAGTGGGGCTGAGCAACTACCTGAACCAAATACTGGTTTTCCTTCTGTTTCCACCAAGCTAAGGTCAAAACGAGGTTCAAAGGATCCTGAATGTTCATCCAAGCATGAAATGAAATCTCCATCGATAAAGAATAGTGCATGTAGCACTAATGCTGATAATAATTTGAACAGTGAACAGTGTATGGTTGTGGCTGAGGACGACACCAACACCAACACAAAAGAAATATCTAATAGGGGAGAAAATGGATCACAAGAAGTAGATCCTCTAGTGACCCAAAATAGCACTTCAAATGGTTCACTACAGCCACATTCACGAAGAGATGAAATGTTTAAAGCTGTTTATAAAAGATCAAGATCACATAAGGCTTTGGCTAATGTTGCTGATCGTTCTGGCTTAGGAGAATCCACTTCTAATGGGGGCAATAATAATTTGAATGCAGTTGTGGATTCCAGTAATGGCACAAATAAGGCTGTTCATAACAATGGATCAATAGAGTTGGAGCCAGCCACATGTGACCCAAATAATGAGGGGAATCATCTCAAAGTGCAGCAAGGACATGAAGATTGTATTGTTAGAAGTCACCATGATGTGTTCACCAGTAGAGGACAATCCACGGAAGAAGAAAGGGGTTCTAGTTCAAAATCAACTGTTGGTTTGAGATCCACTAGGAGTCGGAGATCTAGTTACAATATGCAGGAAATTCGTGAAACTAGTCCTGTAAATAGAAGGAAACCACCACAATCAGCTAATAAAGGATCATGGTTGCTGTTATCAACTCATGAGGAAGGATGCAGATACATTCCACAACAGGGAGATGAGGTTGTTTATTTGAGGCAGGTTGGTGATAAGATATTACATATATTACATTTGATAGTATACTTTTCGCATGTGTGCCTTTTTTCCCCTCTTAGTTTTAGAGCGAATGATGTGTTTACCTATGAAATTATCCGTTTTTCAGGGGCACCAGGAGTACCTAGATTATTATAGCCGCAAAAGAGAATCAGGGCCTTGGACATCGCTTAAGGCACATGTACGGGCTGTAGAATATTGTAGAGTTCAAAGCCTTGAGTATGCTCAGGATACGGGGTCTGGTGACGGCTGCTGCAAAATGGTCCTTCAGTTTGTAGATCCTGATTCAAGCGTCTTTGGCAGATCTTTTAAATTGACTTTACCTGATGTCACTGGTTTCCCAGATTTTCTGGTGGAAAGAACTAGGTTTGATGCTGCTGTGCAAAGAAATTGGACACGCAGGGATAAATGCAGGGTTTGGTGGAAAAATGAGAGTGATTCTGATGGAAGTTGGTGGGATGGGCGAATTATGTGTGAAAAAGCCAAATCTTCTGAATTTCCTGACAGCCCATGGGAGAGGTATACTATTCTGTACAAGAATGACCACACTGAAACACATTTACACAGTCCTTGGGAGCTTTTTGATGCTGGTACTCAATGGGAACAGCCTCATATTGATGATGAGATAAGACATAAGCTGCTATCTGCACTCACCAAATTACAGCAGTCGGGCAATACAATTCAGGTATTGGTCTAAAGTTTTTTTTGTCTGAGTTTACTTTTGTTTATGGGGCTGAATATAAATATCTACTTTGTTGTTAATATCCAGGATCGTTATGGGGTTCATGAATTGAAGAAAATTTCAAGCAGGACAAAATTTATAAACAGGTATTCTTTCTAGCCTTTTTGAAGCGGCTCTATGATCGCATCTGGGTAGATAGTGTATTTGATCCTTTATATGAAAGAAATTTCCGAAAAGTAACCTATTAATAAGTTATTCTGTATTGTATACATTGTAGCAAAAGTAATTGTTTTTAAGTGTTGTGCTTCTAAGAGTTTGTTTGATTTCGGATAGCAGTATTGAGTTTTCATTTCTTGTTTGTTTTCTGTTATTCAAAACTTTTTTCACAGGAACAGTGAAAACCAGAAAATTCTATCTTTGTGATCAGTAATATGTTGTATAAGCAAACAGAACAAAAAATTTAAATTATGAATTCTGACTTCGAAAAAGTAAAAAGAATGGTAAATAGAATCATCAAAAGTTCAAAACTAGTCTTGTATGCATTTCAACGTTTACTTGAAGATTTCTGGTAATTTTGCAGGTTCCCTGTTTCGGTATCACTTGACTTGATACAGTCTAGGTTGGAGAACAATTACTACCGTAGATTGGAGGCTCTGAAGCATGATGTGGATGTTCTCCTTTCTAACGCCGCTGCATTTCTTGAAAAGGATGCAGTGATGTCAGCGAAAATCAAACGCTTATCAGAATGGTTCATGCGGACATTGTCATCTCTATAGCCTCTTTAGATTTCTAGGAACTTAGGGAAAGTATTAAGGTTTGAACAGCATGGCTATTTAATTTTCTAGGCTTCTATTTTTTGTAGATAGATTTTTATTCATTTTAAACTTATGATTTCTTCTTCTTTTTTTAACCGTTTACTGAACTAGTGCTGAGTGTAGGGATAGGAATTTCGGGATATAGTTGCAGTTTGCCGTGAAAAATTTCTGCGGCCTCATTCATTGTTGTACAGAGATACATTATTCATAGCAAATGCAAGATTCACATTCAGATTCTTGTTCTTTCATCGTGGCTTCATTTTTTATAGTTAGAGTTTCTTGAAATTTTTGGATGGCATGTCATTTACAAATGTGCTTTTGATTGAATACCCTAAATTGAGAACGTGACTAGCACATTGTAGATTGTTAGTTTTGAATTATGATTGTAATAAGTATACCATAGTCTAGTAGGTATTATCCATAATTCCTTTATATTAACATTAGAAATTTCAACATTTTAGAAGTACTCTCTTGATGTTGTAATAACTTCATTAAGAAGCATTGATATTGGTATGTGTTTACAAGCATATCTCGTCTTTACGACTAAATAATTATACTTATTTTACCAAAAACTTAGTGTCCAATACATCAATTTTGGCATTGTAAAAAAAAAAGCTGCACTAATTATTTATAGAATACTGTTCAATAGATTTTTTGAAAAAGGAGTTTCTCAAGTATCCCTTTAAAATTTGAGTACTGATGCTTTTAAGTTTTAACTTATCTGTGATTAAGAATAAGTCACAAATTCTCTAATGAAGTATCTAAATCCATAAAATCAGTAACTAAATCACAATAGGTAAATATACAAGAGTACCGGTAAAGGAAAAGAGAGAAAAAAATAGCATTTTGATTCTAAAGTTCCCACCAAGTCCTTTCTGCATCTACAAAACCAAGAAAATCCAGTCCTATCCATAAAATTTATCAGAATCAGTTTACAAGGATTTATCCATTGACAAAAATAATTTTATCAGGAATTACAGTTAAACACCCCAAACCCTAGCAAAACTTGAAAAACCATGTTTTATATTACTACAATTTTTCTCTCTTTCATCCAAAATTGGAAAACAAAACATGCTGAATGTATCCAATATTGAACCTTGAATTGAGAATCCCTCAGTCTCTCCATCGGTACCCACAATTTGGGTTGCAACAAACAAAAAAAAGTGTCATTCCTTCTTCCCCTCTTGCTGTTGCCTGCATAAATTAAAAGATTCTGAGTTTAAGACCAATGAGTAAATAAGATACAGTTTCTGAACATGCAGTTTTACATTAAATGCACTCAAAACGACAGCAAAGAAATGAGCATTAGTTCTTCAATACAAATCATTTCAGATTTGAAGGCATACATCAAAACATCTTCCACCTACTTAATATAGTTGCACTGCTATTGAAGACAAATATGAATGCTTTTAGAGTTAAGTCTAGTAAGGGTAAATTGCAGCCAATAAGAAACACTGCTTGTTATGCAGTGTTTTGTTTTTGTCTCGTAGTAATGTATATACGCAATTGTCGTATAAAGTTCATAACTCTAAACAGTTCATGTTGAGATTTGATAGTGCGCAAAGCATGATATTTGTACACTTCAACAAAACATCAATTGTCAAGGCTTTTAACATATTCTAACTTCTAAGAACCATTGGGCTGAGGTTAATGACATTTCATCAAAACAAGCATTCCATAAAAAGAAAAGAGACACTTTTTTTTTTTTTTTCCTCCTTCAGCAATTCACACTTTTCAAAATTAAGAGAGAAAGTTGAAAGCTAATGCTAACTAGTCCTGCTTTACAGTATTTATTTAGAAAGGAATGCTAGAAATTTTAATGATTCCTTTTCAACTTCGACTTTATTTGGGTCATGGGATATGCATCTTTTTATTTTTACTGCATCCCTTAGAATATTAGCAAAAGGGAACACCATTAAACAAACCATGAGCAGAACACCAACTGATAAATATAGGACCTAGTTGTTTTTGTATTGCTGAGGATATCTTATCCTCTTTTAAACTATTTTCCCCCTTCTAATAAAATCACATATGAGAAAAATGGGGTAAAACTCATAACTGCCATCAAGTCCATATTGTATGACTCTACCTTCCGATCAGTCCATGTACACACACAGAACAAGGGGAACATCCCTTAATTGCATAACTTACAGGCAAGAAAATCATGAGGATCGTGGATACCCTAGCTGTGGCATGGAATACCCTCTCTTCCCTCTACACATCTTAACTTACCAATAAAATCAAAACAAGCAATTCTTCACTAACATAACAAGCAGTCAGTCTGCAAAATAGCAACTTACCTGGAAGAAGACAGCTTCTCCATGGTTACATTGTACGCAGCGAACCGCCTTAGTGCGAGGAAGAGTTGGATCCGCAGCTACATCCTGCAACACCTGAGTGCGCTCTCCAACAGAATGATGTATCTCATTTCTATACACACAGTTGTTTTCAGCAGCCTCCTGAACAAACAGTCAAAAGTAAACAGTCATCCCAACTAAGCTTCACACACATCAGAGCTGGAAAATTTGTTACACCCAATGGGCAACACCATATTCATAAGAACAAACCAATGGCAACATCTCAGCTACAATAAAACCATGAATCAAACATAAACAGCACTCATAGCCCCTGGTAATTCTATACTTCAAAACAAAAATATCTGCTTCCTATCAATGATTTGGTAAAAATAATAATAGTTTTGACAAAAAAAAATTGAATTTTTAAGTTAAAAGTAGTTATTCGCTATCAATCCTTGAGGGGGAAAATAATGAATAAGAGAACCTGGTGATCGCAATTGCGGCATGCGTAGAGAAGAATCTTCTGCTCCCTATCTTCTTTAGGGTACAGAATGTTGTTGCTGAAACAAAAAAAAAAAAAACCCCCACTTTTGATTACTGATTAATTATAAGCATTTCAACAAACAATGTGCGTGCTTGAATAAACTTAAACAGGTTTAACAAAAAAATTAGCTTATGATGGAAAGTTAAACAGCTTAGAGATAAGATTATATCTTCAAAACAGTGTCTTGTTATAATAGAAGAGAGAAATTCAAATGGGTACGAACCATTCGCGGCAAAACTTCATGGTACTCATTTTGACAAGGCGAAGGAGAAGAAACAAGCCCTTACGCTCAAACCCTTCAAAGTTCTTCTCTGTTTTCGCTTGCGCGGGTTCCTCTTGCAGAGATGAAAACGATCTTTCTAGAAATCAAAAACCTTTGTTGCTCAAAATTTGGCAATAATATATAACTGAACTTAAGTGGGCTATAATCAGGGGAAAATAAAAAATGTTAATTTACTTAGATTTATTTTAGAGTTTAATTTACAATGACATTCAATCATGGACTGCTATATGAGCAAAAATCTTTAATTCAACCACTCACTAATTAAAAAGTCACACAACAATGAATGTGATTGGCTGATTCAACCACTCACTAACTAAAAAGTCACACAAATCAATGAATGTGATTGGCTGACAGTATAAAATTTTTTACACGGTAAGTGCATCATAATTAAAATCTTTATTTTATTTATTTTTTATTAGGCTTATTTGACTTATAAGATGGTCTTTAAATGAAGTAAAATATAAAAAATACCGAATCTACTCAGACTTACAAATCAAGCTAACATTGATACTAGTCCATATAAAGAAAATGTTTACATGCTCCAATTTAGGATTAATATATATATTTTCAGACTTATTAACACACTCATAGTTATAGAAGGAAGTACTTAAAATTTCTCACTAATAAAAAATGAGTTTAATTATGATGCACTATTAGTGTAAAAAATTGTAAAATCTCACATTTTGAAATATAAAACCTTCAAATTATAATATATATACAAATTTCATGTGATTAAATATTTTAAAGTATATAGTCTTTATTTTATAATCCAACCAAAAAATTGTAAAAAATCACATTTTGAAGTATATAGCCTTCAATTTATACTATATATGAAAAATTCATGTGATTCAATATTTTAAAGTCTATATTCTTTATTTTATAATACAAGAAAGAAAATTGTGAAATCTCACAATTTAAATTATATAGTCTTCAATTTCTACTATATGTGAAAAATTCATATGATTTAATATTTTAAAGTCTATAGTCTTTATTTTATAAGACACAACAAAAAAATTTGTGAAATCTCACATTTTAAAGTATATAGCCTTCAATTTCTAGTATATTTGAAAAGTTCATGTCATTCAATATTTTAAAGTTTACATTTAAAGTATAGTCTTTATTTTATAAGACAACCTATAAAATTGTACAAATCTCACATTTAAAGTATATAACCTTCAATTTATACTATATAGAAAAATTTCATATGATTCAATATTTTAAAAGGTATAGTCTTTATTTTATAATACAACCAAAAAATTGTGAAATCTCACATTTTAAAGTAAATAACCATCAATTTCTACTATATGTGAAAAACTCATGTGATTCAATATTTTAAAGTATATAGACTTTATTTTATAAGACAATAAAAAAATTGTGAAATTCACATTTTAAAATATATAGCTTTTAAGTTCTACTATGTGTGAAAAATTCATGTGATTCAATATTTTAAAATTTATAGTCTTTATTTTATAAGACAATCAAAAAAATTGTGAAATCTCACAATTTAAAGTATATAGCCTTCTATTTCTACAATATGTGAAAAATTCATGTGATTCAATATTTTATAAGACACAATAAAAAAAAATATGAATTCTCAAATTTTAAAGTATAATGCCTTCAATTTCTACCATATGTGAAAAGTTCATGTGATTCAATATTTTAAAGGCTATAATTTTTATTTTATAACACAATCAAGAAAATTGTAAAATCTCATAATTTAAAGTATATAGACTTCAATTTCACTATATGTGAAATATTCATGTGATTGAATATTTTACAGTTTATAGTCTTTATTTTATAAGACAACAAAAAAACTGTAAAATCTCACATTTTAAAATAAATAGTCTTCAATTTCTAATATATAGAAAAATTTCATGTGATTAAATATTTTAAAGCCTATAGTCTTTTTTTTTATAATCCAACTAAAAAATTGTAAAATCTCACATTTTGAAGTATATAGCCTTCAATTTCTACTAAATGTGAAAAATTTATGTGATTCAATATTTTAAAGACTATAGTCTTTATTTTATAGTACAATAAAGAAAATTGTGAAATCTCATGATTTAAAGTATATAGCCTTCAATTTCTACTGTATGTGAAAAATTCTTGTGATTCAATATTTTAAAATTTATAGACTTTATTTTATAATACAATAAAGGAAATTGTGAAATTTCACAATTTAAAGTATATAGTCTTCATCAATTTCTACTATATATGAAAAATTTATATGATTCAATATTTTAAAGTATATAGTCTTTATTTTATAAGACACATCCAGAAAATATTGTGAAATCTCATATTTTAAAGTATATAGCCTTCATTTTCTACTATATTTGAAAAATTTATGTCATTCAATATTTTAAAGTCTATAGTATTTATTTTATAAGACATCTTATAAAATTGTGAAATCTCACATTTAAAGTACATAACCTTCAATTTCTACTATATAGAAAATTTTCATATGATTCAATATTTTAAAAGGTATAATCTTTATTTTATAACACAATCAAGAAAATTGTGAAATCTCACATTTTGAAGTATATAGGCTTCAATTTCTACTATATGTGAAAAATTCATGTGATTCAATATTTTCAAGTCTATAGTCTTTATTTTATAAGACAACCAAAAAAATTGTGAAATCTCACATTTTAAAATATATAGCTTTTAATTTATACTATGTGTAAAAAATTCATGTAATTCAATATTTTAAAGTTTATAGTCTTTATTTTAAATAAAGACAACAAAAAAATTGTGAAATCTCACATTTTAAAGTATATAGCCTTCAATTTCTATTATACGTGAAAAATTCATGTGACTCAATATTTAAAAGTTATAGTCTTTATTTTATAATACAAACAAGAAAATTGCAAAATCTCACAATTTAAAGTATATAGCCTTCAATTTCTACTATATGTGAAAAATTAATGTGACTCACTATTTTAAAGGTTATAATCTTTATTTATAATACAACCAAGAAAATTGTGAAATAATCTCACAATTTTAAATATATACCCTTCAATTTCTACCAAATGTGAAAAATTCATGTAATTCAATATTTTAAAGTCTATAGTCTTATACACAACCAAAAAATTGTGAATTCTCACATTTTAAAGTATATAGTCTTAAATTTCTACTATATGTAGTAAATTCATGTGATTTAATATTTTAAAGTTTATAATATTTATTTTTTAAGACAACCTATAAAAATGTGAAATCTCACGTTTAAAGTATATATCCTTCAATTTCTACTATAGAAAAATTTCATGTGATTTAATATTTTAAAGCATATAGTTTTATTTTATAATGCAACCAAAAATTGTAAAATTTCACATTTTAAAGTATATAGCCTTCAATTTCTACTATACGTGAAAAATTCATGTGATTCAATATTTTAAAGGCTATAGTCTTTATTTTATAATACAACAAAGAAAATTGTAAAATCTCAAAATTTAAAGTATATAGCCTTCAATTTCTACTATATGTGAAAAATTCATGAGATTCAATATTTTAAAGACTATAATCTTTATTTTATAATACAACCAAGAAAATTGTGAAATCTTACATTTTGAAGTATACAACTTTAAATTTTAATATATAGAAAAATTTAATGTGATTCAATATTTTAAAATACCCTTAACCAAGTTTTACATGAACTACAATAAAACACCAACTAGCACAGCACAAATACTTCAGTATAACAATCCTTCCCTCATCACCAAAAAAAGAAAAACAATCCTTCCCTCAACCAAGTTATAGATTGGTAACTACAAACTTTTTCTGTATTCCATCCAAGGTTGGACCACAGAATATGTTGAATCTACCAATTACAGAACAGTGAATTGAGCATCCCTCAGTCTCTCCATCGGTGTCCACAGTTTGGGTTGCAGCAAACAAAGAAAAGGCACATTCCTTCTTCACCTTTAGCTGTTCCCTGCATCATATATTGAAAAACTCAGATACATAAGTGAATAAAATACAGGTTCTGAACATGCAGCTTCAAGTTGAATTAAACCAAATAAATGCATTCAAAACAGCAGCAAAGAAATTAGCATTATTTCTTCAATGCTATATAAAAGAAAGCAGAACTGTTGAGATTCAAAGGCTTACATCAAAACAACTTTCACCCATTACTTTTTAGACAAATATGAATGCCTTTAAGGTGTATTTACTCTTCAAACCCCTTCCATTCCCTCTCTTTCCCTCCAAAGTGAAACTTCCAAACACACCCTTAAGAATTCAAAGGTTTAAGTATAGCATGGAGTGACAATTGCAGCCAATTGGAGGTTTCCCCCCCATCAAACATGTCTAGTGCTTAGTGAACTAAGTTAGCATTTTCAATGAGAACGTAGTTTATATACAATTAAAATAAGCCAAGCTGAATAAGAGTCAATCTTGTACATGCTAATTAACGACATTGCACCAAAACAATATAAAGGTGAAGAACTTTTCATGCTATGTGCAATCTGTACAACTCAATGTCTCTTAGCCTTAGCATATATCCAATTCACAAGTCCATAAAGCTAAAAAGACAAAAGTTCAATGTGGGGTTTGATTTTATTACTTAAACGAGAGCACAGACAAGCTTTCCTTAACAAAGAAAAGGCATTATTTTTGTCATTCAACTTCTGCAATTCACACTTGTACATAGTTAAGAGGGAGAAAGTTGAAAGCTAATGCTAACTAGTCACACTTCTATATGAGTCTACCTCGCCATCATTCCCTGCACACACAGAACAAGGGAGTATCCCTTACTTGCAGAATTAATACTCCATAGAAGAGCCAGAAAACCACAAGTTTTGTGGCAAACTGGCAATGCCCTAACCTTGCCATGTACCACCCTCTCTTACTCTTGAACATCTCAATAGCAATTAAAATAACAATAATAATAAAATTAAGAGGGGAGGAGAGGTGGAGGTTATGGAGGAAAAGGAAGGGGAAGGGGAGAAAGGGACTTGGAGGGAAGAACTTCCTCTTGTTTGGGAGTTTGATAATCCTCCAAGTTGGGAGAACTAAAAATTGGGGAGTTTGGAGGTCTTTTGAGGGTTTTAAAATCCTCTCAAACACCTCCCCTCCCTACCAATATTTCTCCCTCCCTTCCCCTCCCCTCAAACCCAAACTCCCAAACACACCCCTAGTGACATGGTTATGCACAATAAAGACTTTACCTGGAAAAAGACAGCTTCTCCATGGTTGCATTGACTGCAGCGAGCCGTCTTGGTGCGAGGAAGAGTAGGATCCGCGGCTACATTCTGCGACACTTGAGTTCCCTCTCCAGAAGAATGATGTATCTTGGTTCTATACACAATGTTGCTATCAGCAACCTCCTGAAAAAACAGTAAAAAAACCGGTCAAACAAGCACACCCCAACTAAGTTGCAGACATCATAACTGGAAAATTGGTCACACTCAACACCAATTTTTTTTTATAAGAATCCATGAGAGTCCAAAGACGCACTCATGGAAAGAGAATAAATACCGGCAGCACCACACCCAAGTGAAGGGAACCTCATTGAAAAACCTCGTGACCTATAAATTAACTAACTTAACGAGGAAAAAGAGTATTCCAACCACACGGAAAAAGTGATAACAACCAGTATAAATTCTGAATTGAATCCAAAAAACCAACAACAAGAGCAACACAGCTAGCTACACCGAAAATTCATGAATCAATGTAGAAAGCACTTTCAGCTCCTGGATCCTGATAAAACTCTAATTTGGTTAAAAAAAGTGAACTTTTTGTGTCAAAAATAGTTCCTTTCTATCAATGACTTAGTTAAAAAGATGATTTTTTTTTTGGGGGGAAAAGGGTAATTTAGAAGAGTGAATGAGAGAAGAGAACCTCGTGATTGCAATTGCGGCAAGCGTAGAGAAGAATACTAAGCTCCTTGTCTTCCTTAGGGTACAGAATGTTGTTGCTGAAACCAAAACCATTAATCGTAAATTGTATGAGGCATTTCAACAAACAGTAATCAGTCAAAATGAAAAGATTGAAGGTAAAAAAAAAAGGGTACCAACCATTCGCTGCAAAATTTCATGGTACCCATCTTCCTAGTCGAACGAGAAGAAGAAGAAGAAGACATTGCTAGCTCTGTTCGTTTTCGCGGGCTCGTGTTTTGTTTGCTACTTCACTCACTCTATAGAGCATCAATGAATAACAAGCTCTCTCCTTTTTTTTTTTTTTTTTTGGTAATAAAGCTCTCTCCGTTTGACTAGCCTTATGTTTATTTGTATTTTTTTTTTTTTTTACTAAATATCCATTTTATTCCTCATCAAATTTCAAGTTGGTCAAAGAATATTGTGAAATTTAATATTATAGAGTATTTTTTAATTTATAAAATTTGTATTCCAAACATATAACCTTAGATTTTTTACTATATATATATATTTTTTTATATTTATATTATATTTCTAATTATTCAGTCTTTAACTTTTTATAATATAAAAAATTTTAAAATTTCATATTTAAAAGTATATAGTATTTGGTTTTCTACTATATAAAAAAATGTGTAATATCATATTTTGAAATATGTAGTCTTTAGGATATTGCTATAGAAAAAAATTGCTCAGTATTCATATTACAAAGTATATAGTCTTTAATTTTATATGATATAAAAAATTATAAGATCTCATATTTCAAGGTATATTGTCTTCAATTTTCTACTACATAAAAAAATTGTGTGATCTCATATTTTAAAGTATATATCTTATGTTTTTCACTACATAAAAAAATGTTTAAAATCCATATTGTAATGTATTTAATTTTTAGTTTTATATTTAATACTACTTATAAAGAGAATTCCTAAAAAGTTAATTATTTTTAGTCTCTAAAAAAAGAATAAATGAATATAAAAATAATTAAAATTAAGAAATAACTAACATTTGTAATTTCTATTATTCAAATTCGTTCTCTTTCTTTCTATTTATCTTTTATACAAATATTTGAATAAATTAAAATGACGTTTAGGATTGACTTTAATTATATTAAATAGTATTATTTTATAAAAAATTATCAATAAAATATAATTAAATAAAATTATTTTATAAAATATTTACCGAAAAATAAAAAAGTGATTGACATACACGAATGTAGAAATTAAAGATCATATACTTTAAACGTGAGATTTCACAAATTTTTTGGTTGTCTTATAAAATACAGACTATTGACTTAAAATTATTGAATCACATGAATCTTTTACATATAGTAGAAATTGAATGCTATGTATTTTAAATTGTGAGATTTCACAATTTTTTGGTTGCATTATAAAATAAAGACTAGGATTTAATTATCGAATCACATGAATCTTTTACATATAGTAGAAATTCAATGCTATATATTTTAAATTGTGAGATTTCACAATTTTTTGGTTGCATTATAAAATAAAGACTAGGATTTAATTATCGAATCACATGAAATTTTTCTATATAGTAGAAATTGAAAGCTATATACTTTAAATGTGAGATTTCACAATTTTTTTGGTTGTCTTATAAAATAAAAACTATAGATTTTAAAATATTGAATCGCATGAACTTTTCACATATAGCAGAAATTGAAGACTATATACTTTAAATGTGAGATTTCATAAATTTTTTGGTTATATTATAAAATAAAGACTATAAGCTTTAATATATTGAATCACACATGAAATTTTTCTATATAGTAGAAATTGAAGGTTATATACTTTAAATGTGAGATTTCACAATTTTCTTTGTTGTATTATAAAATAAAAACTATAGCCTTTAAAATATTGAATCACGTGAATTTTTCACATATAGTATAAAATGAAGGTTATATACTTTAAAATGTGAGATTTCACAATTTTTAGGTTGCATTATAAAATAAAGACTATAGGTTTTAAAATATTGAATCACATTAAATTTTTCTATATAATAGGAAGGCTATATACTTTAAACATGAGATTTCACAATTTTTTTTTTGTTCTCTTAAAAAATAAAGACTATAGACTTTAAAATATTGAGTCACATGAATTTTTCACATATAGTAGAAATTGAAGGCTATATACTTAAAATGTGAGATTTCACAAATTTTTTTGTTGTCTTATAAAATAAATACTATAGGCTTTAAAATATTGAATCGCATGAGTTTTTGACATATAGTAGAAATTGAAGGCTATATACTTTAAAATATGATATTTCACAATTTTTCTATTGTCTTATAAAATAAAGACTATAGGCTTTAAAATATTGAATCATATGAGTTTTTCACATATTGTAAAAATTGAAGGCTATATATTTTAAATTGCGAGATATCACAATTTTTTTTGTTGTATTATCAAATAAAAATTATAGCCTTTAAAATATTGAATCACATGAATTTTTCATATTAGTAGAAATTGAAGGTTGTATACTTCAAAATAAGAGATTTCAATTTTTTTTGGTTGTATTATAAAATAAATACTATAAAATTTAAAATATTGAATCACATAAAATTTTTTAATATAGATCTACTCTAAAGTTTTATATGATATAAAAACTTTGAGAAATCTCATAATTTAAAGTATATAGTTTTTAATTGTTTTCTACTATATACAAAAATTGTAGAATCTTAAATTTCAAAATATATCATATTAATATTTTGCCACAAATTAAAGCACTAATGGAAAGTCACAAAAGAAATATATATATATATATATAATGAAAAAAAACTTTTAAAACATAAAAATAAGATAAGGACAAAATCATATTGATATATTTTTTACCCTTTTACATCATAAAGGCCACATAAAATGGACACAACACCTTTCTCTCAAACCATCATCCCATATATATTTTATCAATAATGATTGTTATATATACAATAGAAATACATCTAACTAGTATTCAACGTGTACTATATATTATATATAATGTGTGTTATATGTTATACATATAGCACACCTTACATATGATATATAACACATGTTAAATACTAGTTAGATGTATTTCTGTTGTACAACAAGTATTATTGATATTTTATTGGAGTTTAAATTACAACAAAGACTAAACTTTTCACATCCAATCCAGTGTGTCAGTGCCATAATAATCACTAGGAAGTTGGGGTATGCCACTCTTAAATAGAAAGAATGTATTAGCCTCCATTTGACTATCCATCTTCCCTCTAATTGTGGAAACAAGTTGCTTAGTATAATCCAATGTGAGCTTTGTAGGACCTTCCACCTCAACACTCAAACTACCTCTCATATTATTAATTACCTTAACACTCACATTAACCGTTAAATCATCATGAATAACAAATGCATGTGAAGCCTTAACCTTCTCCACAAATTCCATGGTGGCCTTCTTCTTAGCCACGGCGAGGCAACTCCCGGAACCGTTGTCGCGACAAACGTAGCAAATGAGTTCGGTGTCGTCCAATGGCGGCACAAAATAGCTCTCCTTGAAGGAATCATATGAACCTGAGAGCTTAGTGTTTGTGTTGCATAACACACCATACCTATCATCCCTAATGGTACGCATGCTAATAGTAGCACAAGAGCCTTTACCATTTTCTTCGGTGAGTTCAACACGGACCACATTGACACGGCCGGCATACCCTATCTCGGTTATGGTTAGGAAAAGGCGTCGCTTCCCCACGGTGTATGTGATGCACCTTTCCACCGAGATTATGCCGGTTTTCGCCTCGGTGGCTTTCTTCATGTTGGTATTGATTTCTAATGGAGGACTTCCGGGTCTAGTTTTGATGATACTCTTGTTGTTATTACTATTCCCTTGCATTTTTTTAAACATGTAAACTCTTCCTAAGCTTGATAGCTATGTGTGGCTATGTTAGTTGGATATATGTGTTTAAGATGAATTCATTCATAGCCTTAAGACCATTTGCTCATTTTATAGGTTAAAGTGAAGTTGAAACCATATTGTTTTTAGAGAGATTCTATTCTAGGCGTTAAAAGAAAGCAGGGCATATGAATTGTGGAGGGTGGTAGACAAGATAAGATAGTGACCAAAAAGAGGGATTAACAAAAAATGGAAAAATATAGTCCGTCCAAGGCATTTATTGAGTAAATGTTTTATTTTCTTAATCACAACTATATTAGAAAGTGTTTATTTATTTTCATTGATTCTGAAAACAGAGTCAAGAAAATATAAAATTAGTGTCACACCCTCAAATATTTGTACTTTTCTTTAGACACACCGTGATTCTAAAATTGAAATGAAAGAAAAAATGACAATTTTATTTACTAAGTCGTTATAACTTTGATCTCATTGTGACATCGCACCAAATACTTAAAAGAGTTACTTTTTCACCAACGTTTTGACGTCGGTCAATGAAAACAAACTATGTCTGATGGATCAATTTTGAAATCATCATAAAAATAGTTTAAAAATAAGCAATGCGATAAAGCTAGAATAATAGAGGTGATTAGATGAAACATTGTGGCACGCTTCACCTATTTGTTATTAATCATGCATGAACTATTATTTTAATTTCTCTTTTGGATTTGTCCTAAGGAATAATATTGTTCTAGCTGATCAACAGCATCTGATTCCCAAGCCATACATAATAATGCCAAAGATGCTGTATGTTGTATGATATTTCTTTAATTTGCACAAATTATCGGCCCCTATGACAAAAAGATTTAATTTACCATATACAAATTTTTTACACATTTATTAAATTATATAATACTAAATCATAATTAGCCCTTACAATCATTACTTAAAAGTCAAGAATGAAAAAATTGTGATGGTTGAATGACTACATAAAATATTTTTACACTATCATTTTATCAAAATTACACTCAAAACTAGCTGCTATCTACAAACTCCTACTATTCTTGTATAAACCTTTTTTTTTTTAATTTATCTAATATGTTTTTTCAATCTTTAATGACTCATTAGATTCTCAGTGTGCTAAAACATAATATATTTGTTTTCTATTCTACTAAATCACAAAGTCATCAAGGAAAAATATAAGACTTACTTAGGCAAGACAAAAACAATTTCAAAACACTGAAACAAGGAAGTTATGATGAGTGATAACAAAAAATTGAAAAGGAAATCCTTGCAAGTTCATCATAATAAGTATGTACTTGTAATTCAGAATTCAGAAGGAAAAGAAAAAAAAAAAAGAAACTACTAATCTCAAAAACCAATCTGAACAGAGAATAGAATCCATTCAGAAAATCCCAGTGAGGAGATTTGCAGCAGTGGAGATTGCAGCTCCAGTTATAGCACACTGGACAACGTGTTCATGAGTGGACTCTTCCAATGTAAGTGCAAGGGTCGCGCCGGTTATCGCTCCGGCAACCGCACTGTTTTTCTGCATCAAAATTTATAAGTGATTGTAAATGTTTCTGGACCAAACATCAAATATGACCAAACATCAAATATGGTTCAAGACCACCTAAAAATTTCTTCCAACTATTATCTGTCAGAACACTAGTTCGATTCCCCAATTATGTACATGAATTTGGCACAGAGATTGTATGTTCAAATAACGTAACTCTTCACTGAATTACCAAGAAGACATCATTGAAAACTATATAGGAAAAACATGTTCCACCAGAACGGACCAAGTAATTTTAAGATCAAAATATCCCAAAGTTTCATAATCTTCAAGCAAATAAGTAGGTATTATTGTTGTTCAATCAAAGCTATGTTAATAATAAATCAGGGGAAAAAGAAGAAGTACCCAATCATGAGCTCCACGAGCTTCCTTCAATCCATATGTAAGACCTGAATATAATCCAGCAGCCAATCCTGCATTTTCATAACAATCTATAAGGTTCATATATATGTCCACATATATATATATATATATATATCTGGATTAATCTAATAGGCTAAAAACAGAATCAAAAACATACTTGAAAATATAATTGGATCAATTTGTACATAGAAATTTGGCAAATGCAAGTTATTACACAACTAAAATCAATCCCTAAAAGAAAAAATCACATGCATATTTCTATTACAGTAATAATTGGTTTTGCTTGGATGAGAGAATATATATCATTACCCCATTGTAAGGATTCCTTCCCTGTGTTCTTCACCTGAGAAAGTAGAAAAGAAAATAAAAAAATAAGGAAAACAGTATAATATTACAGAGGACTTGCATGGTTTATTTCAATTGATATTACAGGGCTATTCTTATATTAAACTCACCAAGGCCTCAATGGATTTGGTATTGGTCTCTCCTGAATGCACAAAACAAAAGAACAAAATATTAGTATTTGTTCAACATAACATAGCTGCCCTTCTCAATTTAGCACCACTTAAGGGTGTGTATGTGAATTGAGATTTAATTTGGGAGTGAGTAAGGGGAGAGGAGGAGGACTTTGAGGAATATGGTTATATTTGGGAATTAGAAAGGTAAGTATCTTCGCGGTGCTCTTAATCTCCTTTTAATAGGGACTTTGGACCAATTAGTAGACATTTTCAATAAGGCGGTGCTCTTAGTCTCCTTTTAATAGGGACTTTGGACCAATTAGTAGACATTTTCAATAAAGCAGTGCTCTTAATCTCCTTTTAATAGGGACTTTTGACCAATTAGTAGACATTTTCAATAAAGCACATCATCTTGGTCGAAGTAGCACTAGTTTCCAAACTCAAGTAAGTTTCATTAAATCCCACTTGAGTTTGAGAGGGATGTTAGACGCAATGATTTTCATACATAATGATGATAAGAGTAGTTAGTAATAGAGGCTTTAATTATGATGTATATATAATTGAACCTTTAATTTTAGATTAGCAAATAGTTAGAATGGTTTATTAGCTGCTTTAATCGTTTTCTCTTTGTACAAAGGATAACAAATGCAAATATCCCGGTTAATGAATGTAACACTAGGGTTTCTATAAATTTTTCAAAACTCTCTTAATTCCTTATTTTTAAGTTCTCCAAATTAGAGCAGATCATCTCCTCCAAGTATCTCTCTTTTCTTCCCATCCTTCCCCTCTTCTTCCCTCTAAACTCCCAAACTAAACAAAGCGTAAGAATCACTACAATGAAGAGATTGACCTCATGAAATAACTAGACTACTTTGAAATAACTTGCTTCGTACCGGCACTTCTTTTCAAGGTAAAGAGGAGGCAAACCATCATGTAATTCAAGCAAAAGTGATAACCAAAAACTTAACAAAATTTTATATGTAGAACTATTTTGATGAATTAGTAGAAGATTATACCATTTTATTTCATTTAACAATCACATAATTTCTATCAGAGACTCTGTCTAAAATTATGTATACATTATTCTTCAGGTATGAAATTCGAGTTGTTATAAGTGTGGTCGTGCATCAAGAGAGTGACAATATATCATGTATGTACCTCTTAGACCCGGCATAGAATTCTTCTTGCCACCTGTGACTTCCGACGGAATTCCGCCACTATTATTAGCTTGGGTACCTATACATCATGGACAAAGAGATCATCATGATATAATAAATAATTAGATAATGAAATTTGGATTAATTTTGCCAAATCAAAATGGGCCAATATTTTCATTTCATGAGAAAAAAAAATATATTATATATTTGATTTTTTTTTTCAAAAATATAATATAGCATCTTAGCACAATTACCTTTCATGCAAATGAAACTGTAGCTAATTAAGAACCTTAACTTATTTAATGATCATTTTCAAACTCAAAAACTAAGCTTGAAATTAAAAGGGTAATATATTGGAATTGCACCTTCAAGGGCTGTGAAATAAGCCTCACGGGACACAGCTTGAACAGCTCCTACCTGGAATATATATATATATATATATATGAGATGAAAGAACACTTAATCAACAGAAATAAAATTCACCCAAAAATAGAAATCTAAGGTTTCAGTACAATCATAATAAAATTTACATAATGATAACAAGAATCAAGTGGATGTATATGGAACAAAATTAACAATAATACTCGGTGAATAATTAAAATTAATTTTTAAAAAATTAATTTCTAATAGGCTGATTGATTGTAACTTAAAATTTTTATATTGACTGATTTTAACTGATTTTTTATTGTGCAAATAACATCATTTATAAATTAATTACAATTAAGAATAATGCTACCCATTTAATTTAAAATACATGTATTCAGAATCTTTAACAGAAATCATAATCAGTTTAAATATATGGAGTGGTACGAACAACAAATTCAATTCATCTAAAAAGAGTAACAATTGTGACACATCCTCTGGATAAAAATTCTAACAAAATTACCCAATGTCTAGCATTTTCCATTAAATAAAAGATTTAATTAACATGCAAATTCATATTGTTTCACCAATGAATCCCTATATTTTTAGGAAAATTCGAATTTATATGACATAAAAAAGAAAAAGTGTGTAATAATATATATGCATGGATGGATATATATATATATATGGAGAAGAATATAATGTAATGTTAGATAATAAAGAGAAAAGCTAAGGTAGGGACCCCACCCCAGCAGCCTTAACAAAGCTCTCAGCGATGCGGTTGAGAAGAGGGTGGCCAAGATCGAAGAGTCCTCCTTTGTCGAAGTTGCAGAGCTCATCAAGCAGAGACCGTGTCTCCAAGCTACTGCTTGTGCTTATGTTCATCTCTCTTTTCTTCCTACAATTTATTACTTTCTTACTTACTCCAACAAGCTAGAAATTCAAGAGTGAGCAAGTGATGTTTTATATGTTAATGGCAGAGATATGAAGACAAAGAGAGTGAGTGAGTGAGTGAGTTAGTGCAATGTTGGGGAACACGTGTATGGACACGTGGCTTTTACTGAAACTAAAAGAAGAACCCGAAGTTAGTGGCATCTCATTTGCATCCATCACCAATTCTACCTACTAATCAGCCAGGTGCTTACGACCTAGTCCTTCACTCCATCTATATATGCTCTTTTTAATCACTTTTCTTTTTTCTTCTTTTTCTTTTCAATTTAACAAATTTAGTGTATGTTTTTGGTATGCTCTTAAATTAAATTAAATGGATTCTCAACGATTAGGATCATCTTTACAAAGTAAATGACAAAGTTACTTTTACTCCTCGATTATCTATAGTGAACATAGTTTTTTAAGAAATTGCTTGAGCAATTTGTAAATCGGCTATTACTGCATATAAATACGGTCTGAAATTACAAGTAAATTATCATTTAGTCGATATATATGAGATTTGTAATGGTATTTATTATATCTTTTTTCTCTTATCGAAATTTCTCTGTGTAAGATTAACTTATTCAGTGCCACTCGCCTAAAACATCTAATACTAGCCGGTGACCAACTTACATTCACAGGTTTAAGAATTGCCTTTTTGTCCGCCATAGGTATTGTAATTATTCCTTAGCAAAAGAATATATATATTTCTGAATTTTGTGAACTAGAGTCCAGGTTGAAAGTAAATATTTTGATAAATTTATATATCAATAGGAATAATCTATACTGAAATTCTATTAAAATGAATGTGATGATATATAGCATCTAGTCAGTATAAATGGTATACATGCAATTATGATTATCAGGCAGGCTCAGCTGTTAAACACGAGGCTAACCTTTTGTGTACCTGCGTCAACTAATCATCCCATGCAGGCTCAAATGGAAGACCACCACCTATAATATTACTAAACAATAGTGCTTTTTAATTGTGATTCCTAAGCTTTAAGGTAAAGGTTATCCAAAAACTATAATTTTACCTAAGGGTGGCATAATAGGCAAAGATGAATACAAAACAAAAATGATATCTTGAGGAGGGAAAACCCTTTTTCTTCCTTTCTCTGGGGCACATATCTATGATCTATCTACTAAGAGAAAGCTAACCAAGGTAATTACAGTTACGGTGACAGAACTGCATAGGTTATGTGTTCAATACAAATTTACAACGGACTATGTTTATCTCACTACTACATTCCTGAAAAATTGGCCCTAAAACTCAACTGCACATATCTCTATTGTCACATCATCCACCACAAAAAAAGGGGAGAAAAATAAGAAAGCAGAAAAGTTAAAACCTGTGTAGGGCGATATAATTGGTGCCCTCTGTCAAGTTTATATATAACTTAAAAACTGGGGGAAAATGATAACAGGATCAACCCTCCCACCAAGGACCCTCTAGCAGAAATTCTGAAAAATGATCTGTAAGAGGTAAAAATATAGGTGAAGGAATAGTAAACGAGAATTATTCGCTGGTGAATGTTACACAAAAGCAACAATTACTATGCTCAAAGACCGAAACAGCCAACCAAAGCATAGAAGCAGATCTTCCCGCCTCTCCGACACTGTACAGTATTCTCCATATACCCTTGACAGAATGCATAATCAGAACTAACCCTTGTAGAAAGGGTCCCTTTGTAACAAAGCTTTGGCATCGGAACTGTAACCGCTTCGCCACCAGCAAATTCGCAGGTCAAATAGCACAAACAATCTGTCTTCTTCGATATGGTTCTCAGAGCTTAAGATCCATTAACTGCCATCTCTGGTGAGGATTTTGGCGAAATCAATGGATGCTCCTCACTAACCAACTGTCCATTATCCAACGTGCCATGCAACCTATCAGTAACGTTTCTTGAGGAAATCGTTTCTTTCTCTAAATGGTTCTCTTCAGGTGTTGTATTGCTAATCTCAGAACAGCTTCTGGAATCATTTGGCTCCTTCTTTTCTTGATTGTCTTCAGCTGAGCTCGTCCTCCCATTAATTGTCCAGGGGCCTGTATGAATGTTGATTGCAGTTCTCTTGCCAGGTAGCACAGCCTGGCTCAATGTTGAACACAAGGCAGCAAAAACACTATCCTTTGATTTTGAATTCTTAGACAACTTCTGCTTCTTCACAAACTGGGGCTCTCTATCTTTTGAAGCCGATTTCCTTTTCAGCCGGAGAGACTCCATTGTCCCTTCATCCTCTTCAGAAGCTTCTGGTTGCTTCCTTGGTGGTGGCCTGTAATCTTCATCATCCTCATCATCATCATAGTCAACCAATCCACCAGACTTTGGACTGAAGATCAAGACAAATACATTACATTACAGATGATCATGAGAAAATTGGACTAGAAGCTCTAGACAGAAGCAAGCATACCTCAATTGTGAGTAGTTTGCAGCAGCTCCATTGGATAAAACAGGTTGTCGCTTCTGCCCTTTCTGTTTACGTGAAACAGGTATAGAGGATGTATCCTCCTCATCACTGATTAAATCAACAAAAAGTCAAGAGACTCCATGCTATTTGTATAAAACCTACTACAATACTCATGGAAAAATATATATACCTGTTTTCTTTAAAGTATTCTTCCTCTTCTTTCTCCAAAGCCCGCTCATCAATTCGTCTACAAAGGTCAGTCACATTAGCAGTACCCTTTGTCCCACCGTTATCCAAACACTGCAAGCAAGCATGTAACCTCAAAACCATGTGCTTTGAAAGAAGTGGGTAAACACAGGAATATACCTGCTCATATTTTACTTTGAGTGAATGAATGGTAACCAAGTGCTCGAATTTCTCTAGCTGGTCCCAGAATGAATCAACTATATATTTCAGCAGTAATTTCAAATTCTCCTGCATTATACATCATCAGCACAAAATTGTGTGTAGTATTCAATATCCATAATGAATACATATCAAATATAGGTACCTTGCGGATATACTCAAAAAGTTCAAGAACGGCAGAATTGAGCAGATTGTAGCGATTGCCATTAGCAACAAAGGCATCTACAATTGGTTTCAGAAGGTTGTTTCTAACAAAATGATTTATCAGGTGCTCATCCTGCAGGAAACAGTCCAAATTATTAGCTGTATCACACATCAGGAGTAATCCACCATGTATCTGAAGGGAAACAAGAATTATAAAGAGGAGAAAGAGAAAGAGAATGATACATAGCTTAAAACAACATAACTTGCTCCATAGAATTAAAAAGATTCATCCAGCTCAAAAAGGTTATCTTATAAAACAACTAGTGACACCAGTTACATTAATAGCTACCAACATACGCAACTCAACAATAACAAAGTAAACTAATTCACTCAGAAGTTATACAAGTTCTGGCTAACTGATACCTTCAACCTTCCTTAAAAGTTAATAATTCAAACAAAACACTAAAAAGGTTAAAAATAATTCCCATCTATTTTTCACGGGTATAAAGACAGAGGATGCCCACATACAGCGATGATTAGCTCAGATTCAAAATGTTCTTACCAAATTACTCCTTGAATATAGTTTACGGCATACATCTAATCACACATACTAACAAAATTAGCAGAAAGTTCCCTCGGAGTACAATTAATAAGATTTCACAAGAAGAGAGGAATTGCAGACTGGAAAAAAAGGATTTAATCCTCAAGTGATGATTCATGTAAAGTAAGAGATTAGCCACACATGGATCAATGACGACCAATTTGTGGAGATCTCATGATTTCCATCACATGATCTAATGGTGATTTATCCCACATGTCTCACTTTACAACCACCCTTTATAGAAACTAAACTCAGCTAAAATATGGTCAATATAATGGTAAGAGCCAGTTTGGATCATATCCCTCCTGCCCACAATTAGCATTTCTCACACAATTCATAACAAAATAGTGTCTTAAAAATGCCAAAACTTACATGGCGTGAGAGAATAGTACGAACAAACCGAACAGCACCAACAACAAGGTATTTCTCTCTTCTCTGTGACAGTAACAAAATTTTATTGATCACATTATTAAGAAGAAAGTTGGACCTGCAAACAGTAACAAAAGATCCAAGTTGACATTTCACAAGAACAGAAGAAGAAAGTCAATTCTGATTATTGTAGAGAAATAAGGAAATACTTTATCCTGTATGGATGGTGTAGGACACAAAAGCATAGTAATTCACATATGTTAGACAGTATCTCTGGCTTTGTCAAACTTCGATACTGAACTCCTTGCCCAGGACCTACAGATTTGCTACTTTCACAAGCAACATTTTCTGAGGGACATGATGCTGTTATCACTTCAATCAGTTGACCCAAATGCTTCTCAAAGAAGATGTCTATTATAGTGTCCCTCTGTCACATAAATCATGGAAAAGTTAGGTTAACATAAGCAAGTCCATGAATGACTATCTAACAAACCTATAATGAAGCTTCTAAATTTCATGAAACAATAACTCACAAGTTTTTCCAACAATTCAGCAGAAATATTATAAAACACAAAACAACATTCATAATTTACACCTGCACAAACAACTCAGATGTGCTGACTCCACAAGCAAAGCAAAACTCACATCTATATCAAAATCCAATAGCAAGCTTTTCTAACAACACAGCACATTTCAGTTTTATTTTGATTAATAATAAATATTTAATTTTTGAATGACTTTCATGTCCAAATGCAATATATACTAAATATTGATTTTCAGGTATATTACTAAGTATTAAACTCAAACCAGTCACGATAAGATAATCATCCCTATCAAAAAGCCTAAGAGTGGGGAAACCTAAGGAGGCGAAAAGATTATAAGCAATAGAAAAACACTCTCAAATTAAGTTCCGATGACTTTCTAATTGGATCTACTTTAGGAAAACTTACCAAAGATACCAAATAAAGTATTCCATAAAAAGTCAGCCATAAGACCATGCGAACATAGGTGAGTGAGTTTTCCATTTTCCCCACACATAACATGCACGTCAGAGAGAGAGATAGAGTCTTATTGGATCTCCAAACCAGCAACATGTCATTGCTGCTAATTCTGTTAAGCATGGCAGTCCAAAAAACAGATTTGAACTTAAAGGTAGTTTTAGCCTAATGGACTTCCATATAAGTTTATCAAGGAGGACAAAGGATGCAGAAGAGGAATGAGTTAGAAGTTGAAAAGAAGATTTGCAACTAAACACTCCAGAGGAATCCAGAGACTACGACCTTTTATCTGGGCAAGAGGACGAAAGAACAAAAATCAAGGAGACCCAAAAGGTCAACTAATTTAGGAGACATTATCATTTAGGTTTCTAAAAACATGGAAGCCCTGAAAAATAAGTGAACTCCTACACAGTATAAGAAGTTCTGGATGAGCGAATTATGTAAAGAAGATAGGCTAAAAAGGTGGGGAAAAGCAAGGTCAAAGAGGAGTCTCCTACCCAAACGGTCTTCTCAAAAGCTAAAATAGGATTAGGAACCACTACCTACCTTGAGGACTTAAAGGTAGTCCAACCTTGGTATATAAATTTCTATCTGCTAAAATAAGATACTTGGACAGCAGTATTAACATCACACCCATTCTTGTCCAGGCCACACTATGAATAACTTGATGCTATAAAGAATGAGGTTCTAAAGCAAAACACCATAGCCATTTAGTTGCCAAGGCAACAGTTTTAGACTCCAAATTATCAAGACCCAAACCCCCTTCTTTCACAGGACTGCAACAAACATCCAAATTCACCAAGTGATCATCTCATCATGATTCGAATTCAAAGCACCTGACCAAAAAAATCCCACAAGACCTTTTCAATAGTATTAGCCATCCCACAGGTATATGGGAGAAAGAATGGAAGTGGCGAAGTAGAGAGGGATCCTAGAGAGACAAGCTTAGATGAGGGTTATTAGACCCCTTAAAAGACAGATAGAGCCCTGATGTAATCCCCCAGACATTTAGAAATATTTTCAATGACCAGCTCCCAGTGCGATGCAGATCGCAGATCTAGAATCAACACCAAGACTGCGTTTGGTGAGGTGTACAAGACAAGATAGATCTACACAGAGTCGGAGACAGTGGAGGTAGAGACACAAAAATATAAATATTTGTATCACATCTGAATTAAAAGAAAAAACAGTGGTTTTTGTCTTATCCCAGTCAATTTTGTGTCCCCTCTGTCTCGGCTTTTAAGGAGTACAGTAAAAAAACACAAATTTTATGTTTTGGAACATAAACTTGTCTTATCCCCAAAACCAAACACTTCCCTTTTTTTTATTTCTATTTTGGTATTTTATGTCTTGTACACCTCATTAAATGGAACCCTAGGGACAATCTGCCAACCAGCTAAAGAACTTGTATCATTAATGTGTTGAGAATCTATGTTCATACCAACTAGACCACTTTTGGACAAATTAATCTTCAACCTAAAGGATAACTTAAAAATCTGGAGAAGTGAAACCGCATTAGTATCCTTATCTTTTTCTAAGAACAGAACTGCGTCTTTGGGTCCCACTTCGTCACTTAGCTAGAGATCAATTGGCTAAGAACATCTACCTCACTTAGCTTTTTCATGAACTTAAAAGCTTCCCAGTCTTTGAACATTACTGATCTTAACTAGGAGGGAATTTGAATTAATTGCAACTTGTTGATACAGTGAAACTTGAGTCCTGGATTTATAGTTGACTGAGATTTCTAATAACTAATCCCACTGCTTACTGCTTAGTTTAAATACATTATTTTATTTACAAAAAAATATTATTTACTTTAACTTGGAATTTTACTAAATTGTAAAATGAAACAGCCACGACTTACATTAAATCCCCTACCTCATGAAAAACAAAACAATATTGCTTTATTACTTGCAATAAGTTGTGCATGTGAGGAATCACTAACAATAATCAGCATAAGAGCCTACCATTTTGAACCAAAATGTTGCCATAACATAAAAAAAATGAAACCGAAATTTTAAAAAAGATACAAGTTTGCATTGAAGAATTCTATTCTTTAAAAAAAGCATTTTGGTCAAGAAAAAAGCAGTAACAAAGAAAGGTTAATTCAGAACAGAAATCGATAGCAAAATTGGAACCTGTGCTCCAGACAAAGTGCATGAGTCCAACAAACAGCGAAGGATTTCAAGAAACTGGCAATGCATGTCATCTCCAAAATCTGTGATCATTCCTCTGACCTGTTATTCAAAGAACAACTAGTTAATAACTGTTCGACTAGCTTATAAAAACCTCATAAGAAAAAAGATTTTAAAATACACATGTAGATAGATAATTGACTGACTGATGAATGTTAGAGCGCATCAGATGACCACATAGTCAATTCCCAGTAATTAGATTTAATGCAGTTCTTTGTTTACAAACTTTTTAAAAGGAAAGAAAGATGAGACTTGGACCAAGTGAAATACGTTAAGGATAAAGAGGGTGATTGCTTAGTTGCAGAACAAGATATCAAGGAAAGATCCATGTCATCTAAGAAAACAGAAACATGTGACCTCATTTACATAGAAAACGTACCAACAGTCCAAGGAGAGTAACTCCTTCCAGCCGAACAACATATGAACGCAGAAGATTAGGATCCTGATTCAAGAATAGAATGAGGATATCTGTTCTGCAAATCACAAAGATTTCTTCTAAGAAATTAATCATGAAAATTGTAAAAACAGAACAGTTGAAACTGGAATTTTGATACAGATCAGAGTGACAATGGGGCATTAGTACCCAGTAAGCACAAGCTTCTTGTCTTGACTTTGCAAGACATCAGCCACAATGTCAAAGATGCCTTCATTCATCAAATCCCTACAAACATCAAGAGTAATAACAAAGAACCCTAGAAAATTAGTCAGATCTAAGATCTCAAAAAGCAAATAAATAGCAAAATAAAAATTTAAAAACAAAATCAAGATGTTAGAGATGTGCTATATGCCAAGAAGCTGAGGGAACTTACTTCCTAGTACAAGTTCCATTAACTATTTATAAAAAGGTTGCTTAAAAGTTGTTTTGTGCTAATAAAAAACTTGCTAAGCATACGTTCTGGAAAGGCCATAATGGAGCTATCAAATCTTTTGCAACCAAGCATGACTATAGCTTAGTTAAAAACTATGGGTACGAAAGCTAAATAGTAAAAGCAGACCTCTGCCATTTAAGTGTCCCCAAAAAAAAAAGCCGTGCAAGTTATTGAGATGTCAATGACTTTTTAAAACAGAGAGACACTCAATCAAATTACTTAAGAAAATAATTGAAAGCAAATTTTGTAAGTAATAGTATAATACCAAATTCTGTCTAAACAATTATGAAAAATGCAGTCAAACAACAGCAACTGATTCTAAGAAAGTAAGAATCAGAAAACGAAAACAAATTGCATAAAAGACTGCAACATCATGTTTACCACCAGATGTAACATACCTATAAAGCCGAAGCTGCTGGACCATCTGTAAGCTCTTGCTCAAACTACAGAACTCATGCAAGAAATAGACCTGTACATCCCGTAGAGACAAATTATATTTAAAAATGAATCAGCAGTAAGGTTGATCAAGAGCACAAGAAGAGTCAGCATTAACATTAATTAATTCAACAATACAACGAAGAAAAATTCTCCATCAGTATAGATATACAATAAAAGTTAACCATGCATGATTCATTTTGAAAGGAGGAAAGAACTGCCCCCATCCCAGTTCTTTTCACAATCTACTAGTTCAAAAAATTATTCTCTACCAAGTCACACTCCTAGGTTGCATTTGATTTTCCTGACTTTGGAGTTAGAGTCAAGGAGTCAATGAGAAAATGACTCTGTCAAGTGTTTGGTGCGAGGATCACAGTGCAGATGGGAACAGAATCACAGTGACTTAGTGAACAAAATTGTTAATTTTTTGTTCACTCCAATTTTGGAGTCACTGTGTATTGGAAGGGAGTCCACAAATATGTGAGGATGTGTTCGAAGTCAATTTTGGAGTCACTGTGACTCTAACTCCAACGACACTGGCTTCATGACTCCCTTGACTCTAACCTCAGAGTCATTGAAAACAAACACTATAGTACAACTCATTGGACATAAATTTTTTTGACGAAAAACAAAAGTAAAACCACGAAGAAGGAAAAAACCTCAAAAATATTTTCTGCCTCCTTCATGCTAAGGCAAGAATAAGAGATGAAATGAACCATTGTGGTTTTTTCTAAATTCCAATTGAATAAAACATTTAAGATGACAAGACTGTAATTAATAAGCACACACTCCATTGCAGGATGACACACAATGCAGTGCCCAAGATGGAAAGCAGAGTACATGCAAACATCGACTAAACTAGGCTGATTTTAAATCTACGGCACATGTCGTGCTATGAAGTTAAAAACTAAAGGAAATGAGGTTGTCACATGTTCATTACTGTACAAGTACCTTGAATAACAACCCAACTCGAGAATTGAGACAAGCAATCTAGAAAATCAATGTTTTCCAAAGTTTTGAAACAAACCAACTGATTCGAGAGAAAAAGAAAAAATCAATAGTTAATATAATAACAACCTAAATAAATTGTACAGAACAAAGAGACCATTTATTAGCATAACCTGACACTGGAATTCTGTTTCTTCTTTAAGTAAAATTTCATCAAATGTGACTGCACATATATAATGAGGTACATCACCCGGAGGGGAAATCATCAAGTTATTAAATAACAATATCATACTGCACATAAATACAGTAAAACTGCCATAGCTAAGACAGTAGATACAATATCTTCAACTAGACTTACCATATTTTTCTTTGATTCAGGAGAGGTGGTGGGAGATTTTAACTTAGCAAACAACTCCTGGATAAATGTACCGTCATCCTTCAATAAAGAAACAACCTAAAAAACAACAGAGCAGTCAAAATTAAAGATAATAATCAGTTAATTATATGAGACGTTTACTTGGCATACAAAATCAAAACCTTACAAAGGCATTATTTGCATGTATTATTGAATTCAGATTTGCAACAGTACCCTCATCCAATACTCTGGCCAAAACAACATCCTGAAAGCAATACAAAAGGCTAAGAGTCGCACTTAAAAAAAAAATGAAAGCAAGCAACAACAAAAGGCTTAGAAGTAGCCAAACCTTCAAAAAACCAATTCTATATGTCTGGTGTATCCTTGATAACACATTACAATCTTTTATAGGTATGACCTACAAAAGAAGATTGATACACACCATGAGTAAGTGGTAAAATTACTATATATATCTACAAATCAACTTATTACCTTGCTTCTCACAGAAATTCAACAAATAATCAAGCCAAAAAAATACCTCCTTAAAAACAACATGCTCCTTTAAGAATTTTCGATGATGTTGAACATGAGGAGCCTCCGGATCATCTGAAACAAATAAAAAACAAAAGGTTCAACATCTTAAACCATATTTAGCTTACATTTTTCCTTCCAACAGGATGCACACACACATACACATAAGGAGGAGAAAAGGCACAAATAGGATATGGTGGCTAAAAGCAAAAGCCTCACTTAGTTGAGCAATAAATCAAGTAGAATGAACTTACACTCAAGGGCACCAATAATGTCCATTACAAATTCGTCACTGAACATTCTCTCAAAAATTTGTGTACTATTAAGCAAAACTGCAGGAGAAAAAGTAAATCTTAAAACTGAATAAAGAAATAAATTACAACATTGGGATCGAAACCAAAGTGGCATGAAATTCAATACTGACTTATCCCTTTGACTATCTTGAAAATCATGTGAAGGTCATCCATATTTTCCAAGTCTTCACATAATCTGAATACTTCCATCAGCTTCCGAAAAAAACCTTGCTGCATTGCAAATATAAATAAAAAAGGTAATCTAAGAAGAATAAAACCTTGGGTGGTATATGGCTATGCTTATTACAAACCAAATCAAGAAGAATAAATATCAACAACCTACCCTATGAAGACAACACACATAAACACTAAAATTTTAGTTCATCTTACATCGTTTAATATTAGTTCTGTAAGGCGCAATTGATCTGCAATGCCACACTCAACCACAGTCTGTGCACAGAATAAAGAGGTTTAGTGAAGCTTCATACATGTGAATTTCAAACATAAAAAATAAATAAGTAAAAAGGAGCACAGTACTAATATTAAAGTATAAAACTCATTCAGACATTGTGGAAGTACAATTACTCTTCCATAAATATTGAGAACCTGCTCTAGTGCTCTTTCACCAGAAAGCGGCAAGAGCAAACCTCAATAAATAAAAGAAGAGAAAAAGAACTTCCCAAAAGCAACACCAGTATGAGTGCACGTAACAATTGTTAACTTGTGAGTTGTGAATAACCGCTCACGTTAACATGTCTTTGTCTACAACAAAAGTCATTGATCCATATCATATAGCCTATAGGAAATGCATGCTAAATAATTAACTAGATAGTACAGATCCAAGTTCTATCTACAATTATAGTGTGACATAAAGTAGGATGGACAGAGGCATCAAGAAGTAGAAGTTTTCACTTATAGAAGTGATAAAGTGCCCATGAGGAAGGCAATGCAATATAATTAGTAGTGAATACAATCCTAGAGAGGATTTATCAAAGATTAAACTTGCTATTTTGCTATTTTATTGTAAGTGCATTACACTAATGATAGTTGCACATATAAATTACTTGAAGAAAAAGAAACTCGAGTAGACAGATTTGACTTAAATAAGGTAAATGGATTTAAATAAGTACTTCCAACTTCATTCAGAACATGGTGACTCAAAGACATGTGCCCAAACCTTAAGAATCAAAGGAAGCGTTGACAACTCAACCGCAGGCAACTCCCTTAACTCACTGTTTACACTGTGAAATGTGTCACCTGGAATATACATCAAAAACAGTAAGGCCAAGTCCTTTGTTGGGATTACATCATTCATACATGCATATTCAAAAAGCCTTTCAGATTTCCATGATAAAAACAACTTATTTTCTGAGAGACAGACTGGATTACGTAAACTTAATAATCATCCTGTGCACTCTAACCACTTTTCATTTTTACCCTCTTGTAGGTCTAGGTTCAAATTCAGAAATAATTAGGATGATTAACATAGACTACACTTTGAAGTTTGATGTAATCCAAATTCCAAACAAACATGCCTATCAAATCTAAAACAAAAATCTCAACAAAGCCAGGTAATATACATGCAACTATAGGTTATAGTGCAAAATAATGGTTGCATGAGGGTCGAGGAACCAGAGGACCGTAGATAATATATGTCATAGAAAGGAGAAGCAATCCACCCACCTATTCCAAGAAAAAATTTCTTTATATGGCTCCGCAATGACATCGGATTAGTAAAGCAGTATTTTGTTTAAGTTCACATAAAATCCATTAATTATACGTAAACGGTAAATCAGACAGTATGCAAAAATTCACGAAAAAACAAATATATACTTTTTTGTAACAGAAGCAAGATAACCAACTCCTAAGAAATAACTATCATCACTGATTAAGTTAATCTAAACATATAAAAAAAATAAAAACACATGTAAACAACATCCAGAAAGAGAGAAGGAATAATGAGGTTAAAATTTAACATTACTTACTGTTTAAAGTATTAAAATGCATATTCCTTTGCACATTGCAAATATTGTCCCTGAATAAAACATGCAAAGTAATTAAGCTCAACTTCAGAAAAGCATCAACAAAAACCAAAGTGAGTATTGTAAAGTTGAAGTAATTAAGATTTAATATCCATTCATTACCATATGTAAGAGCATCCATTAGCATCTTGAAAGCTAAGTGCTAGATCCGTAGCATACACTGGATCTCTCCATGAGATAATTGTATCTGAATGAAAAAAGCATATCTTCAGTCAAATTGACAATCGCAATGAACCCAAATATATTTCTAGCACAAATGTGTGATTCTCAATGATTAATGAGAAAAGGCATAAAATTCTACCAATTACCTTCTTGTTTCCTATAAATATCATCAGAACTGATGCGATGCAAAAGTAAGGTCTCATTGTCTTCTTCGTCGTAAACAAATAAACCCAGCTCTTCTGACCGCTGCATTATGAGATATGATTTTTCATTCATTGTAATACAGGAAAACTCAACATATATCCAATAAAAAATGAAAAACCAACTCTAAATACCTGGATATGTGAATATACTAGAACTAGAATCGTTTAAGTTATCAACTCCAAATCAGACATAGAATGCCCACTAGTATAACCAATTTTTACTGAGAATGACTCATCAATAAATACAATTATAATTTAAAAGGTGAAGATAAAAGGCTCCAACATAAACATGAGCAAACATTAGGGTGAAGCCATGCAAGCACAGCATCTGGAAACATGTGCACAATAAATAGGCATGTTAGTCATAAAGAAACCTTCATCAAAACAGAGCACAAACCTCCAAATAATCAACAGCGACATGCCCAGTGCCCTGGTCATCCCATTTCCCATCATCATTCAGACGGTAGACCTTGACCCGCTGAATCCAATAAGAAGAAACACTAAGAAATCAGTCATATAGCCATCTCAACCATTCAAGATTTCAATATCAAAATTCAAAACAACATTATGTATAAATTGTACAACATCATACCCACCTAACAAAGATACACAGACAGAGATTGAATTCATTGAACAAGGCAACAAAAGCTTAGACAACCCAATTGCTGAGTCATGTGAAAATAGTGATTTTCAATGACTGAATAACTGAAATCCTGAGTTTCAACACATTGATTCAGATCTACCTTCTTTTTTTTTCCTTTTTCATTCAAAGGTGTTTTAGAGAGGGAGG
Source organism: Aeschynomene evenia (assembly GCA_013621005.1). Classification (NCBI taxonomy): domain Eukaryota; kingdom Viridiplantae; phylum Streptophyta; class Magnoliopsida; order Fabales; family Fabaceae; genus Aeschynomene; species Aeschynomene evenia. The sequence continues at coordinate 6,856,668 of CM024266.1, forward strand.
TGGAAGCAATGCAAAGTGAACAGCATCAGCAAACAAGGCCAAAACAGCAAAACGGTTTTATTAAACCAAATTATATGTGAGTTCCCTCAATTTTCCATTTCCCAAGCTAATGCTTGGGAGGAATTTAGAAACATGAAAAAAGAAAATAAGGATTATCATTTTAAGTGTACCTCCAAAGGGAAGTTATTCAATCATCTATGTCTTTTAGCCCTGTAACCAATTAATATAATGTTTTCCACATCCTAATTGAGCCCATAAAACATCCTTTGAATAACTTCTTTAAAAAATTTCATAAGAAGCAAACAGCTAATCCACCAAATTTTGCTACCTCCAAAAATTAATCCTAACCATAAAAAGGAACTGTAACACTAAAAGTCGAAAAGATTACTAAAATAGGACAAGAATCTGCACCCGCTTCACTAGAGTATACCAAGGCCACATAGAATACATTGTTTTCAAGTATTTGTTATCTGGCAGTATTTTAGGGAAGGGGGACTGATCAAACATAGTGCTACTGTCCAACAACTAAAATTGGACAGGGAGGGTAAGGTATAACTGAATTAATCAAAGTTAAATTTGATGGGTAAAAAATTGACAAGCTTAGCGGAAAGAAAAATCCCAAAATCCGATATTCCCATTCATGCCATGCGTATGCTTAGGATAACTAATATTTTATTCATCCCTGGAAAATCTGAAAACTTAAAAGGAAACTTGCATGTTCCAAATCTATCACTTCTGCCCAACTTCATTTTTGAGCTGAAATAGGTGCTTAATTTTAGCGTGTTTTAATAAGATTTTACCATAGAGTCCACTGTCGCACTAATAACCATTTTCCTCCTTTGAAAATGTGTCAATGCATCACTGGATGATAGTTTAATAAAACCTTAGACATAAAGTCTTTTTTGAAATTACGCACTCACACAACTCTATGAACAGTGAAATTAAAAGCATTTATTAGTTTACCGAAATAACCAGAGCTTCAGCTTCAGGGAGTGCTGAATACAACATGGAGTAATTAAAATATGTATTCAAGGCAGAGCAATATCCTAAAGCTACACCTCTGACCTCTGCGCCTCTAAAACTCTTTTAAAGTTTCCAAAAACGCCAACCAACCAAAGAATAACACAGAACATCACAAACCAAGTAATAGCAAAGGAAAACACAGTCCAAAATGAATTTACAAGCAACAACACAAAATCGAACCTCGAACTCCACAGCACATCAAATATCAATAAAAGAAAACTGCATTGACTAGATTCCACAACGAAGCAAAACTTGCCTGCATCGAACTCGCGTTCGCCTGCGATTTCTCCGGCGCGCCCATCGCAGCAGCTCAAAGATATTCACAGAGCACAAATGAAACAGAAAAAGCAAAAAAGAAACACGGAGATACGGAATACCGCGTTGATTTTGCTTCAAATTAGGGTTTGAGAGAGAAAGATAGCGAAAGAAAAGGAAGCAATTGAAGCGACGGAATCGAGCTTGGAAGGATCAACAAGAAACCCTAACCGCCATTGACGTAGCATCGTAAGCTCTTCGACCTTCTCTTTCTCTCTCTGTCTACAGTTTCTCTTTCTCTCAGCTAATAAATATTCCCTTCGCTGTGAGAAAGTGTGTTTTGTGCTGTGTGTGTTGTGTTCACCCGAGAGCGAAAAGAGAGAGAAAACAATTCTTTGTGTTTTGATGGTGAGGAAATTCCAGAAATGCCACTGTGGTTCGGATAAAACTACGAAAGTGCCATTGTGTTTAGTTCCACACATGCGCGCCTTTGTTTGGCGAGTAGATGAATGAAAAAAGATGAATGAGAAAGGAAGCGCGTGACGTGTTGCTCAGTGACAGAGTGTGGGGTAATGCACGCACTAGATGTAGATATATTGTGTGCTGTGTGCTCCATGTGAGCAACGTTTTATGAAGAACTTTTTCAAAAAAAATTATGGACAAAGTTATTAAAAGATTAAATTCCCAAATGGACTATATAGAAAGAAGATTTATATTTTCATATAAATGAAGTAAGTGTCATGACATGACATGAGATTTGTATATTATACATAAAATAAAATATGTATTATATATATAATATAATACACGTAAATATTTTATATTATATATAGTTCAGATTGAATATTAGTTAAACATATTTTTAATGATTGCGTCAAAAGGGTTGTTTATCCAATTCCACCTTGATATCATCTCCGCCATCGTTCTCTCTCTCTACATATAACCAAACTGAACCAACTAACTATTACTCTCCACTTCCCTTCTTCCCTCTCACTCAGATCTCTCTTCTCATTTCATTTCGCCATTCCCATTTCTCTCTCTCTCTCTCACAAAACAAAATATGCAATCATCGCTCTCTCTCTCCACCACTGCCACAACCCTTTCAGGGCCGCGCCACCCCATTCACATCGCCGCCGGCATCACCCCTCTCAGGAGCCTCAGCTTCTGTGGTCTCAGGCGCGAGGCATTTTCCGTCACTTCCCTCGGCCACAGCTACCGCCCTCCGCCGCAGAAGCTTCCCCTTCGGACGCACTCCGGCGTAGTCTCCGCCGCGATTTCTAAAGACAACGGCAGCACTCCGAAATCATTTGACTATGATTTGGTCATCATCGGCGCCGGTGTCGGCGGCCACGGCGCCGCGCTTCACGCTGTCGAGAAGGTACGCACTCGATAATCCCAAAGAAGCTTAGTGCGTGTTTGAATTGGCTTATTGAGAAACTAGTTTGTTTTGTATTCAAAACATTCAGTGTAAAAATCCAACCATATATTGCCGTATTCAACTACTCAAATCTTACATTACAAATAGAAGCGTGTGTTTGGATTACTAATTATTATAAATTAATATAAAAAAAAATTGCCTGATTATTTTCCCTTGAAAATTTTGATGCTAAACATGCTATTTGAATTTCCTTGTCATGTGTAGTTATAGTTTACATTTGTGAGATTTTGATGGGGAACAAAAACAAGAGAGTTAGTTTATCAATTAAGCAATTCCTAACCCGCAATAATATCGGCTGTGTTGTGTCTAGTTAGTAAGTTAAACCAGAAAGTGTGGATTCAAAACTCGAAACAGGCATGAGTGTGTGTGAACTATGGATTGGATGTACTGTGATTAGTGAAGGAATTGCTTAGTGCTGATTTCCAAGCTATGAAGAATTGAAGACAGTGAACAGAATTGTATTTTTGTCAGAGGAATTTGAAATAACTGAGTGAGTTACAGGGTTTGAAAACAGCCATTGTTGAGGGAGATGTTGTAGGAGGGACGTGTGTGAACAGAGGTTGCGTTCCTTCTAAAGCTCTTTTGGCTGTAAGTGGTCGCATGAGGGAATTGCGAGATGATCATCACTTGAAGTCATTGGGCTTGCAGGTATATGCCAGACTTCATGTTCAGAAAATGTGATTCTCCTTATAGCTCAGTTGTATTTGAAATGTTATTGTTTAATTACCTTTGTTGTTTCTTTATTATTATTTTAGGTTTCTGCTGCTGGCTATGACAGGCAAGCAGTTGCTGACCATGCCAATAATCTTGCTTCAAAAATCCGTGGCAACTTGACCAACTCTTTAAAAGCATTAGGAGTAGACATACTCACAGGTTTTGGAACTATTACGGTAAGTGACATCTTGTGGTCTGTGGAGTCTGGTGTGTCGTGGATAAATAGTATTATCATTTCATTGAATTATCTGTTTATTAACCAAGGCTTGAATTTGAATGGTGTAATTACAAAAGGATTTTTAAACATTTTCACTTACTGCCTTATTTGTGAATCTGTGTAGGGTCCTCAAAAAGTGAAAGTTGGCTCCAACAAGGTAGTAACTGCAAAAGACATCATCATTGCCACTGGTTCTGTTCCTTTTGTTCCTAAGGGCATAGAAGTTGATGGTACAACTCAGACCATATATTTACTTTTCTTCTTCACGGAATTATTATATTTTATCCTATCAATTTAAGTTTTTAGAATGAAAGGATTTTAGAGTTAGAGGCATGTCTTCCAGTTACAAGAAATTGGGACATGTACTACTGTCTATGTTTAGCTTAATGCCAGGTCCTGAGCGACTTCAATAGTGATCAATACTGGAGATATTGATACTTTATAGTATATTTGTGATAGGGCAGTAGACTCTACTGAAATGTGCTTAAGGGGATCTTTGATTGTTACTCTTGATACTTTATGAGTAATGCTACATGTACACCACAAAATTAGTCACCATCAGTAACAAATCCAACTTTTTAAAACTACTAATCCATAACTACATGTTGGATTAATGTATAATATTAAAAGTTGAATTAATAGTTTTAAAAAGTTGGATTATGATATATGATGGCTGATTTTGTGGTGTACACAAATCATTTCTCATACTTTATAGTGTGCCTTTGGTTTTCCATCTTTTGATTTCTACTAGTAAGATTTATCCAGCATCATTACTGAAATGAATATTCACCAAGGAATTGCCTTCAGGGAAGACTGTAATTACCAGTGACCATGCACTCAAACTAGAGACTGTTCCTGACTGGATAGCAATTGTAGGAAGTGGTTATATTGGCCTTGAATTCAGCGATGTATATACGGCACTTGGAAGTGAGGTAGCGCTTCTGTTATTATTATGGTTGTTATTGTTATTATTGTGAATTTACCTTTAGAATTACAAACAATTGACTGTTTTCTTCTAACTTTCAATGATATCCATTAGCTATGTGGATACTAAACTCGTACACTTCTTTCTTATACTTAGTAGTAGAGAAAATAAAAGGATATTTAATCTTGAATTTTTTTCACTATTTTTAAAATTTAAAAGATCTGGTTTAATGCTGGAGTATAGTCGGTAATAATGGTATTCTGTAGGTTACTTTTATTGAAGCTCTAGATCAACTTATGCCTGGATTCGATCCTGAAATTAGCAAATTGGCTCAAAGAGTTCTCATAACTCCCCGTAATATTGATTATTATACTGGAGTTTTTGCAACTAAGGTAACTATAACTTGTAATTTCTTCATTAAATTTTTGTTGGTTTCTACTTTGAATTGTTGAAGTCGTCATTTTTGTTTTTTTAAACATAGATCACTCCTGCCAAAAATGGAAAACCTGTCACCATTGAGCTCACTGATGCGAAGACTAAGGAGCTGAAGGAAACTTTGGAGGTATATTATTTTTTTTCCCTGAGAGCTTTTTAATCACTTTGTCCTTAGCTTTTAAAACTTACACAACAGAAATAGTACGCTCTTATAGCATGCTCTCACTTTTTAGACCTTTTAACGAACTCATATTACATTATCAAAAGCCAGAACTCAGAAGTGGTTGATAACTGGGCATGTATAATTTCTGTATAGCATAGAGAAAACTGTATAAGTGCATGTTGCTGCACTGAGGCAGACAATGCTATTACTGATGCATAAATGGGTTATGCTTCTTGCTTGCAGCTTTTATAAATTCTCAATTGAATGTGATGTTTAACTTGAGAGGTTAGAGGTTTTTGTGTCTCTCTAGAACTTAGTGCTATAAGCTGAAATCATTGAACATTTGTAGCATTAGGAGTAGGGTTTACAAGTGTTGAGTAATTATCTAAAAATCTCAATTGTAGATAACTTCTTCTTGTTTTCAATTGTATGATTAAAACTTACAAGCTGTTGCACTTGCTTTTGCTTTGCTAGGTTGATGCTGCACTAATAGCAACTGGAAGGGCTCCATTCACGCAAGGTCTAGGATTGGAGAATGTATGTATTTCTACCAGAAATATCTTTAGGGTAAAAAGGTTTCACTTAATGAAGTGATTGGATTTTTCTTCACTTGTTCCCCCAGATTGATGTTGTAACTCAGCGTGGTTTTGTTCCTGTGGATGAGCGCATGCAAGTAATTGATGCAAAAGGAAACCTGGTTAGTTTTAAGTGTTGCATTATTTTTTCCCTTGCTCTTGTCTATTGTTACTGACATGGGATATGGAATGACAGGTCCCTCATTTGTTTTGTATTGGTGACGCAAATGGCAAGATGATGCTTGCTCATGCTGCCAGTGCACAAGGAATTTCAGGTAAGAGGCAAATAATGTAACTTTGCTAAATGTTTTGTCCTTTACTTCCATTTCACTCAATGAAAATTGTTGGGCAGTGGTTGAACAAGTCACTGGAAGAGATCATGTGCTTAATCATTTAAGTGTCCCAGCTGCTTGTTTCACTCATCCTGAAATAAGCATGGTTGGATTGACTGAGGTAAATCATCTTTATCTTCATTGATGTTTCATCTTCTGCCTTCCACTTGTTTCACTCTTTCATATTCCTCCATTTTTCTGTATTGTCGTCCCTTTTCTCCGTATATTATTTATGATAAAATTACTGCTCATTTCCTTCACCCAGTAGAACTTTATATATTATGGTCAAACACTTTATATGCAGCCTCAAGCAAGGGAGAAGGGTGAAAAGGAGGGCTTTGAAGTAAGTGTTGCCAAAACAAGTTTTAAAGCTAACACCAAGGCCCTGGCAGAAAATGAAGGGGAGGGACTTGCCAAGGTTATATCTCTGCATCTTTCTTTTTTAACAAGGAAATGGTGTTAAAAGATTTTATATTAAAATTTGTAAGGGTGTTTCTATATCAGATAGCTTTTGAAGTAAATAGGGAAACTTCTCGAAATTTACTGGCCCTACTAGTTAAATTCAATTGAGAAGCTAGGCAACCATTATTCTCTTACCTCATTGTAGCTAATTGTTCAACCTAGAAATATGTGAGAACTGAATTTGTAAAACTAGCTTAACATGACTGATGAAGAGCTAAACATGATTATAGAGACTCCAAAATTAAACAACCAGCTAGCTTAGCTCACACGGTACCTTCCTTGATCTATAAGATTGGGGTGCTGCTTCAACTCCATTCATGGCATGCCTCCATTCACCACTTAGATCCCAACTGGGGTCTCAGTTACCCGAAAACAAAATCTGAACAATTTAAACATCACTGCTAGATGCCGATGATAAGTTCTCCACTAAATAATTACTTTTGATGATATCATATCGATATGGGTGTAAGAGCAGGGAGTTCTGGTATACTTGATTTCACTCTTTCCCTTTTCGAGATGCATTATTAATTTCTTGTAAGCAGCTTCATTGTTTTCTAACTGTCATTATGCTGTTTTTATGCAGTTGATATATAGACCTGACAATGGAGAAATTCTAGGAGTTCATATTTTCGGGTTGCATGCTGCAGATCTCATCCACGAAGCATCTAATGCAATAGCATTAGGAACACGTATTCAGGTACCTTTTCCTACCACAGCTGCCATTTGTATGACTCTGACAAGTAGTGATTATTAGTTGCATGTGGCAAATTAGTTAAACCTCAAGATTATTCCTATTCATGTCTATTTGGTAACCTCAAACATTTTACCGTACCATGCACATGCAGGACATAAAATTTGCAGTTCATGCTCATCCAACTTTGTCTGAAGTGCTTGATGAGTTATTTAAATCAGCAAAGGTGAACTTCCCATAATTTACATCTAGATTTTTGCACTTAAACAGGCACACATATACACCTCGTCATGAAGGTTTAATGGTCGTATTACTTTTATACTCTAACACGTCCCTCACACAAATATCTCTTTTGGATTTGAGATATTAACAATGAATAGACCCACATAACTTTGTGCTAAAATTATTTATTGTTGTATAATTTAGAGAGTGGGGGCAATTAAGGATCGGACGTTAATCCTTTGCGTCATAAAGAATCTAATACTAGCCATGAAAGTATTTCACCAAAAATTTGAACTAATGGGTTAAGGATCATTAATGATTTTATACTCTAATAAACCCAAACATTTTGTTGTTCCTACTTCCTAGTGCTTTAATACACCTAATCCTCTTCAATTACTGAGGCAGGTTGAAGCACATGCTTCTATCCCGGTAAAGGAACCAGTTGCAGTCTAATCTTCCCAAAAGTATACAACATTGTTCAAGGTATTTCACAACCTCAGCCAGCATGCGTAATCCTATGAAAGAAAGGACCTGTTTTGAAGGAGTTATGCCAACGGCTTCAAGAATGTAAGAGCGACCAATGTTGCATGTCACATGTTGCTAATGTGTATCGAAGATGCTTGTATTCATCATCATTGCACTTTAGAAACTAGTTTGAGTAGTTTAGCCATAGTTATGGTCAAGCTTCACATAAGAGGCCTTTGACTTTGAGTGGTCTTTTTTGGTAGAGTGCTTTTGCATTAACATTATATGTACTCTAAATAGTTTTCTTGTAAGGTAGTATTTATGAAATAACCACGTTAACACTCTCAATCCTCCAACGGTAGGGTCATGTCACATTTGCTTCCAACTTCTAACTTCCAACCATTCTACAATGGGTGCTTTCAAAGTCTCTAAAACTTATGACAATGATAAGACGCAGAGAACACATTCAATTCCAACATCCAACTACTTTTTGATGGTGGTAATAACTGTATGTTTTGAGGTCAGTGGAGTGGACTTGAATAGAATGGAGTGAGGAGAAAAATTCACTCTATTATTTGGGTATTTTAATGGAATAGAATCAAAATTATGAGGGAGAATATAAATAATTTACTTAAAAAATAACTCATGTTACTCATTTCCTCTCAATTAGAGGGAGAAGAAAAATAAAGAGGAATAATGGAATTGAATACAACGGAGCGCTCTTAATTTTTATTCTACTCCATCCATTTTAATACATCAAAATAATAGACCTACTTAAACCTTCACTACACCCTATTAGATTCCACCAATCTAAACATGTCCTAAAGCCCTTAATAGACCAGTTGTTAACTAAGAAGCAATTTTGCTGTTAAAACCTTAAGAACCAGTTCATGAGTTGAGTTATATTAATCAAGTTACAAAATTTTAAAAAGAAAAGTATTGAAAATTTTCATTAATTACTCAAAACCCCTTCACTCCCTTTCCCTTTTTTTTCTCTCCAGAAACCATGCCTTCCTCTCCATCAAAATTCATGCTCAGAACCTACTACTGAGTTCATGGTTTGTAAAGATGAATATCAGCTTCTCTCGTATATCCCAAACCCATTCACTCTTTTCATTTTGGGCACATGCAAAACAATGATGTAATGCTAATTCAACCTAGTTCTCAAATCTCAATTGAACTTAGATAAAAAATTATACTAGCAATGCTAACCATAGCTCCATTTTCTCCCCACTATCAAAAGCTAATTGAAGTACTAATATCATCATACCCATACATAGTACTCATCAGTGAAAAAATTTCAAGCACCTTAATATTCCACTGATTAAAATAAACAGCAAAAATGTTACAACAGCACTGTATTCTCTGTTGAACCAATTGATATTTGTATACTAGTACTAAACATAGATTTGACACAAATTTGCTACAATAACAGAAAAAAAAGGGATCAAAATGAAACCCTAATAGTTCCGTATGATAGTGGCAGTTCACTCTTCCTCGGTAGCAGCTTCATCACCCTTCTTGTTGTGCTTCCTTGCGTACCTCTGGTTCCTCAAAAACTTTGGATCCATCTACACTCAATTCCCAACAGAAAAACAAGACTAATTTTATTATGTCAATCCATGAAAAATAATAAATTTTTATGGTGTGGAAGAGAATCAAAATGAAAAAGAAAAAGAAAAAAAATTACCCCTTTGGTGGAAGTGTGGCGGTGCTTCTTAGGTTTCTTGATGCCATTCTTGTGGGCCTTGTAGGACTGGTTGTGAGCTGTGTGGTTCTTCGACTTCGCCATCTCTGCAATCAACGAATGCAACAAAATTAGAGGATCGCGATTATAAAGGGGCAGAACAAAATAGGTGAAGGGAGAGGAAACTGAGAAGACGAACCCTAATTTGCAGAGAGTGAAAATTTAGGTCCAATTAGGGTAGGGTTTTTGTTACATTTTGTGGGGACGGAGTTTTATGAGTTAAAGGCATTTCCGTCATTTCCTAATTCCTATATATATTTTAATTTTTCTTGGTCAGGTACGTCAATGACCTAAAATTGTTAGGTACTGTACTAGATTCAAGGTTCACTCTTGACCATATTTGCAACTCATAAAAGGCTAATTTATAAGGCTCTTTTCCTTAGTAATACACTACACTACATTATAGTCATATATATCTGTGGTGACATACAATAAGTTCATGTTTTTTTTTTTTTTTATAGAATTTAATTTTCGACGGTCATTTAATCATATGTTGTCATGTTGATTATATTTTTTCTTTCTTATCATCTTAAAAATCATATAAACAAAATATTTTGATTGAATAACAGTGTAATTCAGTACATTAAAATTAAACTACTTTCTATATTAGGTGAAATAATGAGAATGTGAGTTTTTTTAACTGAAAATTTCTGACTTCTCATATTTCTAGTCACGATATTATTTCAAACATTAATCTCATAATGATACACATAAAATTACCTTAATTAAAATATAATTTTATTAAAAAAATATAATTAGAACACTTATTAAAAAAATCCATAAAATTTACAACTCAAAACACCACACTAGGCCAGCCACCAACCTTGGTCCCATAAGCTGTCCTCCTCCATTGTTCTGTTGGAAAATGAGATCCTTTTTTATTATAAAACAAAAAGTTTAATTAATTAATTAATTAAAAACGTAGGTACAACAACAATGCGTTGCCAACCACATGCTATAGCTATAGCAACGCTGAATTAGCCACACTAGATGCCAAAACATTGACACACACACACATATGTTCTTCTAGTATCTCTCTGGGATCTGCTTCCGTAAATCAATCCTTCTCACTCTTCCAAAACCTGCGATCTGGGTCTATCCCTCATTTTCCCCTTTTTTTCAGTTCTGAGTTTGGATCTCAACACATAAAATAAACCCACTCCAAAAAAGACATGTTCATCTTTGACTGGTTCTATGGCGTTCTAGCCTCCCTCGGTCTCTGGCAAAAAGAAGCTAAGATTTTGTTCCTGGGTCTCGACAATGCCGGCAAGACAACCCTCCTTCACATGCTCAAAGACGAGGTTCTTGTTAAATCAATTGCAACACGTGATCTTATTTTTGTTACCCTTTTGTGTAAAATGTTTGTAAAACTGAGATTTTTATTTGTTGGGTTTGTTTCAATTGTAGAGATTAGTTCAGCACCAACCTACCCAACACCCCACGTCGGAGGAATTGAGCATTGGGAAGATCAAGTTCAAAGCTTTTGATTTGGGTGGTCACCAAGTTGCTCGCAGAGTCTGGAAAGACTATTATGCAAAGGTTGTACTCATCATTATTATGCTTGAACCCTTAACCCCCTCTGAGTTTTTTTTTTTTTTTTTTTTTTTTTTTGTAAATTTGTGATTTTGTTTAGTGAATAACTGGTTATTTGCAATGATTTAGAGTTTCTTAAAGTGGGATTTCTTGGTGGTGATGGCTTGGTGACTTGGTTGTTTGCTTTGTTTTCATTTACTTATTCTTGCAGTATAATGCTTTTGGAGTGAGTTTTGTTAGTGCAGAATTGCTTTTCAGTAGGATTGGGGTGGATTTAGTAGCTGTTGGTAGGTTCATGGTCCTTATTGTTTCATTGATGGACTAATTGCTTTTGAGAAGTGGTTTATGTGGCAGTTGAGATGTTCAAAATTGGCTTATTTTAGCTCCTATAGGCAATTATATCTCACAACGTAATTGGATTTCATTTCATTGTAATAGCATTTCCAAAGTAGTACTTCTAATATTTTGGTTGGTTGATTGATTGACTTGTGAGCTTTGGCTTCTCTTCTAGCCCTTTCAACATTTCATTCATAGCACCCTTACCTGCATTAGTGTTCACTTCCTATTTGGAGTGCTGGATTTTCGTGTCAAGTGTCTTGTTCTCTGCTCATTCTTCCATGATCTTTTGTTTGTCTATTGTTCTGTTTCTAGGAATCTTGAATCTCAGCAGCAACTTTTGCCTTCATAATCCCAGATAAAAGCTCTTTGTATTTATCTGATTCATGGGAGGCAAACATTGACTGTGGAAGTTTCGCTGATAGCACCCCTAAACAACTTTCAGGAGGTGTTTACTAGTGGCTTTCCATACACATCCTCCCCGCCCCACAGAAAATAGAAAAATTGGTAGAACTGATATCAATAGATCACTGTAAAAGGGTAATTACTAGACTTTCTAGTGAATTGAATCAATTGATTCATCAGTCTTAAGCATTTGAAAAAAGTAGTTGTGAATTGATATATTCTTTCACCTTAGGGAGATGACAAGGCATCCAGTAACTAAAGCTTGACGATAGTTTGGTCATTATTGCTTAGTATCTAAATGCATCACCTTTCTATTCAACAATTCAGGCATAGGTTTGGAGTTTGATTCACTAACTTTTCGTTCTGCCCTTACCCTTGCTTGACGTGATTTATATTCCATTGTACTTTAACTTCTTGAAGATTGATGATTTCTTTAGCAACATTAAAATGTTCTACTTATCATGGCCTAAGCTGTAATGACTACATTGCCGCATAGAACTTCTGTAGATTGCTATAGAGTTTCACCAATGTTGGCTTTCCAGGTGGACGCCGTCGTGTATCTGGTTGATGCCTACGACAAAGAGAGGTTTGCAGAATCAAAGAAGGAGCTTGATGCGTTGCTTTCAGACGAAGCCTTGGCAAATGTTCCATTTCTTGTGCTAGGCAACAAGATTGACATCCCGTATGCGGCTTCAGAAGACGAGCTTCGATATAATTTAGGCCTGACAAATTTCACCACAGGCAAAGGAAAGATCAATCTTACGGACTCCAACCTTCGACCTCTCGAAGTGTTCATGTGCAGCATCGTCCGCAAGATGGGATACGGCGACGGCTTCAAGTGGCTCTCCCAATACATCAAGTAGATTCTTTCTAGCATCATTCTTGTTCCCCTTCCCCTGGTCAACTAGTGCTATCTGCAGTAACATCAGTAGTGTTTTTGCCACTGTTTTGTTCTTTTGATGATTTTGATTTTGATTGTATTATTTGGTAAAAATGCAGTACTAATATTATTACATGATGAAATTTGTATCTTCTGATCTTTTTTTTGGGTGAATGGTCTCCTTTGAAATACTGGAATCTGTTGTAGGGTGGTATGTTTGGGGCAGAAACTCCAATAAATTTAGTTATTATATACATATTTTTCTTTTTAATTAGGTTGAATTTCACACTTGGATTTGTTTTCAAGTAAGTCTCCACCTTAAGTTGGTTATTTTATAACAAAGTGTTAGGCAGATCATCATGCTTAACTTATAGTGTATTGCAAATGCTAACAGTAAGAATGGATTTTAGTTTTGAAAATCTAAAAAAGTGTGAGAATTGATTTAAAATGTAAAAAATATATATAGAGATTATATTGAAAATTATGAAGATAAAAACCAAAGTCATTTAAAAAATTAAGTTATGCTATGTTCCTAAAACATCTTAAATCATAATGGTGAGATGAGTCATTACTAATTTACACAATTCTCATAATAAATTATTTTTCTAATTTCAAAAATAAAATGATAAATATATTTATGAAGAAGGCTCTTGAGATTTTGTCGAATGAATATGGAATACAATAATAAGAGTTTAATTTTGATGTACTGACAGTGTAAATATGTTTTACATTGTCATCTAATCAAAATGTTTCGTTTGTATGACTTTTTGAGTAGTGGGAAAGAGAAAATATATCTTGACTGATGTGTAAACACATGATTATATGACTGGGTAAAAAAATTATATAGTGGATGAAAAATCTACATAATATATCCTCATAATGTTTTCATGTATATGTATATAACGAGATTCTCAATGTTAATGGTTTGAACATTGTGGTAATAAGATTTAAAAGAAAAAATGGTCAAATTGGGAATTGACTAACATGTATTGGGAACAGTATTTTTATGGGTAGTACTAATTTGTGATGAAAAAGGGTATGGGAACAAAAAAAATGTATAAAATTAATATATGTTAATAAGTTAATCATATACTCCCTCCATTTCAAAATATTAGTCATTTAAGGTAGAAAAAAAAATTCCACAATAATAGTCGTTTTCAACTTTCAATGTCAATTTAATTTTTTCATACCTATTATACCCCTAATATCATTTCTCTTTCTTTCTAATCATCTTTCTTTCTCATTAATACTTTAGGTAGTTTAGTCATTTCAATATATTTTTTTATAAAATTAAGAATATTTATTGAATTTCTTAATCTACGTGTAAAAACCTTAAAAGACTAATATTTTGGAATGGAGGGAGTATTATTTTTAGATTTTAATTTGGTTGACTACTAATAATTTATATTACTATGTCAATATTAATGCCATTAGTATTAAAAGAAAATTATTCAATTTAAATACCAATTTAATTCAAATAATCAAAGCATAACATAATACTTGTTTTGACTGTTCTAAAAGATTGGTTTAACCATCGATTTTGCTTTAAAGATTGGGTTTGACTGTTTTCATTTTCTTTTTTCTTTTTTCTAAATTAGGTTTTGACTGTTTTCTTTTAAAAAAATTGAGAAACTATATATTCGTCTGCTAGGGTTACACGCAAGCGCTCTTTTCACCGTATCAAAACCCAGTGACGCGTACCACCCAATCGAATACTGCCACGTAGGAAACTCGCGCCATTACCGGCTGTTCCGGTCATCTCGTCTCACCCATTACCATTCCAACACCGCCAATTCGCCAGCACACGTCACCAACAGTGTCTTCTTCACTTGCCACGTCGGTAGCCAGTACCTAGCACCACTGATATAAATTCCAACAAAAAAAAAAGACAGAGTCAAAAATAATTCCCCAAGAAAAAAAAAAAATCACCTTTTTGTCCTTCGTTTTCTTTGTCTTTCTAGCCGGTTTCACTTTCCGGTGAAATCGCCGCCTCCGGAAAAACATTCTGGCTGAGAAATTTTTCTGCTGTTACCTTTTGTGAGAAAAAAAATGTTCCTTTTTGATTGGTTTTATGGGATTTTGGCATCCCTTGGGCTGTGGCAAAAGGAGGCGAAAATCTTGTTCCTAGGGCTTGATAATGCTGGCAAGACCACTTTGCTTCACATGCTCAAAGATGAGGTTTGTTCTTATCTAAAAATTGCTAATTGGTGATTTAATTGATTAATTATTTAATTTATTTTTGGAAGTAATTGTTGAAAATTTTGGGTTCAGAGGCTGGTTCAGCATCAACCAACTCAATACCCAACTTCGGAGGAGCTTAGTATTGGGAAGATCAAATTCAAAGCTTTTGATTTGGGTGGTCACCAAATTGCTCGCAGAGTCTGGAGGGATTATTATTCTCAGGTTTCTTCATTTTTACATTACATTCATGCTCATTATTGTTGTTCTTGTTGTTGTTGTTTAGCCATGTATTGAATGGATGAGGATTTTTTTGTTTTTTTGGAAATGCTAGTTTTCATATTGTGATTTAATGGTTTTTATTATGCGTTTAGTTCTTATATATTGACGGCACAATACTACATTAGCATAGTAGGTGTGAGAATGAATCCTATTTGTTGATGATAATTCTGATTAATGTGTTAAAAATTGACCAACCTGCTAGTTAATCTTCTTGGAAGTTGGAACATGGACTATTCATGCTTTCATATAACAACATTTTTCAATTTAACATCCTTTTTAATTTTTTATCAATGGTTCAACAAGAAGTCTTAACTAGTTTCACCAGTTGAACTATGAACCAGAAGTATTGCTGGTTCAATATCTAGTTTGATTTTTTAACCATTAATTGTGTGACTCATGATCCTTTGTCATTTCAAACGATTGTGAACTTGGTACCCTTTGTTATTTCCTTTATAATTAATGCTTGCATGCTGTGAGCTAGTCTAGTAATTCTGACCTGGAATATGTATTATCTCGTACATTTATTTATTCTAATCTTTGGAATTGATGGTTTCTTCCCTGTTTATTATGTTGAACTATGGTTTTTAATTTTTTATATAATGTAGGTGGATGCTGTAGTTTATCTGGTTGATGCATATGACAAGGAAAGGTTTGCAGAATCAAAGAAGGAACTAGATGCTCTTCTTGCAGATGAGTCACTAGCAAAAGTTCCTTTCCTCATCTTGGGAAACAAGATTGACATACCTTATGCGGCGTCCGAGGACGAGTTGCGCTATCACATGGGGCTTACCAACTTCACCACCGGAAAGGGCAAGGTCAACCTTGCCGACTCCAATCTCCGCCCTCTGGAGGTGTTCATGTGCAGTATCGTCCGCAAAATGGGCTATGGTGAAGGCTTTAAGTGGGTCTCTCAGTACATCAAGTGAACAAGATAGAGAGAGAGAGAGAGAGAGACAAATGAAGTGTGGTTTTTAGTTACCTTCCAAATGATGGAATCTCCAACATTAGCTATGTAGTTTTCCTGGCTTGTGTTGCCCCATGTAGAATGGAGGATACTTGGATGATAGTTTTTACTTGTACTTTTATTTCATTCTTTATATTTCAGAAAAGAATAGCCATTCCTAATTTACTGCTTCAAAATATCAGAGTTTAGTGCTGGGGCTTCATTATTAAAAAAACAGTTTTAGAAATGCTAGCCATGACATCTTTATTTCTCCCCCTTGATCAGATCTTACCTATATTTTGCACAAACAATTAGAGGATCTATTTCGTCTGCATTTCATTTTTTTAATATTAATTTCATAATTAATACCTTATTTTTTGGAGATTATTTTGGTGTTCTTATAAAATTCAATGTTATCAGCATTATTTAGTGATTTATAATTATCATGTGTTTTACTAACTCAATTTTTTAATGAATCTATCAAGTCAATAAATACATGTAATGAAGGAAAAAACCTCTTTTGTGTTATTATATTTTTCATTTTTACAATTTCTTCGTTAAGATTCTTCAAATAAAACTAACATGACCTTTTTCTTGGCTTGAGCTCTGTATGTCTCACCATGACAACAATCTTATCATGGATGAAAACCTATTTTTAAGAATACCAACAACCCCTTACATATATCCACGTGATGCTAACTAATGAAATAATAATGATTTCCATCCACCAGAAGGGACTAGCTTAGGAGTACAGATGATCCAGATACTGAATTATCAAAAGCATCCACCATAAAAGCTCAATTACACACAAAAGTTTCACACATGACCCATTCAAGAAATCAATGCAGTTTGAAAGGGCCATTGATTCAAATCTATATCAATAACAAATAAGTCTTATTCCACTGAATGGAGTAGCTACTTGAACTTGAGACCTTGCATTAGCTAGACTAGCACCCACATGTATTGATTCAAACCTACACTAAGGAAATTTACAACTTACAAAATCTACAGAATATACAAAACACTACAGCACCACCCTATCACTTGTTTGTTACATAAGTCTAAGAAGATGGCTACATCCCAAAGATGAAAAACTTTCATGGGAACCTTGTTTTAGGGATCTATATATTCAGTGGCATGTCAACTTCAGAACTGATGAGTTCTTCAAGTTCCAGATCAAGCTGCAGAAAGCAAATCTAAAAGTGAGTAAAAATAAGTGATTTCAAAACATATCAATGAAATTTGCATTTATTAGTCACCTTTGCTTGAGTATGGGCCATCTTCATCCTCCTATACTCTTCTTGTGCTTTCTTAGAGCGGAACATGGCTTGTACTCGTACTACCGACCTCTCAACGCGTTCCTCAGCTTGTCTCCTACTAGTCTTAAAGAAGTCCTCCTCTGCATCACTTTCCTGCTTCTCATCTTTCATTTCTTCTACAGGATTGACCTGCAGACCGCGGAACCCTTTCCTCTTTAAACGCCAGCGCAGGATTGCTTTCTCAAGCACTCCAACAGACCAAATAATTTTGCGATACTGCCTCCGCACTTGAAAGCCCCGAAAAGCAGCCTGCATTGGAATGCATGCAATTAATCTTCTCCTAGAAGTAAATTATAATAAAATCTCAAGAAGATGCAACTCAATCCAGTGAAAGAAAATCCTTTTGGTATTATCACTGTAAACCAGTGGTACCCCAACAATATTCTCTCCATCGGACAAAGCTAATCTTTGCCTTAATTGCGTCCATTTTTTTAGCTTCTTTACAAATCGGTAAACTTAATTAAGTCAATGAAGAAGGAAAACAATTGAATGGTCAGCATCACATGTATGATGCCTAAAAGTCCTTGGATTCGAACGAATGCCCTCATGATTTGTGAGTCAAGTAAATAACGTTTGTACCAAATGACAAGAATTTGCTTTAAAGCATTCCAAATTCAAGGGAAAAAAAATTAAACAGACAAGATCAATTTTCAATATGGCATAAGTTTACTCAGGACAATCAACAATAAGCAGAATGAGGAAGAGTAGTTCATACTTGAATTTTAGTAGCCTGACGCCGCATATGGAGAAAGTCTCTGCGTAACTTCCATGTACGGTATGAGTGTTGGATCCGAGCAGCTGCTGCCATCATTTTCCTTGACTCAAAACTGCGGAAGGCATGTTGAATCTTCATTGCCGCTACTATTTGGCGTGCTTCAGCCTCTGGACTGCAGAACTCAATAGCCTTAGATTGCAATTTTAGTGAGTGCTCCCTAAATGCAGCTTGGATACGTGCTGCTGCCTCCGCTGTGGTTCGGTAAGCAGCTAATGTATCTTTTAGGTACAATTGGTCCTCAGTGAGGTTCTCGGCATTTCCTGTATCCGTTGAGGTTGTTTCCAGTTTGCCACTGATGTTTCCAGCTAAGCTCATGTCATTGAACTGTTCAACCACAGACTTTTCTGAAAGATAAGCCGCTAAACCATCAAAACCCTTCATATAAGCAAGATCAGCAGCAGTACATCCACCAGGGTTTTGAGGAGTTGGATCTGTGACCAAGTTTGGCCTCGCCCCAAAAGACAAGAGTGTTGCAACCATTTTCTCCCTGCAGACACAAATTTTAGATCAAATAAACAACAGAAAGATCATTCAGTTTCATTAGAAAGATTAAAAGGAAGAAATGCATACAAGAAAATATTACTATGGACAGCCTACTTAGCATAAACTCATGAAATAATCAAATAAGTATATTGATGTCTATACATCTTATCTATAGGTGTAAACAAAAGGAGCTCAAACATCGAAGATATGTCAGAAAACCATTTTTAGGACGTGGTTGCAGCAAGGGTAATCGTTCAATCAAGAGGGGTTTCCGTGATTCTAACCTTCCATAATATGCTGCCCAATGAAGAGCTGTCCACCCAAATTTGTCACGGAAATCCAGAGACAAACCTGACCATGAAAATAAAGAAACAGCCCAAGTATATCCCAAATTTGCACACAAATGGATTACACCTTGTCCTTGTGTATCGTATTCAGTAGTTTTAATGCCTAAGCCAATTCGTTCCAAAAGCCATTCCTTTAATCTGTTCTTCAAGGCAATTAGAAACATGTCATCTTTTGCTTGTGGAAATGGAATTGTACTGTCTTCAATCGACTTCGTCAAGTATTGCCAACTTTTGGACATAAAAGATGTTTTTTTGGTAAATTTCCTAGCCTCTTTCAGTGCATTAGGTGATACTTTACTAGAGAAAATATCCAGGCTCTTTTTTGTATCGAAAAGCAAATGAGCAAGCCTAATCTGAAGTCGAATTTCTTCCCAGTTGTGTTTCTCTTCCATATAAGCAGTAGGGTCATGCAATATTGGAGTACGGTACTCAAAATTAACAACTTGACTAATTGGCTTATGGCCGTCGAGGCTCATATAGAGATTCACAAATCCAGGAGAATGCAGTGATACCCAGCATCGGTAGACCCCGACCTGAACAATCTCTACAGGAATACTCACATCACCGCAGACACAGAATAGATTGGACTTTGTAAGGTGCTGATAGTCACTATGAAATAATCCAGTTACGAGGATCTGCAAGAAACAAAGGGACTCAGAAAGTTTAGTTATAATAGCATAATATCTGTAGCAAATTAATATATGAATTGATCATAAAGCAAGTGTTCACTGTATAATTTATATACACATGAATATGCACATACTCGTCACCAGAGTTCTACTCATGATAACAACTGAAAATGCCTTTTTTTAACACTGAGAGAATTTACAATGCATAGTTCTCTGGGAGCTTTAAGCTTTCATAGTTTTAAAACTTAGAAATTCCAGAGGCATACTAAATTGTCCAGAATTGAAATAGAATGTTCAGAAATCAACTAGAAACTAAATATTCGATATTGTGGAAATGAAAGACACAACTATAACAGAAAATAAGGATTTGAGTGTCAACATATGAGAATATCAAAACCATACCTTAGTTTTCTCAGTGGAAGATGCCCATGACGGGGACACATCGGTGATAGTAAATATTTGTCCGTGCAGAGAAGATTGCTGATTGCCCACCAGCTGTGATGAATATGATTCATGAACAGATGAAGAATTAGAGGATTCAAGAGCTGACTCATCTACAGAACAAGGTGGATCAGACATAATGTTGTTTATCCACATTCCAAAGCTGTCCTGACTTTGCAAGCCTTGATTAACCGAAGTGTCCAAGGAATCAACACCACTCAAAGGGATCTGAGAATTCCTCTGAAGATTGAAACTGTCTGGAACAATGTAAGGAACACTATTGCTCACAGCAATCGGCTGAGCTAAATTACCAAAAGAAGGAACTTGAACAGGAGGATTGTTGGCAACCTGGTGATAACAACCATACGGAAGTTACAGTGCAGCTATTGCAAAGCAAGTGTCACTAAAAGAAAGAAAGAACGACAGAACAGCGCGAAGAAGGTAAAATAGCAAGAGGATATAAATTTGAGCTATGCTATTTAATCTGGACTAACTATAACCTAGTGTGTTTTATCTATTGATCATTCAATGACACTTTTTACTGTCACTTGAGCTGCATTCTTGAATATTTCATTTTCTTCATTCTTTTTTTTAATTTCAGAGAATATTTTGTCCTCTCCCTAGTAGTGTTTCACTTTCTCATTTTTTTTTTGGTATCCTAATAAGATTTGATTTTTCAAAGACCTGATGGCCGCATCAACAGAGTGCTAATGAGAAAGCATACCATAAAGCAGAATAATAATGAACATAAATGAAAGAAATATAACATCTCTTACATTGCCAAAGCTTCCATTCAGTAACCCTTGATTTTGTTGATTCAAATATTGAACATTTCCTGAAAAAGGTCAAATTTACAGATATTGAATAACAAGGTTCTTTCCCAACAAGTGACTGGTTCTTGCTAAAGCACAGTTACCTCCATCGGGTATAGTAGATCTGTTATCATTTGAAACTACCAGGTCATCCCATTCAAGTGTATTAAGCTCATGAAGCTTCATTTCATGACTTTTGACCGTTAAATTGTCATTAAGCCCTGTTTATCTCCAAAACATTAAAAAGGGGATGAGAATACATGCCTAGTCAAGGGAAGAAAACTAGAATATCCATGATAGCTACAACAGTAACCAAATATACATCATAACCAAAAAAAACAAGATACAAAAATAGTGGAAGTGTGAAGAATAAAAATGTGCAATGGATAAAGAAATGTAATTTGCATCATTCCTAAATTAATCTTCTGTATTAAAAGACCCAATGTTCCAAAGGAATGTAATTAGCCCTTCATCTAAATGTTAATCTCCTGCGACCATCTAAATGTTATGTCTCACCATCAGCATAAGCAGTTCTGGTCCCAGAATCTAATTCTTCTGATAAAGTCCACGGCGTGGTTGGACCAGAGACAGAATTGGAATGAGAATTCACTGGTGTGACAGGAGAACCTTGCAACTGTACAGTAAACCAAAACCTAAACAAGATTAGAAAGCCAAATTATATTCATTAACCAGATCAAAGGGTATAGCATGATGACATATTAACACTACCTCCTGTGTTTCACGATAATGAACAAGGACTATGTGCTCTAGACTCCTGAAAAGAAAGATAAAAATAATTGTAAGGCATTACTACGAGCAAAGTTCTCTTTATTAAATTTTAGTTGAAAAATATGCAAGAAATCCATAACAGTTACATATTCATAGTTCAGAAATATGGACATGAATAAAGTATTAGATTTGGAGCCTTAAGAGATAAGCTAAACATTGATATACATACTTATCAAGCAACCAATAACATCTACGAACAAAACTCGGGTTGTCTTGGCCATGTGCATAATATACGTGAATCCTTTCTTCATTACCAACCTGAATTACGTGGAAAAAAAATAAAAACCAGAAAGAATGTAAAAGATCAGATACTGTATACATTTGTGAATTGTGATTCAATTTAACATCAAAATCAAGTATAACAAAATTGGTAAAAATAAAAGTTAATAAAATGGAAATGAAAATCCTCACTTTTAAGTGCTCATGAGCTTCTTTAACAGTTTTGCCGTCATTTTTCTTTTTCCAGTTGTGCCCATCTTTTCGAAAGTTCCTAAGCATCTTGCGATCAAATAATACGATAGTACCACCTGTTGTACTCACAAAATAAGAATATAACATTAAGACTTGTGATTTGGATCCTGTTTGACATCATATAATTCTTGTATAGTGAACCCGTGACCTCCAGGTCACAAGACAACAACCTTACCGTTGCACCAAGGCCCGCCCTCGGATGCAAAATAACTAATTGTTTAAAATTCCATTTAACAGTACGAATGAAAAATGCCAGAAATCAATCATAGGGAGACTTTTATGTTCATGACAAATACAATCAAAGATGCAGAAATGTGTATATTTCTATTTGCTAAGAATTGCTTTGGTAGGAATGAAGGACCTAAAAGTTTGAAAAGTTTACAACACAAGCTGCAAATCATGAAATGTCATGGAGTTGATAGCTAAGAAACACGATTTGAAAAAGAGGAATGAATATGAAAAGAAAACTCGATACAAAAATCTATATTTACTTTACAGATGTAAAATGTTTCCAATAGATATATCTAATTACTTTTGGGCTTATTTGCTGGCTTGACATGGATCGTGAAATATTTGTAATTAGAGAGTATGGCATGAATCTCATTGGGACGAAGCCATCTGCTTTTTGCTTCTTCCAAAGTGTTTTCAATTTCCAGATCTGAGTTTAGAACAACAAATCAACAGAGATGATTAGTACGCATTGACTACTGACCAGGAAATCAGTAGTACTAGTAATATTTTCAGTGAACTACAAATAGCAACAGAAATGCATAGTGAATATATATTTTTCAACTCCCTCTCAAACTCATCTTGAAAAGTACAAGTTTATACATGCAATTGAATTGAATCAAAAGGTAGAATTCATAAAATTATATTTTCTCTAGTCATCACTCATCACCAAATAAGATACTGACAAGTAACAATTACTGAATCTTAGACAGTTTTAACATAATACAAGAAACAATTTTTTCATCCTGTTTTATATACTACTCATTCTCAGAGACACAGATTGTGGAATTATTACAATTGTTATTTCAATAAACTCAATAGTTCTGATAGAATACTATGACGTCATCCGATCCATCGTGTAATCAACCCAACCTAGTGGACCAGTTTTTGTTTTAGTCGAATTCAGTTACGTTCAACTCAGTGCAGTACCTCAAATATAGGACAAAAAGAATAGAATCAACTCTGCAGAAAAACAACAATAAAATTTGTTTCTATATGCAGAAACAGCACAAAAACTAGAGAAGCTGCTATTTTCCCCTTGGTACTGATACCATTACTAGGTTGCCGAAACAACGATTTGTGCTTACTTCTCAGAAGAAAAGTCTTTGAAGCTCATCGAGTACAAATATCAACCAACACTCCCAAACCCAGTGTCCCCTTGCTGCTTTTCAAAAACACCATAAAAGCACACACTTGTATTCCCAGGAGACAAACAAGAACCAATAAACTACCTAAGCCCCTCACTACTAACACAATCTTAGTGACTTTTCCTTTTTCACTTCTAGGTTACACTGAAAATTACACACTTCCATTTATAGAAAACCAAAGTTAGCTAGTTAAATTCAACCCAACTCCAAAAACTGAAAGTTTGTTTGATCAAACTATAAACCATGAAAAAACAAAAACAAAAAACAGCAACTGAATGATAGAAAGAAAGAGAAGCTTGATGCTTAACCAAAATAAAGACAGGTAAGAAAAGAATGCATGAAGAAACATACCCTGCATTGTGTGGAAGCCATGTATCTCAGAACCCACAAGTTGCCCAGTTAAGTTTCGTTGTAAAGCCATCACACAATAAAGCACCTATTCACAAATTCCACCCCCCAAACACTCCCTTCTTCTTCTTCTTCTCCTCACACTACAAAGTATAAACTCAACAATTGCATAACCTTACAAGTTACAACCTTGAAAACAAAAGCTTAGCAGACACATATGATATGATTCAAACAAAAAGAGTACAATTAAAGCACCAAGACAACAAAAATATATGAATCATGAGTTGTTGTGGACCCAAAATTAAATTAAATTAAATTAAACATATAAATAAAGAAATAAATGGAAAAGAATAAAGGGTCAAGAAACAGAAAAGGACAAAGAGAGAACGCAGAAAAGAGTAAGAAAATTTACCTGATTGTGGAGAAGGGTCTGTTGGGATTGGAAGAACAGAAAGACACAGGATAGTTTTGTAGTAGCAGCTGAAAATAATGACACTCTGTTCCCTTTTGTTTCCTTTAACATATTTTATTTATTATTATTATTATAAGTTTTCTTAAACATACAAAATTGTATAACAAAATAGAAAAAAATAGGAATTTGCGTTTAAGTTATTGGGGCGTTAAAATATTTTATTTTATTTTGACGGCAAAAATATTGTTACATGTGTATTATTATTATTATTATTATTGCGCTCGCCAATTGCAATTGGTTGAAAATAATTATTATTGTCCTAACATGTTGTGAGTCTTTATTTTTTATTTTTTATACTTCAATTATAATAAATACATGTTGTAATAACTATTCACTGTGATAATTTCTTCAATTTTTATTGACATACTATCGGTGCGGATAAATTAATCTCTTATTTTATTATTACATGAAATTTTAGAAGCCACATTTTGTGTATGTTCAATACTAATAATGCAGCTATTCTAAATTAATGGCAATTAGAGTAAAATCACACATCTGGTAGAACTTTTTTTAAGATGATATTAGAGTATAAATTTTTTAATTAGCCTTAATAATCTTATGTTTTCAGAAAGGTACTAGATTTTAAAGTATTCCGGAGTTTGATCATTTTATCTTTTTCTAAAAAAATTATAAAAAAAAAAGTTAATTTAAAGGTAAAGTTAGATAGACCTATACATTATTTATGCTTCAACCCCTTTTCACTCCATTTTTCAAATAAAAATAATTAATTTCAATATAAAGTTAAATATCATCGAGGATGTCAGAAACTACCTTGTTTGTTATTCATCATTACAAACTTTTATAAAGTTCATTTTATTCAATTTCTTTTTTTCTTTCTTTTGGTAAATTACAATTTTCTTTCTTCATTCTTCGAGTTCCACGTGTGTGTGAATGTATGGATGGTGGGAAACCTTTTTGGGCCACAGTGTTCAAAAAGCCCTCACAGCCACCAAAGCTCGTGAGCCCAAGACTTCAAAGCAAGGAGAACCTAACTTGTGATGTTTGAATTATCTACAAATAATTGCTTTTGTGTTTGAAATTACTAAAAAGAGATATGAAGTAGTTTTAAAATATTATTTGAGTAATTATAAAATATTATTTTATTGTAAAATAATATAACATCAAATAATTATAATATCCAATATTTAGCTTCAAAATAGCTTTCTATTTTCATTTTATAAGCTTAAATTTTTTATCTTAAAATACTCAAACATACCTTTTTTTTTTGGAAAAAAGTTGTTCCACCAAACTAAAAAAAGTTGTTTATACATGTTCCCAAACATGCACCAACAAGAATCAGCCCCAATGGGTACCCCAAGATCTCTTGTATGCAGTACCTACAAAATTTATAGTAAATAACATTTTCCTTTAAAACTAATATAAGAGATAAAATAGTATTTCGAGATATAAAATTAATAATGTGATCTCTAAAAATTTTAATATGATAAATAAAATAGTTCTTAAAAATATGAAAGTAATAATATAGTCTTTCGAGATTGAAACTCTGGACAACTTAATCTTTCACTTGTCTTCAACTCTCAATCTTGAGAAATCGCATTTTTTCAGAGTTTATTTATAGGTCTCATCCCAACCCAACAAACTAAAATATTTTCAGCACATATATAATGAATAATTAATCAATATACAATTAACTACTATTGAACTCATTTATAAATATTTTTTATTATAATATGTGATATTTATTATATGATATTTGTAGTTTTTAGTAAGTGTAATTTATAATTCTTAATATATGTATCGTGAAAATATAATTAACATCAATTATTAATGAGTTCATTTACACACAATATATATACTTTATAATCTTTAATATATATACATATATATAATATAATATAATTAATCAACTAATTATGAACTGATTTTCGAACCCGAGTTACCTCCCAAAATCGTGTGTATTGGTTTGGTGGTTGTATTGTCCATCATATGACATGACCATGTGTTGACGTGTGGAGTGTGGACTTAGTTTGATTTGAGAGGACCCAATACGATAAATAAATATTATAAGATTATTTATTTAGTATTTAATAAAATACATGTTATTATATTTAGTAATTATTATATAATTATAAAGAAGGTATATATATAATTTTAAAATATATTAAATCAATCATAAAATTATAATTATTAATTATACAATAAATACTTATACTTATAGTTATAGATATCAAAGAAAAAATCATGTAGTATATATAGGGATAAAGTTGGAACTTCACTATCCTAGCCACTGCTCGAAAACGTCGACGTACGTTACAATCCATGCATCCACTCCACCAATTGATCCAAAAGTAATTGGGACAGGAAATCGTACCTTGTAGGTCTGTCTTTGACTCCCTCACTTATATTCACATTAATTTGATGCAAAATATCATCAACTATATATACTGTATAATTAACGAATTTGGGTTGATCAAGTGATTAGCTCACTTATCTGTTTAAGCAAGGTTCGGGGTTCAATCCCGCCTTATGTATGCAGAAACTCATTGACTAGTGACAAGCTCTTAAATGGAGCTCAGATCCACGACAAATTAGTTCTTGATCTTTCGGGCGGGAGGTATCGTGAGAAATAAAATATATATATATATATTATTTGATTAAAAATACATATTATCAAAATTTTATATATTTAATTACACATAATATTTCAAATTTAATAGGTTTTTTAACAATAATGCTAAGTGGACCATGAAAAACCAGCCCATACAGCCAATGAGTCTATTTTGGTTTTGGTTTTGGCCCAAATAATCATTGAGATGGTAATAGACTGAGTAATTATGGCCCAAAATCTCATTTATTGGCTGGTTGGGCTGGTTTTGTATTGTTCATTTAGCATCACCCGTTTTTTAATAGCTGGATTGACCCGGTCATTGAGTTAATATCAAGTTAGGAAAATGCCGACTTAAACTATTTTTAGAAAAGGTCAAATTGAAAATTCTATTTAATTTACAGTAAAAACAGAGAAATTTCTTATATAATATTACAAATGAAATTCATGTATAAAAAAGTTATCTCAATTTTATTTTCAACGAAATAATTAAAATCTTTACAATAATATACATGTAAAAAATATATTTTCTAAGTTTTACTTAACTTAAAAATTGAAAAAAAAAATAGTTATACATCTCAAGTAAATCTCTAATAAAAATAATATTGAACAAATTGATTTTCTAAAAAAAGTTGTAAAATTTGATTCTTACAATTAAAAATATTATATATCTTTTTTAATATTTTTGATGAAATTATATATTCTATGTATGCTTCTTAGTATAATTTGTTTTTAGTTTTCAGAATTTTTTCTATACTATTATTTTAAAAGGAAAAATATATTTCAATCAAGTAAGCAAGAAACACATGTATATACAAAAACCATCCATTATAGCATTAGGATATCTATCTTACCACGTAAAATATGAACGATAAAATTAAACTATAAGATCTTAATCATATTGAAATATTAATTTAGGGGGCCAAATATTTCATAAACCCGGCTATTGATGGGAATTATTAAGAAAATTAAGAGTGATAAGCTATGATGTGAAATTAGTGAGACATAGCATATTTGAAAATATTTTAGTATTTTGATCAGAGATACTGATTTTTTCTGTTGTCAAATTTGGTTTTGGTCCCAGCTGGTACTGATTTAATGAAAGGTCCTAAGAGGTTACATTACATATGATACAATACATGGACCATCACAATTTTTTTTTGCCCACAGTGTCCGGAGCTTCGTCCCGACTAATCTGTCGCCCCGGGTCGCGTACTTGGGAATGACAGGTGAGGCTCCCAACAAGAATTTTTTCCATCCACAAAGTTTGAATCCGAGATCTTGATTAAGGGACAACAAGCCGCTTACCACTTGTGTCAATCCTTGTTGGTTGGACCATCACAATTTAGTAATTTACATATTATGTATGGACCTTTTGTTTTGTAGTACTAATTGTTGGCCTAATGCCATTAATTGTACCTGTGTCAATAATCCATGTGATAATACTTAAACACCAAAAGTATGCGTGTTTATAATAATAAATGTATATCAAATCCAATTTAAATATCAAGAATAAAATAGATAATATTTAAATATGATTTTATAAAATTTAAGTGTAATAGGTTAAATGTCTATATAAATTATGAAATAAAGAATGATGAAATTATCATTTCTCTTTGTGAATATTGCTACCAAACAAATTTTTTTATTCTTTTATATATTAAAAAATGATTCTACACTTATTTTTTTAAAACTATTTTTAAAATTTAGAAATAAAAAAAAAATCCCAAAGAACCCCTAAATCGATAAATCTAAA
Organism: Aeschynomene evenia; assembly: GCA_013621005.1. Lineage (NCBI taxonomy): Eukaryota > Viridiplantae > Streptophyta > Magnoliopsida > Fabales > Fabaceae > Aeschynomene > Aeschynomene evenia. Next base: position 6,885,473 of record CM024266.1, read on the forward strand.
TAAAGTTGATTTTGAATAAAATTATGAAAGTTAACAATAAATAAACAAAATTATTAGTTGCAGCTGCTAAGGTTCAACCACACAATTACAATTAGACCGTAATAGCTGAAATTAATTATTTTGGCCCACTTTGTCGCCTGTGTGTAGGGACTTGATGGAAAAATCATGGTCCTCCAGAAGAATACTAAACATAAAAGTTCATCTTGAAACTTAGTTCCTCCTCCAAAGTTCAAATAAAACTGCGGTGGGTAAAAGACGAATAGGGAAAAGAAGCACATGAATTTTGACTTTGTACCAATGTTAGTGCCAAAGATTTTAGTTTGATATAGTTATATATTACTCTTTCATTATAAAATAATGATCGTTTTGACTTTTTTAATTTATTAAAAAACTAAGGTACCTAAATACATATGGATGGTATTGATCTTCACTCGAATGTTCAATAAAAAAAATTAATATGTCTTTATTTTATAGATTCAAGGAAGGATAATACAGTATTTTCATAAATATTGAAACTTCTTGAACAAATTTAACGAGTAAAAACGACTTAGGATAAATTTTATCATAATTATACTAAGTGAAGTTTATAATTTATCATTATTTTAAAGGTTTTTTGAATGAATGCTCTAAAATTAGCAAATACATATCATTTCTCAAGATCCAAGCACAATACTATTAACCATACAAACCATTTCTGAAGAGAAGCTAGGAAAAACAAAAACAGATGAAGTGATAAACCAAGCTCTTTTTTTTTTTTTTTTGATCCAATAAAAAGAATTAGAAGGAGAAAGGGTCCAATCCATTCATAGAATGGGTGAGCCCTTCCATGGGTATTTTTGGTCAAAAACCATATATGGCATTTCTATTCTTTTTTATCAAACTTATTATGTAAGTCAAGAACCCAAAATTCCAATGGACTAGGGCCCAATGCCAATCATTTTACAGCTTTGCATTAAACAATTGAATACTATTACATTGACATTCAAAATCAAATATTTATTATTTTTCAAATTAATAATAGATAAAAGAAGTATGAATGATATTGACTATATATCACATAGTTTAGCACAATGAATAGATGTTTGGTCTACCCCGAATTCGATCTTTGAGGCAACATGTATGTAGATGACTTTATGATAAAGTTTTCACTTATCGAAATATGATCTCTATTGAAACTAGAATTAATTGTCATCTAGAGTTAACCATCATTTTAGTCCTTCACATTACATATCTGTTTTATTTTAGTCCTTCACTTTACTTTTTGTTCGATTTAGTCCCTCACATTGCATTTCGTGATTCACTTTAGTCCTCCACTTTACTTTTTCTTCAATTTTAGTCCCTCACATTGCATTTTATGATTCACTTTAGTCCTCCACTTTACTTTTTGTTCGATTTAGTCCCTCAAATTGCATTCCGTGATTCACTAATTTGATACAAATAGTGTAATGTGAATGACTAAATCGAACTACTCACTTTGGTTGTATACGTCACTTGTCACTTGGCATTTAACAGTACATATCAGCAAAACAATAATCGAGTTAGTAATAATGAAGTATTAATAGAGGACTAAAGTGAATCACATAATGCAATGTGAGGGACTAAATTGAACAAAAAGTAAAGTGAATGACTAAAATGAAACAACTATGTAATGTGAGGGACAAAAGTGGTGGTTAGCTCTTGTCATCTATTTATCGACGAATATCAGACGAAAATCATTGAGATAGATATTTTAATTTAGTGATAATAAAATTGACATTAATATAGAGATGTATAATAGTGTTCTCTAAAAACAATTTACAACTTTTGCAATTTTAGGAACCACCCACCCCTTATAATACCTTACCATTACTTAACTTGTAATCAAATCAAAAACAGAAAAATGAAGATGGAAGCAAAAGCACCACATATTCCACCTCTGAAAAACCTCTTCCTCCTACTAAGTTACCCCTTCGCTTTCCATCCCTTTCACTCCACATTACAACACACACACACTCTCTCTCTCTCTCTAGAGAGTAGAAACCCCTTCTTTTTTATATAAACCCACTAATTCCCTCTACTCCTATGCAACAACTCACACACCAACAAATTCCAAACCAAAAAAGAAGATGAAGATGAGTAATCCAAAATGGGTTATTGTTGTTCTTCTGAGTGTTGCAGCAACAATCTTGGTTTCTGGTGTTAATGGGCAATCAGAAGTGAAGCCATTGGTGAAGACAGTGAAGGGGAAGAAGCTCTGTGATAAAGGGTGGGAATGTAAAGGGTTCTCTGCTTTTTGCTGCAATGAGACTATCTCTGATTATTTTCAGACATACCAATTTGAGAACTTGTTCTCAAAAAGGAATTCACCTGTGGCTCATGCTGTTGGGTTCTGGGACTACAAATCTTTCATCACAGCTGCAGCACTTTATCAGCCTCTTGGGTTTGGTACCACTGGTGGAAAGCTCACTGGGATGAAGGAGGTTGCAGCTTTCCTTGGTCATGTTGGCAGCAAGACTTCTTGTAAGTCATCAAAATTCAATTTTTAACTTGCATATACATTCATATATATATATATATATATATATATTAGGAGGGATTAGTTTACACGTTATAATTTTATTTTATTTTATTTTTTTCAAAATGCACAGTTGGATTGAATGCTTATATAATATATACTTGAGATCATCTCTAATAAATTTTACATTAAAATTATTTGATATATTTTTTATGTCTATCAATCGACGTAATAAATAGTTCGTAAATGTGTGTAACTTAGAATACTTTGATCACAGTCTTATAGTTGTTCAATTTATTTGAAATTTGGCACATACAATCACTTTGATATGCAATTGCAATTCAACGGTTGAATCGACAAAAAAAATATTCTATCAAAAGTTATTGAAGGTGTAAACATACTAAATCTTACACAGGTGTCAAAGTATCTTTCCTCCATATATATATATATATATATATATATATATATATATATATAGATAGATATAGTCGAATGCTTGAGACTCTTATCTGATAGGATCTTGGTAAATGGAAAATCTGTTTCTGATATTTGAACTTTACTGTTTTGCCTAGACTGATTTTTAACTTGGCTTATGTTATGATATCATATGTTGTAAGATCATAGGGAAAGGCCTTATACACCTTATGTTTATCTTGTTGATTTTCAGTTACATTTACATATGATGATATGATCTCAATAGTTTAGACATATGAAAGTGAGATGCATCTAGCTGTAGTGAGTAATTAATTAGTACTTAGTAGTATACAGGATACACCATATTTGAAGATTTGATCTTTAATTTATTATTGAGATTGTTGTTGCATGTGAAGATTTGGGTGAAGATGATGAAATTGTGCATTAACAAAACTTGTTTGAAATACTATGTTTAGGTGGATATGGTGTGGCTACAGGGGGACCCTTTGCCTGGGGCTTATGCTACAACAAGGAACTGAGTCCTGATAAATATTACTGTGATGACTACTACAAATTGACCTATCCATGCACCCCTGGTGCTGCATACTATGGCCGTGGTGCCATCCCAATTTACTGGTATTCATATCTTCAGATTTTTTTCTTTTTAAATATCCCTCAATTTCCATCATCATTACCTCTATTTGCTTTTCTCCAAATAATTTGTGTTAACTTGGCTTTCACTCTCTCCTTCCTGCTCATAAGCTGACAAATCCTTTTAGAGGAAAAAAAAGTAGATGCAAAATGATCATTGATATTAAGGCAAATAATTGGATTATACTCATTAATCTCTTCTAAGATCCACTGTAATTTCTGTTAAAACTTCCGTTTTTTTATTGTCATTGTAGCATTATTGGTTCTTCTTTGAATACAAAAAGTAAGAACGAGAAATTCTTATGTGGTCATGTATCATATTTAATGTGTAGTTCAGGAACATTCACAACCACAATCACGTATTTTGATTTGTAACATTCAAAACTTATATTAAAAAACAAAAAAATATTGATCGTAGATGTTTTTAGAACACGTAGTAAATGTCATCCAGGACTACGCAAGAATTTCTCAAGAAGAAATAATCTTTTATTGACAATTTATTATGATAATCAAAATTATCCTTTTGGTGTTATTGTTTTCTTTTGTTTGTACATCAGGAACTACAACTATGGAAAAACAGGGGAAGCCTTAAAAGTGGACCTATTGAACCACCCAGAATACATTGAACAAAATGCCACATTGGCATTCCAAGCAGCAATATGGAAATGGATGACCCCACCAGAGAAGCACATACCATCAGCACATGATGCATTTGTTGGCAATTGGAAGCCAACAAAGAATGACACATTGTCCAAGAGGGTCCCAGGATTTGGTGCCACAATCAATGTCCTCTATGGTGACCAAGTTTGTGGACAAGGGTCAGATAGTGAGTCCATGAACAACATCATCTCACACTACCTTTACTACCTTGATCTCATGGGTGTTGGAAGGGAAGAGGCAGGCCCTCATGAGGTTCTTTCTTGTGAAGAGCAAGCTGCTTTTAAGCCTTCTGGTTCACCATCCTCTTCAACAACTTAATTGATTTGATCAAAGATTTTATTTGCTCCATTCTTGAAATTAGTCCCTTATTGGAGAGTTTAATAAAATGAGGGCTAGTAGAGAACATTTCAACTGCTTTTGCCTTCATTATATGATCATGATGAGAGCTTTGGAGTGGACACTACTCATGGATTAAAGTGTATAGATTATTATATGATGATGATGGTATTATATATGTATATCCTGGTTTTTGTTCTTTTCTACCTTGTATAACTTGAATATATTTTTGGTGCAGTGTATAAAACTGAAAATTGGACTATTTCTATTACTGATTGTGAACAGTTTTGTTGGTATATATTATATGTGTATGTTGTTTCAAAATTTTTATTTGTTATTTTGTAACAACACCAATTACAACACTCTTGTATTTTGGTACGATGGTATTTCTCTTTTCCACCTTTAGATTTTGTTGGATGTATAAAAAACACATTTCTCAATTCAATTTATTGTTGTGATTTGCACAAGAGATATTTCTATCTATTTTATATTTTTTTCGATAAATTGTAATTATGAACTGAATATTTTATTATTTTGATCTCTAATTCAATTATTAAAACATAGATTGAACAACTAGTCCCACGTTTCAACTTGCACCAATTTGCATTTTGTCCTTTTGATGAATCCATCGTTTGTAAGAGTTGTGATAAACAAATTGTGTTTGAACACTATATTATGCTTATATTCAATTTTTTTCAATAATGTTTGTCATACAACATAAATACGTCCAACAAGTATCCAATGTGTGTTAGACATGATATAGAAAATGTACTATTTATATAATGCACCTATGTATAGCACACATCTCATATCATTTATAGCACACGTTGGATACTTGTTGAACATATTTCTGTTGTACGACAAACATTATTGAATTTTTTTATATAGGAAATCATGAGAAACTGCAAAGGAAAATGCATTTTAATATATAAAATTTGGCCGGTTAAAAGTCCTCCTAACCTAAAAGATATTAATCTAATTAGGAAAATTGGTTTGTCTATCTCATTCAGAGGGTCTTAGTTAAATCAGAAATGCTACTAGTACATATATCAAATTTGTCAACATTTAAATGGGTGTAGAAATGAGTGTATGCTCAAAATGTATGTACCAATAGCATAACCATAGTTAAATTGAATCGAATTAGACAAATTTCTAATAAAATATAATACTAGAGATTCCATGCATCTAAAAAAACCACCACAGCTTATGTTCCTCAATCAAACGATAATAATGGCCAAAAGAAAAAGACGATTATTCCATTAGCAGGAAGCTGAGATTAACAATAAATAAATAAAAAATAAAAACGTAACATCACAGTTAGGTTAGAAACTAAGATTTATTTGTCGAAATCTGAATATTAGGGCTGTAGGTAATAAATAGCAATATTGGAAGCATATTGTTGTCATTTGGGGGTGGTGTGTCTATTGTTGTCATTTAATTAATTTGGTTGGTAAGGAAATACAGCATACATTTTTTTTTCTTATATTGTTTCCTTTATTTTATTTAGTTTTTGGTAAAATATGCATAAATTTGTTGGCTCCTTTGGTTTTTGAATATTATTAAAAGAGCAGTAAAAAAAAAACTAGTCAAAACAGTCAATAAGTTGTGCACAACATATATAATATAAGTTGCATAACGAATATCACATGATGTGCACAACATATATCACATGTTGCAAAGAAAGATGATGATGCAACATGTGATATATATTGTGCACCACATGTGATATACGTTGTGCATTTTATATTATATATATTGTACACAATATATTGATTGTTTTGGAAGGATTTTTATTATGCCCCAAATATTTTTCAATGTAGTTTAATTTATAGATGCACCCCTCCCTCCTAATTAATAGCATTTGATATAATTAATTAGAAGTAATGTTAAAATTTTGTGGTTAATGACAACGCAAGTATGATTAAGGTCCACTTAGCCAATGTAATTAAGCTTATAGCCTTCTACGAAAAGCCACTATAGCCACCAAGATGGTGGGACATCAATTCTTGTCACCTAATAATCTTAATTAATCAGTTCAATTAAATAGGTAGGTATATATAAACTTTACATTGCAAGAGCTATAAAATGGGATTCATTATTTTACTTAATAAACAAAGGATTTAATTTATATGTATGGATAGCAATAATGTGAAAAAACTTTACACAGACAAATTCACATTGATTATCATTAAAATAATGACTTGTAAATTATCAATTGCGATAGCTTATTATTTTGTACCATTATCAATTAAGATTGATATTTTTTTTTCTAATGACAAGGTTATCAGATATGACTTTCTATAAATGAAAGAGATTTAAACTATTAAACTCATTACTCATCATCACCACATGTGGTCTTATGCATCCATCCATGAAATTAAATTCATTATATTACTCTTTTTGTGATACCTTTACCATTTCTAGAGTAGTCTTGAAATTAAACTTTATATACCTAAATAATAAATGGTATTTGTTAAGTAATAAATTTAAATTACCTAATAGCGACAAAAAATTTTAATTCCTAGGCTCCTGTCCTAGTCTCCAATATATATATGACTTGATTCATGGAAAAAATATTTATTGAAAATCTCTTTATTATTTTCAAGTACACGATTGAAAATGATGAATTAGTCGAAACGAAACTTAGAATACCGTGTACAACAAAAAGAAATATATTTATACGAAGTCATTTGGAGCAATTTAATTAATTAATATTAATATAGTGCTTGTGACAATGGCCCAACATAACACATAGGTTGCCTAGCTACTCTTGTTAACATTGGGTTTTAGGTACTAGTCTAAAAGGAAAACCCAATGAACCAACCACTTGTTTGGTTCAATTTACAATATGGACCTCACTTATTTAATTCATTAATTTTTATGTTTAACTAGTAGTTCATTGGATGAACACAGATCAAAATGGCAACCTAGTAATTTCGGTAAAGAATAGTTACATTTGCGTTATTTTTTATTGCTTAAGGAATTTACCATGGTTGTAAGTAATAATGACTAATAATTTCGGTAAAGAATAATGACTTATAGATGCTAGACCCTCTTCATGCCAAGAATAAAATAAGGGATTAATTTTGATATACGGAAAATATAAAAATATTTTACATTATTATTCAATGAAAGTTCTTTATTTATATGACTTTTAAGGTAGTGGAAGAGAAAAAATACTATGATGTGGTAACATATTATTGGATAACTGTATAAAAAATTTGTACACTCTAAAATTAAATCCATAAAAGGAAAAGTAAATATCATTTTTAGTCCTTCAAAATTAATATGAAGAGTTTCTCAAGATACGAAATTACAATATTGTCGTTAATATTTAACTTGATTAACAAAATAGTCTCTTAATATATAAAAGTGACAATACGATCCTTTAAGATTAAAATTTTTGGACAACATGATCTCTCAAAATTAAAAATTTAAGATAGATTGAGAAATCTTATTATTCTTGAATGACAATATTATCACTTCATATCTTCAAAAACTCTTTTATTAACCACGTCAAAATCATATTATTATTTTCATATCTTAATAGGTTATTTTCTCCTTTAAAACAATCTGGGCTAAATTGGATATTTACCTTAAAATTAGAAATTGGGAAAAACAAAACAATAATGCTAAGTGGATAATGAAAAACCAGTTCATACAGCCAATGGACCTATTTTGGTTTTGGCCCAAATAATCATTGAGATTGTAATGGGCTGACTAATTATAGCCAAAAATCTCATTTATGGATGGTTGGGCTGGTTTTGTATTGTTCATTTAGTATCACCTAAACAAAATCTGTGTGTGGCTGTTGAAAGCAAAATTGGAGAGGTACTCCAGAAGCAGAACAAACCAGCACCAAGTACGAACTGCAACCCAAGCCAGAGCCAGAGCCACTGGGCAAGTGGCCATTGTTGCGGCCGAGACACTCAGAAACAATCAATCAAACAAACAAACAAACTATCATGCAATCTCACAGTAAACTCCGTGAAGCCAACCATAGATTATTTATTCATTTTTTTATTAATTATCAAAGAATCAAAAACAAAAACGAAATTTTCAATTATATCACCAACAAAATTATTAAGAGCATTAAGAGAAAAAATTTATTTATTATGTACCACTTATATTTTAATATATAAACTATTTTATCTTCTTGTTTTAAAATTAATCTTCTCTCTTCTCATTATAGTTTACTTTTTCATGCAATGAATGATACAGAATAAATGAATCTCTGTGCACCTGATATAGTTTTTTCTTACAGCACATGGTTAATCTATCTATGATTAATCTCTGAGCCGTTGGATCACGAAGACACTACGCATCAGATGACGCACGCAACGCAGCATTGCTCGCTCAATCACTATATAAAGACCAGAAATTGAAGCATGTTATTTATTCTGCATTCGTTATTTATTTCGTGAAGGTGCAGGTGCAGGGGAGATGGTGGTGGAGCGCGATATAGATGATCTACCGAAGAACGATGCCAACTACAATGCTCTCACGCCGCTATGGTTTCTTGAGAGAGCAGCTCAGGTGCACCCTACCAGAGCGTCCCTGGTGCATGCATCACAGCGCTACACGTGGCATCAGACTTACACTCGTTGCCGTCGATTGGCCTCTGCTCTTTCCAACCTTTCCATCGGTCTCGGCCACACTGTAAGTACTTCTTTTCCTCTTTAGACTAGAGTTTTTTTTTCTTCTTCTACTTTTGATAATTTAGAAGCTGAAAATTTTATGACTTTTTATTAAGTGTACTTTTCATTTTTCTTTTCTCTAGAAAAAAAAATGAGAGAAGTTTTCTCGTTCGGTCAATAGAAGAGTGACATTGATTTGACTATATAAAATGATGCTTGCTGAATTTTTTGGCTACCGATCTGATTTTTTGCATAATTGAGGAAGTTACAAATGGTTTAGTTGTTGCTTATTTATTTATATTTGCTCTAAATAACTGATTAATTGAGTTTTATGGCAAAGAAGACTTGAGAGATTGTTGCTTGATTATGACGAATATACTATCTATAATAAAGAAAGGTTAGTTGTACAATTTTTATCAAAGCTCCGAACATTTTATCCATTGTTGGATTGTATGAGAATCCTAATTAAATGAAATTCACATCTTATCTAATGGTGTGTTGAGTGTTCTTTGATGCAGAATTCAAAGAAAAATCGTACAAATAACATAACTTATGTAATATTGAGAGCTGCTAAAATGTTTTATTTTTCTATTAAAAATAAAAAAAATAAAACTTAATATAGGTTAATGGCTTTAAAGTGACTATTTTTTTTCGGTACTGGGTTTTAATTGTATACTTAATTGAATTGATTTAATTAATTATCTGTGTTTTGAGAACTTGAGCATAGCAATAGAATGATAGGATCATGCATCACTAGTTGGATTGATTGAAGTAGTTTTTGAAACGATGGTTAAATTATGCAACTTTGTGCTCTTTCTTCAGCTTATACCATGTTGTATTGTATCAGACTAACTAAAGGTTCATTTTTTAATTTCTAGCTGAGATTTCATTTCAGAGAATAGTACAGGTTCTGCCTCTAGTAGAAGTTCAAGCATAACTGAAATTGGCTATGGCATTAGGGAATCAATGATTTAGGATTTTGTAAAATATAGCAATCCATTATAACAGACTATACAAGAGAAATAATCTTGGCATTGATTTTCTGGTCAATGGTGAAGTTTGTGCAGTTTTTAATCTTTAAAGTGCATCTCAATTGCACACTTTTGTGTTTGTTTGAGTGTCTGAGACACTGGACACATAACACATTTGCACATGTCAAGTGTTTGGTCAGTGTCTCTGACAAAAAGTGAGACACGTTTATCCACTTATGTCTAATATTTTTGGAACTAGTGTGTCCACTCAAAAAACTTGGACACTAGTGTCTATGTCCTATTTTATATAGGTGGACATGTCCATAGTATTTGTGTCTCACAGGAGCCAAATGCATCTATTAAATACAGAGAAACTGATGTTTTCATGATTGATGCATTTTAGCTTAAGATAAACCAAATTCAGTGATTATACAAATTGCTTCCTTGTGGTCTCTGCATAATTTAAATTTTCAGGCTAAGTAAGTTTGTTTTGTGTTCCATCATTTAACTCACAATTTATGACTTCCTTTTAGATCTAGATCTGCAGAGTTTGATTCTAATGTAGTTCATGAATAAGATCTAAGCTTACAGCAGCTAGAGTGTCCTTAGGGTTAGATAGCAAAATCATTACTGAGCTTAATAAAATAAAAATAATTATTTTAGGCCCAAACTGTGTTCTATGGACTTGTAAGATTTCTTAGAACAGTGTTTTCTTTTCTCCTAGTTCTTTTGACTATGTATATGAAGAAGCATATTGCTTTGCCCAACATCTTTGTATATGTCAAATTTTTTTCACTTTTATAACATGAAAAATCAATAACTTGTACAGAAAAGATAAATTACAAAATCAGAGATATGAGATACTCAATTTTGTGGAACAACAAACACTACAAGCTCTAACTGATTCAATTTTGCATGAATCAGATTCTGCATTTGACTTGCATATTGTTGTTGATGATTTTTTTATCTTTTATCTCCATAAGCATTTGTTGAAGTGGATCCAGAACACTTTAACTTGTTCAGGACTCACAAGCATTAGCCACATGCAAAATACCAATCAAATTCACATGCCAATTCAAGAAGCAAGAACCTAGGGTCTAGGGAAGCAGAGATTTCTGTTGTGGTTTCACTTAAGCCTGTTTTTCATATTTTGGTACAAGATCCTATTTCATACATTATGGACAACATTTCCCAACTTTTTTGTTGTGCTAACTTTTATGTAATAGCATCAGTGTTGTTTTCTTATAATCTTATCTAGTGTGCTCACACCAAAGTTGTGTTTTTTCAGTTTTTTCAGCCTAATACTGAAGTATTTTTCTAATGCTTCCTTTAGGTAGCTGTTATTGCACCAAACATTCCAGCCCTTTATGAAGCTCACTTTGGAATTCCGATGGCAGGAGCTGTACTGAACACCGTCAACATTCGCCTAAACGCATCAACAATAGCTTTCCTACTTGGTCATTCATTAGCATCAGCTATAATAGTGGATCAAGAGTTATTTTCCTTGGCAGAAGAAGCTTTGAAAATATGGTCTCAGAAGAGTAAAAGCTTTAAGCCTCCAATTTTAGTAGTAGTCGGCGATGAAAACTGCAACCCGAAGGCGCTTAGATATGCTTTGGCCAAAGGAGCTATTGACTATGAGAAGTTTCTTGAAAGTGGCGACCCTGAATATGCTTGGAAACCTCCAAAGGATGAGTGGCAGAGTATAGCTTTGGGGTACACTTCTGGAACCACTGCTAGTCCTAAAGGTGTGGTATTACACCACAGAGGGGCGTATCTGATGTCGCTAAATGGAGCTATTGTTTGGGGAATGAATGAAGGTGCTGTGTATCTGTGGACACTACCAATGTTTCATTGCAATGGATGGTGCTATACTTGGACACTTGCAGCTCTTTGTGGAACAAACATATGCCTTCGTCAGGTAAACTAAGGTGTTTGGTTTTGTGTTCTGCAGTTGTTGGATTAGAGTAATTGAAACTAATTCTTGCTAACTAATTTGTGTTTGGTACTTTGGTTTATGTTCTTCAGTTGTTGGATTACAGTAATTGAAACAAATTGTTGTGTTTTGTATGGGTTTCCCCTTGTATATCTGCCAGCCGGTAACTGACGACCAATCTCTAACTCTGACGGAGATCACCTTTCGATGAATAGGGAAGTGACCACAAGATTTTGTGCATACACACTTTCCTAATAATCGAACCCACGACATGATACAGCCCAAGTATAGACGCCGAAACAAATTGTTGTTAACTTGTTTTTCATTTGTCTTAAGTAACATAGTGTACATGCCTTGTTGATGATATCACTATGCTAAGTCCATTCCATGACAGGCCTCATTGAGCCCATGACTGATGGGCCTCTGAAATAATACTGATGCCATTATGCTGAGAAAGTAATTACAACAGTATAATTTGAAAATCTAGACATTGATAAGTTATTTATATCAGAAATGTTATGTGTACAATGAAAATTGTACAATACTTGTACAACAATCATATCCACCATTGAATTGTAATATGGATTTACAAACCAATGCAATTCAACGGTGGATATGATTATTGTATAAATATTGTACAATTTTCATTGTACACATAGCATTCCTCGATATTTCAGAAGATCAATAATTTGTTCTGTGCTGCTTGATGGTGCTACTCTGTTCAAATGTGCTGCTCTATTTTTAAGTAACACTGGTCTTACACTATTTCTTGTAGGAGTTGTTTTATTCAACATTCAGTTAGTTGATTGTTAAAATTTTATGGATATAGCCCTCATTTGTAATCCTTTTAAGCATTTTCACAGGTAACAGCTAAGGCAGTATATGCAGCCATTGCGGAGCACAAAGTGACTCATTTTTGTGCAGCACCAGTTGTTCTTAACACAATAGCCAATGCTTCTTCTGAGGAAACCATCCATCCACTACCCCATGTTGTACATGTCAATACAGCAGGGGCTGCTCCTCCTCCATCGGTGATATCCGCCATGTCTAAGCGAGGATTTCGAGTTACTCACACTTATGGTCTCTCAGAGACCTATGGCCCCTCCACAATATGTGCATGGAAGCCAGAGTGGGATTCACTTCCCCCTGACAAGCAAGCCAAACTCAATGCTAGGCAAGGTGTTCGGTGCATTGCCTTAGAACACCTTGACGTTGTGAACACACAAACAATGCAGCCTGTTCCCGCCGACGGCGCCACCGTAGGCGAGATTGTGATGCGGGGCAATGCAGTGATGAAAGGCTACTTAAAGAATCCTAAAGCTAATGAGGAGGCCTTTGCAAATGGATGGTTTCATTCGGGTGATCTCGCGGTGAAGCACCCGGATGGATACATAGAAATCAAGGACAGATCAAAGGACATAATCATCTCTGGTGGTGAGAACATAAGCAGTGTTGAGATAGAGAATACTCTGTACTCTCACCCTGCAGTACTTGAGGCTTCAGTGGTTGCAAGACCAGATGAGAAATGGGGTGAATCTCCATGTGCATTTGTGACAGTAAAAGCAGGAGTTGTTGATAGTAATGAGAAGCATTTAGGTGAAGATATAATCAAGTTCTGCAGGTCTAAGATGCCTTCATATTGGGTTCCAAAATCAGTGTTTTTTGGACCTTTGCCAAAAACTGCTACTGGTAAGATACAGAAGCATTTGCTGAGGGCAAAAGCAAAGGAGATGGGGCCTGTTATGATCAGCAAGCTGTAACTATCTCAAAACAGGGAGTGCTATTGGTACATAGCACAATATTCCTCCACCGAATCAAATGTTGTCAAGATGAATGAATATGTTTGCAAACATATTCATTAAAATTGTCAACATTTGAATGAGGTGTAAAATGGATGAAGGGGCATTGTACTATATACATTTAACATTTTCCTCTATTATGATGATAACCACTCTTGCTCCTTATGACATACATACATGTGTGTGACTAGGATTGTTGTTAATGTGGCTTTATCTATCTATCTATAATAATAAAATGCTTCTTATCATTTTGGTGCAAACCTTAAACTCCTTATCCAAAACTATCTTTCTCCTTTATTGGGTGGGTTTGTTTGTTTTACATATGCAAATGTTTGTTGGGCCCTTAACTTTGTTACTTGACTTAAACGGAACTGAAAAATTGGGCCCTACTTTTATGGAGAGAGCTACATATATATTTTCTTGAGGCTCAGGGTATAGGCTTATGTATCAGCATATGGCTTATTTTTGTTTGTTTTATCCTTGGGAATGGTTTTTGATCAATCAGAGTTGGACTACTTGTCCTAACAGCTTGAGTTGATGGTAAAGACGTACTGTTATCAAATAGAAAAATGTTAAATGTACATACTATTTTAAAACTAACATATTCATCAAAACTGTTAACATTTGAATGGGTGGAAAATGAGTAAATTGTACTGTTTTATATACAAATAGCAGTCCCTATCAAGTAACTATAATCTCAAAAGTTACACATAATAGCAATACATGAATAGTTTCATACTTTAAATTCACTCAAATTCCTAATATCATGTGACAGAAGGGTAGACTATAAGACCATTCCCTATTTACTAGGAGTTTATAATATAATGCTCTATTCATGCACATATAATATAACAGATTAATTTATTCTAAGGCCGAAAAAGAATCCATGATCCAAAAATTAAGGTTAGCATTTAGTAGCCACATACTCTTATCACTTATTGGTCTGCCACTACCTCTCCATGGATTCAACTCTGACAACAAATTCATCTACTTGCACATAAAAAGCTTTATCATCGATCAAATCCTGTGGAGAAGAATCAAGAACTGAAATATACATATATTTTAACACTAATATTTATCGTAACATAAATACGTCTAATTAGTATTCAATGTGTGTTATACATAATACGTAATGTGTGTCATATGTATAGCACACGTACATATGACACATATTATGTATTATGTATAGCACAAGTTAAAATACTAATTAAACGTATTTATGTTATATAACCAACATTACTGATATTTTAATGTATTTTTGTTTTGTGGTGATGTTAGCCATGACTTGTAACATCTAGAAGCCAAGATTTTTTGAAGAAAAAAAAAAGATGGTGGCGTAAGATAAAATCAAATTAAACCACTTGGATAATGCAGATGTTGAAGTAATCCTCTCTACTCTTTGTATAATTAATGGATGGATACAACATTTTCAATATTTTAACTAACATGATTTGATTGATTCTCTTAAAGTTGTTACTTGCATATTATTCTTAGACCTTGAGGTTCCAATTTTCCATCAACAAGAAGGGATAGACCCCACTATATATTCCTTTAGGATATAGTGAATCTAATCCAATAATTGATAATTTCTCTACCCGTATAGCTAGCATTAGCTTCATTTAATTAGTGACTACATTTCGCATAAACATTTATGTACTAATTGATGAGAAGAAAATGGTCAGAAATAGTACCATACATGATAAATTCAAATTAAATTAGTTAGGTACAAGTTAAGAATCAAAAGTCAAACTCAAATGTGTTGGATTAGAGAAAAATGGGTGAACTATATATAATGAGTTTAATTTGGATACACTAATAGTGTAAAATATTTTTACACTGTCATCCAATCAAAATGTTTCGTTTGTATAAATTTTTAGGTGATATGAGAGAGAAAATACAATCATGGCTGGCGTGGCAGCATATAATTGAATGACTATGTAAAAAATGATACAAATGAAAATTAAATCGACAAACCACACCATACACCAATTAATTAAAATCATTGATCCTTCATATATATTAGCATAAAAAAACTTGATCATATAAGAAAACTTTCCAATTGGTTAAATATAATTCTAGACAGCAATTGGGAAAGTAGTGCCTTCACGTCACTACATGATTTAATTGGATAAGAACATGTATCAATCAACAACTACTACACCATACTTATACCATGCCACTTTTTTTTTTAATTTTTATACTTTGTATGAAGTTTGTATGTTTATACTGTTATAATAGTGTATGTTATAGCAGCCTTTTTATTCTATCTGATCCAAAAAAGAAGGGGTAGCCATGAAAAAGCTGGATTTGATTTCATTGGTGCATATAGGCATTTGTGTTGTTCTCATCCAAAGAGAAGAATGATGAAAAATAAAATAAATTAAATTTTGATTTAAAAGATTGAAGAGATAGGATTTGTGGGTCCATTTAATTTATGATCCAGTTAGGTCTGGTGAGGCCCATTTTGGTTTGCCACATCTACAATCTATCCGTTTTCTTATTTATTTATTTATTTAATTAATTTTTCTTTGTCTTTGTTTTTATTGGACAGCGCCAGACATAGCCAACAAAGAGGGATGCATGGAAGTCGTACTCAAACGTGAATACTATCCACGTTGGCAGCCACCACAATGATATATAATTTAATAATATATATTAATATGCATAATCTTAATAATATCTACGTTATCTTTAGAATATTGTTAGAGGTACAAAAAAAAACCAGCTAAAACAGTCAATAATAGGAAATTGGACTTAAATCACTCAGCTCATTAAAAAAAATACACATGGTTAATAATGTTATTTGGACCAAAAGTGTTAAAATGAATTTTGTTGGCTGTTTTTGCTAAAAAAATGTTGTTCCCCAAGTATTTATGTTATCTTTATATCCATTTTAGAGTTTTAAACTATATACACATGTTTTGTAATAATATATATATATATTAAGAGCAATGATACGTCTATACTAAAAGTGACACTAATTTAACAATTAGTACAAAATATTTGATTGAGTAAGTATAAATATTGAATTTGTCATAATAACAATTGTTATTGTCTCAATATAAAAGTTTAATTAGTTTGAGTAGCTGTAAATGTTGAATTCTATCATAGTTGAATTGAGTAAATGATTTAGTGTTAAATTTAATGTGCATTAAGTTTTTAATATATATTAATTTTGGTTTAATGGATGATTGATTAATCCGATATATATTTGTGTATGTGTATTGATAAAAATGATATAGATGGATCAAGATAATTGTTTTTAGTTTGATAATAAAATGTCTCAAGTTCAAGTCCTCGAAGAAGTGTAGTCTCTCGTGAGGAAGTACTTAATTTGCTACCTTATTAAATCAATAATGTTTATGGTACAACAGAGAAATACGTTCAAGAAATATTCAATGTGTGCCTATACATGATATGAAATGTGTGTTATTTGTATATAGTACACATCTTATATTATGTATAACACACGTTGAATATTTTTTAGACGTACGTATTTCTGTTTCACGACAAATATTATTATTAGTAAATTTACCTAATTATGAGAACAATTGAACATTTACCTTTAACAAAATGATGTACACATGTGATTTTGGCAATAAATAAAAAAAAGGAAAAAAGAATTGAATCTTACATATATAAATGGTTAGAATTACAAAATAAAGAATATCATATTACTTTTTTAATTAATAGTAGGTGTTAATTAATTATAGTTAACTTTCAATCCTAGTAATCTATTTATAATTTTAAAATCTAAATTTATTCATCCTATTTTTATATAAAATCATCACTCTCACTAGAGTGATCTAGATATGTTACTTAAGAATATGATACATAATATTCCTAGAAAATATGTCTATTTAGGATGAGTATGATCCATAAGTTGAAAAGGGATATTAATTGTTGCCTTTTTGGTTTGAACTCTAATTGTTGCTTGGTAAGCATGGAAACTAATTAACTAATAGATATTATTCCCTCCACACCAATTAGCCTCTATAATCTCATCTTTGCCACTAATTCAATACCTAATTTGTTGCAACTCCTTCCTAATACGGAGACACACTAAGAGTAAAAGGAATTCAATAAAACAACACAAAAAATAACAAGATGACGGTTTAGTTACGTTTCACATAATGAAACAACATTCCTACATACTAGACCAAAACAAAAAATCTTTTGAGTATCAAAATTGCTATCTTCTTAATGATTAATTATTAGTTCTAAATATCTTACAAATATGGGTTTGTGATGACTTATATATGTACTCATCTTTTTTAGTTTCCGATTCTTTTATGTTCCATGATTGACAGAGTTAAAGACACAGAATCATTTAACTAAATATTAGCAAGCAAAAATCTTATTATATATAATAGAGCGAGACTAGTTACATAATAAAAAAATCAGTCAAAATTGATAGAAAATTTTGAGTCATAATCACTCATCATACTAAAAATTGACTTCTTAAACAGAGCTTTTTTTGGACCAAAAATGTCAAATGAACCATTGATTAGTTTGGTTGTTTTTTCATTATTCATTAGGTATTTCTATAAATAATGTATCATATTGTTCTTATCTTAAATATTTAAACATTTTATGTAGAAAAACTTCTAACTTAATGTAGAATAAAAGGGTGTATGTGGGTTGTGAGGTTGTGCTTCCCTGTCTATAGAGAGGGAAAAAAAGGAAAAATATGTAAATTCTGTTAAATAAGGTCCCACATTTAACATAAGGTGACCCATGAGTTTTTATTTTTTGGAGTAAGAAACAAACAAACAAAGACACTAACAGATAATAACTTTGTACTATGTTCTTTCAAACAATCATTAGTTAGTTGTTTAACATAATTAAAATTAGAAATTTCTTAAATCACGGGTAATTCATATCAGCATTAATTAATATCTGGCACAATGGATCATAAAACAAATTAAATCAACTATAACATGAAAGCTTAAGTATTTTAACCATAGAAAAAAAATATATACTAATAACTAGGTTTCAAAACTAATTAATACCCAATTAATTAAATGTTCCGTTATTCTCAATTAACATTTTATATAAATTGGTATTTAAAGGGTATACAATTAATTACCTTAGTGAGAATATGTATTTAGTCTAACACAGATGATAAATTAATTTTTGAGTTATTAATATATTTTTTTCAGTCCTTTTTATTTGTCTCTTTTCAGTTTTTTATTGGGTCACTTTTATTTATCTTTTTTATGATTTTAAATAGCATTTTTTTTCCTATAATACCCTCATAAGTAAATGGATATAGTATAATTTTACTTTTCAAATTAAAGAACTATCTTTTTTTAATAAACAAAAAAAATTAATTTTCATTCATTAACAGTATACCATTTTTTACGCTTCAATCATGTGTTGTCACGTCAGTCATAATTGTATTTTCTCTCTCTCTCACTACCTAAAAAGTCATACAAACGAAGTATTTTGATTGGACGATAGTATAAAAGTATTTTACATTGTAAATGCATCAAAATTAAACTCAAAAAGAAATTATTAACAACCTTTTTGGACATTATGACATTACAAAAATGTGATCCTCATCATGATAGCATACATACATTTATGGCCTTATAATTTTCTTCTTTCTGTTATATAATATAGTTTGGCATGGAATTGCCAAAAATGATATAATGCATGATGGGTTCTCAAACCAAAACCTACACTATACAACAAACAAATTCCAACTATAAAAGGGATTTTACCATAATTGCTTTTCCAATGCTTCAAACCGAAGCTTCCCCAAAAAAAAAAAGTATTTAGGTGTGGTCCTTTCAATTTGTTCCAATTTTGTCTTCATTTAACCACTAATCTTAAATAATATCATAGCTAGTGCCTTTATATATGCATGCTTAACTGGAAAATATAGAGAACAATCTAATTAACCATTTTAATTAGAAGATAGAATCCTTTTGCAAAAAATAAAGGTAACAACCGTATGTCATATATAAAGGAGATAACCAATTTGGTATAATGGAAACAAAGTGATGACATAATAGAAAAATATAAACAAATAAAACAAATTAAGCTTATATATTGCTCACGTAACTAAATGTTATAAAATATTAAAAAGAATTGGCATTCCCCCAATTTGTTATCATTAGAAAAAATACCATATAACCTCCTTTTTCAGAATTAACGAAAATGGTGAACGGAAGAGTCTATTCCATGAATTTTTAAAGGGTACAATATTTGAAACGGCGGAATGATGCCAAATTGTGTTACCTATATTAAAATTAAGAGAATGGGAATCAATGATAGACAGTACTTAAAAATAAGTATTTTTTAACTATTTTTAATATTAATAATTTATAAAAAAAAATAATATTAATAGTTAATGAGTATTAAAAATACTTAAAAATATTTTAAATATTTTCAATGACTACTAAATATTAAATAATAATTTATAATTATTTTCAATAAAAAAATGTTCATATAAATATTTTTTATGATATTTTCATTAACACTTTTGACAGATAAATATAAATATTGAAAATGCTTATTATTTTATAGTGTGAATTTTAGACTAGAAACTAGAAATGTTCTTTTAAAAGAGCATATTAAATGTAAATAACTAAATATCATTTATGTACATATATAACTCAATAATTTAAATCTTTTGGAAAAAATTATTCAAGATAAATATTAAATAATGAAATAATCTTTATATTATATATCGGAGTAGGTTTGGTTTTGGAATCACTAGGATGAGGAGTTTGGCAATTATTTCTTAAATGATTCATTCACTAATGAGTGCTAACAAAAGCCATCATTTTAACTTCACTCTTTTTTTTAGAGAAATATTGGTGGTACAACTTAAATACTTTCATCTTCTATCCAACTCACACAAATATGATAGTGGACATTTAATTGCAATTATAATAAAAGTTAAAATGTATGTGAAATTAATGAAATAAAATTAATGCGTATTTTTGTTGAATGAATTGGATGTATATTAATTGTACGTGTAGCGTTTCGCTTTTTTCACTTACTAGTTTTCTTTTCATTAATTTCACTCATCATGTCTCTAATTTCACTTCTTCTTTTTCTTGTAAAGATGTATTTATATATTTTGCCACATCCAAGCACGAACTATTCACTTATAGTTCATTTAATTTTTAAATAACAAGCCTTATTATTACTTCAATAAAAAATATTCAACATATCAGTACATACACATGACTATTTTATTCTTAAAAAAACAATTAAAATTTAACTAATGATCACTAGAAACTGTGTACTTCCTATTTCCTAATTCCATTTGATAATCAAATAATATTTGTTAATTGTATCAAGACATAGTGGTAGCATGTGGGACTTAATTGGAATCTTTTTCTTGTGGACCTCATCACATGCCCATACTCCAAATACAGTTGGTATATATTAGAGTAATGTTTGTTCGACAAGATAAACATAAATACGTTCAACTAGTATTTATTATCTATAATTTGTAATGTGTATTATATGCATAATGCACATACGTATAACACACATTATGTATTATGTATAACACAAATTGAATACTAGTTAGACGTATTTTTATTGTACAACAAATATTACTTGTATATGTCGTATATATAAATCATTTACTATGCTATGCACCTCACTTCCTCCTTCCTCATGTTTTTTGAAGCAATATAAAGAAATAATTGATAGGAATAATTTAGCAACATCATAGTTTAAGTGGTCAATGATATGATATCATTTTCAAATTTGGGAAGCTTAATATAATTATTAAATTTATTACAGGACATGTTCTTTAACTTGTTATCAATTATTCTTATTACACTTGAAAATATATACTAGTATATATTAAACCAATATAATTTGTCAAGCTCCTTATCCAATTATATATGTATAAATAAAACTTGTCTACATCCTAATAATCAATATATTTATACTTCTCCATGTGGGTCCCATGTAGGTTGGCGTAGAATTTTTTACATGCATGCATATATGTAACATTAACATAATTTAGCATATTAATTAAATTGTACATAAAGCTTAATTAATATTCTCTACGGGTAAGTAAGGACTAAGGGAGAACTATTGACCCTAACATTAGGACAATGATGTCATGTTCTCGCCACTTGTGAAGAAAAATCGTATTTGTTAAATTAATAAAAAGGTTGAAATTTGGTCAAGTTATCGAGTATTATATTAAATAATAGAGTGACGATGCTAAATGCACAATGAAAAACCCGTCAAATTAGTCAATAAATGAGATTTTGGGCCAAAGTTACTCAACTCATTACAATTTCAATGATTATTTGGGCCCAAACCAAAGCCAAAATAGACTCATTGACTGCATTGTCAGGTTTCTCATTGTACATCTAGCATTATTATAAATAATAGGAGAAATTGTTGTCCTGAATCACAGTTAATGCATGGTCCACGAATATTCAAAACCATATATATATATATATATATATTTTGATATATAACACTAAAAATTTATATAAAAAACAAAAAATATATAATTATAAATGTTATTGAATCAACATTAAATGTGATTCATGATCATCTAATAATTTCTCAAACAAAACAAAAGTGTTATCTATAGAAACCTTTTATTACATAAAAATGCACTCAACATTGATTTATTTAATAAATTTGAATTTTATGCATGATAAAATATAACTTGAAAAAAAAATCAATTATATGTAAAGCTATTTTAGATATCTATCAATATCTTAAGAATTTAACTATAATATCTATGACAATGGAGAATAGTTTTATACTATTATCCGTATATATATATATATATATATATATATATATATATATATATATATATATATATATATATATATATAATATTATGTCAGTAAATACGATTAATTATTAAATATGTGATTTAATTTCTGGTTGATTAGGAGATCAAGAGATCTACTATCTTGATCAATCCTAATTGATTAATCAATTTTATCATGTTAATTATTTATTTATATATGTTTTTCAACAAGAACTCAACATTGATTTATAAAAATGAAAAGTAAATAAAAGGACCATACAGTCTTGAGGAGCAGTTGGAAGTTGCATAGAAAAAAACCGCAGTAAAAGGGGACAAACACAAATAAATAGTATATATTATTTTCTTCTTAATTATGCAAATGTATATATATATATATGGTCACGGGATTTGATTATCCTCTGCTTTTTATATAATGTATAGTGCTTTAGTCAGCTGCAGTAACATCACGGGGGTGAAATTTTGGTCTCTTGATGTAAACACTTATTGCTATTAACACAGAATTAGTCATATTGTATTTGGTGGATACCTACGTACATACATACAACCTTCACAAACCGTCAAATATGTTGACTCCTCTACTTTTTTCTTCTGTACATTCATTTCAACGCTATTTATAATTTTAACCTTTTAATTTGATTATTAGTCAAAATATATCTGTACCAGCCTAGCTTGTAGGGAATATATATGATATAATAATTATATATTTACTACACAATGTCATTATTGAAAATTTTTAAAAATAATGTTTCACCTTTTTAACATAATAATTTGATCAGTATATAGTAAAAAATAAAATGTATGTACATTTTACATGTAAAAGTATTTTTCTTGTAAACTTGCATGTGAGTTATATATGCAAAATGAAAATGAATAATTTTTATTATATAACAGAAATACATTTAATTAGTATCTAACGTATACTATATGTCATATATAAAATACATAACACATGTTAAATATTAATTAGATGTAATTATACGGTATAAAAAACATTATTTTATGCAAAAGAGGCACACACGAGAAAGCATAGCTATTAGCCAAAGAGAAGGTAGCCGCGCGCACGGTACAAAGTAAAAGAAAACGAGAGATTCTCTAGTCCGTGACAACTCCATATATAACTCAAAATTCACTTGTAAAAATAAAATTGAATTTATAGAAAACATAGTAAACACGACACAGTCTTTTTCACTTGTTCTTTTGTACTTTTTCTATATACATCTATCTTCCTAAGTTATGGCATATAAAATAAGTTAATTGATTTATTTAGCATCTACCATAAGCTAGCTACTGCACTTCCACAAACACAAGGGACCAAACTGGCCACCACACCCACTCACCCTACCTGCGTCTTAACTAAAATATATAATTATATATATATAAAGCAATTTAATTTGTATAATTACATCTAATTATATATCGATGATATATTAAGTACTTTTTATCTTTAAATAAAAATATAGGTATTTCAAAATTAAATTTATAAAAAAATATATAAATTTGAGTTAAGTTGTTTTCATGGGTCGTTGTAAGGTTGATACATATGAATATGATGATTTATCCATCATATTCCTTCCATCCATCCCATGGTTCAATTCATCATCATCGACGTGGAAAACCAATCATGAAAACTTCAATAGTTCTATTATCTCTTCTTCCCATATCTTCACCACCCAAACCCAAACAAACAACAAAACCCTTTAAAAGACGCAACTTAAAAATTCCCCCTCTATATATATATATATACACCCAAACACACACACACATACCAAACACCATAATTCACTACTCTCCTCTCACTCACCACCCATTCATAATTAAGCACCAAACATGGCTTATTTTCACAAAACCCAAAACCAAAAAATATCCCCCCCATTACATATTTTTATTACAACACTACTACTAGTATTAGAATTGGGGTTGTTAATAAGGGTAGGGGAAGCAGGAGGGAGGGTGCCCTTTGCATGTGACCCAAACAACGGGGTCACGAGGACATTGAGGTTCTGTAACAGTCACGTGCCGACGCACGTGAGGGTGCAGGACCTAATAGGGAGGCTGACATTGGCGGAGAAGATAAGGCTAGTGGTGAACAATGCGATAGCGGTGCCGAGGCTTGGGATCCAAGGCTACGAGTGGTGGTCGGAGGCCTTGCACGGCGTTTCTAATGTGGGCCCCGGTACCAAGTTCGGTGGGGCCTTCCCTGGTGCCACTAGCTTCCCTCAGGTCATCACTACCGCTTCTTCTTTCAATCAGTCCCTCTGGCTCCAAATCGGACGGGTAAGATTTGTTTTCATTATTTGGAATTCTTTTTTAATTTCTTCGTCATCTCCATCATGATATATGCATATGTATGTATGTGCCCCCTCCATGCATTTGTCACATAAGTTTTATTTCGGTCATAGAAAAGTGACGTCAAATTAAACATTACTAATATTTTAATATTTATTGATGTATACTCGTATTATTTCGTATAAATATTTAATTTATCACGTTTAGATTTTATGGTGCTTCACTTTCAAATATTGTATAATATTTATACAATATTCATCAATATCATTAAATCTTATCATAAATTCATTCTTAAATTTGAATTTTTAAAATTCAATGAGAGAATGCAAACAAGGTATAAATATCGATCATTTTTGTTGTACATCAATTATTTTTATTTTTTTTAATTTTTAGCTGAAATTTAATGTAGACACTCTCTTGAGTGTAAAATAATATTATGCAAATATCTAACCGAATATTAATTGCTACTAAACATTTAGAAAAATATTGTTGACTCAATAATATGTAACTATTGGATGGTGATACAAATGTTTTATACTAATAATACATCAAAATTAAATTTAAAAATATTAATTGATTTTTATAGTGTAATTAGTAGTTAAGTTGTCTAAGGATTAATTTTTTTGATAGAAGTGGGTGAATTGATGGAACTAAACATTTTTTTATTAGTAATATTATTTTTATATCAGAAGTGTTGGAAACTTTTTGATGGCACCGTACATGATAAGGAAAAGAGAGGCATAAAGTCTTGAACTCAGTTAAAAATATCAGTTTTTCACTGAATATTTTTGTCTGATTCTTTTCTATAGTATCTAGTTGGACATTGCATAATAATATTAATTAATTATTATTATCAATATGGAGGTATCTGAAAACTTCTCCATCCACCAATATCAACTTTTCATTTCATCCATTAGTTAGGGCTAAGAATTAATCAGAGTTTGATTATTCTTTGGTTCTTCATTTTGGCCATTGATTATTAAATTAATATAACTTATCCATATACCGATGCATATACATACATATATATATATATGATAACATAACATGTCTTTGAAATTTGAATACAGACAGAGGCCAAATGGGTCAATTGCTTTTGTGGAAGTATAAAGTATACACCTATCATGTTTCTTTTCCTTATGTTACCTTTTGATATAGAAATTTCTTTTGGGACCACCAACTTTAGACAAATTAAATCATTTATGTGCAACCATTATTACATTATTTTCACTATTTATACAATTTTAATTTCTTAAATAATTATTGTGCTACGCCTACAATATAGTAATATTTTTTTTCATATTTAATTTTAATTAGTTTTGATCTTTTCAATACTTTTAAATATGAATGGATTTTTAAAGATGGAGTTTTGACTCTGTATAATAAAATAATCAATGTCTTCTGATACCTCAGTAAAGTTAAAAAGGTGTCTACAAATAGGGATCAGCTTTTCATTTTTGAATTATAAAATAAAATTATTTTTACCAAAACTTCTGAATATATGACGACAAAAATCGTACGCTCTCATAAGTTATAATCTCACAATCTGTTAACTTCTCCTCATTTGTATTTTACTCTCCCGCAGTATATATGAACAAAAACAAAATATGGACTTAATTATGATAGATGAATAGTATAAAAGAGTTTCACGATATTATTTAATCGAAATTTTATAACTTTTTAAATAATAAATTTGAAAATAATAACGTGACATTATATAATTATATGACTTCTATATTTTTCATGAAATATATAATAAAATTAAAAATATATAATAATTCCTGATTTTTTGTTTGATTGGAATCCAAATAAGAAAATAAATGGTAGTGCTCGGCTTCTAGTTAAATAATATTTGTCGTACAATAAAAATATATTAAACTAGTATTCAATGTGTACTTTACATAATATGGAATGTGTGTTATATGTATAACATACGTACATATTACACACATTTATATAGCACACGTTGAATACTAGTTAAACATATTTATGGTATACGACCAGTATTATTGGATTCTAACTTTTGTTTTGTTAGCTCCTACATGGAAATTAAACTGTATCCCATGTGCCTTCCATGCATTGGAAGATATAAAATCTGACAAAAATGTCACATTTTATGGTTAAGAAAACAAAGACGATATTGTATCATCAATCAACTTAATTTGTCACCTACCAGTGGCTAAGATTAAGTCCTATACGCCATTATTTCATTAACTATGATAGCAACATCTTCTTTATAAAGTTGCTATATATATATATATATATATATATATGCACCTAAATTATTATTTCACGAATATCTTTCTTTTAATACATATTAATTAAGTGATATTTTAATTGAAAAAATTAATTAAAATTTTTTAAATACATCCAAGAATTTTTGGTACTAAATTCCGTGCTTTAGTTGTTGACGTCTTTAATTAAATAAAGAATTTTAGATAATAACATTTTTTCAGTTAAAACAGTTAAAACAATTTTATTTTAACAATTTTTTACTCAAATAATATTTTTAATTATATGTGCATTTTTAATTGACCAGGCAATTGTAATCCAAACTCTTAATTTTTGCTGTTTTGACTGATATTATTTTGTACTCCTAAAAAATTTTTTAATTAAATAATAATTAATTAAGGTTTCGGTGGCAATTGATTATAGATCCCTTTTCATATTGCTTAAAATAGCAAGCAATGGACAAAAGCCCCTCCCATCAAAAATTAATTATTGCTAGTGAAGCTTATAAATCAATCATTTTTTAAACTAATTTGCATGTTTGGTGTTGTTTAGTGAAGCATATACACATATAAAATCCAACCACCTTTGCATCTTTTTCTTAATTCATGTATAATTATTATTGTTTGGTGAAAACTGACCAAACACTAGGTGTTTGATGTTGCTAATCAATACCACCTCTACTTGCAAGTGGCAAAAAAAACAAGAAATAACTTGCGTGGACCTTTTCATTACGTCTTTTTTTCTTAGGCCCTGGAACTACACATGTATATATGATGCTCTCAAGGGTCATTATATGATAAATTTCTTTAGTTTGCCGTAACATTGAGACACAAAATAACCTAATCAAATTGGCCACATATGCAATATTTAATGGTGATTGAAGTGGAGTAATCAGTAATGATAGTTCTATGGGAGGAATATCATCCAACAACTATCCAACATGTGTTATCCATAATGTACGTTATATGTAAAATGTGTCATATATACAACACATGTTACGTATGACACACATCATATATAACATACATTGAATACTAGTTGGATATATTTCTGTTGTACAATAATCTAAGTCCATTAGAAATTGTCTTCTAAAGATACAATAATCGTTAAAAAAATTAAGGAAAAAATAACAATTGATGTTCATTTGGTGGAATAGTAAGACTATATGACGTTTAGATTCCATCGAGAAAAAAGTCAAAGATGGTGTTTTTTTTTTCTCCTTGTTTCATAGCATTTAATATTATATTCTTTTAATTATTCTGGTTAATAATTTAGCCAAATGACATTGAGAAAAGACAAGGTAATAAAGAGGATTCTTTCAGTTTTGGAATTAGGAATAATAATGATTATTCAGTTGATCATGAATGAATGAACTATATTAATTCAATTTTCTTTAATTATTTGCGCAGGTGGTGTCTGATGAAGCAAGAGCAATGTACAATGGTGGAGCAGCTGGATTGACATTTTGGAGCCCTAATGTCAACATTTTCCGCGACCCTCGTTGGGGCCGCGGCCAGGAAACTCCAGGTGAAGACCCTGTCTTGGCCGCGAAATATGCCGCCAACTATGTCCAAGGCCTCCAAGGCGACGGAGCCGGCAACCGGCTCAAGGTTGCTGCTTGTTGCAAGCACTACACTGCCTATGACCTTGATAATTGGAATGGCATGGACAGGTTTCATTTCAATGCCAAGGTATTTATATTACTGAAAACTATTATTATTCCCTAAAGTTATATACATACATAAATTAAATATCATAAAAAAACCTGAACTTTTATTTATTAATTATTAGTAGTATTAA
Organism: Aeschynomene evenia; assembly: GCA_013621005.1. Taxonomy (NCBI): domain Eukaryota; kingdom Viridiplantae; phylum Streptophyta; class Magnoliopsida; order Fabales; family Fabaceae; genus Aeschynomene; species Aeschynomene evenia. The sequence goes on from CM024266.1 coordinate 6,914,465, forward strand.
TTTTAAAAGTATGTGGTTGACAACTTGAAATTCATGCTCATTTATTAGGATTCAATCTTTGTCTTCGATCTAAAAATATTTTATGTCCAATGGTGAATACCTTGATTGTGAAAAATCTTATAAACAGATTCACATGATTAATTGATATTATATAGTATTTTTATACTATTAGTACATTGAAATTAAAGTTTTAAAAATTAAACTTTTATTTAAATATACTATGTTGCAATTCAAATTTTCACCCACCCGTACTTTGTGTGAGCTAATTAAGTAGTGGAAGTGGTAGGCAGATGGTTAATTTACTCAAAATGTGTCTTGATCCCACTTTTTCATATGCTTCTTTATTGGCTACTTAATTATACGAGAGGGGTACAATAAAAAAAAACCAGTTAAAACAGTCAATAAATGAGAATTTGGGCCACAATCACTCAATCCATTAAAAATATACACATAATTAAAATGTTATTTGGATCATCAAATATTAAATAGACTTTGTTGGCTGTTTTGACTTATTTTTTGTTGTTTCCTAAGCATTTGTGTAATTATATATACAAGGTAATTATATCACATGGATTAACAGTAACATACCTATATTTAATATCTAAATTGAGCATGCAATGCAAGGCTATGGCCATAAAGCATAGGGCCAAATGTTATTATTATTCTCTTTGGGTCGATTAAGTATCTTCCATTATTGCAATAGAGAGAGAAGGGGTGGCTTTCATTAAAGTGGAAGTGATGCAAGTTGTTCTTGATTGGGACATTAGGCCACTTGCAACTTGTTTTTTGGATAAGTGACAGCGATGCAAATATTATTCATTTCAAACTACCAAATCACCACTTCATCACCATAAACTAATTAAACCCTTTTTTTCCCCTTTCCTTTTCTTTATTTATGTCCCCTTTGTTGATGTGACATACATTATTACAATATTAGCAACGGAATTTACATCCCATGAAAAAAAATAGTTCATTGCTAATTATTGTAACTTGTGTTGTATATAATAAAAATAAAAAAAAAAATTCCAAAATTCCATGAAAATTTATTTTTTAAAATAGTGTGAATATGAATAAGTGAGGTATTTCATCTAGTTATCATAAATGGCAGAAAATTGTAATATTTATAGTTTAATTTTGATTCACTGTAGTTAAATTAATTATCATGGTTGTTATACTAATATAAGATTTATTAAATATATATAAAAATTATACAAACAGCATATTAAAATTATTTTCTTGTAAAATTTTATTAGAATCTCATGATACATAATTACGTGAATATATACATTTGACTTTTGTATTTCCTACTTCAAAGGTCATATATTTGACTTAAGAAAAGCATAAAATAAAATCAAAGTACCAAATAAATAAATAAAAGCAAAATCATGATCATCATGATTCTGATGAATGCATTGTAATATTATTGATGCAGGTTAGCAAGCAAGACCTGGCAGATACGTATGACGTACCATTCAAAGCATGCGTATCGGAAGGGAAAGTCGCCAGCGTCATGTGTTCCTACAATCAGGTTAACGGCAAGCCCACTTGCGCCGACCCCGAACTTCTTCGCAACACCATCCGCGGCCAATGGCGCCTCAACGGGTTCGTAACAACACATAATTGAATGACTATATAAAATTGTAATGTGGAAATCATTGATTTATTTTATTTATAATGCAGGTACATAGTATCTGACTGTGACTCAGTTGGAGTATACTATGACAACCAACACTACACAAGAACACCCGAAGAGGCAGCAGCTGATGCAATCAAAGCGGGCCTGGACTTGGACTGTGGCCCGTTCTTGGCCCTACACACAGATGCTGCCATCAAGCAAGGCCTGATTTCGGAGAACGATCTCAACCTTGCGTTGGCTAATCTTATAACGGTCCAGATGAGATTGGGCATGTTCGATGGTGAGCCCTCGGCCCAACCATACGGGAACTTGGGCCCAAAGGATGTTTGTACTCCGGCCCATCAAGAACTGGCCCTTGAGGCAGCAAGACAGGGCATAGTGTTGCTTGAAAACAAAGGGAACTCGTTGCCGTTATCCCCTGCGAGGTTGCGCACCGTTGCAGTTATTGGACCCAATTCGGATGTTACTGTTACTATGATTGGAAATTATGCTGGTAATAACTCCTCACTAATCTATCAATTATCAATCAATTATAATCATATCATATTCTTATGAGTTTAATTTTCGGTATTTTACATTATCTTCCATCAAAACACTTTGTATGACTTTTCAGGTGGTGAAAAAAAAAAAACACAATTGTGACTGACATGACATCATATGATTGAATGACTGTGTAAAATAATTGTACACTGTCAGTGGATGAAAATTAAATCCTACCACAGACAGTATATAACTTTTTTATACAGTCATCCAATCATGTGATAACACAGCAGTCATAATTGTGTTTTCTCTCTCTCACTACCTGAAAAGTCATACAAACAGAGTATTTTGATTGCATGACAGTATAAAATATCTTTAGGGCATCAAAATTAAACTCTTTCTATTTTGTTAGTGATCAACTTTAATTTGTTCTTTTGTACCCTTTTTATTTTTTTGGCATTTTGGGTAATTAGGTGTGGCATGTGGATACACATCACCTCTGCAAGGGATAGCAAGATATGTGAAAACTTCTCACCAAGTGGGGTGTAGGGATGTTGCATGTAGGGGGAACCAGCTTTTTGGAGCAGCAGAGACCTTAGCCAGGCAAGCTGATGCAACAGTTCTTGTGATGGGCCTAGATCAGTCCATAGAAGCAGAGACCAGGGACAGGCTTGGGCTCCTCTTACCGGGCCTGCAGCAGGAGCTTGTCTCTAGGGTGGCCCGGGCTGCACGGGGCCCAGTTGTGTTGGTCATCATGTCTGGTGGGCCCGTTGATGTCACATTTGCCAAGAATGACCCCAAGATTAGTGCCATCATCTGGGCTGGTTATCCTGGCCAAGCTGGAGGAACTGCCATTGCTGATGTCATCTTTGGCACAACCAACCCAGGTAGAGTAACCAATCATCACATACCATTGTTTTGCTATGCAATAATATTTGTTCTACAATATAATTATGTCCATCAAGTATCCAACGTATGCTATATATAATATAAAATATGTGCTACATGTATAATACACATTCCATATTATCTATAACACACGTTGGATACTAGTTGAACGTATTTTTATTGTACGGCTAATATTATGATTTTGTTATGTATTCCTTTTCGTATATTTAGATTTCAACTCACCTTATCGACCTTCTATGTGTCCTCACAATTTGAGTTCATATTAGAGCGAGCATTCCTCTTAACACATACAACAAACTATCATTTTAGCATAATATGCAAAATAAAAATGAAGAAACCTAAAATTAAGACTCATTTATCAAATAATTTCACAAAGATACTCATGTGCAATTTTTAACAAACTACATCATACGACTAATGTTCTTTTCTTTCACTTAGAAACATGTTCGGTCATGGGGTAAAAATGATATTTTTTTCTTAGATGAGCTCTATATAAAATGTGTCTGTAAAGTACCAAACAACCTTTAGTCATAAATGCTCTTGCTTGTCCTTTTGGGTCAAGCCTTTATATTTCATCCATCAAAATTAAAAATCTTGATTGGGCTTTTTTATAGGTGGAAGGCTTCCAATGACATGGTACCCACAAAGCTATCTAAGCAAAGTACCAATGACAAACATGGACATGCGTCCAAACCCAGGAACAGGGTACCCAGGAAGAACCTACAGATTCTACAAAGGCCCAGTAGTATACCCTTTTGGTCATGGACTAAGTTACACTAGATTCTCCCACAACCTTATCCTTGCTCCCAAACAAGTCTCAATCCCCTTCACAGCCCTCTCAAACTCAACCAAAGCAATTAAAGTGAGCCATGCAAATTGTGGTGCCCTACAAGAGGTTGGATTCCATGTTGATGTGAAGAATGAAGGGTCAATGGATGGGACACATACCCTTTTGGTTTTCTCAAAGCCACCCAATGGAAAATGGTCAGCCATTAAGCAATTGGTTGGTTTCCATAAGGTTCATGTTCTTGCTGGGTCAAAACAGAGGGTCCAATTTGGTGTTCATGTGTGCAATCACTTAGCCATTGTGGATGAATTTGGGGTTCGAAGAATCCCGATGGGTGAACATGAGCTTCATATTGGTGATGCCAAGCATTCAATTCATGTCCAAATTCAGGACCAAATCAACAATTAAAAAATAAATGGATTATTAATTAATTAATTAATCAGTTAGTTAACTGTCAAAAAAAATTGACAGAAATTACATCTTACAACTAAGTTTACCTTTTTTCTTTTACAACAAAAAGCAATGATTGGATGAGAATAGGGGGATGGAGAATAAAATTCAAAAGAATTGTGTGGTTGAAAATGTAAAAATAAGGAATAGAGTGTCTCAATTGTAAGATCAAATATTGTCAGAAAGTGCTACAACATATAATATATAGTATCGTATTCTTGCGACAAATGTAAAATACGCAAGAATAGGGTGACATACATTTGTAAACCAAATCATAATGGCAAGTGTACTATATGCATCAATTTCATATGTTGAAAGAAAGGTTTTTGATTTAACAAAGTTGAAGTTTGTTATTTCTCTTTTATTATTATTATTATTATTATTATTATTATTATTATTATTATTATTATTATTATTATTATTATCAAATTCCAAGTGTCATCTCAAAAATTGAATGTTGTGCTTACTTACTCAAAGCGAACAACCTAACATTGGGGGAGTTTTATTGTTGTTGTTTGTCTGCCCCAATTTATTTCTGGACAATTTGGGATATAACACTAAATTTGCATGACTCATTGTAAAAAAAAAAATTACTTTTAATAAAATAAAGTAAAAAAAAAAAAACTTGTTATATAGTTTGGGGTTATGGGTTGTGACACGTAGCTGCCAAAGAAGCACTTTATTGAAGGAGTAATTAATTTATTTATAGGTTATTTACTACTCCCTCCGTCCACAAATAATTGTCTTATTTCTATAAAATTCTTTTATCCAATATTATTTGTCATTTTAGAATTTCAAGAAAGCATTTATTATTCTTTTTCCAATTTTATCCTCACATGCATTCTCTCTCATATCTTTTATAATAATTATTACACAAAAAACTAAAAGGATAATTTAGTCATTATATATCATTTTTACATATAAAGTTATGTGATTTAATTACATTCTTAATAACCATGAAAAGCCTAAAACATCATTTATTGATGGACGGAGGGAGTACTAATGAAGCATAGCTCCCACTTGCATAGTTGGCACTTGTAATGGAACTTTCTTTATCAAAAGCAGTTTATTTTCATTTACTCTCTTAATTTTAAAATGATAATCATTTTAACTTTTTTAATATAATAGAAAATAAATATATTAGAGTTTAGGTATATTAATTTTTTAATATATAAAAAAATCAAATTGATCAGTATTTTAGAGAGTTTAATTGTGTTCAACCGTCAGTGTAAAATAGTTTTAAACTGACGTTGAATCACGTGTTACCACATCAATAAAAAGTAATTTATTTTTAAAATAGTGGATTCAAATATTAAATTTAAGTACTTACGTGACATCAATAATTTAATGTCAGTGGAAAACTGTTTTACATGAGAGTGGATCACAATTAAACTCTATTTTAAAATGGAGGTAATAGTATTTAACAACATGTAATAAGATGGATAAGACATTTTTTTATTGTTTAAGTAATTAACTAATTAATTTTACTCAAACATCATCTTCTTAGCTTCACCCTTTTGTCAATGCTCATTAATTAATAGCATGTGGATCTTGTGGTGAAACTAACGCTATAATTCAAATTGAAATAAATAAATAAATAAATAAATAATGAATGAATATTATAAGTAGGAGAGGCTTGCTTGTCACTTGTGAGAATTAAGAACCAGGAATACTTGTTGTGCTACGAGATATTATTATCCGCAGAATATCCTTTTAAATTCGAAATTATTTGTATGCATGTGAATAATAAATTGTGAAAAAAAATCTAGCAATTAATTTCGGAAAGAAAATAGGGTCATAACTGTGAAATCAAATTCATTTGGAAGCACAAAACACGTGCTAGAGAAGGGCCATACTCTCCAAAAATCTAATAACATCCACAAGTTTTGGCAGAAAAATGATTAAAAAAATTCAATACTAATAAATAAAACACTGTAAAAAAATTAAAGGAAAATAAATAATTTATTGTAGAAATTACTTACAGTAGTTCGTAATTGGTAGGCATATGGAGGTGTCGGTAGTGTGCATGATTGGCACGTGAGAGAATTGTACGATAGGGACCAATTGATTGCGATATCCTAACGTCTTCAACTTTAACTACACCATCCAATACCCTCTTACCATTTCTTCTTTTCTCTTCTCTTTCTTATTCTTTTTTCAAAATAAAAAATTAATTTAAAAAATATCATTAGTATATGATTAAATAATTACATTAAAATCTATATAAAAATATAGATAATAATTTTTTGAGTATTACTGGGTATCGGTACTCAATTGTGTGATTAGCTTATTAGTTCATGCTATAGTAGATAATTTGGTACCAACTAAGCACGGTAGTCGCGGTCACAGTTTTCCTAGATGCGTCTCATTTTCTGATCGCACCTCATCTTTCTCTCTCTTTCGCACAATGCTCTCTCTAGCAGCAAATTATTGATTGAGTTTTTTTTTTATAAATTGATAAAATTAGAGAGTATAAATATAAATTAATTAATATTTGAAGATTATTTACCTAACATATTACCAATTATATAAATTAAAAAAATTAATTAAATTAATTTTATCTATAAATCAATCATTACTTAACATATAAATTTATTAAGTATTGATACCCAATATTTTCTAGATACCGAATGAAAATCCTAATTTTTTATTACTTTAACTAACAATGACTAATTTTTTAAGGCTTGAACATCCGCTTAAAAGGTGTCGCAAAATCCTTTCTGTTTATATCTTGGAAAATTGAACTATTAATTAGTTAATGACAATGATTATATGGAATATGGTGATAATATATTTATTGTCCTTTTCCTACTTTATTACTAGATGGAAAACAAATTCCAAAAAAGAAAAAGAGAATAATTATTGTAACTAGCCATTAGAAAATGGACACCATATTATCAACCTATCATATGAAAAGTGTCAGGGATTGGATATTTGATACTATATGGGGGATCCAAATTTTAAATGATTATTATTATTATTTTAATTATGCCTATTTCGTAGCTTCTATCTTAGCCTCACCCTTCCCATATAAATGTGATATGCTGGCATTTGTAGTGGATGCATATTCTTATCTGACCCTCTCACTCAAACCCCTTCCTTCTATTTCTATCTCTCTCATAATTCTCATATTTCTTTCTTTCTTTATTATTATTACTATCATTATTATTTTCTTTTTAAGATTTTCTCTCTTGCTTTTTTCTTCTCCCCTGCATCTCTTCCTTCCTCTTACCACAAGGTAATTTATCTTCACATTCCTCCCTTTATGCTTATTCTTTTTTCCTTTATACCAATTCCTTTCTACTTTTTTTTAAATAGATTTTTAATTTTTAATTTTCACTGACCCTATTTAATTGGGTATGTCCTCTAACCATTTACTTGCAGCTATTATTCTTTGCTTGATTGGTACTATGCAATTCTCTTCTCTCTTTCCTTCTTTCTGGGTTTTCCCCATCTCTCTCTTTATTCTTCTTTTTTTGTTCTTGAGTCTTCAATTTTGCACTTAGTATATATTAATTCAAAGGTTACATTTCATAGATTAATGTTTCAAATTGAAATATTAGTTTATTTTTATAACTTTATGATGATGAGAGGATCCATTGGTTTTGTGTTGAACAGGTAAAACGGTGATGGCAGAGTGCAATAAGGAAGACTATTTCTCTGCTGTTGAGGTGCCTTACCTAACTCCCAACTTCTTCCATTTTTATTTCATTTTAATTTTTTATATTTTTTTTTTTTTTTTGGTATATACCCAACAAAGATGCCGTAATGAAATATCTTTACATATAGTTTTCTGACATTAAATTTATTTTCTTCATGAAAATGTGAGTTAAAAAATATATGATAATATCATTTTGCATTTCCATAATGATCAGTGTCTATGTGGTGTGGCATTGCAATTTTCGCATAAGGATCCTACCAAAATAAATGATAATAAATTAGATATTTATATAAATTATTAAATAATGAATGTTATAATATTTTTTTAATGGAAATGGTGCCAAAAAAAAGAGAGAGATTCCAAGGAAAAATGTAATGGTGTATTATTTGTGATTGAATGATATAAGTAGCACGTGTTTATTATTGTTCAATTTTGTGTACATGACATTGTACCCATGTACTCATTTCCCATCATGGCTGGTACCTTGTACTTTCCTTTTCTTTATATTATATTATTATTATTAGTGTGTTTTTTATTTTTATTTTTCGGTTTTCGAGATAGCATTGGATGCCTAATTGCAAGTTATAGTCATGTCAATCAAATTGGGGTACCCTGGAATATTATTTGAATCCAATTTTGGCCTTGTCTTCTTCATTTACACACATGAAAATTGAGGGTCCTCTTTTCTGTTTTAATTTTATTATTTCCTCATGCCTGATAGATTTTTTTTTTTTACATTATTTACAATGATTCATTCATATGGTATACGTTGTAAATTATTAAGTAGCAGTTACAATTATAAAATTGTGTTATATAGTTTTTTTTTATTATTATTATTATTTATGTGATGGAGTGTGTGTGGACTACTGTGTTTATATAGGGTACCTTTGTTTTTAGTGTAGGCAGAGTTAGTAAGGAAGTGTTGTGTAATTGGAGTCATTGACACAGTGTTACATAGACTCCATGAATTCATAATTTTACTTTTGGAGTCTATAAAATGATTCTGATCCAAAATGACTTTGTAATTCTTTAATTGTGACCCAAAATCAAACAGTTTTATGATTCTGTGACTGATTATAGAGTCAAAGAAAACAAATGTAATTATAGCGTCTATAATTATAAATTATTAAAGGTAGTTTTCTTTCTATTAAAAGATTTTTTAATGAGGCATTTTGATTGGATTGTGTTTTGCTATTGATATTATTCCTTTTTCTTCACCTTGAGTGCATATTTGGACCATCAAGCATTTATCGAAAAAAGAAATGTAAATTAATATAGAAATATTGAAAAAAATAGTCTAACTAATATATTCTATACAATTGCAATGTTTTAAAACTAAAAGCATATGTTTTAGTTTTAATTTTAATTTTTAGATATGGGGTTTTTGGGGTGAAGTATAGATATTTTTGGAGCTAAAAAAATTGTAGGTTACTTGGTTTGTTTTGAAGGGGTCCTTGCTTTTTTACAAAATTCCCAAAGCATAACAAAACAAACCTAATTAATTGGTCGTTGGGCTGTCAAGTAAATCATGTGATTCTCTTCCAAACATTCATGAGGTTCCCGTTGGCCATGATAATTCTTTTAATATTTATTATCTCATAATTTAGATAATTTTTTACTATTTATAACACATGTTGGATGTATTTATGTTGTAAGACAAACATCATTGAATAATAATTTCTATAGAATGTTAATATAGCGGTATTTTGATTCAACTTTTTTTAATAAAAAAGGGATTACATTAAAGTCTTGTCGAATATTCTCTCTTCCTCTGAACTGAAAGCATTTTCTTCTTTTCAATTAGTATAAGCTTGATTGAACTTTATTCTATTTTCCCTTTTTTTCTTGGTACATGACTACTTATTCCTTCCAGATAAAAAAAGAATTACTTATTCTTTTGTGTTAGGTTTTGATTAGGTTAAAATATGTAGAATTGGTCAAATTGACGCAACCTTTTCGTAAAAGCATTTCGTGGAGTTTCCGAGGCATATATGGGGTTGGTACTAGTTTCATGTTAAACCAGATCATCACGACCTAGTCTTAGTTCAAAAATATTAAATTCTAAGTTTTTGGATTATTTTCTTAAATTTATAATACTTGAAATGCGTAAAATCTTAATCAAATCATTTCTCATTAGACAAAGATAGACTGTTGCATAATTAATAACTTCTCTTCCACTAACTATGATGATGATTTTTCTCTTTGACGACAAATTTTATTCTGTGGTTGGTGAGATATGATATGTCCCTACAATTTTCAAAGTATAACATTGTTAATTTTCCAATATTAACATCCTCATTTTCTTATTTTGGGTTGGAATTTTGAATTTAATCTCAGTCACCAACCTCGGGGAAAAAGTATGGTGGGCTTGCTCCAAAGAAAAAGCCCTTGATATCCAGAGTAAGCCCATTCTAAATATCAATTACTTTTTTTTTTTCAATACTAACACATTCAATTGAATCTAATTTTACTGTAATTATTTTTGGGGGATTTAAAAGGATCATGAGAGGGCATTCTTTGATTCAGCAGACTGGGCACTATGCAAGGTGACATATGACATAATATTATCCCAAAACCATTCAAATAAATTAAATAATAATAATATTATTATTATAGACTAAAGGTTGATCAATTTATAATAATTAATTAATTAATAATTTGTTGGTATCTGAAATCATCAGCAAGGTGCTGGAGTCAACCAACAATCTACAGCAGCCGTAGAGACCCTGCGACCCAAACTACAGGTATATACATATAATAATATTTATCGTATAACAGAAATACATACCACCAGTATCCAACTTGTGCTATATATATATATATGGAATGTATGTTATATGTATATAATATGTATAGCACAAGTTGGATATTAGTTGGACGTATTTCTGTTGTACAACAAACATTATTATATATATATATATATATATATATATATATTAAACAATAACTAACTCAATGCTCTGTTTTATTATTAAATGAAAATGATATATGAATATAACATGAAAATATGTCAGTCAATTATTGAATTTTTTAGACTCAGAAATTTTTGGCTGGTCACATATAATTTGATGAAATTATTTTTTGGTGCTAGATTAGATTATTGCAGCCTCTTCTATTTTTTGTTCTTATAGTTAGCTCTGTTTTTATGTATTGTTACAACAGAGAACACCACATCAGCAGCTTCCACCAAGACGACCAGCATGCACATCTGGTCGAGATAATTTCGTGAGTTACTACTAATAATCTCACTTCAATACAATTCAAACAACATTATTCTATGTTTGTGTAATAATTAAATTCGATGATGCAGGCAGAGTAGAGAAACAATGAGAGGACTTAATACAAGGATTTGGTGAATCAATTTTAGTCTCAGAAGAAACAAATCTCTTGATATTATTCCTGATGATCTCTGATCCATGATGTATATTACAATTGGCATGACGGTTTCAACTATCAACACTTCAATAAATTATTACAACTCCATTTCAATTTCAATTTCAATTTCTTCCTTTTCTTTTTCCTTTTAATTCCCCCTTCTTTCGACGAGGGAATTAATTAATGAGAAATATGGGATGTGGAGGATGGAGGAATCTCATCACATGATGATGATGATTGATAACAGTTCATGTATATATACCACTTCATTTCAATTTCAATTCTATTTTGTTTAGAGACTTAATCCTGTTTTGGTTGCTACAACAATCAAAATTTTATGGTATATTTACGTTCTTCCTAACGTAGAAGTGTTAACCATGTCCAAACCAGAAATTTTAAGGCAGTGAGTTCATGAGTTTTCGAACTTATATATATATGACTTAGTTTATTGTTCCTAACGTACAACAAGTAGAAGAAAGTTGTTTCTTGTGGATCCTATCCTATTCTTATCCCAAGTATCAATAAATAAAAGCATTCTATTTGTTTGGTGCTGCAATAGGAGGAGAGAAATAGAAGGAATTGGAATAACTGTTTTTGGTCCTTTACTGCCAAAGTATCTTATTCCTTGTTGATCAAGGGAATTAATAAGCTTGAAGCCAAGAAAAATAAGGCCAACTTGTTCTTATTGTGGAGGACTTGAATTATTGATTGGTCATGTTTCAGATTAAATAAATATAATGCTACAAGCCGAAATTTCAAGATTCCTAGCTTCTTGATCTGCAAGTGTTAAATCAAGTGTCAACCATCAATTCAACCTTAGAATGAATGCAGATTCTCAATTTTTACAATCCACTAAACCAATAGAGCTCATTCTCATTTGATTCTTCTAGTTCTAAAGATGCACCACCAATAATGTTTGTCACACACCAGAAATACATTCAACAAGTATTCAACGTGTGCTATACATGATATGGAACGCGTATGTATAGCATACGTTGTATACTTGTTAGATGTATTTCTGTTCTACGTATTCATATATATTTAATAATGCCTTCAAACAATTTCCTTTTCAAATTCACCAATTACTTCCAATTTAGGAATCCCTAATTTTAGTGATAGAGTAAGTTATTCACTTATTTGAAAGTTTTTTTTTTTTTGGTAAAGCCAAGAATTTGTAAGAATGTGTAAAACCACCTCAAAACTAGAATGCATATACCTTTCTTAAAATTCCATGTCATTAACAATCTAAAACTATAGCTAAAATCAATAATGAGTTGTGTACTTTTTTTTTATTCAATTATTCAACAGGTCAAAACAAATTGGATAATATTATTTTAAGAAAAGATATTCTAACATCTATAATTTCATGATCAGAAATTTCTAGAGGACAATAAAATTCAGTCAAAACAACCAATAAATAATGCACAACATATAATATGTAATATATGTTGTGCATATCATAATGATTATTTTGACCTATTTTTTCATTGTGCATATAACAATACTATTTCATAATCCGGGTAAACATTTAATCTATTATCATTCATTTTTATGGGACCTTCCCTTATATACTTCTACTTTCAATTTCTATCTTTAGATGTGTGGATGTCCAAAAATGTAAAACTCTATTATTTTTCATGAACAACAATTCACTAATGCTTAATAATTATTTTTCTAAGATTACAACAATATTATGAAGCAGATACATACGTAAGGTTCCACTTCAACAAACGAACAAAACAAACGTTATCCTAGCTTGTAGGAAAAGTATTAGAAAACAAGTGAACATTTTTTAGGTTTGATTTATGGACTTAAAAGGAGACAAAATTTGGTGGCTTGCACTTCAACCGCTTCACAATTGCGTCTCATCACAAATTTTAACCGCGACACACATCAAAACCATTTTTACTAGTATAATTTCCCTTTCAAAAGAAATTCACCAAAAATAATATAGTTGGGATTAAAGGAAATGAGTCTAATTTTAATTTAAGTAAATTTACGACTTTTATAATTTTTTTTATAAAATAAGGTTGTTAACGATCCAACCATCAAATTATAATAATTAATTATAAAAGTTATTTTACTAAATTTCATTAAAAATATAATACCAATAAGAATGTTTTTATATAGTTCTTATTTTTATTCATTTTAAATTTATATATTATATCATTTTTTTCATAAAAATTATGTAAAATGATTTTAGATAATTTAAAAATTAATAGACATAATCTATATGATATGATCTTAAAATACAATGTTTAAAGTTTGCACAGATGACACTTAATCTAAATCTAATATAACACACGAACCCTATTATTATGTGACACCTGCACACACAATTCATTCATTTCAATTAATTAATTAATTAATTAATTGACATATTTTGGGTCTTTTAGGAAAGATCATAGGCATATGCTAATTTTGCTAAGTTGGTTAAGAAAACTGAAATGACAATTATATTGGTAGGTAATGTTGGTTGCGAGGAATAGGAATAAGTATAGAGTATTTAGCAACTAACTAATTAACAACTTCTAGTAAAGTGTAATGCTAACGTGGGTAAACATTGCATTGCTTTATTTATAAATGTGTCACAATTCAAACTTTTTTTTTTTGTGTGTGAAATTCAAATAAATCAACTGCAAGCTTTGATAATGGCAATCCGTGGCAGTTTTAGACGTTGGATTTTTGCCTTTGCTTTCTTATATGTTTGTCTATTTTGGAGATTCGGTATGAATTGAATTTTTTTTTTTAATATACTTTGAATTTTGAAAAAAATTATTGTTTTTGGTTGATCACATTAGGCCTTAATTTCATGTTATTTAGGAAATGCCGATGATGAGGACCAGATAGGTGGTGGGTTTGGTGGTAGTGGAGCCGGAGTTGGTGGTGGAGCTGGAATTGGTGGTGGCGGCGGCGGTGCTGGAATTGGTGGTGGCGGTGGTAGTGGAGCTGGAGTTGGTGGTGGTGGTAGTAGTGGAGCTGGATTTGGTGGTGGTGGCGGGGGTGGAGGTGGATTTGGTGGTGGTGATGACCCTTCTCAAATTGTCTCCAAAGCCTTGCTTTGTTTCAATGATAAATATGTAAGTATAATTTATTATCTACAAAACTATTACTATGCTGTATGTATTACAAAAAGTTATCCACCAACTTTTATTTTTATCATTAAATGTTAGCATCTAAATCTATAATATTCAACAATGAAAATGGATGTTGGGCAAGTGCCATATAACTTTTTTACACTATTTTTTATTATTATAAAATTAGTCACTATGAGTCATTATATGTAATAATAATAAAATTTAAAATTATTAATCCAACTTTTAAAAATGTTGGATTAATGTATAATATTAAAAGTTAGATTAGCTAGTGAACACAAATCATTTCTCTTTTTGTTATTATTGTTACTTTTGTGTCACAACCTCTTTTATGAATTTATTCTATATTTGAATCATAGAAATTATAATCAAGCTTTGGTGTTTATTATATTATATTGTTAACAATTTTGGTATATGTGATCAGATTTATAATAGCTGTGAAGAGTCGTATAGATTGAACGAGAATGGAAATCTGAACGTGCCAAGTGAGAAAACAGAGGAATTCTGCCAAGGGCCATGTTTGTCAGAGACAAACTTGGTCCTAAGCTGCCTCGACAACATTTTCAGCCACTTCTTATTTTACAACAGGGCCACCATTCAGGACATTAAGGAAACAGTTGAAGCTGGATGTGGCTATGGCCCTCAAAGAGGTATTAACATGTTTTCATTTCATGATATTATTGATTGATGGAGTTAATTAAATCATCATGTTTTAGGATATGTTTGAATTAGGTTTTAATTGAATTGCTTTTAAAATAATTAATGTTAAAGAGATTTCTTTGTGAAATAACTTATGAGTTCTAGGTTGCGTTTGTTTTTTTTTACTTTGGGGTCAGAGTCAGGTAGGCGGTGAAAAATTGACTCTGTCAAGTGTTTGATGTGAGAGTTACAGTGAACAGAGTCACAATGACCCAGTGAACAAAATTGTGAATTTTTTGTTTACTCCAATTTTGGAGTCACTGTGTGTTGGAAGGGAGATACAAATATGTGAAGGTTTGTTCCGAGCCAATTTTAGAGTCACTGTGACTCTAACTCCTGTGACACTGACTTCATGACTCGATTGACTCTATTCTAGAGTCACTGAAAACAAACACTACCCTACAGTACAAAATCAGTCACCATAAGTAATAATTCTAACCTTTTAAAAATATTAATCCAATTTTTAATATTATATATTAATCTAATATTTTTAAAAATTAGATTAATAATTTTAAAAATTAAATTATTGCACATGGTAGCTAATGGTGACGATTTTTTTAGTGTACATATATTATTACTGATAATTGATCTGTGTCGAAGAATAATGTTAGAAAAACCATAAAATGTTCATGCAGGAAACTTTAATGTGGCTGAGCATATCCAGGCAGAAGAAAACAAAGCTCAGAAGGGTACCAGCCATGTTTCAATGGGGATTGCTATGATCTTAATGGGGCATGCTATGTTATTTTGATAATCAATTACATGCATTCATAAGAATAAATTGTGTTTGTCAATTTCATTTGAACTACTAAAATATTAGTATTACGAGTGCTTATTGAAGTGAATCGAGCATTTTGGGTTGTCAGAGATACTCTTGACCGATTCATGTGTTAGATACTTATTGGAGAAGGTGGCATAATTAATCTAAAAGGGACAATTAATGTCAAAAAGGGGCATTCCGAGAATCGAACTCGGGACCTCTCGCACCCAAAGCGAGAATCATACCACTAGACCAAATGCCCGCTTGTTCTTCCAAGATAAATTAAATATATATTATATACAATTCTCTCACGTTTTCTTGATAATTAATGTTTTGCGGAAGTTTTCTATAATTGAACTTCAACCATTTTTCTGTCTATAAACAAGAGAAGAAAAGGGTTGCAATGGGTAGGAACACCCTTAGTATAAGTAATCCATTTCACTGGTTATAAATTACCAATCGTTATAAGCAGCAATTGTGCATCAAACTGACATAATTAAGCAGTCATGTGCATATAACACTAGTTAGAAAATATTGAAACATGACGAGCTATCCACCTCTTAGCTTGTATATTCTTTTATTCATTGAGTTTCGTCTTAACATCTTCAGTACATTTTTTATAGAGCATTATTTTGTGTACAACAAACAGTCAAAATTATTAAATGTGCTCAAAATCTAATAAAAAAACATATATTCATCCACTCACTCTCACTAAAAATGTGCATGTAACTCCTTCAAGAGTTATAGTCATTATTGTCCACACATCTTTTACATTCCCCTTTTTATGTTGTAAATCACATATATGCCTTTCGGTTTCTATTTAAGTAAAATGGATTCATATAACTTGCTTGTTGTATGGTAAAAGTTGTTGTATTATTAATATTTTCTTTTCCTACAAACAAATGATGTTAAAGAAGTTATAATCATTGCATATGTTGGATGCTCGTTGGACGTATTTCTGTTGTACGACAAATATCATTGTAATTAAAGTACTAGGATCTGATTCTTCGGTCTTATAACAGAAGTAAGTATTTTTCTTCTAGAAGTAAGAAGTATAATCATCCCATAATAAGATCTAGTATCTACATTTCATAATCTTGGTAGGACAAAGAAGACTAAGAATTATAAAACCTTCTAATTAACAACTTACACATATACCCAAGTAGTTGGGCTAATAAAGGGAAATAAAAAAGACAATTGCACAGCCAAAAAGATCTAAAAAAAAGTCCAATTCCTCTAATACTGAAATGCTCCATTTTCAAAACAACCATGGAATTGGTTTTGAAAAAGTTGCATTTTCCTCTAGAGATACAACTAACGTTTTGATCAACCTTTCTGTAACAGAATGTAGACTCTTTTATTTTATTTTATTTATTTTTCATCAAATTAAATTATATACTCTAGTCAAGGCAATTATTTTTTATTAAAAAGTTAGAGAATCTTGTATATTTGTATGTCACACTTCTAGAATCATTCAAATTTCAAGGTGAGGAAAGGAAAAAGCTATTACATTTAAATACTAGTTAATTAATTATATATATAATATGTCACTAGTGAGATTGTGGAGTAAGATTATATACTGTATCATGAAGATTATGAACTTACATAGGCTAATCCATAGCTTTTTTTTTTCCTTATCCCATTAATTTGATTATTGTAGTCCAAGTATTTGTGAATTTAATTAGTTATATTGTATGGTACGATAATTTGTTGTTCTGTTGTTCTTGCAGAAGAATAGATGATGCTATCAATAAACCATGTGTTTTCATCAGGCACCAGAATAAAATGCAGGAGACTTGTTCGACGAAATGCCTGTGAAGAAATATTAGCATTGTTCAAGCTGAAGAGAAAAGAACAATGTCAAGAAGAACCATCAAATGATTTTGCTCCTGAGAATCATCAAGGTTACTACTATGATGATAATCATTATATGAGTGATCTTCTTCAACCTTCTGCTCCTCCAATTCCAGATTCTCCTAATAAAATTGGAACTAAACCCAATAATCTTTTAGCTTATTATGAACCACATGAAGAACAAGTGGATTTCCGAGGCAGGGGAGTAGTAGATACTGTTTATGTTCCTTTTCTTGAAAAAATTTGTGATACGCATCCTTGTTTATTAGAGTGCCAAAGGAACAGGACTCAAGAGTATTCAGGTTGGGCTTTTACAGCACTTGGAAGGCTATTGCACTTTGTTGAGACCACAAAAGTGGCTGAAATGGTGGATGATGAGGCATGTGAGTGCCTTCAAATGTTGTGGGATGAAGTTCAAGTCTTTGGATTTGACTTGTCATGGCTAAAACCCCAAGTGGAGTTTGCTTTGAAAATGAAAGGGTATGTGGGAAAAATTAGGAAAGTGAACAAGCTTGAAGATGAGAAGAGGGACATAGAGCAGAGGATTGAAGAGTTGAACATTGAATTGGATGAGACAGAGAAAGAGATTGAAAGCTCAAAAGGTGATTTGGAATTGGATGAAGAGGTACACCCTGAAATGTTTTTAGGATATCAGATTATTCATGCAACACACATTGCCCTATTCTAAGCAAATTTTTACATTAAATTTAAGAGTGTTACTACTTGTATAATGAAATATCAGTCAAAATTAGTTAATATAGAGATTTCAGGTTACAATCACTCAACCTTTTAAGAATTACCTTCTTAAATGAGAGTTTTTTTTTATTGTAAATGTAATTATAAAAGTTGTTTTGATTATCAAGAATAGTGAAGTTTCATTAAAAAGTAACCTATATATGCTACGATATGGAAATAAGATATAAATCAAAATAAAAATATCTATAAAATATAACTAGAGAAATCTATAAGTAGTGTCTTATTTTAAAGTATCATTTCATTATCGATAAGAACATTGATAATTATTCAAAGTTTATACTATAGTAATTAAGAATTTGCCTTTAGATTATTTAAAAGGAAGAAGTGCTTAAATTCAAATATAGATAAATTCACCGGATGATGTACATGTGTCCAAATTTTTAGTCTTCCACAGCCATCATAAATCTCAACTAATAATAATTAAGCTCAAAATGGTTGGTCATTGCAGTAGAAGTTTCTATCAAGGGCAGGCCATGCAGTTCTTTTTTCTATTCTTTTCCTTTTAGTTAAAAAGACATAAATGTATATTCGAGAATATGTAATAAATTTAAAAGAATAATAATATAGGCTCAAATTTATGATGAATCCTCTACATTGTAATATATTAATTAAAAATTTTATAATATTATTATAGTTATAACTTTCAATTAAATCTTAAATAATTGATATATTATCACTCGTAGAATTTATCATATATCAAAATCTATATTTCCGCTGCTTACCATAAATTGCCTTTAAAGGTAAATTTGTTTTTAAGAAATAATTCCTAACTGTACTTGAATAATAAGAATCGAGGCTATTAATAAGATAAGATATTCAACATCTAGTTCATTCTAATGATATATGGACTTGAGTCCAAAAGGAACAAATGGTCCATAACCTACGGATTCCATTATAGTGAACAAGCTAAGCTTACTACTCTGTCCAATGCACAACCATATATCACTCTGGCATGCACCTAGCAAAACCAAGAGCTTCTCGTGTGTTCACTCGTTGACTTTATGCTCTACTATTATCTTGACTTGAACCTGATTATTAGATTTTCTCTATCATTGATGAGTCATCTTAAGTATTTTTGTTAGTGGTTTATAGTTTGAGAAAAACATGTCTTGACCTTTCATTGATACAAGAAAATTGATATTTGTCCGTATTACATATTTTGTATAATGCATATATTTTTTAGGTCAAATTATCAATTTAGTTCATTAACTTTTCTAAATTCTGATTTTGCTCTAATTTCTTTTAATTTGTCAATTTTGTGCATTATCTTTCGAAAAATGATAATTTTGGTCCGCCTTACTGATGTGAATGTAACAATGTTGATGTTGACTTAACGGTGCTGACATGGAATTAATCGTACTGATGTGAGCTTTGACTATGCTAACGTGGACTTTAATTGTACTGACATGGACTTTGACCGTGCTGATATAGACTTTAACTTTGCAGACTTGGACTTTGACTTTGCTGATGATGAGGACTTTGATGGTGCTGATGTGGACTTTATTGTGTTGACGTGGATCAAAATCACTAGCGACAGTGAGATAAAGGATAGAAAGTGATAACATTTTGAAAAAAAGTAGACTAAAAGTGATAGAAAGAAAATTGACAAATTAAAAGAGAGTGAACTAAAATCAGAATCTAGGAAAAGTTAATGGACTGAAATGATAGTTTGACCTATTTTTTATCTTGTAAAATGATTGTATGAAAATTCAAAAGTAATTAAATGAGTGTATTAGGTATATAATAATAAGAGAAATAGTACGTAAAAATATCACTATTTAATTTTTCCTCAATCTAAATTTTGAGTATTTAAAAATAAAGAAATAATAAAAGAGGTAGCTACTTCACATACAATTAGATTTAACAATTAATTAAGAGCAATGCTAAAATGTATGATAAAAAATTAGTCAAACCAGCTAATAAATTATATTTTGAGTTATAATTAATCAACTCATTACAATCTCAATGATTATTTAAATCAAAATCAAAGCTAAAATAAGTTTATTAGCTGTATTAGCTAGTTTATTTATCATTATACTTCAAAGATTATTGATTAATTATCAATTATTTCTTGGAAGTTAGGCCATATAAGATAGATGGGGCCTTTGAATAAATTGAGGAGTGACCCTTCCCTATCGGATTGTAACCTCTCCTTATAGCTATTAATTTGTGGAAACACCATTATTTATTATGTGAGTTTCCCTTTTACCTCTGAAAGTTTTACCAAGACCATCATCATGAAGTACGGTAACTAACATCATCATGAACACGAAAAAATATTGCTTACCTAATCCATCTTCCATCACTCTAGAAACTCCCATTTTTTTTTTCTTTTATAAATAACACAAATAAGCATAAAAAAAAAAAATAAACTTGTCAAAAAATAATTATGCAACCATAATAATCACACTTATCACGTAGTTGACTATGGTTATCAAACTCCCCGTTAACATCAATTTCTTTCAAATTAGATGATCATTTAGTATTATAGATTTATAGTTATCATCAAACTCGATAGAGTTTACTTAAATCTATGGATCTTTTACGACTTTACATTAACTTAAGTCTTAAATAGTAAAACTCTTCTTTGCAAATTATTTGTTAGTGTTGCACTAATAATATTGACATATGTAAAAGTAAATTTTAAAAATTTGATTCAAAATAAATAATTAAAGTTTAAGATGCAATAAAAATAAACAAGAAATAAAAAAAGGTCACTGAAAACTAGAAATATGAACTTAATTAAAAAAGATGATTTTAATCATAATATAAAAATAAAATCTTACACAATTTGGATAAAGAAGTTATGTAACAACTTTTTCTAAATTTGAAAATAATAGTGTGTTGGGTTTGTAAATATAAAATACAGGTTAATGAAGAGATGTTAGCGTTTAAGCAAGTGAATATGCATTTATTTCATGCAACTAAAAGTTGATGTAATGACTTTTGGTCATTTCCTTCAATTTTGCACGTGTATTTTTTTCGAGGTATACAACCTTGGTATAATAGTAATAGAGCTTTATTTCAACAAATACTTCTTCTATCTTAAAATAATAGTCATTTTAGAAATAATTTTTTTATAATAATTATTATTATAAATTTCAATACAAATTTATTATCTTTTTATCTATTATATCCTCTTACTTTCTGAATAATATGATAGTAGAAAATAATTTAATGAAGGTAGTTTAATCATTTTAATATGTCCGTTTAGAAAATTCACCTATTTCTTTCTTTTATCTATAATAAACTATATGTCCAGGTTTCATCATAAAATTATAATACCAAAACTACTACGATTATAAGCATATTATTATACTACCTTTTCTTCTACTACAATAATATACAGAACATATAGGATAAATTAATTATGTCCTTTAGAGGGTGAAAATGGGAGACTACGGCTTGGTTTGACATTTTCCTCTAGGGACGTGTGGAAGGAGAATTAAAATTTTAATTCTGAAAATAAGGAGATAGAAATATAAGATTCCTATGTGTGGTAGGTTGATTGAAAAAAAAAAATAAGTTAATTCCAAGAAAAGAAAAAAGTTAAATTTTAATCTCATTTCATAGGTGGGAATCTTTTATTCCATGGGAAGGGAAAATAATGTGACTAAATAAAATATCAAAATTACTCCTATAATAAAACTAATAAAACCCTTATCTAGTCCCTTTTTTATAATTAATAATTTTTAAGTTTAAAATATTAATTTTTTGAATTAAAATTATTAGGAATATTTTGTAAAATTGTATAATATTCTTGAAAATATAACTGTTGATTAAATATTGGAATACTCATTCTCAGACATATTTTATAATATTCCTAAAATTTTAATCTATTCACCAAACATTTCTAATACGTCATGTCTGGAAAAGTCAATCTTAAAAATATGATTTCTGAGAAAGCTATTTCTAGGATGAAAATTTTAATCCGTCTTCCACAAATAGGATGTCGTAATTTTTAGAGAGCATAAATCAATTTTATATGCTTGATAAATCAAAAAGTAAGTATGATGGGTTTAAGAGATATATAGATATGTTTTTGGGACCTTTATGAGATTATGGATTTATGGTCCCTTCCTTCCTATCTGCATATTATAAGATTAGGCTTCTGTATATAGCTAAGACTCTCTGGTCCTTCTCCTCCGTATGGACTATCCCATAAAAACTAAAAAGGACATTAGAACAATAACTATTTGGCTAAATAAACATTCACTAGTTAAGTAAGTAAGTAGGTCAATAATTCAAGAAAGATCCAATAAATATTTTTGAACCATCCATCGATCGATAGTGACACCCTTAATGCATGAAATCATATACCATCATCATCTAGCTAGCTTTCAACCCAATTGGTGGCGCGCCGGAGCAACTTGAAATATTTCATTTCTCAATATTATCATAAGGTTATTTATTGATTATCTACTTCCTCTATTTTTTTTTTTAAAATATACACTTTAATTTTTTTCTTTCATATAAAATTGATTATTTTACAATTCTATATAACATTTATTAGTTATTTTTAACTATATATTTGATTAATGAAAGAAATAAAGTAAATGTAATTAAATAATTAAAATAGAAGATAATTAGTGATGATAAGTGTAATATTGTAAATTACTCTTAAATTTCTGTAAAATTAAGATTTTTTAATATCATCTTAATTTATGCACACATTTAAAATTTAAAAATTATGTTAATATTTAAACCATAAGATTTAATATAGTTGATAACTAATTAACTATAACTTCTTTTGTATCCAATTAATTAAGAATTCAATTTTGGACAATTCATAAGAGTGAATAACCTAGACAATATATAAAAGAATTAAAAAAAAACATTTAAACATGAGGACATACATTTATTTTAGATATACGTATATGACATCATATTTACCAACCTCATCATATTATTACATCAAAAACCGAAGGACAACCATTAAAAGAAAACACCTAATATTAAAATGATAATTTAATTTGGAGAGCCCTAGCTAGGAGAGAACCCTATTGTCCAAAGTTGTTCCAAGGTACATACAATTCGTTGCACCTAATTTAGAAGCATCCATGTATCCTGGCGAGGGACATGTCTTACTGCTGCCTAGTTGTCATATTGTTAGCCACTAAACTACCGAGAGACGTCACTTAATCAAAACATTTACACCTACAATGCAGTAGATAAGTCTCATCATATATATATATATATATATATATATATATACAATAATTTAATATTTTAAATTATATAGTCTTTATTTTATAATACAACAAAAAAAAATTGTGAAATCTTACATTTTGAAGTATTTTGTCTTCAATTTTTACTATATGTAAAAAATTGATGTGATCCAATATTTTAAAGGCCATTGCCTTTATTTTATAATACGATAAAGAAAATTGTGAAATCTCACAATTTAAAGTATATATCCTTCAATTTTTACCATATGAGAAAAATTCATATGATTCAATATTTTAAAATCTACAGTCTTTATTTTATAAGACAACAAAAAAATGTGAAATCTCACATTTTTAACGAGGTTCTAAAAACCGGACCGGACATTGAACCAGACAAGGGAGAGGTTCAGAAGTTTAGAGGTTTAACCGGTTCGACCGGATATAATAAAATATGTATAAAATATATATTTATCTATAAATATATACAAATATGATGAATTATATGCTATAGATAAATTAAAATGCATGAAAAATATTAATAAAAGTGGAAATATATAGCATTTGATAAATTTAGAGGTTTAATAGTCCTTAATTTTAATAATTAAAGTGTATTATATATTAAATTTTATTAAAAAAATAGTTATTAAATTTTAAAAAATTAAAATTTTTATTTTTATATAAGTTGATCGGTTCAACCGGTTTTTACCCGTTTTTTACCGGTTTTCAGAATCCCGATTTTTCAGGCTCACTCGGACCGGACAGGGGTCCGGTTCCCGGTCGGACCGGCCGGTCCGGTTTTCAGAACAATGATTTTTAAGTATATAACCTTCAATTTCTACTATATATTAAAGATTAATGTGATTCAATTAATATTTTAAAAGCTATAGTTTTCAACTAGTATGTTTCAACTAGTATAGCCTTCAATTTCAACTAGTATATAACCTTCAATTTCTACTATATGTGAAAAATTCATGTGATTTAATATTTTAACATTTATAGTCTTTATTTTATAAGACAACCGAAAAATTGTGAAATCTCATATATTGAAGTATATAGCCTTCGATTTCTACTATATGTGAAAAAATTCATATGATTCAATATTCTACAATCTATATAGTCTAAGACAACCAAAAAAATTTGAAATATCACATTTTAAAGTATATAGCTTTCAATTTCTACTATATATAAAAAATTAATGTGATTCACTATTTTAAAGTCTATAGACTTTATTTTGTAATACAAAAAAGAATTATTAAATCTCACATTTTAAAGTATATAGCCTTCAAATTCTACTATAAGTGAACATATTCAATATTTTAAAAGCTATTGTCTTTATTTTGTAATACGTACGAAAAAGAAAATTGTGGAATCTCACAATTTAAAGTATATTGCCTTCAATTTCTACTATATGAGAAAAATGCATGTGATTAATTTTTTTTTAAGTCTATAGTCTTTGTTTTATAAGACAATAAAAAAATTATGAAATCTCGCATTTTGAAGTATATAGCCTTCAAATTCTACTATATGTAAAAAATTAATGTGATTCAATAATATTTTCAAGGCTATAATCTTTATTTTATAATACAACAAAGAAAATTGTGTAAACTCACAATTTAAAGTATATAGCCTTTAATTTATACTATATGTATAAAATTCATGTGATTCAATATTTTAAAATTTAATTTATTTATAGTCTTTATTTTATAAGACAACTAAAAAATTTGTAAAATCTCACATTTTAAAGTATATAGCCTTTCAATTTCTACTATATAAGAAAAATTAATGGGATTCACTATTTTAAAGCCTATAGTCTTTATTTTATAATGTAACAAAAAAATTGTGAAATTTCACATTTTGAAGTATATTGTCTTCAATTTCTACTATATGTGAAAGATTTATGTGATTCAATATTTTAAAGACTATTGCCTTTATTTTATAATACGACAAAGAAAATTGTGAAATCTCACAATTTAAAGTATATATATAACCCTCAATTTTTACTATATGAGAAAAATTCATGTGACTCAATATTTTAAAGTCTACAGTTTTTATTTTATAAGACAACAAAAAAATGTGAAATATCACATTTTGAAGTATATAGCCTTCAATTTCTACTGTATAGAAAAATTTAATATGATTTAATATTTTAAAGTTTATAGTCTTTATTTTATAATACAACCAAAAAATTGTGAAATCTCATATTTTAAAGTATATAGCCTTTAATTTCTTCTACTATATATAAAATATAAAAGATTAATCTGATTCAATATTGGTAGATAATCATGATAGTCTTGATAGTACAAATTATCTATAATAATGTAGTTGTATTAAATAAAACAATATTATGAGTCCATATAATTTTAAATAAAATTACTAATACTAATTTATATAGATATTACCCGTACCAAATTTGCTTCTAATAGTCTTAGTATTTGACTCAAACAGAATTTACTCCCATGCTTCCAAAAATACAAAAGAAAAGAATTAATAAGATCCTTAAAGTAGTCTTTATAACTATAGGGAGAAAACAAAATTATTAGTTTATCTTTAAATAATGAATCGTTGAAACTCATCACATACAATGCAATCTATTGATTAAATCATATGTATAATGAGAAAAATTGTTTACAATTTTAAGCCACAAAATCCAAAATAAATGACGATATTCATTATTATGGAAGGATCATGTAATGCGTAGAAAGAAAAAAACAAAAAATCTTAAAAAAAATAATACATTTTCAGTCAAAATAGTTAAAAAAATTCATTCTAATATTTTTATTCTAAATAACATTTTTACTCATGTAAATTTTTAATGAATTGAATAATTTAGACTGAAATTCTTATTTATAACTATTTTGGACCCTTACCAAATTTTATAAAGAAGCAAGGACGGAGACACGAAAACATACAATGGCTTATGGTATATGTATAGGATCAATTGCTCTCAAATCTTTAGGGTCACTTACGTGG
Source organism: Aeschynomene evenia (assembly GCA_013621005.1). Classification (NCBI taxonomy): domain Eukaryota; kingdom Viridiplantae; phylum Streptophyta; class Magnoliopsida; order Fabales; family Fabaceae; genus Aeschynomene; species Aeschynomene evenia. The sequence continues at coordinate 6,941,062 of CM024266.1, forward strand.
GACGTTCTCTTTAGCTAAAATGATGATTCACTAATCATTATCACAACTTGTGCTTTGGAAGAGAAATGTTATGTTTGGTGTGGTAGCAATTACTACTTGGACAGAGATTGATAGTGTGGCCACCGAAAATGTGTTGGCACAATGAGCAAAGTTTGTCATTAAATTCCCAATATTTTGGTACACTCTCATTTAATTCCTTTATCTAACACAAAGAATACACACTCCCACTCTACTTAAGTGGTGACTGTAGCACAGCCATATCTCTAACCTTATTCAATATTCATAGGTTTCGATTCGTCAATCCCTCCATGTGGACCTATTTAATATTTCCCTAAATTAAAGGTCCATCTTGATGTTGACAATTTCACTTCTATAATTAATTACTCCATCCTTTTTTTTTAAGGATTTTTTTTAATGACACTTGTTAAGAATATTTAAAATGATAAATTTAAAAAAATTTAAATATAATGATGAGTCCCTTGTATAAAAAATATAAAAATATATATTTTCAAAATGAGAATTTCTATTTTAATTTCTTTAACAAGTATTTTTATGGAACTTGTAAAATTCTTATATTAATGATCATTTTTTATTTATACATACTAATTAACACACTAGTTACAATAATAATTTAATTTTATAATAAATCTAAATAATAGAAGTAAAATAATTAAATAAAGATCTTTATTTTAGTATTAATATGTTGTCTATCTTCATTAACTCAATTTTTTTTTCTATTACTATATTCTCTCTCTTACATTAATAAATTTTTTTGAAATTGAAATAAAGAGACAAATAATTTAAATAAAACAAATGTAAAAAGAGTATCAATATGAAACGAGAAGAATAATTACCACGTTATATTAAATTAACCCAATTAATGATACATTTGATATGCAAGTATTAAAATAATTTTATTGTATATACTAATAGGACTAAACCCCGCCACCCACCAGTCTATAATTCATTTGCCTTTCAAACAATGAATGTGTATGTAAAACTTTATTTACATCACTAACATTTTTCTAGGTCTCAATTTAGTTAGTCCTATCTTTTTCTATACATTTCTAATTAACGTTTTCAAAACATGAACGATATATATAGAGTATTTTTTTTATTAAAAATTATTATAGTAAACACGCATGAGATAGAAGAGAGCTAATAGAAGATGTGAAAAATATAATGATTCTTAATTAATTATTTAAATAATAATAAATATTCATTAACAAATAAATATTATAAATAAATAATATAAAAAATAGGAAAATATTAAAATATATTAAAAAAATTCATATTTTTATAATTTATTTAAATAATTGATAGTTACAAAATACTAGAAAATAAAAAATATTAACATTAAAATAAAATAATATTTGATAGCTGAGAAAATTCATATTTGTTTTAGTCAAATATTTTTTTTGGTAGAGTTTTATTCAATATCTACTTATAATTATAATTAATTGAAATTTATTAAAAAATAATTAATTAGTTCGTTATAATTCTTATACAGTTCTGCACTACACTGATATAATATATAGTATTAAAACTTTATCATATCTTATACCATCATCTTATTATATAATATATATATATATACACTATGACACCTTATTCTACCTAACATGTAAAACGTGCCCTTGCGGTAAGGTTAATTCAAAATAATATATGTAAATTCATGCTCTTTAATTTCTCTTTTACTCTCTATTATTTGTCTGGCGAGAAAAAAGCAAAAAAAGAAATTGTGGAGGGAAAATAAATTGGATAAATTACCTAGTTTTAGGACAGACAAAATGTGCGTGTAAGGTGTGGGTAATATAGGGACGTTGGGTCTCATACAATTAAGACAAAGATGGATATATAATATAATATATAATAATGGACATACATTTACGTCCTAGGTCTGCTTTGTTCATATACACAATTATATCTAGTGCAGTACATAAATTTAATTTAATATGTGTCCATACAATTATATATATGAATGAATAATGACTACAAAATATATTTTTAGCAGAAAATTTTGTCTTCAATATAATAATCCTACCTACAATTTCTCTTTCCCTCATAATAAGTCATAACCTAATATTTAAGGTTACGTTATTTACTATATTATTATTACTACTACTATAGCTACTGCTGATACCAGCTAGCTACTTCACCCCATATCAAATATTCAAAAACTCCTTTTTTTATTTTTATTTCCACTCCTCATGAATTAGTGATACGAAAAATCACGATAAGTATATACTGTGTCGTTCAAGTATAATAAAAGTAAGTATTAAAAATCATGTGTTGATCTCCCAAGAATTAGTAGTCAATCAATTAATCAAGTGAATTGTGTAAACAATATTGGAGGAAGAAACAAAAAGAGAGTTTGATATAAATTGTTTGTAGATATTAAATCAAAGAAAAAGGTTGTAAGAATATTACTCAATAGTTATTTTGTTTACATGAAAATCAAAATTCTATTTTGTTAAGAGTCTTTTTTTTAAGATTATATTATTTAAATTTCGTGGCTAGCCTGATTAATCAATCTTGTAAAATTACTGGACTATCTAAGGACTGAGTCATAGCATTCTTAATATGGTATGCAGTTAACGATCATTCTTTAAACATAAATTATTAAAAAAGTAATTATTGTCCAGCATTGATCATATATAGGTTAATATCAAAACAAATATTTAAAAATAAAAAAACATAAATATAGGAAACAATAAAAAAAAATAAGTACAAGTTTACCAAGCAGTTATTGCTACCAAAAAAGAAATACTCACTAGAATAGTAAAATGTGTAAGTGAGATATAAATCGGAGAATGATGGCAGAGAAAGAACACTGTAAATAGTATATGTGCGATCTTTTACTTACACTTTTTGCAGCTTTTGTCAGTTGGTAATTATTTCTCCTTCCTTCCTTCGCCGACACAAATCATAGTAGTAACACCCATATGAATAAGTCACAGAGAATGTTACCTACAAATAATAACAAGCTATAAACAATAAAAAGAAAAAATAGAAAAAAGAAAAGAGCGAATCAGAGTTTGACACACACATGGTTATGTCTTCTGTTCATACTAGATGTGACTTAAGTTTGAATTTTAAGAAACTATTTTTGATGGATGATCGATAAATTCTTATTAAAACTAATAATATGCTATGTTCCTACATGAGGTGTATCTCTCCTAATCTAAACTTAAAAAATAATTTTGAATTGTTTTTTGTCCACAAGTATACAAAGTTATAGGGCTGGACCCTTCTTTTTTTTTCTTCTTGAAAAGGTGGTTTCCATTGATTAGTGGCTAGGAATCATAGGTTTGTCTCTATCAAGATTGGATACGTTACAATCTCTCCTTAACTATACGTTTCTTAGCTCAACTCAAATGTCACTTAATTTAGCAAAGCAAAGGGCTATTCTCATGTTAGGAAACCTAAATAATAATGCCATTAGACATTAAAAATATGTCATTATAGTCGAATCAAAATGTCCTTGTCAAAAAATTAACCTTTCTTTACTAAGGCAAGGAGTAGAAATGTGGAATGAATAATCTGAAATCACCCTGCAGGTTTTCATGGATGCTGTGAAATATGAATATCTATCTGTGAGTTGTCCTTTCCGTTTTGAGTCACCAAACTTGAACCTCATTGAGCCAGCATAGAGACAGTTCTGACACTGTCATTTTAATTAACATTAAATTACTTACTGACACATTCATACCCAAAAATAACCTCTACCAACATACATACAATCGAGAAGAACCATGCATAAAGGATTGAATTTGACTTTTCAAAACTGTAGAAATTTCATAGAAAAATTTATAAAGGGCCATGGACAGGGACGAGTAACAATGAGAAATATGTGTTGTACAACAGAAATACATCTAACTAGTATCCAGCGTGTACTACGTGTCATACGCAACAAACATTACGTATAATACATAGCACACATTAGATGACACACATTACATATGACACATAGCACACGTTGGATATTAGTTCGATATATTATTGTACATAGTAGTAAGAATGAGTAACAATAATTTTGATGATAGTAGGTTAAATGTATGTGAAGGAAAGAAAACCCCATTTATTACTATGAGATAGAATAAGTAGCTAGGGCCAATAACATAAAAGCAGAGTAACAACATACACAATCTTATCCAATAACAGCAACAAATTAAATAAACAGGGTTACACAAGTTGATCTTGTGGTGGGAAATGTGGCTATGTCATCTGAACCAGTAGTGTAGTACCCTGTGCTCTGCTCTGCTCTGTAGTAGTAAAGTAAAACTAACTGGTACACTGAAAAAGGTAAAAAGGTAATGTACTTCACCCTGCAAAAAGCAGCAGATATAGAGAGGATTGAAGAAAATTCTACTACCCTTTTTTCTTGCTCTGTTATTATTTATTCATTCATTCATTCTTGTTCTGTCTTCTTCTTCTTGGTTCCACACTATTAATTACTATTGTTTATTTATTTATTACCACAGAGAGTGAGAGTGGTTCCTGTTTTTACACGTCTATTGCGAAAACCCACTTATTATAAATTTGCTACAGTACTGAACTGTGATATAGTTAGCTAGCTCCATGCAGCAGTAGCAGCAAAAAGGGTCATCTCATCCATGAATACACACTCACTAGCTCGCTAGCTATATAGTACTGTTTGATTGCAGTACTGGCAATAACTGCTCCCCCAGAGAGCAATCACTGATTAATTCATCTCTCTTTCTATATATATATATATATATATTTCTCTGTGTATGTGAAGTAGCAAGCATAAATCAAGTAAAAAAGTAGTAGTAGTGTGTGCCCTGAAGGTGTTTGATAAAAAGCTCAAGTGAAGGTATACAGAAACAGGACAAGTGTGGCTAATAGAGGAATTGAAGGGAGTAGTATTAGAATAGGATCATCCATCATTGATCACAGTAGTAATATAATAATGGGGAGAGCTCCTTGTTGTGAGAAAGTGGGGTTGAGGAAAGGAAGGTGGACAGCTGAAGAGGATAAGATCTTGACTGATTATATTCAGGAAAACGGTGAAGGATCTTGGAGGTCCTTGCCCAAGAATGCAGGTATGTACATATATATATATATATATATATATATGTTGTAATTTCAAAATCATATATTAATTAATTGTTGTATGTATGTGCTATATATAATTAATGAATGAATGAATGAATTGGTGTGTGTGAATATATATAATGAAATAGGTTTGTTGAGGTGTGGGAAGAGTTGCAGACTGAGGTGGATAAACTATTTGAGAGCAGACGTGAAGAGAGGGAACATCACCCCTCAAGAGGAAGAGATCATTGTCAAGTTGCATGCTGTTCTTGGTAACAGGTACATACATTCATACCATATGCCATTCATTTTCTTTCATTTCATTTCCAGTACCATCAAATTCATTCTGAATAATTGCAATTTCCATGCTCTATCATTGTGGATGTTCATGTACCAAAATCATTTCTCTTCATTTCCTTTCTTGCGTGTCAGTTTCCGATCGATATACCCAAGAACCAAGACAAAACCAAAGGGCACAACACACACACTATATATATTTATTAGCAATGCAAGAGGCACAACGAAAAACCAGCCAACACAGCCAACAAATTGTGCACAACGTATATAACATAAATTGCACAACGAATATTACATGTTGAGCACACCATATAGCACATGATGTGCACAACATATATAACATATTGCAAAGAAAAATGATATTGCAATATGTGATATATGTTGTGCACAATAGATGATATACGTTGTGCGCTACATATGATATACGTTGTGAATTTTATATTATATATGTTGTGCACAACTTGTTGGCTGTTTTGGCTGATTTTTTATTGTGCTCCAAGTAATTCCCTATATTTATTTCATTTTAAACATAAATACGTTTAACTAGTATCCAATGTGTGCTATACATAACACGTAATGTGTGTTATACGTACATATACTATATATATGACACATACTATATATAATACACTTTAAATATTAGTTAAATGTATTTCTAGAATAAAAATTACTGATTTTCTTTCCAACGTTAAAACGCTAGAGGTTGGTGGGATTGGACAACCCTCCTTCAATTCCTTACCAACCCATATAACAACATGTGTCTACCATGCAAGTCACGTCATTTTCTAAACATAAAACGTTTACAAAACATTTGTATATATAAAATAACAATAGTAATGCCAGGTCAAGTGAATATATGATTTTCAATCAATACTAGCTAACAATATTGATATATAATGAGGTGTACTGTGTATATTAATATATGTATATTATATATATATATATATATATATATATATATATATATATATATATATATATATATATATATATATATATATATATATATATATGAATGATGTTATCTGATATAATTTCCTTTATACTAATTACATGTGTTCTATGTTGAATGGTATTTTACGTGTAATTAATATCATGTCCATTATTAGTAGATGTATATTCATATAGGCTAGTGTCGATTGAATTTTTATTGTTCAAATAATATTTTCAAAATGATGATGATGATAATAAGATAAATTAATATTTTTCTGAAAAAAATATGCACAAGCAAAGTGCGAAACAAATAATACAACGAAATTTAGATGTAAATACATTTCAATTAAGAAAAAAACATTTCACCTATATGATATAAAAAATACGTAATGTGTGCTATATGTATAACGTCAAACTAGTATTCAACTTGTGCTATACTTAATACGTAATGTGTGTTATATGGATAACACATATACGTATAACACACATTCTGTATTATATATATAACACATGTTAAATATTAGTTGGACGTATTTCTGTTGTACGGCAAACATTATTGATTCAATTATATAATATAAACGTAGGGTAGAGTTCCATTCAAATTATAGGAGTGCCATAAAATTTAGTTTTCCTGTGGTACATGCCTCCGTAAATACTAGTATATTCAATGTACCAAAGACTAAAGTGGAACATTTCGCAATCACATATACTAATAATTTAAATTTTTGGTGAAATATGAAGAAATATGTATGTGTTAATAATTTTAAATTATTATTACTAGTGAATCAAATACAAGCATTTTATATCTAGGTAGTGTTAACCATCTTATTATATATACTAATGTATAAAAATGGAACTAAAGTTTTCAATTATTTATATATTGATTGGCCAATAAATGATTTTAAAATATGGATTCAAATATTATATCTATATATATAGCATAGATTTTGACTGCATTTGGTACTTCAACCACTTGTGCCAAATTGCAAGGAGTGGGGTACGAATTAATTGGCCTTATATGAATAGTTACGACCTGGATAATGTTCACCTACTTTTTTGGCTACATGTTTTTCATAAGATCATTTTTTGGAGTCAAGTTTGATTCTTACACTTGCTACAAAATTTATGGCGCAATAATTCTAGTACTACTTAAATGAAACTTGAAAGTAATAATAATAATACAACAATTATTGTATGTTTATTTATTTATTTGTGAAATTATTGTACGTACAATTAATTAGTTGCACCATCGCCTCTGTATATAATAATTGGCATGTAATTAAAACCTTTTATATTATAATTAGCTTTGAATTATTGATATTTTATAATGTTATCTAATAATCAATATGTTATATTTGTATAACTTTTTAAGCAGTGAATACTTGAGTGAATTATCATATTTAATGTGACAATATATGATTGATTATATATATATATTTTCCATGATGATCATGATGATCTCTGTTTTATATGACATTTTATATATGATTGAAAAATAAATAAAAATAAAAATCAAATAAATTACTCATCATAATGAAAGAAGAAATATTTTTCCTTTCAAATAAATCTATTATACTATAAATATATTCCATTAATTAATAGACTTTTTTTCTATTTCCTAGTGTCTTGGTGAACATATTATAAGATTATTATTTGGTTGGTGTAGGTGGTCTGTGATAGCAGGACATTTACCAGGAAGAACAGACAATGAGATAAAGAATTATTGGAACTCTCATCTGAGGAGAAAGATTTACTGCTTCATGAGATCTTTGAATGAGTCTCTGCCACCAATTGACATTAATGCTGCTGTGAATGTAGCATCAAAGAGAAGAGGCAGAGGAACCAGAAATCAAGAGGAAAATAGTAAGAACAACATTGCTCTGATCCAAAACTCCCTTGCTAATCCAATGTTGGCTAATAAAATTAGTAATAAAGCAACTTCACAAAGTTGTATTAATGAAGTTGAGGCTAGTGAGGTTTCAATGGTGGATGCTTTCTATGAGATTGATCAAGGCAACAAAAATGGCATAATTGGATCATCATACCCAAGTTTGAGCAATGGAGGCTTTGAAGGGTTGCTTGGACCATATCATTGGACAGATGATGAAATCATGAGACTTAGTCAAATGTTTGAAAATGGGGTGCTTGTTAATCACCAATCAGGTGGGAACAATAACAACAATAATCATAATAATAATAATAGTAATGTTAGTACCCTGAAGAAGGAGCTTAATGGAAATGATTTTGGTGGTGATCATCAAATGATGAATGTGGATGTAATAATGGGAGGAACAAGTGAAGAAGAGAGCAATAACAAGAATGGTGGAGTTTGGTGCTCTTCAAATGGTGCTGACAGTAGTGGAGATTGGTACACAACTTGTTCATCAGGGAATTCTGCAAATGATTATCAGTGGCTTGATAATTGGGATTTGGCAGGTAATAACAGTGCTCAATCAGATGATCATCAGTGGGACTTTTGTTGTGAAGATGATGATCAGATGGTGATGAATTCCTTGTGGGGTATGAGCAATGATGTTAATGGTTTCCACCACTACTAGTGATGATCATCATGATCTCTGTTTGCTTTTTTAGAATTCATGAGGGAAATTTAATTAGTTGTTCATAGTAATAATGTTCTTTTATCTTGCTTCATGAGGCTAATTAGATCGGTGGCAGTTTAATTAGGAGCTGAGTGAGCTATATTAAGGGTGTGTGAGGGGATAAAAATGGGGTCAAAATTTTCATGAATTTGATTTATGATTTATCTTTATGAATCTAATTCATCAAAATTTTATTCCATGTGATTGAGGAATTTAGATATAATCTGCAAGATGTCATAGTCTCAAGTTGTTACTGCAGAAAAAAAGTATAAAAGTGTATCCATATTGCATATGTATTAAAAACTCTGTAAAAGTAGTTATGGTAAAATTTCTTGATTATTGTATTCATTACCTGTGTGAAAATTGTTACCACTAAGATTTCCAAATCCAATATTAATTATTAGCAATTATTGTTGGAAGAAAAAAGTCTAGAAGATTGTGCTGATATACATACAGCTTCAACTAATGATTTAAAACTTCAGAACAAGGTTGATCTTCAACATAATTTTGACTAACAAAACAATTGGCAAATAAAATGGTTTGAACGCAACCTTGGCCTAATGATTGTAATATGTCTGTGGGGCTTGTGTCCTGAAGAAATAAAAGACTGATCCATAACATTACTCACCCTATTGATTGTGTGTAACACTTGGCCACATATTGTGTGTCAACACATATATATATATATATATATGAGTAAGTTGAATGGAGACAAATATGATATAGGTGAGGTGCATATTGTACTAATTTATTAGATCACATGCAACATAGAGTTAGGAGGCAATATTGTTATAGTATCAGAATAAACAAAACAAAACAAAAGCTCAAACACTAGAAGGAAAATACAGCTTAGCTTGCTTTCCTTGACACTAATTATATACAGATTTCAGAGATTTTCATATTTATTTTTATTTTTCTTCAATAATTAATAAAGCTCTATGTCACGTAAGGTCTTTTTTATTGCGGTAAAAATTCATCAAAATCACTAGATCATACCGGAGAATCATAGAATTATGTGGAAATTGGTAGAATATTTTGGAATGTTCCAAAGAAATTCAAAGATATCTAGAGAATCCTAGATTTATCCAGAATATTCTAGAGTGCTCTAAAATATTCTAGAGTGTCCTAAAACATTCTAGATATGTATAGAGTGTTCTAGATATACGTAGACATATGTGGAAATATATAGAGAAATGTAGAATATGGTAGAGTGTAGAAGAAGTGTATGAATTGTCGTGCATGAAAGATTTAACTCGTCCATTAGGATTAGTCTCCATTGTCTAATAAGCGGCTGGAAGGCTATATATAGGGATGACCATTTTGGCCAAACCAATCCATCCAAGCTTTCAAAATCACTTGTAATTTTCACGAGTAATAAGTGTTCTTAGCTTCTAATACCTAGTTTTGAGAGTGAGACTGACATGTCTTAACTCAAAAAATTAAGTAAACCAAGTGCGGTGCATTGGAGTGTGTCTAAGTCCATGACATTTAAGTCCAAAAAAACAATGGGTAGAGTGAAATATACAGAAGCACAATTACACCATATCATTAGTCTATCCCCTATAAGATCAATCATCAAAACACAGAAACCACACTTGTATCTATGTAAGTACCATCCCCTATAGAGAAGTACCTGCATGCCATACCAAGATTATTTTTTTAGATACTGCAAAACAGGTTTTATATTATTATTTAATTATGCTTGTGTTGGTTTAAAGTTTGAGAGGCCTTGGTCGCTAGATAAATTTTTGCAGTGGGGTAATCTCATTTCAATTACCAATTATAAAAGTAATCAATAAAATAAAGAATTTGGTAATCCCACCTCCATGAATGAATCATAAAGGAAAAATTGCTAATCACAATCATCACACATTCCCAAAATGAATCAATATCAGTAAGGTGTTTTACAATTGCAAGATTTCAGCAACAGCATCATTAACCAAAGAATTGAAAATTTGGTCCATAACCTCAATTCCAAGCTCAAATGCATCAACTTCAAAATCCAACCACCTTCCATATTGGCTACTCATGTCCTTGTCAACAAGCTCATCCACCATTGAATCCCCCATCCCTCTCCACCCTTCAATCTCCTTGTGCACATCCTCTGCCAACCGATCATTCCTTTTCACCATTGCGGCGCCTTTGGCCCACATTTCGTATCCTCCCCCAACATATCTCTTGCATCTCAAATCCAAGCACTCACTTACACAATCAAATGTAACTTTCCTTCTCATCCTGGACTCATCATCACATTCATACTGTCCCTTTTGGTCTTCCAACCGGTCGAACAGATGAGGGTCGATAATCTCGCCCGCTTGACCGAGGGAATAGTCCATATACATCAGTTCCACATTACACAATATAGCCTTCACATAGTCCAACTCCCATGTACTTGATCTTCCAAACTTCATGACAGAAAATGTACTTGTGTGCTTGTTGGCTATGGTCATGGTTGATGTCGAAGAAGCTGAGTCAGATAACTCTGTCTCTGATTCAGCAGGATAGAATTTCCTTGAAAATGGCAAGCCATGAAAAGCTTGAATAGAGGAGCACAACTTGCTTCCTGGAAGTAGATAGAGTAAAAGATTAGCACCTCTGATTCATGAAATACTAATTTAGAAATAGGTAACTAATAGCTTGCATTTGAGCATAGCTACTACCTTCTGCACTAGTGACATCTGTGCACATTGAAGAATCACAGCTTTCAATTGAAAAAGAAGGCTCAAGAACGGAAATTGGACTCGGGTGTCGGCAATTGAATAGCTGTGGTTCCATATCATCAACCTGCAAATATCTAGAGTTAGTTGACTAAACTCAACTGGTTTACGTATTGCAAACATGACTTAATGCTAAGAAGTGCTGAATGTATCTTACAACCTGCTTTAACATAGAACTACAGAAAATAATGATAGATGTAGGAGGACTTAATGCAAGTAAGCACCATGGCAAGGCCAAAGAATCACAGGCAGCTACTTGAGAAATAGACTAAGAAATTGACTGCTCATTTTATTAACATCACTTCATCCACGGATCCACCTAACCGCAATAACTCCATACGTGCACAATTTGCTTTACCCCTAACTACTGACAAAAAGGTGAAATACCCACTTGTTGCTATGTAATAACTAAAAGAAAAACTAACAAGCAGATATCAAAGAGTATAACCAGTTTTGAGCAGTTAACACAGAAATTAGCACAAGGCCAAGAAATGCTTACCTATACTTACTTCCTATGGAAACAATTTTTTCTTAGGAAATAAGGGATGCATATATCAACACAAAATAAGCAAAACTAGTTTTTGATATATAGCAGAAACCAGGAAATAAGAATTAAAAGATTATCACATACCCATGAGTTATGCTTCAATGATAACTCAGAAAGACCACTCAAGGAGATGTCAGAAGACTCATTGATATTGCTTAACTTGTCTTGGTCTTTCATCAATTGCAACCTTGGATTGAGGTTAACCAAATTAAGATTGGTTACTTGATCAATTGATTCTGGAGCCGTACCGGAAGGTTGCCTCATTTTAGAAACTTCATGAGAAGATATCTCAGCTCCATGCGTTAATTCCCTCAACTTCTGTTCCAAAAGGATACCTAAGGCATCACCACCAATCACATTGTATCCTATGGAAGACCTTGTACTGTCCATGTCAAGCAACATTCTTTTATTGCGTTGATCCAAGGAAAGACCATCAGTTTTCTGGCTAGCATGCCCAGATGTCTCAAAACCAGGATTGTTCCTTGTTAATGGTGTCGTAAATGTGAAAGAAACTACATCCATGTCTTTCTTCTTGACTTCTTCAGGCCAACTATATTGTTTATTAGTTCCTAAATTAGACTGAACAGGCTTTGAAGTTTTGTCAATGAACAAATTATCAACAACCCTGTCATTCCACTCCCTGTCTGTAGACCTTTTCTTTCTAGGGAAATTGTTTGTACTCGTATATAAAACTTCCTTTTCACTATCACTCACCTCCACTGCTGACTTTCTGGATCCAACTTTGGATTTTGAGACGGATTTACTACTAGAGCTTCTATGACGTCCATAAGAGGAATCCCCAGTCAGAACTTTTCTACTGTGTGAATTAGAAACCATTGGCTTTGATGGTAATTTCTCTTTCTCAGTTGAGTAATTCTGTTTCAGATTATTCTGCCTGAGAACACCAGAAGAATTCTGACTAGATTTCTTATGCAAGTTTTTCTGAACATTTGCCTTCGACTGCTGGTTGTGTTTGATGTCAGGTAGCTCTTTCTGGCCTGCTAAATTTCTGCCACCACTTGAACTCAAACCTTCCCTTCGTTGAACATTTACTTTTGCTTGGATAGCAAGGGAAACAGACTTCCCCTTGTTCCTTGAAGAAGAATCTTCATCTGCATGAAGAGTGGATCTCGTGGATGAGTCCACCGATCCATTCCAGCTTTTGTTTAGAGATTGTCCCTTGAGATACTTGGCAGCGTTCGACTCAACTAACCTTTGAGAAGATTCTGAAAGCCTGGCTGTTCTATGAGAGAGATCTCTTTTTTCTTTTAGGTCTCGAGCTCTAGAGGTCATTGAAGATGGTCCAATTTGAGGTCCTTTTTGTGAAGCCTCTGCTTTATCCTTAAGATCTTTAACCCTCAATGATACAGTAGATGATGCTACACCTAGGAGAGGTGTTTTTGCCCTTGTAGTAGCTTGGGAAGCAGGTTCAATAATTCTTGCAGCAGCCTCCATTATATAAGCAGCATTATTGGTAGGAACAAAGCTTGGACTCTTGATAGGGGACAAAAGTTTGTGGTGTGTAACAGGAATTGTTTTAGCCGATTTTGGAGGCAATACTTCTGTCTGGAACTTTTCAATTGGCCTGGTAAGGGTCTTTTGAGGCTTTGGCTCCATAAAGTTCCTGGAAGAGTTCTCAACCTTTTCAAGCAGCTTTCCAGAATATAGGTTCTGATGGTCATTCTGATGATCCAGGTTTTTCCTGAAGTACTGAGCGTCTTGAAGGGATCGAGTATCAAAATATGGGGTAGAATATGGATCAGAGAAACCGGAAGGGGGCAAGGAATCTAATCCCATTAGCCTGGCAACAACACCTGGGGCCCTTGTTCCATATCCTTCATCATCTGTTACAGATGAAGCATAACTATGATCACAACTTCCTCTAACACTTGGCCCTAGCCCATTTTCATCTTCATCGACCTTGAAGAGTTAAACAAATAATTAACACTCAAATTTATTAACAATATATCTATCTATCTATCTATATATATCTATATATATATATATGTAATAACAGTTGAGATTGCAAGAGATAGTGATACCTCCACCAGAAAGGGTTGTGTAACTGTTCCATTGTAATCAATTTTTCTTCCCTGTTTCAAAGGCTCTGCATGTGATCAAGCAAAAAGTTACCAACAGCAAAACACAGAATGAATAGAACCACCACCACAAGGCCATTTTCCCACTAGGTGTGAAAATAATCAAAATGAATAGAACAACAAATTTATACCAGCAATGCATTTGACAAGAGATGTAAAACCATTTTTGCATATCCTATGTATGGAGTACATGTACCTGGTAAATCTGACTTGGCTGCAAATAATTTCTTACGAGATTTCGAGGTCCAGTCAAACAACTGGAAAAAGCCACCAACTCCACTTTTTGTCCCATCCTTTTTTTCAACTCCCATTTTTTAAAGCAGAATTCAGTAGACCTTCAAGATACAATAGGAAGGAAACAGCAAGAAGGGTTAACAGTGTTAGTTGTGCGGAAATTGTAATCCATCTCAAATTCAATGACAGGAAACAGAAGCATATGTCAATCTCCAACAATAGTTTCAAGGAACAGAATAATTCATCAATAATTATTTGATTCTATCTAAAGGCTATATTCCAACTTTTCATACAAACACAGTCACAAAGATTTCTGCGACATTGCTCTCTGCATCACTAAATCTCCTTTTGAAGAAAGCATCCAAATACAGAGCGGATCAAAACCTAAGATCCACCACAAAACCTGATCTAAAGTTCATACATTCTGACCTACAAATCACCTTTGGAAAAAACTGATCAATAGCAGTGGAACAGACACAATCATATTGCCACATTACTGTAGTTCAATCAAACCAGATAATGCAGTCTCAACTTTTTTCCCCCAGATGTTACTCAAATTAAAAGTAACCATATACATTGCAAATCAACAGCTCATACACACAACCTGAATCAAATAATGAAGCAGAAAAACCTAAAGATCCACAGTAAAAATTTGATCTGAAATGAAGTGTTTATCAAGTATTCCTAAAGGAAAAGGAAATACAATGCCGATAAGAAAGCAAAGTAGAAAAGGTCAACTCTTAGTCTATAACACACTCTACTTGCTGATTCAAATGGAAATAAAGACATTTACAGAAAAAGAAAAAAGAAAATGCTTGTATAGCCATCACTTCTCACCTAAACGAATCTGATTAAAACATGTTTCCCATCTATGAAATCATCCTAATCACCAACCAAACACCAAATTCAGACCATTTACTTCAACCAAACCCAAACCCAAACACTAAACCTAACACACATTATGGAAAAGATGCATCAACATAAAACAAAAAAGACCCAAAAAAAGGGAAATGGCTAAATCCAAACACGAATCTGTAAAAGGAACATGCTAATACCAAGGACCCATTAAAGGAAACGAATAAAAGATGCAAAATTTTCATTAGAGGTAGAACTTACGATGAAACAGTGAGATGGGTCAGCTAAAGCATTCGAATAAAGTGAAAAAGAGGAGCAACTAAAACCACCCATAAGAAAAAGAGCAGTTTTTTTCCCCCTCACTGTGAAAGAGGAAAGCTCAGTTGAAGCAATTGAATCTACACTCCCACATAACAGCGTTGAAGCAAAAATGGGGGAAAAATGGGTGATGAACTGATGATATAGAGAGAGAGAGAGAGAGAAGGGAGTGAAATGAATTGAATGAGCAGAGAAGGTGTAGAGAGAGAGAGAGTATAGTTTTTGAAGCATTAAATGGGGACAGATATGAGAATTTTTCAATGTATTGATTGGAGTAATTGAAAACTTTGTGCTAACATTAAATTACGCATTTTTTTTTGAAATATTAATATTATGTTTATGTTTTGAATTATTACATTAAAAAAATGGAGAGAGATTGTAACGTCTCTTTTTGTAGATAGAGAGAGGGATGGGATTTCAAATTCCAAACGGGAAGAAAGGTGGTCCATCAAGCTTCATAACGTTACTGGACCGTGCATTACGAAGAATTATTGTCCAATTGATGGGTGACACGTGTCTTAATGTCTTTTTTCGAATTCATCTATTCTATTTCACTGATCATTTTTTGTTTCTTTCCAATTCCAAACTTACAGGATGGCGTGGAGCCAGAACACAACAGCTGAGCAAATTTATTTTGGTTACAACAGAGTGAGCAGGTTTGTGTAATTTACATGTTCTTTTGGCTGTGTTCGGATTAGAAATAGATAAAAATTAATTCTGTCAAAATGTTTGGTGCGAGGGTCACAGTGTACATGGAAACATAGAGTCACAGAGACTCCAGTGACTCAGTAAATAAAATTGGCAATTTTTTGTTCACTCCAATTTTTGAGTCATTGTGTATCGAAAGTAAGTCACTGTGTGATGGAATGAAGACACAAATATGTGAGAGTGTGTTCGAAGTCACTTTGAAGTAACAATAACTTTGACTTATGTGACACTAACTCTATGACTCGTTTAACTCTGATCTCAAAGTCATTAAAAAAACACTACCAAAAAGATTATTATATGTATATATGAAAAAAGATTTGATTTAATTTACTTCTATTTCACTGATTATTATATGTTCTTAAAAAAGATTTGATGTATATAATAGAGAATAAACTATTATATTATTGGTTGAGGGGAAAAAATAAAGAAAATAATCTACACATCAACATTTGTAAATAAATGTAAGAGTATTGTTCTAAAAAGTAATATTAGAACTTTTCTCTCTATTTTAGTATGATAAAATGAGAAATTCACATCATTTTCATTTTATCTTGTGTCTATCTTCCTCACAACCATAAAATTTCTTTATTGGATACCTTCCTTCCTCAATGGCATTCTTAAATCTTAATTAAATGAATGCACATTTCTAGCTACTTCTGGCACAGTAAGTACACTACTTGAACAAGCATGACTATATTCATTTCATTGCCTCTGCTCTGCTACATCTATTGACTAGTCAAGTCAACTCAACTGAGGCTCAATTTCTTTTCACTTTTTCTTCAAAGGAGGTTCCATGAAATTAGATTTCCACGGCATAAATTATTAAAATCATAGCATAAATTTGAATTTATAGTAAAATATATAGATGATATTATTAGTTAAATTTTTAATTAAATCTTGAATAACTGATATATTATTATTTATAAAGTTCACTATAACTTCAAATTTATATTAAAACTATTCTAATCTATTAGGTTCCAATAAGTTATAGTGTAAATTGAGCAATCGATCTTTATTTCCCCTTGATTATCTAAATAATAAATATTGATTAATTTTCGGTGGTATATTAAACAATTCTCATTTTCATACTACACTAAAATTCGACAGTGTTTCCCCTTTTGGCTTTTTTATTCTCAATGTCTTTATATATTTATTATTATTTATTAGAAAAATTACTTTGTATTAATGAAATAATAAAAATAAGTTTGATCTTACATGTTAAAAGTTAATTAGACCTAATCAAACCTTCCATGCAATCTTATGTTATACAACATTTTGATATTTAAGGGAGTTATAACATATAAGCTTACAAGTTAGTTTGTTATGTAGTGATGTTTGGTGTATATTAATACTCTAATCAATGTACTACAAAAATAGTATAATTTTTGTGATAAAAATATATTTTTATTAATATATTTGTGAAAAAACAAGATGGAAAAAACCAATTTTTTGAAAGAAAAAAACATATTTTGGAAAAAACAATGTTTTGCCGGCTAATAATCTATTTCGTCACGCAGTTAGGACCAAACTTTCAACATTTCAATAAGGTAGGATGACAATCGCTAAGCCACAAAATCCTAAAATTATCTCTCTCTTCTTTTTATACAAAAATTTAGATTATGAGAGACACAACTTTATGCAGAGTCATGACTGACCACGCACTAACCTCGATGAAAGTTTTTACAAATTATCCATCAAAATGATTTAATCTAAGATTCAAACTAAATTCATGACTTGTAGAGTGAAAAGGTTAATCACATGTGTTCCAACTTTAATTGTCCTCAATTTTTTTTTTTATATTAATTTTATAGATTTTTATTTTTTTTTCCACCCCTTAAACTTGCAAGCCTAAATAAAGAAATGTGAAATTTTTGGGTTTAAAAAAAGTTTCGCCCGCTCCATCCATCAATTTTCTTTTTTCAAGTGGCCCAGCAAAAACTGAATTATACATAAGATTTAGATCCAATTTTGACCAAAACTATAATTAGATCCAATCATTGACCACATAAAATATTTAGATCCGATCCTCAAAGAAATTAGTTTTAATATGATTATGTGGAGTTGACCATGAAAATATGATACTTTGTAATTTTCTACACAATAATCCCATTATTTTGCTGAACAAATGTTAACATGAGAGTCTCTTTCATCTAGTAATAAAACAATTTAAGACTATCTAATTTTTTACTGCTATTATTGTTAATAGGTGGTCACAGTAGGGTATTGAGTTATGTTATTTGTACTAACTTTTCTCAAATTTTCTTTATCAATAAATAAATTTATTCATTATTTGATGAAGTTTGAATATCATTTAGGATTTAATTTTCATTTATCGAAGTGTACAAATTTTTTACACAGTCATTCAATCATGTGCTGTCACGTCAGTTATGATAACGATAATATTTTTTCTCTCTCACTGCCTTAAAAGTTATACAAATGAAGAGTTTTGATTGGATGATAAAGTGTAAAACATTTTTACACTATCAGTGCATCAAAATAAAACTTTATCATTTAAATAGATTTTATATTTTATTTAATGATTAATAAAATATTCATTAATACAAAACAATAGAGTTTTAAAAAAATGTATTCAAAATATTCCATTTTTACATTTTATCCTAGTCAAAAGGTTCCTCGAAAGACACTTTTTGGAAAAAAAAAAACAAAAGAAAAAAAAAAGTAAAAAGCTTTAGCTTTATTGGTCTTTTAATTTCAAACCTTTTCGCTAAAGATCTACACGAACATTGATGATCAAACTGCAAAATTCATTATACCGAAAACATTCAGATGAGATTTTACCAAAATTAGATGAATATTGAATTGTTTCATGGTAACGAACCCAAATCGTCAAATTTTGCTTAAAAAAAGCACAAAACAAAGTATATATTTATATAGTAAACTGTAAATTTAATACATTATTATATTTCAATTACAGAAAAATTGCACAAGGAATGATATGATGAACTTTGGAATCAAATTACCAAAGCAAAAACAAAAATCATATATTCACATGCATATATATGCCTTTCAATTTTCAAACAAATTTCAGTGCCTTTTTGGTTCTCAATTTTACCCAATTTCTATGATCACTAGATCTCGTGTGACATCTTCCCATATTTCTTCTTTAACCATCTCCTAATTGAACTCTTCACTTTCCTCTCCATATACAAGGACTTGTTCTTTTCCACCCTCCTTTGCCTTTTCATCTCCACCTCATTCAATGCAATGCTCTTCAAATAATATTTTCTGTTGCCGAATCCGGCCGGGGAAGCCGGCACTTCAACCGTCCGGCGACGATAGCGTATGCCATTATTCTCAATGAGCCAGTTACTTACATAGCCTTGACCAACAAACCTCACCTCAACCATATTCAATTTCTCTCTGCATGCAGCTTCCTTGATTGAATTGTACGGTGATTTTGATTATGGTCGTTGAGGTTTGAGGTATATCACTTTATTTCATTTTTTTTCTTTATATACATAAAATTTGGATAAGAGCCTACACCATTTTTGTTTATTTTTTGTATATGCAAGTTGTGCAATTTATTTTGGGAGAAAGGAAATTCTAAAAAATAAGAAGATCCAACCTTGTTTCTAAGGATACACCAAATGTAGCAGCAATAATGTTGGGAAAATGTGACGTGTCGTTGAAAAAATAAAATTAGAATATGATTGGAGGGGGCCGGAAAGAGTCCAAGAGAACATCTCAATTTTCTTTCCTGTTTAGGGAGTTTTTAGATAATAATTAAAATAATTTTAAAATAATCGAATATTAATATCTTTTATTATACTATTCTTATTAATTTAAAAAATACTGACATATTTATCTAATAGAAGAGAATGAGTTAATTAAGAGTGAAATATATAAAAATAAATAAATATCACATAGAATTTCTAAATAAATAAATAAGAATAAATTCTAAACTCAATGTGAACAAATAAAAAAAATTGGGTTTGACATATAGCACGAGTCAATATTTTATAGACTATAGTCTTTGTTTTATAGTACAATAAAAAATATGTGAAATCTCACAATTTAAAGAATATAGCCTTCAATTTCTACTATATGTGAAAAATTAATGTGATTTACTATTTTAGGCTATAAAATTTGTTTTATAGTACAACCATAAATATGTGAAATCTCACATTTTAAAGTATATAGCCTTCAATTTCTACTATATGTGAAAAAATTGATGTGATTCAATATTTTATAGGCTATAGTCTTTACTTTATCATACAACCAATAAAATTGTGAAATCTCACATTTAAAGTATATAGCCTTCAATTTCTACTATATGTAAAAAATCATTTGATTCAATATTTTATAGGCTATAAGCTTTATTATAAAATATAACAAAAAAATTATGAAATCTCACATTTTAAAGTATATAGCCTTCAATTTCTCCTAAATGTGAAAAATTAATGTGATTCAATATTTTATAGGCTATAGTATTTATTTTATAATACAATAAAACAATTTGTGAATTCTGACATTTTAAAGTATATAGTCTTCAATTTCTACTATATATGAAAAATAAATGTGATTCAATATTTTATAGGTTATAGTCTTTGTTTTATAGTACAACAAAAAATATGTGAAATCTCACATTTTAAATAATATAGCCTTCAATTTCTACTATATGTGAAAAATTAATGTGATTTAATATTTTATAGGCTATAGTCTTTGTTTTATAGTACAACAAAAAATATATAAAATCTCACATTTTAAAGTATCTAGCCTTCAATTTCTACTATATGTGAAAAAAATTCATGTGATTCAATATTTTATAGGCTATAGTCTAGATTTTATCATACAACCAAATTAATTGTGAAATCTCACATTTTAATGTATATAACCTTCAATTGCTATTATACGTAAAAAATTCATGCGATTCAATATTTTATAGGGTATATGCCTTATTATATAATATAATAAAAAAATTGTGAAATCTCATATTTTAAAGTATATAGCCTTCAATTTCTACTATATGTGAAAAATTAATGTGATTCAATATTTTATAGGCTATAGTCTTTATTTTATATTACAACAAAAAAAATGTGAATTCTGACATTTTGAAGTATACAACCTTCAATTTATATTATATTTGAAAAATTAATGTGATTCAATATTTTATAGGCTATAGTTTTTGTTTTATAGTACAACAAAAAATATATGAAATCTCACATTTTAAAGTATATAGCCTTCAATTTCTTATGTGAAAAATTCGAACATGTGATTCAATATTTTATAGGTTATAGTCTTAATTTTATCATACAACCCAAAAAATTGTGAAATCTCACATTTTGAAGTATATAACATTCAATTTCTACTATATATAAAAAAATCATGTGATTCATCTAATATAACAAAAAAAAATGTGAAATCTCACATTTTAAAGTATATAACCTTCAATTTCAACTATAAGTGAAAAATTAATGTGATTCAATAGTTTATAGGCTATATATAGTCTTTATTTTATAATACCACAAAAAAAATTGTGAATTCTGACATTTTAAAGTATATAGTCTTCAATTTCTACTATATGTGAAAAATTAATGTGATTCAATATTTTATAGGCTATAGTCTTTGTTTTATAGTACAATAAAAAATATGTGAAATCTCACATTTTAAAGAATATATAGCCTTCACTTTCTACTATATGTGAAAAATTAATGTGATTTAATATTTTGTAGGCTATAGTCTTTGTTTTATAGTATAACAAAAAATATGTGAAATCTCACATTTAAAAATATATAGCCTTCAATTTCTACTATATGTGAAAAATTCATGTCATTCAATATTTTATAGGCTATAGTTTTGATTTTATCATACAACCAAAAAAATTGTGAAATCTCAAATTTTAAAGTATATAGCCTTCAATACCTATTATATGTAAAAAATTAATGCGATTCAATATTTTATAAACTATAGGCTTTGTTATATAATATAACAAAAAAAAATTGTGAAATCTCATATTTTAACAAATATAGTCTTCAATTTCTACTATATGTGAAAAATTAATGTGATTCAATATTTTATAGGCTATAGTCTTTATTTTATAACACAACAAAATAATTTGTGATGACATTTTAAAGTATATAGCCTTCAATTTCTACTATATGTGAAAAATTAATGTGATTTAATATTTTATAGGCTATAGTTTTTATTTTATAGTACAACAAAAAATATGTGAAATCTCACATTTTGAAGTATATAGCCTTCAATTTCTACCATATGTGAAAAAATTAATGTGATTCAATATTTTATAGTCTATAGTCTTTATTTTATTAAAAAACCAATAACAATGTGAAATCTCAAATTTTAAAGTATATAACCTTCAATTTTTACTATATATGAAAAATTAATGTGATTCAATATTTTGTAGGTCATAGTCTTAGTTTTATAGTACAACCAAAAAGTTGTAAAATCTCATATTTTAAAGTATATAGCCTTCAATTTCTACTATATGTGAAAAATTCATGTGATTAAATATTTTATAGGCTATAGTCCATATTTGTTATATATAATACAACAAAAAAATTATGAAATCACACATTTTAAAGTATATAACCTTCAAATTATAATATAAGCGAATAATTAATTTGATTAAATATTTTATAGGCTATAGTCTTTATTTTATAGTACAACCAAAAAAATTGTGAAAACTTAAATTTTAAAGTATATAACATTCAATTTCTACTATATGTGAAAAAATTAATGTTATTCAATACTTTATAGCTAGGTTATAGTCTTTGTTTTATAGTACAACCAAAAGTATGTGAAATCTCACATTTTAATATATATATATATATATATATATATATATAGCCTTCAATTTCTACTATATGTGAAAAATTCATGTGATTAAATATTTTATAGGCTATAGTCTTTATTTTATAATACAACAATAAAATTATGAAATCACACATTTTAAAGTATATAGCATTTAATTTCTACTATATGTGAAAAATGAATGTGATTTAATATTTTATAGGCTATAGTCTTTTTTTTATAGTACAACAAAAAATATGTAAAATCTCACATTTTAAAGTATATAACCTTCAATTTCTACTATATGTAAAAAATTTCCTTGATTCAATATTTTATAGGTTTCAGTCTTTATTTTATAATACAACCAAAAATTTTTGAAATCCTACATTTTAAAGTATATAGTCTTAAATTTCTACTATTTATATAAAAATCATGTGATTCAATATTTCAGAGTGTATAGTCTTTAATTTATAGTATATTTAAAAAAGTAGTGAAATCTCACATTTTAAAGTATATAGCCTTCAATATATACTATATGTGAAAAATTAATGTGATTCAATATTTAATATACTATAGCCTTTATTTTATAATACAACCAATGTAACATCCTCAATTTTAGGACTCTCTTAGTTGAGTTATTTATTGGATAAAATTGAGTTATTTTACAAAATAAAGTATGTTTTGTGTAAATAAAATATATCTACATGTTAATATATATAAATAAGTAATCACAATAAAATGTTTGTTGGTTATATCATATGTGTATATATATATATATATGTGTGTGTATTGTACCATAGGTTAGCTAGATAATAATAATAATAATTAGTAATAGATATGTAAAATTGTTTTTTTATTATATTATATATATATATATATAGGTAACGTAGGATTTGTTAATGTTTAAAAAATAATAATAATAAAAAATAATTTAATAATTAAATATCCACCAACCCACTCTTATAAATACACTTAATTGTCATTTTAAGAAGGAGTAGTAGATCAGTATTTTTTGAAAACAAAGTAACACAATATCAATTAGCATCATTTCCGATAGTCTTGTATCAATTGGATTTATTGTGATTAACTATATTAGAGATAGACTTGTATCTATTTTAGGACATTGAATATGTGATTTGCAGCACTTATAATACGTGCACATTTTGGGAGATGTAATTTAAGAATGATTACGTAACATCCTCAAATTTTAAGGCTTTTATTAATTTTGTGTAATAAGATTAAATTAATTTATAAAATAATATTAATTAATATAGATTTTCATATATAAACATGTATAGGTGATTAATATATATATATATATATATATTTATACAAATCGCATTTCCTATATATATGTAGGTACGATATATGTAGTTAATATATATACATATATAGAAATCGTAACTAAGAAAGAAATAATATAGATTTCATATATATATATATACACACACACACGTAGGTAAGTAATATATATACATATATAAGAATCGTAATTTGGAAAGAAATATTGTTAATTAAAATAGATTATATATATATATATGTAAACGTGTATAGGTAAGTAATATATATATATATATATATATATATATATATATATATATATAGAAATCGTATATGTATGTACGATGTATAGAAATTGTAATTAGGAAGGAAATATTGTTAATTAATATAGATTATATATATATATATATATATATATATATATATATGTATATATATATGTACGTTAGTTATATATAGGTTAGATATATATAGGTAATTGATATGACATATATATGTAGGATTATAATGGATACTAATCAACTCTATTACTCCACCAATTAAATCAAAAACCCTAATTTTTTTAGAGAAAACCCACCCACCACTTCACTATTTAAAATACTCATAGGAGGAGTCAGTAGGGGAGTTTTTCTAAACACTAAAAAGAGAGGCAAGAGGGATTTTGTCTAGGAGCTTTTATCTAAGAGCTTTTGTCTACATCTTGAAGCTTTTGAGGTAAGGATTTTGTGCTTTATTGCTTTTCATGTATGATCATATGTGAATGCATGTTCTTAAATCTTAATGTGTTATTGAATTATATTTACTGTTTTCTTCCCTAACAAATGATGAGTTGTATTAGAAATGAACTATTGTTTTGAGTTGATACATTCATATGTAAGCAATGAGTAGCTAAGATGAAAGACATCGAATTATAATAGATGACAAGTACATGTAAATATATGCACATAATACACACGTAAGTACACACTTGCAGGATAACAAGTACCTTGGTTTGGGATTTAAAAATAAATAAATAAATGTATAAATAAATAAATAAATAAAATAGAGAGAAATGGTAGCTTGCTGGAACGCATATGGTATACATAGATATATCCAAGTTCTTAATTTGTTTAAGTTATTACACGCATTCCAATATTTAAAAGTTTATTTCTATATTATGTTTAATATATCTTCGCAGACCTTTAATATATATATATATATATAATAATGATAAAATAAAATAAAAATAAAACAGTCTACTAGTATATGTATGTTACTATTACATATTATTATTACATAAACTTATACCTATTAACATGTATATTAGTTAATAATAGGTAGATAACATGTAGAAATAATAATAATAATAATATGATAATGGTAGTAATATTAATAGAGAAGATAATAATAAAATATTAACCCTAATAATAATTATTATTATGAGTGGGTAGGTACTGTTAATAATAAATAAGTATTATTAGAAATAGTTAATAAGTATTATTAACAATGGGTAAGTGTTATTAGCGTATATAATGGTTAGTACTGAGTGAGTAATAAGAAGTTATATTAATAATAAAATTAAGGTAATAAGACGGTAATAAAGCTAATTTAAGTTGTTAACTTTATAGCTTCAGGAATAAGATAATAGTAATTAGTAATTATGATAATAAGATATTATGTTGACTTCATAACATTAAGAACAATACAATAGAATATTAAATAAGATATATATAAGTATATGAGATAATAGCTGATACATGATAATAATAATAATGATAATATAGAAGACAAGATTAGTGATGAATAAAATATAAGAATTTACAAGATACTTGAGGGTAGAGTAAAAAGTACAAGTAAAACTAGAATAAAGTACAAAGTAAGAAATAATAATAAAATAAACGAGATCTAATGACATTAAAGGTATCGAAGCACTAAGAATAATATTTATAAGTAATTATATATCATGTTTATTTGATAAGGTGTTGTATTTATTTATTCTCAATGATGTCAGAGCAAGTAAGTGTATGTGCTATGTTTTATTTCATGATGTTAAAGGGTATATTTTACATGTTTGATGATGATTGCATTTCAAGTTTATGTATGATTAAAGTAAAGATAATTAAAAGTTATAAGAAAAGTAAAGAGATGATCCTCCGGTAAGGGGAGGTGATTCGCCAAGATGATGACGATCCTTCGGTAAGGGAAGGTGACTCTCAAAAGTACCCCCATAATTAAAGATTATAAGAAAAGTAAAGAGATGATCCTCCGGTAAGGGGAGGTGATTCTAGCCAAGATGAGGATGATCCTTCGGTAAGGGAAGGTGACTCTCAAAAGTACCCATCTCCCGAAAGGGAACCCAAGGTGGCTATGGCCACGGTATGAGCTCATTACCAAGAAAGAAAGAAGTTGAGGGAGGTCCATATGGACTAAGGCAAAGTTAAAGTTAAAGTTAAAGTTAAAGTTAAAGTAAAGTAAAGTTAAAGACAAGGAAGAATTAAGAATGTTATGAAAATGTTTATGTGACTAACTGTCTTATGAATGAATTATTATGTGAATTTTTATTATGAATATGTTCAATGCATAGCATGTTTATTATGTTATTAAGAAGCATGATTAAAAGCCATCCACTTCGACTAAAGGAATTTTTAACTTAAAATTGAACAAGTCTTTATGTATGATCACATTTTTCATAATAAACTCGAAGTGACAGAGATAGATACGATGACACTTAAGTGTGCATACCCTACTGAGAAATTATAGTTTCTCACCCCTATTTCCGTACCATCTCTAGATGGAGAGCTCTGGTAGGATGCCGAAGGACCTGAGGGTCCCTCCGTTCGTAAGGAGCTTAGAAGATCAACCGCTGGAGGAAGCCGTCATACCAACGTCAAAGACACCTTTAGCCGAGGCGACGACGCTTAGAGCTTCCGTTGTTTTATACGTTTTTCCCTTATTTATGTTCTTTACCCTTAGTTAAAGTCGGACCATTGTTAGCCGGCGATATTTATATTAGTAATATATTATATTAAATAATTGTTATGATTCATGTATTTGGGAATATTTGTGATGTATGTTTAAAGCTAGATAGATATATTATGTATGGTTATATCTAGCGTTTATATATATATTGATGATTGCCCCTATTTTCATGATAATGTATTTTCGAAAATAAATTCCCACGTATTTTCCGCGTATATTATTTTAAAAGAAAGGAACAAGCTATGAAATCAGGACGTGACACTTGATGATTGACCTAAGATGACTTAAGCATTAAGGGCTAATTTCCAGGGTGTTACAACCAAAAAATTGTGAAATCTCACATTTTAAAGTGTAAAGTATTCAATTTCTACTATATGTTAAAAATCCAAGTTATTCAATATTTTAAAGGCTATAGTCTTTATTTTATAATACAACCAAAAAAATTGTGAATTTTCAAATTTTTTCAATTTCTATTATATGTGAAAAATTAATGTGATTCCATATTTAAAAGGCTATATAGTTTTTATTCTATAATACAACAAAAAAATTATGAAATCACACATGTTAAAGTATATAGCGTTCAATTTCTATTATATGTGAAAAATTCATGTGATTGAATATTTTATAGGCTACATTCTTTATTTTATAATACAACAAAAAATTATGAAATCACACATTTTAATGTATATAGCCTTCAATTTCTACTATATGTGAAAAATTCATATGATTCAATATTTTAATGGCTATAGACTTTATTTTATAATACAACAAAAAAAATTGTAAAATCGTACATTTTAAAGTATATAGCCTTCAATAATTTCTACTATATGTGAAAAATTAATGTGATTTTATATTTTATAGGTTATAGTCTTTGTTTTATAGTACAACAAAAAATATGTGATATCTCACATTTTAAATTATATAGCCTTCAATTTCAAAATATATGTGAAAAATTCATGTGATTCAATATTTTAGAGGCTATAGTCTTTAATTTATAGTCTATTTAAAAAACATAGTAAAATCTCACATTTTAAAGTATATAGCCTTCAATTTCTATTTTATTTGAAAAATTCATGTGATTTAATATTTTATATGCTATAGACTTTATTTTATAATATATAAAAAAAAACTTGTGAATTCTGACATTTTAAAGTATATATCCTTCTCAATTTCTACTATATGTGAAAAATTAATGTGATTCAATATTTAATAGGCTATAGTCTTTGTTTTATAGTACAACAAAAAATATGTGAAATCTCACATTTTAAAGAATATAGCCTTCAATTTCTACTATATATGGAAAATTAATGTAATTTAATATTTTATAGGCTATAGACTTTTTTTATAGTACAACCAAATATATGTAAAATCTCACATTTTATAGTATATAGACTTCAATTTCTACTATATGTGAAAAAATTAATGTGATTCAATATTTTATAGGTTATAGTCTTGATTTTATCATACAATAAAAAAATTGTGAAATCTCACATTTTAAAGTATATAGCCTTCAATTCATATTATTAGTAAAAAATTCATGCGGTTCAATATCTTATAGGCTATAGGCTTTATTATATAATATAACAAAAAAATCGTGAAACCATACATTTTAAAGAATATAGCCTTCAATTTCTACTATATGTGAAAAATTCATGTGATTCAATATTTTATAGGCTATAGACTTTATTTTATAATACAACAAAAAAATGTGAAATTAATCTCACATTTTAAAGTATAGAGCCTTCAATTTTTACTATATGTGAAAAAATTCATGTGATTCAATATTTTATAGGTTATAGTCTTTATTTTATCATAGAACCAAAAAAATTGTGAAATCTCATATTTTAAAGTATATAACCTTCAATTTTACTTTATGTAAAAAATTTATGTGATTCAATATTTTATAGGCTATAGTTTTTTTTTATACAACAAAAAAATTTTGAATTTCTACATTTTAAAGTATATAACCTTCATGAAGATAAAATCAATTCGAATTCTTCTTGATGTGAAGTGTAATTATAAAGTGTTCTCAATGATTCTAGGTAGTGTTATTTTTTATTTAATGACTATGAGGTCATAATCAAGGGAGATGCGAAGTCAGTGTCTCAAGAATCAGAGTCATAATGACTCCAAAATTGACTCCTATCACACTCTCACATATTTGTATTTCCCTTTTAGTACACAATGACTCACTTCTAATACACAATTATTCCAAAATTAGAGTGAATAAAAAGTTGATAATTTTGTTCACTGAGCCACTGTGACCCTGTTCCCATCTACATTGTGATCTTCGTATCAAACACTTAACATGATCAATTTTTTATTGACTCCCTCACTCCGACTCCAGAATTAAAAAAAAAACAAAGCACAATCAAAATTGGTTTTGCTTTCTCAGTATCCCAAAACAAATACCAAAGAATGAATGCACACTATTTTAAACATTAAAAATTGTGCATTCATGTACAACAAAAATAATAAGCTAAAATAACCAATATATTGTATACAACATTTATAATATAAAATGCACAATGATGTCGTGCATATCATATATCATATGATTTGTACAACATATATCATATGTTGTAAAGAAAGATGATGTTGCAACATGCGATATATATTATGCACAACATATAATATATATTATGCACGATATATGATATACATTGTACATTTTATATTATATATGTTGTGTTTTATTTGTTGTGCAACAAATATTTGCCTTAAAAATTGGATATTTGTTTAGGCATTCACCTTTATACTTTTAAATGTGATAACAACATATACTCAATATTTATTACACTTATTCATCGTATATATTTAAGGGTTCAATTGATGTCCAATTCAAACATACTCCAAATATATAGCATCTTAAAATATTAAAACACATCAATCTATCCTATCTGGATATAGATGCTCAACCCTCCCTGACAACAAAAGTGCAGCCAGGATTGAAAATTAAAGGCAAGCAAGGTTATGCTCAAGTTTAAATTCTTCACCAAAATGAGTATTGCTTGATTGTATCATATACTCTAAATTAAAGGAATAAACAACATATAATTAGATCAGATAAATTGTACTTACAAGCAGCACAAATTTGCATAGATATCTGTTTGATCATCTTTGTTATTAGGAAGAATAATTGTGCTGCACCAATAATGGAAATAAAGAAGGTAGAGAAGAGTAGTACTAGTACTACAATACATAGAATCCCAATCCCAATCCCAATCGTGAGCAACAGTTACCACTTAATTACTATACAGTTGCATGTGTCATGTGGCAGAGAGTACAATTTGTTGTTTCACATATAAGCCAAATCCATCACCATCTCCAATCCCTACAATGAGCACGACTCTCGAGGGGTCACCAAAAGTGGATATATACTTCAATTTTAATAATGGCAGGGTTTTAATTTTCTCAAGTTTAACTTCGCTTCATGGCCCTCCTTATTGCCCAAAATTTAAAGTCCTTAATTGATTACTTTTGCTTCTACTCCTAATAGGGAACTCCTACTACAACTAGATAGGGATAATAATAATAACAAGCTAAATACTTTATGTACAACAACAAAAAAAATTAGCCAAAATAACTAATTACAATATATATAATGTATATTATATTATCACATATTGTGTACATCATATATTATTTGTTGTGCAATATATATCACATATTGTAAAGAAAGATGATGTTTGTAACATGTGATATACGTTATGCACATCAGCAATTAAGATGATGTTGCAACATATAATATATGTTATGTACATTATATAATATATAATGTACTCAATATGTTGATTGCTTTGATTGATTTTTTGTTGTTGTATATATATCAATGCTCTAACAACAATAATAATAACAAGAGTTTTGTGAATAAGTGTTTTGAGGAAACTAGTCAAAAATATTTTAAAAAATAATTTTCAAAATATTTTTAAATAATATGATAGATCCATTATATAGAATATATATATATATATATATATATATATTTAATGTGATTTTTTTTACTACCTTAACTATAATAAATAGAATTTTGCTAACAATGTCTTGATTAAGATATTAAAAGTAGAAATATTGACCTTGAGAATATACATTTACATATTTTTAATACAATAGACATATCATTATATTTTAAATTTCACTCCCTCCAATCTAAAATGTTGATCTTTTTAGCTTTTTTCTTTTATTCCAAAATATGTCACTTTTTAATTTTCAATTCATTCTTATCTTCCATTTTATCCTTTATAAATTCCAATTATTATTCTCAATGGTATGTAAAATATGCATATTAGGAATATTTTGGCAATTCACTTTTAATTTTTTTTAAAATTTCAATACAAATCAATCATCACACTGATATGTGTGAAAAATCAAAAGTGACTTACGTTTTAAAATTGAGAGAGTAATTAAACTTGCTGGTACTATTTTTAAAATTTGTTATTATTTTGAATATCCTTGATAAATGTCCTTAAGACTAATAACACTTGTTAGTAAAATCCTAATAAATAATCTATAATGTTTTTCGTATAACAGAAATACGTCCAACTAGTATCCAATATGTGATATATATAATACTGAATGTGTGTTATACGTACGTGTGTTATACATATGACACACATCATATATTAGAGCATTGTTATATGTACAACAAAAAATAAGTTTAAACAACCAACAAGTTATGCAGAACATATAGAATATAAAATGCATAACAAATATTATATGTGATGCACATCATATATACATGATGTGCACAACATATATCACATGTTACAAAGAAAGATGATGTTACAACATGAAATATATGTTGTGCACAACAGATAATATATGTTGTGCACGACATATGATATACGTTGTACATTTTATATTATACAACATATTGGCTGTTTTGACTAATTTTTTTGTTATGCATCAAGTATTTGCCTACATATTATGTACTCCATCCGTTCCAAAATATTAGTCGCTTTGGCTTTTTTGGTTCATTGGAAAATTAATTTACCTAGACACATACATTACTTTTCCAATGAACCAAAAAAGCCATAGCGACTAATATTTTGGAACGGAGGGAGTATAACACATGTTGGATGTTAGTTAGACATATTTTTATTGTACGAAAACATTATTGATAAGCAGCACAATTAATTAACTAATTAATGGACAAACCAAGAATCAAACATCTAACCACAAGATGAACGATCTGGATTAGGATTTAGGAGGTACCACTTGAACTACTATTCCTTGTAATTAATGTTATTGTGCTTGGAAGTGGAGGGTATTATGTGATGAGCTAGGCTCAAGTTAAGATCAACATCAACATCATCATCATCAATATTCTGTACTACTTCTAATAGTGGCTCTTCTTTTTCTTTTGCCATGCCTCCTACACCACCATCACCACCACCACTACCACTACCATTTTGTCTTCCAACAACACGAGGAAGATCATCATCATCATCGTCATTGAAAGGATCCTTATGGTGAGGATGGATCATAGAGGACAAAGCTTGTGGGACCCTTGCAGTAGGAGGGAACGAATAAGCTCCTCTGTGATCATGACGACGATGATGTGGACGAATGAACGGCCCCGATGGTGATGATGGGATAGGAACATGATGATAAGGGGAATGTAGGAAGCGTTGGTGATGGGGATGGATGGGAAGGGGAAGGGGAAGAGGAAGAGGAGGAGCGTGTTGGAAGCGTGCAAGTGTGGCCCTTTGGCGCTCTTTCTTGTGAGCATTGTGGTGCCCACCAAGTGCTTGAGAATTGGCGAATTCCCGGAAGCAGAAAAGGCACTTGAACACCTTACTCTTGTTCTCCTCATCCTCATCTTGCGATGGAGTTAGGGGGAAACCAAAGAGCTTCAAAGTTGGTGAAGCTTTGGTGGGATCTCTTGTAGGGTTATCAAAAAAGCTGCTAGGGCTTTCTGATGTATTACTCATAGTATAGTATGAAGAAGGAATGGTGCTATTGATCGATGAGTGGTGTAGGAAATTAAAGTACTAGTAGAAGCAGTGATTTTCATCTCTCACTCGACGCACATATATAGCAAACCAAAATAATGCTATTCGTATAATAGAAATACATCCCATTAGTATTTAATATGTGTGATATATAACACAAAATGTATGCTATACGTATGTGTGTTATACATATAGCACATATTCTATATTAAATATATATAGAATACTAATTGACTACTAGTTGGATACATTTATGTTGTACGAGAAACATTTGACATGTTTTATTTAACATTTTTTATTTTCACAATCTATACTATTATTATTGCGACATTATTTTAGTTGTGGGTAAGCTTTTTTATAGGATTTAGGTTTTGATAATTTAAGACTTGTTGTTTGTTTAGACGATGTTATTCTAACAATTTTATATATCAATTTATTATTCTTTATTTTTCTATGATTCAACCAAAATGATCACAAACTTATCAATGATGAAAAAAATAGAAATATATAGATGTCAATTTTTACAATATGTGAAAATTTCATGTGATTCAATATTTTAAAGACTATAGTCTTTATTTTGTTGTGTATCAAAAAAATAGTTATGAAATCTCACATTTTAATGTATATAGCCTTCAATTTCTACTGTATATGAAAAATTATTCGTGTGATTCAATATTCTAAAGGCTATAGGCTTTATTTTGTAGTGTATCCAAAAAAAATAGTGAAATCTCACATTGTAAACTATATAGACTTCAATTTCTACTACATGTGAAAAATCCAAATGATTCAATATTTTAAAGCATATAGAATTATTTTATAATAAAACCAAAAAAATTGTGAAATCTCATATTTTATAGTACAATTTTTACTATACATAAAAATTTAATGTAATTCACTATTTTAAAGTCTATAGTCTTTATTTTATAATACAACAAAAAAAATTGTTAATTCTCATTTTTAAAGTATATAGCCTTCAATTTCTACTATATGTGAAAAGTTCAAGTGATTCAATATCTTTAAGGCTATAACCTTTATTTTATAAGACAACAAAAAAATTGTGATATCTCACATTTTTAAGTATATAACCTTCAATTTCTACAATATGTAAAAAAATTTATGTGATTCAATATTTTAATGGCTATAGTCTCTATTTTATAGTGTATCCAAAAAAAAATTGTGAATTCTCATATTTTAAAATATATAGCCTAGCTTCAATTTCTACTATATGTGAAAAAATTCATGTGATTCAATATTTCTAAGGCTATATCCTTTATTTTATAATATAACAAAAAAATTGTGAAAACTCACATTTTAAAGTATATAACATTCAATTTCTACTATATGTGAAAAATTCATGTGACTCAATATTTTAAAGTCTATAGATTTTATTTTATAATAAAACAAAAAAATGTGAAATTTCACATTTTAAATTATATAGCCTTCAATTTCTACTATACGTGAAAATTTCACGTGATTCAATATTTTAAAGGTTATAGTTTTTATTTTGTAGTGTATAAAAAAATTAGTGAAATCTCACATTTTAAAGTATATACCCTTCATTTTCTACTATATGTGAAAATTTTATGCGATTCAATATTTTAAAACTATAGTTTTTATTTTGTAGTGTATCCAAAAAAATAAAGAAATATCACGTTTTAAAGTATATAATCGTTAATTTCTACTATATGTTAAAAATTCAACTGATTCAATATTTTAAAGCCTATAGTCTTTATTTTATAATAAAATCATAAAAATTGTGAAATCTCACATTTTAAAGTACAATTTCTACTATATGTAAAAATTTCAAATAATTCACTATTTTAAAGCCTATAGTTTTTATTTTATAATATACCGAATAAATTGTGAATTCTCTCATTCTAAAGTATATAAGTGAAATATTCATGAGATTCAATATTTTAAAGGCTATAATATTTATTTTATAATAATAAAATCATCACATGTTAAAGTACAATTTCAACTATATGTAAAAACTTCATGTAATTCACTATTATAAAAATATAGTCTTTATTTTATAATACAATCAAAAAAATTGTGAATTCTCTCATTTTAAAGTATATAACTTTCAATTTCTACTATATGTGAAAAATTCATATATGATGATTCAATATTTTAAAGGCTGTAGTCTTTATTTTATAATAGGTTTAATTACT
Source organism: Aeschynomene evenia (assembly GCA_013621005.1). NCBI lineage: Eukaryota > Viridiplantae > Streptophyta > Magnoliopsida > Fabales > Fabaceae > Aeschynomene > Aeschynomene evenia. Next base: position 6,976,563 of record CM024266.1, read on the forward strand.
CCGGAGATCCCTATAATTTCATCGATTTTTCAAATGGGTCAATTGAGTCCCTACATTTTAAAATAATTTTTAATTAGGTCCCTAACACTTTTTTTTGTCACTTAGCCACATTTTAGAAGTGTGGTTAAAGATAAAAGAAAAAATAAGAAAAATATTACATTATTTTAATTATATGGTATATATAATCAAAAGAAAAAATAATAGTATTATTAAATTTTATTTATCTTTTATTTTTATATTTTTATAATTTTATTTTGTTTTATATTATATTTTACTTATTTTTTATTTAATTAATTTATTTTTATATTTATTTTTATTTTGAATAAATTTATATTTATATATTATGAAAATTAAATTAAAATAAAAAAATAAAAAAATAATTTAAATAATATTAAATATAAAATAAATATTTTAAATTATCTTTATTAAATTCTTATGAACTTTATTTTTTTATTTATTATTTTTAACTTTAAGACATTTTTAATTTTAGATTTATTTTCTTTTTACTTTAATTTTATGTTATATTTAATTCAATTAAATTTTATTTTTAATTTTATAATATATAAAAATAATTTTTTTCAAAATAAAATAAGTATAAAATAAATAAATTAAATATAAAATATATAAAAAATAATATGAAGAAAACTAAAATTACAAAAATTAAAAAACTAAAAGATAAATAAAATTTAATAATACTATTATTTTTTCTTTTGATTATAATTATCATATAATTAAAATGTTGTAATATTTTTTTTCTTTTTCCTTTAACCACACTTCTAAAATGTGGCTAAGTGACAAAAATAGTGTCTGGGACCTAATTAAAATTTATTTTAAAATGTAGGGACTCAATTACAAAATTTTAAGTATAGGGACCCATTTGAAAAATCGATGAAACTATAAGGACCTCCGGAGTAATTAAACCTTTATAATACAACCAAAAAAATTGTGACATCTTACATTTTAAAGTATATAGCCTTCAATTTCTACTATATGTGAAATATTCAAGTGTTCAATATTTTAAAGCCCATAGTCTTTATTTTATAATAAAACTACAAAAAAAAGTGAAATCTCATTTTAAAGTACAATTTCTACTATATGTAAAAATTTATTGTAATTCACCATTTTAGAGCCTATAGTCTTTATTTTATAATACAACAAAAAAATTGTGAATTCTCTCGTTGTAAGTATATAACCTTCAATTTCTACCATATGTGAAATATTCATGTAATTCAATATTTTAATTTAAAATTTATTGTCTTTAATTATTAATAAAACCAAAAAAATTGTGAAAACTCGCATTTTAAAGTATAAAAGCCTTCAATTTCTTTTATGAGTAAAAAATTCATGTGACCCAATATTTTAAAGCCTATATTTTTTATTTTATAATTAATTGAAGAAAATGTGAAATATCACATTTTAAATTATATAGTCTTCAATTTGTACTATATGTGAAAAATTCATGTAATTCAATATTTTAAAGGCTCCAGTTTTTATTTTGTAGTGTATCCAAAAGAATTAGTGAAATCTCAAATTTTAAAGTATTTAGCCTTCAATTTCTACTATATATGAAAAATTCAATTGATTCAATATTTTAAAGTGTCTATAGTCTTTATTTTATAATAAAACCACAAAAATTATGAAATCTCACATTTTAAAATACAATTTCTACTATATGTAAAAATTTCATGTAATTCTATATTTTAAAGCATATAGTCTTTATTTTATAATACAACCAAAAAAATTGTGAATTCTCTCATTTTAAAGTATATAGCCTTCAATTTCTACTATATGTGAAATATTCATGTGATTCAATATTTTAAAAGGTATAGTCTTTATTTCATGATAAAATCACAACAATTGTGAAATCTCACATTTTAAAGAATAATTTCTATTATATGTAAAAATTTCATGTAATTCACTATTTTAAAGCCTATAGTCTTTATTTGATAATACAACTAAAAAATTGTGATTTCTCTCATTTTAAAGTATATAAATTTCAATTTCTACTATATGTGAAAAATTAATGTGATTTCATATTTTAAAAGCTATAGTCTTTATTTTATAATACAACCAAAAAAATTATGAAATCTCATATTTAAAGTATATAGCCTTCAATTTCTACTATATGTGAAAATAATTCGTGTGATTCAATATTCTAAGGCTATAGTCTTTATTTTGTACGTAGTTTATCCAAGAAATCTCACATTTTAAAGTATATATGCTTCAATTTCAACTACATGTAAAAAATTCAAATCATTCAATATTTTAAAGTTTATAGTCTTTATTTTATAATAAAACCAAAAAAATTGTGAAATATCACATTTTATAGTACAATTTATACTATATATAAAAATTTCATGTAATTCACTATTTTAAAGCTTATAGCCTTTATTTTATAATACAACCAAAATAAAATTGTGAATTCTCTCATTTTAAAGTATATAATCTTCAATTTCTACTATATATGAAAAATTCATGTGATTCAATATTTTTAAGCCTATAGCATTTATTTTAAATTATAAGACAACAAAAAAAATTGTGATATCTCATATTTTAAAGTATACAACCTTCAATTTCTACTATATGTAAAAAAATCAGGTGATTCAATATTTTAATGGTTATAATCTTTATTATCGTGTATCCAAAAAAATTGTGAATTCTCACATTTCAAAGTATATAGCCTTCAATTTCTACTATATATGTGAAAAATGCATGTGATTCAATATTTCTAAGTCTATAGCCTTTATTTTATAATACAACAAAAAAATTGTGAAAACTCACATTTTAAAGTATATAGCCTTCAATTTCTACAATATGTGAAAAATTCATGTAACTTAATAATTTTAAACATATAGTTTTTATTTTATAGTAAAACAAAAAAATGTGAAATTTCACATTTTAAAGTATATAGTCTTCAATTTTCAAAATATGTGAAAATTTCATGTGATTCAATATTTTAAAGGCTATAGTCTTTATTTTGTTGTGTATCCAAAAAAAATAGTAGTGAAATCTCACATTTTAATGTATATAGCTTTCAATTTCTACTATATGTGAAAAATTCGTGTGATTCATTATTTTAAAGGTTATAGTCTTTTTATTGTAGTGTATTAAAAAAAAATAGTGAAATCTCACATTTTAAAGTATATAGGCTTCAATTTCTACTATATGTGAAAAATTCAAGTGATTCAATAATTTAAAGCCTATAGTCTTTATTTTATAATAAAACCAAAAAATTGTGAAATCTCTCATTTTAAAGTACAATTTCTACTATATGTAAAAATTTCATGTAATTCACTATTTTAAAATCTATAATCTTTATTTTATAATACAACAAAAAAATCGTGAATTATCTCATTTTAAAGTATATAACATTCAATTTCTACTATATGTGAAAAATTAATGTGATTCAATATTTTTAAGACTATAGCCTTTATTTTATAAGACAACAAACAAATTGTAATTTCTCACATTTTAAAGTATATATCCTTCAATTTCTACTATATGTAAAAGATTATATATGAAATTCAATATTTCTAAGGCTATAGCCTTTATTTTATAATATCACTAAAAAGATTGTAATATCTCTAATTCTAAAGTATATAACCTTCAATTTCAACTGTTGAGTCTCAATTTATAGTCTTTCAATGAACTTTTTTAATTAGAGGTAACTATAGGGGTTGAAAGATGATAATTTTTTTCTTTTTGATTCAATGGTCTAGATAAAGACGATTAATAAGAGTAAAAAATAGTTGTTTCTGAATGGTCTAGATGAAGGTGGTTAAAAAGAGAATAATATTTATTAATTAATTTTTAAAAATTTTAAACTTTTTTATAGACAAAAAAGTAACTAACTTTTAGGAATTCTCTTTATAAGTAGTGATAGATGTTCATTCATATTTCAAAACTCATGCTTTTGAAATAATACCATAATAATAGATCGATATTACTAAGTGAACAATCAAAGTTAATCAATAAAAAGACAACCAATTAAATGCAATATATAAAAAATACTAAAAAATAAAAAAATATTAAATGGACTCATTTGATATTTTTTTATGTATGACATTAAATGTATTGTCTTTTCCTCTTATTATACATAGAGACTTTTCCTAATGGATCAGCATTCAAGCACGTTGAGTTAATTATGTTTTTGACACTATTAAATAAGCACAAATGCTTGGGGCATAACAAAAAACCAGCCAAAACAGCCAACAAAGCTCATTTAACACTTTAGGGCCCAAATAACACTTTTAATCATGAGTATCTTTTTAATGGGCTTGATAATTGTAGCCCAAATTCCTATTTGTTGACTATTTTGGCTGATTTTTTGTTGTGCCTCTAGCATTGCTCTTAAATAAGATATGTGATGTGAAGTCTATTTGAATGTTTGTTGATATAGAAAGATCAAGATAAAAATCGTACAACTAAGGGCACTTTCAGAAAAGTTATAAGATTATACGTATTTTAATAATCACTTATTTATATAATCAATTATTTGGAATAAATTTATGTTTAATCACTTATTTAGTATTAAATGTATGTTAACACTAGCCGAATTTTAAGTTAACCTATTGTTTGGATTGATTGAGTATATTGCTTTTCCTTAATATAAATTAATTATAAAATAGGTAAAATAAAATGATTTAATTGATCAAGAGTATTGTTAACATTAGTATAGGTGGGTTAGTAGCATCAATTTTATATCTTTGAAAAAATAGCCTTATTTCTTAAATAATGCTCAAATTTGAGTACAGTGCATAACTAATTTTTTAGCTAATTCTAAAACCTCATTCCTAAAAAACTCATTCGTTGTAAATGAATGAGATAAAAAAATTGACAAAAAAAATACTATAAATATTAACTCCAAATTGTTTCTATGTCTAATGCCATTTTCCCACCAAACTACCCGCCGATACATGATAGAGAAACCAATAATGTTTGTCGTACAATAGAAAATACGTTCAACGAGTATTCAATGTGTGTTATATATAAGATGTAATGCGTGCTATATAACACACATTACGTCTTATGTATAACACATATTGGATGTTCATTGAATATATTTCTGTTATATGATAAATAATAAGAAACGGATTCAATGGTCAATATGGAAGTAATGATACATGAAGAATGAGCCAATTATACCTTTTGTTCAGTGACTTGAAACTTTACTAACAGTATCCTCTGATTATGACTTGCTATTTAGATTTTTCCAGTATGGTGCATAGTACAGTGAAGCTTGGCTTATAAGCTTCATAATGAAGCTTTGCGGTGGTTGCACCATGTAACAACACCTAGACGAGAATGTTTAAGAATACATTTGGATTTAAGAATGGACGGAGAAGGAGAGACTCAGACAATACAGAAAAATAAATTAATATTGTTGACCCTCACCAAACCACCAATTACCACCGTCGGACCACCGCCAGCCACCACCGAATCACCGCCAATCGCCACCGGACCACCGCCAACCGCCACAAGACCACCGTCGACCGCCGTCGGCGGACCACCGTCGGCCGCTGCCAGACCGCCGTCGGACCACTATTAAACCACCACCAAACAAGCTAAGGGTATTATTGTAAAAATGTTTACAATAATATGGAGATACAGAAAATATAGATGAAGACATAGACAAATCCCTGCAAACCAAACATGATACAAATAAATTTGTACTTCGTCCCTTGTCTCCGTCTTCATAATCAAACGCATCCTGAATATTATTGGAATTTTTTTTTTTTCTGAAAAATCACTTTATAACTAGAATTTTTCCCCTAATAAAATATAAAAATACACTATTTTTAAGTATAGAGTGAGAAACACACATTTATTTCATAAATGTCATAATTTTGGATTTATTAAGAGAATTTATAGGACTTCTACAATTTCATTATTTTTTCTCTTTTTTGAAATTGTAGGAATCCTACTATTTCAATAATATTTAAAGCAATATAATTTTATCCTTATATATGTTTGTTTCGTACATGAAACAAAATTGAACCAAATGAGAGATGTTTAAAGATGTAGTACTGTGAAGTTTGGTTTATGTTTCGTCGGCAGAGACTTTTAAATATGTCATTTCCGGAAAGCATACAAATATGCTCCTCCATTGCTATTTGCTACAAGCCAAAGGCAATAATTGTAGGGTTTAGAAAAGAAAAGAGGTTGATCTATGTATATTTGTAGTCAATGCCAAGAGACCAATTCGACCACTCAATTTGGTTGCACTTTTAAGTTTTATCATATTCCCCAGTGCTTTCACTGTTCTCCCAAGACTAAATCAAATAAAATTTAATTTTCATCCAGTACCATTAAAGTCTTTTCCTCTCCTTTCATCCATTTCGAAACCAAGTAACAAACACATACTAAATATATTCTGCTAGAAGTTTATACCATAATATATATATAAGCAATAATTTTTCATGTACAACAGAAATACGTCTAACTTGTATCCAACGTGTGCTATTCATGTTACAGGATGTATACTATACGTATAGCACACATCCTATAACATGAATAACACACATTTGATACAAGTTGGACGTATTTCTGTTGTACGTCAAACATTATTGTATATATAAGTGATCATGTGACCATATCTTCCTAATTTGGAGGGAATAATAGGTAATGCTGCCCGTAATCAAAACTTTAGGAAACAAGAAAGAGAGATAACGAAGAGCCTCCACTTGGATGAGGTAATAAATAACGACAAGAAGAGCAAATCGAAGTAAGAGGATTCTTGTCCATATACAACTGCAAACGTATTAAGCACTAAGAAGTAAATCTGGATGATCATGTGGGGGACGCCCCATTTTTAAGAAAGAAAATGCCTTTGAGATAAAAGCAGCATAATCATTATATATATACCATGTCTACCAATTCCAAATCTAATCTGAACCTGAGGCCAAAAGACAAAATTCATTACAGTGTCGAACCAAAGTTAATGCATCTTTCATTTGTTCATATTTTCCAACTTCAATTATGAGCACAACACTTATATTACATTTCATCACATTCATCTAATAATCTCCATTCTATTTACCGAATTTACTCAACTTATTGAATTGATTTTGTAAAATTATTATAGTGACATATTAATAAGTGAAATACTTTATGTATACTAAATTTGACATTAAATCAGTCACTCAATTTAACTCTGATACAATATCACATTTATAACTGTTCAATCTAACTTATATCATAATTCAATCAAACATTATATTTAAACTTTTATATTTAAATAATGATAATTTTTATACTGAAACATTTATACTTATTCAATTAAACTTTTTATACTGGTGGCTGATTTAATGTCACTTTTAGTGTACGCGTAGCATTGCTCTCTAAAAAATTATACCAATATCATTTGAACGGTGTGCACAAGGGAAAGCAATAATGCTTATTGTACACTATCTTCAACTAGTATTCAATGTGTGCTATATGTATAACACACATTTCATGTTATATATAACACACGTTAGATACTAATTGAACGTAAGGGAAATTGAGTATACCATTTAAAGAAACAATGATATTCAAGGAATTAGTGCACTAAGCTGTGTGGCCGGTGGAGTGTGCGTGTTCTATCATATTAGTTCTTATAATAATTCTTTAAAAAAACAGTTTTTACATAAAATTAAATTTTGTAACTGAGTATTATTTAAACCACAAAGTTAAAAACATCACTGTTTAACTATTATATAATATATGATTTAAGACTCTTCTGGTCAAGTATATGCAGGTGTATTCCTACCTTGATTTTTTTTTTTTTATCTTAAACCTCTTGTTATCTATAATATATATATATATATATATATATATATATATATATATATATGTGTGTGTGTGATTTAAGAGTATTGCTACATGTATAATAAAAAAATAGATAAAATAATCAATATATTATACACAACACATATTACGTAATATACAAATCATATATTGCATGTTGTATATATTATATCACATATTGTGCACACCACATATTACATGTATTGTAAAAAAAGATGATGTTACAACATGTGATATATAGTGTGCATAACATACCATATATGATATGCATAATATATAATTTACGGTTTACATATTATATATTATATGTTGTGAACAATTTTTGTTGTTTTTAATTTTGCACGGAGACTTTATGATAATTTAATGTTAAAGTTCATCAAGCTTTTTGTTACGATGTGTATATGTTGTTAATAGAATTGATTAGAAAAATTTGTCCAAAATAAATAAGGAGTTGACTAATTAAAAATTTGTTAATCAGATATTTACTTAATTAATTATGTCTAGTGACTCAATCACTTAGATTTAGGAAAAAATTAGATGTCTAAAATGTTTCTTATATAATTGAATAATGCTATTTATTCATTCATTTAAAACATCAAAATACCCTACTCACAAAATAAGTGAGTTCACTATTTTTATTACTTACATTTTCTTTCAATTCATTCTTTCAACTTTTTGAATGCTCATATATCATTTTTCTAACGCCATATGTTATTATTTGCCTCATTTACATCTCAACAATTAGATTTTGATATATGAGTAGTGTCCATAGCAACCTCTAAAATTGAAAAATGGACTGATAATTTATAATTTTTACAGTTTACAGTATTATTTTCTTCATAAAATTCAAAAAATAAAATGAAATCCGAAAAATAAAAAAAAAAACACAATGTAACTACACCTCTAGAGTGAGTGGCCACAGTAGTGCATCTGTGCATGTAAAAGCAAAAATACAACCTATAATGGCACTGCCTTTGAAGAAAAAATCAGGAGTAATGCCCCCACACCAACATATCTATCTAGAGTGAACATAATGCTGCATATGATGTGAAGTGAACAGAATCTGAATTACTTCCTTTGAATTTAGCTTTTATGATCTTGAATATTCTCAACACCCAAATTGAACAATAATTTTGAGGCAAAACAAAGCAGATGATTCTTGTTTATGGAAATGAGGTTCATAATCATTGTTAAGTATTCTGCATAATAATTAGTCTGCTAATAATTTGGAAGATCAATCTTTAAAGATGAAAAGAAGACAGCAAATCAATGGATTCTTCTATTCTGCTAAAAACTCAGCAGACAGATTTAAAACCAATAATGAAAGAACTATTTCAATTGGTTAGCCCTGTCAAAAAAAATTCATGTTATCTAAAACTTAACAAAATGCAAAACAAGCATACATAGATAAGTTACCAGTAAGGATCTTTCTAGTCAGATTGAAAGATATGAGTAAGCATAATTTTGCTGATGTTAGTAATCATGACATTGCAAAACAAGCACTAAGGCAGGACAAGTCTCCAAACCATTCCAATTGAAGCAAGAAATCCTGCAACACAGATAGTAAAACATTCAACATTTTCCGTATAACACATCACATTTTTCATCTTCAGCCTTGATATTCTCCAAATTCAAAAGGCTTGATATTCTCCATCATTGTCAAGTTTACTTTCTATTTTTGTGCCAATGGGAATCACCTACTCGAACCGGAGGCCAGAAAAACAAATTATAAGAAATCAGGGTACAAGTATATATGACCACAACAATAAACTCAAAAATACCATGTGCTCAATAATTTATGTGATTCATTCAATTAAGGCAATTGGAAGAAGAAGGAAACTGCATTTATTTATTTTTATTAAGGAAACTGCATTTACTTACATTCACTAGGGGCCAACTCACGAGCAAGCTCGAGCTCGACTCATTCATGGCTCAATTAATTGAGCTTGTGAACTTACGAGCCGAGCTTGAGCTTGAATTTAAGCTCGATTATTAAATTGTGCCTAATCGAGCTAGTTCGTTGAGCTAAACCAACTCACGGGTTTCTAACGAGTCGAGCTCGAGCTCAAATTTTAACTAGTTTATTATCGAGCCAAGCTCGAGCCGAGCAAGGATTTTGTCCAGCTCGAGCTCAAGTTTCACTAAGCTCGACTCACCTCGACTCATATCCACCCCTAACATTCATCAATGAAGGGGAAAAAGAGAAGTATTAACGAAACAAAAATAACTCTGCCTTTGTTTTTACATAGCCGGTCCCAAGTCCGAATAAAAGAGGAGGGTTGTGTTAAGCCTTCGACAGCCAGCGTAAAACTTTATCGAATCCTTTGGCATGTACCAAAGCAAAAACATGGAGCAATGACGTTGATTAATCAAAGTAACTGACCCCACGTAGTAGGATCAGATTTTGGTATAATATGGTATTAACGAAACGAAAATAAGCTCTGCCACTGTATAAATTAAAATTTAAAGCCCTTTTGTAATGCAAATAATTCTTTGCCATATTTTGTTTTTCCTTCTAAATAAAAAAAAAAAAAAGAAAATCAATATGAGTGTTTGTTTTCAATGCCCAAGGTATCATCATACTGGAGTACTGGACTACTAAGTATTTGTTAAATGTATTCAAAAACTTCAACAAATAATTGGGGTTGACTGACACATAACTGACCATATATAGATTCAACTATTAAAATTTATACTATTTTTTAGGTAAAGAGTCTAACAACTTTGATAAAGTTATCCACAGAGTGTAACAGTTAGAGTACATACCATACATACCTAAATGCTGATTAGTCAATCAAGTTTAAGTTGACATATGCTAGAGCCTCTCGTTATAGTAGACAATTCCATGAGAATACGGTCTTTTTTCTCTTGATCAAATCTACTATAAGAGCATGTATGAATCGTCATTGTCTTTAAAACAAGTCCTTTCTGTAGAATATATGCAGTAAATTCATGCTCCTCAGCAGAGTCTTGATATCCTCTAAACTCAACAATGTTCAAGTGGGATATGACACAATTAGGAACTGGCCAATCGCTACTAGCTTCAGAAGATTTCATCTGAAAATGGGAAATAAAAGGCTTCACAAAGAATATATGCAAGCAAAAATAAGAAACAAATAAAAAGTTGAACTTAATTAAGTGACTGTACGCTATTGTATTGAATTATGAGAACTTGAAGCCTGTGACAATTTTGAAGCATGTCTAATAGGAATCTTGGGCTGAAACATGGAAACTCAATTTCTAGACGAAGTAAAGAGCTAAATTCAGGAATGTCTAGAGCTGGAGCATGAAGCAAACACTGTGTAAAAAAGATAACAAGTTATTAAACTCGAACACATAACAATAACAATTATAAATTCATCATAAGATTGAATAATAAGTGATGTCAAAACATGTTAATTACCTGCATTGTTGAATATTTCAGCAGCAGCATTCTTGTATTACACAGAGCCTTGAGAACCTTTGGTATCCAATCAACATGCACATCCTTAAAGCAAATATTAAGACGGGCTTCCATCATGTTGGGAAAATTGCTTACCAAAATCCCCAAATAACAAGTGCATATATCTAGATACTCCAGAGATGGGGTGTCTATCTCATGGTGCTCAATTGCCTCGCAGTCACCATCATCCTCAAAGGTTAAACTCTTCAGGGAATGAGGCATGCAGAATGGTTGAGGTAGAGGGCCACCAACATAAACATAACGCGAATATAAATGCACATTTAGAGCTTCAAGAGCTGGGCAGCCACTTAAAATTGTGTGGAGGTTAACATAATCGACTTCCAACTTTAGGTTCTTGAGGGATGGCAAGTGCACGGATTGAAGTTTTTCCACAAAAGTATTATTTTCCAAGGTGAGGGAAACTAGTGAAGTGCAAGTGAAAATGCCATGAGGTAACCGGAAAGGTGCTAAGTCAATGGTTTCATTACTCCATAGGTTGAGATACAGTTCCTGGAGCTGGGGCCCGGTGACGGCATTAATCCAATCTTCAAGAGCTTCGAGATTATAAAGAATATCACATGAGAGACGAAATTTCTGGATGTGGCGAACCTGGTCTAGAACATTATCGACGAAATCAACGAAGTCGAATTCCGCATCCTCTGCTGAACGTCCAGGAGGAAGACTGTAATAGGGCTCAACGAGAAATTCATCAACAAGGTCCAAGACTTGGAGATCTCTCCAGAGGTGGCGCCACCTACGAGAGAGGCCGCTGGTGGCCACAGAAGTTCTGGTTGGGAGGAATGAGAGGATGTGGCAGAGAAGCGAGTCCGGTAGGGTGCTGATAATGTCCACATTGGCTATGGTGGTGGTTGTTGTTGTTGTTTCTGGTTTTTCTTCTAGTTTCAATTGCTTCAGTTCCGCAATTGGGACACATTCAGTTTGATCAGTCAAGTTTGACATCCTGATCAGTCAAGGTTTCGCGGGATGAAAATTTTTTTATTTTCCCAAAATGGTGAAGCTGGAAATCAAATTCTATGAGTACAATATTGTTGGATTGTGATTTCCAAAATTATCAATTCCATACCAAAATAAATAGAACATCAAGATAACAGCTAAGTGATGTTAGAGAAACTATCTTCTAAAACATTTAAAAATTCTCAGAGCAGAATAAAATTTACTCATAAGTGAGGTTAAAAATAGAAGATGATAAAAACAAAATCCTGGGAGAATAACTTTATAAATAAGAAGTTTCCCGAAAATCTCGCAAAAAGAAACAAAACCCCTAGAACTAGAAGCTTATGAGATGGCGACCATACCTGCAATGCAATGCAATGCTAGTAGTGATGAGAAAAGGACGCGGTGGAGCTCGCATGTGATTCCATGCGTTTCAGAAAGGGGATGCTATAGAGCCATTGCGTGCGACTGATGAGGGTTTTGAATTCCCGATATTATGTTCATTTGCTTCACTCTTCTTCGCCTTCTCTTTTCTTATCTTACACCCTTTTTACATTTATCACCACATTCGTAACACCAAAAACTCAATGAATAATAACAATTCCCCAAATCCCAATGCGCAAATGAGGTCCTTTTTTGGGATGAGCATTGATATATATATATATATATATATTATTAAGCATTGATATATATATATATATATAATCAAAACAATAAATAAGTTATATATAAGTATATATAATATAAAATGCACGACAAATATTATATACTGTATACACTATATATTACGTGATATGCACATCATATATCACATGTTGTAAAGAAAGATAATGCTACAATATGTGATATTTGTTGTGCGCGACATATGATATACGTTGTACATTTTATATTATATATGTTATGTACAGTATATTGACTGATTATTTTATTGTGCAATAAATATTTTCCTTTTGAGATTACAATATGAGTGTTACACTGTTACTACCTTGACATTCAATTTTTAAATGTCCATAAACATCCATCTTTATCTAAGGGTGAAGAATGAAATAAGAATTGTACAAAGATTCCACGTAAATTAATGATAATAGATTTGATTTGTAATACAATGAATTATTAAAGTATCTTTTCTCTTGCTAAACACACCCCCTCCATGAGAATTCATCACTTCTACGCCCATGGGACTAGCGCGGCAATTTGGAATCAAAATATTAAGGACTAATTTGTGAGGGTGTAGCCAATTTTTTTTAATCTCGTCCCATCCCATCAATGAAATCGTAATTTTTTTAAATCTAATGTCTGGTAGATAGGATTAATTTTTTAATCCCAAGGATAAGCACCAGAAAATCCAACACTCATATGTGTGATCAAGAGATTAAAAAAAGACTTATAGAAGTTTCACTTTGAAAAAAAGAAGAAAAATTAATTTTAATTCAACCTGATAATCTTATATTTCCATAAGAAGAAAATTTGTTATGGTCAAGTAAAATATAAAATTTATCCCTCCAATAATTAAACTCTCCTCTTCCAAAACTACAAGTTATTTCATCGATAGCACATTTATAAAAGAGATTCACTCTACTTCTATCCAATTTTTTATATAAAAAATAATAACAATTGAATTGAGGAACTCACTCTACCTCACTTAAACACGCACCATTCTGCATCACACGGAAAGTGCTTAAAAAAAGGAATTTCAAAGTTCCATTATGAATAATCTTCTCACAAAGTTTATGCTAGAGGTATTTATAACTTCTTATTTAAAATCAAACCTAATCATAGGTCATAAATGACAATTATGAGCATAATAAAATAAAAATCAGAATAAATTCATACAAATTAAAATTTTAGATACATTCATTAAATGAAAATTAAACTAATAAAATCAGTCATGATATAATTAATCTTCATCTAACTTAGATCTCCTTATGCACATAACATAAATGTAGCTCACAATTTTTGTACTGGATTATATCGACTTTGAAACAAACACTAACTTGAATAATAATTGGCAAATGCCAAATCTGGTTTGCTGAATTATATTGTACTGCATAAGTCTACCATCAAAGAATTACCTAGACTCAATTCATTGTCGAAAAATAATTCTTCTGCAAATCATAGTATTTAGTCATGATTAACTATTCCCATCTTTTACGCAGATAAGAATTGTCTTTCTTTAAAATTAAATTAAACAAGACCATCATATAGTACTGTACATCAAAGGAGCAAAATATGATATGACTCTTAAGTATTTATAAAATGCTGCAGCTTTTGGAGTGTCATAAACTTCCAAAGGATTAAATAAGGAAGAAAATACATGCACATTTCAAAACTGCCAGACCAAGTTTAAGTGCCTAGCTATTTCTCCAGGTCAAGGCATCATACCAGACAACTTAGTATTTGACACTGATGCATAAATTTGACCATAGATACAATGCATTACAATTTATATTATTATATTTCTAAGGCACAACGCATAGAAGGCAGTTAGTGCTACAATATTTTATATAGACTTGACACAATCAACAATAAGGGAATGAGAAGTTGAGCATTGTACCATAACTACATGTGTTTAGGACCTTTGGGCTTTGGTGTTGTAGATAATTCCTTGAGAACTTGGTATTTTTCGAATATGTCAAAATAAGCTGTATGGATTGTCATAGTCTTCAAAACTAGCCCTTCTCGTAAAAGATATGTCTTAAATACATGTTCATCTTCAGAGCCTTAATATTCTCCGAATACAGAAGTCTTGATATTCTCCATCATTGTCATGTTTACTTTCTATTTTCGTGCCAATGGGAAGCACCTATTCGATCCTGAGGCCAGAAAAACCAATTATAAGAGATAAGGGTACAAGTATATATGACCACAACAATAAACTAATAAATATCTTGTGCTCAATAATTTCTGTGATTCATTCAATTAAGGCAATTGGAAGAAAGAAACTTCATTTATTGACATTCACAAATGAGAAGTATTAGCAAAATCAAAATAAGCTTTGCCACTGTATCAGTTTAAGAAAAGTCAATATGAGTGTTTGCTTCTCAATGCCCAAGGTATCATACTGGACTACTAAGTATTTGTGAAATGTATTCAGAAGCTTCAACAAATAACTGGAGTTGACTGACACATAAATTTTGACCATATATAGATTCAACTTTCACAATTTATACTATTTTTTAGGTGCAGAGTGTTACAACTTTGATAAAGTTATCCACAGAATATAACAGTGAGAGTACATACCATACATACCTAAATGCTGATTAATCAATCAAGTTTAAGTTGACATATGCTAGAGCCTCTCGGTATAGTAGATACTTCCATGAGAATACGGTCTTTTTCCTCTTGATCAAAACCACGATAAGGGCATGTATGAATCGTCATTGTCTTTAAAACAAGTCCTTTCTGTAGAATATATGCAGTAAATTCATGCTCCTCAACAGAGTCTTGATATCCTCTGAACTCAACGATGTTCAAGTGGGATATGACACAATTAGGAACAGGCCAATCGCTACTAACTTCAGAAGATTTCACCTGAATATAAGAAATAAAAGGCTTCACAAAGAATATATGCAAGCACAAATAAGAAACAAAAAAAAAGTTGAACTTAATTAAGTGACTGTACCCCATTGTTCTGAATCATGAGAACTTGAAGCCTATGACAATTATGAAGCATGCCTAATAGGAATCTTGAGCTGAAAATTGGAAACTCAATTTCTAGACGAAGTAAAGAGCTAAATTCAGGAATCTCTGGAGCTGGAGCACGAAGCAAACACTGTGCGTAAAAAAGATAACTAGTTATTAAACTCAACACATAACAACAACTATAAATTCATCATAAGATTGAATAGCAAGTAATGTAAGTCTAAGAACATGTTAATTACCAGCATTGTTGAACATGTCAGCAGCAGCATTCTGGTTTTGCAGAGAGCCTTGAGAACCTTTGGTACCCAGTCAACATGTTCATCCTCAATAAAAACATCAACACGGGCTTCCATCATGTTGGGAAAATTGCTTACCAAAACCCCCAAGTAAGGAGCACTTAATGTGATATCTAGATACTCCAGAGATGGGGTGTCTATCACAAGATGCTTAACTGCCACGGCACCATTACCATCCACCTCCACAAAGGTTAAACTCTTCAGGGAATGAGGCATGTGGAGTGATCCAGGTCGAGGGCCTTCACCATTAGACCAACCCAAAAGTGAAGTCGCATTTAGAGTTTCAAGAGATGGGCAGCCACTTAAAATTTTGTCGAGGTTAGCATAAATTACCTCCAACTTTAGGTTCTTGAGGGATGGCAAGTGAACAGATTGAAGTTTTTCCACAAAAATATCCCTTTCCAAGGTGAGGGAAACTAGTGAAGTGCAAGTGAAAATGGCATGGGGTAACACGTAAATCCCTAACTGATTGCTAAAGCGACAACTTAGGCGGAGATACAGTTCCTGGAGGTAGGGCCCGGTGACGGCGTTAATCCAATCCTCAAGGGCATCGCGATGATAGAGAATATCACATGAGAGGCGAAATTTGTGGATGTGGCGAACCTGGTGTAGGAAATTACCGACGAAATTAACGAAGTCGTGTTCTGCATCCTCTCGAGGAACTTGGTAATAGGGCTGAAGGAGAGATTCATCAGCAAGGTCCAAGACATTGAGATCTTTCCAGAGGTGGCGCCACCTTCGAGAGAGGACGCTGGTGGCCACAGAAGTTCTGGTTGGAAGGAATGAGAGGATATGGCAGAGAAGCGAGTCCGGTAGGTTGCTGATATTGTCGACATTGGTTATGGTGGTGAATGTTGTTTCTGGTTTTTCTTCTAATTTCAGTTCCCCAATTGGGACACATTCAGTCAAGTTCGACATGTTCATACGTGGTGGAACTGAAAAAATAAATAAATAAATTGAATTGAATAGCCGAAGAAAAGGAAGTTTTTGAGATAGAGATCATACCGTACTTGCTAGAGATCAGATGCTCGAACCAAATGCGGACGCTGCGATGAAGCAGCTATTTAGCAGAGAGAGAGAGAGAGATCGGTAGCAAAGGAGAAAGGACTGAAGGAGGGTTTTGAAATTTGAAATTCCTGAGAATACATTATCGATTTAATTTCCAATTATGATAATATTTTCTCTCACTCAATACCCTAAAAGTTATACAAATAAGAGTTTAAATTTAATAACTGTATAATATTAATAATATAGTGTCGACTACCTTATTATTTGCTTCCATCAATTTAAAAAAATATAGTGTCTAATAAATACTTTACTTTTTTTTCGTGATATTCATAATATTTACTCTCTTCTTTTCTTAATTTTTTTTATTTAATTGTACATGAATTAAGGATGCATTTTATAATCAGTAATGTTTGTTGTATAACAGAAATACATTCAATTACAATACGTATTATATACAACACACATTGAATACTAATGACACGTATTTCTGTTATATAATAAGCATTACCGATTTCATAATGTCTAAAATTCAGAAAAATTTAAGCATATTTTACAATATTATTCTCACCATTCATTATCTCTCTTCTCAATTATTCACTAAATTCATTATCTCTTTATATTAATTAAAAATTAATAATAGTCATTTAGAATATCTAAATGGATAAAAAAATGGAGGGAGTATTTGATACTCTTTGTTATGATTTTTTCTTTATCTAATACTTTGTGTTCTACTATGGATGAATACATAATTTATCAATTTTTTATTTCATTATACCTAAAAATTTTATCAGCTTTACTATTATATATAATATAATACATGTCAATCTAGTCGATGAAAAGTTTTTAAGCCTTCCACAAAGCCTAAAGAGAGGCTGAAGACTCATGGTAGTATTAAAAATGAGCCAAAAGCGATAAGAAAAAGGTTAATAAAGGTTAATTGACAATATTGACTTAAAACTCATTGATCATGAAAATTTATTGAAATTTTATACTTCAATCTTTTAATATTGTCTCTAGTCACATAATAAATTTAAAAATGTTGATAAAATTTGACTTGTATATATCTAAAAATAAAATTAAAATTTGAATAAAATCATTATTGTTATATATATATACACTAAAATGTACCTTTTTATATTTAATTAAATATATTTAGTTAAATAATTTTTTTTTAAATGAGAGGACCAAGACCCTATCCGCCCCATCTAGGTCTGCCCTTGAATGTAATACTCATGCATTTGGTTGCTAGACTTAAAAAATACTAATGGAAGAAAAATCAACCAAAATTTAATCTCACCTAGTGAATGAGAATCTTCATTCCTATTATGATATAAGTAATGATCAAATTGTCGTTAATCTTAATCTAGGACACCTTTTGCCAACACCACCAAACAACCTCTAGTTATTGGGACTGCGAACAACCACCGACCTCTAACTTTCGTCAACGACTGCTTAAGATTGACCATCGCCAGACCACTTCCGATGCTAGCAGACCACTTCCGATGCTAGCAAACCACAGCTGACGAGCTAACCACCAATAATGACGAAACTACTATGTGCGTCTTTGGGACTTCGTTTACTTTTCTTGAACGCAGATGATTGTGGTTTCCAAACTTGAATCAAATTTTGGTTTTCTAAACCCCAGTTTGATGGAAGTAACAATTTTTTATTTTTGCAAAATCAATTATGCAAACTTAAGTTGATCCAAATTTCAGTTTGACAAATGTCAATCCAAACACACCCTATCTTTGGTAGTCAGAGTGTCAGACCATCACCAACACCATCCAAAAACCTGTCAAGAGGTAGTCATACCACTGCTAACACTAGTCGGATCATCGTTGACTATAGTCGAATCACTGCCAAAGACCGTTGAACCTTTCTTGGACCTTACTTGGCCAACCTTGGACCACCACCAACCATCGCTGGACCATTGCTAATGGTTGACGACCATTGTCGATGATTGCCGGATGACCGCCATTAGGATATTAGCACATTCCAAGTATTAAAATGTTGAAATCTTTGAAATATTATAAAACTCCTAAGGATGAATTAGAGGAAGGGAACACATACATACATACATACATATTTAAAATTTTCCAAATCCAACAACCAATACAAAATGTTAAATTGCCTCTTTCTCCATGTCCAAGACATCATACCAAACTATTAAGTCAAAGTATTTACAAAACTTATTCAAAAGCTAAAATAAATAGACACATTTGATAAGGTCTGCCACAAAGAGCAGAACTCTGAGTCCCTACTGTAGATAAATGTTGATTATTCAGCCAAGTTTAAGTTGGCATATGCTAGAGCCTTTCGGTAGAATAGACAGTTCCTTGAGGATAAGGTCTTTTCTCTTTTGACCATAAGACTTGACAGTGTGAACTGTCATCGTCTTCAAAACAAGTCCTCTTTGTAAAATATATGCAGTGAATTCATGCTCCTCTGCTGAGTCCTGATATCCTCTGAATTCCACAGTTTTCAAGTGTGATATAACACAATTAGGAACACTGATTGGCTGCGTCCAACTACTAGGTTCGGAGAATTGCAGGGATAGGAAATCATCAATTTCTTTCTGAAAGAAAGGAATTATACTTCTCAAAGGATGCACTCAAGCAAAATAGCATATATAGCAAATAACAAATAGACAAAAGTTGAACTTGATCAAGTCACCATACCTTATTGGCATGAATTATGAGAACTTGAAGCTTAGGACAACTATGAAGCAAATCTACCAGGAACTTGGAATTGAAAGAGTGAAAATCAATTTGTAGACGAAGTAAACAGCCAAATTCCTGATTGTCCAGAGCTGGAGCACGAAGCAAGAACTGTGTAAAACATAAGAAGATATTAAATTTAACACATAACTACAGTTTTAAATTCATCAGAAAACTGAATACTAAGCTATATCAATCATCAATATAAAATGTTACCTGGGTAGTGGAACCTGTGAACACCAATGATCTTGTTTTGCAGAGAGCCTTGAGAACCTCTGGTACCCAACCAACCTTCACATTGTTTTCAGCAGCACGAATATCTAGACGCGCTTCCACCATGTTGGGGAAGCTGCTAACTGAAACCCCCAAATGACAAGCCTCTAATCCGATATGCATGTATTCAAGAGATGGGGCATGTATCTCAAGATGCTCAATTATCTCGCCACGACGATCGCCGCTACATAAGGTTAGCCTCTTCAAGGAATGAGGAATGCGGATTGCTTGAGGCGCTTCTTCGCAAGTCCAACACAAAGGTAACGAGGCCACAAGGGTTTCAAGAACAGGGCAACCAGATAAAAGTTTGTCAAATTTAACATGGTAGACTCGTTCAAGCTTTAGGAACTTGAGCGATGGCAAGTTAACATGTGGAAGATCATTAAGCACAATATCAAATGCCAAGGTGAGGGACACAAGGGAAGCGCAAGTGAAAACAACACAAGGCAATTTGAAATCGCCCTGACACCATAGTTTGAGATACAATTCCTGGAGGTTGGGGCCAATGACTTTCTCAATCCAAGAACTAACGACATTGCGATCAAACACATCACAAGAGAGGCGAAATTTCTGGATCTGGGAAACCTTGGCTATACCAGCATTGACGGAACCAACAAAGGAATCTTTCGATTTCTTTTTGGATCTTGGACTTGGAGGAATGTAAAAGTGTTCAGCGAGGGCTAAGTCATCGGCAAGGTCTAGGACTTGGACATCCTTCCAGAGGTGGCGCCACCTACGAGACAGGGTGCTGGTGGCCACGGAAGTTCTGGTTGGGAGGAACGATAGAATGTGACAGAGTAGCGAATCCGTTAGGTTACTGATAAAATCCGCATTGCCTAGGGTTTTTGTTGTTGTTGTTTGTGGCGTTTCTTCCAATTTCAGTTGATTCAGTTCGGAAATTGAGGCACATTCAAATTGATCACTCGAGTTTGAAGCTACATTGGACATTTTTTATGGATGGTAGGAAGAAGGTCACAGTGGCTAGTAACGATGGAAACAACAAATAATCTTCGTCCTAATCAAAAGTCGGATTCTAAAGAAATGGGAACAACAGATATGTGTTATACTACTTGTAACAAGAAAATAATCGAAGCACTAAGAAGCTGAAACAGAGCAGAAAAGTAATAGAGACGATCAAGAAGAAGAAGAAGATGCGTACCTGGTGAGAAAAAGAGGAGAGCGCCATGAAAGGTGAAAGCGGAGGGTGACATGTTGGGTGGCATTGGGAATGAGAGTAAGGAGAAGAAGAAGAGAGTATTTATTTTGTTTGGGTTT
The DNA here is from genome assembly GCA_013621005.1 of Aeschynomene evenia. Taxonomy (NCBI): domain Eukaryota; kingdom Viridiplantae; phylum Streptophyta; class Magnoliopsida; order Fabales; family Fabaceae; genus Aeschynomene; species Aeschynomene evenia. The sequence goes on from CM024266.1 coordinate 6,997,958, forward strand.
TGATGGGTTTAAGAGTCGGTGTGACGGTGCTTGGACGTTACTTGTGGAGGGAGACGTTTTTTGCTGAGCTGTGGTGTGAGTGTGAGGAGCATGAACCAAATTTGAAACCAACCGAAACTCCTTAAATTTTGTATTTATGAGAAACCCTTTCTTAAACAAAGTGAAAGTAATTGTGGCTGGTTTTAAGGAGGTTAGTTAAAAAATACTACTAGTATTTACTCTATATATTTTTAGTAATTTTAATTACATTTTATTTTCAGAAGTTGAAAAAAATACTACTATGAAACACCATTAACCATTTATTAGTATGTTGACTTTTCTTGTGTTTTGTATTTGCACTACAAGAACTTAGGAAGAATGTCAAATATTAAAATTAAGGAGTCATGTTTGATGATAATATCTATGGAAAGACTAACAAAAAAGAAAGTATTGAATCATAATTTTAAGTTCTGACAAATATAAATGCAACAAGTATTTATGATTTGAGAGACTAAGTTATGCATCAAGAGCAAACATTTAGCTGGCTCTTTGTAATATTTTGATAGGGTAAGTATATTAAAATGGTGAAACTTTTGGAAAATTATAAACCCTATAAGTTATTACCATTAATTAAAAAGGATTATATGTGGGTTAAGTATTGGGGAGCAAACTCAGGAAACAAAACAGAGGAAATTACAGAATTATATTTCATAATTTTATTTTCGGGAAGACTACTATCTAGATACAACAAGAGTTTATAGATTGAAAGATCAAGTCATCATCCAAGAGCAAATATTATTTAATTTGTTAAGGATAATATATATATTTTGATAGGACTATATAGTATATATTAGAGTGGTGAAACTTTTAGAATATTATAAACCTTATAACCATCAATTAATTACTAAATAGAAAAAGGATTATATGTGGATCAAGCATCGGGAAGCAAACTCAGGAAATAAAGGAAATTAAGAAGTCATGTTTCTTGACCTTGTTTTCAGGAAGACTACTATGGGAAAGAAAAAAATAAAAAGTATTGAATAGTAATTTTAAGTTTTGATAAATCTAGACGCAGTAAGCATTTATGGATTGAGAGATCAAGTCAAGCGTCCAATAGCAAATATCTAGTTAGTTTTTTATAATATTTTGCTAACGCTAGTACATATATAATTTGATAGGACTAGTAAATTAAAATGGTGAAAATTTAAAGGAATATATGTGGGTCAAGCATTGGGGATAGAGCAAACTCACGAAACAAAGGAAATTAAGAAACCATGTTTCATGACCTTGTTTTCAGGAAGACTACTACTGGAAAAGAAAAAAAAAGTATTAAATAGTAATTTTAAGTTTCAATAAATCTAAATGCAATAAGCATTTATGGATTGAGAGATCAAGTCATGCATCCAATAGCAAACATCAAGTTACCTCTTTGCAATATTTTGCTAGGGCTACTATATATAATTTGATAGGACTAGTATATTAAAATGGTGAAAAATTAAAGAATTATATATGAGTCAAGCATTGGGAAGCAAACTCAGGAAATTAAGGAGCCATGTTTCATGATCTTGTTTTCGGGAAGACTATGTTAGAAAGAAAAAAAATTAAAAAATATTAAATAGTAATTTTAAGTTTTGATAAATCTAGATGCAGTAAGTATTTATGGATTGAGAGATCAAGTCAAGCATCCAATAAAAATATTTAGTTAGTTTTTTAGGGTATTTTGCTAATGCGAGTACATATAATTTGATATGACTAGTATATTAAAATGGTGAAAATTTAAAGGATTATATGTGGGTCAAACATGAAGGATGAAGCAAACTCATGAAACAAAGAAAATTAAGGTGCTATGTGACCTTGTTTTCGGGAAGACTACTACTCGAGAGAAAAAAATTCAAAGAGTATTAAATAGTAATTTTAAGTTTCGATAAATCTAGATGCGGCAAACATTTATGGAATGAGAAATCAAGTCATGCATCTATTAGCAAATACTAAGTTACCTCTTTGCAATATTTTGCTAGGGCTAGTGTATATAATTTGATAGGACTAGTATATTAAAATGGTGAAAATTTAAAGAATTATATATAGGTCAAGCATTGGGGAGCAAACTCAGGAAACTAAAGAGCCATATTTTATGATTTTGTTTTCGGAAAGACTACTATTAAAAAGAAAAAAACTAAAAAGTATTAAATAGTAATTTTAAGTTTTGATAAATCTAGATGCAATAAGCATTTATGAATTGGGAGATCAAACCATGCTGCCAATAGCAAACATTGAGTTAGTTCTTTGCAATATTTTGCTAGGGCTAGTATATATAATCTGATAGGAGTAGTATATTAAAATGGTGAAAATTTAAGAATGTAAACCTTATAGCAATTAGTTAATTAGAGAAAGGATTATATATGGGTTAGTAAGGAGCAAACTCAAGATACAAAGAAAATTAAAAAGTCATATTTCATGAGCTTGTTTTCAGGAAGACTATTGGAAAATAAAAAATTAAAAAGTTTCAAATAGTAATTTCAAGTTCCTATAAATATAGATGCAACAAACATTTATAGACTCAGAGTCATGCATCCAAAAGCAAATATTTAGTTGCCTCTTTGTAATATTTTGTTAGGGCTAATATATATACTTTGATTGGACTAGTATATCAAAATGGTGATAATTTAAGAATATTACAAACCTTATGTCATATAATTAATTAGAGAAACGACTAAATGTGGGTCAAGTAGTGGGAGCAAACTCAAGACGCATGCAACAAATATTTATGGATTAGTAAATCCAGAACAAATCACAATAAAAATTGAACTTTGTAAAGATACTTGGCAGCCCTCCAATATGTTGAGCAAAACACAGATTTTGATCTATGATGATGAGCAATAGCAGCCACTTAAATAACCAAGACACTAAAATTTGACATTAATGTAATTCATGTTAACAAGCATTTTTTTCTGACAGAAAAGTATAGGGCTTCACTTTGTTTCAAACAGGAAAAACCAAATCAAACCCAAAAAAAAAAAATTATATATAAAATACTTCATTGATCATTACTAGCACAAGACATTAAAATTTGAACTCAAGTTTCAACTATGATGGTTTCCTCAGATTTGGACTGCATTCTATTTGTTGCATAACATGAAGATGAGAGAAGATAATTAAGAGGAAGAATCAAGATAAACAAAGCATCCAAGAAACAATAAAAAAAAAGGAAGAAAACTTTAGCATTTCAAGGTAAAATATAGAACTTGTCAACTATTGAAAGGATTGTATATGCCTTTACAACACAATGTCCATAGACATACTATGAAACATGCTGATAAAATTTATAAACTTCCCTCAAATCGCATGCATCACATTTCAACAGTGAATATTAAAAAACAAGCATTCAAATGTCAAGCCAAGTCTGCTACATTATGTGCTGCATGATATTACCCTCAAAGAGTTGCCCAGATACAATCCATATTCAATTTTTTTTTTTTTTTTTCAGAAATCATGCCATTTTGCCTTGCTTAACATGCATTAGACGGAACAGCTATCTAACTTTAAAAGCAGACAAGAACATTATACAGCAGTACACAACAAAGTAGTACAATATATTCTGTGATTTTAGGACTACCTTAAATATGCACAAATCATAGATAAAATATGCTATTACAATTGTGCAACAACAAACAGTTTTAAAGCAGAACAAGGCTAATATTTGCTATTACCAAAAGTGCAGAGATGCAATCAGACTACATCACCCTAAAAGATCCATTCAAGAGCTTATGCACACTCTAACTATTAACATGGTGAAAGTATTTGGTCACAGGATCAGCAATAGAGAATATGATGTGAGATTTGCACCATAATTACATGTCAGTCAAATATAAGTTGGCATGTGTTAGAGCCCCTTGGAATTGCACATAATTCCTTGATAACATGGAATTTTTCATTTAGATCAAACCCAGCACTATGAATTGTCACTGTCTTCAAAACCAATCCTTCTTGTAAAACATATGCAATAAATGCACGTTCATCTTCTGAGTCAAGATATCCATCAAATTCAAATGTCTTGAGAGATGATATCATACAATTAGGAACCTTGGTTGGCGGTGTCCAACCAACAGGATCACCGTAATCATCGAAATCCTCAATACGAAATATGAGAACTTGAAGCATATTAGACTTATGAAGAAATTCCGACAGGAACTGCCCGTTGAAATAAAAGGCACCGATCTCTAGATGGACTAAACGGCAATACTCTGGAATTTCCAGTGCTGGAGGAGGATGTAAGCACTGTGTTCAGAAGATAAGATTATTATAAGTAACTTATAAGAAATCAGAATGATAAAACTACATCAGATCGAACATTTTGTACAAAGATCATCATGCGATTATGGTGAGCAAATTAAATTACCTTGGTTGTGAGAAATTTCAAAACCAATGATTTTGTCATATAAAGTGCCTTGAGAAGCTCTGGTTCCCAACCGCTATACTCAAAATCCTGAAAAATATCAAGATGTGCTTCCACCAAGTTGAGACAATCTCTAACCAAAAACTCAGTGCAAACATTTTCTTCCCTGACAATTAGATTTAGGTACTCAAGAGATGGGGTGTCTATGTCAAGAACAACATCACAACCATCACCCTCTCTATCTTCTAATGTTAGCCTCTTGACGGACCGAGGGATGCGGATTCTAGAAGAATTAATGTTATGTAGAACAAGCGTAAGATTTTCAACAACTGGGCAGCCGGATAAAACTTCGTCAAGATTCGCATAGCAGATATCCAGCTCTAGGTTCTTGAGGGATGGCAAATGAACAGCTTGAACAGGACAATGATAATTCAAATCAACACAGCCGTACAAATCGAGGGACACGAGGGACTTGGAAGTGAGAAAGCCTTGAGGAAACTTCCAAACGCCTTGACGAATGTTCCAATGCTGACAGCGAGTGTAACTAAATTTGCAGGGACGCAGACAGAGTTGCAGTTCCTGGAGGTGGGGCGCAATGGCGGAACTCCAGCCATCGAGGACTTCCTTTTGAGAGACCCTACAGGAGAGGCGGAACTTCCGGATGTGGGGAGAGGTGCGGCGAGCCAGGACAGCGTCGACGAAATCAATGAAGCGGCGTTCCCCATTAGGGACACGGAAGGATTGGTCTTGCTCAACGTCGAGGACTTGGAGATCCTTCCAGAGGTGGCGCCACCGGCGAGAGAGGATGCTGGTGGCCATGGAAGCTCTGGCTGGGAGGAACGAGAGGATGTGACACAGAACCGAGTCAGGTAGGGTGCTGATCCTGTCAATTTTCTTGGGCTTCTTCTTCGATTTCGCCATTGTCAAAGGTCAATTTTGTCTCTATATATAGAGGGTGTAATTGGGATCTAGCAGAAATGAAATGAACAAGCAAATTAACTTCTGCAATTCCAGTATCAATCAAATATGTGAGAACTGAAAATCAAATATAAATGAAGAGAAAATAAAAATCTACTTTGTATAGAAGAGGAATTAACGAACCGTGTAGTGATTATGTAGAAGAGGAATGAACAACAGTTCGTGGCTGCAAGGAGCGGTGTTGCGAATGACAGTGGCGGTGTGCAAATGAGAGGACTGATAAGGGATAGAGATGCAAGCACATAATGTAGCTCCCTTGTATAATATACACGCTTGAACACATATAATATAAACTACACCAACGTGAATTCAACTTGGTCAAATGGTTAGCTCACTTGTCCGCTTAAGCAAGGGTCGAAGGTTCGATCCTCGCCTTGTGTATGCAGCAATCCATTGGCGAGCGACAAACCCTTAAATGGAGCTCAGATCCGCGACGGATTAGTCATTGGCCTTCCAGGTTGGGAATAATGTGGGAAACCAAAAAAATAAAATAAAATGCATACCGTGCACAACATATATCACATATTATGCACAACATATATCACATGTTGCAGCATCATCTTTCTTTGCAACTTGTGATATATGTTGTACATATAACAATGCTCAAACAAAAAATATCCCAGGTTAATTTCATCCTAGATCATTGAAAGATATTTTTTTAGTACATGTATAACAAAAAATTAGTCAAAACATCCAATAAGTTGTGCATAATATATAAAATATAAAATTGCACAACAAATATTACATGTTGTGCATAACATATATCACATGATATGCATAACATATATTACATGTTACAAAGAAAGATGATGTTACAACATGCGATTTATATTATGCACAATATGTGATATATATGTTGTGCATAACATGAGATATACGTTGTACATTTTATATTATACATATTGTGTATAACATATTAACTATTTTTACTGATATTTTGTTGTGGACCAAATATTTGTCTTTTTTTTTTAGTTTTTACTGTCCAAGATGAGAAAGGAGAATCTATGACTATAGTCTTTTTTTAGTTTTTACTGTCCAAGATGAGAAAGGAGAATCTATGACTATAAAGAGTCTAACTATGCGAAGTTTTATGATTACAATTGAAAAATTATTCAGGATAGTTTGGTTTGATTTGGATTTTACTAAATTAGGATAATTTGATTTGATTTAATTCTAATATTTTGTTAACAAATTCAAATTAAATTGATCCAATCAATACCAGATTTGTTTGGTTTGAGTTATTAAACCCTTGTAAATAATGGCATATAGTATATGTTTAATTAATAATGGTCTATAATAATATATATTTTTGTTGATTAAATTGTTTTTATCTATCATGTCACTTTTTATTAGGAAAGACAACTTTCAATCTAATATTGCCACTTATTCATGATATTACACTTTTCAAAAACAAATTGTTATACAAATCATTTATAATTAAAATTATACTTTGCAACTTTATATCTAAAAACTATTCATTATTATTAATCTTGAAATTATTTTATTTATTATATTAATTATTAAACACATTACATTCAAGTTACACACAAGACCAAGTTCACACCCTTGTTTAACTTTTAATGTATCCGTAAACAAATTTAAAGCATCTGAAATTCAAACAAGCACCATATTATTATTATCGTCTCAGACTCAACTGCATAGACAAAGAGTTGAATAGTTTCTACACATGGAACCAATTTAAAAAAGAATAAAAGAATTGTATATACATTAAAAAACCAGCATTTAAATGACAAATTGCTATATCAATTAGACGATCTAGCTTTAAAAGCAAGGTGCAACAGCAAACATAATCTTAAAGGAGAACAAGATTAATATTGCTATTACCAAAAGTGCAGAGTTGCAATCAGACTACATCACCCTAAAAGATCTATTCAAGAGCTTATACATACTCTAACTTTTAACATGGTGAAAGTTTTGGAAAATTATAAACTTCCTAAGGAAGAATTAGACGAAGGAAATACATAACTCATTTGAAAACTACCATACCATGTTGAAGTGTCTATTCCTCCAGGTCCAAGGAATCTTACCAGACAACTAACTTAGTATTTTACACTAATCACATCACAAGGAAAGTATTTGGTAACAAAATCAGCAATAGAGAATGTGATGTGAGCTTTGCACCATAATTGCATGTCAGTCAAATATAAGCTGGCATGTGTTAGAGCCCCTTGGTATTGCAGATAATTCCTTGAGAACAAGGAACTTTTTATTTATATCAAACCCTTGACTACGAATTTTCATTGTCTTCAAAACCAATCCTTCTTGTAAAACATATGCAATAAATGCCCGTTCATCTTCTGAATCAAGGTATCCATCAAATTCAAAAGTCTTGAGATGTGATATCATACAATTAGGAACCTTGGTTGGCGGTGTCCTATCAACAGGATCATCTTCATAATCATAATCCCCACGACGATATATAAGAAATTGAAGCATATTACACTTATGAAGAAATTCCAGTAGGAGCTTCCCGTTGAAATCATAGGAACAAAAATCTAGATGGACTAAACGGCAAAACTCTGGAATTTCCAGTCCTGGAGCAGGACGTAAGCACTGTGTTCAGAAGATAAGACTATTATAAGTAATTTATAAGAAACCAGAATGATAAAGCTACAACAGATCGAACATTTTGTACAGGGATCATCATGCAATTTTGGTGAGCATATATTACCTCCATTGTGTTATTTGTAAAAGACAATGAGTTTGTCATATAAAGTGCCTTGAAAAGCTCTGGTACCCAACCACCATCATCGTCAAAATAGTGACCAGCATTAAAAACATGTGCTTCCACCATGTTGAGAAAATCTCTAACCAAAATCTTAAGGCAAATATTTTCTCTACCGACAAGTAGATTTAGATACTCAAGAGATGGGTTGTCTATCTCTATGTCAACAACATCATCAAAATCTTCAACCCCTTGATCATCCAATGTTAATCTCTTCACGGACTGAGGGATGCGAATTCTTGCAGGATTAAAAATGTTTTGCAGAACAAGTTTAAGATTTTCAACAACTGGGCAGCCGGATAAAACTTTGTCGATATTCATCAAGCAGACATCCACCTCTAGGTTCTTGAGGGAAGGCAAATGAACATCTTGAACAGGAAAATGATAATTCAAATCAACGCAGCCTTTCAAAACGAGGGACACAAGGGATGTGGAAGTGAGAGCGGCTCCAGGACACTTCCAAAAGTTAAAATTCTCATTGAGACGGTGATAAGGGTTGCAGGAAGGCAGAGAGAGTTGCAGTTCCTGGAGGTGGGGCCCAATGCCAGAACTCCACCCATCGAGGACTTCCCGTTGAGAGACCCTACAGGAGAGGCGGAACTTCCGGATGTGGGGAGAGGTGCGGCGAGCCAGGACAGCGTCGACGAAATCAATGAAGCGGCGTTCCCCATCAGGGACACGGAAGGATTGGTCTTGGTCAACGTCGAGGACTTGGAGATCCTTCCAGAGGTGGCGCCACCTGCGAGAGAGGATGCTGGTGGCCATGGAAGCTCTGGTTGGGAGGAAAGAGAGGATGTGACACAGAACCGAGTCAGGCAGGGTGCTGATCCTGTCCATTTCCTTGGGCTTCTTCTCCGATTTCTCCATTGTCAAGTATCAATATTGTCTCTATATATAGAGGGTGTAATTGGGATCAAGCAGAAATGAAATGAAGAAGCCAAGAAATTCAGAGTCAACTAGATCATTGTGTACACTATCTTTCAACTAAATTTGAAAATCATCATCAAGTATCTCAGATTTGAAAATCAAACATAAATGAAAAACAGAAACAACAGCTACTTCATATAGATAGATAGATAGATAGAAGAGGAAGTAACAAACTAACCGTGCGTGTAGAAGAGGAACGAAAAGGATAGCAATGGAAGGAAGGATTGGTGAGTGGGTAGGAAAGGGGTTATCCGCCTGCCGAAAGCGCAAAACATCTATTCACAGAGCTGAGCTCCATGCCATTGCCATACATAAGAACAGCTGAAACTGAACTGACCTAGCTTCACGGACACCAATTCCCCCAATATTTAGGTTTTGCATTCAATTCTTGGTGAGCGTTGATGAAATCATTAATGAATTGATTTTTAAATTAATTATAGGCAAAAATATCATTTTGGTCCCGTAACTTTTACTCAATTTTGATTTTGGTCCGGTATCTTTTATTTTTTTGATTTTGGTCCTGTAACTTTGCAAACGTCAACTATTTTGGTCCTCCGTCTAAACTCCGTTAGTGAGGTGCTGATGTGGCACTAACGGTGCTGACGTGGATGCCATGTGGTGCTGACATGGACGCCACGTGGCGCTGACATGGAAACAAGATCAAATTCATCTTCCTAGAAAAAGAAAGAGGACCAAATTCAAAATTAAATAAAAGTTACAGGACCAAAATCAAAAAACTAAAAAAGAAAATGGACCAAAATGAGCTTAATAAAAGAATGAAATAGGACCGGTGTAAAATTGATGTAACAAATAAAAGAATGAAATAGGACCTGTGTAATATATAATGTTACTCAAACATGTTTTTAATTTGCTTGAAACACATAATTTACTTAATTGCTATAACAATATCTATTCATAATGTGACTAATAAGTTCACAAAATGTTATGTAAGATTTGACTACATCAAAAAATAAAAAATTGAATATTGTGCACATGAAGTATGAATATCAACTAAATACATCCAAAAAGTTACTAATAAGTTCATACATGATAGCAACAAGAGTGCAAAATAAAGCTAAATAGTGTGCAAATATAATATGAGTACCCCAATATGAGATAAAAAAAAAGTTAAATACAAGTACTTCCAATATGGTTTTAGCTTGCACACTTGTTGTTATATATGAACTTATTAATAATTTTTTGAATGTAATTAGTTAATGTTTATGTGCACACTAGTTAATTTTCAGATGAGATCGAATCTTAGATAACTTTTGTTGAACTTATTACTCATGTTATATATTAGTATTATTATAACAATTAAGCAAATTATGTGTTTCAAACAAATTAAAAGCACATTTGAATAACATTATATATTGTCTAGATTAGACAGATTATTTGTTACATCCAATTTTATGTAGGTTCTATTTTATTTTTTAGTAAGCTCATTTTGGTCCTGTTTCTTTTTTAGTTAGTTGAATTTGGTCCTGTAACTTTTTTAGTTAGTTGAATTTGGTCCTGTAACTTTTATCCGGTTTTGAATTTGGTCCTGTTTCTTTTTTTCAACAAGGTGAATTTGGTCCTGTTTCCATGTCAGCGCCATGTGGCGTCCAAGTCAGCGCCATGTGGCGTCCAAGTCAGCACCACGTGGCATCCACGTCAGCACCGTTAGTGCTACATCAGCACCTCACTAACAGAGTTTAGACAAAGGACCAAAACAATTGACGTTTGCAAAGTTACAGGACCAAAATCAAAAAAATTAAAAGATACCAGACTAAAATCAAAATTAGGTAAAAGTTACAGGACCAAAATGATATTTTTGCCTTAATTATATTATTTGAATAGTTTAATTTTAATCTACTTTTTACACATGTATCCAATCATGAATTAATATATCAGTACAAGTTTCTAACTCAACCACCTATTAACTAAAAAATCATACAAATCAATGGATGTGATTGGTTGACAGTATAAATTCTTTTACACTGTCAGTGTATCATAATTTATCTCTTATTTAAAATATAAACATTAAAAAATGAATTGATTTATAATTTTTATCAAATTAATAATTACATATTTCTAAATTTCATAAAATTTTAAAGGATATGGATAAAAATAATTTAAAATTTAATTTTTTTTTTCATATTTCAATCATTTAAATTTATTTTATATCCTTTAGATTTAATGGATCTCCACTTCTTTATGTTTAAGTATGGAGTAGAGGAGGAGCTCCTATTTCTTAATCTCTCTTTATTTTTTTAATTTGTATATCTTGAGTTTTTTAACTTATTTTTTTATTTATTCATTTTAAATTTTGAGTTATATTTACTATTTTATTATTTATCTTTAATTGATCAATTCTCTTATATTAAGTAAATACACTAGTATATTTTAAATTAAAAATATTATAGTAACACACACTAATAATTTATTAATTTTGAGATTGCTTTAAATAATTACTAACGACTTCTAAAAACTCAAAATGAACAAATAAAAAAATTGGAGGAATATTTTTCTTTTCTCATTATAATAACAAATAATTACATAGAGTATATGCTTAATTTAAAATGCAGGATAATAATATACTTTTGTTCTTCAAATTCTTTTAATATCTATATTTTGAGCTCCTCATGTCATGTACAAGAAAGGAATTATGCTTCTTGTACATTAAAAAATAGTCACTATCAGCCACTCCAATAAAAAATTAATTTTTATTAAAAAAACACACACATATATTTATATCTATGCGCCTCTTTCTCTCCTCTTTCTCCTACTTCTTCTTCTTTGAATATTCTCACTTCTTATTATTCTTCTCTTTCAATCTTCTTTTTCTTTCACTCTTCTCTCTCGTTCTTCTTCTTCTCTTCTTTTCTTTTTTTCTTTGTTTTTTCCCAGCAAATATTTCAACTCACACACCATATTATTACCATCCTTCTTCTTCTTTTTATTTTTTTTTCCATCTTACCCATTAATCACATGTATGTGTTTTTTTTCTCATTTTTTTCCTTCTTCTACTACTCCTTGTTATTTTATATTTTTTTTCATATTTTGTGTTCTCTTCTTTTTATATTTTTTGTTTTTTTAACCTTATTTTGTTGGATTTCTGTTCTCCATTTTTTGAGTATTTTTTTAAAAATAATTTATTGTCTTGAACATGATTTTTAGTTTCTTGCTTAATGAGTTTACTTAATTATTCGGATGGGTTTTTTCTATTATTAGAATGAGTTTTTTTTATATGTTTCATTTTTCTTGTTACGATATTATTTTTTTTACAAAGGTTATACTTTTAGAGGAAAAATAATACATTTTATCCATTTTAATGATAAACGTGCTAACTTTAGTGAGAAATGTGCTACCTTTAGGCTTTAGTGATAAAAGTTATTTTTTTAGGAAAAATAATGCATTTTGTGTTATTTTTCATTTTCAAAATGCTTATAGTGATAAAAATGTTACTTTTAGAGATTTTATGTTGTCTACAATGCATATGAAATGCAATTTTTAGTTGTTACTTGAGTGGGTTTTTTTTTACTATTTTAGATGGATTTTTCTAACATTTAGAATGAGTTTTTTCTATTATTTTAAATGAGTTTTTCTATTGTTTTGAATGATTTTTTTTATTTGTTTGAGTGAGTTATTATTTATCATTTGATCGATTTTTTCTATTATTTTAAATGAGTTTTTTTTATTATCTTAAATGATTTTTCTCTTGTTTTGAATGAGTTTTTTGTTTTTTGAATGAGTTTAGGTATCAAGGTCCGCAGTATGAATGACGGAGATGAGGTTCTATTTTTGCAAGGTGAATGACTCAAGGCCGCGGGATTAATGGTGCTATGTGTTTTGCGCTACTGTTCGGTTCGAATGCTGCTAAACTTGAGGAAGAAGATGAGGGTGATTCTTGCATTATTTTCATTCTCTCTCACGAAATGAATACAGCAGTGTGTAATAAAAAATGTGAGAAGAAAAATGGAAACCCAAAAGGCGCGCGTGATACACATGCAATGGTGGAATATTGTGTTATTTGTTAACGTGCATTATAGTATTAAATGCACTTTTGCTTACATTTACTAGGGGTGACCGATGGTGGCTGAAATTTAGTGTACAAATAGCATTGCTGATAGAAAAGAACTTTCAAAATCGTTGCTGATAAATTACTTTTAGCATTGGAAAATCAATAACTTTTCATATATGTTGGGCGAGAAGTATCGATGCAATATTAATAATTTGTTAAGAATATTATAAATAGAAAAATTTTGAAAATTTAAAATATTATGTTAGATTTAATATATAAAAATATAAAATTAAATATTTTTAAAATAGTTTTTATTTCTTTTATTATCTTAATAAGTGTATTTATTAGTAAAATCCTATTAATATAATTATTCAATAATGCTAAGTGAATAATGAAAAATCAGCCCATATAGCCAATGGGCCTATTTTGACTTTGATTTTAGCCCAAATAATCATTGAGATTGTAATGGGTTGAGTAATTATGGCCCAAAATCTCATTTATTGGCTGGTTGGGCTGGTTTTGTATTGTTCATTTAGCATCACCTATAATTATTTTTTATACAAATGTTCAATCTTAAACTATCACCACAAAAAACATGCAATAATTCATGATATTCCACTTTACAATAATAAATTGTCATACAAAATCATTTATAATTAAATTTATACTTTGCAATTTTATGTGTAATTATTAATTATCACTTTTTATTACTAATCTTTAAATCACTTTGTATACTTATATCTTCTTCACATTTTATACTTTGTCAACCTAATATTTTATAGTGAAATCCCAAACATAAATGATTACACTAAACTATATTAAACAAATTGCATATAAATTATCCCACATCAGTCAAGTTCACACACTAGTTATTATCATGAGTTTAATTATGAAAAAATGATAGTGTAAAAAAATTTACATTACCAATCAATTATATCAATTAATTTATGACTTGTTAGTTAGTGAATGATTGAGTTAAAGATTTTTACTAATGTGTTAATCCATCCTATCCTAATTGGATATTTGAGTAAATTTACTTTATGGTGACGTGAATTGAAATTAACCTCTATTATCATAAGCAAATTAAAGCTTGTGAAGTTTAGACAAGCACCATATTATCAATTCAAACTCAATTGCATAGCCATGGAGTGTAGTTTAGTTTAGTTTCTACACATGGAACCAATTTATACACGAGGAATACTATGTGTACAATATTCATATCCATCGTTGGATTGTACTAAGGAGTTACAAAATAATGTAATTCAACAATGAATATGATTATTGTACAAGTATTGTACAATTTTATTGTACACATAGCATTAATGTTTAAACACTAAACAGCATGGAGCCTCAGAACCTTATCCATTCTAGCCAAGCAAATTAACGGAATCCATGGTCGACCTGAGCTATACGTCGGAGCTCAGTGGCAAAGCACAAGAAACTCAGAGAGTGAGAGGAGTTTGAGAACAAGAAACAAATTGGGGAAAAATAATAATTCTCATTATTCCTTCTGGCTCAGAGAGCTATGGTTTTATATGGAATCTGTACAAGCATAAAGCAAAGCTAGAAGCTAATAACCGTAATTAACAGAAAGCTAAAACAGATAATTGAAACTAACTACTCAGCTAACTAATAATTAAAGCACACGTGTAAAATATAATTACATGGAAAAATATATCCAATACCCCCCCTCAAGTTGGACTGTGGATGTCTAACAGTCCCAACTTGGACACCAATGAATGAAATAACTTTGGAGGAAGTGCTTTTGTGCAGATATCTGCAATTTGCGATTGCGAACTGATTGGTAAGAGATGTAGCAGTCCAGACTTGACTTTTTCCCTAACAACATGACAGTCAAGCTCTATGTGCTTGGTTCGTTCATGGAAAGTGGGGTTGGCGGCTAGATGAAGTGCTGACTGGTTATCACAATATAGGATGGCAGGGGCAGTGTAAGTGATGCATAGATCATTTAGCAAGTATGTTAACCACTGTATTTCACAAGTAGCAGCGGCTAGTGCTCTGTATTCGGCTTCAGAGGAACTCCTCGACACAGTGTGTTGCTTTTTGGACTTCCATGAAATGAGAGAATCACCAAGGTAAACACAAAAACCAGTCACAGATCTACGAGTTTCAGGGCAAGTGGCCCAGTCAGAATCACTGAAAGCCTTTAGATGGAAGCTATTGACTGCCGGGAAGAAGAGGCCTTGGCCAGGGGAATTTTTGAGGTACCTGAGAATTCTGGTGGCTGCCTTGTAGTGGGAAGTCATAGGATTTGAGAGGAACTGGCTCAGATGTGTAACTGCAAAGCAAATGTCAGGTCTTGTGTTGGTGAGGTACAACAATTGGCCTACTAATCTTCTATATGATGAGATGTCTGGAAAGGGGTCCCCATCATCCTTCAATAGCTTTGGAGTGTGAACCATGGGAGTTACTGCAGGTTTGCAAGCAAGGAGACCTGCTGATTCTAAAAGTTCCAGAGTGTATTTCCTTTGGCAAATGGAAATCCCTTTGGAACTCCTAGCAATTTCAAGACCCAAAAAGAACTTCAAAGGACCAAGATCTTTAATTTTAAACATATTGTCTAGGTGGTGTTTAACTGCTGCTATTTCGGAGGGATCATTACTGGCTAAAATCATATCATCAACATAGACCAAAAGGGCTGTAAAAGATGAAGGAGAGGAGTTTTTAATGAATAATGAATGATCAGCTTGTGACTGTTTATAGCCGAGGGAGAGTAAAGCCTGAGATAGCTTGTCATACCATTGTCTACTTGCTTGTTTGAGCCCATAAAGAGATTTCTTCAACTTGCAGACTTGTCCTGGCTTGGGTGGAGTGACACCTTGGGGTAAAGCCATGTATACTTCTTCATAAAGGTCTCCATGCAAAAAGGCATTATTAACATCCAACTGTTCAAGAAACCAATCATTTTTAGCAGCTAGAGCCAGTAATAGTCTCACAGTTGTCAATTTGGCTACTGGTGAAAAAGTTTCCAAGTAATCAATCCCCTCAGTTTGAGTAAAACCCTTGGCAACAAGCCTTGCCTTGTACCTCTCAATTGTGCCATCAGCCTTGAGTTTAACCTTGTAAACCCACTTGCATCCTACTGTCTTTTTCCCTTCAGGAAGATCTACAAACTCCCAAGTCCCGATTTGACTGAGAGCATTTATCTCATCTGTCATAGCCTTTCTCCAATCCTCAGATTTTACAGCTTGGTTGTAGGTAGTTGGTTCTTTGATTTGTGTAAGGTTGAGTGTATAGGTCTTATGAGGGGATGATAGTTGTGAATATGAAATGTATTTTTCAATTGGATATCTCACATTGGGGGAGGATTGGATTTCTGAAGTAGTATTTAGAGTACAATGGAAGTCTTGTAGGTATGATGGAGGTTTTCTTAGTCTTGTGGATTTTCTTGTGTTTGTGCTATGTGGAGAAGAAATTGTGGATTCAAGGACATCTGAGAGGGGTGTAGGTTGTGTGTCTTGTGGTGCAATGTGGTGTACTGAAGTGTCTTGTGAAGAGTTATTTTGCTGTGGTGATGTTAAAGTGATTTGATTATGAGAGAGTGGTGGAACAGAGAAGGTGTCTGCTGCTGAGAGTATATTAGAATTAGGAAGTATGAGATCATTTATTGTGCCTTTCGCAGTTTTGAAAGGAAAAATAGACTCATTAAAAGTGACATTCCTAGAAACTACAATGTCTCCATTATCCAGTGTGTAAACAACATAACCCTTGACCCCTTTTCTATGACCAAGGAACACTCCACTTTTAGCTCTAGGATCTAGTTTCTTTCTATTTGCAGAAAGGGTAGCCACAAAACATTGGCAACCAAAAATTTTTAAAAAACTCAAGTCTGGTTGTTTATTGTATAGTTTTGTAAAAGGTATGTCTCCATTAAGTGCCTTGTTAGGCAACCTATTTATTAAGAAAATAGCATGGCTGACTGCATATGTCCAAAGAATTTTAGGTATATTTGACTGATAAAGAAGAGCTCTGGCCACTTTCATTATGTGTTGATGTTTCCGTTCAACAATAGCATTTTGTTGAGGGGTCTCCACACATGTTTTCTGATGTAGAATACCTTTCTTTTCAAAAAAATCAGTTAAAGAAAATTCAGAGCCATTATCAGACCTTATACATTTGATTTTCTTCTCAAATTGGGTTTCAGCCATATTGATAAAAGTGATTAAAGAAGATGCAGTTTCAGATTTTGTTTTTAAAAAGAAAATCCAAGTATGTCTGGTATGGTCATCTACTATGGTTAAGTAATATCTATAGCCATTTATAGATGTGATGGAGTTTGGTCCCCAAAGATCAACATGAATGAGGTCAAAAGGGTTGAGAGATTGTGAATGACTCAAAGAAAAAGGTAGTTTATTCTGCTTTGCCAATGGGCAAATATTACAATTTACACTGGATTTTGGTACATTGATGTAGGAATACAACTTTTGTAGTTGTGACAACTTTTCTTGTGATAAATGGCCTAGCCTAGAGTGCCAAAGAGATGAAACTGGTGTGTGTGTGCTATTTACAGCAGCAGCAGTATGTGTATCTATGGGAGATCCTCCAAGTACATACAAGTTATCATTACTTTCAGCAAATCCAATCCTCTTCCCTGTGACTAAGTCCTGGATATCACAGCCAAGTTTTGAAAAAATGCAAATGCAATCCAATGAATGAACAAGTTTCTTGACAGAAATGAGATTAAAGCAGAAATTTGGTAGATAAAGAACATTATCTAATTTGAAATTTTCAGAAAACGTGACAGAACCAGAAGTGTTAGTTCTTGCCATTGAGCCATCAGGTAGTTTCAAAAAAATAGTTGGTATGGAAAAATGTTTTTGAAAGGAATTGATGTTGTTGCATATGTGATCAGTGGCCCCTGAATCAATGACCCAGAGACCAGAGTGGGTTTTGACAGAAAGAATAGTGTGAGTGATACCTGTGGTGGGATCAACAGTGGTTATTTGGTTGATGTGGTGTTCTTGGGGTTGTGTATCTGAGGTCTTCTGAGGATTCTTTATCATATCCAAGATCCCGAGATATTGCTCTTTTGTCAAACCAAGATGGGAGAAATGATCTTCATTACTGACAGAGTGATCCTCATTTGCAACAATTTCTGAGGCCACTGAATTGATGGAACCTGAGCCAGGGACACGCTTCTTGTAGTTTGGGGGGAATCCATGCTTGTGAAAGCATTCATCAATTGTGTGTCCTTTTCTTCCACAATGACTACACATTTTGACTCCTTTGGATTGGGAAAATCTTCCCCTACCAAACGTTCTTGTATTAGTAGTTCTGCCACCTGAACTTGGAGAAGTAAATTGTCCAGTGGCAAGAACTTTGTGATCTTCTTGGTTCTCGCTGCATAGTTGCTTTTCTTGTTGAACGACCAGTCCGAAGACACGATTAATGGAGGGAAGGGGGTCCATGATTAGAATCTGCGATCTAACACTGGAGAATCTGTCGTTCAGTCCCTTTAAGAAGCGCATAACAAAATCTTGCTCCCGATACTCCTTGCATGCACATTGAAGACCACATTTGCACGGGAGAATGGGACGGAAATTTTCAATCTCCCCCCAAATCTGCTTCAAGTGAGTGAAGAAGCTTGTAACTGAAAGTGTGCCCTGCTTCAAAGAATACAATTCTTCATTCAGGTTTGCAAGTCGCATGTGGTGTCCTTGAGAGAAGCGTTGTTTAAGCTCAAGCCATAAGTCTGATGCCTTTTTCACAAACATGACGCTCTGAGCAATTTCGGTGTTCAAGCTGCGTACGATCCAAGATCTGATGAATGTGTTGTTCTTCTCCCATAAAGCTCGCAGAGGATCGTCTGCTTCTGGCTCAGAAATGGTTCCATCAAGAAAACCCAATTTGTTTTTCGAATCTAGTGCCATTGTCATGGCTTGTGACCAAAAATGGTAATTGCTCTCATTGAGAGGGGTGGAGACCAGTGCTATCCCTGGATTCTCACCTGGATGAAGGTAAAATGGGCTCATTGGATCGGTGATGGCAGTGTTTGAAGATGCAAGTTGTGATGACGTTGCTTGATTCACTACTGCTAGGAGTGCCCTAATGAGATCCTCGCCACCAAGAAGGTTGGGGTTTTGGTGCTCCGCCATTGTTGAAGCAAGAAAGATTTAGAAAAGAAGTAATCAGAGTAAGCAGCAGCAGAGCCCCCCTACATGGAGGGCTCTGATACCATAACGGAATCCATGGTCGACCTGAGCTATACGTCGGAGCTCAGTGGCAAAGCACAAGAAACTCAGAGAGTGAGAGGAGTTTGAGAACAAGAAACAAATTGGGGAAAAATGATAATTCTCATTATTCCTTCTGGCTCAGAGAGCTATGGTTTTATATGGAATCTGTACAAGCATAAAGCAAAGCTAGAAGCTAATAACCGTAATTAACAGAAAGCTAAAACAGATAATTGAAACTAACTACTCAGCTAACTAATAATTAAAGCACACGTGTAAAATATAATTACATGGAAAAATATATCCAATACAAATTGGGCAAACACCTTAGTCACATCTGATCTTATTCAAACAAGCCATGCAACCTGCCATATGACCACGAGGTATGCATGCTCCTTCAACAGGAGCATCCCAACATATTGCACATGATGAAGCAGAGGAAGAAGAATCCGCCGCGGCATCAGCGGCGGCTTCTTCAGCCATAGATGAAGAACTAGGCACATCCAATTCACCAAAATAAATCGACAATGAGAGGTAACATTCATCGATGGGAGGAGCAGATGGCACCAAGAGAGTACTCTTGTCATAGTTTTTCACATTATTTTCTTTGGATTGGATAACAGGCTCATCAAATCGCATGCATCACATTTCAAACATACAATATTAAGAAACCAGCATTCAAATGTCAAGTTGCTACATCTGCACGATATTACCCTCAAAGAGTTCCCCAAATATAATCCATGCTCAGAATATTTTTACTTTTGGAAAATTATGCCATTTTGCCTTGATTAATATCAATTAGACGATCTAGCTTTAAAAGCAAGCAGACAAGAACATTATACATTAGTACATAATAACAAAGTAGTACAGTATATACCATGACTTAAGGAAACTTAAATATGCCCAATTCATAGATAGAATATGCTATTTAATGGTGCAACAGCAAACATAATCTTAAAGGAGAACAAGGATAATATTTGCTATTACCAAAAGTGCAGAGTTGCAATCAGAGTACATCACCCTAAAAGATCTATCCAAGAGCTTATACACACTCTAACTTCTTAAGGAAGAATTAGATGAAGAAAATACATACTCATATGAAAACTACCAGACCATGTTGAAATGTCTATTCCTCCAGGTCCAAGGAATCTTACCAGACAACTAACTTAGTATTTGACACTGATGCAGAAAATAGATCTTAGTTTTTTTTTTTTTTTTTTTTTTTTTGTAATACAATTTTACACTAATCACATCACAAGGAAAGTATTTGGTCACACAATCAGCAATAGACAATGTGATGTGAGCTTTGCACCGTAACTACATGTCAGTCAAATATAAGCTGGCATGTGTTAGAGCCCCTTGGTATTGCAGATAATTCCTTGAGAACAAGGAACTTTTTATTTATATCAAACCCTTCACTACGAATTTTCATTGTCTTCAAAACCAATCCTTCTTGTAAAACATATGCAATAAATGCCCGTTCATCTTCTGAGTCAAGGTATCCATCAAATTCAAAAGTCTTGAGATATGATATCAAACAATTAGGAACCTTGGTTGGTGGTGTCCTATCAACAGGTTCATCTTCATAATCATAATCCCCACGACGATATATGAGAACTTGAAGCATATTACACTTATGAAGAAATTCCAGCAGGAGCTTCCCGTTGAAATCATAGGAACAAAAATCTAGATGGACTAAACGGCAAAACTCTGGAATTTCCAGTCCTGGAGCAGGACGTAAGCACTGTGTTCAGAAGATAAAATTATTATAAGTAATTTATAAGAAACCAGAATGATAAAGCTACAACAGATCGAACATTTTGTACAGGGGTCATCATGCAATTTTGGTGAGCATATATTACCTCCATTGTGTCATGTGACAAAGACAATGAGTTTGTCATATAAAGTGCCTTGAAAAGCTCTGGTACCCAACCACCACCATCCTCAACATACTGACCATTAAAAAGATGTGCTTCCACCAGGTTGAGAAAATCTCTAACCAAAATCTTAGGGCAAATATTTTCTCTACCGACAAGTAGATTTAGATACTCAAGAGATGGGGTGTCTATCTCTATGTCAACAACATCATCAAAATCGTCAACCCCTTTATCGTCCAATGTTAATCTCTTCACGGACCCAGGGATGCGGATTCTCGAAGGATTAGGAATGTTATGCAGAACAAGTTTAAGATTTTCAACAACTGGGCAGCCGGATAAAACTTTGTCGATATTCATCAAGCAGACATTCACCTCTAGGTTCTTGAGGGAAGGCAAATGAACATCTTGAACAGGATAATGATAATTCAAATCAACACAGCCATTCAAAACGAGGGACACGAGGGATTTGGAAGTGAGAGCGCCTCCAGGACACTTCCAAAACGTAGATTCATCACGGCGACGGTGATAAGGGTTGCAGGAAGGCAGAGAGAGTTGCAGTTCCTGGAGATGGGGCCCAATGGAGGAACTCCACCGATCGAGGACTTCTGGTTGAGAGACCCTACAACAGGAGAGGTGGAACTTCCGGATGTGGGGAGAGGTGCGGCGAGCCAGGACAGCGTCGACGAAATCAATGAAGTGGCGTTCCCCATCAGGGACACGGAAGGATTGGTCTTGCTCAACGTCGAGGACTTGGAGATCCTTCCAGAGGTGGCGCCACCTGCGAGAGAGGATGCTGGTGGCCATGGAAGCTTTGGTTGGGAGGAATGAGAGGATGTGACACAGAACCGAGTCAGGCAGGGTGCTGATTCTGTCCATTTCCTTGGGCTTCTTCTCCGATTTCTCCATTGTCAAGTATCAATATTGTCTCTATATATAGAGGGTGTAATTGGGATCAAGCAGAAATGAAATGAAGAAGCCAAGAAATTCAGAGTCAACTAGATCATTGTGTACACTATCTTTCAACTAAATTTGAAAATCATCATCAAGTATCTCAGATTTGAAAATCAAACATAAATGAAAAACAGAAACAACAGCTACTTCATATAGATAGATAGATAGATAGAAGAGGAAGTAACAAACTAACCGTGCGTGCAGAAGAGGAACGAAAAGGATAGCAATGGAAGGAAGGAGTGGTGAGTGGGTAGGTAAGGGGTTATACGCAGCTGAGCTCCATGCCATAAATTAGAACAGCTGAAACTGAGCTTCACGGACACCAATTCCCCCAATATTTAGGTTTAGAATTCAATTCTTGGTGAGGGTTGTTGTTGAAATCATTAATGAATTTGTTATTAAATTAATTATATTATGTAAAATGTAAAGATAAATAAATGAATTGATTTATAATTTTTATTAAATTAATAATAATTCTTTAGTTAGTGGGTAGATGAATTAAAGATTTTTATTAACGTGTCAATTTATAATTAAATGTTTATCTACACTAATAACGAATTGATATTAAGTCCAATTTAAAAGGATATATGGATAAAAATAATTAAAAATTCAATTTATTTCATTTTTTTTTCTTTTCTTATTCCAATCATTCCAACTTATTTTATATCCTTTAGATTTTATGGACTCCCACTTCTTATGTTTAAGTATTGAGTGGAGAGGAGTTCCTATTTCTTAATCTCTCTTTATTTTTTTTTCATTTGTACATCTTTATTTTTTTTAACTTATTTTTTATTTTAAAATTTTAAGTGATATTTATTATTTTTATTTTATCTTTAATTAATCAATTATCTTCTATTAAGTAAATATACTAGTATATTTTAAATTAAGAATATCATAGTAAATGCTTTATTAATTTTAAGATTGTTTCAATAATTACTAAAAACTCGAAAACAAATTACAAAAGTAGAGGAAGTATTTTTCTTTTCTCATTATAATAATAAATAATTACATAGAGGATATGCTTAATTTATAATGCAGGATAATAAAATACTTTTGTTCTTCAAATTCTTTTAATATCTATACTTTGAACTCCTCTTGTCATTATGTCACTTTTTATAGGAAAGACAACTTTCAAAATCGTTGCTGATAAATTACTTCTAGCATTGGAAAATCAATAACTTTTCATATATGTTGGGCTTGAAATATTGATGCAATATTAGGATATTACAAATAGAAAATTTTAAAGTATTATGGTAGCTTTAATACATAGAAAATATAAAAATAAATATTTTTAAAATAAAATTTTTCTTTTATATTATCTTAATAAGTGTGCATTTATTTGCAAAATCCTATTAATATGGTTATCTTTTTATACAAATTTTCAATCATAAACTATCACCACAAAAAACATGCAATAATTCATGATATTCCACTTTACAATAACAAATTGCTATACAAAATCATTTATAATTAAAATATACTTTGCATTATTTTGTGTAATTATTAATTATCACTTTTTATTACTAACCTTCAAATCACTTTGTACTAAACAAATTGCATATAAATTATCACACGCCAGCCAAGTTCACACACTAGTTATTATCAGAAGCAAATTAAAGCTTGTGAAGTTTAAACAAGCACCATATTATCAATTCAAACCCAAGTGCAAAGCCAAGGAGTCTAGTCTAGTTTAGTTTCTACATATGGAACCAATTTATACACGAGGAATACTATATGTACAATGAAAATTGTACAGAATTTGTAAAATATTCATATCTGATCCATAGTTGAATTGTAATAAGGAGTTACAAACTAATGTAATCCAACAATGGATATGATTATTATTCAGGTATTGTACAATTTTTATTGTACACATGGCATTCGTGTTTAAACATTGCACAACATGGAGCCTCAGAACCTTATCCATTCTAGCCAAGCAAATTGGGCAAACACCTTAGTCACATCTGATCTTATTCAAACAAGCCATGCAACCTGCCATATGACCACAAGGTATGCATGCTCCTTCAACAGGAGCATCCCAACATGTTGCACATGATGAAGCAGAGGAAGAAGAATCCGCCACGGCATCGGCGGCGGCTTCTTCAGCCATAGATGAAGAGCTAGGCACATCCAATTCACCAAAATCAATCGACGATGAGGGGTAACATTCATCGATGGGAGGAGCAGATGGCACCAAGAGAGTACTCTTGTCATAGTTTTTCACATTATTTTCTTTGGATTTGATAACAGGCTCATCACCCATAAATGGATTTTTCACCCCTTTATTGGATTTCACTCCCATAGAGTATCCACCCCCAATATTGCTACTACTAGCACTACTCAACATTTCTGGGTTCCAAGGTTCCACATTTGCTTGTGAAATGGCTGAGGGTTGTTTAACCTGAAACCAGAAACGGAATTCTCAACATATAATTAACAAAATGAGGACTTTTTTTTTTTATGATTCGCATTTTATCTATGATCAATATGGCAAGAAGCGCACTTGAGACGATGATCGATTTTATATGAAAGTTTCATGCATAAATTTTGATCAATTGGGAAATTATATCAGCAGTACTGTCAAGAACTCAAGATTAAAACAAAGTCATGTGATCCTTTTAAGTGACAATCTGACATTTTAATAACTCTTAATCTTGACCAATATGATTATATGTTGACATTTACTTCTCTTAATCTCATATAAGATCACTGTTCTAACTAGATACATCCCTTTATATTCCTATGTATCATAAGGTGTTTCTAACATGATATTTTCATCATACACTATTTTCTTCTAATAGATAATTAAGTACACAACTAGAGTGCAGTGCATCCTACAATAAATAATGTCAATAATTGTAAGAGAAAGCAAAAACATGCAGTGATATACCTGAGGGATTCCTTTGCATGCATTATGTAAAGACTGGAGCTGCTGTTTGTCATTTGCAATTTCAGAAGAAAACCGGTACTTTGTTCCTGATAAAAGAAACTAGCATCAATAGTGAAGATATATATATGATCTCAGCAAGGAAGACAATAATGTAGAATGGAATGCATGGATACACAAATAAAAGGGATGACAAATTCATAAACCACATTTATTTCAATAATGTTTGTTGTACAACAGAAATACATTTAATTAATATCTAATGTGTGCTATATACCATACGTAATGTGTGTTATATGTATAACACGTTGCTATACGTATAGCACACATATTGTAACATGGATAACACACGTTGGATACAAGTTGGACGTATTTCTGTTGTACGTCGAGCATTATTGCATTACGTATGGTATAAAGTACATGTTGGATACTAGTTTGATGTACTTTTGTTGTACAACAAACATTACTGCATTTATTTGGCCAATGAAAAGATAAACACTTGAAAATGCATAAGTATGGTAATATAAGATCAGAATACTGAGAGTTTTTTTTCGTTTTCTCTGTTATGTATGTTAACTTTATTACAGTGAGTAACATTAGAATATAAAAAGGACAACCAGACAAGAAGTGAAAAGAAATTCAAAATTAAGATAAATCAATGACAGACATTCAAGTCATGGATTGAATAAGACCATCAAATCTTTTCTAATGTAAATATGTTTTCCCTAATTAAGAAAGTACAGAACCTGATTATCATCACTACGACAAAATGAGGAATGATAGATGTACGATAAAGTGTACAACATTCAACCTTATCATTTGGTTTTAACATAAACTCACTTTTATATATATCTTTACTCTTGAAATACAATATTGTACAAATGTTGTACAATGTTGTACAAATGTTCAACCATTAATGGAGAATATAAATGCTGTACATATGTTATATAACTTTTTATTGTACACAGATCATTTTGTGCATAGAATGTCCATCAAGGCAAAAAATCACACCTAGGGGTTTGTTTGGTTAGGGGATAAACATGGGGTGAAATTTTTTATGGAGTAATTTCATGTGCAATATCATGCAAGAGTCTCATTCATAAAAAAAATTCACTTCAGAAGAAAAATTTAGAAAAGCAACAACTCACCAGAAGAATTATCAATAATTGTGAGTTTTGGATCAGATTGATCATCAAAGATGGGTTCCTCAATCTTGAACTTGCAAAGAGCAATGACGGTACGGGGCTCGATGCTCTGTTTGTATATCAACAAAATATTTGGACAGTTAATTGATATAATGCTCAAGTGAACTAGAACTAAGTGAGAACCATATAAGCGAGTTGGATTCATATTCTAGACCAAAACCTTATAACAATGAGTCTATAGATCTTCTCATTCACTTAATTCATTATTAATTAATTGATCTGAAATATTAATTCTCCTACTTAAAACCATACAAAGAATGCATACCTCCAAGAAGATCAATACTTCTAAGTTCTAAGATCAACAAACATGAGATTTTGTAGAACCACTTGTTGGCATATAGACAAAACGTGTCAAGAATGTTATAGAAATAGTAGAAGTGAATAAACCTCATACCTGCTGAGTAGGATATATCACAATCTCTAACTTCAAAGCTTCTTCAGAAGTATTTGGTACAACAACTACCCAGCTGCAATCAATAAATCAACTTTTAATAAGAATTAACAAGTACAAAACTTCTTGAAATAATGTGATTATCACATAAATGTTCTTGCAGCAGAACTATTGGCATGATTAACAAGAAATATAATAGTAATACTAAATTTAAAGATATTGCACTTACACAAATCTGGATTTAAGTCGACTTGTGAATGCCCCAAGCAACCATGGACTATAAAACTCTCTAATCATACCCGAGAAATAGCAAATGTGATTCTAAAATCAACAACATAGAAAAGAACAAAAAGAAAGACATATTTTGTCAGTCACATAACACATGCCAATTTTACAACATAATTCATTACTCCAACTCATCTATGTAAATTTTAATTTCACTTGAACCAAATTCAAATGAAGTTTTCAGATTGGTATTGTACAAGAAGTACAAACCTCTATCATGCGGACAACTTTGGTGTGCCCATGAGATCTAGCAACATTCAAAGGTGTTTGATCATTGTCATTCTTCACCAGAACCTTGGCTGAAACATGGGTAAAAAGTGTTCATTAGGCATTTAGGCTACCTTTGTTACGGGGAAGAAATAAAAGGACAGAAAAATTTGTATATTGGGACGAAAATTTTATGTATTTTCTGTAATTCTAAAAAGTAACTATACCACAATTATCAAAATTGGACCAAACCGGCTGGTTTGAATCGTAAACCAGTAAACTGGTCACTGATTCGGTTCTTTATTTAGACAGGTTGTGCAATTAACCCAGACAATGGTGGTCAAACCCAATGAAAATCGACAGAAACCAATAGGGTTGCATTCAAACCGGGAACGGTTGAACCAATGCGAGCCAAGGAATTTGATAAAACATTTCAAAATCCTTCAATGAGAAGAACCTTTATGTGAAAGAAGGAGCCCCACAATCTGTTCTGAACCTCTTGTAGCAGCATGATGCAAAGGAGTACCCCCATTGCGCCCTGTAATAATATTTTGAATTCAAGAGAAAGCAATTAGCACAAAAACTTGAGGGCCAATGAATTAATTCAACCACCTACCTAAAAACTTAGCTATGAGCTATTTCATTGATCAACTTCGATTCACTATCCATGTAAATTATTTACACAGCTATTCAATCAAGTATTGCCACAACATAAAAGGGCCTATTAGATTTTAGGCCGTGTGTAAACTGTAAAGTTTTAGGTCTTAAATGCAAATGATCAAAATTCAGGGTTTATTATCCAATTTTTTCTTAAAGTGAATAAAAGTTAATCTCCCACATGTTGTACTATATTCTTTCAGCTTGGCTTGACGTACATCAAGAATACACGTCTATCGTACGATGAATGTTATGTGTGATGTACACCCAATTTTATTGATATTCTATGGAAGGGTTGATACTATCACATTGTATCACATTTTCATTATCATTAGTAGAATTTTTATTCTGTTTTTTCACTTTTATTTCACCAATTGTTTTGCTCTACTATGAATTTCAACATATTGTGTGTACTAATTATATCTACATTGTTGAAAATATTATGAACTAATTATAAGATGGTAAAAAACAAACATACCTCTATGAAAAGCGTTGACATTGGCACCCAACTCAATCAAGCCCGAAAAAAGAGAAGGGTTCAAGCAAGCCAAGATCAAAGGGGTCTTTCCTTCTAGATCAGTCCACTGCAATACAGATAAAATAGTAAATATGTTATGCATAATAAATATTATATAATATGCACAATATATATCAAATGTTGCACACAACATATATCATATTATGCACAATAGTATCACATATTTTAAAGAAAGATAATATTGCAACATGTGATATATGTTGTGCATAACATGTCATATATGATTGCATAATATATAATATATTATATATTATATGTCGTGCACATTATATTGACTGTTTGGACTGATTTTTTTTTTTTCGCACCAAAGTTTTGCCACTAAATATATATATAGTATTAATCAGTTCGATCTAACGGGACAACAACAAAAAAAATCAAAACTTGTGAAGACCCATATTATATATATATATATATATATATATATATATATATATATATATATATATATATATATATATATATATATATATATATGAAGCTTAATAAAAAATAATAATGCTTGCTTCCTGAATAGAAATTAGAATAGAATAGAATATTATTATAAATACCTCAAGGCTAGCACTTTTTGGTGAAGTGCTGTAATGGATTGAATGCTTCCTACAGGAATCATGTCATAATGCTAACTCATATGGAGAACGATGGTTCATAGTGTCATACTAAAATCAATCACACTATATAATAATTTAATGTTTTAAAATTATTAATCAATTTTTAATATTATATATTAATAAAATATTTTTAAAATTGAATTAATAATTTTAAAAAATTAAATTATTATAAATAGTGCAAGAGCAATGCTAGAGGCACAACAAAAAAACAGCCAACAAATTGTGCACAACATATATAACATAAATTGCACAACGAATATTACATGTTATGCACACCATATAGTACATGATATGCACAACATATATAACATGTTACAAAAAAGATGATGTTACAATATGTGATATATGTAGTGCACAATAGATGATATACGTTGTGCACTACATATAATATACGTTGTGCATTTTATATTATATATGTTGTGCACATCTTGTTGACTATTTTGACTGATTTTTTGTTGTGCCACGAGTATTTCCCAACGGTGCATATAATAGCTGATTTTATAATTAGAAAGAAAGAAAAATAAATTGTTGAGTAATTAATAAAAAGACGAAAAAACAAGCAGCGTTAGATTAATCGAACGGTGAATAATGAGTGGAGGCGCCAGATAACAGTGTGCATCCAGACGGCGCATGATAAGGTTTTCTCTCCTGGAAATGGTTATCGTTCTCCATGGGATGCGCTCTACTCCTCCCTCCTTAACCCTCCCCGCCACTTCAATCTCCATTTTTATTTTCGTTTCTTAAATTTATTATTAATAATTTCTTTTTGGCAAAATTAAATTTTGTAGTTTGTTACTGACCGTTGAGCTAATCTTCCTGCGACCCACGAACGATCCTACCTGGTACGTTTTAATGATTTATTACTTCATGAGCATTTTAATTTCTTCAAAAAAACTTGCACTTTTTTCTATTACATTTGCTTTATCGGTTATAAACTTATAAATTATTATTACTACTAATACTATTATTGTATGAAATGAGGTTGAGAATTGAGATTGAATTAGATATTGAATATATGGGTTTGGATCTGTGTGAGCTTAGTATGAGTTCATTGATTTTAAGGAGATTGTATATTTTGGGATATTGTACTTTTATTTTGGGGAGTGACCCACATGAGATTCTTGGACATTGATGGAGAATACAAATGTGCTGGGAAGTGGAAGTGAGATGAGACTGTGAAATACTTAATTTTCTAAGTTTTTGTTATGTAGAAAATTGATCTTTTAAGGTTGTTCTGATATGTGAGTTCAATTTTTGAAGTATGGATTCAGCATGGCTTAAGCATTTAGAGTGA
This sequence comes from Aeschynomene evenia, assembly GCA_013621005.1. NCBI lineage: Eukaryota > Viridiplantae > Streptophyta > Magnoliopsida > Fabales > Fabaceae > Aeschynomene > Aeschynomene evenia. Next base: position 7,028,078 of record CM024266.1, read on the forward strand.
TGCTAACTTCTGTAAGGAATGCAATGATTTTGCTTTGTCTCTTTTGGTCTACTGGTTAAATGATACTCTTTGGAATGCATAGGAGAAAAAGGGTTTTCATGCATTATGTTCCATGTTCTTTATGTTGCTTACTTTTGCAGTGAGAGGGGTTTATTGTGCCTAATATGTATATATATGTCTGATGTCACATTTAAGCTGATATCTTTTGTCATTTACTAGTGTTGCAGGTTTAAATATCTGTATCCTGTAACAATCCTGCTGTTGCCGCTGAGTGTAGAATGTCGCAAGGAACCAGTCTGGCGCTGGAATCGTCTGAAAATGGCACAGATTTGTCTCAGAATGACATTGGCACCATTGAGGAAACACCAGAGGAAACAATTTTGTCAAGACAAACTTCTGTCAATCTTGTTCCTTTTATTGGTCAAAGATTTGTTTCTCAAGAAGCTGCATATGAATTTTACTGCAGCTTTGCTAAACAGTGCGGCTTTTCTATTCGGCGACACCGTACTCGAGGGAAGGATGGTGTTGGCCGTGGAGTTACGAGGAGGGATTTTACTTGCCATCGAGGTGGATACCCCCAGGTTAAACCTTCTGATGATGCAAAGATGCAAAGGAACCGCAAATCGTCTCGTTGTGGTTGCCAAGCATACATGCGTATCGTGAAAAAGGCAGAATTTGATGTCCCTGAATGGCGTGTTACAGGTTTTAGCAACGTCCACAATCACGAGTTGTTAAAATCCAATGAGGTGCGCCTTCTTCCTGCATACTGTACAATATCTCCTGATGACAAGAGTCGTATATGCATGTTTGCTAAAGCTGGAATGTCAGTGAGGCAAATGTTAAGATTGATGGAGCTAGAGAAAGGCATCAAGCTTGGTTGTCTTCCTTTTACAGAGATGGATGTGAGAAACTTGTTACAGTCTTTCAGAAATGTTGATAGCGATAATGATGCCATTGATCTTATTGCTATGTGCAAGAGATTGAAAGATGAAAATCAAAACTTCAGGTATGAATTCAAGATAGATGGTAATAACAGGCTTGAGCATATTGCATGGTCCTACAGCTCCTCTGTTCAATCATATGAGGCATTCGGAGATGCTGTGGTTTTTGACACAACGCACCGAATGGAAGCCTATGACATGCTGTTGGGACTTTGGCTTGGAGTGGACAATCACGGGATGACTTGTTTCTTTGGTTGTACACTTCTACGGGATGAAAACATGCAATCTTTTTCATGGGCTTTAAAGGTAAGATTTTCTCTAGGACAATCTTAGATTGTTATGCCAAATGTATAATAATTTTAGCTATTGTTTAAAAGGGAGGCCCAGTGCACGAGGCTCCCACCAGGTGGGGTCTGGGGAGGGTAGATGTATGCATCCTTACCCCTGTTTTGCGAAGGATCTGTTTCCAGGATTCGAACCTGTGACCTCCAGGTCACAAGGCAGCAATCTTACCGTTGCGCCAAAACCCACCCTCTAAAAAAAATGAGAATGAGAATGATGACATGCAATGATGCAATCCATTGACTGATGCCTTTATGCCAATCTTTATGCACTTGAATTTCTTGACATGATGCTTATAAGGCCTGAATAATTTTCCTTTTCCTAATTGAAATTCGTGCAGGCTTTCATGAGCTTCATGAAAGGAAAGGCTCCGCAAACAATATTAACAGATCATAACATGTGGCTGAAAGAAGCTATTGCTGTTGAAATGCCTGAAACTAAACATGCTTTTTGTATATGGCATATTCTTTCTAAGTTCTCTGACTGGTTTTCAGTACTACTTGGATCTCATTATGATGAGTGGAAAGCTGATTTCCACCGGCTCTACAATTTGGAACTAGTGGAAGATTTTGAAGAAGGCTGGAGGCAAATGGTTGATAAATATAGACTCCACACAAACAAACATATCATTAGCCTATATTCATTAAGGACATTTTGGGCTTTACCATTCTTGAGGCGTTACTTCTTTGCTGGATTGACCAGCACGTGTGAATCTGAGTCCATTAACGCTTTCATCCAACGGTTCTTGAGTGCCCAATCTCAACTCGACCGCTTTGTAGAGCAAGTATGTGATACTGATACATAATATGTTTCCTTTGCATTATTTATTAATATGCCATACCATATATAAATGTCATTTTTTAACAGGTGGCTGATATTGTTGATTTTAATGACCGGGCTGGGGCAAAGCAAAAGATGCAAAGAAAAACACAGAAAGTGTGCCTCAAAGCAGGTTCACCTATTGAATCCCATGCTGCCAATGTACTGACTCCTTATGCCTTAAGTAAACTCCAGGATGAGCTTGTTTTGGCGCCACAATATGCATCGTTTCTAGTTGATGAAGGTTGTTTCCAGGTCAGACACCACACACAGACAGATGGAGGGTGCAAAGTATTTTGGATTCCTTGTCAAGAGCACATTAGCTGCAGCTGCCACCTGTTCGAGTTTTCAGGCATCTTATGCAGACATGTGCTACGTGTCATGTCAACAAATAACTGTTTCCACATCCCTGACCAATATCTACCTACCCGTTGGAGAGGCAGTGGTTTATCTTCTGTCAACCACTTTCGCGGTGCAACGACTAGGGATCAGCCTGAAAAGATACAATTTTTGGAATCGATGGCTTCCACACTCATAGTGGAATCCATTGAAACAGAGGAACGCCTTGATGTTGCTTGCGAGCAAGTTTCCATGGTGCTATCACGTATCAAAGCCCTTCCTCGGCCGGCAGTAGCACATGGAGTAAATGATATGGCGTATAGTTATTCATCGGATTCATTGATCCTACCAGAGGTAGAAGATGCTGATGGAATAATTCATGGTTTTACAATTGCGAACCCCCATGATTCTTTCTCTATAGGAAAGCTAAAGGAGAGAAGGGGAAGAGATGGAGTTGACGTCACAAGGAAGCGTAGGCAGTTATCGGGGCCATTGTCTACACAATATGGGCATGATCCATCTGATTGCTCAATGATGGCATGTGATAATCTAAGCGGAGATGCATTAGGGTATTTGTAGAGTCAAAGGGAGTATTTCTTTTAATAATGTAGAAAGGAAATGCTTTATTTTATTATTATTATTAATATTACTTTAATTTTCATTATTTTTTCTTCACTTCTGTCCTCCAATTCAGCAATACTCAAGTTTTCTACCACTGTTTTAGGATCATTCTGAATTTTGATTTGCCTAAATGCTTAATATCCTTGCTTATTCCCTGTGAAGTCAGAATTGCAGATCTTGGTTACTTTGTCTCTCTGGACCTAGTGCTTAAATTATGAAGGTTGCGATCTTGGCAAGTTTCACTTATGTATTAAGTTTTTGGTGACAATGAAATGCTTGGTGTGAGTGTATATGATATATTAAATTTTAGTGGAATGATAACTTTTTCCCAAGGTTTGAAGCACTCGAAGAATGGAATCTTCTGCATTATATTTTATTATGAACTAACTGAACCAAAATACTTAGTTTAAGAAAAGAAGAAATGCACTTAAAAAACTCATTAGTCTGTCTAAGGCATGTAAAATTAGAATTACTCTTAATTGGCTTTATTATGCCAGCATTACTCTTAAAACTTGATGGGTTTATCATCCCGGCCTAGCCTCTTATGCTTGATATGGCTCTGAAAATTTCTGAATGATAAAGTATCATTACTAACAGTTATAGCTTATGGTCTAGTCATGAGAACTTGATCCAACAAATAGTAAATTTTTTATAGAAATAGAATGGAAAACTAATTCATGGATTATTTTTTTCATTTTAAACAAATGCAGGGGTTGACTTGAGGGGGCTATGATCACCATCCCCCCATGAACTAATTTTGTCTGTATAGTTCTTGATCATGTTTCAAATTTAGCTGTCAACAGATTATGTTGTTTATCTTTGGAGTCCTTGATAAAATTTTCTAGCTCTGTCATACAAATAAATGCTCATTCATATAGAATAGTAACAATGAACTCATTATTCATCCAATACTTGATCAGTTGTTGCACTATTTTATAACCTATTTCACAAAAATTCCTGATCATTTGTTCATAATTACATATCCTATGGCCTCACTGCCACTAGAATCTAGATTTGCTAGCAAATGAATCCTGATTACTGCTATGAACATATCTAAAACCTTCTATATTTACATAATTACATCCCATTTTATCACAAGCTAGCATTTTGGACACCTTGTCCCTTATTACTATATGAAATAATACACCTAATGTTGTGCCTTATACCATACCTATGACTCATTCTGCAGAATCATCTCCAAGTGAAACTTTACTTAGCCTGCTAGGCAATGATTTGGCACTGTTGCTGGCAACTTTTCTCCTCCCATTTCTGCGTTGGTGCGACCGCAACAGCGCTCTCCTCGCCAGTTCCTTCCCGACATTGGATTTGGCTGCGGCAGCAATTTCCTCTGAAGAGATTCCTTGGCTGTTGTTGCTACTGCTGTTACTATCAAGTTCTCTAGAATAGGCCTTCTCTGAAGCCATATTATTTTTCATGATGCAGAACCAAGCTAGATATTTATGAATCTATGACAATGATGAGTGAGATGGATATTGAAGAATGGTGATTAAAACATGGCAGTATTCATCAGTTTATAAGGTTGTCTTCAGAGATACTATACACTGATTATGCATTACACGCGGGGCTAATAAAAGAATATGTGTTGGATAGCAGCAAGGTTAATGGGGTGCAAAAGGAATCACTTGTAAAAAAGATGCATCACTCGTGGAATAAAAGTTTAGCTGTCTTGCATATCAAGGAATCAGGGCTCAATAGTTTTGGCTGCGGTATTGGCTATTTGGTCATTTATCGTAGTCCGAACATAAATCATATGTCTCTGAATCATATATTTTTTTTTTCCACTAATCACTTCTTACCGCGTGTAAATCAGCATCCAATAGCATTTGAAGTCTTAAAACAATTATTGGATGTCGTTCAAGCGGCAAGAAATGATTAGTGGAATAGAAAATGATGCACAATATGATACAAGAATAGGTGATTTTCATAGAAGTGTGGAGAGAGATATTTCATAGATACTTTAGTTTTGTACTTTATGGTCGCAGAATAAGATGAACCATATATCAGTATAAAAATGGGTTGCTATAAGAAGTCTTGAATTAAAGGAGGATTATGCTTTGAACCACTAACACTTTGTGATTTGCCATGATTGGCAATAATAAAATAATAATACGTTGATAACTAAGTTAATAGAATTCGAACACTTGTGCGATTGAGGATTGTGCTAAAAATGGTTGATCATAGTGATTTTTACTTTTCATTGGTCAAAGCTAATAAAATAGTTAGGTTTTCAAAGTTACTTAGAAATTGTTCAGGTTAAAATACGTGAATTATGTTTATTTCAATTTATTAATAGCTCTATAAACTCGACTCATAAAGTCGAACTTTAAGTCAATAGTTTAAACTTATTTATTAAAAAAATTAAACTTGAGGTAAAAGAAAAAGTAATTCTATATGATTCAGGTTAGAGAAATACTTTGTGTACATCACAAAATCCAAAAGTCAGTCACTATATATAATAATTTAATTTTTTAAAATTATTAATTCAACTTTTAATATTATACATCAATCCAACATTTTTAAAAGTTGAATTAATAATTTTAAAAAGTTGGATTATTAATGACTGATTTTGTGATGTACTAGTAATATTACTCTTCAAACTAAGTCAAATGTGCATTTTATAACTAAACAATTTAATTACTTTCAATTAACAGTTTAATTTTAATCCACGATCACACAGACATCCAATTATGGATTGACACATCAGTAAAAGTTTTTAACTCAATCATCTACTAACTAAACAGTCACACAAATCAACATATGTGATTGGATGACAGTCAGTGTATTATAATTAAACTAATCAAATAATAATAAAATGAATTGTTAGTTAGGATTAAAATATGATGAATAAAAAGCATATATAGCACTAATTTATAAAAGCATACAAGAATTATCAACAGAATCGGGACTAATCTTTTGGGATACACACAAGTTGTCATTCCAAAGTTACAGATACGCACTCTGATGCATATATACTACTTTGGTGATTGCATTAGAAGCAACTCAAACCAACTAGTACCATCTTTCTTCGATGGAAATATTGAATATTTTCATTTTACGGTCCAAGATGATGATCACTATGATTGCGTATAATAAATTAAGTTAGATAATGATTTATTTATTCAATTTCATAAAGAGAGACTGGTACGTACGATTAAATACCATACATCAACAAGTGTATGTGTATTCTGATTATCATGTTTGTTTGGTTGGTGTTTAGACAAAGTGCAAGTGACACAGATTGCATTTCGCGATTAAGACAAGAATTGGAAATGAGGGGTACAAAAATGTTGGGACAACTATGAAATGCATTTTAATCATTCCTCCACGGAAGACTTTTTGTTGAGTAATTAGAGTAAATTTGTATTTTAGTCCTCATTGAAAGTTTAGTCAATATTTATTTAAGAGTTTAATTATGATATATAAATAAAAAAGTGTTTTTTGAATATTAGATATGAAAGTAAAATATTTTTACTTGTGTAACAAGTTATTTTAGGTATATCACAATTCAACTCTTAATTTAACTATTGAAAAAACATTTGACATCTTTTGAAAGTTAAATTGTGGCATGATATTAGTTTTTAAAAATTACTCCCTCTGTTTTTTTTATTTATTCATTTTACATTTTAAATTTATTTTTTTATTTGTTCACTTTACAATTTTAGGTGCCTATTAAAAAGTTGTGTCAACAATTTTTAGACAAAATTAAATATTTAAATTTTTCAAGAATAATATCTTAAAAAATTAAAAAAGTACACACCAATTTAATCTTAATATAACAAGACCAAAAGCGAGAAAAGGCTAAAATTGATTCTATCAATTTATATTATTTAGAGTTTATTTGGAAAAAAAATTAATTAAATCATTATATTAAAAAATTTTATTTATGGACTTAAATAATAAGTAGCTTTTTTAAAAAAATATATTTTATACTTAGAGTATAATAATATAAATACTTGTTTTAATTTATGAGTTTAATTTTCTGATAATATAAAGTTATTTTACACGGTCAACTAATAGAAATCTAACAAAATGACAACTCATCACTAAAAAGTATCGCGCTATAATAACTAATATCATGATTTGATATCATTCTCAAATTCTATTGACCGACCGTGTAAAATAATTTTACACTGTCCGTGCATAGAAATTAATCTCCTAATTTATAATGTTACCTTTTAAAAATTAATTTAATATATATATATAATATAATATATATATTTAATAATTTTTTATTTCTAAAAAGTTAAAAAAGTTATCCAAACTCACTCTAGTCATTTCAAAACTTATTTGACATCAAATATATATATTTTTGTTAGATAGATCAACTACTTTTATTCTTTCTTAAACTAATTTTATTTCAAATAGGTTAGTGAAAACTTTTTTAATTGAATAGCGGTCAAGTAGTCTTTGGAAATATTAAAATAACGTCATATTTTGTACTTTGTTTGGATGCGAACATATTTAACTATTTTATAGACCACTATGATATCATATATTTTTTATAATAAAAAGAAAGTATGATATCATATTTGATCTCATAAAACCTATTTTATGTAAAAGAAAAAAAGTCAGAAATTAGTATGCAACAATATATAAATATAAAAAATTGTATGAGTGCGATTATTTTTCCTTTTAAGAGATCTCAAATAATAAATCAACATGAGCAATGAGCACCACCATTGCAACCGACATAAAATCTCCATTTGTCAATCCACTCATTTGATTTATTTGCGGAATATTGTCATATATACAATAAAAAAAATAGTTAAATAATTAATATATTATGTACAATAAGTATTATATAATACGTATAATATATTATATATTGTACATAATATATATTATATATTATGCACAATAATATAATATATTGTAAAAATAAAAATAATATTATAATATGTAATATATATTGTGCACAACATATTATATAATATTATGTATAATATATAATATATGTGGTGGATATTACGTATTTTATATTATCAACAATTTATTGCGGTAAATGTTGTTTTTGTAATGCACCAAACTTTTTTTTTATTTGCGGCTATTTTTGTCTCTATTCATCATTTTATCATTTTTTTGGAGCTTTGTGGTAATGCTATGCACTTGCCTCGAGAAAAAGCTTCAATCAAGAATCTATTAATCTCTAGAGAATAATAACAACCGTTCATCTCAAAAATGCCTTGCCCCAAGTATGAAGCAGGGAATTCATTCACTTTTCTAACATTCAAGAATTTTGATTCCACTTTTTAATTTCTCCTCTTCTCTATGCTTAGGCAAAGACTTGTTGTTCAAGTATTTTTCAACCTCAGAAAACAGGTCAACTTTATGTAATGAGAATCAGATAGAAAAAATATCACAATCATAAGTGGATGTATAATCATATGTAACCTAATCTAAGGTCGTTTTCATTTTTTCAAAGCTACCATAAAAAATAGGTTCCTTCTTTGCCATAGGTTTAAAGTGCAATTCATGTTCAATTCCCCATAAACGTATAATTATTCAGAAGTTGACTTATTCCTCGACAGAGAAAAAATTTTTCTTTTAAATATTTCAAAACTCAAGTCATAAGTCATAATGATACATAAACAGAAGATTGATTAAACAAGCTATCTCATATTGTTTGTCTTTAATATTTTACGATAATGAATAAACTAATTATTCGTTGACTTAATCTTTTAAATTTTATTAAATCAATGAATAAATCATAAAAAAAAGGGGGGGAAAACTGAATTAACTGAAAGACACAGCTACACCTTGGAGTGGAAGTGCCACAATGAACACGTGTTTGCTGTGTCATGAGCACTACCAATATTTTCTTGGTCACTCACTCACTCACTACATTACAAAGATAAAAACTTATGGTGCTAATTAAAAATTGCCTCTTTGTGGGATTAATGCTTACTAGTATTAAAATCCTACAAAGTGGGAATCTCTGTCCTTTAAGCAACCTTTGCACCAAGCAATTCTAGAACTCTTTTTTCTTTCCTAATTCTTCCTTTCAGAATCTTAAAAGGCCTTATTTTTCTCTCTTAATTGTTCCTTTGGTTTTTCTCTGTGAATTGCACCTTCTCTTGATGAACTCCAAAAAAATGCCAAGGAGAAGAATGGCAGTGACTCATGCAGACCTTGAACCAAGCAGAGGCAGAACAGATTTGAGTAGCAAAACAGGTGCATTCCTTATGGTTCTCACAATCCTATTAGGCCTTCTCTGCTTCATCTTGTGTCTCATAGCAGAAGCCACACGTTCTGAGGTACTCCAAGTTTAATTTTTCTGTTTTGCAATATAATTTGCATGTTATCAACATTTTCATGGGTCTCTCCAGCTATCGGAATAAGTTTTTAGGAGAGATGATTTCGATAATATTCAGTAGCAAAAGAAAATTGTTTAGTTTCAAAGACAGGTACAGAACGAAATAATTTTTTATATCTTCTGTACTTCCAAAAGTAGGGACAGAAAAGACAAGACACTGAGATAGAAATTTATTCGAATATTGTCTGCTTGACTTTGTATCTTTGTCGCTATTGTCTCTCTATCTATGTATTCCATCTTTGTTCCTGCTATCAAACACATTAGTACCAAAATTTCCATAATCTTAAGTTTGGTATTAATTAGTTTAGTGGGGTTGTTATGGCAGGTGACATGGATGAGCACAGCTGGTGAAAAAGGAAAGGATGACAAATCTGAATGTGTATACAATGTTAGTGGTAAAGTGCCATTGCTATGTGCTTCTTCTGCATTTCTTGGACTAGCAATTGCAGTGATTGTGGAGCACACTTATATGTTGATAGCAGTGAGTAAATCATCACCTACTTTGCTTGCTTGGGATCCTGATTCTGCTTCTGCCAGGTCCCTAACATGGCAAGCTGGCTTTTTCTTCATTACAACTTGGTAAGAAAAAATTATCATTTCTAGTTGTCTTATGATTTATTCATCGATTGCAGAAAGAGAAGGACTATTGGTACATAGTACAGTATCCCTCTATCCATTTTTCCATTCATTCAAACGTTGGCAACCTTGATAAATATGTTGGCAAGTTACAAACATATTTATCAAAATTGTCAACATTTGAATGAGGTGAAAAATGAGTGGAAAGGTACTGTACTATATATATTTAGTATTTTCCTTGCAGAAAACATAGTTCATTTTTCATGTTTGAATGTAAATGTATCAGAAGTAGTGTTTCCAAATTAGAATCTAAAGTTCTGCTAGTGCTAATCCAATGAAAGATTTATTGTGAGATTGGTGTGGACCAAATTAATTTGCAATTAGAGAGTAATAAAACTATGAAATAGTTGAAGAAGAATCATTGGATTAATTATTTGGAAGTCTTGTTTATTTAATTAACATATGGTTTATCTTCTAATAGGCAAATTGTTTAGACTCCTATTATAGGGAAAGGACCACTAGCTTTACACCCTAACCAAATGGTCTTAATTTTTGAACTAATCATATCCTTATGACCATGAAAACTAAACAACTAAGCCCAACCCTCATTTAATAATATCCAATAGGTATTATTTCTCAGGAACAAATCAGTCCTAACAACTAACTCTTGATTCTGATTATGACACCTTCTCCACCAATAACTCAAATACTATATAATCCCACATTTCCAAAATTAAAAAATTCATCTATTTCCAAACCACTCCTCCTAGTTGCATTGCTTCCATTTCCATGAACAATATGCAACCATCACCTTTCTATGACTAATTCACAGCCAATATCTTTAATCTTTTAGCAATGATCCGAAAAACATGTTGATAAACGGATCAAATAAAATAGTATGACTCAGTAATTCATCTAAAAGCTAACAATTATAATGTATGATTCTGGATACAAATCATATAGCCTAGTGACCTGGAGGTCATGGATTCAAACTCTGGAAACAGCCTTCAAAATAAGGCTGCGTACATCTAATCTTCACAAATCCCACTTAATAAGAGCCTCATGCACTGCACAGACTGCACTAGGCCACCCTTTTATTTTGAATACAACATTCTGACAAGTTCTAATAATCTATCACTTTCCTTTACTATAGGCTAAAACATACAAATTGAAAACTTGGTATATGTTGCAGGATTTGTTTTGCAGTTGGGGAGATTTTGCTACTAGCAGCACTTAGTGTAGAATCAGGGCACCTCAAGAATTGGTCTAAGCCAAGAACAGATTGCTTCACAGTCAAAGAAGGCTTGTTCTCTGCTGCAGGAGTGTTTTCCTTAACCACAGTCTTCCTTGCTTCTGGTTTATACCTAACAGCACTACGCGCCCAAAGAATGTCAGAGGAGCTAGCAAATGTTAGAAGAGAGGTTCTTGAGGCCTCTGCATTCTATGCTTCGCCGCCGAGATCGCCGCAACGACACATCATGACGGTAGCCAGGGAGAACCCCACAACAAGAGAAGGACAGAATGAGCAACTTTTGTTATCTGTATTTCCTACTCCTTTCAACAAAAGCTACAACATTCTGTGAACTAAGTATATCTTTTGAGTCTTTGCTTTTAAGAAAATCTAAAAGGGTACATGGAAAATGGAGTGAGCACAAAGCTAATATGTATAAAATCTATAGGGTTGAAATTTGATTGTGTACATAACTCACTTAAAATCTTATTCATTTGGTATAACAAGTTTGGCCAAGTTTTTTTTCCTGTCTTTACGAAATCATTAATGTCTAGGCGACCCGCTTCAAGTCTCGTAAAGAGGACAGAGGTCTCCCAACAAGAATTTTTTCTATTCTCATGATTCAAACTCGAGACTTCGCTTCACATTGACCAACCCACGTAGATCAAGTAGGCTTTATTATTGCTTGTTGGATGATGTAGAACCCAATAGTTAACAATGCAGAACCTACCCACAAAGAGGTTAACAACTTAACAAACTAATCACCTTTAAGCGCCTCTGGTTTACTCATAAATCATAGTATCATATATGACTTTTGTCCAGTTTTTGGTGAAAAGTTACAATTGCAATGCAATGCTCAGTTCCAAAGTGCATAGACCATATTTATGTGATTATTTTTGAGATGGAAAGCTCCAATGGACAATAATGGTTGGGCACTTTGTAAGTTGGAACCAAATCAACAATTGCTGCTTCTGCAGAAAGTAAAAGTTGGAATAGATGATCTCAAAGGAAAGATGATCTAAAAGAATCTTAAAGTAAGAGTGGAACAATGTAATGATATGAAATTATGAATGGGGTGATTGGTTCAATAATAATAAAGAAATGGAAAAGTGGTTTAGGTACTTATAAAAACAATAATGCTTGACGTACAACAGAAATACGTCCAACTTGTATTCAACGTATGTTATCTATGTTACATGATGTGTGCTATACGTATACACATACTACACACGTCGGATACAAGTTTGATGTATTTCTGTTATACGTCAAACATTACTCCTTATAAAAATGCTCAAGTCACCACAAGGTTAAGGTTAGATATGTTGTACCTCCTCCATCCCATAATAAATATTAATGTTGAACGAATAGCCGATCACTAATAATAATCTATAATTTGTGATATTTAATGTGTGTAGTATGTAGTTCTTAATACATATAATTTGTAGTCTTTAGTATGTATGATGTAAAAATAAGTTAATTAACTGATTTTGTTTATAGTACTTTTCCTAAATCTTTTTCACTTTTTAGTACATTCATAGATTAATGTATGAATATATTGTGTATATATTATAAAGTTTAATTTTAATACATTAACAGTGTAAAGATACTTCAATTAAAATATAATTATGACTGATGTGATATTACATAATTGGATAATTATGTAACAAAAATTATATAATGTTAGTGAATGAAAATTAAATTAATCTATATATACTTCATAAAAGGAGAAATTGTTTAGTGTGCAACACAAATAATTTCAATGGTTATATAATATATATCTCTTTTATTGAATTTTAAGTATTTGAATATATGAGTGTATCTATTTAAAACTTAATAATGAAAATAAATACTATAGAATTGTTATAGGTATTTATGTTGTACAAGTAATTTTACTCAATAATAAACTGATACTTTAATTGTTTTTTAACTTTATCCTTTAAAATTAAATATTATTTTATTATTGATTATGATTTACCTGTAGCTACTGCTTCAAAAATATATATGAATTTCTGTCTTAATTAACCAATTCTTCACATAAATCACATTACGGTTCTATTCTCCTCTCAATTAATAATCACAAATTATATTTAATTCTTCTTAATCATACGATTCACCTAACTTAATCTCATGTGCCATATATATACCTCATCGATCTCAATTCACCATATTTATTATATATTAAAAAACAACAAGATAGTAATAATTAAAAAAAGAGACCTCCAACGTTCAAAACCAAAATTCAAACTTGAATCAAACTTCTTTTAATTAACTTTCCATTATTATATTGTGAAAAAAATATCATTGGTCATTCTCGGAAATACACATCCCATTTAAGGTAAAGATCGTTTATAATATTGAAACCCGAAAGGGTCCATTTTCTCACCTCAGAACTGTAACCCGAACCGTTGCCTCCATTCGACCCAATAAGGTAAAATATATTCTCTATTATTGAGTGATAGATTATTAGGTAAATCGAGATTAAGAAATTTATTCACTTATTATTTGACATATTAGATAAAATATGCATTTAATTATGATGCACTGTAGTGTAAAAAAATTTATACTGTCAGTCAATCATATATATTGATTTGTGTCACCTTTTAGTTAGTGGTTGATTGAGTTAAAAACTTTTGCTTATGTGTTAATTCATGATTGAATGTATGTGTAAAATTATTTTACATTGACAGTGAATTGAAATTAAATTCATAAAATATAATTATTTTATGTTTATCATAAAATGATATGTTTTTAAAAAATAAATTATTTTAGATTTTAATTTTGATGTGCTGACAGTGTAAAAAATTTTACATTGTCATCCAATCAAAACATTCTGTTTGTATGATTTTTCAGGTAGTGAGAGAAAAAAAATATAACCATGACAGAAGTGACAACACGTGATTAATGACTGTATAATATATTGTTAGTGGATGAAAATTAAATTTATTATTTTAATTAAATAAATTTATTATTTTTGGTATATTAATGAATTTTTTATTGTGTAATCCAAATCCGAAACCCGGTTTCAGATCCAAGATCCGAATCTCACAACCTCACAGGGCACAGCACTATTTAAATTTGCTCCAAATATCACACACCGTGCACTCTATCATTCTCTTTTTCCTCTCTTTCTTTTTCTCTCTCTGTGTGCAAATTCCCGAATCGAAAATCTAGGGTTTTTCGATTCCCTCTCGATCTTCGAATTTAGGGTTTACCGTTGGAAAGGTCGGAACACGATGTCGCTGAGGCCAAATGAGAGGACGGAGGTTCGCAGGAACAGGTACAAGGTGGCGGTGGACGCTGATGAGGGACGGCGGAGGAGGGAGGACAACATGGTGGAGATCCGGAAGAGTAAGCGTGAGGAGAGTCTCCAGAAGAAGCGCCGCGAGGGTCTCCAAGCTCACCAGCTTCAACAGCAGTTCCCAACCACTCTTCAATCCTCGTCTATTCTTGAGAAAAAGGTAAAGTCATTGGTTCGATTAGGGCTCGATCGTGACCTTCGGATTTCTGATATTGCCAATTTTGATTTACGTGATTGATTATTTTTAGTTAATTGTGCGTTTCGTTGACGTTTTTGTGGAATCCAGAGTGTTAGGTTGTGGTTTTGACGGTTAGATGATATGGCGGTAAATTACTGAAACGGTTTTGACGGTTATTGTTGTATTTTGATTGTTGCAGTTAGAGAGTCTTCCTGCTATGGTTGCTGGGGTGTGGTCCGATGATAACAACCAGCAGCTGGAAGCAACCACACAGTTTCGAAAGCTGCTTTCCATCGGTCAGTGTTGATGGATTCTATTGTTTTTATGCTGTTACCGATTAATCACTGTGTTTTATTTGATTATGTGTGTTAATTGTTGAAGTAATGTTATGTTTATTAATGCTTCTTATATAGAGCGTAGCCCTCCGATTGAGGAAGTTATTCAATCTGGTGTTGTCCCACGGTTCGTTCAGTTTTTAGTTAGGGAGGATTTCCCTCAGCTTCAGGTATGAAATTCGCCTAATTTTGATTTCCCTTTGCTTTGAAATTTTGTGTCCTTTTGGACACTGATACAGTATACTCCAATAAAAGATATGTGGATAAAAAATTCATTATTTATAAGAGATTAATTATAATTCACTAATGGTGTAAAGTTATTTTACATTGTCAATCAATAAAAAGATAACAACTCACCTACTTTGTGGAGGTTTCTGAAATTTGAAAATGGTCTTGATCTCATAATGGACCACATGATATATTTTGATTGCATGAAGTGTAAAATGATTTACGCTGTCATGATAATTAAACCCTATTTATAATATCATGTATATTAGCTTCATTCCTGGCACTATGTCTTTTTTATTTTGTAGTCAGAATTGTTTTTAAATTTTAGACACACACAATTTTCTATTTCCTTTTTTTGAGATTTTAATATTCTTATGTATGTTGTGTGCTGCTTTATTACAGTACAAAAAAAAAAAAGATTTTCAAATCAACATTTGCATATGCATGACGTTAGTGTGTCATACAAGATCTGGTACGGTGTAGAATATTTGGATTTTGATTTGCTGATTGGTTGTTTATAGTTTGAGGCTGCATGGGCTCTCACAAACATAGCATCCGGAACATCTGAGAACACTAAGGTGGTAATTGATCATGGGGCGGTCCCAATATTTGTCAAGTTACTCAGCTCTCCTAGTGATGATGTTCGGGAGCAGGTATGTTGATGTTAGAATGTGACAGAGCAAGCAGCTCACTTTTTAGGCTTTGACTGATTTAGCTTGACACTAAAACTATGCAATACTAGGCTGTGTGGGCATTGGGAAATGTTGCTGGTGACTCTCCTAGGTGCCGTGATCTTGTTCTCAGCAATGGTGCCCTGATCCCACTATTAGCCCAGTTGAATGAGCATGCAAAACTTTCAATGCTGAGAAATGCCACATGGACCCTGTCAAACTTCTGCAGGGGGAAGCCACAGCCTCCATTTGATCAGGTACTTATCTTTATCTATTAGTTTTGATTATTTTAAATCAAGCTTTAGAACCTCTTTTGGGGCACATTCCTAATACTTGAATTTTGATTGACAGGTGAGGCCAGCACTTCCAGCTCTTGAGCGTTTGGTTTTCTCCAATGATGAAGAGGTTCTGACCGATGCATGCTGGGCACTATCATATCTTTCTGATGGAACAAATGACAAAATCCAAGCAGTAATTGAGGCTGGTGTATGTGGCAGGCTCGTGGAGCTTCTTCTGTGAGTATCAATTATACTATACCTGTTCAACCTAGTTTCTGTTATCAATTATTGAACTTAGCCTAAATGTCCATGTGTGTTGTGTAGGCACCCATCTCCTTCAGTGTTGATTCCTGCTCTTCGAACTGTGGGAAATATTGTGACTGGAGATGATATTCAAACTCAGGTAATGATGATTGGTGAACAGTTGTAATAATAGCTCAGTACCTTATGTATTCTTATTATATACAAGTTTTGTGAGATAAAATGATAAAAATTATTGACACTGTTAATGTAAGTGTCTTTTGAAAGAATTTCTTAATTTTGGTGAACTCTTTTCTCAGTCTATTATCAATCACGGTGCACTCCCATGCCTTTTGAGCTTGCTGACACATAATCATAAAAAAAGCATCAAGAAAGAAGCATGCTGGACTATATCAAACATTACAGCTGGAAACAGAGACCAAATTCAGGTATGCCAGTGAATCCCAATTATTTGACACTTAATTAATGTTAAATCACATGTTTCATTTTCTGTACTTTTTTGTTTTTGTGGTTTTAAACATTGTGGTTCAATAATAACCAACTCATTCATATTTTGTTTTATTTGCTTTTCATTGTCAAGGATTACATTTTCAGTTGGCTTATACGATGAAAATCTCTCTGGACTTGATACATGTTTTATATAATGCAGGCTGTGATTGAAGCTGGTCTGATTGCACCCCTTGTCAACCTTCTTCAAAATGCTGAGTTTGACATTAAAAAAGAAGCAGCATGGGCAATCTCCAATGCTACATCTGGTGGTACTCATGAGCAGATCAAGTATGTGATCTTTTTCGTGCTATTGATTGTGCTTTATAATGCTAATATGATGAATTTATGGTATTGACTTATCTTTTTTAACCGCTAGGTATTTGGTCAGCCAAGGTTGTATTAAGCCTCTGTGCGATCTGCTTGTTTGCCCCGACCCAAGAATTGTCACTGTCTGTTTAGAAGGCCTAGAGAATATTCTCAAGGTTGGGGAAGCTGAGAAGACCTTGGGTAACACTGGAGATGTGAATGTGTATGCTCAGATGATAGATGATGCTGAGGGATTGGAGAAGATTGAAAACCTGCAGAGTCATGACAACAATGAAATATATGAGAAGGCTGTTAAAATACTCGAAACATACTGGTTGGAAGACGAAGATGACACGCTGCCTCCTGGCGATGCTGCTCAACCTGGTTTCAATTTCGGCGGCAATGAGCTTCCAGTCCCATCTGGTGGATTCAACTTTAGTTGAAGACCTTTTCCTTAGTGGGGGTAAATGCGCGCCTTAAATGTCTCACATTTTTGTTTCCCTTAGGGCCACATTCATAGTTTTTGCTCAATTTTTTGATATAAAAATCTCTCGCCATTCTCTAAACCAACTGGTTTCAATAATTGTAGGGAACTTGGTTGGATGGAGAAAGGGGTTGATGCTAGGGTGGCTGTTCAAGTCGAGTTGAGTCCAGGTTATGGGGGGGAGGGGGTGGGGGGTTTTGGGTCCTTGCAGCGCACCGCGTGGTGTCTGGTTTAAGTCTTGTCCTGTGTCCGTGGTCGAATGAGGTGCAGGGGGTGGGTCAGTTTACTCTACCATGTCCAAAATAAGAAGGGGGGATGGTGGGTTCAACGGCAGCATAGAAGAGACCATATCAGCAGCAATGTATGTTGTTTTAGAAATATATATGTGCTGTGGGGACAAGTATCTCACTAGGTTCTATGTTGCTATGGGAGGGTTTTTATTTTTATTATTTATTGAATTCGGCTGAGTCCTATTGTTTATTGAGTCGTAGTTGTATTGGCAAATTCATACGGAGTCTATTTGATTTGAGTGCTTATAGTATTCAGATACCAATTTTTATAACTGTGCATTCCAAGGAAAAGAAGTAAAGCTGTTTATGTGCCTGCCATACTATATCTCTTCAATCTTTTTCTGCTAATATTATGTATTCCCTAGCTTGGAGTGCGTACATGTCCTAACAGACCTAAGAAAAAGGAAATGGCAGATATTTGAATTGTTATCAATCAAACTAACCAAGCTCGGACCAAAAATAGTGGGAGTGGGTTGAAATGTGTTTAAACTTTACTTTAGGGAGTATAATTTAGTCACATTGAAAATGTATTTAATATAAAATGTGTTCAAAATGTAATTCTAAAATTCTTGCTGTATATGGTTAGTGTTTGGTGGACCAATACACCACATAGCATCCATGTTCATTCACATAGCTAACTATTTACTTTTATGCATTTATTTATTTATTTATATAATAGGACAACCCTATTATGATTAGGGGCGTTGTCTGTGTAGTGTGTAAGCTGAAAACGCAATAGAGGGGACAGTGGTAGTTTGGGATGTGAATGCCAAATGCATGTCTTACAACATTCGTAGGCCCCATTAAGCATCATAGTAGCCACTAACGTGCTTTCCAGCTAAGTGCACCCAAACACACTTGTCCCTATTTCTTTTGTTTTTAAGAGAGGAGCGATTTTTGCATGTTCATTCTGGCATCAATAATTTTTCAATAATAATTGTTGTATAATATATATATATATATATATAACTAGTATCTAATATATGATATATATAATACGTAATGTGTGCTATATGTATAATATGTTATGTATGACACACATTATGTATGATATATAACACATGTTGGATACTAGTTGGATGTATGTATTATTGATAATTGTTCTACTAAGTGACAATAATTCTACAGCACAACACTAACACATTGTTTCATTATACTTCATTTTATCCTTTTCCATAAGAACCAAGAGAAATGAAAGGTTATTATATATATATATAACATTAATTAGAAAACATTCTTTTCTATATAACAATTTGACTTGCAGCGATCCTTCTATATAATTTATTAATTAGAAAACTCCAAAAAAAAAGTTATACTCAAAATAATGCTTTTTCGAGGCTATAAGCTTTACAGTTGAGATAAGACCATCGATATGTTCTTACATCTCATCATTTATGATAAGATTCTTTGATGAGCTCCTTTCAATAAAAAGAAATTAAAGAAAATTTTTAAGTTAGTTCTAGTATTTCTTAATGTATAAAATAATATATATGTTATTCTCATTCATGAGAGAAGCCAAACAGAAAATTGCAACAGAAAAATAACATCAAGGCCTAATAATACAAGGATACAGAACATCTCAATAAAAAGAGACCATGCATCACATTATCAAACCTAATAATCCCATAGTTTCACCATTGTAGATAGCATACAACAATAAAAATGCCTCCACTTGCTTTTTATGTTTATCGCACAACAAAAATACGTTCAACTATAATATGTGATGTATATGGTATGGAATCTGTGTTATATGTACGTGTGTTATACATATAGCATACATTTCATATCATGCATAACACACATACATTCTGGCATCCCAAATGAGGCAAAATTTACCCTTCATATTGTAATTTACCCTTTAATTTGTGTTCCTGAGGCAAAATTCTTTTTAATCTTTATCCACCAATGGAGAATCCCAAATATTTGATTGGTAATTAAAGAATCGAACAATTGAGATCCCTGCTAAATTCTTCAATCCATTGCTTAAGACATCCTAGCTAATGATTTCATATTTATAAAATAAAAGTCTTTCAATATTTATCAACATATAAAGGGAAAAAAGGGCATGCCGTATGAATGAAGCAAATTTACCTCATGGGTTGAATGTTATAATTTTATATAGAGAGCATAGCCGTGACTACACAGTGGGAAAAGAGTGGAACCAAATAAAAAGCTAAGGTGCGACCCTACCTATCAATAATGTAGTATAATGTTGGTTATTGCTCTAAGGAAAGTGATTGAAGCAGTCTCAGCATTGGAACTTTTTTTTATCACAATTGATGTGAGACTACTAAATTTTTTTATATTATTGGCACTAGAGATTCTGAATACTATTGTGAATAGTTATCCGACTCAATTTGGGAATAGATCCTAACATTCCGTAGAGGCAGTGGATCACTGGATCGGTGGTTCAACTGATGGTTCAGTAGTTAAATCGGTCGAATCAAATTTAATTAAATAAATATAATAAATAAAATTCAATATATGTTCATATATACTTGAAGTGAGTTTACTATTATTATTATACCTAATTCGAGTACTGCTATTTTGATAATAAAAAATATATTGCATATTCACTTTATTGTTGTGATGAGTTTGTGAATTTTGTTGATTCAACTTAACAAGCTCATCCATGATGATAAAATGAATATTCAGTAGAATATTTGTGTTTTGAATGTTAAAACATCTTTTTTTTGGCCCAACTTCTCTTGATATAATTGCAATTTTAATTTTAATTTTTTTAACTTCTATAATGAAAAACACAATATCTATATTAAAAGATATCAACTAATAAAAATAGAATTCGTATAATATTTAACAATAATAAAAGTGTATGCAAAACATGGAATTAGATCCATTCATGTTATTTTTCAACATAAGAGGATCATGTTTGAATCTATATTTTTTGTTATGTTAAAAAGATTATCAATAATATAAGAAGTTAATTAAATAAATAGTAAAGATTTTGGGTGATGTTAAATGAACAATATAAAATCAGCCCAACCAGCCAATAAATGAAATTTTGGACCATAATTACTCAGCCCATTACAATATCAATGATTATTTGGGTCAAAACCAAAGCCAAAATAGGTCCATTGGCGGTATAGGTTGATTTTTCATGGTTCACTTAGCATTATTGAAAGATTTAATATGACAAATTAGATGTCATATATATCATAAGAAGATCACACCTATGTGAACACACGTTAAAAACCCGATAAAATGATCATTTATCTTTTAACTAAAAACTGTAAATCATGTTGGTCAACGATACAGAATTGGCCCAAAGAATCCACGTAGAATAATAATTGGTGTCAGAAGATCGACCTGGAAGATAATTCTGACACGTATACCACCATTCCTATTGGCTGGACACAGTAGTTATCCTAGTCCCGGGAGCATCAGATAGAAACTAGTTGTTCCCTTATCAAGTTAGGTTTACCTGGCACCCATTCTTGGTTGCCACCCATAACAATGTACCTGGACCCCATCATGCATATGCATATCATTTCTATATTACAAAATTAACATGAAAATATATATATATTTATGTGAGAAATAATTTATCTAGTAATTATTTATATCTTCTGTAATCATTTTTATTTAATTAACAAGTTTTTCAAATGGTACTCATTAGTGATTAGATTTCTCTAAATAGTAAATATATACCATATTCATTACCAACACGTTTCTTGTTTGTATTTGTATATCACATTAAATTTGTCCTTATATAATTTTAGTGCAAAATTACAAGTGGACCATGCAAAACTTAAATGCATGCATCTCCTTCTCTAAGTTGGCAAGTATCATCTCTAAGTTCAAGGTAGATCATAGGGTTTTTTTTTTCAAAATATTTATTGGCATAAAAAAATAGATTAGGTACCAAAATAGAAATAATTTGGTACACCGCAAAATCAATCACCATCAGCCATCATGTATGTACAATAATCCAACATTTTAAAACTAGTTAGATTATTACATATAGTGACTGATTTTATGGTGTACATGTAACATTACTCATCAAATATATTAGGGCTCATAATTTTTTTCTTTTTAATTTATTTAAAGTCCTAGAGATGGAAGTTTATGCAGTTGAGAAGGTAGAAAAGACGCTAGTAAGCATATATGACGCTCCCCACATTGGGTGGGCCAATGTAAGAAAAATTAAACATAAAGAAAGCAAACATTATATTGTTGATGTAACAAATTAAACAAAAGAAACATTTAAACAGAAGAAAACCTAACGGATCAATGAACAAGGAGCGTCCACATTATTAAATTATCACATTAATTAATTAATTAATTAACAACTTTGCATTGGGTGACCACCATTCAATTTAACTCAACTAACCACTGAATTGGAATAAAATCCCTACCCATGCTAGCTATCAAGAATTTAGCCTTAATTCAGCTTAATATAATTGTTTATATATATATAAATTTTAAATGTAGAGCTCATTTATATTACTCAAGTCCCTCAATAATAGTCAATACTAGTTCAATCTTTGTCATCACTTTCTAAAAAATTAATTCAAGAGAAAGCTTGCTAAATAATTTATTATATGAAGATTCCCTTAGATAATTACTATAGCTAAACAATATGAAAATTTAGATGTTAATTTGTCTGCATGTACGTCCCAACAGTCACCCTCATCCACATATTATTGTCCTCATCAATCACATGCAAACACCTTTAATTCATGGTTGGCAACATAATTATTACTACCTAACTAAATTCACCTTATATATTAAAAAACAAAAAAAGAGATATGCATCTCTTTACTATCCAATTTACTGATCATAAATTTTAAAAAATTAAAATATAGGGTGAATATAATTCAATAACTTTTATTGTACAATAGAAATATTTACAATTAGTATCCAATATATATTACATATAGCACACTTTCTTTATCATATATAACACAAATTATATATTAGTTAGACGTATTTATATAATACAACAAACATTATTAAATATAAATATGAGCTAGCAGATTAAATATAAATATGAGCTAGCTATCATAATTGCTGCACGAAAATTAACCATCATCACATACACAAACTAATTAAAAAAATTGGAAATAAATAAATAAATAAACGTGTCTTATTTTATTAACTTTATTTTTTTTTTTGTTTTTGATACTAACCAAAATGAAGAGGCCAGGGTAGCTAGATACAATTACAAATTGTCAACAAATTGCATAGAGATTATCAATCTACATTACCACTACAAATCCAGAGATCAGATAAATTAAAACAGAAAAAATGAGAGAAAATAAAAGAGAGATCGATCAGAAATTCAGAATATTAGACATAGAAGAAATTAAACCTTTAATTTGCTCCAAAGATTCCACATCTTGCATTGTTCCTTCGTTGTCTCAGAGAAATGAAGAATGCCCCAAAATAAAATTAACATTTTAAATTACTTTCAAATCTCTTAGATCTGCCAATAATCAATCTCTCCCATTATTCCCACCATTTTCTTCTTCTACAAAACAACCGCCACCAAAACAGAACACAGACCCGCCGCGAAAGCCACCGCAGGCGGTGGCGCCGCCGTCGACGCCGGCGGAGGGTTGTAGTAGTAGAATGGGAAGTACGGCACGATGGGATTCGGCGGTGGTGGCGTCGGGTAGTTCTTGTAGCTCGGTGGAGGGTAGTACGTTCCGCCAGTTCCTCCGCCGCCGGACGCCGGCGGCGGTGGTGATGCGTAGTAGTACACTGAGGGCGGTGGCGGAGAGTAATAGTACGAGCCGCTGCCGCCGGAGGAGGTTGGCGGAGAAGGCGGAGGAGGGCAGTTGTTGGTGGTTGCCGGTGGCGGTGACGGCGGAGGAGGAGATGGTGGCGGCGGTGAGGGGAGTTGGCCACATGGTGTGCACTTAATGTCATCTTTGGATGTGGTTTTGAGGGTTTGATCTGCCATTGCTATGGGAAAAAATGAAGTGAGAGTGTGAAGAAGAAGAAGAATCATGATGGAAGAACAAGATAGTGTGATTGATTTTGTTGTGTGAGATTTTCCCATTTTGCTCTTCAATTATTTTTTTGTTGATGAGAGTGGGGGATCCAAGGAATAGTAATAATAAGGGAGGAGTGTTTAATTTTGATGTTGATTGCTTAGAAGAGAAGGATGGGATAGTGGGATGAGAGAAGAAGAAGAAAGTGAAGAATGAATTAATGGAATTGAAGGAGCTAGCTAGGGAGTGTGGTGCTATTTGAGGTGTTGGGGAGAGCACCAAACTCTTATCTTTTCATACTAATCCAACCTTCTTCTTTTCTTTTTAATTTAGTCATTTTTAGTAGACATAGATTATAAGATTTAATTTTAATCTGGTGTATCATTTTTTTACACAATTATTTAATCTTATGTCGTCATATCAGTTATTATTATGTCTTCTTTCTTTTGTTATCTGAAAAGTCATACCGTGCATTAAAATTAAATTTAGATTATATGTGTGTAAAATGTGATATATTTTTAATTAATGGTTGATCAATTAAATTTTATTTGCTAGAAGATTTGATAGATAAAAGGTGTAAGAAATAAACAATTTCAATGATACAATATTAATGTACATAATTAAATTGAATTCTGTCAGTTTTATTTGGAAATCAAATTTATAGCTGATATTATAAATATATATAAATATGAAAGGTTAGATTTACATCTTTACACAAAATTTTGTGTGTAATAATAATAATGAATGCAGGCTAGCTAGGGTAGGGCTTAATGTTTTTATAATGAGAAGAAAATAGAAATGTGAAAAGCGCAGAGAGAAAAGAATGGATGACACCGACACGATTTACTATTAGGAAAAAGCCGCCACGTTTGAACACAGTTAACAACATACATAAAAAGCCAAAGAAGCTAGCTCAATTTAACTACCTAAGCTCTTATTATTATTTTTGCTTTTTACTGTGAGGAACTAATTAGGAGTGTGATGAGTCAGTGAGGTACTTAGTCTCACTCACTCTGTGCCACCACTGCTAGTTAGCTAATAGTAATAGTAGTTGATTATTACTTATATAAGACTCTTAGTCATCATTTATAATAATTGTACATTATATAATTGGATTCAATTTTATTCTCTTTCTTTATTTAACTCTCTTGATTCCAACAATGGATCGATATGTTTAGAAGTTAGATAGATTTGATGATATAAGTATGTAAGTGAAGGTTAGTTAGTTAATGTGGCATGATGAGTAACAATGTGGAAGTAGGAGGAGGTGGTAATAATGTAATGTTATAGAGGGGAGACGTAAAGGAGACGCAATGTGGATGAATTCATTTTGGCTGTTGTAATGTTGGTTTCTGGGGAGAGGGAGGGAGGGACGAAATGTGTTCAGTTGGATCTGTTTGCTTATTCTGTCCCTTTATGCCACATTCTAACAATTTCAATCATATCCTAAGCTCATGTTTTGTAAAACATATTTGATTACTTTAAATTTAATTGACTATATTTTTACTTTTTGGATGATGAAGTTGCTAGCTGGTTTAGTTTCTTATACTGCGTTTGATTTCTTTGACTCCACTCTGGATTCAGAGTTAGGGAGTTACTGAAAAATTAACTCTGTTAAGTGTTTGGCACAAGAGTCACAGTGACTCAGTGAATAGAGTCATAGTGGTTCAGTGAACAAAATTATTAAATTTTTGTTCACTCCAATTTTGGAGTTACTGTTTATGGGAAGAGAGTCACTGTGTGTTGGAAAGAAAACACAAATATGTGAAGGCGTGTTCGGAGTCGATTTTGGAGTCACTGTGACTCTGATTCCTGTGACACTGATCTCATGACTCCCTTAACTCTGACTCCAGAATCACTGAAAACAAACATTACCTTGATTCGAGTTTTTGAAATAGAAAACTCTTATTCTTTCAAAGAGATTTTGACCAGATCAATACTACATTATCTTTAAAGTAATAATACAGATTATCCTCATATTATGTGTCTTTTTAAATTATAGATAAATCTTTTAAATTATCTTATTATACAATTACTCTTCTTATCAATTATTTATCTACTAATGGCAAACAATACATTTTGATGTCTATTTTATTATAAAAAAAAATTCCCCTGTCTAGTTAAAGAAATATAATGGAATAATTTTAATTTGTTAAAATCAATTCAAACAATAAAATTTAAACTGCTGCACACTCATTTAATTAATTAAGCTTCCATCCATCCATTGTCATCCCTAAAGATAGTTGTTTTGTTTCCTTTGTTCAAACAATTACAACAAAAATCCATATCATCACTATTATACTTATACATAAATAAATTATAAAATGGCTTGAAAGTCATACCCCAACATGAAACCCTTTTCAAACAACAATGCAATGATAAAAAGCACACTATGTATATAGAACCAACCATACAAAGCACCCTTACGCCAAAACTCGTTAATCATTTATTTATGTGAAATGTTTCTTTTATATAGTAAAATCAATCATCATATATAATAATTTATTTTTTTTAAATTATTAATCAAACTTTTATATATTATATATTAATCATATGATTTAATTTTTATCCACTGATAGTGTACAATTAATTTTTTTATACGTCATCCAATCATATAATGTCACGTCAACTATGATTATGTTTTATCTCTTCAACTACCTAAAAAGTCATACAAATAAAGTGTTTTGATTGGATAATATTGTAAAATACCTTTATACTGTGAGTGCATTTAAATTAAACTCTTAATAAATATTTTAAAAGTTGAATTAATAATTATAAAATGTTAAAGTATTACGTATAACAACAGTTGATATCATAATGTATAATAGTATTACTTTTCATATATTAATCCCAAAGTTTGCTAGAATAGTAGTAAAGTGTTAGACGTAGAGTAAGTATTTGTCAACGGCAAACACGGTGTTAGAAAGCCAATTTTCCACCGCAAATGGCCGTCCATGTTACCTTTCCAGCCTGGTTCCCCTTAATTAATTTATTTAATTTCTTACTCATAAAGTTGCCCATTGCTTCCACACAAATTATTTTTTATTTTCATTTTTCTTAAAAAAATACTATTTTTTGTTATTTTTATTTTTATTTTAATTTTTTGTTTTAGTCAATCGAGGTCCTTGAAAGATCATGGAAAGATGTTGGCCCCTTGTCTTACCAACTCATGAGAAAAAATCAAGCATATTTATTTATTTATATTTTTTCTGTCTTTTTTTCTTTTCTTGGAGTTTAGCACTGACACTTTTATTTACTAATTTGAGAAATTACAGTGTTTCCATCAAATAGTTACATATATTCTTAAGTATATATATAAAAATAAAACCTATAATAAATAGCACTAGTTTCTCACAATTAGCTAGTGTCGCAACAAAAGAATACCCTAATATTAGCGCTTTGATTTAATTATGTACATCTCATATTAATTAATTGTACAAAGTGCAATTTATTTACTTTAGTTTGACACTGGATGCCGCTAACTTAAGCAGTTTGTAGTTTAGCATAAATTATTTAAAGAAAAGTGAGGTGATTGATTCCTTTATATAATAATAATTAATAACATCAAAAGAATGAAATAAAAAGAAAGTGAACATTTTGTAGATTGTACATTATATATAAGAGATCTTGCGGTTGCGATTTCATCACTCTTTCTATTACTTTTTCCTGTTTTCAATGGCTGTCCTTGTCCAACGGAATTTCTACCCTTTTTAAGATTATTATTATTATTATTTTTTTTTTTACTTTCTAAGAAAGTGTTCCTTTTCAAGCTAAGTTTGCTCGCTTGATTCAAAATGCTCTAAAATTCAAAGAGTGAGTTTATATATATATATATATATATATATATATAGAGAGAGAGAGAGAGAAAAAAATGATTCTTGTACACTCTAAATCAGCCACCAATGTATTTTATACAAAATACGTATATATTAGCGTATAAATTCGAAAGTAAGAATATTTTGTCCACTCGCGTGTTCATTTTAATTTTCTCCGTCCAGATAGCATGAATCCGTGTCATTTCGTGCGAATCCTCCATTCTCCAACCCAACATTCTCACATAACAGTGCAAGCTTCTCTAATCAACACCAAAATTCCACACTTGAGTACCAAAAAGAACCGAAATTATGTTGGATTGTGGTCTTTATTTATGTTGGATTATGGTCTTTATTTAGTGTGGTATTTATTATGTTGGATTATGGTCTTTATTTATGTTGGATTGTGGTATTTATTTATGTTGGATTGTGATATTTATTTATGTTTGATTGTGGTCTTTATTATGTTGGATTGTGATCTTTATTTATGTTGGATTGTGGTCTTTAATATGTTGGAGGAACAAACAGAGCATGACACAACATGAAAGCATATATTAAATCTGATTTTTTTTGTGTCCATATTCACCCTCTTGGATGTTGGATTGTGGTCTTTATTATGTTGGATTGTGGTATTTATTATGTTGGAATAAATCTGATTTTTATTTAGAGTCAATATTCACCCCTAAAATTATGTTAGATTATTCATGCGCGTGAGTTTCACTCTCTCAAATGTGAGAGTAGATATTTAACAGTTAAATTATACAAAATACGTATTTATACATTAGTGGCTGATTGATGGCTGATTTGGAGTGTACACGTAGCATATCTCATATATATATATATATATATATATATAAACATGTAATGTACATTTAGTTTGCCCTCATGGTTTTACTAATTAGAAAGGTTGAATGAATATTATATTGAAGTAAAAAATATTAAGGAACTTTAATATATAAAAGCTTCAACTTTTGAGAAAGATAATTTCATAACTTAGTGTGTGTTTGGATTAGCGTTTGCAAACTGGAGTTTGAATGAACTTGATTTTGTAGAATTGATTTTGGGTAAAAGTGAGTTGATGCTAACGTGATTTATGTTTGGGAAACTTTGTCCAAAAGTGAGTTTGACAAAATAAATATTGTTTGGATAACATATATTAAAATCACTTTTTATTGTGAAATTACTAAAAAGGGTATATAAAAATAATTAAAATATAAGAGTTATTAAAATGATATGAGTTTGATATTATACTTTTTAATATTTATTTATCATATTCTTATTTTTTGAATAATTGAATAAAATATATTACTCTTATAGAAAATTATATATATATATATATATATATATATTATATTTCTATTAGAAAATAAATATTAATGTTATATATAAAATAAGTATAGAAAAAACTAAAGTTTATATGTAAAAGTAAATAAAATTTTAAAATTAAATTATAAAACTACAATAAAGTACAATTAGGATAAAAATATTGAAAATAAAAAAATACATAAATCATTCATAATATCTCTGGAAAAAAACACCACCCAAAGCAAATTTCTTCTTTCACTCAAAAAAACCTGAGCTTGAAAGCTCCTTTCTCTCTCTCCATGAATCGTGCATCAAGCACTGGAGTTCACCACCCAAATTGGCTCTTGTACCATCTTTCAATTTCTTCAAAACCCTTTATTCTACTGTCTCAAGCTTTCTATTCCCTTTATTCTTATCTTCAATTTCTTCTTTTCGGGCTGTGTTTTATGCAAGTCACCAGTGATAGAGAAGAAGATGATGGTGGCAAGTGTAAGAATAAATAGAGGAAAATATTGATATGTATTTGAATCAGATCTGAGCAGTCATTATTATGATGCTTCCTCTTGAAGGTGAAAGGGTTAAGTTGGTATAAAAAAAAATGAAACATAGGTTGAAGAGTTGAAGTGAACGCAGAAGTGATGAATTTATGCTTCTATGAAACGGGAGTTGGAAAGCAAAATCGCATCCTGGTTTAGCCACCGTGAAATCACTCAAACGAAAAATTGAAACGTTCAATAAAGATGAACGGGCATTTGGAGTATCAAACGCACACCCAAACACACCCTTAGCATTAGGGCCTTGGGAGCAAGTGAAAAGTGTAAAATGCATAGTTCTAAAACCCATACATAGATCGATCCAACCGTTGAATCAAAAAGTGAATCCTTTGAGTAAGACTCAAAATCGGATTTTTAAAAATGGTCGAATTGTCCAAAAATTGTTAAAAACGGGTGAATCAACCTACTAATTTAAAAATAAAATTTTAAATTGTTTGAAATTTAATAACTGTTTTATAAGAAAATATAAGATATTATATTTTAATAATTAAAATTAATGACTATTAAACCTCTAAATTTATTAAATGTTCTATATTTTAACTTTTAATTAATATTTTTAATACACTTTAATTTTTTATTGCATATAATTCATCATATGTATATATATTGATAGATAAATATATATTTTATACATATTTTATTATATCTGGTTGAATCTCCGATCGAACCAGTTAAATCTCTAATAAACCTCTGTACCCATTTTTTCGTCTGATTCAATATCTTGTTCGATTTTCAGAACCTTAAATGACATTCACATGAAAAAACATATATTATAATATAAAATAATAAATGAGGCTTATCATAACAATTTAAATTTTATGAGATTCCATAACATTCATCATGGTTGAACTAATAATCTGAATGTGCTTCTTCCTTACTACTTAGCCTAAGATATATAATAATTGATGCCTTAATGATCATAATAAGTACTCTTCCTTTTTATAACACCTTGATCATCATGGTTAATCTAGTTCGATCTACAAATTGAACAAGTACATTGATTTTAGTTAATTACTACCCTTGCTAATTGCAAACTCAAACTAGTGTACTTGTTC
Source organism: Aeschynomene evenia (assembly GCA_013621005.1). Taxonomy (NCBI): domain Eukaryota; kingdom Viridiplantae; phylum Streptophyta; class Magnoliopsida; order Fabales; family Fabaceae; genus Aeschynomene; species Aeschynomene evenia. The sequence continues at coordinate 7,058,782 of CM024266.1, forward strand.
CAGCTAAAATCATTCTCATAATGATAGGTAATTAATGTCTATAATTCCTTTCATTATTCATGTGTAAGAGAAGAAGCAATTAGATCGTGTTATAATCATACAATTTTCTATAAAGCACTTCAATTCAATGGGGGCAGGATCCGGATTAAATTAATAAGTTATGGAGGATATGGATGTTGACCACTAATGTCTAAGTCACACACTTTTCTACCAATTTCAATAATATTTGTTATGAGAGCATAACTGTTGGGGAGACTAACAATTAAACAAAATTAATTTTGGAAAAAACTAATCCTAGGTCATCAACATATATAGTGACCAAATTAATTAAGCTTCTTACACTAAATTTATTCCTGGACCCCTCAAATCATTTTGCCAACTGAATTTTCCAATGCACGTTATTCTCATCCCACGTGCCACTTGTACAAGAGGGTCAAATAAAGGCCCTACTAGTTTAGCATATGGTTTTTAGTGTCTGTATATTTATATACAGGGATATACTTCACTCTAGAGAGTAGTCCCCATTACTTTTTTTATATCCGAAGTTTCATCTTGACTAATTCATCTTTTCAAATTATGTATCTGAAAATGATATATGAAACTCTAATAGAAATATTTTTTAATTTACAAGACTCGAACTCAAGTACTTATTTATAAAATAATGAGTTGCTTACCACTTGTGTTGTCGCGGCTATTATATTGTTGTTGTTTGTTATAAGCAGGGACGTTTGGAGAGGATATAATAGAATGGCACAAGGGGACATTGGGTTATGGGCCTTTTCAGTAGCCAACGTGGGCCATTGGATGCCAACAAATTTAGAAGATTCGTGAACCATATCAAATTGCTTCTTTCGTCCATTAGAGAGTCCAAGTTGTACATACTTAGAGTACTTTTTATATTGCAACCACATACACGTTTTCCACACTTCCCCCTCTTATTTTTTCTTTCAATAATGCTAAGTGAATAATGAAAAACCAGCCCAAATAGCCAATGAGTCTATTTTTGCTTTGATTTTGGCCCAAATAATCATTAAAATTGTAATGGGCTGAATAATTATGGCCCAAAATCTCATTTATTGGTTGGTTGAACTGATTTTGTATGGTTCATTTAGCATCACCCTTTTTCTTTTTAACTTGTTCGGCTAGTTTTCTACTTCCAGTTCCAACTTTAAGTTCTTGAGAATAGAGATGGTAAGATCTGTGGCATTGCGGGTTAGGCGTCTCAAAGAAAATGAGATGGGTTAGGCTAATCTATTAAATTAAAATAGGTTGAAATAAAAGATAACCTAGCCGACAAAAGAGGGGGATTTGATAGTTTAAGGTCTAATAATGAAATTTGTACATACATTTTTTTTTATATATATCTTCTCCATCAACTTTATCATTATAGATTTTGATATGACATCACTCCACCACTTATAATTTTCTTTTTTATCATCAGATCTAAACATATGTATATGATACATACTATGTGGTATGTATTAATAGCAATACTCTTTAAGGTCTAACCCATTTTACCATTATTTTTTAAAGAATCACAAAACAAAAAAAGCATGTTGATCCGACACGTTCAGGTAAAATGAATCAAAAATTGTAGTCAACCACATAGTCTCCTCTCCTCCCCTCAATTGAGTTGTACTTCCCATGTAGCTCCTATCTACTTTGGAAGAGATTGAGGAATCATGAACTCTATTATCACCTTTTATCATGTCGAAAACCATAAATTACGTACGTACACTTATTTGGGCAGCAACTCAAGGATCATTTTGGATTCAGTTTAATAAATTTAAGAATTAAAATGACTTAGGAATATAAAGTCAGAAACTAATTGTTAATTTTTCAAAAAATATGCTGGTGAACTATTAGGAGTTGTCACCGGTAAGCGTACATTCAGTTTGGAGTGAAAAAAATGTGCTAACAATTTTTACAATAAAATTTCATGTATTATTTATTTTTATTTAGACACTAATAATAGATATTCCCAAAATGAAATTTTCTATCCAACAAGGAGAGTTTAAAAAATTTGAATGGATGTCGTTACGTGGTTGACACTTGTAAAGCACGCGCCAATTACAGCAAGAATCTGTAAAAACGCTTATGAACAAATCAAGTCACCTTTTAAGAATCTTTAAACCAAAACAAATAAAAAAATGAAATGATCCAACCAACTCTCAAATACGATTTCAACTAAGTTAAGTTAGGCCATTTGGCCTAATTAACCATCCTTGTCCTTGACCATGTCTTTATCCAAATCTAATAATTAATAATAAATACATCACAGCCTCAGCAACAACAAATTGTCAAAAATCAAAGCTTCCAATCCCCCCCATATATAGGACCAATGCCATTCATTTTGCAAACCAAACAAAAGCAGGTAAAGCCAAAGAAGAAGGACCCTTTCATGCAAATTAAACCATAAAATTAAAGTCTGCCAAACTTAAATAACTTGCAATGCTAATCGTATTTTGTACAGCCTATTATATTATATGGGTAATGATTAGCATGTACATAACTTATAATAAAGTTTTTTATGTGCAATATAATAGAGAATATTATATATTTTTACGCAAAAAATCTAGGTGCACAATAAAAAATCAATCAAAAGTCAATAGATTGTGCACAACATATAATATATAATATGCACAACGTATATTATATATTATGAACACTATATATGATATGTTATGCAAAACTATATCATATGTTACGTTGCAACATATATTCCTTTACAACATGTGATATATGTTGTGCATAATATGTGATAAATGTTGTGTATAACATATAATACTTGTTGTGCACATTACATACATAATATTTGTTATACATAACATATTGACTATTTTACTTGTTTTTTCATTGTGCATATAACAATACATACTCTATTTTTATATCTCTTTAAGTAAGGTCTCGAGTTCGAGTCTTGTGGATAAAATAAAATTTATTAGGAATCTCACTTGTCATTCCAAATATGCGATCTAGGGCGATAAATTAATTGAGGGCAAAGCTACATGTACCCTGGATAACCAAAAAATAATAGATAATATTAATTTTGATAGACTTGTGTTTTACACTGCAGCTTAAAGTAAGTCAAATGATTTTAATAACATAATTATATATGATAGAAAATTATGTAAAAAATTCACCCTTATGATTTATGACAGGATTATCTTATTTAGTAGTTGACTCAATCTAATGAGACTTTATCTTAGTTATATATAATTGTTGTAGTAGATACATACGTAGACTAATGAAAGTATACGATAATAATTAGAATATGTTGTTGTATTACAGAAATATATCCAACTAGTATTAAATGTGTGTTATATATAATGTATGTTATATATATAACATGTGTTATACATATGACACATATTATGTATAACACATACATGTTGAATATATTGACAAATTATTAACATATTTATTAAAGTTGACAATATTTTTAAGAGCGGTTAATATTACATCACCTTTCAAATAATAAACCTCCTGAAATGTTAAACATGATAAATGAAGAAGTCATACATATATTATATAAAAGTAGAAGCAAACACAGCATGCAATTGCCGCTAAGTATACTTTGAAACACTCAAAGACGGCAACAACAACAACATAAGATAAAATTCATACATATGACGATTTCTCATTACATAACCCTCTCTCTCTCAAAACCAAAACTAAGTACGTAGCCACATATGGCCATGGCCTTGCATGTCCAAAACAACTTCTCCTTTTTAATCATCATCACTGCCCTCTTCGCCGTACTATCACCCTCGCTCTCTCAGCCGCAAACCGCCGATTCATGCAACGGAATATTCCTTTCCTACACCTACACCGGCGGCCGCCGCCTCCCTCCCAACGTGTCCAACCCGGGGAAGCAGCCGTACAGGTTCACGTCATCGCTGACGGTTCTCAACAACGGCCTAGAGGAGCTCAAGTCATGGAAGGCGTTCGTTGGGTTCCGACACGGCGAGTGGCTGGTGTCGGCGTCCAACGCGGTGCTCGCCGACGGCACGGAACTACCAGCTGCCGTAGGAAACGGGACAGTTTTGGAGGGATCTTCGCTTAGGGATCTGAAGACGGCAGCCGAGACTGCCGGGGACGTGAGACAAATGATGGTTAAGGTGGATATGGTGGGGACGGTTTTTGGGGTGGCCCCACCTAATGTTCCATTGCCTTCAACTATTAAGTTGGCTAATGATGGATTTGTGTGTGGTAATCCCACTAATCAAGGTATTGTTTCCTTTCATTTCAATAGAGTTTAGGACTCTAATGAAGTTTCTAATTATTAAAGATTGTTACACAATATCAAATTTTGATACAATTCAGAGTATTATATATGAAAAAACTATAATTTTGATGTACTTATTAGAGTATTATTATTACTAACATTGCTATATCGGTATACAATAATGTTTATTATATAACATAAATATGTCCAAGTAATATTAACATGTATTATGTATAATACGTAATGTGTGTCACACATATGTATGTTATACATATGACACACATTACATATTATGTATAGCATACATTAAATACTAGTTGAACGTATTTCTGTTGTACAACAAACATCAACATATTACTTAGCTTCATCTATTCGATAAGAGCTTTGCTAGAAGTACAACGTTATATCAGTCAAAACAGCAAAAAATAGGATTTTGGGCTTAAATCACTAAGCTCATTAAGAAAAACACACATAATTAAGAATGTTATTTGGACCAAAAGTGTTAAAATGAACTTTATTAGTTGTTTTAGCTGGAAAATTGTTGTTATAAAAAAATCTGTGATATGATAATATCTGGTGTGTTCTTTTAATGTATCTAGATGTTATAGTTATACGGATACACTAAAAAGATTACAGTTATGGGATGAAAAATAATCTAATAAATATGATGATATGTTCTTTTACATCTTGTTTAAAAAGTTTTTTAAATAAAATAATTTGATTAATGTAATTTCAATGCGTGGATCATGTGAAACTTTTTACATAATTATCAAATTACTCATTTGACTTCATATTAATTTAAATATTTTGTGCATTTATACATGAAACGAGATTGCGATTTGGGTTTGTTTTAATGTGCCTTTATTTGATGATTTCTTTATGCCTCCATACTGTATTTTCTTAATTTTTCTTTGATTGAGAATATAGCAGCAATGTCTATATACCTCAAGATTAGAGGGCAGTATTCCTTTCCACAACTAACATGTATTCTGAAGCAAATAAAATGTGTTTTTTGCTCTGTTTCATACTCTTAATTTTCTTTTTTACTTGATTGCGATGGCTTCTTCAGGGAACAATGAGACTCATGTATGTTGCACAAGTGATCCCAATTTCAAAACAAACATAACCACAGATGAAGAGTTCACACCCCTTCAAAAAGGTGATCTCACCATAATGTATGATGTGATCAAAACATATGAATCCAATTACTTTGCAGAGGTCACAATTTCAAACCACAACCCTCTCGGCCGCCTCGACGACTGGCGATTAAGCTGGGAATGGAGGAACAACGAGTTCATATACTCAATGAAAGGTGCTTATCCCTCCAATGTTGATTCCTCTGAATGTGTATTTGGTCCACAAGGTGTATTCTACAAGGAACTTGATTTTTCCAATGTGTTGAACTGTGAAAGAAGGCCTATAATTCTTGATCTTCCCCCAACAAGGTTCAATGATTCGGAACTCGGAAAAATCCCATTTTGCTGCAGAAATGGGACCATATTGTCCCCACTAATGGACCCTAGTAAGTCAGCTTCAAGGTTCCAAATGCAAGTCTTCAAGATGCCGCCAGATCTTAACCGTTCCCGGCTCGCGCCACCGCTGAATTGGAAGATATTTGGAACATTCAATCCTGATTACCAATGTGGTAATCCCATCAGGGTGAGTCCTAGTGAGTCCCCTGATCAAACAGGGTTGCCATCGAACAAATCCGCCATCGCCAGCTGGCAGGTTGTGTGCAATGTAACAAGGGCTAAAAGTGCACCAAGTAAATGTTGTGTCTCATTCTCAGCATTTTACAATGAATCTGTTATCCCTTGCCCAACATGTGCTTGTGGATGCTCCGGTAACCCGGATCGAACATGTAGCACCACTGCTACGGCTATGTGGCTTCCTTCTCAGGCCCTTCTTGTCCCTTTTGAGAACAGAACTAACATGGCTCTTACTTGGGCTGACATGAAGAATCTACCGGTGCCGAAACCTATGCCCTGTGGTGACAATTGTGGGGTGAGCATCAACTGGCATGTGCTTACAGATTACCGGAAAGGCTGGACCGCGAGGATCACGCTATTCAACTGGGGTGAGGCGGATTTCGGGGACTGGTTTGCCGCAGTGCAAATGGACAGAGCGGCTTCTGGTTTTGAGGAGATGTACTCATTCAATGCAAGTGCCTTAGAGAGTGTGAATAACACAATATTCATGCAGGGTAAGGCAGGGTTGAACTTTCTTGTAGCAGAAGCAAATGGATCTAACCCAAGAAAAGATCCTAAGGTTCCTGGAAAACTGCAATCTGTGATCTTATTCACTAAGAAAATTACTCCTGGAATCAATGTTGCTGGTGGTGATGGGTTTCCTAGTAAGGTGTTCTTCAATGGGGAGGAGTGTTCTCTTCCTTTGGTATATCCTAGCAGTGGTTTCAGGAATGAGTTTTCCTTATTTTCTATGCTGTTTTTTATACTGTTGCCAATTATCTGGTTGTGGCAATAGTAGCAGCATTGTTTTGATTTTGGATGATTGGTTCTTGTTGTTATCCAAATACAAGATTTACACAAACTAAGACACACACATCAGCAGAACAAGTTGTGTTATTGCAGCAGAATTCATGTTTCATGGTCTATTTTGGTGTTTGGATATGGCTATCCTTGCTCAACTGATGTGATTCTTTACACAATAATCATACAGAAAAATTGTAGAATTGTATTAGAAATATAATCTTCTTTTAATTAAAATTCATTTTTTTTTCATTTAACATGTATCCTAAAGAATTGTTATTGTTGCCGTTTTCTTCATTCAGCATAGATGATGATACTAAAGGGTGAACTTGTGTACTCAAGACTTAAAAGAAGTGTTTTGTTAGGGAGTATAAAAAGCGGGATAAAATTTTATAGATGAGTTTCATCGATAATTTTAAGTATAAAGGTTAATCATGAAAATTGACCACACTTTTACCCTTTAACCAAACATGATCTTAAGGTAGTGATTGTTTTCAACGATTCTGAGGTCATAGTGAAAAGAGTCATTGAGTCAGTATCACAGGAGTCAGAATCACATTGACTCTAAAATTAACATCGAACACACCCTCACATATTTGTGTCTCTCTTCTAGCACACAGTGACTCCCTTCTAATACACAGTGACTCCAAAAATAGAGTGAACAGAAAATTGACAATTTTATTCACCGAGTCACTGTAACTATGTTCCCATCTGTACTGTAACCCTCGCACCAAACACTTGACAGAGTCAATTTTTCACTGACTCCCTGACTCTAACCCCAGGGTCAGAAAAAACAAACGCAGTCTAAGTGGATCTTAACACAACGTAAACTTGCTACCTTGCGACTTAAAAGTCACAACCCACAAGTCCATATCACGAGTTCTTGACTCACAAAGCCCCAAATCAAATATGATTTACACTAGTTTCCTTAAATCTCAACCTGAGTATCTAATTAGGCTCATGTATTACATATCCTAATGAACAAAGCATATAATCAACACCACCATCATGAACATAATATGGAGAAAACCAGAAAAGAATGCCTGGCCGCAACCAAATGGAATATCTACATGCTTACAGCAGTGATTTGCATAATTTCAATAACATTGAACAAGAAGTTGAAAAAAGGAACAAAGGGTAATTGGACTTTCCATAATTTCTTATTGAAATAAGAAAATGTTCCTACGAGTTTGCAAATGTATCAAAACCTATGGCTACTGCAGTTCTATCCTAAACCAAAATAACTTCTTAAACATCCTAACATCAGAATGGTGCTACAAATTTCGCCACCAGAAGCAGTCAAAAATTGCAAATATGCGATTTCGCATATGTGCGGTAGAAGTTTGCAGTTATTCATCGCCATCCATAACTTAAATGATCGCGAGCAACCAGACTAAACCGTGATATATCCCTCAGAGCCTGAATTTTTTTTACACCAACCAAATTCTATGTGACAAAAGAATTTAAACACAGGTCCAAACTAGCTAATTGCAGAATGATTCGGTCCATGTGGAACACCAAATATTTACATTCGCAACAGCAAGAGGATCGAGAACTGACATGTTCGGTTCTAGCCCGGAATGTTGTCTAAGGAATATATCCATCAAAGTCAAACTCATTCTCAGCTTGTTCAATGCCTTCCTGCTGCTAGAAACACAGAAGAAAACTGGTTCGTTAATAATGGAAAACTATATGCGAGCTTACAAGTTTTTAGGATCAACAGAAAGGAAGGAAGGAAGAACCTGTTTCAGAAGCGCACTCATGAGATCCTCCTGCCCGAATTGCTCAGGGAAGAGGTTAGTATGGGAGCTTTCACCATTAACTCTTTGGGATGTAACTATTTCAGAATTGTCAACAAGAAGTGGATTGAAGGGTTGGCTAACATTTTGGAGATTGCCTTGATCCATGCCTTCGCCTATGCCGAACATAGCGTTTCCAATTGAAGTAGTATCTCCATTTTGACCGGTCTGTTGAATAGAGGAAAAATTCTGATGGACTAAAACTGATGGTGCGACCGAGACATCAATGTTACCTTGTGAAGGATTTGCATGCTGAGCAGCGTCGAATGCCAGGCCAGGGTTCGTTAAATCCCAATCATGGGACTTCTGATTGTGGAGTTCTTCAAAAATGTCATAACTTGGAACAAATCCGCTGGATCCTTTGATTCCTGAATTAACATCCTCTTGTAACATGCCTTTTGATGAGACAGTGGACATAACTGGATTGCTTCCGAGAGTAAAACTACTGATCGACATATTGCTGGTTTGATTCATGGGAAAACTCATCGATGTAGAGCCTTGTGGAACTTGATTGTAACCAGGATTCAGGTTGCTGGAACTAGCAATCCCGTTTCCCAGAACATCGTTAGAAATTCCATTTGGTAATGTAGGCTGCAACAACGGTGATGGGAGCCTGTTAACATTAGAACCCGAGTTTTCACCTAGTATGTGTCCTCTTGGCTGGGATTGACCTATCTGCATCAACAAGGGGCTTCTCTGGGAAACAGAAGCATTGACTCGCATATTCAAGTTGGCAAGTGACTGGGTAGTAGATTGTTGCAAACTGGCAAGATGCCTTGGCTCCATGTTGGTAGGGATTCCGTGAAGCAAGTTCATTGGTCTACTGGTGTTCATATGTTGCATTTGCCCATCCCCGAATCTTAATCTTGGGTTTTCAAAACTGAAAAGGTTCCTCTGCTCAACTACAGGCATCGGCATACCTGGCTTCACAGTTGGCCCGCCAAATCCTACAGTTTGAAGCCTGGCTAGGCTATGTGATGGGAGTTGACCCACCGAAAGAGCTCGAAGATCAATTCCACTGAGTGTAGTTGTCCCGAACAATTCGTCGTGTGGGCTCAAGAAGGAGTTACCCTGCTGCTGGGAAACTCCACTCAACCTTCGAAGATACAGACGGTATTTCTGCACCAAAAACCACATGAAAAAAGAGTTAGCTAATTCAGGCAATAGCATAGATGAGCTAAACAAAAAGATAAGTATGTATATAACATTAAGGAAAATGCTGCTTGGTATGAAATAAGCATGAACAAAGATGAAACATGATTTGTGGCATGTTTTCTTCATTCCTTCCTCATCTCATCTTCCATCTTTATCAGACTGGATATGCAATAGCTATCAAACATGTTTCTTTTGTGCTTCTTTTGTAATATTTATTTCGAATTAAATAACAGAACTATAACATTAATTATTGATTCTTTCCAAAAGTAAGTTTAACATGCAGAACAATGGTATCATACCTGAAGGTGGCTGGCAACATTTTCTCTAGTAAGTCCAGGAACATTCATCAATTCCAAAATCTTTTTTGGGACAGCCTCTGTATATTCGATGTCAAATTTGGAAAAGGTTAGATGAGGCCTTAACATTTTAAATAAATCTCTAACAAATCGAGCAGAATAGATCACCATAATTTAAATATATAGGAAGATATTCAACGAAGCTTTCTATGGGGTCAAAAACAAAATCGCAACACTAAATCCACAATGCGATCTTAATTGAGCATTAAAATGTTTTACTTGGAAAACCTATTGGCCTATCTGTGAACAATCTAGAAACCCTAGATTGAGTTATACCAATCCCAACTATTGCAACTGTATAATAAAGATGCAAGTATTAATTAATAGCATAGATTTGTGGCTTTTATGAATTTCATATGACAGTTCAACATTGGACAGTCTAGGGTTATGTATTATAAGCTTCTTCGGCATTCTTTGCTATGTTAAATAGGGCTGAATGGAAAATGTGACAGCGAAGAAAGAAAACATTATTTGCAAGGAACTAATTGAAAAGTACGTACTGTCAATTCCCAGATGATTCACGGCAGACATAAACTGTTGATGGAGCTCAACAGACCAAACAACCCGCGGCTTCTTCAATGTGGAACCATCATCCCTCTCCTCCGTTTCTTCTTCATCGTCCCTCTTCTTCTTTGAACTTTTCCCTTCATTTGCTGACGATGAGTAATCTGCATCATCAAATGCCCTAAGCAGCCGATCTCCTTCTTCTACACTGCCCGATTGCTCCGGCTCTTTACTCCCATTCTTTCTCTTCCGAACCACATGCTGCCATATATTCTTCAGAGCCTCGATGCGCACAGGTTTGATTAGGTAATCACAAGCACCATGTGTCACACCCTTCATAACAACCTGTTTTCCATCGTCCGCCGACATCACTGTAAACATCAAACGCAATATATGTCAGTCACTATCTCAATGCAATCAATCTATCAATCGATCTAAACTAATTGGAATGATGCTTACTAATGACCGGTAGGTCCATCTCCAACCCAATATGCTCCAAGAGTTTGAATCCATCCATGTCAGGCATATGCACATCACTGATAACAATGTCAAACCCATTCTTGTTCTCTCTCAGAAGAGACAATGCAACCTCTGCTCGCTTGCATTTCGTAACTGAAATAGGCACCAAAAAACAAATCCCTCAAAACTTATAACCGAACTTGAAATCAAATCAATGAAACAGAAAACAAATCTGGGATATATTCATTCCTGATAGTTCATATAACCGAATTTCAAAAAACTCTGCTAAGAAAAAACAAAAGCAAATCTAGCTAGCATCTCAAAGTGAAAAGAAACAGCATCAAATCACTCCGTGTCATGTTAAGCCGAATAAAACATATAAAAAACAAAACTTTAAAGCAAATATGAATCTGAAATTACAAAACTATAAAAACAGAGGACAAGGTGTGATCACTAACTAGTATCAATATGCCCATAAAAAAAATTGAAGAAAGAAAGTAAAGTTGCATTCTTTTTCCACAAATTCATGATGGGAATCAAGCAAAAAACAATTTTGAAGATAGAGAATTTCATAATTGAAAAAAAACAAACAAAAATAAATTAAAAAAGAAGAAGAGAAAAAAAAGTGATTGGAGCACCTTCATAGAGACAAGCTTTGAGCATCCTCTCAAGGATCACAAGGCAAGTGGGGTCATCATCCACGACCAGAACCCTAAGGCCCGCCGGAAACTGGTCGGAGACGGCGTCTCCGGCGGCGGATTTCAGCATCGAGCTTGAACTAGCCGTTGACATGTACCCCTTCCCGTTGCTCAGATTCATTGTTCAGAGATCCAACAAAAGAGAAATAAGACAGAAACACAGAAAGAACATGAAACACAATAACACAAGGCAACGCAACAAAACAGTGACAAAAACACTGTTCCTTTCGTTCAGAGAGCTGAAATTGACATGAAGTTGAAAAAACAAAAACTTTGGGAGTTTGAGAGGAACTAAGTCGAAGGAACAGAGAAAAAAAGGGTACTCGAATTTTTTTCTTTTTGTATTTTTTTATTATCTTGGAGCAGATAATAATATATAATGAAAAAATTCGGGTTCTGGGGGTCTGATTCTGAAGCTGGCGATGCTGTTGTCACTGTTGCACGCTGATGCTGAATTTCTGGCGTATTTTTAATTACTTCAAATTAATTCATTATTATTTTATTATCTTATTATTATTATTATTAGGGTTTTGATATGTATACTTACAAAATAATATTTATACATGTATACCTTTTTTTATTTCATCGATCGACAGTATACAATTTTTTACACAATTATCTAATCATATGTTGCCACATCAGATATGATTATATTTTTTTTCTCTCACTGAAAAATCATATAAATAAAGTATTTTAATTGGATAATAGTGTAAAATATCTTTATATTATTTTTACAACAAAAATAAATTCTACTTTTTTTAATATCTAAATGTAAAAAAATTATTTTTTATTATTGGATTGGAAACGGACTAAATGATTATTACTATATCTTCATTCATAATATTTTATTTATGAGTAATACTACATGTATATCATAAAATCAGTCAACATCAACTATTATATGCAATAATCTAACATTTTAAAATTAGTATTCTAACTTTTATTATTATACATTAATCTAATATTTTTAAAAGTTGGATTACTAGTTTCAAAATATTTGATTATTACATATGTTGACTGATTTTGTGGTGTACAAAAATTATTTTGCATTATTTATACACTTTTTAAGTAGTAAATAATTGAGGCAAATATTATAATTCATAGCAATATATAATTAGTTGAATGTGTACTAATTTTTACATTGTGAATATTTAAAAATGAAATTCTAGTATTATAATTAAGATGTTGGTGCTTAATTATTTTTGACGTTTTGGATATAATATTCAAAGTTGGTCTCACTATTGTGTTCCTGAAAGAGTGGATCCAGCTCATTCATTGGATTAACTAACCCCACAAACACAAACACCTCGTATCTTAAATCAACTTTCAACACTAGTACAATCTCACAACTCACAAAAAGGTTCTAAAGTGGTAAACTCTTGTTTACTGCACCAGACAACACTAGTGTAATCATGATGGTAGATTTTCTAGGAGATTTTTTATGAAATCAAATAAAATATTTATTATATATTCATTGCTTTCAAAATTTAATAATTTTAATATTCTTTAACTTTTTTTCTACAATATTAACTCACTATATGGTATCAGAATCTTCCGAAATCAATTGGTTTTTTAAAATAGCTCTCTTAGCTGGGGTTTGTTCATTTGTATCACATTTATGGAAACTAATTCCCATATCGAGTAATATTTTTTATGTCATGAATTATTATGATTATTGTTATTTAGGGTTTTGTAAATTGGGTAAATTGTTAATATGAATATATATATATATATATATATATAATAATTCTAAAGAGTTATTGCTTTATGTGTTTGATTATAATTCAACTATTTTCTATAATGAATTATTGTGATTGCTAAGAGAATTATATATTTTCCAAAAGAGTAGGTAATACTAATGGGTAGGAAAATTATTTCGCTTAAGTTTCAGAAATTAATTCATCTTGATCAATACATAATTAATCACTAATATTTATCATATAACAAAAATACGTTCAACTAGTATCCAACGTGTGTTATACATAATATGAAATGTATGTTATACGTACGTATATTATACATATAGCACACATTTCATATCATATATAACATACGTTGAATACTAGTTTGACATATTTTTGTTGTACAATAAACAATTAAGCATTATTGCATAATTAATAGACAGATTAGAATATTAGATTCATATCAAAATGCAAACATAATTTCAAACGTTTTAAAAACAAGAGAGTTTTTCCTCCTAAAAAATGTTCGTTTACTTTCAAGCTGAAGATAATAGTTAGGTCAAGCTCTCCCCAAATTTAGAAGTCAAAGAAGCAAATCCTTTATATTGTTAGTCAAATTTACTTAAGATCATAATTAATTTCTATTGCAACCATTCATAAAAATATATTAAAAAAACAATAGCAACTAACTACTTTTAAATTTAAAAAACGGAACAATTAAAATTAATTAGCAGAATAATTGATATTAGGGAGCAAAATTAAAGGTGTGACTATATTTAAATGGTAATAGTGTGATGATAAGATCTCAAATATAATTATACATGATTGTAAAATTATTTTGTATTATATATGGTAAGCTCAAATTAAATGGAAATTGCTTATATTACATATATTATAATAATTCATAATTGTAATGTAATTCAATATATATGATTCGCCAAATAGATATAATTCCTTTTATAAATATATATTTCCTAATTACAACAAATCTTCGCATTCGAAATTGAAATAAATTTGTTTCTTCCATACAATTGAATTTTTTAAATTATCTATGATACCAAAAATCCTCTTTTAAATTTTGTCGTAATTAGTTTATTACTGCTCAAAGCTGGAATCTAAGAAATCTAATAAAGCTATAACCTTCCCACCAATTGAGAGATTTAGCTACTTGTTAGTAGTTTTCCTATGTATGTTTATACTTGTTATATATATTTCATGTTTATTTATTAATAAAAATATCTAAATATATGTAATTAAATATGGCCTAATTTTTCCATTCAAATATTGTATACGTATACATTAAACTCTTAATCGAATAGTGTACCATTTTAAAACATAAGATATTTTTATTCATATATAAGATTACAATCAAGTATATAAAGAAACTAATAAATTTAAAGGGATATTTTAAATTCATTTATCTAGCCAATGATTTGTGAGTTTAATTTGCTCTTGCTAAGAGATAATCGATATCAAAATGTGTTTGATTATTACATACATCATCACGAAAAGTATGCTTTATTTCAAAATAAATATAGATATCTCTAAATTTGTAATTACGAAGAAACGTATCCATAAATCATAAGGAAAAACTAAATATTATAAGGGAATGAAATCTATATAAAGGGACAAAAGCATTCACAAAAGGAATAAAATACACCCACGAGTTAAACAAAAATAAAACATAAAAGCTAAAAAATGAAAAGAAAAAGGAAAATTTGCATGACGGTCACTACAAAATAATTATGACATTCTTCCCTATTTCATACATGCACAATGGACGCTAATTAAGATTAAGAGGAAAAAGAGAGAGAGAAGAAATATTAGAACGTATGCACCTTTTTTTTTTTCGATAGTTTCAAACGTGCATTACTAAAAAAATAAGTATTTATAACAATTTAAACATTAAATATATTAATAAAAATATTATTCATAAAAATAATATTGATTATGAGTGACTGTTAAAAATATTTAAAAGTAATTTCTAAATATTTTTAGTAGTTATTAAATGTTAAAAATAGTTTATAATTATTCTCAACAACTAATAAATATTAATATAACTTTTTAACAATATTTTAATTTCATAAATATGTTTCAATAAAACATATTAAAAATTATTATTATTATAGTGATAAATGCTCAACTTGGAAGGACTTGTGAAGCTTATAAATATGCATTTAAACAATCAATAATATTTATTGTACAACATAAATACATTCAACTAATATACATAGCGTATTATATATATAACATACATAATGTGTATTATATTATATATGTTACGTATAATACATATTACGTATAATATATAATATATATATGTTGTATTTTTATTGCAAATATTATTGCCAAACAACTACACTTATAAAAGACTAATTAATCTAGTTAAAAAATGTACAAGTCTAAACAAATGTATGTACCTTAACATGCATAACATTGTGGAAACGTATAATGGAGTATAAGCATTTGAAAGTCGGCAAGTTTATTTTGTTCCTTTCATTTTCACCAATATATATATATATATATATATATGACAATTATTACCATTTAAAATAAAATAGCATTGTGTCTATCTTCAAAGATAAATAATTGAAATATAGAAATGTTTTCCCATCCCAAAGCAAAGTTGTCCCAATAGCAATCAGCATAGCCGATACTTGGGGATGGATATATATATGGTTTATATATGCATGGTTCCATTTTTATTATTTTTTGAGAGTGACCATCAACTTGTGCAAATTCGAATATACTATTATTTTTATATCACGACCAAAAAATATTTATTATTCATTTATTTATTTTTTATAAGTTCTGCTTCAAAAATAATTTTAGTAAAGAGAAAAATTATGATACTTGCCATTAGGTACAAGTTAAATAGAAAACATACAAAATATCTAATAGCATTTTTGGTTTACAATAGGAGGTAACATAATCGATTTTAAAGTATCAAACTCACTTTTTGAGAAACTTTTAAGCAAATTATTTTATTTTGAAATTATCAATTATAATAATAAGATCAATTTTACAAATATGATTTTAGTACAAAAGGTGATGATATTATAGATGGATTTAATTTTAGTCCAAACAGTATAAGACTTGTTTACACAGTAATCCAAAATATATTGTAGTTATGATTGTGTTTTCTCTCTCTCGAAAAGTCATACAAACAGAGTGTTTTGATTGGACGACAATGTAAAATATCTTTACAATGTTAGTACACCAAAATTAAACTCATTATATATTTATTCCATACATCCGAATATACATTAATCATATAACAATAATGCTAAGTGTACAATAAAAAACTAGCTAATACAATCAATAGACCTATTTTGGCTCAAATAATCATTGAGATTATAATGGACTGAATAATTATTGCTAAAAATCTCATTAATCAACTAATTTGACTGATTTTATTGTACATTTAGTATCACCCATCTTATAATACCATATAATACGTGAAATTCATCACTTATTTATTTTCTCTATGTCACTTCAATAGGTCTATCCGATCCACCGAGTGATCGAGGTGTCTTAGGAATCATAACCAAACAAAATTAATGGTCAATACTAAAAGTAATGCATATTGTTACAGATTTCAAGTGCAATGCTTAATAACAATACTGCTATACATTTTTCCTAGCATCTTTTATAAAAAAACATGGGTAAAAAACAATACTAATCTACTACTACGTACTTATAAATAGAATTTCCAAAATATTAGTTACTTTCTTATTTTTAAAAATAATATTAAAAAATACAAAATAATAAAAAATTATAACTTTTTTCTTTAACTTCTTTAAAATAACTACTTCCATCGTTCCATTTATTCTTTTTTTAATATATTAGATGTTAAGATTAATTTAAGTATTAAATATTATTAATTTTACAAATATAATTAAAATAAATAATATTATTAACTATAATAATTTATAAATAACTGTTATTTGTAATTTCTACTATTCAAATTCTCTTTTCCTTTTTTTTCTATTCATCTTTTATATCAATTTTTTAATTTTTTTCTATTCATCTTTTATATCAATATTTTAATAAATGAGATTTGAGAGGAACTTTAATTATATTAAATAGCTAGTATTATTTTATAAAAAATAATATCAACAAAATTAAATAATATTATTTTTTATAAAATTTTCATTAGCAACTTAAAATGTACGAAAATATATGTCGAGTCGCTAGTATATATAATGCACATATATTACAAAATATAGTCCATACCCTATTATACATAAAATGTATATTTTATGTGTGTTCGTTGATATTAGTTAAAAATGATGAGAAATGCTTCTTGTACATTATAAAACTAGTCACCAAATATTATAATTTAACTTTTTAAAATTATTAATTAATCAAACTTTTGATATTATAGATTAATCCAATATTTAAAAGTTAGATTAATAGTAATAAAATATTAAATTATTATATATGATAACTAATAGTAACTAATCATGTCATGCGATGCGATGGATATTATCATTACTCAAAAATTATATATTCACCTAACATTATCACATTTTATATTATAGACCCATTCAACCGCTTTTACTTAAATTTTTATAGGAGTCCACTCCAATTTTTTTACTAATATTTGTTTTACAACAGAAATACGTTAATTAGTATTCAACGTGTATTATACTTAATATGAAATGTATATTATATGTATAACATATATATATATATATATATAACATATTTCATATTATATATAGCACACATTGAATATTAGTTTGATGTATTTATCTTTGCTATCATCATTATTGCTTTACTTCGGTAGGTCATATATAAAACCTTTATTGAGTTGAATTGATGAAATTAAAGAGGGAGTCGAACTGGGAAACTCTACTTTTGCAGGGGACCCCAATCCGAAAATGAAAGAAAATGAATGATAATACTCGTTTGCTTGCAACTGCGTGTGTGTAGTGCAGTGTGCACTCTGACTCTTTTGTTTGTTTTCTGTTTTTTCCGTTTCTCTATTTTCATAATTTTCTAATTTATGATTGGTCACTCGACGGTGCCTTCTCCCTGAACCGACACGTGTCCCTGGGCTCTTGTTCCATCGGATAAGGTTATCGTTCTTTCGCTCTCTTGCTACTCTCAAAATACGTGCACACTCATACTCACTCACTCATATATATATATATAGACATTACCAAGAAATTATTTACGTGTATGTCTGCATAAAATAGTTGGATTTTAATAATACATGTACAAGATCGGAGCCTATCACTATACTATAGTCTCAATTGCTCCGAAATTTAGAATATAGTAATTAGTGTTATCCAATATAGTTAATGCTAAAAATATATACTAATAATACTATATCAACGCTAATTTTTTTTTATATGAAACTCATATCCATACTCATGTAAAATTATACTAATGTGAAAATACCAAAAGTAGTAGAGGAGAGAAAAATATACAAGAGAAGTAATGCGAAAATACTAAGAACAGAGAGAAGGGAAAAATATAGAAGAGAATTAGTAATATAGGAGCAGTTCCTTAAATAAGCAAACAGGAGAGGCAATCGAATATGTACTAAAATAATATTATATACTACTAATAATTTTTTGTGTTCTTTTCATAGTAGTAGCAAGAAAAGGAGTGAAGCATAGGGAAAAAGCAGCATTCATAATGCAAACCGTATATTCGGTTGGGAACCTTTTCTGAATTACGATGAATATAAATAAATAAATAAATAAATACTAATAATATTATGCATACAATAAAAATCGTACAATACATATACAACAATCATATTTACCGTTGAATTGTAATATAATTTACAAAATAATGTAATTCAGCGATAGATATAATTGTTATATAAGTATTTTACAATTTTTATTATACACATAATATTAATAAGAGAAAAGTTACTTGTACACCCACTTATGATCCACCCACTTATGATCCACCTACGTAAAAAATTAAGTTGAATATGATCTTTTTTTTCCTAATTTTTCTCTATTCTTTTTCATTTTCTAATTTTTCTCTCTACAATAACTAATAATTTGTTTAGAAAATTGAGATCAATTTATCCCGTGATTCTTGCAATATTTTTTTAAGAATTGCTCCCAATAAATTAGTTACATTTTTTTTCACATCTCACTATTTTTTTATCGGCCAATTGATCATGTGTTTTACTACGTATTGCATTGTATTGGGGAGAGACTGATCTCGATCATTCTGGAGTTTTTTAAATTCTTTTATGTGGTAGGTATTCATCTGATCCCTTAATAATTTCTGTAAATTTGTTTGTAATATGTTATTATTTTGTATTGTATTGAAGTTCAATATGATTTTTTAAACTTTTTTTCACTTATATTAGTCATTGGTTCTCATATGATAAAAGTCTGTGACTATAATGAAACAATAAGTAGTGTATACAAGATTAATGAAGACATGAATAAAGGTTTGTAAATTTAGATTATTTATATTATGTTATTATTCAATTATACATTTTTTTTACAAACGTGTTAAATTATCTACATACATTTTTTCATTTCATCAATACACTTGTTTATGTGTCAACTACGTGCATTTTGTGCATTTTTATGCTCATGCTACACACACTTTTATGGACATGCTACACGAATTTACTCACAAGTTGCACGCATTTTATATTACATCTACACACATTTATATACAAGTTACACACATTTATGTACAATCTACACATTTTTTTACACAAACTACATACATTTATATACGATCTACAAACTACTTATTTTTTATGCACATGATACACACATTTATGTACTTTCTATACTTACCTCATACACTTATTAATAAAAATATACATAATTATATTTTATTGATAATGTACATACATTTATTTTATATTTTCTTGATATTATACACACATTTTTTATAATTTCTTGACATTGTATATACATTTTTTTATAATGTACATACATTTTTTTTACACATTTATATATAATTTCTTATATTGTACACACATTCTTTTATAATGTACATACATTTTTTTATACTGTGCAAAATATTTTATTATGTTCCTTTTTGAACTTTATTATCTCTTTGATTTTAAAATTGTGGTATGAATTATGATTTTATGGAATTGATTTCTAAAATCATATTTGAATTTTGAATTTTTTAAGATAATATATTTAAAAATATTTGTTGCATATTTAAAAATTTTTAAATTTTTAAATCGATTTTGAATTAGGTTGGAGAAGATCGTGGTGGGCATGAGAGAAAAATATGGAAACAAAAAGAGAAAAAAATTAGGGAAAAAGAGATAATAATTAAATATTTCTGTGCTATGTGGGTGATAGATAGGTGGATACGCTTTGGATGTACACGTAGCCGGATTGTATTAATAATAAATAAGTGCACACAAAAAGCGCTTTAGACTGTGCAAAAGTGAGAAGCGCTTGCGTTAGGATAAGCAGAAGGAAGCAGCAGAACAAAACAAAATCTCTTTAATAAACAAACAAACAAACAAAGTAAGTGAGTTCAAAAACTTCTAAAACTATCACTGCCACACTCTCTTGTCTTGCTATAGCCTATAGCTTTGCCTTTTACCAACACTCCACTGATTTAAATCTCAAATTAAAGTTCATGACTTCATCATCTTTACTATTATTATTCCATTTTGTCTTATTTATCATTTCATTTTTTTATATCATTAATAATTAATACATAAATATTTTTTTATACCATAAATTCAATTATCGTTAGACACTATATGCAATAATACAATTTTTTTAAATTATTAATCTAATTTTTAGTATTATACATTAATCTAACATTTTTAAAAATTTGATTTATAATTTCAAAATGTTAGAATATTATTGCATATGGTGACTGATGATGATTAATTTTGTAATGTATATATAACATTACTCTAACTAATATGACTTTAATTTTAATGTGTAAAATATTGTCAATTAATAATACGCATCATACTAATTAATAGGTGATTTAGTTAATGAAACAATGGTGAGGATAAATTAATAAAGACATTATATAAATCAAAGCATAAATGCATAATACATCTTCCACACATACATGGGATGGGGCTGACCCCAAGTGCTAAACTATAGGCCATGAATAGCATATCCACCCTGCAGCCAACGTAAACAAATAGTCACTATTATAATAATGATGAATGCCTAACAATTAATTTTTGTGTCTTGTTTCATTTGATTTTTATCTGTTATAATAATTGTTGTTTAATGTGTTTATGTAACATAAATGTTTGGGGTACAACAAAAAACCAGCCAAAACAGTCAACAAAACTTATTTAACACTTTATGGTCCAAATAGCAATTTTAATCATGAGTATATTTTTAATGGTCTTGGTAATTGTGGCCCAAATTCCTATTTATTAGCTATTTTGGCTGATTTTTTATTGTGTCTCTAGCAATACTCGTTTATGTAAAATATATAGAATAGAGAAAAGAGGGACTTGTATTCTTTTAAGGGAAGTAATATATGTTGGAGTGAATGTGCTTCATTCTACATGTGAGTATATACTTGTAAAAAATTCTTCAATGATTTTGAATCATATTTAATACATGATTTAAGAATATTAATAACTATACTTTTTTAGTTATAACATAAAAAAATTTACAAAAAATAATAAATATATAATTATAAATGTTTCTAAATCACGTAATCAAAGTGACTACCCAAAAATTTCTCGCATATATGTTTGCTAATGAGTGTGACATGATTACTCACATATGCTTCGAGAAAAAGAGAACACAGAATATCCACAAAATCATATATAAAAGAAGATACATAACATGATGACCAGCACAATCACTATTAGACTTCTACGTTAGAAACAAAATTTGGAGAAAATATTAGTTAAAGAAAATGTATGATAATAAACTGAGTTGTGGCATTACCCAAATAAAGAAAATATATGATTGGTCATTTTGACAATGAAAACTTATTTTCTATGGTTCATCGTCTCGTTAATATAATTTGTAATTTTTTTTATCCATTTATATAGTTAAAAAAGTTTATATGATAATTCAATTATATATTGTTATATTAATCCTAATTAATAAATTGCTCTTTTAAATACTACTTAAAAATTACATAAATAAAATATTTTAATTGAATATCATTATCAAAGTACTTCATATACTATTAATACAATAAAATTAAACAAATAAAAATTATTGATCGACAATGTGTCATACTATCATTATGTAATCAAAGATTTAATTCATATAATTAGTTAGTCATAAATATTGTGCAGCAAGATCCAGCTATATGACAACTTAGAACAAAGAAATTATAGGACTCACCCATCTGCGAGTTTAAGTGGTCCACATCAGCAAAGGACGTGACGTGTCCAATGTCTTTGATTGTGTGTAAGTGGTTTTTTTTACAAAAATATTCAGAAAATATTTTTCTTAAATTTTATTACACTGTACTATATTAATTACCCTAAAAAATGTATTTTCCTTAATCGATTAATAGAAAATAAGCTTATGTTTATTTTTTTGGTGGTTCTACATAGTATATTATAATCATACATACATATCAAAACTCTTATATAATATTATACCCAATCTATTAACTCATTTATAAGAATTCAGTGACTCCTTTTAGGGTTTATGATAAAACCAAATATTATAAAATAAATTAATTTGAATTAAAAAAAGATATTTAAGTCTATGTAATTATATTAATAACATTATTTGACTTTAATTATTTATCAAATAAATAATTTTATAAATAAAAATTATATTATTGCATAATAATATAATAATGTACAAGTTTTAAAGATGTACCCTTATATTAAAATTAGTTATTTTTTAAACAAATTCTTAGAAAATACAGTATTAAAAAAAAAAGAAAAAAAGTAGAAAGAGGTGGTGATGTGGTAGAGTCCTAGGTAGGGTGCATGTGTGGGGCCTGATGTAGCAGGGCATGCAAGTGGGGCATTCTGAATTGGGACTTTAATCTTCCATCAATGGGCCCCACCATAACATGCACCCGTGTGCGGTGTACCTCTCATATACGTCCCTCTCATACTTCCATTCATCCCATCCACTTGGCTAAGCATAGAGTATTGCTATTTGCTAGAGACACAATAAAAAATCAGTTAAAACAGTTAATAAATAGGAATTTGGGTCACAATTATCCGGCCAATTAAAAATATACTCATAATTAAAAGTGTTATTTGAGTCATAAAGTGTTAAATGAATTTTATTGACTGTTTTAACTAATTTTTTATTGTGTTCCAATCATTTGTGCTAAGCATAAGATTCCATATTATTTTCAGTCACATCTTCAAAGTGATGATGATAGTATATATATATATATTAACAAGAGATTTCAAAAATAAATGAGAAGTCTTAAGCTAGGAAGACATCTACAAACTTAATTAATTAAAAGGATATTATTAGAAAAACCTCCAACCTAAATGTGGATAGAGCACCCTTCTAGCCAAGGAGAGTCCAACACAAAACAATTCAAACTAAAAATAGACACAACATGGTTCAATAATGATGATATATCCCTTGTTCAACTAAATTTAATTATATAAATATATAATGGGTTTTGCTATTCAATATTCTAATTAACAACATCAGTTAAAGAAATTACAATTAATATAATTTTGATATATTAATTATTGTAGTGGACTAGGTCTGAGAGAGTTCAATATATAGCTCGACCCACACTACACGGAGATCGAACACTTGGATAATATATATAGTTGAATCATAGTTGATCGTCAACAATCATAATTGCTTCGAAGACAAACCTCATGACAACCTATAATAATCTAACATGGAGACTTAAGCGAGCTCGACAACTCTATTATGTAAGACAACTCTATTATGTAAGTTACTTGTTACACTCTACTTACTTATATATTATTACTATACACAAATTATTTGTATCTTGTAATTGCTGTTTCTTTGGTCAAATGCTTACTTGAGCGTCATAGTGTCTTTTTAGTTTTTAGATACACCGATCACTTATGTCTGGAGGGATTTGAATCACAAACATACGTGGAGGTAGGTCAATTGTATCTAGAGGTCGACCCATTCACTAGCAAGGTGAGAACAACTATATTGAAAATTTTAAAAAAATTATATTGAAAATTTTTAAAAAAATTTAATATTCTTTTGCAAAATATAATATAATTCTAATGGACTAGGTCCAAACAATGTCGACCCAAGTTATTTTTATTTGGTACTCATGGGGATATCTAATAACAAATCCTGTAACATCCCTATAATAACGACTACAACATTAAGAAGAGTTAAATGGGAGGTCTCTGGTCACTCTATAAATAGGAGGTCGACACCTCCCCAGGTAAAGTTTTGCTCAATCAATTCTCTAAATACTATACTCTATTCAATATATGTATCATTTACACACAATATACTCACTCTCTATACTCGCTTCTTAAGCTTGAGACTGACTTGGTGCGGAACTCAACATACTCAACCTAGAGGTTAATTATCTACTCGGCTAGGCGAGAATAATAATAATTAAATTAATTACATGATATATAGTATATAGTTATGTTTTGACCCAACCGTATGGTTCGGTGGTCGTAAGTTGTGTTTATCATATCATCTATCTGATATTAGGTTTTGAATTTTTTTTTTTAATAAAAATTTGGATTAGAGGAGGTACACTTTTACTTAGTGTCAGAGCAAATCATCAACCTTATTGAGAATTTACGGTAAAATTTATATATTGTCCATCAATTGAAGAGAGTTTCCAGATTCGAATTTAAATTACACTACTTAGCGTGAGTGAAAGAATAAATCATATGTCAATCCTCATTGTAACATTATTATTTGATTAATGATCACTTATAGAGTATAATTAAAACGATATACTTTATTTTAACAATTTAATTAATTATATTAATTATCACAACTTTAGCTTTTTCACCACCCCTACATTTTTGTGCACTACTCTATCCATAATGAAGACATACATTCAATGTGCATACAGATTTTACAACAAAGTAAACAATCACACAGAGAATTCATAAGTGTTATGTTTCCACATAATATAATTCCATAAATGTTTGGGGCTTGGGGGTGTAGGGCAAGTTGCTTTCATAACCAAAAAATGGCCATATATATAATAAAATGTGAGATATGGCTGGTGTCCATAAAAATGATTTTATAATTTTTCTTTGGTGGATTAATAATGAATTTATATGATAATTCAGCACGTGCAAAATGGATCCAATTATATATGTTCGTCCATCAAGTTAATAATTTTTAACTTTGGGTGATGTACGAAAATTTAAATTTGTTAGAAGAAAAAATAAGAGAGATTGACACGAGATCCTCATCAACATGCGTCTATTCTCGATCATATAATCAATAATAACCTCGAGGATTAAATGCAAAGCACGCGCCTCCAATGAAAATGCATCGAGATTATCTTATATGAAAAAACCTTGCTTCACACTAAAAAAAATTAGTCAAAACACATAATAAATTTTGGGTGATACTAAATGAACAATATAAAACCAGCCTAACCAGTCAATAAATGAGATTTTTGACCATAGTTACTCAGTCCATTACAATCTCAATGATTATTTGAGTCAAAATCAAAGCCAAAATAGACCCATTATTGGCTGTATGAGCTGGTTTTTCATTGTTCACTTAGCATTATTGTAAATTTTATATAACATATAATATATACAATGTATATCACATATTATGCACATCACATATAACATATTATGAATAATATATATCACATATCACAATATTATTTTTTTAATAATATGTGATACATGTTCTGCTCAATGTAATATATATTGTGTATAACATATAATATATATTGTGCACATTATATAATATATATATATATATATATAATGTATTGGATATTTTAGCTATTTTTTTAATTCTACATATATATATAGCAATGAGCATCTTATATATATGAAATATTATTCTTCAAATTGGCAACTTGGTACCTATAACATTATATAAATTTAATGTGCTTTTCTATGATCTATCTCTTGATCGTGTGCCACGGCTCCTCGCACATGCGGATTATGTACTTTTGGTTTTCAGTTTAATTAATACGCTAGACATTCGATCATATATTGTAAAATTATTTTATATGGATAATACTAATTAATTAATTTTATCATATGTGGTGATATAGTATAATTTGTTATATGAGAATGAAAGATATATTATAATTAGAGATTTACCTTTATTTGTAGCAGAAAAATAATAATATATATATACTTAAATTTTAACTATATCTTAAATAATTGATATGATGGTATTTGTAGAATTTTTCATAAATTCTAGTGATGAAATGATTAATCGCGATTAGATATATGGTTGGTGGTACCAAAAGTAGAAAGATGGACTAGTTCATGGTAATTTTTTCTCCTATTCTTAGGTGAGACAATACAGCTACATAAGGATTCCATGGGTAGCTAGAATCACCATTACAATTAAACACTGAAGTGGCTCACAAAGAGGAAAAGGTTTCACGTGATTCACAAGAAAAAGAAATAGTCATTATAGGGTCATCATAAGGTGCATGCGTACTCTACTGTCACAACATATGGTGCTCAATTAATACCCATAATTAGTGCTCAAGTTTTAATTGTTTAATTTTAATACACTGACAGTGTAAAAGTATTTTATATTGTCATTTAATTAAAATACTCTGTTTGTATAACTTTTCAGTTAGTGGAAGAGAGAAAACATAATCATGACTGACGTGACAAAATATAATTGAATGACGGTGTAAAAATATTGTACACTGTGAATGGATGAAAAATAAATCCAAGTTTTAATGTTTATTTAATCATTTTTAAATCTTATTTATGAATGTTTTCTTTCACCTTAGGTTTTTCAATTTTAGTAAAATTAACACATAAGATGAAAGAAATATCTTAGATTCTATTAAGAAAAATGAAACCCCAGATAGATAATACAACAAAAATGAAAGCCCTACTATGTATGCAGGGAAATAAATAATTCTTCAATATCATACTAATTATCTATTTAACTGTAAACTATTGAACTTATATGTAGCACTATCATCATAAATAGGTGTGCTCACTTGTGTGGCCTACGCAAAGTTAAGTTTATCATTCATGAGCACCAATGTGATAAATGCATGCATGGTTGGGTAAACTATTTATTTTTAAATGAGTTGTTTTAAAGAGTATATATTATATTTGGGTAAAAACATCCTATAATTTAAGTGGTTTATTATTTTATGAAGATAAAAAATTGTTCTAACTAAAACATCTAATAAAACTCAATTTTGAGCATTACTTTTGTATTCTTTTTTTTTTTTTTGCCCACGGTGTCCGAAGATTCGCTCTGACTAATCGGTCGCCCCGGGTTGCGTATCTGGGAATGACAGGTGAGGCTCCCAACAAAGATTTTTTTTTTCATCCACAAGACTCGAACCCGGCCGAGACAACAAACTGCTTACCACTTGTGCCAATCCTTGTTGGTATTACTTTTGTATTCTTAACAAAGTTGTAAATGAACATTACCAACCTATGCATATTAATAGCATTAACTCTCTCCAATAGAATAATTTCATACTTGTTTCGGTAATAATTTAACAGAAAGATGATTATTTTTTAATAATCCAAATAACATATAGATTAATTTTAAACACTTTACTTCATTCAAATATAAATTTATTCGCATATAAACAATTACAAAAAAAAAATATAATTTTTTATTAGTTCATACATACACTAAATTAAATCTCAATTTGGAGCCTAATGTATATAATTTCATCAAGGTAGGAAATTGGCAAGTTATTAGTAATGCGCGTGTAACTTAAGTTTTATGATTTTATTTATGAGACTAATAATTATAAGATTTAATTTATATACACTTACAATATAAATATATATTTCTTACACATTCATTTAATATCATATCAATCATGATAATTAACTATATCAGTTAGACATTCACTACTTAAAATTATTATAAGTTATATGAAATAAAAGATTTTGATTGAATGACTTAATAAAATATTTTTATTGTTAATATATTAAAATTAAACTCACAATTATCAATAAATTTATTTACTTGATATATTAGACTAATCAATAATTATAAAAAATATTATAATTGTAGTACTAAGCTTTGAACAAGAAATTATAGAGCTATGTTATTAGTGAAAGTTTAATTTATTAGTGTTCAGCACCAACAAAAATTACATTTTCTATTAGACAAAATGTGAATCTCATTCAAATAATTGACAACATATCTATAATAATAAATAAAATATTTATCATTATGTAGAGAAAGAAAAAATGTGTTTAAAAATCATTTCTATGAAACATACATAGCATTTTCTTGTTGTGTGAACACGTAATAAGAGATTAATGAAACAAATTATGGTGCTGAAATGACTAACTACACTTGGCATTTTTTGAGTCTTATTATAAAAGTGGTTTTAGGGGAGAAAGTTGGTATTGTACAGTACTGAGTGTTCTCTCATGTTGGAACAATAAATAAATAATCCATTCCTATCTTTATATCTAGCTCCTACGTACCTAGCTCCCATCATAGCGTCAACTAACATGATTGCTAAAACTCAAAAACCAACTTGCACTTACTGCATGCAATACAATTAATTATATATGTGCATATTTTCTTTAATATTTTGAATATCCACTTATTTTTAGTAACTGGAAATAAAAATATAATAGATTAATATATTTGGTTATATTTTTGTAACTTTATATTTTATTTTCTGTTTAATTAAAGTATTTTTACTCAAAATATATACAATTTTACTTTTTATTATCATTTTAATGACTAAAAATGTAGTTTTATTTTTATGCTCTTCATATTTCTACCTTTTTCTTCCAATTACTTCACATTAAAACGTAATTTCAAGCTATTGACAATTAAAATAATTTTAATTTTTTAGCTAATAAAATTTAAGAAATTTTCAAGTTAAATAAATAATTATTTAACATAATAATTACTTATTATGATTTTCTATTAATTTTTAAGAATAAAATAATATCTTATAGAATAATATAAATTGATTTTAATAGATATATTAGCTTAGTTTAACATTATATTTTGATTTGATGATTTCACCTTTATTTATTATTCTTAATTCATAGATTGATATTAGTTTTTTTTTTTTGTACACACCACATATTACATCATCTGTGCTGATGTTTAGCTAGTTGGGCATTATTATGATTGAGATTTGATGATAAATGAAGGTAAACTAAAGAAAAAATAAGCTCATAATTACCTATAGAATTTAATTTTCATTTACGTGTATCATTTTTTTACACAGTAATCCAATATTGTGTTGCCCCCGTCAGTCGTGATTGTGTTTTCTATCTCTCAGTCCCTGAAAAATTATACAAATGAAGCATTTTGATTGAACAAACCTTTACACTGTTCGTGTATCAAAACTCTTTTCTATAAGCTACAACTTTTTTTTTTCTCTTATTGGAAGTAGGAAAAACACATTTTGTCCACACTCATGAGAATCGAACTTGTTAACCAGAACCTCCTTTTTTTTCTCTTGGGTGAAGAAGATACAGCGCAAAAGCCCAACAAAAAACGAAGAAACAGTACCGAAAAACCCGCAAGAAAATAAATGCTCTCGTTGAGAGTCGAACTCAAGACCTCCCGCTTACTAAACGGGTGCTCTAACCAACTGAGCTACGAGAGCCACTTGCTGAATTCTTCTACGTAACATTTAAAGAAACAAGAAAACATAAAGAAGTGGTTCCCGCGTTCCAAGATGGCTGACCTAAAAGAGAAGGTAGTTGAGGTCGTCGACGCAGGACACGTGGCGGTTCACCACGCTCACGGCTCACTTCCCTTCACAAAAACAAAATAAAAATAAAAAAGGCAAAAGCCAACACACTCTCTCTCGTGCCCTGAAGGTCGGTAGAGTCTCTCTGTCTGAACCTCCTTCTGTCTCTCTCTGTTCTGTTTCGTTCCGCCATAATCTCAATCTTAGGGTTCCGTCGTTGACGCAACCTTCCCTTCCCAATGGACTCTGATTCCTGGATTTCTGCTCGTCTCTCTAACGCCTCACGCCGATACCATTCTCGATCCGGTTAGTTAACCTTTTCTCTTTGTTCTTCCACCAATTTCTTTTTTCATTCTAATTTTATTATTGTGTTGAATGTTATGTTGAGGAACTGATTCTTTTTAATGTTTTTGATGTGTGTTTCAGATCTATATGTGGGTGGGCACGATGATTCTGACGGCGTCGGAGATGATTTCAGGGCGGAGTTCCTGTGCCCCTTCTGCGCCGAGGAGTACGACGTCGTTGGACTCTGCTGCCACATTGACGAGGAACATCCTCTCGAAGCCAAAAACGGGGTATCTTTTTTCTTTATTTCCAATTTGAGCTTCTTCTTCTTCTTCTTGTTATTACTTCATATATGAATGAAATTATTATGATTTGGAAACAAAATGGTGTAAGAAAACAAATAATTAAGTCTCATGCTTTTTGAAAGTGAGCTTAAATCAGTGTTACGATCACTTATTAGTAAAAAGATAGGGGCTTAGGTTATGCAGTGTTGTTTTGAGAGGCAAAGGCCAAAATCAGAAAGGGCTGTGTTTTCTGCTCCGGGAAAAATATAAATATTTTCTTTATGCATAGTAAATTAATAATAATAATAGTAGTAGGCAATAAGTTGGGGATTATTATTATTATCCATTGTTCCATTGAATCCAATTATATATTTAGGTGAAAGATGCATATAAAGGGCGGCTATAGGAACTTTGTTTGTATCTTAATGAACTGAAATGTATGCGTGCTAAGGGAAAATGGAATGCTTGTATTGTATTTCCTCTGTAACTTTAACAATCAATATATCATTATCATTGTTGTTGTTATTGTTATTTGTATTATATATTTGGGTTATCTTGTTACAATTGTGGATGATGGAATATGAATGAGTCTGACAAGTGGTGGTCCTGTTTGGGTTAGTGAGGACAACCATTTGATGAGTGAGTGGGGAGTACTTGGTGCTCGGTGAGAAGTGTGTGTTCTTGTGCAAGTTGTGTTTGTGTGCTGGAATAATGTTTCTGTCACTTTTTTTTTTTGCACACGGTACACACTGACCTACATTTGTGGTGCTTGTTATTTGGGTGTCATATGGTTTTTGTACGTGGGATGGAGCATCTTTTCCCTCATTCTTATGAGTGATGTATAGACTATTTCACTAGCTGAGTTGTCACTGGCTTTTGTTTTTATGTGCTGACTATGATTGGTTCTTGGGTTGCTTATGTTTTCAGGTGTGTCCAGTTTGCGGGAAAAAAGTTGGAATGGATCTTGTTGGACATATTACCACACAGCATGGGAATTTTTTAAGAATATCCTTTTTACTAGTTGGTTTGTTTGGTGTTTTGATTTCTCTAGAATCTAGATTATCCGTGCTTATTTTTCGTGTAGAAGCCAAATGACTTGGTATGCATGATCGGTGGGGGGACAAATCAGGTTGTGGGCAAAGTTTGCATTCTACTTCAGTTATGTCAAAAACAAGTATCAATTTCACCCCATAAAAAATTATGAGTCTGAGGTAGTAAGTGTATGCTAAAAGTTCAATTATGGCCACCAAGGTACCAACCATTATATTTGTGTAGCTGCTTGGTGATTATGAAATCATGATAGATTTCGAGGAACCAATCAGCACACACATGTAAGTTTCTATTAACTAGAATTTGTTTAGTTTATTTAAGGTGTAACTAGTGTAGTGGTTCATTGTCTCAAAAGTATGTTTTCTCTGATGTCTAGAATTTAGATGTGGCTAATCTGTGTATGTGCAGTTATTGTAGTGATCTTAACATTGTTAAATGATAATGTCTTTGTACTGTCTTCTAGTCCTCCTTCTCATGTGATTTTATATTTGCAGTCTATGTTCTGTCAATATAGCCATTACATATGTGAAGCAACTTCTTGCATCTAGTGAACCCATTTTATACTTGCATTGCCTGATATCATTACTTTGTTTCAAATACTATTCTTTTTGGCAAATGTTTTGGATTGCTTGGCTTAGTTTTTTGATAACTGTGCCAAACTGGAGACTTCTTAGTTTTTCCTTAACAGAAAAATTACGTGCAGCGCAAAAGGAGGGTCAGGAGAGGGAGCTCTACTTCTACATTTTCCATATTGAGAAGAGAGTTGAGAGAAGGAGCCTTGCAGTCCCTTCTTGGAGGTTCTTCGTTCATAGCTTCCTCCAACTCTGAGCCTGATCCTCTGTTGTCATCATTTATTTTTAACCCAGTTGTAGCCGATGAGTCTGAGAGTGTACAATCTTGTCCTTCTGTTGATGCTGCCTTAATAAAAGAAAGCTCAAAGGATGATTCCTCGGAAAGGTGAGAGTGCTTATGTTGGTTATATGATTATGCTTTGTTTGGTTTTAGAAATGATTGGAAATGTGGTTTTATCATTTGTGAGTTTTATTATTGAATGCATGTGCACGTACTATAGATGTTATACTGTTTGTGCTTAAATATGTGGCCTTTTTTCTTCTTGAAAATAAATAAATAGGGTAAATTTCAGTGACCTCCCTTGAAATTTGGTGAAATTCAGCTTGACTCTTCTCTGTTTGTTTAGATAACACGACCTTCCCTAAATTGCACTGTTCAGGGGTAATTTTTACAGGAGGTTGATGTAATAATTTTATAAATTTAAAGGTCTCTTGAGCAAATTTTACAAATAGAGGAGAGGTGAAATGAATTTCTTCAAATTTCAAGGGAATGTCAGTGTAATTTACCAAAATAAATATGAAACATAGTGGATGTAATTTTATAGGGATGCCTTGGCTTGATGTTTTTGGAGACTTGAGCTGTGATTATGATGAACTTTGCATCTCGTCATATTGCTTCATTTTATTTATGTCTCATCAAGAATTGTCCGAAACTTCCATTCTAGTCTGAGAATAGTGTATGGTTACAGAAAACCTCAGCAGTTACAGCTGTCAAATGAGGATCAACTAGAGAGAGCTCGGAGGTTTGATTTCGTGCAAGGGCTTCTGATGTCGACAATTCTCGACGATAACTTATGACTGAGGTTGTAGCACGAATATTACCATTGTATTATGAGCAGGAGCTGTAAGCAACACGAGGGGGAAGGGGAGAGAGAGAGAGAGAGAAAGAAAGAAAGGGGTATTATGTTTATTCTGAATGATATGATATGATATATAACTATAAGTGGCAGTAGCTAGATCAAAAGAAATATGTAATGATGTATGTATCTATCTAGTGCTATGTTCATAAAATGCAAAGATGTAAGAACCTTCATGATCCTGCTTGTGCTCTATGCTAGTTCCATACAAGCAATTGGAATAAAATTCATGTGACATACCATGCATTTAGAATCCATAGCATTTGCATAATGTATTTTACCTTTAATTTATGACTCAATAAAAAAAAAGTGTGACTCGGTAAATGTATTATACATAGCAAAAGATGTAGCACTCTCTCAATCAATATTTGTGTTAGAATATCTGTTAAGACACTTAAAATAGTGCTATGGATCTCTTATGAAAAAAATATAAAATGTATGTTTATGGTGAATATTTCTTTTTTATTATTTTAATAAGTGCTCAAATATTATTAGTGTACTTTGTAATTTTAATTTAACCGTAACCTGTATTTGGTCCAACATTTCTAGAAAGTCGTCTACAGAACACTGAAATTAGCTACCTCCTTTTATTTTTTATTCCACTCGACAAGACTCAATACAGAACATTTAACGTTTTTGAATGTAAGTTTTGGGATTCTTTGAATGCTTCAAATTTCACAATCTTTGACCATTGCTTTAAATTTTCATATTCCCCTTTCATAAGGAAAAAAAGTACTATTATGTTCTATTATTAGTGTTAGCTTACAGGGCACGTTTACAGGTTTAATTTACTTAAGTATCCCATAAAATGAATATTTACTAGACTTCACAAAAAAAATAAGACATGATTTAGAGGGGAGAACCGTTTATATTTTCATTTTCAAAATGGTGTGTCCATTTGTCCATCAATTTTTTTTTTCACAAAAAAAAAAAGAAAATAGAAATTGTTTTCACGTTCAAATTTTTTAGCTTCTAATAGAGATAGAAATATTGAACAATTTTGAATTATAATTAATACTTTGATGTTATTTATGAAAAAAAAGATACTAAATAACCTACATAAAATGCAATATAATTAAAACAATACTAATATGGATGAGTCACTTGTTTATAAAACTCACAATGTGCGTGAATCTGTAGTCTTGTACAAAACAACGTGTAAAGAAATAGTCATGTGAAAGACTAAAGACTAATTGAAATAAAAAATACACATGAACCAATTTTTATATATCCTTAAAAATAATATCTTTCCTAGAATAAGAAATTGCGATAATGGCAATAGAAAATGGAAAGAAAAAGGACTCAATCAACGACCTCATGAGTTACCTCCTTCACCTCGAGATCGAGTTGCTATAAATAGTAGGTAGGCTTAACTAAGCACATAAGTGACACAAACACATAGGAACCATAGTAATAATGGGTGTGTTTACTTTTGAGGATGAGACGACATCTATTGTTGCACCTGCCAGGCTTTACAAGGCTTTGGTGAAAGATGCTGATACTATCATCCCTAAGGCTGTTCAGGCCATTCAGACTGTTGACATCCTTCAAGGAACTGGTGGCCCCGGAACCCTTAAGAAGCTCACTTTCCTTGAGGGTTAGTACACATACATGTACAATGTATTCTGTACATGTATTCAACATGTGTTATCTATGTTACAAGATATGTGCTATACGTATATGTGCTATGCGTATAGCACACATCATGTAACATGGATAACACGCGTTGGATACAAGTTTAACGTATTTGTGTTGTATCTCAAACATTATTGTAAATAAAGAGTGGTCTCTCTCTCTTTTATTTTACCTTTTTCTTTTGCTGCTGAATTGTGAGATTCCATTTGCGTGTTTGTGGCTTACTTTCAATGAAATAATAATACTACATACTACAGAAAGAAGTTTATTACTCCATACCATGGCAAACAGGGGATATTTGTTATTTTTACAATATTAATTAATAGAAAAATACTTTGTAGACCTAAATCACTAAATCACCGCGATGCCTACCATGGGTGTCTATACTTGATGCCATTTCATAAAGCAAAATTTTTTATATAGAATAAAAAAAAGAGAATTGATAGAGGTACAACAAAAAACCTAGCAAAAATAATCAATAATAAGAAATTGGACCTAAATCACTCAACTTATTAAAAAAATACACATGATTAATAATGCTATTTGGGACAAAAGTGTTAAAATGACTTTGTTGACTATTTTAGCTGAAAAAATTTTATTCCCCAAACATTTATAAATAAAAAATTAGTTAAATTAGTCTTTATACTATGCTTAATATATAATAGGAAATATAAATAATACATATTATATATTATTCACACCATTATGCATAACATATATATTACAATATTACATTTTTTTATAACATCTAATACATAATGTGCATAATATATGATACGTGTTATGTATAATATATAATATTATATAATAATTATTATATATATAGATTATTTTGACTATTTTTTTTATTATGTATATTTTTTTTCGATAAATTTCACCATGAGGGTCCAGAGAGGGACAAAACCCATGGGAGGAGCAGACAGATAGTGGACACGACACCCAAAGAACACTAGCCTCGTTAAAAAACCTCCTAACCTATAACATCAACTATCCTATTGAGGAAAAATAGCACTAAGTTCAGAGGGTAAGGGACGGTCGAGCCACAAGAACAAAATTCACAACTTTACATCATTACATCACATACATCAATAGAAAACAAAGCACCAACATGCTGTAACACCCTACTAGATAGCCCCTAGTGCTATAGTCATTTAGGGCCATTTCATAAGAGTTACCTCATGTTATTATATTTATACTTGTTTTTTTAAAATGCTTTTACGCGGAAAATACATGGGAGAATTTTTCGAAAATCTTTTGCGGAATATAAACATAAGGGCATTGCGCATAATATAACGATAATATATGACATATGACGTGGTCTGAATAATACCTCATAAAATAAATAGAAATAAACAAACATAGTCTCCCCAAACATACAATCAAGAAAGTAAATAATAATAATAGGTGTCATCTCATGAGCCTAAAACTGAGACCCATAAGATTCCACGAATACAAACCATAACTGTAAGGTAAATACCGGCTAACATATGTCCGGTCTCAAAGTAAATACAAATAAAAGCTAACATATGAAATAAGCATAATCCATAACGTAATAACGGGAACTAATAAGTCTAGAAATAAATGAACTGCATAAACTAAAACTGCGCGGGCTCCTCATCCGCTCCTGTGTCCTGCTGAATCTCATCATCTAAAATGGGGGGAAAAACGAGGGGTGAGTACTGGGAAGAAACTCAGTAGGGGAGCCGCTCCGGGTTTATTAATAAAATCGGTGTAACATGAATGTATTCAATTTCAGTTATAAGTTCTAAAATAATCTTGCCCGGAACGACTTACCTAAGTACCTCTTGTTCATTTTACATCATACATACATCATTCATAAATATGTCTTTCGTGTGTGTGCTCTACGTGCCATCTAGTCATATAGGGAAAACTTAATCAAATATCATGCTATGTTTTCTGACACTTTACTGGACTGTAACTCATTATCACTTATTATGTCTTATGACCTATCCACCCTCCTGTAACCTCCGCTGCACCGACCCCTAGGCATGAGCTCATCCTAAACTAATGGGGAGAGGGGGATGTTCACCAACTGCAAGTGAAGGACCTGTAGCGCCGAGGATGCCAACCCCCTCCTACAGCCTCTCAATCACAAGCTGAAGGCTACTCTGTAATCTTTGCGCCACCCCGTGACGTCTTTATTAATCACGCGTCACCCAGTGACGTCTTAACAACACACATGCGCCACCCAGTGACGTCTCAGTTCACAACACATAACATATACATGTATCACATAATTCACATAAACATTTATTATCATCACTCATCTTATGCAAACATAACGTATCAACATAACATCATCCAATCAGCATTTAAACTTGTATACAAATCATAATTAACTCATACATATCATCCATACTAGTTGTAGAACGCATTATGGAGCATAAAAGGGTAAAAACATGTCAATTTATACTCTTTAACATCATGGAATAAACATAGCACATACACTTACTTACTCTGACATCATGGAGAATAAATAAATACAACTACTTATCAAATAAACATGATATACAACTACTTATAAATATTATTCTCAGTGCTTCTATACCTTTCATATCATATGATCTCGTTTATTTTATTATTATTTCTTACTTATACTTTATCCTAGTTTTACTTGTACTTTGTACTCTACCCTTAAGTATCTTGTAAACTCTTATATTTTATTCATCACCAATCTTGTCTTCTATACTATTATTGTTACTATTACTATTATCATTACATATCATATATTATACATGTTGTTGTTCTTACTGTATTATTCTTTTATTATTATTGTTAGGGTTAATATTTTATTATTATCTTCCCTATTAATATTACTATCATTACCATATTATTATTATTATTATTTCTACCTGTTATCTACCTATTATTAACTAATATACATGCTAATAGGTATAAGTTTATGTAATAATAATATGTAATAGTAATATACATATACTAGTAAACTATCTTTTTTATTTATTTATATATATATATATATATATATATATACACACTCACGCAGCCAAGAAACACAAAAGCCAAGCGCTGCTCGTCGCTGCCATACGCTATTATATATACATATGCTATATCGATCGTAGAACTACGTAATAGCAATAATAATAATAATAATAATAATAATAATAATAAGGCACAAAAATTCCTAATGGGAAAAACGATCATCACATTAATCTCATAAAATCATCATCAATATGCATGAAAATAGAATGCCTAACCCCTACCTCTTGAAGACAAATTCAAAATATACAAAGAGAAACCCTTTCCCGACGTTGCTCTCGTTGGAAACCTCTCTCTCTAGCCCCACGAACGGTCCGGTGACTCTTAACGGAGAAACAGAATCAGGTAGAAGTCTCCGGCTTGATGAGAGGATTAAGAATATGAATTTATTTTCTAGTTTGGGTGAGGTTTGATGGGTGTTTCGTGATTTGGAGTATCAATGACTTAGGGAGCTCTTGAGAGAAAAAGACTATGGCGGCTCAAGGAAGGAGGAGAGTGTTTTTCTCAATTTGAGAGGGTTAATAGTGTTTATATAGGGAGTGGCTAGCTCAAGAGTCATTGTGGGGCTCACCGTCACTTAAATTACTAAAACACTCCAAATCCCCCCAAATAATACTATAATGCTCATATAATTTTTCTAATATTTAAATATAAATTAAAATACACACATAGACACATAAAATAAAATAAAATAAAATAAATAATAATATATAACACTAACATTATCTAATAACATCATGTAACTCATATAAATATTTTATATCATCATTCCTAACCTCATGCATCATCTAAATACCAATTAAAACTCATATATGCATACAACATACTCTTCCACACACAATGAACACTCACATAAATACACATAATTATCATGACATATAATTTACACACGTAACTCACATAGCATAGAATGAACACATATATACACACTTAAATCACGTCACACATAAGGGTTTGACTAGAAGAAACTTATCCACCCAAACCGAATTAAATCCTAACCAAGGTCAATTACCCTTAATCTCACTTAATTAGGACTTAATAAAAGTCGGGGTGTTACACATGCTGCCAATTACCCCTTATTAGCACAATACTCATCCTCTACAACACAACACTTATGGACCGTGAAGAACCATGACAACAGCAATAAAGCACAGCAGTTACAACAAACTCTCGACATCAGTTAGCAACATCATGCAAGGGCACGTCGTCAACAACACCACCAGCACCTCTAGATCGCGAAGAACATGGCAAATAGCAATACATATTAGTAATTACAGCAAGATAGCAACATCAATTAACTACACCATGCAAAGAACAAAAGAGCAGCAATCATGAATTAAGACTTTATGCCTTCTTTTTAACCCATTTATCCACCCAAAAAAAAACTTCATCCAATGCAGCATATATTGTGGTGATTTTCCCTTCAAACACCTTATTTCTTAATTTCCAAATGATCCAAATAGTTGAAAAAAGGAAGATAGCCAGATCTTCTTAAGGTTTTTATTGACAGGACAAAATTGCCATGCTGCAAAACACTCATTTGAAGTTTTTGGCCACACCCAAGAGAGGCTCAAACAATCAAGGACCCCAGCCCAAATACCCCAGGAAAACGGGCAATCGAAGAACAGATGATGCACAGATTCTGGCCCAAGGTCACAAAGAGGACACAATTCTTGGCCATGCTGTAGAAAGCCAATTTTTACCAATTTTAGCTTGGTATTAAGTTTGTCAAGCAGAACAAACCAAGTCAGCAACTCCACTCAAGGGGGAACAAGACCACGCCAGACAACTTTTATTATGTTATGTCCACACACTTCAACCAGAGTGGTCTTTTCCTTGTGTATCACCTGCAAAAAAGACTTAACAGTATAAATTCCAGACTTGTCTTTCGACCATATCAACCTGTCACTCCTCTCCTGATTGAGAGAGATATTTCCAAGCATCAGATGCAGTCTTTGCAGTTGTTCCTTATCACACGGTCTCAGTTCCCTTGCCCAATGAAAATTCCATATCCAGGTTAGGCCATCCCAAAAACCATAATCAGCAACTGTGAGATCTTTTTGGGTAGATATTCGATATAATCTATCAAATATTTGTTTCAATGCTACCCCCTTCAGCCATGGATCTTCCCAAAATTTATACATCTCACCATTTCCAAGTTCCAAGATCACGCCTTTTGAGAATAATTCAGCAATTGAGGCATTAGAGCACTTTAGGTTTAGGATCTCGCTCCAGACTCCTCCAAAGGTTGTTCTATTTACCACCTGATCCATAAGGAGCTTGTCCCCAGCCAATTTGTGGTTTGAACAAACCACCTTCTTCCACAGAGGACACTCCTCTTTGGAGAACCTCCACCATCATTTGAATAATAGGGACAAGTTCCTCATAACTGGGTCCCCCACCCCAAGTCCGCCTTGTTCTTTTGGCTTCTGAATGATCTCCCATTTTACACTTGGCAAGCCTTTATTACCATCAAGCTTTCCCCAAAAAAAATTAAACTGAAGAGAAACAATCTTTTTAGCCACACCCTTTGGCATCTTGAACAAGCTCAAGTAATACATTGGTAAGCTATTTAGGACAGCCTTTATCAAGACCAACCTTCCAGCCTTTGATAGTAACTTGCATTTCCATCCATTAAGTCTGTCTTCAATCTTTTTGATGATGGGTTGCCAGGTGGATAAGCTGTTTGGGTTAGCACCTAAGAGAAAACCCAGGTATTTCATAGGTAATTTTTCATTACTACATCCAAGGATGTCACACGCAGCTTGGGCTTCCCATTGGGTACAATTTAAGGCAATAAGGGCAGATTTGCTGTAATTGATTGTAAGGCCAGACATAAGTTCAAAATCATCCAAAAGCCTCTTGTAATTCCGTACCGAGTTCAGGTCGTATGGACAGAATACAATTGTATCATCGACGTATTGCAAATGAGAGATAGTTATTTTATCACAACCTACCTCAAGTGCTTTGATGTCACCAAGCTGCTGCAATCGTAGTATCATCCCGTTGAGCACTTCAGCCACAAGAACGAAGAGGAAGGGGGAAAGGAGATCACCCTGTCTAAGACCTCTCTCCATATTGAAAGGGATTGAAAGCACTCCATTTATTAGAACTGACATAGTTGCAGTTGAAATACAACAGCGAATCCATGAGCGCCAACAATTCTCTTTCAGAAAAGTATAAGAAATTATAGTTATATATGTTCTTACCAAGAGCTCTATTGAACTCATGTTTCAGAAAAGATTTTT
Organism: Aeschynomene evenia; assembly: GCA_013621005.1. Taxonomy (NCBI): domain Eukaryota; kingdom Viridiplantae; phylum Streptophyta; class Magnoliopsida; order Fabales; family Fabaceae; genus Aeschynomene; species Aeschynomene evenia. The sequence goes on from CM024266.1 coordinate 7,100,156, forward strand.
TACTACAGAGCCATAGCTTCATAGAATTGAGTGCTCTGGCTGCTAGTGTTACAAAAAGCATGGTCAGGTTCTTTGTATAGTGTAATAATGTTTACCCCAAAAATAAAGAAGTGGCCCATGATCAACCCACAATATTTTAAAGTATTTTATTGTTTTTATGTGTGTATAAACTTTTATGAGTAAATACCTAAATCCATCCCTGAATTTTTTTTCGGTGCCCACTTCCGTCCCTAATCAAATTTTATTAGTCTCGCAATCCCTGAACTTGAATTTTGTGAGACATATTCGTCCCTCTGTTAACTCCCCCGTTAATGAGTGACGGAGTAGTCCTACGTGGACCGTTAACTTTGTCCTACGTGGACGTTAAGTGACACGTGTGCAATGAAGTTTTTAATAGGGGACAAATCAGTCCCCGGAGTTTCTAATAGGGGACAAATCAGTCACCGAAGTTTCTAATAGGGGACAAATCAGTCCCTAACCGTTGAACCAAAACGGTATCATTTTGCAAATCTTCAATTACATTCTTCTTTCTTTCCCATTTGAAACCCTAAACCCCCATTACGACCCCTACAGTTGTGCCTCCATCCTCTTCTTCCTCCTTGGATCTTCTCTTTCAACCTCTATTGAAACACCTCCTTAAAATGGAATCTTGAGGTCGGGTAGCTGCTATGATGGTGTAACAATGGAATTTAGAGGTTGAAAGAGGTGTTTCAATGGAGGTTACAAGGGGGAGACAAGAAAATAGAGGACAGAAGAGAGGGAGTGACGGTGCTAGTGTGATGATGAAAGTTTAGGAGGTGTTTCAATGGAGGTTGAGGAAGAAGAATCAAGGACAAAGAAGAGGATGAAAGGGCTGCTGTGGGGTCTGCAATGAGAGTTTAGGATTTCAAATGGGAAAGAAAGAAGAAGGTAATAGAAGATTTGCAAAACGACACCGTTTTGGTTCAAGGGTTAGGGACTGATTTGTCCCCTATTAGAAACTCCGGGGACTGATTTGTCCCCTATTAGAAACTCCATTACACACGTGTCACTTAACGTCCACGTAGGACAAAGTTAACGGTCCATGTAGGACTACTCCGTCACTCATTAACGGGAAAATTGACGGAAGGACGGATATGTCTCACAGAATTCAAGTTCAGGGACTGCGGACCTAATAAAATTTGATCAGGGACGAAAGTGGGCACTGAAAAAAAATTCAGGGATGGATTTGGGTATTTACTCAACTTTTATTAAAGAATGTTACCCAAAAAAAAACTTTTATTAAAAAAAGAATAAGAGAGAAAGTTTGAATAAGTCCTGTGATTAAGAGTATTGTGCAGTCAACTTATGGTGACTGACAAAGGTGCATTGAGAATTTTGGGTTTTTAATGTAAAAAATCATTTTGACCATTTTTATATATATTCTTGCTAACTAAATATAATACAAATAACTTTTCAAACCCTTATTCTTTTATTTAATGACCAACCAACGTTTTATTTATTATTAAAAAATGAAACATCAAACTATATTGATAATGATGTATTATGTGCGATTTTTTTATTTATATTTGTTATGGAGGATAATTGGGATGTGTTTGGATTATGAGAATTAAAAGAGAAATAGAGTAAGAGTTTGAACTATCAACCCCTTACGACGGGATTAGAATCAAGTTTTATAGAGAGAGATAAAAAAGAACACTTAAAAATTTTCAAATGAGAATATCATAAATGACTTAATCTCATATTTATACTAATTATGTGTCATAACAATATTTTTTTTTATCTTGTTCAGCCCATTAATTCCATGACATCAGCCAAATAATCTCCCCCACAAAAGAAGTTTCAAATCCGCCTTGTTTGACTACTCAGTCCACCCTCTGAATTTTCTTATTACCTTCTTGTCACCATTAATTTTTTGAATAGTCCTGAAAAATACATCTTCTTAATTGTTTGTTCTAGACTTGTATATTAAAGTTTTCAGTATTTTAAATAAAAATTCAGTGACCGTAAAAGTTTTTAAAGAATGTATTATACATACTTTAAGATTCAGTAAAAATTTCTAGGAGACCCAAAATAGTTCCACTCTGATAAAGAAAAGGAATTTTTTTTTGTTAGCAAAAAAATTGTGCATACTTTTTATACAATTTACATATTTCTATATCTAATAATATAGAATAAAAATTTAAGACATGAATAGAAGTCCTATCAAAATTCAAATATAGTCAAATAGATATTAATTAAGAAATATAAATGAAAAAATAACATAAAAAATTATCATTAAGTTCCATTTGGTTTTTTTCTCATGACAACGTGATATTTTTTATTCATGACTAGAATATCTGTCGTTGATTATGTTAACTAATTTTTAACTGACTTGTAGGCATCTTAAATGATAAATAATTAGTGCAAAATTTTAAGTTTTTTCATAAATAAGATGATGATTGAATTTTTAACATTTGATTAAGAGAAGATGAGGCTCAACATTAACCACACTCTGTGTCTGATTTACCATAAGGATATGAAAGTAGTGATATGAGAGACAAAAACATAAAATTGTATGAGGACACACTTAAAATAATTTTTTATTGATAAATTGAATCTCTCTCTCACACAATTTTAGTTTTCCACGTATTTTATGATTTAGTGTATTTATCCTAGCACCAATCATTCAATTTCACTATCTGTAGTGTCACAGCGAAACAGGGCAGGGAGATTCCTTCACCAACCTCATTGGACTAAACTTGTTCACCTAACCAGTCTGCTCAACTATTATCATCAACACAGACCACATCCACTCTGCTATATAAAAAGTCTAAGAACACTACTCTTATTCACTCATCACAATATAATATCTATCTATCTATCTATCTCCATCATATCATGGTTGTTGCTTCCCAGGAATATGCTACCCCTGCTGCTGTGCCTCCTGCTAGGCTCTTCAAAGCCATGGCACTAGATTTCCACAACCTCTTCCCTAAGATTGTCGATGCCATTCAGAGTATTGAGTTCACTCAAGGAACTGGTGGTCCTGGAACCATCAAGAAGCTCACCGTTATTGAAGGTATATATATATATATATTTTATTATTTTAACACAACATAAGATTTAATTTTAATACACTCCGGAAGTGTCATGTTATAATTTAATTATATATTATTTGTTTGTCCTTATATCTACTATGTAAATTATCATGTAATACATCGTAACTTTTACACTGTTAATGCATCAAATTATAATATATAATACATTAACAATTTTATATAGTTGTCTTATAATTATATTTTACATGTGAGTTTTGTTAGGGGTACAACATTATACCAGTCAAAACAGTCAAAAATAGGATTTTGGACTTAAATCACTAAACCCATTAAGAAAAACACACATAATTAAGAATGTTGTTTGGGCTAAAAGTGTTCAAATGAGCTTTGTTGGATGTTTTGACCGTAAAATTGTTGTTATCCAAGAATTTGTATTTTAAATTTGACTTATACTGAATCACAATATGACACTCGTACATAACATTAACATAGCTGATTAGCTAGTTATTAGAACAAGTTTATGAAATTATAATTCATTGTTACTAGGAATATGACCTAATTAATTCAATAATTATATGCAGGTGGAGAAACCAAGTATGTGTTGCACAGAGTTGATGCAATTGATGAGGCAAACTTTGTGTACAACTTCAGCATAATTGGGGGAACAGGGTTGCCTGAAACAACAGAGAAGGTCCAATTTGAGAGCCAATTGGTGGAAGCACCAAATGGAGGGTCCCTTAGGAAGGTACATGTCCAGTTTTTCAGTAAGGGTGATGCTCAGATCAGTGATGAGGAGCTTAAGGCTAGCAAGACCAAGGTTGAAGGGGTTGTTAAGCTTGTTGAGGGCTACCTTTTGGCTAATCCTGATTACTAGACATTTGGAAGAGCTTGAATTGGCTTTTAAAAAAATATCATAAATAAATTATATGTAGTTTCTTATGTTGTGCTAGCTGGTTTTTGCTATGTTGGGTGGAAATTCATGTGTAATAAGATGACATATGGATTTATATTAATGAATTTCCATTTTTCAATTATAATTGGCTACTATCTGGGAAGAGTTTTGCTGATTTTTGAGGGAACCAATCCATAGTAGAGGAAAACAGAACGCTGCATAATTAATCAATATGGCATAACTTGATGTTATATGAATGATTTTATGATATTTTACCATATGTGGTAAAAAAAATATGTTTAATGTGGTAAAAGATTACTAAAAATAATTGGTGAATGACAAATTATTATATTAATTTAATAAAATGTTACGTGTACAACAAAAAGTTGTACAATAATAATATTTATTGTTGGATTGTAACAGTTTGAATAGAAGAATGAGCTCATATTATAATTTAATAGTGAAAATGAATATTATACACGTGTTGTACAACTTTTTATTATACATATAATATTTCTCTATTATTAATAGTGTTAAGAAATATTTATAATTCCAAAGCATCGTAATTTTGTTTTAAACACAATGATCAACTTAAAGTTAAGATGACTCTATGGTATATATATATATATATATATGTGTGTGTGTATATATAATATTCTGTTGGCCTTATTGAATTATTGTACGAAACAAATATAATCATATAGATATGTAAATGAACCACTTCTGGGGAGAGTGACACAATTAAGATATAATTAATTTGAGAATATAATAGACTTGATAACTAACTTAAAAATAATGATTATTCAAGTGCAAACATTTTTGGCTAAACAGACGGTGGTCCAATCATTATTATTCCTCCTCAAAGACAAAAGAGTAACAAATATTATTAAATTCTAATTATGTATATGTTGTATATATTTTATTTTTATTTTTGAACTTTTATTTTATTCAATTTAAATTTTTATACTGATCACTGACTGAGTGTCACTTTTATGTACACGTAACATTGCTCTAAATGATTAGTTTATGCATACGATCATAATATAAATACACACCCCTAAATCCTAATTCGGTGTTGTGATGAAACCACATACACATTATTATTGTGGTTGGTATTAGTAACCAATTAAAGATTTTGTCATCACAAGTCCAAAGTAAATGGGTGTTATCAGTTACGAGTTCGAAACCCAAGCAGGTGTTGCTCCTGGTAGGCTTTACAAAGCTATGGCCTCAGATTTTCATAACCTTCTCCCAAAGATTGTGGATGCCATCCAAAGCGTTGAAACTATCGAAGGAAACGGTGCTGCTGGAACCATTAGGAAAGTCACCTTGCTAGAAGGTAATAAGTATATATAATAAATACATATTGTATTAATAATAATAATCATAATAAGTTGTTACTCTATAATTTAAGAGTATTTATGTATGTATTGTTGCAAACTCAGAGAAATAAATACAATTTTGTTTACATTATTAACTTGTAAAGTAAAATAAATTACATAAATTTTATTTCAAACACTTAAAAGTGAATTTGTTATCGCTGTATCATCACTGGATTGAATCTGACGAATAAATGAGATAAGTGAGACCTATTATCACATCCAATAATAATGAAATAAGTGTCATAATGAAACTCGTACTTCTGGGGTTAGAATAACATTGCTCAAATAAATATATCATGCAATTTAAACTTGTAATATTATGAGTGCTAAAATAATGATGATGAAATTATAGTTGAATTACTCTTAATGTTCTTTTTCTTAATTTATTTTTTAATTAAGTTCTTATAGTTCAATTAAATCACTATAATATATACAAATTTTCTATTAAATCCCTATATATGTTAATTGTCTATAGACTCCATTGAAAGCTTTAACTTTACATAATATAGGGAAAATATTTACATTTGATATAATATAAGGATTTAATTAAAAGATTTTAAACTATAAGCACATAAGTAGTGGAATAATAAGTAAAATTAATGAGACCTCTAGAATAATAAATAAAACCTGAAATTATTTGATCAATATATAATAGTGCAAAAAAGGATTATATTGTGAACTAAATTTAATTAAGTTGGGGAATGCAGGTGGGAAAAGCAGATATGTATTGCACAAAATAGATGCAATTGATGAGGCAAAGTGGGTATACAACTACAGCATAATTGGGGGTTCTGATTTGCCTGATTTGTGGGAGAAGTTATCATTTGAGTCCATATTTGTGGAAGGGCCCAATGGAGTAGGGTCTATTAGGAAGTCAACGGTCAAGTATTTCACCAAAGGCGATGGTGCTGAGATCACTGAGGAGATGCTCAAGTCTAATCAAACCAGGGCTGAAGGGCTTATCAAGTTCCTCGAGGCTTATCTTTTGGCTAATCCTGATTATAATTGAAGCTATATATATATATGTCTCTTAGTTAAGGAATAAGGATCAATAATTAAGATCATTAATTAAGAGCTTATGTGTATTTTGCAAACAATAATGTTTGTTATATAAAATATCATCCAACAACTCTTCAACATAAACATATGCTATACATAATACGTAATATGTGTTATATATATAACACACGTTATGTATGACACACATTACAACTATTTCGCTCAGTGCTCTGTTTTGGTTTTTGGTCAAAATCAGCGCTATGTTATCAAGTACGTTTTATTTTTGGCGTCATTAAATTTTTTTTTTGGTTTCCCACTGTATCCCCAGCCCGAAAGGCCAATGACTAATCTGTCGCGGATCTGAGCTCCATTTAAGGGTTTGCCGCTGGCCAATGAGTTGCTGCATACATAAGGCGGAGATCGGACCCCTGACCCTTGCTTAAGCGGATAAGTGAGCTAACTACTTGACCAAATCAAGTTGGTTGGCGTCATTAAATTTTATTAACCATGGTTTAGGGTTTGAATATGGGCCTTGACCCAAAAACTAGGTATAAATATGGGCCATATTGGTTTTTTAAGCCCAACTAGGTTTCTTTTCAGACCCAAAAGAACCTTGGTTTGTTTTCTTGTAAGTAATTAACTATGCAAAATTTTTAGATATTTCTTTGGTATGGTTAATAATTTTGAGGAACCAACAAGGATTGACACAAGTGGTAAGCGGTTTGTTATCCCTTAAACAAGGTCTCGGGTTCAAGCTTTGTGGATGAAAAAGATCCTCGTTGGGAGCCTCGCCTGTCATTCCCAGGTACGCCATCCGGGACGACGAATTAGTAGGGGTGAAACTTCGAACAGCATGGGCAACAAAAAATTTTTTTTGAGGGTATTGATACTCATTGTTAATGAGTGGTTACTATCTAACCATGAATCAAACTACTTTCAACTATATATATATATATATTTCATAAAGTTGTGTATTTTGAATGTTATTTTATTAATTTAAGAAAAATTAAGAGGATGGAGAAACCCCAAATTGAAAAAATTATGATAAAAAAATAATAATAAAACTTAGGGAGACACCAAAATGAGAGGCAAATATGAGATATAATTAAAGGAAAGGAATCAAAGTTCAATGAATAATAAAATAAATAAATAAATAGTAGTATATGATTATGAAGGCTTTGAGAAAACGACATGCTTAGGATGCCAATTTTGAAATTTTGTTGCCGTCCTTGATATCTTGGTGTCTTTGCTCCGGTCAAGTCAAACCTTGCTTGTCGTTTTTCCAACTTATTTTGTTTTATCTTCTTCACTTCATATTCCCTCCACTTTAAATAAATAATTTATATAAATTTTTATATAGAAATAATTTTTAAAAAATAATTGATTAATATAATATTTATAGTTAAATATATATTAATAAAAATATTTATTTTAAATATTTGAAAGAAAACTTTTTAAACAGTGAGATATTCTGACTTGTATCTGATTTTTATTTGATTTTTCAAAATGTACAAACATAACTTGAAGTATTTTATTTTAAGTTAGTTTGTGTTATGAAACAGGAAAACTATGTGCTTGATTGGTTTTCCTTAACTTTTTTATTGCATTCAACAAAATTCAGTTCACTGAAATTAAAAGTGTTTATTAGTAAAATAACTTAATAAAAATGATATGCTTGGGAAAAACCATTTTGGGAAAAAACAACTTATTGGATTAATGTTTTATTATTATTATTTATTATTATACTTATTTATTTATTATATATAATTTGTCGAGTTAGCTCATGAGCTAATGAGTCGAGTCGGGTAAATCTCAAACTCGACTGGTTTAATAATCAAACTTAAATTCAACCTCAAACTCAGCTCATAAGCTTATAAGCTAAAATAAATGAGTAGCCCGAACTAGCTCACGACTTGGCTCAACTGTACTTCACCCCTAAGTCAATTAATTGATTTTATTTTTTCATCATTAAAAAAATTCATCTTACTTCTAATCTAATGATAATTAGAATGCGTGATTTCAGAATGGAACATAGACATCTAGTTAGTGTGAATGAAGTGTTGTCGATATACTAAGAGTTAGCGTGAACAGTTAATAATTTATTGCTCATATCATCAATTCGCGGATGACTCAGTTGCAGAATTCGTTGACATAGACTTTGAAATGTTCGTATCGTGGCATGTACGTAGTTTTATTTATGAGTGCGAAAACATTGACACTAATATTTGGATCGGGATCCGTTGAATTCATTTTAAAATAAATTCATTTATATTTTATAGAGCTAGGCTAGCTATAAAAATTATTCTAACGCTAAAGTAATAAGTTTTCACTGCTCCTCTTAGCCCAAAATTCATTCTAAAATTGTGAATCAACTCAAAATTAGTTAGACTGTTATTTTGATCCGAAAGAAGTATTACTATTCTAACACCTTTATTTATTTATTTATTTTACCGAAAATACACATGTTTGTCATCAAAGACAAGCAGTGAGCGGAGCGAATGCATAAAATTGAAGGATCATCATAGGATCTTATTTAATATACAGGGCTCCTCCTGATGTTTTAGAATATTGCACACTTATTAAAAAAAAGTGATTAAAACACACAAATTTTTATATATAGACGTAAATATATAATGACAAAATTATTCTTATAATTTTTTGTGCAATAATGATCGTAAGAAATAAAAGAGAGTGCATGTATGAGTAAAACTGGAAAAATATTGTAGTAAATGTTTTCTTGAAACTCCAAAACGACAAATAATAGTGGACAAATAAATTTCCTAAAAAGAGAAATAAAATTGGATGAAAGGAGTACTATACTAGTTCGTGTGCCTGACAATGCGCATTTTTATTATTCGATTTGATTTGATTTGAATGTAATAATTGTTAATTTGATAATCATATAAATTAAAACTAAAATACATTATTATTATTATTTGATTTAAATTTAATTTAATAATTATATAAATTAAAATTAAATAAATAATTAATGGGATTGAGAGAATGAAAAAAGAGTTATTATTTAATATTTATGTTTTATTTTTAATTTTCTATATTCATTCTTGAATAGCAAAATCTAGTTATTTTAGGAAACCACCTCTACGTATTAATATACAATAATATTTGTTGTATATCAAAAATATATTCAACGAGTATCCAACGTGTGTTATATGTCATACGTAATGTGTGCTATACGTAATATGTTATATTTATAACACACATTATGTATGATATATAGTACACATTGGATATTCCTTGCATGTATTTTCGATGACTTAGATTAAACATTACTTATTAATATAGGTGTTACAATTCAATTTAATCTTTCATTATTATTCCTCTTTAATTTGTTGGACCTTGGCTCCCCTGGGCCCAATAAAAAAGAAGCAACATGTAATAGAATAGACAGAAAATCTCCACCATAATATGGAGCCATTATCCACTAGCTAGCTAGGTAGGCCACAATTTATTTACATTATTATTATTATTATTATTTGCAAACCACGATGGTCTAAGTTTTGACACAAATTGATTTTAACAATACTATTGTTTTATAAATAATCAGAACTTTTATTAGAACTATATTATAGTTTGGTCAAGTGGTTAGTTCACTTGTCCGCTTAAGTAAGGGTTGGGGTTCGATCTCCGTCTTGTGTATGTAGAAATTCATTGACCAACGACAAACCCTTAAATAAAGCTCAAATTCGTGACGAATTAGTCATTAATCTTTCGGACTGAAAATACTGTAGAAAATAAAAAATAATATTAAAAAAATAAAAAAAAAGTTACACGTCATTCAAACGCATAGGAACGCATAATTTTCTTCTTATAATTTTGGGAATCTAATCGATCACTTTCAAAGCTTATTTGTACTTTCGTAACAATTTTTTTCTTACTCATCACTTTTGTGCGTTTCACCACTTCGTGCAGGTAAATAATTGGTGACAATAAAAAAAATAAAATATTGTGCATATTGTATGTTATCTATTGTGCATAATATATATTATATATTATAATATCATCTTTTTTATAATAAGTTATATATATTATACGTATCATGTGATATATAGTGTGTATAATATATAATACATTGTGTATATTATATTATATATATTATACATAGTATATTAGTTGTTTTGATTGATTTTTTTTTTTTTAGCAATGCTAGTTAATCCCAAATCAGAATATCATCATGCATGTGTGAAGCTAAGCCTGGTGGCTTTATTTTTAAGACAAATTGTTTATGGTACACATAAATTAAAGTTATTCATTTTTTAAATCCGTCTTCTTTGACTAATTCGTGTTCCTTTTTTTCCCAATTGCATTAAATGTTGTCCAAATACATTGGCAAAATTTAGAGAATTGACCCAATAAACAAATTAAAAACCTTAGCTTGATGATCAGCATTAGAGTGAACTTGTTCTAATTCCTCAGCTAAATAAAGTAGCATTTATGAGTTAAGGCATTCTATCTGTCTATAAATACCATCTCCACCTTTGTCACAAATCGCATCACACACACACACTAATCAACACTCCTTCATATCTTCTTCTTATACTTAATTGTATTACTATTAATTAGTGTGTTAATTACTACTTATTATCAGTAATTAATCATGGGTGTTTACACTTTCGAAGATGATCACCCCTCAACTCTTGCCCCAGCTACAATATACAAAGCTCTTGTGAAAGATTCTGATGAGATCCTCCCAAAGACTATTGATGCCATCCAGAGCGTTGAAACCGTTGAAGGAGATGGAGGGGTCGGATCTGTCAAGAAGATCACTGGTGTTGAAGGTTCGTTATTATTATAATATAGATTTTGGTTCATGATGAACTTTATAAGAGATAACATATCAACTATTCAAGACTTAATTAAAAGTTATAATTATAATAATATCATAAAATCACTGGTTGATATATTGTTTTGTATAGATTAATCATAAACTCAAGTTTATATTATCATTTTTCTTAATAAAATGTTATTAGATATAAAATCATTCCTATATATATATATAACTCTACTTATTAGCTTAAGTTTATTTTAGGGATAAATTGCATGCCTATGCCATACATAACCGGTTACTACAAATCAAAAGCCAAAATCCAAGCCAAGAGTATAACTAAGCATGATTAAATAGATAAGTCATCATTTTGATTAAAGAAATATTTTTTTAAAATTTTTTTTAATCTCTTTGTACAAAGCTTTTTAGTAAGAGTACAATTACTAATTTAAACTATTTTTCTATAAACTACAATTTTCAAGTTAAAAAGAAATTATAGCATAAAAGGATCATCAATAGAACAAATTAAAATTAAATTAATTCGAAAGATATGATTTAAAATAATCAATTAAATTAAAAAATAAGTTGTAAATATTTATCCAAATCAATTAATAATTAACTCCATGTCAACAAATTTATGATCAATTATTGAATTTAATTTTCATCTGCTACAATTATTTTACACAATCATCCAATTATATACTGCCACGTCAATCATATTTATCTTTTCTCTCTTCCACTAATAAAATATATAAAATAACTTTACACAGTGTATCGAAATTAAACTCAATTATTTGTATTTGTGTTTCAGGTGGGAAAACGGGGTATGTGCTGCACAAAGTAGAAGTGGTGGATGAGGCGAACTTTGTATACGACTACAGCATAGTGGGAGGCACAGGATTAGATGAGAGCTTGGAAAAGGTGACATTCAAGACTAAGATTGTTGAGGGCCCCAATGGTGGATCCGTCGGTAAAGTCACAGTTTCATACCACACCAAGGGCGACGCAGCGCTCTCTGATGCCGTGCGTGACGACACCAAGGCCAAGGGTGTTGGCATTTTCAAGGCCGTTGAGGGCTACGTTTTGTCTAACCCTCATCTTTACTAGACTGCCATGAAAATACTATTTTGTTGAGATGTTGTTTATGATGATGCATATGATACAATAATGGTTATTTATGGAGTTTGATTTGTGTCACGGGTGTGCTTCTACGTGGCATTGTTGGGTTTGTTTGTTTTGGGTGGATTTGGTGAAAAGTGTATGCGTCGGTGTTCAAATGTTTGGAGCATTATCTTCTACTCTATCCTATGAAATGAATAATGAAAAACATATGTCATATGGAGATGATATTCCTATTTTTTCTTTCCGTTTAATTTTAATCCACTATTAATGTAATTAATTTTACATAGATATCCAATCATGAATTGATATATCAGTAAAAATTTTAATTCAAATGTTCACTATTTAAAAAATCACATAAATTAATGATGATATTGATTGACAGTGTAAAATTTTCTACACTATCAGTACATCATAATTAAATATTTTTTTTTAACACTGAACTCTTTTTCTTTTTGGTAAACTTGAATTTATGATGAATTCTATAAGTGATATATATTAATTATTTAATATATAATTAAAAATTATAATTATATTATGTAATATTATAAAATTGTAAATTAATATATTATCATGTATAAAATTTATTGTAAAATTGAGTCAATATTAATATTATCATTTTCATACTTGTACTTTAATTAATGGTTAGTACTCATTAGTATTAGTAAGTGGCACTTTCTGTCATTTTCTCTTTCGGGTGCCCCATGTTGAATTAAAACTGCATACTCAATCAACCACTTAAGAAACTCTTAATTCCCAACTGTCTAAAACAGCTATTCAATTGAGAAGCCTCTATGGCTATATATATGGTTTTTCATCTATCTTAAGGGTGGACTTGATTGGGAGGTAAATTTGAGCAAAACATTTGCACAAAATAATTTCATTTATAAAAAGTTGTTCTCATCTTTATTATTTAATCAAATATAGTTATTAAAAAATAATAACTATTCTTTACTGTCTTATATTCTATTTGTGTGTGTTTCCTATTTGTTTTAGTTTAAATGCATGAACTGGATTGACAATTTCTTTTTATGGATGAGATGACACTATGAGATTCATCAATTTTTGTCTTGAACCTGAAAATTTGGATAAGTTGTCAAACTCGATTTAGGAAGTTGAAGTTCATATGACACTGCTATTTATCATCTTTACAGGTAAGGCATCTAATGATCTTAAGAATATAAATGTTAGACTTAAAATCATAGTGAACCATGAAACTCACTGCAATACTATCACATGCAGATTTCAATTAATTTTCCATTGTTAAGTGATTCCAACATTGATGCATTAGGTACACTACACTTTCTCACCATCATATAGGAGCAACATATGTAATTGGTTAAAGATATTCATGTGATTCAATATTTTTAAAGGCTATAGTCTTTGTTTTATAGTGTATTTAAAAAAATAGAAATCTCACATTTTAAAGTATATAGCCTTCAATTTCTACTAAATGTAAAAAAAATTATGCAATTCAATATTTTAAAAGTTATAGTCTTTATTTTTAAATACAATAAAAAAATTGTAAATTCTCAAATTTTAAAGTATATAGCCTTGAATTTCTACTATATGTGAAAAATTCATGTGATTCAATATTTTAAAAGCTATAGTCTTTATTTTATAACATAACCAAAAAATTTGTGAAATCTCACATTTTAAACTATATAGCCTTCAATTTCTACTAAATGTAATAACTACATGCATTAATATTATAAATGTTATAGTGTTTATTATATAATACAATCAAAAAAATTGTGAAATCTTACATTTTAAAGTATATAGTCCTCAATTTCTACTAAATATAAAAAAATTCACGTAACTCAATACTATTAAGGATGTAGTGTTTGTTTTATAATAAAATCAAAAATTGTGAAATCTCACATTTTAAACTATATAGCCTTTAATTTTTTATATTTGTGAAAAACTCATGTGATTCGATCAATATTTTAAGGGCTATAGTCTTTATTTTACAATACAACTAGAAAAACTGTGGAATCTCATATTATAAAGTATTTAGCTTTCAATTTCCACTAAATGTAAAATGATTCATGTAATTCAATATTTTAAAAGTTATAGTCTTTATTTTATAATACAAACCAGACAATTTTAAAATCGCACATTTTGAAGTATATAGCCTTGAAATTATACTATATGTGAAAAATTAATGTGATTCAACATTTTAAAGGCTATAGTCTTTATTTTATATTATAACCAAAAAACTTGTGAAATCTTACATTTTAAACTATTCAGCTTTCAATTTCCACTAAATGTAAAAAAATCATGTAACTTAACATTTTAAAAGTTATATTGTTTATTTTATAATACAATAAAAAATAATGAAATCTCACATTTTAAAGTGTATAGCTTCAATTTCTACTAAATGTAGAAAATCATGAAATTCAATATTATAAATGCTATAGTGTTTATTTTATAATACAATAAAAAAAATTATGAAATCTCACATTTTAAAATATATAGCCTTCAATTTCAAGTATATGTGAAAAATTCATGTGGTTCAATATTTTAAGGGCTATAGTCTTTATTTTACAATAAAACCATAAAAAAATGTGAAATCTCACATTTTAAAGTATATAGCCTTCAATATCTACTAAATGTAAAAAATTTATGTGATTCAATATTTTTAAAAATTATAGTCTTTATTTTATAGTGTATAAAAAAATAGTGAAATATCATATTTTAAAGTATATAGCCTTCAATTTCAAGTATATGTGAAAGATTAATTTGATTCAATATTTTAAGGGCTATAGTCTTTATTTTACAATACAACCATAAAAAATGTGAAATCTCACATTTTAAAGTATATAGCCTTCAATTTCTACTAAATGTTAAAAATTCATGTAATTCAATATTACAAAACATAAAGTCCTTATTTTATAATACAATAAAAAAATTGTAAAATCTCACATTTTAAAGTATATAGCCTTCAATTTCTATTATATGTAAAAAATTCATGTGATTCAATATTTTTAAAGGCTATAGTCTTTGTTTTATAGTTTATAAAAAAAAATAGCGAAATCTCACATTTTAAAATATATAGCATTCAATTTCTACTAAATGTAAAAAATTCATGTAATTCAATATTATAAAGTCTAAAGTCTTTATTTTATAATACAATAAAAAAATTGTGAAATCTCACATTTTAAAGTATATAGCCTTCAATTTCTACTATATGTAAAAAATTCATGTGATTCAATATTTTTAAAAGCTATAGTTTTTGTTTTATAGTGTATCAAAAAAATAGCGAAATATCACATTTTAAAGTATATATAGCCTTCAATTTCTACTAAATGTAAAAAAATCATACAATTCAATATTTTAAAGGCTATAGTTTTCATTTTTAAATACATTAACAAAATTGTAAATTCTTAAAATTTTAAAGTATATAGCATTGAATTTCTACTATATATGTGAAAAATTCATGTGATTAAATATTTTAAAAGCTATAGTCTTTATTTTATAATATAACAAAAAAATTTATGAAATCTCATATTTTAAATTATATAACCTTCAATTTCTACTAAATTTAAAAACTTCATGTAATTAAATATTATAGATGCTATAGTGTTTATTCTATAATACAATAAAAAATATTGTGAAATCTTACATTTTAAAGTATATAGTCTTCAATTTTAATTAAATATAAAAAAAATTCATGTAACTCAATATTATAAAAGTTATAATGTTTATTTTATAATAAAATCAAAAAATTGTGAAATCTCACATTTTAAAGTGTATAACTTTTAATTTCTTGTATTTGTGAAAAATTCATGTGATTCAATATTTTAAGGGTAGTAATCTTTATTTGACAATACTACCAAAAAAACTGTGAAATCTCACATTTTAAAACATTTAGCTTTAAATTTTCACTAAATGTAAAAAATTCATGTAATGCAATATTTTAAAGACTATAATCTTTAACTCTTTATTTTATAATACATACAAAAAAAATTGTGAAATCATACATTTTGAAGTATATAGCCTTGAATTTATACTATATGTGAAAAATTAATGTGATTCAACATTTTAAAGGCTATAGTCTTTATTTTATAATATATACTCCCTCCGTCCACTTTTAATTGACGTTTTAGAGTATTGCACACTTATTAAGAAGGTGATTAAAACACATAAATTTCTATAGAAGTAAATGTACAATGACAAAATTATCCTTATAGTTTTTTGTGCAATAATAATTGTAAGAGATAAAAAGAGAGTGTATGTATGGATAAAACTGGAAAAAGATTGTAAATGTTTCATTGAAAATCTAAAATGACAAATAATAGTAGACAAATAAATTTTCTAGAAAGACAAATAAAAGTGGACGAAGGGAGTATATAACAAAAAAATTGTGAAATCTCACATTTTAAATTATTCAGCTTTCAATTTCTACTAAATGTAAAAATTCATGTAATTCAATATTATAAATGCTATAGTGTTTATTTTATAATACAATTAAAAAAATTGTGAAAACTCACATTTTAAAGTATATAGCCTTCAATTTCTACTAAAAGTAAAAAATTCATGTAATTCAATATTATAAAGGTTATAGTGTTTATTTTATGATAAAATAAAAAACTATGAAATCTCAAATTTTTATAAAGTATATAGTCTTCAATTTCAAGTATCTGTGAAAAATTAATGTGATTCAATATTTTAAGGGCTATAGTCTCTATTGTACAATACAACCATAAAAAATGTGAAATCTCACATTTTAAAGTATATAGCCTTCAATTTCTACTAAATATAAAAAGCTCATGTGATTCAATATTTTTAAAGGCTATAGACTTTATTTTATAGTGTATCCAAAAAAATAGTGAAATCTTACATTTTAAAATATATAGTCTTCAATTTCTACTAAATGTAAAAAATTTATGAAATCCAATATTATAAAGCCTAAAGTCTTTATTTTATAATATAATCACAAAAATTGTGAGATCACACATTTTAAAGTATATAGCCTTCAATTTCTACTAAATATAAAAAATTCATGTGATTCAATATTTTTAAAGACTATAGTCTTTGTTTTATATTGTATAAAAAAATAGTGAAATCTCATATTTTAAAGTATATTGCGTTCAATTTGTACTAAGTTTAAAAAAATAATGTAATTCAATATTTTAAAGGCTATAGACTTTATTTTTAAATACAATAAAAAAATTGTAAATTCTCAAATTTTAAAGTATATAGCATTGAATTTCTACTATATGTGAAAAGTTAATGTGAAGTCGCACATTTTGAAGTATATAGCCTTGAATTTATACTATATGTGAATAATTAATGCGATTCAACATTTTAAAAGCTATAGTCTTTATTTTATAATATAACAAAAAAATTTATGAAATCTCATATTTTAAATTATATAACCTTCAATTTCTACTAAATTTAAAAACTTCATGTAATTAAATATTATAGATGCTATAGTGTTTATTCTATAATACAATAAAAAATATTGTGAAATCTTACATTTTAAAGTATATAGTCTTCAATTTTAATTAAATATAAAAAAAATTCATGTAACTCAATATTATAAAAGTTATAATGTTTATTTTATAATAAAATCAAAAAATTGTGAAATCTCACATTTTAAAGTGTATAACTTTTAATTTCTTGTATTTGTGAAAAATTCATGTGATTCAATATTTTAAGGGTAGTAATCTTTATTTGACAATACTACCAAAAAAACTGTGAAATCTCACATTTTAAAACATTTAGCTTTAAATTTTCACTAAATGTAAAAAATTCATGTAATGCAATATTTTAAAGACTATAATCTTTAACTCTTTATTTTATAATACATACAAAAAAAATTGTGAAATCATACATTTTGAAGTATATAGCCTTGAATTTATACTATATGTGAAAAATTAATGTGATTCAACATTTTAAAGGCTATAGTCTTTATTTTATAATATATACTCCCTCCGTCCACTTTTAATTGACGTTTTAGAGTATTGCACACTTATTAAGAAGGTGATTAAAACACATAAATTTCTATAGAAGTAAATGTACAATGACAAAATTATCCTTATAGTTTTTTGTGCAATAATAATTGTAAGAGATAAAAAGAGAGTGTATGTATGGATAAAACTGGAAAAAGATTGTAAATGTTTCATTGAAAATCTAAAATGACAAATAATAGTAGACAAATAAATTTTCTAGAAAGACAAATAAAAGTGGACGAAGGGAGTATATAACAAAAAAATTGTGAAATCTCACATTTTAAATTATTCAGCTTTCAATTTCTACTAAATGTAAAAATTCATGTAATTCAATATTATAAATGCTATAGTGTTTATTTTATAATACAATCAAAAAAATTGTGAAAACTCACATTTTAAAGTATATAGCCTTCAATTTCTACTAAAAGTAAAAAATTCATGTAATTCAATATTATAAAGGTTATAGTGTTTATTTTATGATAAAATAAAAAACTATGAAATCTCAAATTTTTATAAAGTATATAGTCTTCAATTTCAAGTATCTGTGAAAAATTAATGTGATTCAATATTTTAAGGGCTATAGTCTCTATTGTACAATACAACCATAAAAAATGTGAAATCTCACATTTTAAAGTATATAGCCTTCAATTTCTACTAAATATAAAAAGCTCATGTGATTCAATATTTTTAAAGGCTATAGACTTTATTTTATAGTGTATCCAAAAAAATAGTGAAATCTTACATTTTAAAATATATAGTCTTCAATTTCTACTAAATGTAAAAAATTTATGAAATCCAATATTATAAAGCCTAAAGTCTTTATTTTATAATATAATCACAAAAATTGTGAGATCACACATTTTAAAGTATATAGCCTTCAATTTCTACTAAATATAAAAAATTCATGTGATTCAATATTTTTAAAGACTATAGTCTTTGTTTTATATTGTATAAAAAAATAGTGAAATCTCATATTTTAAAGTATATTGCGTTCAATTTGTACTAAGTTTAAAAAAATAATGTAATTCAATATTTTAAAGGCTATAGACTTTATTTTTAAATACAATAAAAAAATTGTAAATTCTCAAATTTTAAAGTATATAGCATTGAATTTCTACTATATGTGAAAAGTTAATGTGAAGTCGCACATTTTGAAGTATATAGCCTTGAATTTATACTATATGTGAATAATTAATGCGATTCAACATTTTAAAAGCTATAGTCTTTATTTTATAATATAACCAAAAAATTGTGAAATCTCACATTTTAAACTATATATCCTTCAATTTCTACTAAATATAAAAATTCATGTAATTTAATATTATAAATGTTATAGTGTTTATTTTATAATACAATCAAAAAATTGTGAAATCACACATTTTAAAGTATATAGCCTTCAGTTTCTACTAAATGTAAAAAATTCATGTAATTCAATATTATATAAAGGTTATAGTGTTTATTTTATAATAAAATAAAAAAATTGTGAAATCTCAAATTTTAAAATATATAACCTTCAATTTCAAGTATATGTGAAAAATTCATGTGATTCAATATTTTAAGGGCTATAGTCTTTATTTTACAATACAACCATAAAAAATGTGAAATCTCACATTTTAAAGTATATAGCCTTCAAATTTTACTAAATGTAAAAAAATTATGTAATTCAATATTTTAAAGGCTCACTAATACAAACCCAAAAAATTGTGAAATCGCATATTTTAAAGTATATAGCCTTGAATTTCTTCTATATGTAAGAAATTCATGTGATTCAATATTTTAAAGGTTATAGTATTTATTTTATAATATAAACAAAAAAATTGTGAAATCTCATATTTTAAACTATATAGAGTTCAATTTCGATTATATGTGAAACTTAATGTGATTCAATATTTGAAAGACTACAGTCTTTATTTTATAATACAAAAAAAGTGAAACCTCACATTTTAAAGTATATACCCTTCGGTTTCTACAAAAAGTAAAAAAAATATTATAAATTCTATAGTCTTAATAATATAATACAATAAAAAAATTGTAAAATCTCATAATTATAGTATATAACCTTCAATTTCTACTATATGTAAAAAATCATGTGATTCAATATTTTTAAAGGTTATAGTCTTTATTTTATAGTGTATCCCAAAAATAGTGAAATCTCACATTTAAAGTACATAGCCTTCAATTTGCTACTAAATGTAAAAAATTCATGTAATTCAATATATTAAAGGCTATAGTCTTTATTTTATAATACAAAAAAAAATTTGTAAATTCTCATCTTGTAAAATCTCAGTAAATAACAATGTAATTTTTAAAATATGTCAAAGATCTTTCATAGAAATTTTATAAACAAATGAGAAATATATTTAATAATCATAAAAAAAAATCACTAGATCCAAGAACTATGTGCGTAAGAGTAGTGGAGTTATCCAATCTTAGAGGAATCACTTGCATCAATATCTTTTGACCTATTTTTTTGTTTTTTTGGTCAATTGAGAATTTATTCGATTATTAACACTTCACCAATATTATTTGATCAAGCAAATATTAAATAAATGTGATGGTCTTTTCATTGCTCTTGAATAATACTTCACATTAATAGTTTCTTTTCTTGCAGCTGGTGGTCAGCTTGACCCATACTTGTAGAAGATGACTAGTATAATATGAAATTGTTGAATTTTTCAAAAGTTAATGTGATTTTAATATGAACTTGAATCGCAGTATTTTTTCTTTAAATGAACATGTATTGTTATTCAAGTTGTTAGATATTGAAAAATTATAAATATAAAAAAGAATAAATATTGTGTTATTTTCTATGATGTTGCTATTTGCACAATAAAAAATCAGTCGAAACCAGCACATATAGAGATTTTGAGTCACAATCATTCAGCCCATCTAAAAAATTAACTTCTTAGAGAAAGTTTTTTTGGGCCAAAAAGTTATCAAATTAGTCTATTGACTGATTTGACTGGTTTTCTATTGTTTATTTCTCTAATCATAAATATATAAGATATTATTTTATTTTTTATATTTTTCTAAAAAAATCTTCCTATGCTTGATAATTTTTAATAATAATAATAACAATAATAATAATCTTCGTGGATTAAGCTAATATTTAATTTTTGATAAAACAAAATAGTGTATCTTTGAAAGAGTCTTAATCATCATTATATTATAAATGGACTACACATCACCACCCATAAGATAAGATATTATGCATAGCTTTCCACAGACCACAATAGCTACGAAGACTTTTATATATAATATACAATAATTTTAAAACACGTCCGATTAATATCTAATATGTATTATATACTATACAAAATGTGTGTTATACGTGTGTTATACATATAACACATATTACGTATGATAAATAGTACACGTTGAATATTAGTTGGACGTATTTCTGTTGTACAATAAGTATTATTGGTATATATATATATATATATATATATATATATATATATATATATATATATATATATATATATATATATATATATTAAAGAATGGGTACATGGTCTACCACTACTAGAAATATATAGCAATTGGTATATAGAATTATAGATCACAGACTTCACACAAGTCATGGTTTCACATGGGACAACCACGTTTTATGGATTATTCTGCACTTAATTAGAATTATTTGTATTTTGAACACGGATTATCTTTTCACACAAGATGAATAGGATAATCTAAATAAGTGGTTAATATATAATAAATAGAGTTCACTTAAATAAAGCAATTATATCACCGTCTAAATAAAGAGTTTAACAATCTAACTGTGTAAATAAATAAATAACTACACAATCATCCAATATTACCTATAAATAACATTTTTCTTAACGGGCTAAGTCTGCATCATAAATGTTAAGATGAAATTTGATTAGATAAAATACACAAAGTATTGGGTAACGACACTTATATCCAGTATTCATTTTAACACTTTTGACCAAAATAACATTCTTAATCATGTATGATTTTTTAATGGACTGTGTGATTTAGACCAAAATAAACTCCTATTTTTAATTGTTTTGGCTGGTGTAATCTTGTACTCCTAGCAAGATAAAATATCATATGATATAATATGAAAAAAAAAACGTTAGTGTATATAAATAGAACTCATAAATCAATCATAATAAATTATATATTTATTAGCTTTCTATTTATTTGGAACTTTGTCAAAAATAACTCATTGAGTATACATCAACATCAGCAAATAAATTAAACTTCTCATGATAAACTGCAAGTTTTCTATGAATTTGGACTTTGACAAAATAAACTATACATCAACATAAAAACAAAATCATTATAATAAGCTATATAGTTTTCAACGAATTTTGATCTTGACTATTTGTATCACAAAAAATTCTTGTATGATCTTGAGCACATTTAATACGTAATTAAAAAACTTTAAGCTAAATATTTTGATATAAAACAATAAAAATTAATATTAAAATTTAGAGTCTGTGTTACAAAAATTTCTAAAGTACACATTAAATATAGAGTTTAATTTTAATGCACAGACAATGTAAAAGTATTTTACACTGTCATCCAATCAAAACACTCTGTTTAAAATAATTGTATACTATCAGTGGATGAAAATTAAATCTTCAAATATAATTAATCTATATTTCTTAAAATATTATAATTCGATTTCACATACATGGCATCGAGAAGGATCGAGTTACTTCTATTGGAGCCGCCTATGTTGAGTTAGACTGATTCCCAATAACTTGCAACCCTTATAAATTGCCATATCCACAATCCTGGAACTCACACTAATCAGAGAAAATTAAAGCAATTTATTTACTAATAGCTCCTATATTTTCTTAATTAATTTCATCCCTTATTTTAATTTTGTTCTCTAAGAAAAGAATCATGGGTGTCTTCACTTCGGAAAGTGAGCTTGTTTCATCTGTAGCTCCTGCAAAGCTATACAAAGCCATGGTGTCTGATTTTGGCAATGTGTGGCCAAAAGCTTTACCAGACTTCATTAAGAAGGCTGAAACCATTGAAGGAGATGGAAGTGTTGGATCCATCAAGAAGCTCACTCTTGCTGAGGGTATTATTTTTTAATTTAACTAATTAATGGAAAGTATTGCTATATTTACAATGAAAAATTAGTTAAAACAATCGATATGATATGCACAGTATGTATTATGTAATATGTACACATATATTACATATTGTGTACATCATGTATCAAATGTTGTACAAAAAGATAATGTTGCAGTATGTGATATATATTGTGCATAACGCATCATATATGATGTGCATAATATATAATATACGTTGTGTATATTACACAATGAGTTTTTTCAAACTTTTTAATGCAATGATATAAAATGAAGGTTTTAAGGATATGAATGTATACTAATTTTTACTATAAACTACTTCGGTCAATTGTTAGAATTAGGGCTGTAAAAGAAGTCAAGTGAACCCATTTAAATTTAATTTTGTGATTTAAAGTTTAAACTAACTCAAACGCAGTTTGATCCATATAAGATCGACTTGCATTCTTGAATGGGTCAACTTGTTTAAACCCTTTTAATAAAAAAGTGCAAGAATTTATTGTAATTTGTTAAGAGCAATATTTAGGTTTTCTAAATAAATAAATAAATGAAAAATCGGGTTGAAATATATTCTAAGTTCACTTAAAATCCAATGATAAAGATGAATGTTATATAACAATTGTAAGTATTTATATTGTATGTGTAGTTTTACTCATTTAAATGATTAAATGTACACTAGTATTTTCTTTCAATATATAATGCTAAATAATTAAAAGTATTTTGAATACTACAATGAAGGATACTAGCTATAGATAAATAAATTTATACTCCCTTAAAGTTGAAGTTATATAACAACTTCCATAGTCTTTTAATATATTACCTCAAAGGACAATCTTTGAGTATATGCTTGTGACAATTCATGATTCTGATAAGTCCTCGTTCCAAGAGAATGTAATAATTTAATTAATTATTCTTTAAACTTTGAATATTCTTTAGGATATGTGAAGCACAAGGTAGATGCGGTTGACACAGAGAACTTTGTGTACCACTACAGTATAATTGAAGGCACAGTTTTGCCAGAAACAGTAGAGAAGATCTCTAATGAGTACAAATTGGTGCCAAGTGCTGATGGAGGGTGCATTGTCAAGTCCATAAGCAAATACTACACAAAAGGAGATGAGCAACTCACAGAGGAGTTTCTCAATGCTGGCAAGGAAAAATCTGCTGGTTTCACCAAGGCTGTTGAGGGTTATATCTTGGCTAATCCTGATTACAACTAATTCATTATCATTATCTTCTCCCTTAATTTGTGTTTTATGCCTCTATGTTGCTTTTTGTTACATTTCATAATAATTAATGTTTGAATTTGAGGGAGAGGTGATTCATAGTCCTCAATGTTATTGCCTTATGTATTATTGTCTTATTGTTAACCGTGCATATGATGTGAGTGCACTTCTATTTATATATAATAAAACATTTATAGTTAGACTTTGATCAGTTAGGATCAACAACTTATTTAAACTCTTATATAAAAGTAACTTCACTTATGAATAAGTTATTTTGTATGTGGATATAAAATAATAAAAAAATTTATTTCAATTATTTTGAAAAATGATTCTAGAGAAGTGAAATATTCTGACTTATCCAAAAATACTAAAATAACTTCTGAAGAAGTCATAAATTATATAGCCAAATATGACAATATAATTTCTGATAAGTCAAAAGTTAAAAAAAGTCAGAAGCACCATAATCTTATGAACCTTTATTCAATGGATTATTTTCACTGGTGTTCTGGGAAAACTTTGAAAATCAGGTCTTGCCTTCTTGTTTAAGTTATAGACTATATACTGGTCAACTCTTCTAAAATTGACCAATATACAGGGTTTCTTATTCATAAAAAAGAAAAGAAAATCACAGAAAAAAAAAAAGTAAAGGGGATCAAGGGTTACATTCACGAATTTAAAGGCATAAGGGGGTTATCTACTTAATCTTAGAAATAATAATAGAAATTACTTTACATCAAACAAGTGTTACTGGTTAGTTAACTTCCTAAGCCATAAACCTGAACATTTTACTGACATTCATACATATTCAGTCAGCAAAGTTTGCTGAAGACAAAAAAATGTAGATAAGATCCATGCAGTGCATAGGGCATATATTTAACAATCAATTGAAACCTTGTTAGCATGAAGATACCTCAATCAGAGTGTGAAGAGCTAGCAACTCTCATGAAGCAGTCTTCACAATCTGCAACAAGATTGCTCATTTAGAAAAAGGCAAATAGTAATTCAAGGCCAACAAGATAAGGAGACATTTTCTTTGGTATAGAATAATGGGTATTATCAGAAACAGTAATCCCTACATCATTTGAAAACATGAAAAAATAAAAGGGTGGGTTGATGCACGAAGCTCCCACTAAGTGGCATCTGAGGAGAGTAGATATACACCGTCTTACCGTTGCTTTGCAGAGAGGCTGTTTCCAGGATTTGAATCCATAACCTCTAGGTTACAAAGTAGCAATCTTACCGTTTCGTTAAGGCCAATTTAAGAATTTTTTCTTGGTTTTCTTTAATAAATTGAACATTCCTACTCTTATAAAGTTGTAGTGAAGCACATCAGAAGAACTCTGCACATAAACTTCTTTTTTTTTTTCTTTTTTCCAATGTTGACTACTATGTTCCGCAACAATAGTACAAATTGCAAACACGCGACGACACTAGGATAGACCTTCCTCTTCATGAGACATTTATTGTCTATTATTGATTTGCATTTAGTTTATTTGAATTAAAAAAGAAATAGCAACAAAACTTGAGAGTTTACTTTCCAAGACACTACCTGAGATATATACTCCTTGA
The DNA here is from genome assembly GCA_013621005.1 of Aeschynomene evenia. Taxonomy (NCBI): domain Eukaryota; kingdom Viridiplantae; phylum Streptophyta; class Magnoliopsida; order Fabales; family Fabaceae; genus Aeschynomene; species Aeschynomene evenia. The sequence continues at coordinate 7,126,169 of CM024266.1, forward strand.
TCTTGTCGTTGATGGGTCCATCCAAAGCTCTCTCAGCAAGCTCATAATATGTAGTGTTACCTTCGGGGCCATTAACGTTGTCCTTCTGTAAATACCTACTCAATATAAAAAGATAAACCAGGCATTATTTCAATGATTTTTGTTAGAACCAGAAGTGCCACAAAAATGCAACGCATCTTGTAAATTGTAATGCAAATCCATCGCATTAAACAATTCTCACCTTTGCTGAACAAGAAGTTCCAATGTCTGCTTAATGTTTCCTAGGACGGGATGATTGGCTTCGTCCTCGCACAAACCCATCCTCCTCATTTGGCTCCAAAGAACTTCTGCAATACACTCACCAGGAGTTCCATCATGTTAAGAAAACAGCAACCAACTTATCATTGAAAGTTTAAGTGAAATTTCAAGCCAATAACAGTAAAACTCTAAAACCAGAACCTTATATTTTTCACAATTATCTAGAGTCCTTGACTTAGCTGCATTGAATTCCATAAATTTACAGCCTGCATATGCATACATACATACATACATACATACATACATAATTTTTCTGTCATAACACCAAATTTGCTATCATACCTTCTGGAATTTTGCCACCAGCAAGATGCACAACACTAATTATGACAAATGTGAATCCAGACAGATGTGCACTGTTCACGTCTACGACATACTTTTCATATATTTCTTGAGGGAGCTGACTAACGAGAATATATGATTTTGATTCCCCAACATCTGGAAGAAAACATGTCATGCAACAATAATTAGAGGAAAATGCAGAGGCTGATAACTAAAAACATAGTTACAAAACTAGGGAATGCAGACAGATCCGAATAAGTGAAAAAAAGCTTAGCATAGACATATGTCTTCCCTTTAAATGTATATGCACAACTCATTTTAAGGGTGGTCCAGTGCACGACTACCTATTACCCCCAAGTCGGCATTGGCATTTGTGGACTGTAAAACATCACCGCAGTTATACCAATTAGATTATATTTCACCCCATCGTTTTATGTTAAACCTGTTCCCTCGAGTTACCATTCTCTAGGCTCAACCCATTGCCAGGTTAAACATTACGAGGGATACAGTCATTCATGATTCTTTACATATGGCAAACGGCAACAGCAACCATGATAGTAAATCTATTGTCAATTTCTAGCTGATTCTCTCTTTAGTCATTAAGGACTATCACCACATACATCCTTGCTGTTAGGTTGTGACTAAGAGATGCTCTCAACGATTGTCTTCTCTAGAGTTTAAACTTTGTCCCTTTCCCAGGGAATGCAACTCACTACCCCTACACCGACAACCCTTGTTGGCAATTACTAAGTACAAACTAACCATTGAAAGATATTCGAGAATGAGACGAAGATTAAGAGAGGAATCAAGACATATCCTCAATCAATTGAAACAACTCATGATAGTAGCCAAAAACAACTGGTCTTGAACTGAATACACACATCAAATTTAACAACAAACACCAACCTAAATTCATCATAACAACAATATATAACTCAAAGCGACCACAAGCATCAAATATATTCCAGAATCTAGAAATATGCATGACCTACATTGAAGGGATATTGAACTACGGTATATATTACATTATAAACATGTAAAGTATGACATTACAATAATCGGTACAGGAATGTCGACTATTTTAAAGTATACGTGCAATGTGCATGGTAATTGACATATAACAAATAACTGAACAAGCCATGCAACCCCCTTTTGCAGACCCTTCATTATCTGCATATAAAAAAATCCTGGCTAATCTACCAAACACGGCATAAGCTAAAGAAAAGCAAGAAAGAAAGAAGAACAGAGAAAAGCAAATTCACCCACTTTGTTGGGAAGAGCGTGCCTGTGATTTGGAAGAAGGGAAGGTCCTATGAAGCTCTTTCATTTCGTAGCCAAAGAGGGAAGAAAGCTTCTGTTTGGCCTCATTGATAACAAAAGCAGGAAGGTTACGCTGATGGTAGCTCTTCGTAACAAGCTGTGTCAGCTCCTCCCTCTTAACAGGGCACCCCGAATTCTGATACGTTTTGAAAATCATGTACCGAACTACTTCTCCAACAAGCTTGTCTTTTTCCTGAAAAAAGACACAATCTCAATGCCTAATTAGAAACAAAACAGAAAAACTAAAAAACACATAAAAAAAAAATGAGAATCGAAGGGGATGAACCTCCTTTGAAATTCCGAACTGGGAAAATTCATCCGCGGGATTGGCCATCACAAAAGAGGGTAGGGCTCGCAATTGAGGGTTTATGGCTACTACTTGGAAGCGTTGGAATGAAGAGGGTGACGCATTACATTAACTCCTTAACGGTGGACGGTTCTGGAAACGGAGCGACGGCGGCGGTGGATTTCCTTCCTCCGTCGAGCCTCACACTCAGTCACGACTACTCCAGCGGTTTCGACGCTCGGCGCGGTGGTTATAGGGCTTAGCATAAACCGACGTCGTTTATGTGTTTTTTAATTTTGATTAACAATAATGGGCTGAAAGCCCAAAGCCCAAAAGAAAACCAACAATGTGGGCCTCTAATAGCGTAGCTTTTTGTTTCGTTTCTTTAGCTACGGGGCTGTATGGATGGACGTTTAACAAAGGAAAGTCTGAGCACCAATCCAAAAAACCATAGTTACCAGACTAGTGATTGACTGGGTCGTATCATTGGGTTATCGAGTCGCCAGTTTAATTTAAAGTTTAATTTTGTTACATTAATAATATAAAGGTGCTTTATATAGTTGTTCAATAAAATACTTTGTTTATATGACTTTTCAGGTAGTATAAATGCTTGGGGAACATTATTTGTCCAGCCAAAACAGCCAATAAAGCCTATTTTAATACTTTTAGCCCAAATAACATTATTAATCATGTGTGTTTTTTTAATGGTTTAATGAGCTGAGTAATTTAGGCTCAATTTTCTATTATTGGCTGTTTTTTTGTTGTACATCTAGCAATGTTGTTCAGGTAGTATGAGAGAGAAAACATAATCATGATAATTATAAAAAACTGTTTTAACATCTTTTATCATACAATTTGTATGAATTTATAAACAATAATGCTAAGTTATTACAAAAAAATAATAATAATGCTAAGTGGACCATGAAAAACCAACTCATACAGCCAATGTGCCTATTTTAGCTTTGGTTTTGGTCCAAATAATCATTGAGATTGTAATGAGCTGAGTAATTATGACCCAAAATCTCATTTATTGGCTGGTTGGGCTGATTTTGTATTGTTCATTTAGCATCACCCTTTATAAATTATCACACTTAAATTTTATGGAACCCTCCATTAATTGTAATTTGTTGTGATATTAAGATACCTGGTTATTTTCATGTTAATATTGTAATATCACTAAGTCTAAGAAAATAATCAAAATATGGTAAGATACACACCGAGTTTTTAGCCACAAGCATTTATATGTTATGGTACCACAAAGAAATCCATCACCGCTCGTTCATATTTAGGTACAATTCTTGTTACCTAAATAAACGGCCAGTCGCGTCGGTGTCCATATTATGTAGATCATGAAATAAAATAGCCTTTATAGTTGAATTCCATCTTAGATGGCCTGATTTGAGGTTTCTCAATTAATTTCTTCCATCTGTACCAGAGGAAAATTAATAAAGTGTATGTGCTTGGTTGTATTGTAGAATTGGTGGAGAAAAATTTTATGGATGAGTTTTATAGTTAAAAAGTTTCTTATTTTTACCCTAAACCTAATAAATCATGGTATATTTGGTTGAAGAGTTAAAATAGGTTAAAGTTTTTATGATTAAATACCTCCCAACCAAACATACATTTGAGAGGCTAATTAATAAGGGGTAATACATATATGATCACATGTTGCATAATCATTTTTTGATTTTTCTAGCAAGTAAAAGTTCAAAAAAGAAATATTTTAATTTTGCATCATATTAGAAAAACAATTTATTGTGTTTTCAAAAGTCATTAAAAACCTTTCAAACATTTGGAATCCATTTTTTACCTCATCTTGATTAATTAGACATTAAGTAAATAGAGTAAAGGAATTAAAGAAGAATTCCTACAAAATTAGAGGCATGGCATGCAATGCAAGGACGGTACGTTCTATAATAATAGGGCATGCACCTTCATTCATAGTTTTGGCAAAATCTGTTGGCTGAGACAAAGAATTAATTAATTAATATTGTGAAATGCAACAACAAATTATAGCATTTGCTCTTGTGATATCTATAAATACAACCCACCTCTGTTTCTCTCTGTACTATACTATTCTATAACACACACACCATTGCATTTCCAATTGCTCCACATATACATATATCTTTACCTAATTGCTAGCTTGTTCAGGTTTCTATAGGTATCTATAATATTTAATATATATATAGATCTTGTACTAAATTTCTACTAAGCTAAGAAACATGGGTTTGCTAACATTGAGCAATGAGGTCACTAGTAGTGTCCATGGAGGGAGGTTGTTCAAGGCATTCCTTGATGCTCAAAACCTCTTGCCCAAGTTGTTGCCTCAGGCTTTTAAGGATTTTCAACTTGTTGAAGGCAATGGAGGACCTGGAACCATTCATCACTTAACTGTGGCTTCAGGCTAGTCACTATTGCTTTTCTATATATCGAGACCCCTCTTAGGATTAGGATATGTTTGTCGTAACATAACATAGAGTAATGTTATATAAACATTTAAAGTTGAATGTTTGTGAAACGTCTATCATGATTAATGGTGAATAGAAGAAGTTGAGATATTGAAATTAAATCACATCAAAATTCAAGGATTATAAAAGTACATGTCAGCAACGGAATATAGAAATATAGATTTTAAAATAGTATTTTTGTGGTAATATATACTAATTACATGCTAAATCATATACATATTCACTAATCACTATTGCCTAATGTCTCAATGGTAAGGATTAAAATAGAAATTACTAACAAAGAATAAATAATTGGTTTCTTGTACCTTGAACGATGCAGGTGCAAGGTCAAGCATGTTAGCAAGTATAATCCCAAACCAGGGGTTGAAATCAAAGAGCAGGATTTCAAGATTGCCATGGAAGAGGGCTTGGCTATGCTCAAGCTTGTTGAAGCCTATCTTGTGGCAAACCCACAAGCCTATGCTTGAACAGTTATACTCTAAAATAGTCCAAGTACTCGTACCAGATACATGTTTTTCTCATATCGTATTTGTGTCGTACCAGATAATCATACTAATATCTCATTTTATGGCATACTTTTATTTCACTTTGAAGCAAAATATGATCTGGCTAATAATAAAACATTAAGTTTGAGTTATTTTTATGGTGATTTCACTAATTCATACTCAAGTCACATTCTTGAACTTAGATATCATTCCGATATTGTACCTCACGTATAGTTTGAATCTAATTAATTTAATCAAATGGTCCGTCCAGCCCAATTTTGAAAATATAAACCCGCAAAAAATAACTAAGAAAATGCTTATTTAGCCCAAAATTCAAAAGAAAACTCTCAGTTGATAAACCCACAGTAACGAAGAATTTCTAGGTTAGGACACGTGAACAATGTCTATTTTTGAAAATATATTTTTTCTTTTTTTTTTTTATAGTCAATGTTTTGAAAACACTTCAAATTGACGTTATTAATTTATTATTATTTGGGATTGGGACCTTATTATAGTCGAGTCAAAAAACTAATTTCATAAGGCTAACTAATAGCCCCCGTTTTGTTACCTTTGTTCAATTTCAATTTGAATTTTGACTGCTGACTTGAGCCTCTCTTCTCTGTTGCATCTTCCCATCACTCTGTCTTCCTTAGTGTAAGGGGTAGGAAAACAAGTTATGTTTCATTCATTTTTCTTACCTTTTTGAAAAATTAAATACTTAATCTCGATCATTATACTTATTTATCATATTCAATTATTCAAATGAATGTCCAATTGAAATATTCATTCTTGAATATCTAAATAGCATGCATTATTCTATAAAATATATCTACACGACATCTCATCATATGCATACAAAAGTTTCTCTACTAACAATTGGCTAAAGGTAAATGATGGATCTAAAACGAAAGAAATTATTATATGGTCCCTTCACATTTAATGTATGATCCACTTATTTCTACACTAGTCCATCTAAATTTTTCATAAACTTATGCATATAAACTAAGATGAGTGAATGTGGATGCACGTGAAGGCACATATTAATTAAATATAAATTATTAAACATTAAAGTTCCCTTCCAAATATAATGCAATAATATTTATCGTATAACATAAATATGTCCAACAAGTATCCAACGTGTGTTGTACATAATATGTAATGTGTGTCATATGTATAGCACACGTACATATAACACACATTCCATATTATGTTTTAACACACATTGAATACTAATTGTACGTACTATAATCATTATTGAAATATAATGAAACCTTCTTATTCAAATTAAACATTAGGTAGTTAATGCATTCTATTCTCCGCTGTACAAATCCAAATATAATGTTTGGAAATGACTAATTCTACCAATAGCCGCCCATGTGTACGTTGCATAAGTTTGATTTGATTAATACACACGTATTTAGAAATATGAAACAAATAATAAATATTAAATAAAAACATTCATCAGCCACTAAAATTGAACTATTTCAAATACAAAAAAAATTCCCATCCTTAACTACCAAAGAAATGTCCAATTTTTAATCAGCACCAAATATTAAATTTTTCAGTTCCCATCATAGGCCTATATATATATAAAACACTAAAGTTCCCTTCCCTCATAATCCAATTAACATTAACATACACTTTTGATTTTAATTTCTGTGATTTCTTCAATAATCTTTTTTAAAATAAATTATTAAAATGGGTGTTACAACATTTTCAAATGAGTATTCGTCCCCTGTTGCTGCAGCACGCATGTTCAAGGCATTGATCACAGACTCAAGCAATTTGCTGCCAAAGCTGTTACCACAGTTCATAAAAGATGTCACCATAATCCAAGGGAATGGAGAAGCTGGAACCATTGAACAGGTTAACTTCGCAGAAGGTAATTAAGCATAAAAAGAGGCTTATGTGTTTAATTCTATACTTTTATAATTGATTTTGTTAGAATTGATCTAATTGAAATTGATTTTGAAGTAAAATAAATTATATTTGTCAATTCATTTATAAGTGATTATTTCAGAAAAAATGTGATTCTAATAGAAAGCAATAAGAATGGAAAAATGTCGGTTGTACAATAATAATACATTCAACTAGTATCGATCATATAACACACATTATAAATAAAGAAGTGACACACATCACGTATTTTAGTAATATCACATATGTATGATGTACTTTTTTGTACTATTTCATGTTTTTTGCTCAACAAGTTTCACGCATTATATATGACATACATTATGTATAGCATATGTTGGATAGACGTTGAATGGTATTCCTGTTGTACTTATTGTGTCATTGGTAAGAATGAGTTTGGAGGTTCCAAATGGAAATTCAAACATGGTAGTCTCATAGTTTGGACTAAAAATGAATTTGCTTATTTTCCCTATATTGAATGCTAATTGATTATGATTCCTTGTCATGTGTTTCTCTCTTAATTATGCAGCAAGCCCCTTCAAATATCTTAAACACAGGATTGATGTGGTTGATAATGAAAATTTGGTATGCAACTACACTATGATTGAAGGTGATCCCTTAGGAGACAAGCTTGAATGTATAGCTTATGAGGTTAAGTTTGAGGGCACTAGTGATGGAGGTTGCTTATGTAAAATGACCAGCAAATACAATGCCATTGGAGAAATTGAAATTAAAGAGGAAGAGATTAAGGAAGGGAGAGAAAGCTCCCTTGGAGTGTGCAAAGTTGTGGAAGCCTACCTCTTGGAGAATCCACAAGTCTATGCTTGATATCATTTTCTCATTACATTATTCATTAATTATGTCATCATATATATATATACATATACATATGTTAATTATCAAAAGTTAAGATACAAATTTATTCAATTTTTGAATAAAATATAGTGTGCACCCAAATTTAGGGGGCACCTCTAGAATGTTTGAAAAGGATTGAATTCTCAATAAGTCCTTAGTATGTATAATCATCATCAAGGGCATTCATGGTTTTTGGCTTGGCAAAATTATTTGTACTCTTTTGTAGTATTAATAAAGAGTTGAAGATTCACATTTATTTATAAATTAAACCAATAGCATCATAGTCTTATATGTTACTATATATGTACAAAGAATGTCAATCATGTTATAATACAATCAAGACTAGGTATGCAATTCAACATTATTTTATATTGTCTTCATTTCAAAATAATAATTGTTTTTGTTTTTTTTAGTACATTGGAAAATTAATATATTTAGACATAATTGTGTCTAGTCTAGATACATTAATTTTCCAATATATAAAAAAAGTCATAGCAACTGTTATTTTAGAATGGAAGAAATATAAAAGAATGAGATCATACTTAATCTAAGCATATTTGGTTGAAAAGTAAAATTAGTTAAATAAATTTCATGCGTTATATATGTGATACCTAAATTTTAATTTTATATTTTTACTCCTCAATTAAACACATCTTTAGAGCATGCATGTTTGATCCTAGTTTTTAATCATCAATAAAAAAATAAAAAAAAAACCTATGTGATTTTCTTCTGATGCTTAACAGCTGGAATAATGGTGTGTGGAAGCCACCAAAGAAAAATTTGTCAGCATTTGATCATTCTTTTTTCTTGTTTTGTTTTCCAATTTTTGTTATTTTGCAATTTAGATACCTTGCAACAATAAGCAGACAAAAGCATGGGAACTCAAGGGATGCAATAGCCAGCTTTGTATGTATTGTAATTTGTATATTCCCTCATGATAAAGTTTAGAGCTTGTCATTTCTTGCCCCTTTACAACCCAAAAAAGTAGATTGATTTATATATGGTATGGCCATTTGGGCTTTAATTTGGCCCACCCCTCAAAAGTTTCACCACAAATTCTACTTTTCTATTCATTAAGGTGAAGATTTGACTTTTTGTGACTATTATTAGTGAGGCATGATAAAAGATGTTAGGACCTTTAACTAATTGACTATCAATAATACTTGTTGTACATTAAAAATACATCTAACAAATATTCAATATGTACTATATGTCATACATAATGTGTGCTATACATAATGTGTTATACTTATAGCACTCATTACATATGTCATATAGAATACGTTGGATATTTAATAAATATATTTTTGATGTATAACAAACATTACCGCTTAACTAATCTCCAAAACACAGCATGCAAAACAGAATTATAAGGCAGCATATATAAAGAAGGTAATTATTCCTACCAAGCCTTAGCTAGTTAAGTTGAACATAATCTTTTGCAATCTGAACTGTGACACAGATTTTTGAGAAATTTTGATTGCATAGCTGTTTGAATTGAAGAATTGAACCAGACACTAAAATAAAGTCAACCTTTTTGTGCTACTTTATTATGTCAGGGGCAGATCTTGTGTTATCATAATAGTTTTTTTCTCTTTAATTTCCTCTTTAGCTACAGCAAGTTCCGGTTTAATTAATTAATTAATTAAAAAATTTGGATATCATCCTATACACAACATAAAATAAGATAAAATGAAATGAAATCATGAGGCAGAAAATGTTAGTCCAAAGATACAAACAGAATGGTACAAATTACAATTATTGTTTTACTCTATTGATAAAAAATTGATATTCTTTTGTATCATAAACTAACCATAATGTATTATTTTGTATCATAGCTCTTGAAAATTAATCTGAGTTGACATTCTCTGGGACAGGCTTCACTCATGCAATTATTATTATTATTGTATTTTATTCACTGCAAGACCTTCCTATAGTATCTCACTGCAAAAAATTAATTGTTGGATCATAGAGAATTGTAGATTTGGTTGAAATTATTGTGCCTAATCGGTTGGCTCGTCGAGCTCAACCGGCTCGCGAGCTTCTAACGAGTCGAAGTTGAGCTTAACTTTTACTCGTTTATTAACGAGTAAAAATTAAGCTTGAGCTTAATTGACTGATTTCGACTCAACTCAGCTCATGGTAACAACCAAGACTAAGATGATTGCATTTGTTTGGTATAATATTGATCGATTCAAACATGACAAGGAAAAACATAATTGAATTGGGCACTATACTAAATCATTTGATAACTAGTTATTTATACAGACATTTAAAATTTACTTTAGACTTCTCTTTATTTATTCGAGTAATAATAATCTTTCGTGAATGAACAAGAAGATAACATAGTAATTTTAGAAACTTAAACGAATGAGATTGTTGTATGATATGATAGATTTAGTGATAAAAGGATTCGTATGGAGTGGATATCCTGGTTCAAGGAAAAAGGCTACTTTGGTCTTCTTTTTTGACTAATGCATGTATTTTCTTTGCCAAATAATGTTCTATTGCCCACCCTACTCTTCTAACTGGTCAGTTAGGATTTCCTACCCTTTCCACCTTGTATAATATTCTTTGGAAAATTCTAGATGAACATAATAAACACTGCTAAAGTTGTATATTGAGAATAATACATTATTATATAATCATTGTTAGCATTAAATATTTAATAACATAATCGAAATCCACATATCTATTATCTATAATGCTTGACGTACAATAGAAATACGTCCAATTTGTATCCAACGTGTGCTATCCATGTTACAGGATGTGTGCTATACGTATATGTGATATACGTAAAGCACACATCCTGTAACATAGATAGCACACGTTGGATACAAGTTAGACGTATTTTTGTTGTACGTCAAACATTATTGTATCTATTATTAGTGTATTGAAGTTTGAACATATAACTAATTTCATGTGAATTAACCCATTTTCTTAACTCCTAGTGACTTATTATTTCTCTATATATTCTACTACTCTAGGCTTAGGCAATGACTTTAATGGACCAATTAAGCAATACCATTTCTCCCTTCTTCCCATGCCATAAAGAGATTCCTTGCATGTCCCACATATTTTGCCTTTAACATATTCCCTACTATTACATCCTTCTACCCACGTACAAATTAATAAATGAGAAATGTTTATCTTTTACGTTACAAAATCAGTCAGAATCATTTTCATATATAATAATTTAACTTTTAAAATTATTAATTTAACTTTTAATATTATACATTAATCCAATATTTTAAATGTTTGATTAATAATTTTGAAAAGTCTAATTATTGCATATGGTGACTGATGATAACTAATTTTATGATGTACACGTATCATTACTCTTAATAAATACATGCCACCTACATTAATATATATTCTCCACTGCCATGATCTATTTTTCTTTGATACAAAAACATACCTCTCTCTTGGTTTTTCTCATAGTTATTAGTTCCACAGCTCCATGGTTCCACAATTTCAGGTAAGCATGTTATTAACAACATCTCAATAATGAAATCATTGCTTTCACATCTTTCAATCTAAATACAAATGGCAAGAACTCTCTTTCTTCTTATGTAAATATTGGAGTAGTAAATTTTATGTGTAAAATTATAAATGCAGAAACCTCAGATCATGGAGATACATGTCCGAATGGACTGTAATGGATGTGTACAGAAGATCAAGAAAGCACTCTGTGGCATCAGTGGTAAGTAAGCATGTGACATGATCAATATAATTTCCCTAACCAATTGATACTAATAAATCAACATCAAGTATGAATTAGTGAGAATCACCTAACTAATTAATTTATCCATTTTGATGAAACTTTCAATTCTGTCATATCATGCAGGTATATATGATCTCTACATTGACTTTCCTCAACAGAAAATTACAATTGTAGGATGGGCAGAGCCAGACAAGATTGTAAAGGCAATCAAGAAAACAAGGAAGATCGCCACCATTTGCAATATAGAGCCGATCGAATCATCGCCACCGCCGCCGCAACAACCAGAACCATCATCATCATTTCAACCAACAGAACAAGAAAGTGAAGGAAATGCAAAAGCACCTGAACAAGCAGAGGAAACAACAGAACCACATCCCACAGAAGAAGCTTCTCCACCAGCAGCTCAAGCCAGCCCTACAGAGAACCCCCCTAAAGACACACCGCCACAACCGCGGCATGATCAGCCGGCACGATCATCGACACCAGCAGAGAATAATGCATCATACCAGCAGCCACCTACAAGCACACCAAGAACTAGAGATGTTGAAGAAATTCATCTCATACACCACCATCCAAGAACCATAGATGTAGAAGAAATTCATCATGTGATACATCATCCACCACCAAACTATGGAATTGGAAACAGAAGATATGGTTATGGCCAAAGCTATGTATTTCATCAGCAAGAGGCATACCAACCAATACATGTGACACATAGCTATAATGCTTATAGGCCATCACCTTATGTCACTGAATATGAGTATGTGAGGTCACCACCACCAAGGTTTCACACACATTACAACAACAATAATAGAATGGAATACTACAGTGAAGACTACTACTATCACCACAATGGAAGCAATAGCAATGGCCATGGAAACATCACATCCATGTTTAGTGATGAGAATCCGAATGCATGTAGGATAGTGTAGAGAAGAACAATTAAGAGCTATACTTAGGTAGTGTTTGTTTTCAATGACTATGAGGTCTGAGTCGAGGGAGTCATGGAGTCAGTGTCACAGGAGTCAGAGTCACAGTGACTTCAAAGTTGACTCCGAAACCCTCATATGACTCCCTGGCTCTAACTTCAAGAGTTAGAAAAAACAAACACAACCTTAATATATGATGAAAAGTAAATAGAATTCTCATGATTTCATTTGTCTTGATGAGTGAGTTCATTGTGGCAAATTGGTAAAACAACAGAACTTGATAGCAGAAAAATGGAAATGTGTTTTTTGTGTTTGTGCATGTGAGGATGGGAGAAAAAAAGAACCTGATTCTTGTCTTTTTGGGGGTGCTAGAGGAATTGATTCTTGATTCCTTTCGTAAAAGAAAACAACACACTACCTTATATCATATAAAGTAATGTTATACAACCTGAAGAAGAATAACCAGAATCTTCCCAAAAAACATGGTGGTAATTTCATCCAAGAGCTATTAATTCTCGGTCTCTAAAACTTATTTTCTGATAAAGTTCTAAAGCATTTTCCTATATCATCAAACAGAATGTAAGCATATATTCACTAAAATATTTGACTTGCAGAAGCAGAACTCCCATGATTTCCTTATATTCAAAATTTAGCTATCAATGACTCAATAGTAATCCTATAAATGAGAACATGCTCAAGTAGAACTTTAGCTCCTGAGTTCCTTGTCCAACATGATGATTCCTAGCTAATCCCTGCTGAATCCATTCATCTAATTGAAGAACAGTGCTTCTCTGAATAAAAATATGCATGCTGTGTAATGTACTAAATTACATCAAATAGAAAATGATTCAGATTTTTCTAACACCGTACAAATAACAATAGTTATAAGAGTTTAATTTTGATATATTGACAGTGTAAAAGTTTTTTACACCAGTAACACTTGACGTACAACAAAAATACGTCCAATTTATATTCAATGTGTGCTATCCATGTTACAGGATGTGTGCTATACGTATATCACATATACGTATAGCACACATCCTGTAATATAGATAGCACACGTTGGATACAAGTTGGACGTATTTCTGTTGTACGTTAAATATTACTGTTTTTCACACTGTTATCCAATCAAAACACTCTTATAACTTTTTAGGTAGTAGGAGAGAGAAAACACAATCATAACTGACATGGCCGCACATGATTGAATGATTGTGTAAAAAAGTTGTACACTGTCAATGGATGAAAATTAAATCTATAGTTATAATTCACCATGGTAAATTTCTTCACTGTTTATCCCTCTGCATGCACCTTTTTTTTTTAACTTTCCAGATCTTCAGATTTGAGCAAGATTAAGCTCACATCCATGAAGTTTATATATTACACCAAGAATTAGCAGCACCACAGAAAAATATCATAAATTTCTATGTTGAAAAAATCTAACAAATGGGAACCAAAAAACCCATCACATGGGCATTTTGAAAGTGGAACTGCAATTTATGAAGGTAAGAATAACATTGCTATTAAGACTTGAAGAATCATGGCTCAAATTTGAACTTTCTGTAATTGAATTATCACCCAAACCCACTACATGCTTTACAGTGAAATCACAATTGCAAAAGTAAACTATCATCAAATTTTTGAGTCCTCCTGTGGTGGCACTACCAAAATTTCCTTACACATGAATGAAGAAATGATGAAGCTGTACAAATAATGTGCAGGTCGCAACATGCAAGAATGCAAATCTAAGGGATGAAAAAATGAATAATCCGGACGACTGTCTTATTGGAAAGAATGTGGCCTAATCTTGGATGGCAAACGACGGCCATTCACTTCTTCATCGACATCATGCAGGGCACTCAAGAATATGAATTTTTCGCTGAAAGAGGATAATCACAGCGCTGAACTTTTTCTTCCACTGATACTCAGCAGGTAGAAACAGGACGAGGAGGAACTCGTGGGGCTCCCAAGTTCTGGACAAGGTTTTGGGTGGACAGAATCTGAAAATCCCGAGACATTTGAGCATTCCCATGTAACAGGAGAAACAGAATTTGTAGACAATGATACATTGGAAAGGCATATGTTGGTGAAGGGAGATTCCTCGATTCCGGCAAGGCTCCCAGCAATGGTGATGTTTGTGCCAGTAACATCCTTCAACGTGATGTCATTCAATCGTGGGAGGGCATTTGGATCAAACTTGTCATCGGGATGAGATCCGCAATGACCTTTGGCGGCAATTGCAGTATAGACATTATCCATTTGTATGTCTGATATAACAATTTCTTTCATATAACCGCCTCTTCCTTTGGTGGTTCTGAACTCAATTCCGCTATTTGAGTCGAAAAGAAGAGCATGCTCCACAAGAACATTTGAAATACCGCCAGACATGTCGCTGCCAAATGCAAGAGTAGAGCCGGAAAATGCATTAAGATACACCCTTCTGATGTGTAATTCCTCGGTGGGCCTGCCATAGGCAATGCCGTACTCATCCCAGCCACTTTTGAGGGAAATCGCATCATATCCCATGGAAACAATACAATCTTCTATACAAACATGATCAGAAGAATCTGAAAACATGAAGTGCACAAACATTAGCAAAGTGACCCTCACTGAAGTTCAGTTAACTATTAAAATGTAAGAACAAATGTCATTTCAACAATGTGGACAAAAAGTAGAGTCCACAGTATGTTGTTACAAACCTGGAACTATACCAACAGTATACGGGGATTCCGGAGGAGAAGTAATTGAAAGATTTTGAATATGTACATGACTGCAACACATTACAGATAACCAAATCAGTGAGACTTTATTCTTTTCTGTGAAAACTAAGGATCGTTTCGTTTAATGTCTAGAAGAGAACAAACCTGCAATAAACTGGGTGAATGCTATATGCAGGGGCATTCAAGATTGTAAGATTTGAGACTACCACATAATCAGATTCTACGAGTTCGATCAAATGAGGACGGCTGTGATTCAGGGAATGAGACTTAAACCAGTCCCACCAAACAGATCCCATGCCATCAATGGTTCCATTATTACCTGAAGAAGTAACATATATGAGAATTCATTCCAGAAAAAGACCAATAACAAAGATGAAAGCTGTGACAGAAAAAGCTTGGCAGAAGAGAAAACCTGTTACAACCACATCATGCAACTTGTATCCGTTTATCAAGCTCTGATATCTGCCACCAGGAACTTCGATCCCTCGGCCATAGGAAGGTAAGGGTTCAATAACATCCCAATGAGATGGGTCCTAAACAATCAAGAAATACATGTAAAAACCAAATCCTAAGAAAAAACCACTATCTCTACAAGCAAAAGATCACAGCAAAAAAGGACAAGACAAATCAAAAGCTATAGCTATACCTGAGATCCAATAATGACAGCACCTTTTTCCAAAAAGAGGGTAAGATGGCTCGTGAGATTGAAGCTTCCGGTGAGCCATTTCCCCGGCGGCACGTATAGCTGAGCGCCGCCCTTGTCAGCAAAGGACTTGAGATAGAATACAGCATTCTGGAATGCAAGAGTGTTGAGTGTTTTACCATCTCCAACAGCACCAAACTCCAAAATTGAGACACTGTGTGGCCTTGGATCTAGTGTTGGATTCAGAGCACATTGGCCATCGCCATAGCCGTGGACTCTCACGGCATTGCTCCATGCCAGCAGCAAGAGCAATGCCACCTGAAAGAGGGCACAGAAAAGGAAAATGCAACCCACTGATTCTCAGAAGATATCCTACAAATGCAATAATTAATCACAGGATTATATCCCAGATTAAGACTAAACAGAAAAGGCCAAACACAACAAGTAAGAGATAAAGGATCTCTTCTATTTGCAAATAATTCACTTCAGAATCAGATACAGATAAAGCTAAAAAGTAAAAACCATTTCTGAATCAAAGAATCCATGACCATTTAAGTGAAATAGAAAAGTGAAGAGATTCATAACCATAAAATATTGGAACAAAGCACAATGCTCATCTACATTGAGAACGCATGATGTAATCACTACACACAAATGAATTGATAACAGTTGAAAATGACTTAGAAATTCATAAAGGGTGGCTGGTAAAAAAGAATGCAAAAAATTATCAGATCAAAGGGAACAGAATTTGATTGAAGAACCAACATTGACAGCAGCAATTACCATTGCCGCATGCATATGAAAAGGGGGAAAAAACAGAGCAAACAGAAAAAATGACCCATGTAAAAGGAACACACAAACTCTGACTTAAACATCCAAAATCGAACTAAAAATTGCAACTTGAGAATTTCCTCTGAGTTACAAAGAAAAACCAATCAAGCCCAGGAATCCCAAAATTATGAAGTAGAAGGCATAAGGGTCAAAAAGAGGGAAAAGAAAACAGAGGAAGAACAAAAATGAAAAACAA
The DNA here is from genome assembly GCA_013621005.1 of Aeschynomene evenia. Lineage (NCBI taxonomy): Eukaryota > Viridiplantae > Streptophyta > Magnoliopsida > Fabales > Fabaceae > Aeschynomene > Aeschynomene evenia. The sequence goes on from CM024266.1 coordinate 7,143,116, forward strand.
ATGAAAAACCAATGAAACGTACTTACAAGCATCTTCTTTGAGTCAAAGCTGGCAAAAGGGTCAGAGAGAAAGGGAACAAGGAAGTGACCAAAAAAAAAACTGCAGAAGAAAGAGAGAGAGAGAGAGAGAGAGAGAGAGAAGAGGAAAAAGGAGGAGGAGGAAGAAGAAGCAGCCACAGGAAAAGATGCAGCTTTATGCAGTTTTTGTGAGTATTATTATAAGGCATTAATCATGTAAATGACAAGGAAAGGAGAAGAAGATTAATGGTCCTTTCACACATGACATGTACAATACAAATGTTTCTTAACAAAAATTATAATCTCTTTTTTTTCAAATTAAAGAGGAAATGAAAATAAGACAGGTCTAGTGCCACAAAAATGACAGCTTGTTTCATGTATTAGAATATAGAGAAAGGTTCCTTCTACGTTATAAAATTAGAAATTATTTATTATTATATACAATAATTTAATATTTTAAAAATTAAATTAATAATTTTAAGGAGTTGAACTATCGTGTATATGATTGATAGTAGTGATTAATTTTATGGTATATATATAATATTTTTTTTAAATATATTACTAGACTAAATAAATATTTTATTTTTAGCTTATGAAAATAATGACAGATTTTTGGTTTGATTTTTGTCTGATATTTTTGAAAATCCACATATAATCTCTGAAACAGGGATGCAGGAAATAATCGTTCAAGTTTTTAACGATAGTTTTTTAGATAATTTCTTAAAAAAAAAATATGAACTAAAATTGAACAAATTTTTTTAACAAGCTAAAATTAAATTTGATATACTTTTGAATAAGGAGAAGAGAAAAAAGAGCCGTGACAAAAAAAAAATGAAAAATCATGCAGGAACAAAGTGAGAGAGAGAGAGAGAAAACCTAAAAAAGAAGAGGAAAAAAGAATAAATTAAATGCGAATTATTGGTGAATGCCGTGTTAATTGAAAATGATTAATAACGTCTCTCGCCGACAAAATCGTTTGAAACAGCACTCTTTAATTCTTGTGCCTGCACTGCATAAATAGTTAGGAGAGAGAATTTTAAAAATTAGTAAGAAAATAACATTTGTGTTTTTGTGTCATTTATTTATTTATGTCGTTGTGATTATGTTTTCTTTTTTTCTTTTTTAAACATGTCAGATATTTTACCAGGCAAATTTAGAAGCTCAATAAGTAAGAACAAGAAAGGAATAAGGTTTGTGTTCGAGTTACAACTGTAAGATGCTGATTAGGAGCTGAGAACAGAGTGTACTTTGTTATCATGATTTTGCTCACATGTTATCTTAGAATACTTATTCAAATAATAAAAGAAAAATATTTATCATAATAAAATGTTTTTTATATTTTTTATAAAAACTTACAACATTAATTTCAATCCTTAGTAGTATTAAGTAATTTTACATTGTGATTTAATTAGGTAGTGTTTGTTTTCCGTGACTTCGGAGCCAGAGTTAAGGGAGTCATGCAGTTAGTGACTCAATGTCACAGAAGTCAGAGTCACGGACTCCAAAATTGGTTCTAAACACATTCTCACATATTTGTGTCTCACTTCCCACATACAGTCACTCCCTTCTCGCACACAGTTACTGTGACCCTCACACCGAACACTTACAAAGTCAATTTTTCACTGACTCTCTGACTCTGACATCAGATACAACAAACGCAACCTTATAGATTGACACAACAAGAAAAGCCTTTAATTCAATCACCTATTAACTAAAAAATCATAAAAATTACCCCCTCCGTTTTTTTTTTAATTGTCCAATTTAGAGATGTGTGTGTTTTTGTTAATTGTCCATTTCAAATTTTGAGACAAAATTTATTATTTTCTCCTCCTTTTACCCCTATTTAATACTATTTACTAATTTCTTTTACTCTTTTACCAAGTAAAGTAATAAAGGGTAATTTAGTAAAATAGGTGTACATTTTGTTAATTTTTATACAACATCAATCATTTCCTAAATACCCGCGCGCATTTAAAATTGGACAATTAAAAAAAACGTAGGGAGTAATAGATGTAATTAGTTGACCGTGTACAATTTTTACGCTATTTGTACGTCATAATTAAACTGTATATTACATTATAAAGTATTTAGAACATATATTTATGAACAAAAATCTTGTACTAACTAATTTATAGGGTATGATATGAATTTTGGGTGGGAAACTGGGAATGATAAGCGAGAGTGCATGTAGTACCGTGAGTGCCAGGTGGGGCTGAGAGTGGCCAGTGTGTGACGCGTGGGGTGCTGTGAGGGACAGGGTAGTGCGGCCGATGAGGGTAGGAGAATATATTAGAAAATAGAAAGCATTAGGTACATTATTTATCAAATTATTTAAAAATAAAAATTATCACCATTTTGAGTTTAATTATAATATAGTTAATTAAAAAATTATAATATATTGATGATGTAAAAAATTTCATACTATCAATTAATTATATTATTGATTCATAAAAAATTTTAATTAGTGAATAGTTAGTTAATTTAAATATTTTTACTGATAAATAAATACTTAATTAAATATTTATATAAAATTACTTTATATCTATAAATTGAAATTAAACTTTTAAGCTAATGTGTTTATAAAATAATTATTGCTAACATAAAATGTAGTGTTTAGTATGTACATTTAATTTAGGGATAATTTTTATTACCTTTAATTATTTTATGTATTAAAATAATTACTATATTATATACATGGTAATATACATTTACTTTATAACTAACGATTAATTATACTCATTTTTTTAAAATTTGATAATATTCGATTCAACTTTCCTCAATACATATTTTAAATAAAATATTTATGTAAATTAAAATTTTTTAATCCAAAATAACTATTAATTTAAAAAATATAAATAATACTAATTATTATTTTTTTATAATACTTAAAATAATGAGTATTTACATTTCATTTACCCAACTCTTAATTTTCATATTCATTTATTTTTTTTATCTTAATAAACATAGTAACTTGATGAAAAAAGAAGTTAAATTACAATAATCTAATACAATTATAAAAAAGTTATCTCAAATTAAAATAATTTAAATTATTTTTCCAAATATATATGTATAATTACAACTAAATGATTATTTTGATCTAGAAGAGTTTTATATTTAAAAATTATATATATATATATATATAATGAATATAACTAAATTTAATTATGTTTACTCTATATATAAAAATTAGAAAGTAGTGATATAGAATGGACGTAGTATATATTAGGTGAAATAGGTGAGGACATATGGATACTAAAAAGTTGATGATTGGTGATAGAGATAGAGAATGGGGGCGCATGTGGGATTGCACAGGGTGCTGAGGGAACTGGGCTCCACACATCAATCATGAAGGAGATGCTAGCCTGGACTCTCTCACTCATTCACTTCACTTCCATTTCACACACCTCACACCATTTTATTCGGTTTGTTTTTTTTAATGAAAAATGTTATCGATACATATAATAATATAATACAATTTTTTCTCCATCAATGAATATATTAATAAGTATGATAAATATGTTTGTAACTTGTCAATATATTCTTTAAATATGTTGTCAACATGTTTATGGATGAGGAAATTGATGTATGGTACTATTGTATGTATCAATAATAATAATATTTTAGTATGTATATTTAATTTAGGGATAATTTTTATTACCTTTAATTATTTTATGTATTAAAATGCACATATAATAAGTACACTTTTTCTTTTTGTTTGAATTACTAATTAAAAAATAGTATTTACTGATTTATGTGTTTTTCTACACAATATGGTTTGTCTTGAGTCTCATAAATTATATTATCTGATCCTTACCACTAGATCATACATTGCATCTATAGTGATTTATTTACTTAATAAATATACATTAAGTGAGAAAAGTGTTTTTCAACATCCATTTTGAGTTTACACGATGATTGGTATGTATATGAGAGAAGAAACAAAGAAAGAAAGAAAAAAAAAAAGAGACTCGTGTATTTTATAGTTCTAGGATGTTTGAGATGAATGGGTCGGTCTAAAAAATATATTGTTATTTTAGAAAGAAAAAAAAAAGTAAAATCTCAAATTAATCCTCAAAAAATATCATGCGGGATAAATTGATTTTTAAGAAATTGAAAATCTGATTTTAATTCCTGAGATTATATAAATGAGGATAAATTAGTCCTCCTTTTAGTGACTATTTACTAATGTTTATGGTTTAAGCTGAATTTTATTAGGACTTTTATAGAGGATAATAATACAATTCTAACAAGTTAAGGAATTTCATTAAGAAATGAGAAAAAAAATATAAGAGACTCTTTAAACAAATTCAAAAAATTCACTATCACTAGATATCACAAATTCATAATATTATGAGTTTTGTAAAGTGTTTAGATATGAACACATTGGCACCATGAATGTATTGAACGGTGACAGGAAGAGGACGAAATCATTTATTTTCTTCTTATCCCTTAGATGTAGGATTAATTTATTTTCATTTGTACAAATTTTAGAGATCAAAAGTGGACTTTCAATTATTCAAGGATCAATTTGTCATACATAGTATTTCTGAGAGATTAATTTGAGATTTTAGTCTAGAAAAAATAGCTAGCATTGTGTTTGTGAGTTGAGTGATGTTAATATAAATCCGAATTCATCATAAATCATATAAGTAATACATATCAATCATTTAATGTATAATTAAAAGTTATAATTATATTAAAATTATAAAATCTTTAATTAATTTATTATCATGTATAGAGTTTACCATAAACTCAAAGATCTATATTATTATTTTTCTTGTGAATTAGGAGTTGGTAGGGTGGAGAAGAGAGGAAAACACTTTGAGGGGTACAATTGTATTTGAGAATTATATTGATGAAAAAAAAGAGAAGTTCTAAGGTTTATTTTGATGGAATACGCGAGGAGATGGAATAAATAAAAGTAGGTGAAAACTTATGAATGTTCCGCCATGACATTGGATGATGTTTTTGTTTTACTTTTTCTCGTAGAAGAATTGAATGCAAATAAATATCGAGAAAAATGTGCTTAGGAGTATCCGTTTTACTGATGAAATTACTACGTTTTTTCTATAACAATAAATATCACTTTTATTATTTTCTTCAATGCATTAATAAATCAATGTATCTAGCATATTGTGAGCCTTTATCTAGTGAGTTATATTTTCAATGAGAAAAACTACAAATTAATCTTTGAAAGGCTAAAAATATTAATTTAGTTTTTAAAATTAACTTTTATTTTTAATTTAATTTAAATATTAGTTTATCATCAACTGGTATTTGTTATTTGTATCATATTGCATATATCATGATATGTCATATCATTTACCGAAATCTTTTTAAAAGAAATGTTGCCAAAATTAAAAAGATTAATTTCTATGCACGTATAAAGTTATTTTAAGACTATTAATCAATAAAAATTGAGAAAAATATCAAATTCATTATGTTGAGTAATTATATTATAGGTACATATACATATTGTCTAATTTCATTATATTGTTTGTATGTATAATGAGTCCATCTGAAATTATTGCAGATAGAGTCTAATTTGTTTTACTTGAATATTCTAGTAAGAAAATATACCATATTATGGGGGACCAAAACACCTACTTGTCCTTAGATTCGTATATGATACATTATACCAAAAAACTTGAAAAAGAAAAACAGAGAGATAAATTAACTCAACCACTTTGTGATGTGCAAAGGTTTTGTTTTACACTATTTTTTAAGAAGATGAGCCTTCATCGCATAATTTCTACATCAAATTATATTTATATCACTATTCTATATATTTTGTGTATTGTGTGTTTCTGACTACTCAACAACTTCAATTTTTTAAACTTTACCTACCTAAGCTATCAGAATAAATTGAAGTAATATGGATTGATTTTCGTTTTCATTTCCTATTTTCATTTTCTGTTTTCTATGTTTTCAAAATTTTGTGAAAGAAATACTGAAAACAGAAAAAATAATAAAATCACATTTGCTCTGTTTTCAGTATTTTCTTTACAAAATTTTAAAAATAAAAAAAATATGAAATGAAGACAGAAAAAAAAAAAACCAAACAGCACATTCTAACCAACAAAAGTTAGATTATTATAATGAAATTACTTATTATTACTATTTTATTACCCAAGTTATCCACCACAGATAGCAGTGCTTAATTCTTTTAATAAAGCGCAACTTCCCTCAACTTGTAAGGGGTAGACCTCGACCATGAGACTATTTCTATATACACGGTAAGAAATTGAATGGATGACTAGATGCTTAAAGAATCAAACTAAAGATTGATTATATACATCTATATATATAGTATATGGTGTATATATTGGTTTTATTTAGAGTAGTGTTATATTGATATTTGATTTGTATTCTCATTTTCACATACATTTGGGCCTTTGTCGTGGGTGATCTCAGTGATTTTCACCAAGCAAAGTGTTATTTGTTAGGAAAAGAAGAAACAAATAAGGGATGCAGTACAATTCAATTATACTTTGCAAATAAATGTGACTAAGATGAGGACAACATAGGGCAAACCCGACTTTGTCCCCTTTTATTTGGGTACTCCTCACACTCCACTTTCACTTCCTCTGTCCCACTACTTTTGGGCCATCTGTATTTTTGGAACCATATATTCTATAGCTTAAGACTTTAAGTTTGATATTAACATATTTATATTTCCATTCAATGTCATATCTTTTTATATGTTTTGTTTTTTAATTAATAATCAACCTAGCTACCATATACATGATATTGAGATGAGAGTCAAATATATTTTTTCAATGAAGATATATATATATACACACATGAAAATGCATGAAAAAATAATATATGTATAGATTTTTTTTATTATCAATGCACTAAAATTAAATCAATTTTTTGATGGACTTCTTGTTCACATCTTCATTTAAGATAAAATAAAACAATTTTTATTTTACTAGATAAACTAATCTAATAATTGTTTTCTTTAATTTATTTTTGAATAAGATTATGTTTGAATATAATTTTGTGAACAGAAAAAAAATGGTCCATAAGAGACCGTAAGTTTGATAAATGAATTCAAAGTAAATTAGTTGAAATCTAATGGATTAAAAAGGTAGTATAAAGTATGAACTAGCAAGTGTCTATGGCTATGGCTATATATAAAAACAGTCAATTGTCTATAAAAAACAAGTCAAAGTTTCTGACTTTTCATCATTCAAATCTCCATTTCCATAGAACAACTATTTCTAACGACTTTTTCAGACCAAACCAGAAGGTAGAAAAATTCAAAATCAATAATACCATATATACAATGTAAAAAATGTCTGAATTCATTTGATAATTTTTTAATTTAAAAAATTAATTTTTAATAAAGCAACTGATTGTAATTTAAAATTCTAACGTTAATTATTTTTATCAATTTTTTATTGTGCAAATAGTTATACTCATTCAAAAATATAGACACATTGCATTCAGTAATATTTATTATATTGTATAATAGAAATACATTATACTAGTATCCAACGTGTAATATGTGTCATACATAATATATGTCATACGTAAAAGAGATACACATTATATATTATATATAACACACGTTAAATACTAATTAAATTTATCTCTATTACACAATAAATATTACTCATTGCATGATATTGCTCTGAATTGGTGGCCATGTGGATGTGGGGCTGTGATGGTTTGAATAGCACAGCACCTAACCTCAGCTGCCATGCATGTGTAACTTCAATTAATAAGCATTCCACCAAAACTGAACTTCTCATCATTAATGTGTCAACCTCTATCTTCAGTAAAATAATGTCACAACTCACAGCTATTCAGAATATAATTTAAATTTTGATAGAATTATTTTTAAAATAATTAATAAATTCAATCATAATTCATTAATAATGTGAAAAATTTTGTATTATTACCTAATCACATATTTTTTTTATAGATTTTTTAAGTATGGACGCAAAAACTAATCATATATATTCATTTTTGTATTATATATATAGTCAATGTATGTATTATATAATTAGACTCATATTTAATATTAAAATTATTGAATCAGAAAAATTGACTGAAGCTTAGGAATGGTGTTAACAAGTAAATTGAGAATAATTAATGAAAAAAGTGGAAATGAAAAATTAGTATTTTTAGATTTTATTAAAATTGATTTTTGGGGAAATGAATAACTTCAAATTAACTAGAGTAAAAATGCAAACCTTACAATCAATTTAATTGAACTCAACTAGAAAAATTGATGCTAATCAAACCGGCACTAAAAATTTGTCCATTTACTTTAAATTTTGCAGTGAATTATTGATAAAAATTCATAGATAAATTTATCTTTGATGGATCTGCTTGAAAAAATATTCGAGATAATAAACTCGTAAATAATTATTGGTTGCTACGGCTTTATGCAAGAAACTTGAAAACTTCGCAACTATTTAAATTTTGGCATTTCTTAGTAGTGAGGGAAATAACATGTTCTCCCTCGAAATAAAAACATGGGCTTTATTAATAATTACTCTTGTTAATAAGATACTTAAAGTAGTAATAAGTTTATGTAAAATTTAAAATATTGTGATGAATTTTTTATATTAAAATCATAAAAATATATTTTTTCAATATAAATATTTTTATTTTTATTATCTTAACAAATGCTCTACGATCGAGATCGAGTACTTATTAGCCGGATTCTTAATATTCTTAAAAAATAAGGTTGTTTGTATAATTTATTCCCTTGCTTAATGTTGATGTATTGTGTATTAAAATGTTCTCGTAATGTCAATCGCCTGTGTCGATGCTCCTATTATGGGTCACTAGTAAGCCTCCGAGTCCCTTCAAACACAGGTCGTGGTAGTGTACTTAAAAAGGGGTTTTCGGAGCTCAAGTTGGCTAAGAATCAACAAAACAAGTACACAAGACAAATAGTGGTCAAATAAGTATACTGAGTTCAATTTACCTAGAGGAGGAAGCGAGCCTTCAGTTTAAAAGCCGATCGTCCCTTCTATATTTATTTCTATTCATGACTGTTGACTGTATCCTTCCATTTTAGATGTGTTATGATTTAAGAAGGCGAGATTTAAGAAGGCGAGCATTGCAAGAAATAAAATAAAAAATCGGTCAAAACAGTTAATAAATAGAAATTACAATTACTTAACCCATTAAAAATATACTATTAAAATGTTACTTGGGTCATAAAATATTAAATGAGCATTGTTGACTATTTTGGCTGAAAAAATGTTGTTCCCAAACATTTGTGTTAAGATAGTTCGGTCGAATCATTTGCATCACGTGTGGATTTGAAAATCTTTAAGCTGAGCTAGTGCTGAGTTGTCTCTAAAGCAGCGTTTCATTACTAGTACAGAACAAAAATACATATACAGATACAATTATTTTGATGTTTGATTAAAATATACATACAGAAATAGAGATACAAATATATTGTGTCCATTTTTAAAATAGATATAGAAATACACAGAATTTTCTGTATGTGTATTTCTTTATTGTATCTGTATACAATTCAATCAAAATCAAATGCAGCCTAAATGATCGATTAAGATTCCTTGAACTGAGTTGCTTCTAAGAGGACTTTCAGTAGGTCGAGAAGACCATTAGTAGGCCCAAAAAACCATTATTGGAGACCTTGTACACTACACCACTTTTTTTTGTTCCCTTGGTAATAATACTGTAAATTAAAATGTGTAGTATACATTTTAGTTACAAGAATACTTAGTTCTTAAGGGGAAACATACAATCATGCATGTAGGATATTGACAAACACATTAATTTTGTGACAGCTATTATTATTACCAAAAATAATTGACATTTTCCCCCATGTTCCTATAGTTTAATCAAGCATTTCTTGCGCAGTTCAATATGTTGTTATATGGTTTTCATAAAGGTGATCATCATCACTATTCAACAGCATGTGCTACATGTCAATGTTATAAACCTGCTTGGTTTGAAAAAGAATAAATAAATAAATTAAAAGGTGATGCAAAATGAACAATACAAAATCAACCCAACCAGCCAATAAATGAGATTTTTGGCCATAATTAGTCAGCCCATTACAATCTCAATGATTATTTGGACCAAAACCAAAGTCAAAATAAGCCCATTGGCTGCATGGGCTGATTTTTCATTGTCCACTTAGCATTTTTTTAAATTAAATTGGCATAACCTTAACATCTTTTCCCACTCATTTTCATTGAAAAGATGAAAATTCTATGCAATTCTAATAGCACAAGACATACTTTCATTTTGATGTCACTATTGGACTTTTTTTTTTTCCTTCATCTTTTGTAGGGTGAAGGTATAGATTACATGACAATATAAGGCATGAACAATTTTTTTCTCCATCTCTATGTTAATGAATGTTCCTTTCACTGCTTGATAAAGTATGAATCTCATAACATTATTAAATAATAGATGAGGTGTTCATCAATATATATAATAAGTCGACATTTAGTATTTTTCATAAGGCCATAACTTAACACTTTTCAATCAATCATAGTACATATTTCTCTCCTAAATTAAATGAGCAATAATATTTGTCGTACAACAGAAATACGTTCAACTGGTATCCAACGTGTGTTATACATATAACACACATATGTATAGCACACATTAAATACTAGTTAGACGTATTTTTATTGTACGACTAGTATTATTGTTAAATGAGTGTGTGATTTGATTGTAAGTGCATTTGGTCACCACAAAGTTGAAATTTTACCAAGAGTGATCTGAGGTATGTACCTCACATAACTATTTTAGTGAAAGAGCCAACTCCAAGCAAAATCTCAACGTATCATATTTCTTCTGATATGTGAAAATGAACATACCTAAGAGGACACGTTATTTCTGCTATAAGCCAAGACATGTAGGGAATGCAAAAAAAGATGAAGCTTACTATCTCTCATTATGGCAGAATATATAGTGCCTATATGAGGCCAAAATGAAAAAAAAAAAAAAAGTTCATACAATATAATAGCAAGCTCGTCTTAGAAAATATTTTCAGTCTGTATCTTATTTTTAGAATTTTGTGAGGTAAATAGCGAAAATTGAAATTAAATTTTATAACTTTCATCGTATTCTTTACAAAATCTTGAAAAATAAGAAATAAAAATTGAAACTAATTTCAAAACCTAAATCTACTTTTAGTGCTTTTTAATTTGGTGACAATTCTATAAGTCATTATGCTGTTCAAAGAAAATGATGCAGTAAAGTCCCTCTCAAACCAGGTCATTTTCTGTTACAGTGTTCTTCTATGCATGTGCCAATTATATATATTGATGTTGAGGTGAAAAACCAAAAGACAAACAATATTGAACACTAAGATTTCTATGTCCCAATTAACCACATGCCATGATAAGTTTTGAACCTTATTTTTTGCAATGCAATAAGGAGCCCATGCAAGAAGCCAAACCTGGTGTCTCCTATTGAAGTACTAATAGTACTCTGCCCAGCAACTCATCATGTTATTATGTCATATGCATTTTGTTATCTTATGCCTTTTGAGTGTTACCGCAATGGTAAGATTGTTGCTATCTTGTGACATTAATGTTATAGCGTTAATTAAATCTTGAAAATAGTCTCTCATCAATTTGTGAATATTAATAAGACCGAGTATATCTACCTTTTCTGAGTTCGATATATGATAGTCTTGTACATTGCTCGATTTAGATGCTATAACATATGTGTCACTCCATAATCCCTCGCCAATCGATTAATTAGCAACGATTTCTTTTTCTAATTTTTCATGATCACTAGAATTCATAACTAATCTCAGATTTTTGTAGTGACAGCAGATAGTGATCAGAGCAGAGCATTCATGTTGATGTTTCTACTAGTTTTAATTATAGGCAGCACACAATCATAGTAAAATTGATGATGATTTCATATATGAGAATGTAATTTCCCTATAGCAAAAGGTGATTTCAGAATTAGCCAATACAATTTTACTAATTTGGAAGCTGAGAAAAAACAGCATATCATCAATGCCACATTCTCATGTACTTGGAATCTGTGTGTTACTATCAGTGTGGTCACATATATATACATACACACACACATATATATATATATATATATATAGCTAACCTTAGAGTTAGATGAATTGTGAAGGGACCATTTTGAATCACAAGAAATGGTGGTCAAATCTTATCCTTTTGATTCTGTTCTTTTTATAGGTATCAATTTATTTTGGATACAAGAGAAGAGTATATGATTATAGGTAATGTTACTGTATTAGTAAACACATACATTGGTATCTATTTTACTCTTTAGTGCCGTGATGCGTGGATTATATTCTAAGGGAAATCAATTGAGAGATTTTGTGTGTCTAAGCATGCTGTACTATCTTGGTCCACCATCAATTTTTGATAAGCACTCCAACCTCAGAATTCAGAAACTTGGCTCTGTTCTAATTAATGAATGTTTAATCAATGAAAAAGAATAAATAAAGGTTAAAGGCACATATAATTAATTAAAAATAATGTTTGTTGTACAACAGAAATACGTCTAACTAATATCCAACGTATACTATATATAAGACGTAATGTGTGATATACGTATGTGTGCTATACATATAGCACACATTATGTCTTATGTATATCACACGTTGGATATTAGTTGTACGTATTTATATTGTACGATAAACGTTATTGTATAATTAATTAAGAACATATCAATGGAGAAGATTTCCTAACTCAAATTCAAGATTATCCACTTTAATTGTAGGTGATATGTATTTTAGATCCTAAATTTTAACAATATGCAATTCAACATTTCAGCTATTGAACTTTTTTAAATGTATAAATTAATCTTTTAGCTTTTCTTTCAGCAATTAAGATGGGAAAATAGAGAGGAAGAAGAAAAGGATGATAAAGAAGAAGGTCAACCTAACATGGGAAAATAGAGTAAAACCAATTATTTGAGATATTTGAACAGAACATCATTAACTCTTTTTTATCAAACTTAAATAGATAGAACAATATCACTGCTCTGTTGAGTCATGCTACAGAAAAGAATAAAACAAAAGCTTTAATTACTAATCTAGGACCTCTCTAATAAAAAAATCACAAGTAAAAAGGATTGTGTTTAAAAAGTTTTGAATTAGGCCTTGTTTGATTGATCGTATATGATAAGACATGATAATATTAAGCATGAAAGTATTAGGTCTAATATAGTATAGTATACACAATTTATCATATAACTTTTTATCTTATATTCTTATTGGATATATGGTGCACTACATGTATGATGTCGTAACAAGAAGATGACAGTCAGTCAGTCAACAAGTAAGTAGTCACCGGAAGCAAGCGGCATGAAGGCTTGGCCGCACGATAGGAGGCAGGGTTGCCATCGGCGAGGCGGTCGACAACTGGCATACAACGAGAAGGCCACAGGCAGGCGACACGATGGCGGCCACCTCAAGAGTGGGGCTGATGCCGATCTCCTATGAACAAGGTTCAAAACCAGCTGTTCAAAATCAAATCACTGCATGTTAGTTGTTAGTGCGGCCTTGCATTGGGCCTAATTCAGATTTGATTAGCACCGGTTCTTTGTACCTTGTTCATAGGATTAGGACCACACACATTTAATTAATGTACTACAACAACTATTTTAGGATCGACGACAAACAAACAACACATGTTGTAGTGTAAGTTTGACCAAAAAAATAATTCAACTGGTAGGAGTATTAATGACACTCAAATCTTATATAGAAAACGAAATTAGCTCTTGTGATCCCATTGAGATTCTAGTACTGTATTTTCTCCTACCAAAATGAGTCTAACCATACACTTATTCTTGCTAATTTTTTTTTTTTTTAAAAAAATTTGGGAACTTGGAGAGGCAAAATCAATCTCCAATTCAACCATCAACATAGAAATCACTGTTTGTTTTCAGTGATTCTGGAGTCAGAGTCAAAGGAATCATGGAGTCAGTGTCACCGGAGTCAGAGTCATAGTGACTCCAAAATTTGCTCTGAACACACTTTCATATATTTGTGTCTCCCTTATAATACATAATGACTCCAAAATTGTAGTGAACAAAAAATTGGCAATTTTTTTCACCGAGTCACTGTAACTCTGTTCACTGAGTCATTATGACTCTCACACCAAACACTTGACAGAGTCAATCTTTCACTGACTCTCTGACACTAACTTCAGAGGCAGAAAAAACAAACGCAACCTAATAGAAGGATTATAATTATTCCATTTTTAATTAATAGTTCCCTCATTAAAAATATACAAATAGGAGACAATTCTAACCTAGTCGAATAAGACCTTTACATATGGCACACATATGATATACATTATATATACTAGTTTGATGTATTTCTATTATATAACAGATATTACTGCTTTCAGTAATAATATATGTACAACAAGAATATCATCCAACGTATGCTATATTATTGGACCCACTAGCACACCACAAATATGCTATATAATTTGTCATTAAATGTGAATAAAAATTTCTTACTCTTGATGCATCCAAAAATTTCTCTTCACTTTTTATGGCATAAAAATCATGTGCCAATACATATGGACAATGTGAGGCCCAAAGAGGAACTTAGTTTGGTTCATCCATCAGTGGAGGTGTTCTAAGTTCTTAACCCAATCATAATTTAAGCTTCTATACCTGACTTTCTGTCTATTGATCATGAATATTAAAATGTTAAAAAAGAAATACTATTCTAGTGTTAAATTGATCCAAATTATTTTTTGATGTGATTTCTGAGTTTGAAATAAATATCAAAACAAAAGGTAGGAGGGAACTCAATTTAAAATATGGAAAAACAAAATCACCAAATAATTAATGTATCGTAGGGCCAATAACAGACTCGTGTCTTCAATCATTCATGGGCTAAGCTTATGATCCATGAAGATTTGGCCCAAAAATTTAATCATGCTTAAATGAAATTAGTAAAAAATGTAAATAAAAGTAGCATCAACATCATATTATAATTCTACAAGAATTTTGGGTATCAACTAGGGAAAATTCAATTGCTAATCCCCTGTTCATTTTTGCTAACTCTGTCTGGATAAAAGTGATTGTAAGGAGGGAAAATATAGAGATTAGATCTAGTTTGCTAAAAATTGTAAGTTCAAATATAAAGAGATTAGAGGCACTTGAGACAGTGACAACTACATTTGATTCGGTCTTGGTAGAGTCATAAATGTATTCGTTTTGACTTTTTTTTTATATAAAAAAATTATTGTATTTAGTTTCAATTATATTTAAATATATTAATTTTTTTAAAAAAAATTAAAATAACTACTAATATAAAATGAAAGAAGTCTCTTACACTTATACCGTCACATTCACAAAATTCAAAATAGACGCAACTTATAAAATATCATATTTTCAACTCTTCCCCTTCCTCTAGACAAATAAAAAAAATTAACAGCTCAAAGTAATCCAAAATTTGAAAAGGAGGGAGAATCTAGAGTCTATATGCACAGGGGATCTCCCCAAAATGTACAATCACATTTTTTGGCCATACAAAACAAATAATGGTACATGTCATGGACTTGAATTTTCAAAGCAAATCTATCCACAAAATTTGTTTGATTAAGCCAGAAACTAATAAGTTGCTTTTCACTAGATCCGATTACCACTTATTAGTTACTAGAAAAATTATTACTTGATAAAACTTGAGAGAAAGAAGCAGAACCTCAAAACAGTAAAAAGTTTCAACTTTGCCTTTGAGGTTATGAACATCAATACATCATCATGCATGCACTTACAAGGCTAATTGCCAAATCTGACACATTATTTTCAAATCATTCAGGACAAAACTTGCTAGACTAGAAGCAATGTGCTCAATAGCAAAGAAAAGATTTTATTTAAAAGAATAAAACTTATATAGTATTAAAAATGGATTTTGCTACTTTAGGACACTTATAAAATGGTAAGATTTAAAACATTATACTGAATTTCTTACATAAAAAAATACAAAAACATATTTTTTCAAGATAAATATTTCTCTTTTATTATCTTAACAAAATATCTCCAGACTATATTTGATAGGACACATAACATAGAAATACAAAAGTTAAGGTATTTAGTAATAGTAACGAGATAAAAAAAGTTGTGCCTCATGATAAAAATTTGTATATTTTCTATATTCTAAAAATTAGGATAGAGAGGATAAGAGCAAAATGAGACAAAAAACACTATCTTAACATACTTATTTAAATAATACAAAAACTATATTGTTTTACTATTATCTTCACTATCTCTATATTTTTATCGTGTAGAGTCTTATTCACCTTATCAAACGTACATACGCAACTTCAAAACCTAAAGAAACCTTAAAAAAAAATCCAAAGAGATAATAAATGAAGTCCTAGGATATTTAAAGCCATGATAAGATATTATTATCTTTATGAGAAAATAATATTTGTGTAACCATATCTAGGAAGGTATTGAGAAGTATATCAAATGAACACCAAGTGATAAAAAATAATGTCATTGGATATTTGAAGCAATGATAAATATAATGTATTTGTAACCATGAGGTTTCTTTTGCCTAACCCATATATCCATGAGCACCAAAACTTGCCACAACCACCAACATTGGGCCTAACAGTTTCACTATTATTGCCTAAGAATCTAAAAGAAAAGAATGACAAAAATATTAAAAAAAGCTAAACTGGTGTATATGGATAATTTTGGAGCTACTCAAGAGTAGAGTTCTTTGTGCCTGAGGGTGATGCTGATCTACCTTCAAACTGTGTGGGCTCTATGACCTTAATAGAGCCATCTGACATTCCAACTGTGAATTGATTTGGCTCCTGTGGATGTGCAGCAATAACAACAGGATACACACTTCGGCTGCACAAAACAAGGTTCAAGGACTCAAGGTTAAGATTATTCTGTTAACAATGGGCAGCAATCTAAGAAGTACACACGTGACACGGGACACGACATGAACACAATATATGTATATGTAATTAAATTTTTTTAATAAAATTCCTCTTATTTTTAGTCAAAATTACATATTTAATTGGAGTTTTTTAGATCCAATAAATTTGGGTTGAATTTGATTTTAAGTTTGTTCCATAAAAAATGAAAGAAAAAACGCCGTGTCCACGATATATCTGACTTGTGCTCATGCTGTGTTACCACATGTTCAGTATGTGTCAGACAGTGTGAAGAGCTTGTCCAACACATCTGTCCTAAAATTATTATTTTTCTCATACACGTACGGACGTGTGTTGAACACACCTTAGTATAGATGTGTCTGTGCTTCTTAGGCGAAATTTAAGTAGGGAAATATAATGGTTTTCGACAACCATTTTTTCCTTCCTCATTTCATGCTTTCAATTTGTTTTCTAGTTTTCAAAATTCCGTGAAGAAAAGAAAGAAAGCATTTCTGTTTTCATTGCTTTCTTCGCAAGATATTGAAAAAATGGATAACGAACTGAAAACAGAATCCAAACTGACCCTAAATAAGTTGAAACATGTGAAGGAACCGTTGGAATACCTGTCTAATGAGCTCTGGAGTAAGTAGGCAGATGTAGCAATCCGACATTTTAGTTTGAGGCTGTCAGCTTCAAATACTCCAATATTTCCATCAGTGAAAGTGGCGTAAATTAACTTGCTGTCGCAGGAATATGTTGCAGAGGATATGGAACCAGAAATAGCACCTTGTGGCACCCACTATATATAATTAATCCAAACACAATCATCATGTTACAATCCCATTCACAAGGAAATCAAAATACAAGAGGATTTGTTTTAAGGCTTATTTTTTTCTAATCTCGGAAAGGAGGAGTAGCTATGCTTACCTGATGAACCCGTTCCATTTTCACCGCATCATATATCGTTAGCTGCGATTCATGATTTACCAGCAAGTGCATTTGATCAATGTTGAATTGGACTCGAGTATCGCCAACCAGCGCATTTCCATCGGGCGATTTGATCGACAGCGAGTTCTTCTTGTCCCATGAGTCAAGGCTCCAAAAGCAAAGCTACAAAATAGCACATAAACTTAGCAGAAAGTTTCCCCTCTTTTTGGATGAAATTATAAGCTGAAGATAGCTTCCAATTCAAGAAATCTCAAATACCAGGTGAAATTATGGTTTCTGGATTATCATGATATAAAAAATTGACCTATAACTACTTTTACTAACAAATTTAGGACTAGTACAGGCTTGATGGCACCGACGTAACGACGATTAACATAATAATACTCGAATGGATTCCAATATTCCATGGTTAAACATACCTGAGCATCAGCACCTGATGAAACCAAGAGACCCAGTTGAGTTGAAAAAGCAAAAGCAGTTATGGCCTTCTGATGACCCTTCAATTTAGTTTTGACCTAAAAGGCAGAGAAGCCACATCAATGTATGAACTTTTGTCTTTAAAATATAAAAATTTAGAGCTAACAGAAACAACTATGACAACAACAACAAAGCCTTTCCCCACTCGATGGATTCGGCTACATAGATCGAATGATGCTATTGTGTTGTTGACAAGTCATTTAAATCTATATGCCCTTCAATTACAATTTAGAGCTGCATAAGTAATTACCTCATCCACCCTAACATTGTAAATTTGAATTGATCCATCGTCTACTCCGATCGCAACGATGTTATTGTCTTCAGGGTGAAACGCAAGGGAAGTTGAACATGGAGGAGTCGGCATAAATTTTGCCATTATCTGAAATCAATAAATAGTTAGTTGGTCGCACCTCACAAATACCGAAACACAATTGCATTACAGCTCTGAATCAAGGTACACACCATATCAACATAAGAACTTTCAGATTATGTTACAACTCTATTTGAGATGAGTTGTTAATCTTCAAGAATCCTACAGAATTCACTAATTCATGCCTTGAATCGTAACAAACTAAGCAATCCACTAATTAATTGGATCGTAACAGATTACCTTGAATGTCATCATGTTGAAGAGTGAAATTCTTCCTCCGCATGCAGACAGAACATATGAGTCATTCCTTGAGAGTGCTATGCAAGGAATTACTCCTTCAGAATTATCTGGGACATCATTAGCCATGACAAGACCAGTGCTAGGTTGCCAATGTTGTGGAAAAACACTTGCCGTCGCCTTTTATTAAACACAATATAAAGAAAAGACTAAGTAAAGTTTACATAAATATTCATGTTAGACACGACAACATACATGCATGCATGCTCTTAATCATATACAACAGAAAAATGGATATCAAAATTTGGATGCAGGCACACTGAATTATTAAGCAACAAGAAAGTGTTTTTCGGTACGTAAAAGTCTATCGGTATATAATCACCTTTCCACTCGGATTCAGTTCATTGCGGTTCCATTTCCACAGCTTCTGAATCCCCTTAGAACCAAGAGCAAGAAGACCAGCCCCATAATTTGTGTAGAGAAGACGAGCAACCTTGGAACAAAATGCACAAGGTTTTTATGATCATAAAATTTGACACAAGATACTAATATATGAATCAAGAATCCTACCTATCAAAGGAAAGGTTGAAAGGAATACCTTGTTATTGGGACCCATGTTATCTGGCAGAGTAACTATCAAACATTGAATAGGATCAACTACTTCTGCTACTTTCCAAGCTTTAGGCGCGTCATCGACGCGTCTTTTCTTCTCTATGTTTGTAGGAGGAGAATCATCTCGGTCCTGGTTAAAAACAAGATAAATTTCATACATGATTGTTTAGTAGACCAGAACATGCAAAGGCAAAATTGTTGCAATGTTTGACACAGGGTCCAAAGAGTATAGAACAAGAAGAAGAATGATGATATAATGAATGGGGAACTCTTGGAAAATCCACCAAGAAGCCTAGTGTCTTTATAGTGTTTCTCTCTCTCTCTCTTGGAGAATTCTAGAGCCCCAAACTAACCCAAATGTAACTGAAATAACAAGCTCAGCTCCTAATGCACTTTCAGTTAACTAGTTAGTTAGGATACAACTTTCACTCTTTTCTATTCCTTCTAGTGTAAACTAACCCATAGTAGGGGTCCCTAACATGAAGCATAAAACCATTGACACCTTTAACTTACAAGACAAAGAAAGGGTGCATGATTTGTATCTTATGTTCTTACTAATATATTTGATTATCAGACAAAAAACAATGTTATAAATCTTAAAGTAAGTGTCAAATTCCATCTTTTATTGTTTATATCTTACAACAGCGAGTGCCGTCTGAGCAGGAGAGCTTCTGTCCACAGGTTCTGCTTTGGCGATGAGTGGACTGATATTCACTGCCACAGAAGAGCCAGATGCCTAATCCATGAATGTTGAACATGTCAAATTATTTGATAAGGAAAAGCATATAGTGAAGATGGATAATAAAGGGCGATAAAAACCTTAGTCTCAAATGGTTGTGCTTTAGATGCTTCAGCAGACCGAGCTTCGATGGTCCTCAAGTACTTGATACCATCAGCATTAGCAAGCACTTTGAAATGATTGTCTGTCGTCGCAACAGCGAGCAGATTTCCAGCCTTATTGAACCTCAACCGAGGTAGACTCTGGCACAAGGCATCAACCATGTCAAACAATATTCTCAAAAATTCACCAAAAGAAGTAAAGTAAATGCAATACTCACAGGAAGACCACCATCAGCATCTGTACTAGCCAAAACATTGACATTATCCATGTCCCAAAACTTTATCTCGTTATCTTCACCAGCAGCCAGAAAGCGATTCTTTGCGATGTCAAATTGCACAACACCAGTAGATTTCTTCCTAAACCCAGAATATGTTCTCTTTACCGCTCCTTCGCTTTCATTCCACTCAACTAGGAAAGAATCTCCATCTTTACCGGTCCCACAAGAGAACAATCTAAAAAGAGGAAAGAGCAGTTACAACTCTCATCAGAACTTCAGAGAAAAACTCAAAGAACAAAAACTGTTGCAAGATTCAGTGGATATGTTTTGAGTATTAGTCTTAATTTTCTTACCTACTTCCATCACCACTATAGAGCATTGTGGTGCACCACTGCCCCGGAGCATCATAGTCCACCCTAGAGCCCATGTTATCATACAACCAGGCCTTGATTTTACCATCAACAGCAGTAGAGAATATGAACTGCATAGAAATGTTGTTACTTTTATCAGTCAAAAAATCCTTCTGGTTTCCTATCTTAAGATTGAAAATACTGATAATCACCGCCCCGTAATTAACAAGAAAATTCAACATTGTTCAGAGAGAATGTCTCAAAATCCAATAATACAAAGCATGCGATGCTGCGAGCGCAGGCATTACGGCACTTTTACCTGGATGTTTTCCTTTTGGTGAGGACAAACAGAATAAACAGGTGCTGCATGACCATCAAAGTGAAAGAGCTTCCGTCCAGTCAAATCCCACACCTGTCAAACAATTTTCCAGAAAATAGCAGTTACAAATACATTCATTCGGCTAAAAGTTATTACAGACCGGCCGGAAACTTTTCAATCACCTTTATCAGCTTGTCATCTCCACAAGTTATAACTGATAGTTGTCTGTTTGGGTAAGAAAATGCCAAGTCATTTACACTACCAACATGAGCATCAATCTGTGATGAATTAAAGACATTAGTCAGCAATTACAAAGATTTAATATTAGATTAATAACATAAATTGATGGAACATGCCTCCACATGGTGCTGCAGATCACTAGGAGCTTGATAAGCATATAAATGAATCAAATGTTTTGTGAAAGCAATCCCTGAAAAGAAAATGGAAAATATATTATAAACCATTAATAATCAAAACATAAACCATTTGAATGAAAACAGGAATCAAATTTCCTTACAGAACTTACCAATAAAATTCCCATCTGGACTCCATGATACGCGACTGACAGAAATGGATGAGTCTTTCACATATCCAGCCTGTACAAGAGTTCAAATTACTAAACTACAACATAATGTAAGAAAGGGTCTAGATATTGTCTCCATTTTCAAAGTTCTTTTAGTGAATAGTTTGGTATATTACATTACAAAAAATTGCTTTTATAGTATGTTCACATTTGATACTTGATAGAATCAACATTGTTCTATTCTGCAAAGTTATAAATCTTATCCAACAATGTTCAAAATGAATCCATTATCCATCTTTTCATGATTTCACAGTTGAATAATGGAATTATACCTGAAAAAAGACAGAACAAGCAGCAATGTTATGCACTTTGAAAGGCTTTGATATCATCCTCTCTTTCAGCCCGGCTTCCCAGAGTGAAAGTTCGCCATTTCCACATCCAACTGTTTCAGAATTGATTTTTCATCCATCAGAAAAGTATGAACTTATTTATAATACAAGCCATTCCAGACTATTTGAACCTACCGGCAAGTAAGGAATGAAGCGAAGGATGGAAATCCATGCTTGTCACCGCCGATCCCTGATGTAGCGCACAGACAACAGTTCTAGGAAGATCATCAAGTGACCATAAGACTTGTTGAGGTGCAACAGCATATGTGACCTGCAATGATTGCAAAAAAGTTGCCATTAGAGCAAAAGCGATTCAACGGCGTAGAAAAGGAAATACACCACACTGCTGTCTTAAGTACCTCATCAACAGATTGTGTTGATCGCAACCGTCTCACTAGCTGCTCATGATCATTATTTTGAAAATCCATCATTCCTAGACCATTTGAAGGTGTTCTAGAATGCTTCAGCATGGAGACTGCAAAAAAATCTAGAAACATTTGAACTTGACAATGGATTTTTCCTCGGTAGAGAACCGGATAACATGACAACAAACTTATCAATCTGTACCTTGAGTTGGTGGACCAGGCAATGGTGAAGCCGAAACCATAGGTGATTGAACAGATGGGGAAGGATTTGCATTCACCATCCATCCCGCTAAAGTATTGACATTAGCAATAGCTGATGCCGGTGGAAATGGCTGCAAATAAATTAAATAACAAGAGGGAAATCAAATTAGACCAGCCAGTGTAGAAAGATCAGATAAATAACAATGTTAGCAATGAACATCCAAACAACTAGGTGAGTTAAGGCCGTCATACTCCACCGGGCGGCGCTCCTAATGGAGCATATGATGAAGGCCTTGCAAAAGCTGAGACAGGAAGAGTGACAGGAGGAGGAGTCGGTGCACGAGCCCCATTTGCAGGAGAACATGTGTGGTCATTAAACAGAGTTTTGATGTCTGGATTTGGCTTTGGATTCTTGCACAGCTGATGCTGCCAATTCAAACTGATTGAACAGAAAACAACAACAGAACAACACAATTAAAGATGTTACAATCAATAAGAAACATTATTAGCGGTCGAAAATTCTAACTAAATAATCATAAGTGTAATTGAATCACCATAAGTGTACAAGTTTAATATGTCAGTATTACCTCTGATTAATCAGAGTCCTTAACCGTGCTGCCCTCAATGCAGGGAAAGCAAGCTTATCGCGAAACAAGGGATTCCCTTCGATCAGTTTCCTAACCTCTACCAGCATTATGTTCCGAGCTGATTTCGTATCACCATACCTTGATAGCTGTTCATTCTCCCTGCATTTAATCAAAACCAATAATATTTACAATGCAACAAACTTAACTAAGTCAAGAACAGCATCATATAGAAAACAGAACAGAAATATTACCTAAAGTTGTCAAGGGTTAAAAGATGAGTAATCTCTTTGTACAAATCTTCGTTAAAGGTTGAAAAAACTCTTAAATCCTTCACCAGTATTTCAACAGCCTTTGTTTTTTCATTCCTGATCACAGCACCAGAAAATTGTAAACATGAGATAACCAAATAGTAATAATAATTAAAAAAACAGAACTTGGACCTTACACACTAACATAATAGTCTAATACACACAAATACTATTGTTGAAGAAACTTCGAATCTTTTTATTTTATAAATTATATTAATATTAATAAATTTTTTTTGTACATAGTGATGATAAGCATAGTGATGAACCTATATAACTTAAACACAAGATTTTATTTAAAAAAATAAAAAAAAACCAAGATTCTCAAGTACATTATTTGTGGCCTGATTATTTTTTTCATTTAATTTATTTTAAGATCCTTTGTTGAAAACTTGTTGTTCAACAGTACAAAAGATTGTACCTGTCTTATAATTTAATTATTTAATTGCTTATTATTTTTATTTTTTTATAAAATACATCCTCAACGACACGTTGGGACAGGTTCCCCTGTATTAAAAATTTTTGTTGTGCCCAATATTCGAAGGTTATTACTTATTACTACATTCCAACCAAATAAAAAATTTCATCACATGTATACATAAAAAAAAACAATAATGTTAAGTGGACAATGAAAAACCAGTCCATACAGTCAATAGATTTATTTTGGCTTAGATTTTGGCCCAAATAATCATTGGAAATGTAATGGGCTGAGTAATTATGGCCTAAAATCTCATTTATTGGCTGATTTTGTATTGTTCATCTAGCATCACCCTAAAAAAAACTCATTAAAGACCCTCAAAATAAGTAAAAAAAATCTTTTATTTTGACTGAATTAGTATTAATATTTCCTCTCACTTATTAATGCCATAGGAAAAAGAATTAATGCTTCATTGACTTTCCAAAGTAACAATAACTTCCAGAAAATAATAATAATAATAATTAATAAAAAAAAGAACCTGTCCAAGGCTTCAAGATACTTCTGCTTCCTAATCTCAAAGAATATTTTCATGGAGTAACGATTGTCATCGACTTTTGTGAACCCAGAAAGGTACTTCTCAGCTTCTTCCCATTCCCCATTAACCACTTTCTCTTCGAAGTACTTCATATTGAACCAGAATCCAGATTCTTGCTCCAACCTACACACACCAACCACATTCACACAAATTAATCAATCAATTAATTAATAAATCAATTTTTCAATTAATATTAATATTAATATTAATATAAATAATTAAAGGAGATTCAGTAGTAGTAGTATTTACTTGTGGACAGTTTCCTTGAAATTCTCTTCGTCGAGAAATTGAAGGATGAGGAACACCAATTCCTTGCTCAAAGATGACATTTTTACCCCTCCCTTCAACAGAAAGAAACAAAAACCGAAGGGCTTTTTCGAGATTTAGGGTTGTGAATCGAGAAACAGGGGAGAACAAAAAATCAATTAGCTTTGGGTTTTATTCGGATGAAGAAGAAAAAAAGAAAAACAGAACGAGCTGATGAAATCTTGGTTTTTCTCCTTCCGACAAAGGACCAAAACGACAGCGTTTTCTCCGGGTGGAAGAAATTCTGTGTCTGTGTTCTGTTCTTCCGAGGTTTTTTGTCAGAACAGAATAGTGAATTCGGAAAAATAAAATTAAAAAAAAAAAAAAAAGCTGCCAAACAGAAAAGAAGGAGAAGGAGAAGAAGAAGAAACCACAGAGAAAGAGAGAGAGAGAAATGTGTGACTGGGTCACGCTTTTTTCGATGCGTTTTATAGTGGTTTTATGTTTCACACTTGTTCCCACCGACTTATCACTGATAAGCGGTCGTACTTATACAAAGACTTGATAAGTGAGTTATGTTATTGATTGGGTTGAGTGAGAGAGTGACACGTGTGGTGAAACCCGTTATTACGCTGCGAGTCATCAACGCACAAAGGAATCATCGATTTCCTCATACTGCCACTAATAATAATATTCAGTTGGCTAAATTCTTACTGGTACTTTTATTTTATTTGGAATTTAGCGATGTTCTTTTTCGGTTTTCGGATTTCGGAATAAGACATTTATTTAATTTGTAAGATTTCGTTGAACAGCTTCTTATATGCTGGATGATGAGGAAATTCAGGAAAGAATATTTTGTAATTTTAAAATGGTAAATAATATTTTTGGTATATCCTAACATGGAATATATTTGAGAGTATAATATAGTATTAGGTTTAAATTATTTAAAGAGTTATTTTATTTATTTATAAGGAATTTTTAAATTTTATAAAAAAGGTAAATTATTTTACTCATTTTTTATAATTCTAATCAAGGGAATTTTTATATTGGATATTTAAAAATTTATGAAAATATTTCTTTGCCTTTTATGAAAACTAATATTCCTGCCATTTTTTATCTGTCCAGTTTTAATTGTGCACATAGATTAAGAATGCATTTTATAATACCTAAAATTTAGAAAAATTTAAACATATTTTACAATATTATCCTTATCACTCATTATCTCTTTTCTTAATTATTCACTAAATTCATTCTCTCTTATATTGATTAAGATTATAATTGAAAAAAAATTAATGGCAACCACCTAAAATTTATAAATGGATAAATAAAAAAATGTGTGTTCTTAAATTAGACAAATAAAAAAAACGGAGGAGTAGTATTATTATTAGGATTTAATTTTCATCCACTGACAGTGTACCACTTTTTTACACAGTCATTCAATCATGTGTTGTCACATCAGTCTTGATTGTGTTTTCTCTCTCCCACTACTTGAAAAATCATATAAACGGAGCATTTTAATTGGACGACTGTGTAAAATACGTTTACACTGTTAGTGCATCAAAATTAAACTCTTATTATTATTATTGTTATTATTTTGGTGTTGCAAAACTTTTCATAGTCAATGGAAACATTAATTGATTTTTCCTAAGCCATTAATAAGTGAGAAAAAATATTGTCCCGTTGATACTCTTTCTATTTTTTTATCTATCCAATTTAGAGATATGTATTTTTTTTTTACTTGTCAATTTTAAAATTTGAGGTAAATTTTATTATGTTCTTTCTATTTTACCTTATTTAATACTTTCTCTTTTACCAAGCATACACATCTTATTATTGATAAAAGCAATATAATAGTCAAAAGAGGTAATATAGTAAAATAGTTGTACATTTTGTTAATTTTAAGACTCTATCAATCATTACTTAAATTACTGCGCGTATTTAAAAATGAACAGATAAACAAAAACAGAGGAAGTATGTTTTATAGAAAAATATAGGCAACATAATATATTTAAAAATGAATGTATTTAGACATAATTTATATCTAGATACATTGTTTTATAACATATTATCATCTTGTTATTATTATTATTATTATTTTGTGAAACATAAAATTGGATGAAAGAAATATCAAATTAAGATTTTAAATATTTTAATAGATGGTACTTTAATATAAGGAATTTAATTATTTTTTGAAAAAAATATATTCAAAATTGGGTTTATAGAAATATTTAATATATTAACAAGTAAAAACGATGTAGACCAACATATTTGGTATAACATCTTCAATTTGAAATCAATTAGATCCTAACAAATTTTTTTCTTAATTTAATACTAATAGAATTTTGACACATGTTTGATGTACGACTAAAAGATTAGTTGAAAATATTCTTAAGGGTTGATTTTACATAAATGTCTGGGGCACAACAAAAAACCAGTCAAAACAGTCAATAAAGTCCATTTAATACTTTATGGCCCAAATAACACTTTTAATCATAGGTATATTTTCAATTGGCTGAGTGATTGTGGTCCAAATTCCTATTTATTGACTGTTTTGACTGATTTTTTTGTTGTGCCTCTAACAATACTGTTGATTTTAACATAGATCACACTTTTACATTTAAATTCTTAAAATTTTAAGATGAAATGATAAATGTTGATTAACTTTTAATTATTATATATCAAATATGTTTCTGCATTGTTTCTAAGAGTTGTTATGTGTACACTAAAATTGCACACAAATCAGATAACAAAAATATAATGTATTTTCTATACAATCTAACTTCTTGAATTTCATTCTCATTTCTGAAAACTTTGTTTTCAATCCAACTTTTATACGATATCATTCAACTCTTATACTTACACAATCTAACATTTTACAGTTACTCATTTCAACTCTGACACAGTTCAACATTTATAGTTAATCAATTCAATATTTATAATTATTCAATCCAATTTTTATATTGATACAATACCGACACAATCTAATATTTGCACTTATTCAATCCAACTTTTATATTGATACAATTCGACATTTATAACTACTCATCAATTAATCCAACTATATACTTACTCAATTCAATATTTATAACTCTTCAATTCAACTTTTATATTGAGACAATTCAACATTTATAACTACTCAATCCAACCATTAATACTGACACAATTCAACATTTACGTCTACACAATTCAATATTTATACACATAACAAATAAAAATAAAAAGTATATATATATATATATATATATATATATATATATATATATATATATATATGCATAAAAGGAAAAGGTTAAATGAAAGGGAAGAGGAAAGAGAACATACAAGTCTGAAATGTATTTAATAAAAAATATAAAAATACATATATTGTATGAGTGATTGATTGATGTACAATTTTGATGTACATATAATATTTTGCATTTTTGTTAGTGTTGATATTTTTCAGCTTTGGACACAATTCGATCTTAATATTTATTTTTGTAACATCAATTCATCCAATTCAATCTTAATATTTTTTTCTAACTATTTGGACTCAACACTAAATTAATAAAAACATTTGTGATAAAATCAAATTAATGTCAAATTAAAAGCTAGTGTTAGAAGTAGTTATTGTTACTTAAAAAATTTTACGGAAATATTTATTTTCTTTAAAAAAAACTCATATTAATAAAAAATGAAATAAAAATTCATAAATATGATTTGAAAGTTGAAAGGAGAATTTTTTTTTTCCCTGTAAACCCAAAGAAAATAGTTGAATTATACTTTACTTTGTTTGAATCATTTGGGCCACTATCCTCGTAACTTATGAATTTGCTGTTCTGAACTCTAATCTTCTTTTTGGGTTTGACACAAATCCTTTTGTATATATTTAGTCTTTCACAAGAAAATAAGAGGATATTGCTTATTATTGAGTTATTGCATTTATTTTAAGTCATAACATGTTCAGACTAAAACAAAAAACTTATAACATGCAATATTATATTAGTTTAGATATATTTTAGTTTGTATAAAAAAAGATATATTTTAGTACAATATATTTTTCTATCAATATTTAACTTGTCATTGAAAATAAATAAATGTTTGAACAATATTAAAATACATAATTGACCCCTGTATAATAATTTCTGAATTTTTTTTTTAACACAAATGGAATTATTCAAGCATAACTCAAATTAATAGATTATGAATCCAACAACTTTAATTTAAACACTACATACTTATAAGAAACACATTCAAATTGAAATAGAAAAATTCCTTATTTTTAAGTGTCACTCTTCTTCGTATATTCATCTAGTGTTTTTTTTTTCTTTATTTTTTTCCTTTTAATTAACTTCTATAGGTTTTTTTTAATAAAAAGTTTATATTATGAGAGACATATTTTTTGCAAGATCCTAACCTCAATAAAATATTACAGTAAGAATTTATAAATCAATAATATTTAGTCTAACAAAGAAAATAAAAATATATAGTCAAACCAGTCAATGAACTCGTTTGGTAATTTTTTGGCCTAAAAAACCATTTTTTAAAAAGTTAATTTTTAGTGAAATGAATGAACTTGATCCAAAATTTTTATATTAACTAATTTTCACAGATTTTTTATTATGCAAATAGCAACCGTACTCTTTATAAATTGTGAAAGAAAGAGAGTCATAATCCAATATTCAAAATTAAGCAATGTATAACATGAATAGAAGAATGAATCAAATGTTTTTACTCTTGTTAAGTTATAAACCTTCACTAGAATCCAGCATATACTATTACTAATGAAAATTTAAATGACATGCAAACTCACTGGCAAATTACTTTGAAGTGATAATTAATTTCAGTACGCATACATGTTATAAATTGCAATAACTTTTTTTTCTTCTTGAAATCACAAGCTCTTATTACAGACTCAATTTCCAGTTTGAACTCTCTAGCTATGACACTAAATACCATTTCAACTCCAAGTGCAATTTTTGGTCATTGTCATTTTTTAGACTGGTCCTATTTGTACAGCACTAGTTGATCATGATGTATGTGCTAAGCCACTCATCAACCTGATTCATTATATTTTTTAGGCTAAGGTGGCCCCTAAGTTTTAAAATATACAAATGCTTGCGGCACAACAAAAAAATCAGTCAAAACAGCCAACAAAGTCCATTTAACATTCTATGGCCCAAATAGCACTATTAATCATAAATATATTTTTAATAGGTTGAATTATTTATTGGCTGTTTTGGCTGGTTTTTTGTTATGTTTCTAGCAATGCTCTTTAATATATATATATATATATATATATATATATATAAATATCAATAATGTTGTCGTACAACAGAATTACGTCTAATTAATATCAAATATGTGATATACATAATATGGAATGTATATTATATGTATATCACATGTACTTATAACACATTTCATATTATGCATAGCACACATTAAATACTAATTGAACGTATTTCTGTTGTACTATCTATATTATTGTATTTATAGTAGTGAGCATGCACTTTTGACTCTTGGAGGCTCTAAGCAGCCACCATAAAAAAAGGCTCCATAAAAAAATTAACAATGAATTGTAGTGCTATTAAAAGGAACCAGAACATGTCAAATATATAATCACATATCCCTAATATGAACTAAAAGAAATGTTTAATTAAGCTAACATTGTGATGGAACAGGAACAAATTTTCTTGTGAACATACTACTAGTACTACTCCTCCTCTGTGTTTTGACCTCAAAAACAGGGTACTTTTTTGCATCTCCCTTGTCATTCTCTGCTTGCAAGTACCTACAACTCTCAGAATTATTATTATTCTTGTAAACATGGTTCCTCATATGAGGGTACCCTTGGTACAAATTATTTGATGGATTGAAAACTGGAATTTCTTTTCCAAATTTACTATTATGCTTATTATGTAAATAATAATAATCAGATGGATTATAGAGTGGTGATTCTTTCTTTGACATTGAATTGGCTTGAAGACAATTCTCTATCACTTTAGCCTCTTCCCTTAATCTTTCCCTTATGTCCCTAATATTTCTCCAAAGCTTGGAAGATCTTGATCTGCTTGTGTTGAAACTTGAATTGATAGGGACATTATTGTTATTATTATTATTGCAGGGTGCATGAGGGATTCTGTTGCACTCAAAGCAGAAGCTCATCCTACATCTCTCCAAGTTAAATGCTTTTCTTTTTGTGGCATCAGATAAACATGTATATGCCTAAACCAAAAGAAATTAAAAAGAAACAAAAGTAAGAAATAAAGAAAATAGAGTTGTGAATTTACTACAAATACTAACAATATTGTGGTCATTGTTAAATTAAAAGGCAATTACACTTGAGGTCGGATAAATTCACTCTTGTTCCTCTCAGTAGTCTAATGAACTAATGAAATTATCATATCGACTTTTTTCTAAAATTATTACACCGTCATCTTCTCTATTACCTATCTTAAAGTAAAAATTCAAGAAAAATCAGTGTCATCCAAACAAATAGAGATGAGCCAGGCCTCTAAGTAGTCAATTGCACTTTATCGAAATGGAATGCAATGAAATATAAAGGAATGATATGAAATGAGATAAAATATAAATTTTACACTTATTATTTAGATATTTAATAAAATTGAATGAAATAATATATTTTTAAAATAATTGGTTGAAATAGTATGATCCCAGCCAATCCATTTCAATTTTGGAGGGAATGTAAAATGGGAAAAAGATGGACTCAGATAAAATTGATCTCATCTCCTTTCTTCTCATCTCATTCTCTTAAAATGAATCTAAACAATATGCTATTAAAAAAATTCCACCTCCTTCCATCTCATTCCATCATCTGTCATCAATCCAAACAAAGTCTTTGTTTAGATTTATGATAGGGAATGAAATGAGACGAAAGTTAGTAAAACTTCTTAATATTCCATTGTTTGGATTCATTTTAAGAGGATGAAATAAGAAGAAAGGAGATGAGATTAATTTCATCCAATTCCATCCATTTTACTATTTTACATCCCCTCAAAATTGGGAGGTATTGGATGGAACCAACTCTTTTTAGCCAATTATTTTTTAAAATTATATCATTTTATTCCATTTTATTAAATATTCAAATAATAATATGCAATTTATATCTTATTTCGTCTATATCATTTCTCTATATTCAATTGCATTCCATTTCACTTCATTCACCATTGGTTATCCAAACAAAGCCTAAAGAAATAATTTGTTTTTATTGATTCGGATTAAAATTAAGAGAGTCATAGAATTAGTATGTGTCAAAGTCATAGAGTCAGAGTAACACATAAGTCTAAAACATAATGACTCTACAAATAACTTCAAACGCATTCTCATGTGACTTCAAACTTGAAAACTTGAGATTGTTCATTGAGTCACTCCAAACACTCATTCTTTTATCGACTACTTATTTTTGTAATTAGAGTCAATAAAAGCAAACACCTACTTAATTATATTCCTAGGCTAAATAAAAAAGGGAGAAACGAGTCACAAACTAACCTCAGATACAAGCTTGAATGCAATTTCAGCTTTGGGGTGTTTATTCTTATCTGGGTGAAGTTGCAATGCTTCAGCAAAAAGAAAAAAAAAAAGTCATAGTTATTATTTATCATTTAGAGACACTGCAAATTGAACATAGCCATTAGAAAAAATGAGTTACTCTTAAACCTACCAAGTTTATGGTATTGCTTGCGAATGGTATTTAGTCCTGCATTTTCTTCCACCTATGAGAAACCCAAAAAAATGGAGTACAATTTTACATCATATAAAAATTAGCATCAACAAGAAAAAAAGGATAAAAAATTAAATGAAAATAAGAACTTACTCCAAGAATGCAATACCAATCAATAAATGGTGCCTTATTTGGGTTTGAGACAACTCTATGAACACACACAACAGAACGTGTTGATATAGAGCAAATCTCTAACACCAAGTAGCTTTTGCAATCTAATGTTTCTTGTTCCATTTTTTATTGAACGAAGATATCCACCGTGGAAACTTGTGACTAATTAATCATATGGAAGAAATGAGAAAGGGATGAAAATGGCTTAGAAGTGAATGTGCTTGATTTGTAAATTTTGCTTGGTTTTGAGAAGGTTGCAAAAACTAATAGGAGAAGGTGGAGCGGTTTGGAATTGAAAAAGGTAGATTTTTTAGGGAGTTGGTTCATCAGTTGGTGGGAACAAACAAGTAGAGAGTTTGAGAGGTTAACGTTAATCTCTCCACGTGGCAACTCTTGAGATGGATTAGGGTCATTTTAATGCTGCTAATAACGTTTTTCTCATTGTTTAAGCTATTCATTGGTTGATTGATTATTGAGGTTTGAATTTTTGAAATTTTAAATGGATTTAAGTAATTTTGTTGCAACCAATAAAGCAGGCCTGTATTTAGCAGTTAGTACCATTTTTTTAGCATATGATCAAAAACAATTATTTCATTTTGTTTATTGGTTTCAATTAAACAAGAGGTACTATTATATAGCAATAATTATTTCCTTTCAAGATTTAGACATCTCCGATACAGATATTATCTCTCTCAACCTGATATCTTATTTAAGGATATCAACTATCTTCCAATTACATCATACAAGTAATTATTTTTGGGGCAATAATCATAGTCTAAATCATAGATAATCATATATATTATATGCGTAGATGTTTGGACTGGTTAAGAATCATGTCTCAAGTTCGATCATTGAGACGGTGTGTATGTAGAAAGTCTTGTGACTAGCTTCCTACCCACCAAAAAGTGATATCTGTTGGAACTAGAAATTAATCGTCAGCTACCGGTCGACAGATAATGAATGGGAAAACCCATAAAAAAAATAGCTTAAAATGATAGATATATGGTTGAAAATAAAAGATAATATGATTTTGACTTTTCAAAGACTCTATAAGTTCTATGTAGTTCATTAATCAAGCAACTGTGAAAAAATTAGTAACTTACATAGCATTGATATAAATGGCAACTCCTTCTACTTTGGAGTAAATATAACCCCTTTTAGTTAGAGATCCATAACACTTTTGATTGATGTAAATGAAAGTTGAAATTTACAGGTAGAGAAATATTACAGCCTATGAGTGAGAGTTTTGATGAATTTGCTAATGTAGTAGGTAGAAGTTAATTAATAAATAACCCTAGAAGATGAAAGCTTTTTCAAATAGAGTGACCCACACATGTAATTTTCGGTTGAATTGAATCTTAGGAGTAAAAAGGTACCTTAAGTAGGTGGAAAATAAAATAAAATTATCTGATAAGTCCCTACATTGCATCCTCTTGCTTAAAAGATGGTATGATTTTTAGATTTCTTTTACATCTTCTACTTAAAATTTTAGTGTGTTAGTTGGTGGGTCTTGAAATGTAACAAGTCTCATTGCTTGCAATAGACAATGGCTTTATAAGGAAAGCTAGTTTGTTCTAGTTCAATATAACTGATTCAGCTTTCACAGGGGCATTTAAACGAACACTTTTTGGGCATTTCCGTTAAAACTTACTTAGGCTTTTTGGGCCGTAGCCCAATAGCTAGAATTTTTGGTTTTGATGTTGTTTTTCTGATATCAGACTAAACAAAACATTAATGTAATACCAAAAAAATAAAAATAAAAAGTAAAACATTAATGTTAGATACTTAGATTTAGATGAATAATTGACTAAAAATATTTTTAACAATAAAAGCAATTTGTTTGCGAAAATTGATAGATATATAGTAAACCCCAATTGAAGTATATGTGTCTTGTGATGATTTGAACACCTGAAGGCTTCATTTTTTTAATTAAAATTAAACATTTTTTTTATATTCAAAGTTAGATGATTTTTATTGAGACAAATATAAAGGTTGATCCAAAAGAAAATAAATAGAGATTATCGAACCCCACTACTTCTAAAATTGGATTTAAATAAATTTTATTTACTGAATCACTAAATCTCTATTTTCGTTTTTATTATGATTTTCACATCAAACATTTATTAGAATTTTTTTTTCCATATACTCTATGATTCTATTAAGAGAAAACAAGTACTGTAACAAATACTGTGTAAATGACTCTGAGTCCTTCATGATTATTCCAAATCACTCCACCAAATGCATTCATTGTATACGGTTAATGTAGGGGATATGCTCTATCGCAAAGATATGTACAATCTTTTCTTTTCATTTTTTGTGATATTACTTCTCTAGCCGCTTAGTATTGGTATTTAATATTTATTATGAATTGGGGCAAATATCTCTCTATCTAAAACTTTCAAGATTTTGACACTTCAATATATTATAAAAAAATACACATCACGCTCCACCCTTGTATTTGCAAGAGCATTCCAACCACATAATGAGACACTCCATCTTTTTTTTTTTTATTATTACTTGTTTAATCTTATCCTAATTAATAACCACATGATATTACGAAGAACAAACACTATTGCTATGTACCATTCAAGACATACAGAACCACATAAATTGACCTTTTCAGAAAAGAAAAGAAAAGAAAAAATATATAAAAATTGAGAAACAGAGGTTAATAATAGGTGAAGATACAAAGCGTGTCACAGTGCATTAAATAATGGTCAATGTTGGGTTGGATCCAGCCACCAACCCCATCACACGCCCCGAACCCGTATTCATCTGGACCCACTCTATTTTTTTCATTTTAACTATTTCAACATTTTTATTCAATAATGTTAAGTGTACAATGAAAAACCAGTCAATATAGTCAATGGACCTATTTTAATTTTGGTTTTGGCCCAAATAATTATTGAGATTGTAATGAGCTGAGTAATTATGGTCCAAAATCTTATTTATTGGCTGATTTTTTATTGTATATTTAACATCACCCTTTTGGATTATTGAATAATCATTTTAACTCTTCTATATATTCTTTCTAGTAGAATACAGTTTGAATTAAACTACTTTTACATTTATATCCAAATATATATTGATATCTACATAACTATATATTCACTAATTCAAATCTCACAAAATTATACATATATTTAGTTTTTTTTTTGGTGAAGATACATATATTTAGTTAATAATGTCAAAATATTTTGTATGTTTTGTGTATTGTAATAAAAATGTTTCCTTTGGTAGTAAAAATTAATGTCCTTTACAAATATTTTCTCAATATATTAAAAAATTGAATAAAGGAAAAAATATAGAGGTCAAAGTATTCTTTTAATTTCATTAAGCAAAAGAAACATATTTATACACAAGTTATAAAAAAAAATCTCAGGAGATAAATTTTAATCATGGTGAAAATATGAGTGGAACTCATTTAATTGTATTGGTCTCTTTTTATTTCCATTGATTTGATTTCTTCTAATTGAATT
Organism: Aeschynomene evenia; assembly: GCA_013621005.1. Lineage (NCBI taxonomy): Eukaryota > Viridiplantae > Streptophyta > Magnoliopsida > Fabales > Fabaceae > Aeschynomene > Aeschynomene evenia. The sequence continues at coordinate 7,179,305 of CM024266.1, forward strand.
AATATATATATATATATTAAAAGAATTTAATTTATATACATTATTAGTGTAAAAGAAGTTCTTATAGACATTCAATTATATATTATCATATTTATAAATTAATTTTAAAAATAAAAATATATGATTGAATGATAATTCAATTTTTTACACAATCAATATATTAAAACAAAATTCTTTTTAAACAAATTACTTTTTATCAAATAAAATTCAGGAACAAAAATTGTGTTACATTATCTAGAAATAAGAAAGATTGCATTATTGTCACAAAAAATACAAATATATACATGATACACTTTCGAAATAAATAAGAAAATATACCAAATCAGAAAAAAAATTAATAAAAAGCATATAAAAAATTCATACAAATACTAATGTGTGGAATCAAATTTAATAATGAGCTAATATTATTGTTGATTTAATCCTAATATATATGATAGTGCCAGTACATTCAACAACAAGTGATCCAATTAAGCATATTAATCGCAATTCAATGGATCATATAGGTATTGATAGCATAGTCAGAACACAACAATTATTTCTCTAATCATTATTATAATTCCATATTCTTCAAAACAATTTAATATTATTGCATATTGCTAAAAAAAAGGAACCGAAGTATCCTCTTCTTGTCCTTATCTTCTTCCCACATCTTCACTTTCTTTTTCTAACAAAGTTTATTATTAATTTCCCATTTTCATCCTAACATAACTTCCTCACTCTCTCACTCATCTAAATCCAATCCTCTATATTCCCCAATATACCCTCAGTCATCTCAAAATAGTGTAAAAAAAGAAGGGTAATATAGTCAATTAAGACCAAACAGTAGACACAACTTCTGGTTCAGCTGTTCTGTTGCCACACAAAGAAAAGAGTAAGAAAAACAAAAAAAGCAGAAAAAACGAAAAACACACCACATTCTCTGTTCCTCTCTGGTCTCTGAACAAACAAGAAAAAGCTTCAGATTTCGCTTCGCACCCCAAAACCGGAAAACCTCAAAGTTTCAATCTTTTGCTTCCCTTATCTAAATCCCAGTTCTTATTTCTCGAGAAAATCTTACCTTCCGCTCGCATTTTTTCATTCTTTGTCGCCGTTATTCGGTTCTTGAGGCGGTTCGGTTGTCGGTTGTCGGTTTACATGGCGGCGGGGACAATGGCGACGGCGGCCGGGGCGGCGGTGATGCTGTACTACGTCCTCAGCCGGAAGCTCGGGAGGAAGGATGCGGCGGAGGACGACGATCCCGCCGGTGGAGATCCGTCGAGGTCGAGCAGATCAGTTCGGCGGAGGAGGATCTCGCGGCGGCCAGCTCAGCCGCCGGCGACGCTTCTTGAATCGATCGTTACGCTGTCGGAGACTCTACGGTTCACGTACTCAGAGACCCTTGGGAAGTGGCCGATTGGTGATTTAGCCTTCGGCATCAACTACTTCATGCGCAAGCAGGTATTTTTTTTTCCAAAAATCATCCATCAATTTTAGGGTTTTGTGTTTTGTTCTTGAAATTAGGGTTCCAATTTTGATGTTTTTAACTGTTTTTATAGCGTTTGTGTAACTTGTGCTTTGTCTTTGTTGATTTGGTGTTGTTGGAATTTGTAGGGTAATTTGTCTGTGGCTAGTGTTTATGGTGGGAGTGGTTGTGTGCAACTGAAGGGGGATGAGATTATTGTGGAGTTGTATGAGCTGTTGAGGTTGCTGACACTTTGTATGCTTTTCTCGAAGAAGCCATTTCCTGTGTTCTTAGATTCTGCTGGGTTCACCCTTGATGATGTGCTCATTCAGATGCCCAAAGCTGGGGTATGATTTGTCCTTTTCCATTCTCAGCCTTTATTTTCTATCCTCTGTTCTTTAAATTTTTTATTTTATATTATATTATTATCATTATTGTGGATTTTTCATCCTTACTCGTTTATATTCAACTACTGTGATTTAATCATAAGATTTGTAGATCTTAGTAGCTTGAATTAGTGAGACACATGGCCAATTCGTACCTATAAATAACAAATTGTCTAGGGATAAAGAAGAAACTCTTTATCGATTTTGGTATTATTTGGGGATGAGGGGTGGAGAGTAAGACAAATCACACATACAATAGGCTCAGCCTCCCTCAGATGGGTTCTATAGATTGTGGCCTCATTCTTGCCACCGCCCAGAAGGAAATTGCAATGAATCCAAAGGTCACTGTCCTGTACCTGTCTGTATCACAAAAAAGAAAAGAAAAATTTCTGGTATACTACATGTCTACATCAAATACAATGGAAGTTTGTATCCTTTTATGTGGCATGAATTGCTCCTGCATGTCACACTTCATCGTTGTCCTCAAGTGTTTTTGGTCACATGAGCCTGATGCTGATGGATTGGGAAGCCTTTTTTATTCTACGACTACCTGCGGCGTTAGGCATTTAGAAGTGAAGTGACCCTTGCGTCTTAATTTTCAACTGTGTTTTTCCTTTTGCTAAAACTACTTTTAATGCTAAGACCCTTTGTGGTAGTTGAAATCATGTGAAATTCATGTTTTGTAATTGAAACACAGTATGTATTTTAACAAATTTGAGGTGGTCAAGGTTTTGTATTAAAAATGGATACTGAATATTTGTTCTTCTTGAAATTTTCTTATTTCATGACTTATATAGTTGAAAATAGTTATTTACTTATTTTCTATTTCTCTATCTGCTCTTCCATTCATTGAGCTGCTGTCATTATTAACAGCACTAGAAAGTTGGCTGAGCTTAGACTAGTTTGTTCAGGCAGTAACTATGTGTTTAAAATATGAATCACAGGGGAGACTTCTTTCTATGCAAAATGTTGATCACAGGTTTGCCATATACATGTTGCATGTTGGCATTTGTTTTAATTCTGAATTATGTTTGGCTTGATTTCCATATATTAGTCAATAAATCTTCTTCACTGTATCTGTATGTCCTACTTTTTCATGGCAAACTCTGAATCTTTTTTTCCTTTTTCAACTGCTGAACTACTTCAACATATTTTTTTCATCATTCTTCTGCAATTTGATTTAATGACATGGTCACATGATTTGTTTTGCAGCTTCTGAGGCCTGCTTTTACAATTATACGTGATACAGAGTCAAAATGTTTACTTCTATTGATCCGGGGCACCCATAGCATAAAAGACACACTGACAGCTGCAACTGGAGCTGTGGTCCCATTCCACCATTCGGTTTTAAATGATGGTGGAATAAGCAACTTGGTTTTAGGATATGCGCACTGCGGTATGGTTGCTGCTGCTCGTTGGATTGCAAAGCTCTGCACTCCTACCCTACTTAAGGCTCTTAGTGAATGTCCAGACTTCAAAGTCAAGGTATTATTCTATATTCTATTTGGAAGAACATTTTAATGATGCAACTCTGTATGCCGAATTAAAAACACACCTTGTAAGGGATATTGTACATTATTATGTTTTTCTGTTCACTTATTTGTTTCTTGCTCCTTTTTATTTTTTAGATGTCATTTACTTTCATAATTTCCTTTTCATTATAAATATGTGCTAAGATTTTTATCCATGACTTATTACACACATGCCTGTATAATATATTTTTAATCAAACATTCCTCTTTATTTGTCCATAGATTGTTGGGCACTCACTTGGTGGTGGTACTGCAGCACTGCTAACATATATTCTTAGAGAACAGAAAGAGTTATCTACAAGCACCTGTGTCACATTTGCTCCAGGCATGTCCTTAGATCTAATCTGAAGTGTTTATTCAATTGACTAAGTAGATAATTCATTCGTTTTTCTTATTTAGTCCTTCGCGTGGCCTTCATTGATTGTGCAAAGATACACTGAAATTTTCCTCCATGCCAAGATGAGATTTCAAAGTTATATTGCACATTATTATTGTGAAGCATGAGATGTACTAGGTGACTATTTGTTGTTTATGTTCGTTCTTAATTTTTTGATGATCAAATTAGTAAGTTTTTGTCACTGGTTAATGTTTTTATCCAATATTAAGGGGGGAATAAGTGAAGAATGTAATCAATCCCATCATATTTATTTAATTTGAAATTCTTTGGTTACTATAATCTTTGTTCATGGTTCAGTTTGTTCGTTTTTCTTGCGGGATTTGATTTATGATATTGAAATGCCTGTCTTGTCATGCTACTGTTCCTAACTCGTATCATGTCTTTTTTGCAGCTGCTTGTATGACATGGGAGTTAGCAGAATCAGGAAAGAACTTTATCACTACAATCATAAATGGTTCTGACTTAGTGCCCACATTCTCAACTGCTTCTGTTGATGATCTCCGTTCTGAGGTTCTCAAGCTAGTACTCCTGACTTGATATGATTTTGGAATTAAGGTTAATGTTTGTTAATTTGTTATCTTGCCCTATTTCTTACTCGGGTTTGTTCTGATCAGGTCACCGCATCATCTTGGTTAAATGACTTGCGGGATCAGGTTGAACATACCAAGGTCCTGAATGTTGTCTACCGCTCCGCAACTGCGCTGGGATCTCGCCTACCATCTATATCTAGTGCAAAAGCTAGGGTAGCTGGTGCAGGTGCTATTCTGTGGCCAGTAACCAGTGGCACTCAGGTAGCTTCTGTCTCCCTGGTTTACACTCATGACGTGTAGTGCATAGTGCTCTGTCATCTGTGGGATATGATTTCCAATCTGCAATTCATGTGAATCCAACTGTGCATACTATAAGGACACTATCGATCTATTGTTTTTGACACTTCTTTGGCTAGATTTTCATTTTGTTTAGGGATTTTCGTATAATTCCATCTTTGATCATATGGAGATCCTGCTTTGTATTTTCAGGTTGTGATGAAGCGTGCACAAAGCGTTGCTGAAGCCGTTGTCAGAACTCGCTCATCGTTGTCATCGTGGTCTTGCATGAGCGCACGCCGTCGAAATATTGGTTCATCGCCAAATGCTAAATCCGAAGGTGTAACTGAAACGTCTCTGATATCCGAGAGAACTACCGAGTCTCTTTTGACTGAAGAGATTGTAAGAGATGAACATGACTCCTCAAGTGGAGGATCTGGCCACGATGACACAGATGAAGAGGAACATCTCATTCCTGATAAACAAGACATTTCGGCTTCAGATGTAGATCACATCACAGAAGGCCAGTTATGGTATGAACTAGAGAAGGAGCTTCAAAAGCAGGAAAATGACATGAACATTCATGCTCAGGAAGAAGAGGCTGCCGCAGCAAAAGAGATCACTGAAGAAGAGAATCAGCTTGTTGATGCGGCAGAAGGAAGCAATTCAATTACAGCATCTGAAAATGTCGACAACCACCGATTTTACCCGCCAGGAAGAATCATGCACATGGTATCTGTACCTTCTTCATCCGAGGAATCGAGCTCGAATCCCGATGAACTTGTAGAACATGTTTGCCTATATGAAACACCTAGAGAGCTGTACAGCAAGCTTAGGCTTTCAAGAACTATGATAAATGATCATTACATGCCAATGTATAAGAAGATGATGGAACTATTAATTCGAGAACTAGAGAAGGATAGCACTAGTGTCATTATATTGTGAAAAAAGAGTGAGTAATTGGAAAATTATTAGTAAATATAGATTTCAGTTCTCTTATTTCTTTATCCCTATGCTTTTCTTCTAGGATAAATTGTTCGGTGCAAGAATGTTTCACATTTAAACCATTTCGAAAATCAAGATAGGTTATTATAATCAATACTGCTTCCTATATAATAGTAAACCAGTTAATAAAGTCAATGAATTTATTTTGACTCTGGTTTAACTAGTCTCCTATTGTATATATAGTAATACTATTATTATTCGATATCACACATATATATGGATTAGCAAGTACTTTCGAATATACACAATTAAAAACTTTAGAAATAGAGTCATCATACTAGTTCATTATTTCTTTATCTATGTTTTTACCTTTTACCTTTTTATGAAATTTTAAGTATCGTCCTATATGTTCATTACTTCATATCCAAGGGTGATCTTATTTCATAGAAGTTTAGGTTTGAATTTTTCTTGGCGGTTCTTCGTTGGTTAGTAGGTCATTTGGAAGGCTACATCAAGACATTGGCAACTTAATAATTTCTTTTAGACTTTAATCTACCAAACATGATAAGGTACCTACCACCATTTTTCGTTTACAAAAGCCTCGTGGGACTTGTGCGATGATGAAATTAGACACAATTAATTATTAATGCATATGCTCGTAACCACCGCTAGTTGCATTTGCATCTTTGACTTTGTAATTAGAGCATTCATAGATGTTAGAGATTCACTTATTATTGTAAACCTCCTATATATTACTAGTACTCAATTTCTTTAATATTATCTACCACTTTGAAAAATAGATATAAAATGCTATATATTCAATATATTTGGACAAAATTGTATTATGATCAAGTTAGAATACAATAATTAACTATTGTGAAACAAGATTGGTTTTCTAAAACAAGTAGGGTGTGTTTAGTTAAGGGATAATAATAGGCGAATGTTTTTTAATTTCATTAATGGAAAATTTCCTCATACTTTTATCCTACACACCCTTAAAATGAAATGATGAGAGTAGAAGCATTCAATAATGGGATACGTGTGTTTTCGTCTGGTTTAATTTTGAACATAAAATTACCTTAAATTTTGTGATTATTTGAAACATATTCACGTGAAAGCACTATTGTGTTGCTTTTATATATTGACAAAATTTTTCTTTTAATTTCATTGTTTTTGTAATTATACATAGACAAATAATTTTTATTGATACATATTAGCCTTTTCTTCTGTACCAACCCGATTGTACCTACCTGGTCATTTAAGCTAGATATATTCGAAGCTTGGAACAAAATCGGAAGAATGAATAATAAGAGCGATTTAATAACTAATTATCAAAAAATGTTCTGTTTTTTTATTGAAACATCTTAACGATGGGATTCGGCTCCTATAATATAACGAGGTTATCCCTCATTTTACCAACTTTCTTACTTTAGAGGAGTCAAAACCGTAAAGTTGCGCCAATCTTTCTCCCATCCCTTAACAATGACATATCTGAAGCAGTAATAACGGAAAGATGGAATCATCAACCACCGTACCGGTACTTGAGGGATTCCGGAGGCTCTTCTTCCATTATACCGGAACCCGTCGTAGCCAAGTATTCACGAATTGTTGTTTTACGGTCAGCGAGATAAGTGTGGTCTAGAAAGTTGCTGTAGGCTGCATCACCAAGATTCTTTGCTGCCAGTACACTGCAAAACATTTCACATTCCAGTTAATGTACACGAATATACACGGAATCCAACAATAAATAAAAGACTAATCTCACAAAGAAAACCTAATGCAAACGACTAATCCGTTAGGTGAAAGAAAGAGCTTCTCGGCTTAAGTATTACATTGAATTTATTTGTTTGTATGAAGTGAGACTCATAACAAGGGATGTGTAAACCACAATGTCAAGGGAACCATTAAGAGGGAAGCATTAAAAGGCCACTCAAAAAATAGAAAATAGAAAGAAATTGCTCATGAATTGTCACCTAAGAAGAAAATTTCAAACAGTTGCACGATAATTTTGTTCTGCATCAGTGCATCTGTTATCAAGGATTATTTAACCAGGAAGACAATAGCTAAATAGAAATCCAGACATTTGGCATTAATTTTGCATAATCTCCTCTCTTCAATGTCAAACAGTAAATAGAAAGTGGAGTTTCACCCAAACAGTGCATAGTGCATACCAGTGTCGAAGATAAACACGACAAGGGAGGACATCATCTCTCCAAATTTTGTCAATATTCCATCGTCCGTACTGCTGAAAGTATATTTCCTTGCTTCCTGGAAGAATCAGTTTAAGCATACATAAATAAAGACAAAAGAAAGAAAAGAAAAAATGAGTAAAATCCAGGTATGACAATGGGCTTGCATAAACAGACAAGTAAACTACACACTTGATTTTTTTAATGTAAAAAATAGTAACCACTTATCCTAAAGATTTATGATGGGAGAAAATCCCCATCTCGAATGATCCATGCCACCCTTCTGAATAACCAAAAAAGTTATGAAATCTTGAGAATACCTTATAGCTTTGATTATTGGATCCATACTATGAAGTAACTGTTAGTGTAACAACCCTATTTCTTGGGTTCACGGGCTATCGCTTTGGGGTATTTGATTCTTTAATACCTCACCAACAGTAACATGGAAAATTAACAATTCATAAACAAATTAAAATTCCAGTGTCCACACTTCATAGGAAGCAGGTTATGATTGTTAGCAAGGTTCCATCTCTTTTTTCCAGAAAGCTTCCAGAAGTTGTTACAATATATATCAATTTATTAGGAAAGGAATTCATGACAAGTAAATAATGATCTGGTTTGGAGAATATTTTGATAAAAACATAGAGTAAAATAAATACAAGTTCTATTTTTGTTCTTCAAATAATAATGAGTTTTTGCACTTATTCTATTGAGTTCAAAAGAAATTAGTTGGCTATCTCCTTGATCAGTTTATACTTTATACAGCCAGACTCACGTCCAGTAAATAATATCAAAATGATACAATCCCTCAAAAGATAGAATGTTGAAAAGAACTAGTAAATTACCTTTACATCTAATGTTGAAAAACTCCTCGTCACTGTATCGCGCACAAAGGACCTGAGAAAAATATGATATAAGTAATAAACAAAATGTCATTTCATGCTTTGCCACAAGAAGTGAAGAACTATCACCACATACCGCTGGAAATTCAAAAGGCTTGCCATCAAGGGTTTCAGGAAGAACCTAATACACAAAGAACTGAACAAATCACAAGCCACATACACATAAATATACCAAGCGTGAAGACAATCAAGATACAAAACAATTGAAAGGCTCAGAATCTGCAAAACTTACAGCAAGAAACCGAAACTCAACCTCTCTCTTGATATAATCTGGAATCTGACAATTCATCCCTAATAAAACGTTAGCTCCAACACTCAGTTAACAGAACATTCACACAAAACTAATATAATATCCATTGAAGAACCAGAAAATTCAACTAAGTCCCTCACCTCAGATTTTCTGATCTCAAAGACAGTTACAATAAGAGTTTCTCCTTCACATGGCTCCACACTCAAACTCGAAATCTCCTAATAACATTTTCATCAATGAAAAATAGAGAGTCATGTTTCCAAAAATCCTAAGTCCCTTCAAATTAAACCAAGTATAAACCCTAGCAAAAATCATGCATTTCGTTTTATTTTATCAATTTCACAATAGAATACATAAAACAAATTCAGCCATTGTCCTTCATTTCAATTTTTGAAGGAAAATAAACACGCGATTTTTGAAGTGATGAGAAGTAACCATGGTTTCTGGCTTGGCGATTCCGCGCTCGAAGAAGACCGGAGCCACGTGAGCGAACACGCGACGGAACCCGTTCAGCCTAGCGACTCGGAAATTGAGCAAATCGGGGAAAGTGCTTCTGGCGCTTCTCTCTGCGTTGAAGAAATCAACGGTCACTACGACCGCTATTGCGATGATGATGAAGAAATGATGAACTGAACGTACCGGAGAGGAGAGAACCGAAGCCGCAGATGGAGATGTAACCGTCGGGAGAGAGGATAGACTCGAAGTCAGACTCGTCGTTGAGTTCGGTGAGGGGATGCTGGCTGGCCGGAGATTGTGATCGGAGAGAGGCGGCGGAGGACATGGCTGAGGGAAGAGAGAGTGGCCGGAGAAGAGGTTGGGAGAGTGAAAGACAAAGAGTTGAGAAGCGAGGGAGGAAGAAGGTGGCGCGTTGGTTGTAGGCGCGTGGGGGAGGACGAGGGAGTGGGAGTTCTAAGAAGGTGGCGTTCATAGCAGAGCAGAGTAGAGGAGCTGCTATTGCCTGATGCTGGAGCGCGGGTATCCCATTTTTTTCCTTTTATCTGTATCTGATGCGGCCTCGTTTTTAGATGCTTTCTAACGAGACGTACACTTTTATCAAATATTCATACATTTTATTTATAATAAAATATGAATCTCACTCATTTTATTATTTTAAATGGTTGTATTGTAAAATAGAAATAATATTTTTTAAATTTCATGAATTTTTTATATATATACTAAAAATTGAAGATCACATATTTTAAGATATAAAATTTCATAAATTTTTTTGGTTATATTATAAAATAAACACTTGTCTTTAAAATAACTAATTACATGAATTTTTTACATTTAGTAGAAACTGAAGATTATATACTTTAAAATGTGAGATTTCAATGTTTTTTTTGGATACACTGTAAAATAAAGACTAGCCTTTGAAAATATTGAATCACATGAATTTTTTACATATAGAAAAAATTGAAGGCTATATACTTTAAAATGTGAGATTTTCGATTTTGTTTTAATTGTATTCTAATATAAAGACTATAGAGTTTATAATATTAAATTACATGAGTTTTTTTTACATTTAATAGAAATTAAAGGTTATATATTTTAAAATGTGAGATTTCACAATTTTTATGTTTATATTATAAAATAAAGACAATATTCTTTAAAATATTGAATCTCATAAATTTTTTCACATATACTAGAAATTGAAAGTTATATACTTAAAAATGTGAAATTTCACAATATTTTTGGTTATATTATAAAATAAACACTATAACCTTTAAAATATTGAATTACATGAATTTTTTGCATTTAGTAGAAATTGAAGACTATATAGTTTAAAATGTTAGATTTCACAATTTTTATAATTATATTATAAAATAAAGACTATACCCTTTAAAATATTGAATCACATGAAATTTTCAAATATAGAAGAAATTCCACTCTATATACTTTAATACGTGAGATTTCACAATTTTTTTGGTTGTATTACAAAATAAAGACTAAAGCCTTTAAAATATTGAATTACCTAAATTTTTTACATTTAGTACAAATTGAAGGCTATATACTTTAAAATATGAGATTTCATTATTTTTTGGAAACACTATAAAATGAATACTATAGCCTTTAAAAATATTGAATCACATTAATTCTTTACATATAGTAGAAATTGAGGGCTATATACTTTAAAATGTGAGATTTTACAATTTTTTGTATTATAAAATAAAGACTATAGCCTTTAAAATATTGAAATATTTGAATTTTTTACATTTAGTATAAATTGAAGGTAATATACTTTAAAATATAAGTAGATTTCACTAGTTTTTTAGATACACTATAAAATAAAGATTATTTGCTTTAAGAATATTGAATGACGTGTATTTTTTACAAATACTAGAAATTGAAGGCTACATATGTTAAAAAGTAAAATTTCACAATTTTTTGCATATATTATAGAATAAAGACTTTTTATAACATTGAATTACATGAACTTTTTACATTTAGTAAAAATTGAAATCTATATACTTTAAAATATGAGATTTCACTATTTTTTTAGTAGTATTATAAAATAAAGACTATAGCCTTTAAAATATTGAATTATATGAATTTTTTACTTTTAGTAGAAAGTGAAGGCTATATATTTTAAAACGTGTGATTTTACTATTTTTCATGATACACTATAAAAAAAGACTATAGGGTTTAAAAATATTGAATCACATGAATTGTTTACATATAGTAAAAATTGAAAGCTATATACCTTAAAATGTGAGATTTTACAATTTATATAGTTGTATTGTAAAATAAAGACAATATCCTTTAAAATACTGAATCTCATGAATTTTTCACATATACTAGAAATTGAAGACTATATACTTTAAAATGTGAAATTTCAAAATGTTTTGGTTGTGTTATAACGTAAATACTAAATACTAGCCTTTAAAATAACTAATTACATGAATTTTTTACATTTAGTAGATATTGAAGGCTATGTACTTTAAAATGTGAGATTTCAATATTTTTTTGATACACTATAACTTAAAGACTATAGCTTTTGAAAATTTGGAATCACATAAATTTTTTACGTATAGTAAAAATAGAAGGCTATATACTATAAAATGTGAAATTTTACAACTTTTTTAGTTGTATTATAATATAAAGACTATAGGGTTTATAATATTGAATTACATGAGTTATTTTTACATTTAATAGAAATTAAAGGCTATATACTTCAAAATGTGAGATTTCACAATTTTTATGTTTGTATTGTAAAATAAAGACAATATTCTTTAAAATATCGAATCTCATAAAATTTTCACATATACTAGAAATTGAAGGCTATATACTTTAAAATGTGAAATTTCACAAATTTTTTTAGTTGTATTATAAAATAAACATTATATCCTTTAAAATATTGAACTACATGAATTTCTTGCAGTTAGTAGAAATTGAAGGCTATATAGTTTAAAATGTGATATTTCACAATTTTTATAGTTATATTATAAAATAAAGACTATACTCTTTAAAAGATTGAATCACATGAATTTTTCAAATATAGAAGAAATTGCATGCTATATACTTTAAAATGTGATATTTTACAATTTTTTAAGTTGTATTACAAAGTAAAGACTATAACCTTTAAAATATTGAATTACGTGAATTTTTTATATTTAGTACAAATTGAAGACTATATACTTTAAAATATGAGATTTCATTATTTTTTTGGAAACACTATAAAATAAATACTATAGCCTTTAAAAATATTGAATCACGTGAATTTTTTACATATAGTATAAATTGAAGGCTATATACTTTAAAATGTGAAATTTCACAATTTTTTTGTTGTATTATAAAATAAAGACTATAGTCTTTAAAATATTGAATTATTTGAATTTTTTACATTTAGTAGAAATTGAAGACAATATACTTTAAAATATTAGATTTCACTATTTTTTTGGATACACTATAAAATAAAGATTATTGACTTTAGGAATATTGAATCACTTGAATTTTTTACAAATACTAGAAATTGAAGGCTACATATGATAAAATGTGAGATTTCACAATTTTTTGGTTGTATTATAAAATAAAGACTATAAGCTTTATAACATTGAAATACATGAATTTTTTACATTTAGTAGAAATTGAAGGCTATATACTTTAAAATTAGAGATTTAACTATTTTTTTTAGTAATATTATAAAATGAAGACTATAACCTTTAAAATATTGATATATATGATTTTTTTTACTTTTAGGCAAAATTGAAGGCTATATACTTTAAAACATGAGATTTCACTATTTTCCATGATACAATATAAAAAAAAAAGACTATAAATTTTAAAATATTGAATTACATAAATTTTTTACATATAGTCAAAATTGAAGGTTATATACCTTAAAATGTGAAATTTTACAATTTATACGGTTGTATTATAAAATAAAGACAATATCCTTTAAAATACTGAATCTCATGAATTTTTCACAAATACTAGAAATTTAAAACTATATACTTTAAAATTTGAAATTTCACAATGTTTTGGTTGTGTTATAAAATAAACACTATAGCCTTTAAAATATTGAATTACATGAATTTTTTTACATTTAGCAGAAAATGAAGACTAAATATTTTAAAATGTGAGATTTCAATATTTTTTTTAGATGTACTATAAAATAAAGACTATAGCCTTTGAAAATATTGAATCACATGAATTTTTTACATATAGTTGATGTTGAAAGCTATATACTTTAAAATGTGAGATTTCACAATTTTTTTAGTTGTATTCTAATGCAAAGACTATAGGCTTTATAATATTGAATTACATGAGTTTTTTTTATATTTAATCTATACCTTATATAAAGGGGATTGGAAAAAATAACTACCCATTTAGTGTCCACGCTCATTTGGGTAGTTATTTTTTGAATTTAAAAATTAAAATTAAAAAATTATTAAAACAAAATAAATGTAAAAGATAACTACCTCTATTACAATGTTAATTTTTTACTATTTCTTTTATTTTTCTCCATTTTATACAAAAAAATTTAAAAATAAATAATATGACTCAACGTAAAAATAAAAATGCGATTTGTCGAACACGAAATGCACAACAAGACGCTAGTAGAAATTAAAGGGGATTCCAAAAAATAAACTACATTTTGGTGTCCACACTCATTTAGATAATTACTTATTGAATTTTAAAAACAAAACTAAAACAATTAAAATAAATAATAAAAATAACCACATCTAAATATATTTAATTTAATCCTAAGATATTATTAACATTTTTGATAGATAAATATTATTACTAATTTATATTAATTTTTAAAAAATAAAAAAAAATGCGACTTGATAGGCACCTCAAGTCACTAGTATTATTGAACAGAGCAATGATCTGATAAGCATTTTTCTTTCTTTTTTTACAATGAACAGTTACATATACATCCTTTACAAGAATATCGTGGAAATAAGCCTCTCCCCCTCTATACCCCTTGCAGAATTGTAACAAAAAAGACATTCTGCAAGTAATAAATAACAAATTTCCCCGTAATAATGATAATAATAAACAGAAAACTATATTCGAAGTATGATTTATTTATTTATATACTCATCGCACCTCAATGGAAAACTTGAGCAGCGTAGTATTCGCTTTCACTGAAACCAGGTCTTAGGCTTTCTTGACACATGAACTCCAAGGGAAAAGAGACAAGATGACCCTTCACTGATCCTAATCTCTCCAAAGGATCAGTGTTGTGCACATCTCCGTCATGATACGATTCTAATTTCTGTGGTGCTATCCCTAAATCAATGGTCGTGTGACCAACTTTTTCTTTCCAAAAGGCTACGCTCTGTCTAAAAGCAAGTCTGCAGAAACATAATAGAAGTTTCAATCAAATGCATCTCAAGACAAAAGACAAGAAGGATAAGATGAAAGATAGATCAAATATCGTCGCTGACATACCTGGTGTGTATCAGATCATTAGGTACGCAAGAAAAGACATCTTGGAAAATTGTAGTATTTGTCTATAGAAAGCAATCCAAGAACAATTATCAGTATCTTAAATGAGTAATACTACATGTACACTAAATCAGCAACCAGTAGAAAAAGTTTGATTGAATAAGTATAAATGTTGGATTATGTCATATAAAAATTGTCATTGTTTCAATATAAAAGTTTGAATATAATGTTGGATTGAGTTAGGATATAAGTTAGATTGTATCAGAGTTTAATTGAGTGACTGATTTAGTGTCAAATTTAGTCTACAAATATTTCACATTTTAAAGTATTATTTCTGAATTCTAATTCAGTTAAAATACTAGCATATTGTCATAAAATAACAAGGACGAAAAGAAGGCGAGAAAATGAAACGAGAACCAAAACAAGTGCAAAATGAACAAGAAAATCTGTATAAGCTACTATAAAAACCAGTCCTCAATCCTTTGCTGAAGGCCTACAATATTACTAGGAAAAATCAGAGGCCACAAGTATGTTCTTGCTTGAATAATGATGGAGATACAGATAAGTTTTAAAAGAGTAAGTTTTATGATAGAAATATTCATCCAGAAGTAATTTCATAATAGATCACTCAAACAGTGCTATTATCTTTCTCATTACCTTTGCTGTTGCCATCCAAATATCTTTGTAAGTAGACTCAATAACTGGGTCCATTATTTGATTCACCTGACGAAATGATATCAACAGAGTGATCAGAAATCAGTTAATCAGACTGACACAAAGCCACTACAATACAGAAAATGGGAAGTCACAAACCTCTCCGGCTCGGAGACCCAAGTGCTCAGTCCATAATGACAATCGGAGAGTCAATGAGAACTTTCCTGCTTTCCATGGCTTCCCATCCATACATGAACCAATCAACTCTCTGTCTTCTATAACTACCCCTATCTGAAATCCATATTTGAGACAATTAAGGGGACATAAGGTGATGTAAATGTAACAGACTAACAGTCATGCATTAATAAACAAAAGTTCAAATAAATTTACAACATCAAGCAAATAGCAATCAACAGATCAATCGGTGATTCAAGTCATAACTTATACGGGTGGTGAAAAGGATGCTGGCAATAAGAATTATATGTCATTTATTATAATCCTTTATTAATTAAATATGTCAGACTGATAGTATGGAGAAAGAAGGCTCTTCAAAGATGGGCACACTGATGGTGAGATTTGCAGTCTTCCCACCAAATGTTGCGATAAAATATATAAAAAATGGGCAAGCCAACTAGATATCAATAATCTCACTTCTAATACTAAGATATAATAATTAGCCTTGATGAAATGGAATATTTCCGAGATGCTTGATTAAGATAGTTATAATGAGGGCTCATGTCTTCATGAGATGAGAGAGACACCATGAGTGAATCGGAAAAATCTAAACCTCCAATTAAAATAGTACCAAATACAGGGGAAAAGGCTTGGAATTGTACCTCAGAATCTCTGGACCCAAGTAAGCTTCTATCATTAATATTAGCAGATCCAATCAAACTAATACGGTCATCAACTATCATGATTTTACTGTGAACGTAGACCTGCCAAAAGGAAAATACAATTAAGCTGACTAGAACTATTTAAGTGTACAAGACCACACATGCAAAAGATTACCTGGCTGGTTGCCACAGGTCCACCATCAAAAAGTCTACCATAAGACCTCAAGCCGTAAAAAGAGATATAGTCATGTATTCTTGAACCAAGAAGTTCATACAGATTATGTAATATAGAATTCTGCCCTCTGCAAATGGTTCGGTACTGCCAATGCATTATTGCTCTTACAGATGCTGCACCACTATCATCAAGGCCCCCCTAGATAATAGAGAAGTCCATGTCATGGAAAACCAATATTTACTCTGAGGTTATGTTTGGTATGAGTTTAAAAAGCAGGAAAATGTTTCAAGCTTCATGTGTAAAATTACGCATGGGGTTCATCCATGAAAAATTATCTCATTCTTAACCCCATACCTAACATAACGTCCGTGTTATAACAGAAAAAAATAATATAAAATTGAATAGAACCTGGAAGCCAGGCAGGAGAGGTATGACAATCATAACCCTAAAGGATTTATTTTCATTGTAAGCTCGCATGATCCGTCGATACAAAGCTTCTAACACACGATTTCGTATCATCTCATCTCCAGAAAGACCTGAGATAAAAAATTGATTCTGGAACAAGTTCCCAAGGATTCATCAAAGCTGTTCATCAAAACTAAAGGAAGAGGGGGAGGGAATATATAATATTGCTTCATCAAAGTTGGCTCAAAAATGTCTACAAAATGCAATGCGCAACATAAGCATTATAAGTTGGATGAATTTTGGGGTCATTATTAACAAACAATGCTCTTCAACTATATCTGCTTTCTTAAAACTATAAGTCACACCTGCAATGCAAGAGTGAAGGGGAAGTCCAAATGGCAAATATTTTATAGATAGAAGAAAAAATCTTCCATTTGACAAAAATTCCAACCAAAAAACAAAACATTAGGCTTTAAGGACAAGTAGAACATAAACAAGAACCAGAATCCTATTTGTATGATAGATAAGGAGAACCAGAATCCTATTTGTATGATAGATAAGGAGTCATGCCCTGTCATTGATGTGTTCACATGTGTTGATTTCTTCATTTTTTTGGTCTGTGAAATGGAGTGCAGAGGCTTTCTATTTCTGATACTGTGCTACTATGAAGGTCTACACTAAAATGTGATCATCTCAAGCAAGAGCACAAAAAGTTACTGGAGTGAAAGCCTAGAGCTGAGATATTATGTAGAAACTGGCAAAAGGTTCACGATGTTTAAAAAAACTGCACTTCAGGAACTATTTTGTTCTTATTTCAATCCAAACACAAGATTCCAGGAAGGTTCTTTAAGACTGAATAATAAAGCTAAACTACCTTTTGTATGAGCATCTTCAAAACCATCAACCTTTAAAAATTATGTCACATTCAGTGGAGATATAACAATAGGAGGAAGTTTATTTAATACCTCAATGTAGATGAAGTGTTCTGCTTTCTCAATAAGAGAGCAATAAGCATTGTGTATGCTCTCTTCGGTTTGACTTGTTCCAGCAGACCATTGGCTGACGCTCCTAATAACCTATCAATTAAAGGAAATTTTAACGTTAGAAATAAAGTGATGAGGGGAAAATATGAAATGAATAAGATCATATAAGGCACCCACATGGACTCACCCTTCCAGCAAGATATGAAATATCAGGGACTTCTCAGATATGTTAGTCTTTAATTTGTGAAGAAAAATTTTGATTTAAGTCAACAGCTTCCAGAGGACATTTGACTTTTCTCTATATTTATTTTTAATGACAAAAATAGCATTTACTAAATTTCCATGAACCTCTTCATCAATGATCGTAGAAAAAGTACAAGAAACAACTAAGCTTTTTTTTTTTCAGGTAAGGTACATGGATCATACAATGCCAGTGTATTCTATTGTAAAATCGACCATAAGCAAAGGATAAAATAGATGAAGTAAAATGTACAAATCATTAACACAATTATATATAAGTGGTTTAATGACAGCAATAGGAAAACAATGCACCTGGCAACGGCAGGAAACACGAGGACCAACTTGTCCTGATTCATCTTCAAAACCTCCCTGATCACCTCGTTCTTGTGTTTCCCACCACTCTTGATCAGAATCTTGTATATCAACATGAGCAATTCTATCCAGAGACATTTTCTCATGATAATCCAGATCATCTACAAAGCCTTGCATTGGTGTATCTGGACCAACTGCTTCAATTTTGGCCTTCCGGAAAGAGAAAGGAAGACCATTGGTGACCTTCATTGGCTTATCAATGTGATGTAAAAAGGAGCTTAGCCCATTCAGCTTTCGGTTTCCTTCATGATCATCCAGCTCACCAGACTCTTGATGCAAAAGTAGAGGAACATCCTGGCCTTGGGACAATGAAGAAAATGAATCTTCTCTCTTGATGACCCTATTATTGTCAGTGCTCTTGTTCTCAATCTGCATCCCGCTGCTTCTTCCCAAGTAATGTGGAATAACCATATGGTGCTGTGGCATAAGTAATGGTATTGCTTGCTCATATGGAGCTTTGTTCCTCTGATGTAGGGAAAAAGAAAACATCATTTCCTAATTGACAGTAGAAGCATATAACCAGAGTGGATTAAGAGCTCAGTAGTTCAATGCAATTGTAGACTAAATCTCACCTTTGCATAATTCCATCGCTGAACAAAGTGCCTAGCAATGTCACGACAAGGTGGTCCCCAAAGGGCGCAATGAACATCATGCCATGGCATCCGAGGATATTTTCCACGATCCAATTCATCTTTCATTGTATCTTCCCATGAATTCGGTTCAGATTCTCTGGCAAAATTGAAAATGAATCAATGAATTATATCCAACAAGAAAAAATACTGTGAATAATGAATAATAATATCTTAACATATACCAAGTGCAATACATACTAATAGCTTTGTCAGTCAGATTTTCATCTGCTAGTTAAAACAGAGAAGTGAATCATACAAAGCGTCTAAGTGAGTTTAAATAGGCAACTGCTTTAATCAGATTATATATCTAGGAAACACACTATTTATACAAAACATACATGTTCAGCATTAAGAACTGCAATCACATGGATTGTTTTAACAATATCTATAAGAAACTTAGTGCCCATTTGACCATGCTGTGAGTTTTAAATTTTCTGATAATTAAATTTCTAAAAACGGCTTCTATTTAATAAGTTGTTTGAAATATTTTAATGGGATAGAATTGAATTCAATTCATGATAGAATTGAAATTCAATCCCTCTATGATTTGAATTCTCTTCTTTGGAATGAAGAATAGTTTGTGTATTGAGTATTATAAATTTCAAGTGAAAACAATTCGAGAACCAAATCACACCTATTTGAGTCTGATTTATTTTTTATGTTTTCAAGGAAATTGAATTCCATTTGGAAATTGGAATTCAATTCTATTACTCATTTTTTATACCAAAGATTGGAATTCAATTCTATTCTTTCTATGATTTCAATTCTAAGACATTTTAAACAAAAAATTAATACCAAATTAAGGAATTGAATTCAATTCCATGAAAGAATTCAATTCCTTATCTTTCCAAACACCCTGTAAATCATGACTAGAATAATACTTATTTCTGCTTCCACCTTTAGCTCCTAAACAGAAACACTAATTTCTTACTTCTCTTGGATGGCAGGCTTAGTTATTCTAATTTCTAATATCACATAAAAATACTTCAGTTCTTTGAAATTCAAAGGTTTTTTTTTTTTTACTAAAATGAATTTTCTAACAATACATGGCATGGCCAAACAGACTCTTACATAGAGTTTCTCATGATTTTATTCCTTATTCGCAAAACTTACCTAGGGTTGTAGTAATCCTTTCCAGGCCAGATTTGAGGAGGACAATCCCCAACTTTATGCTCAGGTGAGTCATAACGACCAAAGCACAAATCCAGTCCTCCAATAAAACATACATGGTTATCAACAATGACAAGTTTTTCATGGTGTGACCTGTATATAATCAATGAGCATGTAAGAAAGTAAAAAAAAAAAAAAACACAATTTGTGGTATGATTAGTTAATAGTTTGATCCTTGCTTATCAAAAAATATAAAATCTTCATAAAACAAAAGATAAAAGCCAGGCCCCAGGAAATTTGCATACCACAGGTAAACACCACTAGAAAAGTGGTCAGGATAGCGTAATACCCTAACATTCTCGTGAATGTTTAGAAGCTTTCTCTTGCTATAAACGCTGTTGATTTTCAAAGCAAGTGCCACTTCTTTGTACAGAAGGATGTAAATCTGCATTATCAAATAGATGTTGATGTCAGTCATCACACATCAATGAAAGCAAAGTAATTGAAATATGCATGGACCGAATGGGTGAAAGACAGAAAATTATTACATCAAAACAGATAAAATAACTGAAAGCTAACATCATGCTAAAATATTTGGAATGTCTGAAAATATCTCTTACAATAACAATAGTAATTCAAAACAATGAACTCTTAAATGAAATTGACAATGCATTGTAAAATGAGTTCACATTAAAGTTTACCTGAACCCCTTGCTTAGCTTTGGCTTCCAACAAATTATCAAGCCTAGATGAAGCATTTGTGTCAAAAGGTCGTCGCAGATACAGTTCTGGGCATACCCACCACCCACAGATGAATATCTGCATGAACCTCTCAATCATCAAACTTGAAAACAATTCATTTTTCCTTATAGATAAAAGAGGATATATCAAGAAAGTGATATTGAATGTTCTGGCAGTGATAAAACTTACCTCTGATCTTGCATCCTCAATTGAAGAAGCAATGGCCTCAAATGCTGCTCGCCCATCTACAAACCACTGGGCTTGACTACCATCTTCAATCAAGCCTCTTGGAGGGGCAAAAGAACCATAGCGGTGAGGATGACACCAGCCTTCAGGGGGCCTGAGTCCAGCATCATTAATTGCGGCAACCCAATCTTTAACTTTACTGTTACTTTTCACCCTAATTCTGATGCTCCGGATTCCACAAGTCACCTACAGTATTCAGTTAAGTGGTCAAAAAGTATGTTTCTCTATATATTGTGACCAGAAATCACACAACATCCACAAGTCAGCAAATAACTAGTATAAATATCAGAACAAACCTTTACTTTGGTCCTTAAAATAATTTGGATCATCAATTTGATAAGAAGATTATCCATCAACTTGGTCCTTAAATTATTAGTTTTGTACATCAAATCAGTCCAAAAGTTGCTCTTTAATATGATCATTTGATGACCAAAAATATCATCAGAGGATGAATTCGACGTAACTAACCTTTTGGGGACCAAATTACTAAGGTTTAAGTCACAAGACTACAAAGCAACATCAAATATAAAAGAGAACACCCCTCACCTTGAATGAATGGCGTAAAGGATTACGTTCTTTAACTTCACTCGCTAGTGATAGACGACCGTCCCCATTCCCATCTGATGGAGGCAGTACATCAAAGACAACAATGTCTAACGGTTGAGTATCAAAAGGATCTGCCAGCAATGCAAGGAATCCAGGTTTCAGTACAGCCCATACCTGTGCAGAACAAGAAAGTGACAATTGAAAAAATCAAATAAAAGATAGTGAGGAAGAATTAAATAATACCACTGGAGTTCCATGTCACAAAAAAGTAATGAATGGAACTCAAGACCAGGTAAATAAAATACTGAGGATGGTTGGTTCAGAGAAGAAGAATTCTGCTACCTTTTGCCAGTTGTCATTACAGCAACTAAAACAGCCAGACATACAACACTTTCTGGAATCATCATCCCTTTGAATTTTAGGCAGATGCTTCACCATTACATAGTCTTCCTTTAGCTTAGGACCATATTCTGGTGAAAAAGATAACTTTGATACCTCCAAAAATTTGCAAACCTAAGGCATAGAATTGCTTATTATCAACTGTCTAGTCATCATAAAATAGCACAGAAATTTTCAAGACATCAAATGGAGATGATAGAACATAAAACAAACAGACAATCAAATAAATAGTCATGGACTTCAAATGAAAATAAAGTTTGTCCTTAAAGTTCCTCAATCGCTCATAAATTCATGATTAACAGAGGCGACGGGCAGCACAATGCACAAAGTTCCCAACATTATGAGTTCTTGCAAGAATGCATTGCATGTGACCTTAACCCAATAACTTGAGTGGAAGAGCTATATCTATCACTAGAAGTCTAGAACCAGAACCATGTCAGTCATGCTTCCAAAATATTCATCGGGTTGCTTTATCAGGCAACATGGTGAAGGCTTCCCAGCCAAATTTGGTAATCAAATTAATGGACTTCACATGAAAGGGTGCAGACGTGCAGTATATTGGCGATTTCTGTTTATCATTAAACTACTCGATTTGATGTTATGGAATCATCATGTATGTGGCTGCCTTTTAATAAAACTACTATCCAAAATGAAGACACTCGAATACTAAAGTAGCAAAGAAACAACTATAGTTCTAATTTTTCTATTTAATTTTGCCTTTTTCTAGAAATGTTAAATGCCGACCAATTTCAAAGCCTTGAAATAGAAATATACAAGCACAGCATGAGTAAATCCTGGCTGCTAATTATGTTTTAGCTTTTAAACAGTTTACATAGCCACTATATTCATTATTATACTTACCTTCGTAAGCTTTACCATCATAGGCCCATTGTATACAATACAATTTGTTATTAAGGCTAGTAGTCAACCCCAGGTAGATATTAATTGCCTTCATTTCATATGTTAAGATAACAAATTAACACATAGTCCCTCCCTTAATATATCCTTAATGTATCAAACCATAATGATTTATGCATATATGACATGGCTATTGCATACTTGTACAACAACAATGAACCAATGACTGTAAAAAGATGAATGATTTCTATAACATGATTAACATCTATTCTTGGAAGATAATGCACAAAGCATACCTCTCGAGAGTTAACAATACTGATATTTCCCAAAAAGTGATTCAGATAACCTTGCATCGCAGTCTTTGCCCTGTCTGAAACAGACTGCTGTCTACCTAAGGCTGGCCGTATAATCGGTAGAGCAGCCATAGATGGAACATCTCTGGACCAAAGACCAATTAATTGGAAATTATGACCACAGATTAACAAATTGCAATTTTAAGAGAGCTCCAACAAAAGTTGCATTCCAGGGGTCACCTGTTTTTGGCACTTTCATCAGCATGTGAAGCAAATGTTTCATCATCAGCTTCATCGTCATCATGCACAATAGTAGTGTGTTCTCCTATTCCTAGATTTTGAAGCCATTCTTTAACCTTTAATATAATATTTCAGTGAACACTATATCAAAGTCCAAACTTTTCTAGACATACACAATATAAGAAATAAAAGAAATAAAATATATATATAAATAGCATAGCTTATCCCATACCTGCTCTTGCTTCTCATGAATTTCCTCGATAAAGACACGTTTCTTTAATGCAAAATGCAAGTAAAATACTTGAGAAGCTTTCTTCACTAGCTCCCACTTAAACTGGAATGAAAATGAGATACATAAGTATACTCCTGTAAGAAGGAAGATCAAACAAAATAGACACAAAAAAAACTTTTTCTTTTTTAAGTCTTCAGAATTTCTCTCACCAAAAGAGCGACGGGAAAACATGGCCATGACCCCCCCCCCCTCCCTCTCTTTCATTCGAGATTTTTATGTACATTTAGTTAGTTAAATGTGATTTGTTCTAAGTGTATATATATATATTAGTGACTAGTATTGGCCCGTCTCAACCATCAGGACTGGCTCTGCCACGATCTCGCACAATTTCAGGACGGGAATGTTGGTTAGGTAAAGACCGAGCCAAAGGGCCATCTCTAGAATTCTAACCTTTGACAGTGCCTAAAATGACAACTTGACCAAGGACTTTCAGGTAAAGCACTCATTCTTTTACAACAAAGGCTTACATCCAAATATCAACAAAAACAGACAAGGACACCACAGGTAAAACAAACAGTTTCTTTTTTCATCTTCTCCAATAGAATTCCTCATATGTCATCTAACACAAGACAGCACTGTCCCGGTAAATGCCAATCAAGTTGCAAAACAGAATATGTGGAAAGGAACAAAATTTTTCAATCAAATAAACTAAATTAAAATGCCAAAGCTTCAACTAAGTAGCAATCCCTCGGAGAACACATACGAACTGAAGAACGATTGCATCAATCGTTTTCCTTCATTTGAAGTTAAACCTTAGCTCAATTCTAAAACCTTTGCTCAGTTTCCGTAATAAAAATTCATAAAAGAAGCAATTGGATTCAATACACGACCTAACTCCCCATCATCTCCCTCGCTTTCTGCTCACACAATCGTCTTCAGCTCTTGCGATCACAGAAATTTTCATTGCAGAATTCAACAAAAACTGAATTACGAAAATATATAAATTCGCGAGAGAGAGAGAGATTACGATGTACCTGTTTGTACTGAAACTGAATTGTGTAAGATAACTGAATAGGGCTTATGTCGCTGGCATCGGGACGAGACACCGAGACAATGGTGGCTTTCGGCAATTCTTCGAAAATCCGAGTGGCCTCGGCGCTGCTTTGCCGGAACGACGGCACCGATAACAACTCCTCCTCCGCCGCTGCAGCCGGCGGCGATGGCGGAGGCGATGACTTCATCTGGAAGTAGCGTGGACCGCCGCCGCTGCCGCCGGACATTAACTGCTCCGTTGCCATCGGAGATCGAATCGCCGGCGAAGTAGAGAGCGATGAAGGATCGGAATAGGAATTGCGGGAAGTAGAAGCTTCAACGGCGTCGTTAGTAGGTTCGGATCCGAAGCAAGAATCTAGAGAGAGAGAGAGAGAGAAAGGAAGCGCTGAATTTCGTAAGAAAAGGAATTCACGGGAAATGAATTGAACTGTGTGAACGGCGTCAAAAAAAGTGCACGGAAGTTTGATTTCTTCACTGTCTTTAGTCTTTACTACATTCTTATTATTATATATTTAGAATTTATTCCAGAAAGTATTTTCTTTATTTTTTTTATTCCAACAAATATAAATAAATTTCATTGTTGTGAAAATTGTTGTGACTAACTGTAACCAGAAGCCAGTTCAGTAAAAAAAATATCGAGAAGAAAGAAGGTGTGATTAGATGGATTCTAGCTTAAAAAATGGAAAATAAATTAAATTTTATTTATTGATAATATAAATAATTTTATACTTTTAAATACGACTATTGAAAATGAAAAGCTTTCATTTAGGTCGTGTTATGATGAAATATTTCTAGAATTCTAAGAAATTTTGAATATATCATTTGAATTTTCTCTAATTTTAAATTTTTTTGTTTGGATGAAGAAATCGCATTATTCTCCTACTGTAACTTTTTTTTATTTAAGTTGAATTAGTTTTTTTATGAAATAATAGGGTCTAAATGTCAATGAGATATCAAGACTAAATGAATATTTTTATTGTAGTAAATATTATAACATGTAATTATTTAACATAATTTAGTCATTTCTTAACAAAAATGTATTAGCCAATAGTGTAAAATTAATTAACTGAAGTAATAATTCAGAGAAGAAATATAAAACTATTTTATTAAAGGAGATTTTTAGATATAACAGTGATTAAAGAGTTATTCTTAAAAATGTAACTTTTAACTAGTTTAATTTAAATGCATTATCAATGTAAAATAATTAAATACAAATATTCAATCATGTAGTTAAACTAAAAAAAAAATGATTTTAGAAAAATGATTTTTTACACAAATTTATTCAATTTATATATTAACGAACATTTCATTCATCGTTGAATAATGTATTTATCAATAAAACATTAAATAAAGTATGATCCTATTTAAATGGATTCACACTTCATCCAAGAATGAATAAAATAATTGTCAATATGAATACTTAAAAAAAGCTTCATGGCAATAAGTTAACTCAAATCTTTAACTTAACACTAACTAGCCACAAAGTTTAGAGAGTTATCAAATTTCATTCTAGTTAATTGTACATTTTGATATAATTAAAATCGACTAAACACAAAAATTAAAGAGTTATCAAATTTCACTCTAGTTAATTGTACATTTTGAAATGATTAAAAAAAAATTTCTCAATCCAAGTTTAGAGTCAAGATTCTAGAAGTTGGTTTGAAAATGTGTGAAAATTGTTTGCCTTCTAATCTTAATTCTTATGGATAAGCAGATAGCAATTGTTAATGTATATGATCTTAGAGTTCGCTAATTTGAAGGGTCATACTGCGTAGGTGATGGGTTGTTTTGACTTGCAGACGGCTAAATTGAATACTTTGGCAATTAGCAAGTCAAATGAAATGAATAATAATAATAATAATAATAATAATAATAATAATCCTATAATAATATTTACAAATATTGCACACCCTCAACAAATATTGCAAATTAAATAATACTTCATCTTGTTTACCTCAATAATGGACCTATAATAATTGACAAATAGGTGATGCAGAAAAAAAAAAATAGTCAAAACACACAATATATATATAATATAAAATGTACAATGAATATCATATATCGTATACAACATACATTATATGATGCAACATCATCTTTCTATGTAACATATGTAATATATATTGTACACATAATATGATGTGCACCATATATAATATTCGTTGTGCATTTAATATTCTATATATTGTGCACAACATGTCGATTATTTTGACTAACTTTTAATTGAGCATTGCTAGAGACACAACAAAAAAACCAGCCAAAATAGTCAACAAATAGGAATTTGGGTCATAATCATTCAGCCCACTAAAAATATACTTATGATTAAAATGTTATTTGGGCCATAAAATGTTAAATGAACTTTGTTGACTATTTTGACTGAAAAAGTGTTATTCTCCGAGCATTTATGTTTTTTATTATACATATATGAATGCTCATAATAATTTGATTAAAGTAGTTACGTGGCTATATTTGCTTTGTCGTCATCTTATGGAGTTTTATTAACTTTTATGGATATATGGTGGAACATTTGCGAAAGAGGCAACCACTAATTTTCTTGAACAAAATAATAATAATAATCCACTAATCACATGACATTTGCCATTACAATTCAGCAACCACTTGGCGTTAGCTTATTAGAAAGAACATGACATTGAAAAAAGTATAATCTAATTCACTCCATAATCTAATATAGTATATGATTTTGTGAATGTATGTATGTACTTCTACTTCTATTTCTATTTCTAAAGGGGTGGCGTTGTGGACAAGTAATTTAATGCTTTTTCACATGTATTTTCATTCTAGATTCATCAACATGACAATAATTAATTAATTAATAATAATATATCCACGTTCCAAACCCCAAAGAACATTGATAGAGCATTGTGAATAAAATTTTTGGTCCCTTTAAACCAACATATTATAAAGGAGAACTTCCAACATTAAGGACATCAAGTAAATTCAAATATCAAGTCCTCCAATAAATATTTTAAGTGCAGCTCTAATTGGTCGATTAAAGTCGTACATTACGAAAAAAATTCATAATGATTTTTTGTTTTGAGCCTCTAATTGATAGCATATCATAAGGAAAAACTTCTAATATTCTGGACATCAAGTAAATTCAAATGATGGGTTCTCCTTCAAACATTTCAATCGTCACTTTAAGTGATCGATTAAAACTTTGCATTATGAATAAACTATCATAATGACATTTTATTTTGAGTATCTAAGAGGCAACATGTCATATGAGAGGAATTTCAATATTATAATCATCAAGTAATCTCAACTATCGAATCCCCCCAAAAATATTTCAAATGTAGCTTTAATGGATCAATTAGAGTCGTGCATTATGAAAAAAAATATTCGGGTCACTTAAAAGTAACATATCATAAGAGAGAACTTCAAATATTAGAATCATCAAGTAAATTTAAATATTGGATCATTCCTCAAATATTTTAAGTGTATTGTTTAGGGTCAATTAAATCATTACATTGTAAATAAATTTTTCATAATAATTTTTTTTGGACCTCTAAGAAACAGCATATCATATAAAAAATCTTCCAATATCCTAGCCATAAAGAAAATTCAAATATAGGGTCCCTCAAACAAATATTTCAAATGTGAATTAAAGGATCAATTAAAATCTTGCATTAGAAATAATTTTTTTCCAATGACTTTTTGTTTTGGGTCTCTAGTTGGAAGCATATTAAAAGAGAGAACTTTCAATATTCTCGACATCAAGTAAATACAAATATTGGGTCCTCCTTCGAACATCTAAATTGTCACTTTAAGTGATCGATTAAATCTTTCCATTATCCATAAACTTTAATAATGATATTTTATTTTTGGTACCTATGAAGCAACATGTCATGTGAGAGGAATTTCAATATTCTAATCAAGTAAACTCAAATATCGAATCATCCCACAAATATTTCAAATGTAATTTTAATGGGTTGATTAAAGTCGTGCGTTATGAATAAAATTTCTGAGTCTCTTCAAAGCAACATATCATAAGAGAAATCTTCGAATATTAAGGACATCAAGTAAATTAAAAAATCGAGTACTCCCGTAAATATTTCAAGTGTAGTTGTAATAAGTCAATTAAAGTGTGCATTATGAAAAAAAATTCATAACGACTTTTTGTTTCGAGCCTCTAATAGATAGCATATTTTAAGGAATAACTTCCAATATTCTGGCTATCAAGTAAATTAAAATATTGGGTCCTCCTTCAAACATTTCACTTGTCACTTTAGGTGATCGATAAAAGCTTTGCATTATGGATAAACTATCATAATGACATTTTATTTTGAGTATCTAAGAGTCTAACATGTCATATGATAGGAATTTCAATATTCTAATCATCAAGTAAATTCAAATATCGAATCCTCCCACAAATATTTCAAATGTAATTTTTATGGGCCAATTAAAGTCTTGCGTGTATTATGAATAAAATTTTCGGGTCTCTTGGAAGCAACATATCAAAAGGGAGAACTTCATTAGTATAACGTAATAAGAACTTCCAATATTCTGGATATCAAGTAAATTTAAATATTGGGTTCTCCTTCGAACATTTCAATTGTCACTTTAAGTGATCGATTAAAGCTTTGCATTATGGATAAACTTTCATAATGACA
Source organism: Aeschynomene evenia (assembly GCA_013621005.1). Classification (NCBI taxonomy): domain Eukaryota; kingdom Viridiplantae; phylum Streptophyta; class Magnoliopsida; order Fabales; family Fabaceae; genus Aeschynomene; species Aeschynomene evenia. Next base: position 7,208,692 of record CM024266.1, read on the forward strand.
TATTATTTTGGGTATCGAAGAGGTAACATATATATCATATGAGAGGAATTTCAATATACTAATCATTAAGTAAACTCAAATATCAAATCCTCTCACAAATCTTTCAAATGTAATTTTAATGGGTCAATTAAAGTCGTGCATTCTAAATAAAATTTCCGGGTCTTATGAAAGCAACATATCATAAAGGAGAACTTCCAATATTAAGGACATCAAGTAAACTCAAATATTGAGTCCTCCCATAAATGTTTCAAGTGTATAGTTCTAATCGGTCGATTAAAATAGTGCATCAGGAAAAAATTATTCATAATTACTTTTTGTTTTGGGCCACTAATTGATAGTACATCGTAACAAGAATTTCCAATATTGTGGACATCAAGTAAATTCAAATATTGGGTTCTCCTTTGAACATTTCAATTGTCACTTTAAGTGATCGATTAAAGTTTTGCATTATGGATAAATTATCACAATGACATTTTATTGAGTATCTAAGAAGAAACATATCATATGAAAGGGATTTCATATTCTAATCATCAAGTAAACTCAAATATCGAATCCTCCCACAAATCTTTCAAATGTAATTTTAATGAGTCAATTAAAGTCGTGCATGCATTATTAATAAAATTTTCGGGTCTCTTGGAAGCAACATATCATAAAGGAGACCTTCCAATATTAAGGACATCAAGTAAATTAAAATATCGAGTCCTCCCATAAATATTTCAAGTGTAGCTCTATTGGAACGATTAAAATCGTGCATTATGAAAAAAATTCATAATGACTTTTTCTTTCGGACCTCTAATTGATAGCATATCGTAAGTAAGAACGTCCAATATTCTTGACATCAAGTAAATTCAAATATTGGGTTCACCTTCGAACATCTCAATTGTCACTTTAAGTGATCGATTAAAGCTTTGCATTATGAATAAACTTTCATAACGACATATTATTTCGGGTATCTAAGAGGCAACATATCATATGAGAGGAATTTCAATATTCTAATCATAAAGTAAACTCAAATATCGAAACCTCCCACAAATCTTTCAAATGTAATTTTAATGGGTCAAATGAAGTCGTTCATTATGAAAAAAATTTCGAGTTTCTTGTTAGCAACATATCATAAGGGAGATCTTCCAATATTAAAGACATTAAGTAAACTCAAATATCGAGTCCTCCCAAAAATATTTCAAGTGTATAGCTCTATTGGGTCGATTAAAATCGTGCCACAAGAAAAAGTTATTCATAATGACTTTTAGTTTTGTCCACTAATTGATAGTACATCGGAATAAGAATTTCCAATATTCTCGACATCAAGTAAATTCAAATATTGGGTCATCATTTAAACATGTCAATTGTCACTTTAACTAATCGATTAAAGTTTTGCATTATGGTTAAACTATCACAATGACATTTTATTTTGAGTATCTAAGAGGCAACATGTCATATTTCAATATTCTAATCATTAAGTAAACTCAAATATCGAATCCTCCCACAAATCTTTTAAATGTAATTTTAATGGATCAATTAAAGTCTTGCATGCATTATGAATAAAATTTTCGGGTCTATTGGAAGCAACATATCATAAGGGAGAACTTCCAATATTAAGGACATCAAGTAAATTCAAATATCAAGTCATCCCATAAATATTTCAAGTGTAGCTCTACTAGGTCGATTAAAATCGTGCATTATGAAGAAAAATTTCAAAATAACTATTTGTTTCGAACCTCTTATTGATAGCATATCACAAGGAATACCTCCAATATTCTGGCCATCAAGAAAATTCAAATATTGGGACCACCTTTGAACATCTCAATTGTCACTTTAAGTAATCAATTAAAGTTTTGCATTATGAATAAACTTTCAATAATGACATATTATTTTGGGTATCTAAGAGGCAACATATCATATGAGAGGAATTTCAATATTCTAATCATCAGGTAAACTTAAATATCGAATCCTCCCACTAATCTTTCAAATGTAATTTCAATGGGTCAATTAAAGTCGTGCATTGTGAATTAAATTTCCGGGTCTAATGGGTCGATTAAAATCGTGCATAATGAAAAAAAATTCAAAATGACTTCTTGTTTCGGACCTCTAATTGATAGCATATCGTATGGAAGAACTTCCAATATTCTGAACAGCAAGTAAATTCAAATATTGGGTCCACATTCGAACATCTTAATTGTCACTTTAAGTGATCGATTAAAGCTTTGCATTATGAATAAACTTTCATAATAACATATTATTTTTGGTATTTAAGAGGCAACATATCATATGAGAGAAATTTCAATATTCTAATCATCAAGTAAACTCAAATATCGAATCCTACCACAAATCTTTTAAATATAATTTTAATGGGTCAATTAAAGTCGTGCATGCATTATGAATAAAATTTTCAAGTCTCTTGAAAGCAACATATCATAAGGGAGAACTTCCAATATTTGGGTTATGAAGTAAATTTAAATATTGGATCTTTCCTCAATCATTTTAAGTGTACTATGAAGGGTCAATAAAAACATTACATTATGAATAAATTTTTCATAATTACTTATTATTTTTGGTCTCCAAGATGCAGTAAATAATATAAAAAAATTTCCAATATCCTAGCCATAAAGAAAATTCAAATATAGGGTCCCCTCTCACAAAATTTCAAATGTCAATTAATGGGTCAATTAAAGTCTTAGATTAGAAATAATTTTTTCCAATAAATTTTTATTTTCGGTCTATTTGTAGCATATCATAAAAAAGAACTATCAATATTCTCGGAATCAAGTAAATTAAAATATTGGACCCACCTTCGAACATCTCAATTGTCATTTTAAGTGATCGATTAAAGCTTTGCATTATGAATAAACTATCATAATGACATATTATTTTGGGTATCTAAGAGGCAGCATGTCGTATGAGAGGAATTTCAATATTCTAATCATCAAGTAAACTCAAATATTGAATCTTCTCACAGATTTTTCAAATGTAATTTTAATGGGTCCATTAAAGTCGTGCATCCATTATGAATAAAATTTTCGGGTCACTTGTAAGCATCATATCACAAGGGAGAACTTCCAATATTAAGGACATCAAGTAAATTCAAATATCCGAGTCCTCCCATTAATATTTCAAGTGCAGCTCTACCGGGTCGATAAAAATTGTGCATTATGAAAAAAATTATTCATAATGACTTTTTTTTCGGACCTCTAATTATTAACATATCGTAATGAAGAACTTCCAATATTCGGGACATCAAGTAAATTCAAATATTGGGTCCACCTTCGAACATCTCAATAGTCACTTTAAGTGGTCGATTAACGCTTTGCATTATTAATAAACTTCCATAAAGACATATTATTTTGGGTATCTAAGAGGCAACATGTCGTATGAGAGGAATTTAAATATTCTAATCATCAAGTAAACTCAAATATTGAATCCTCTAACAGATCTTTCAAATGTAATTTTAATGGGTCCATTAAAGTCGTGCATCCATTATGAATAAAATTTTCGGGTCACTTGTAAGCATCATATCACAAGGGAGAACTTCCAATATTAAGGACATAAAGTAAATACAAATATCGAGTCCTCCCATTAATATTTCAAGTATAGCTCTAACGGGTCGATAAAAATTGTGCATTATGAAAAACTTATTCATAATGGCTTTTTGTTTCGAACCTCTAATTGATAGCATATCGTAAGGAAGAACTTCTAATAGTCTGGACATCAAGTAAATTCAAATATTGGGTCCACCTTCGAACATCTCAATTGTCACTTTAAGTGGTCGATTAACGCTTTGCATTATGAATAAACTTCCATAGTGACATTTTATTTTGGGTATTTAAGAGGCAGCATGTCATATGAGAGGAATTTCAATATTCAAATCATCTAGTAAACTCAAATATTGAATCCCATCACAGATCTTTCAAATGTAATTTTAATGGGTCAATTAAAGTCGTGCATCCATTATGAATAAAATTTTCGAGTCTCTTGTAAGCATCATACGACAAGGGAGAACTTCCAATATTAAGGACATCAAGTAAATTCAAATATTGAGTCCTCCCATTAATATTTCAAGTGCAGCTCTAACGGGTCGATAAAAATTGTGCATTATGTAAAAAATTATTCATAATGACTTTATGTTTCGGACCTCTAATTAAAAGCATATCGTAAGGAAGAACTTCCAATATTCTGGACATCAAGTAAATTCAAATATTGGGTCCACCTTTGAACATCTCAATAGTCACTTTAAGTGGTCGATTAACGCTTTGCATTATGAATAAACTTCCATAATGAAATATTATTTTGGGTATCTAAGAGGCAACATATCTTATGAGAGGAATTTCAATATTCTAATCATCAAGTAAACTCAAATATCGAATAATCCCACAAATCTTTCAAATGTAATTTTAATGGGTCAATTAAAGACGTGCATTATGAATAAAATTTCTGGGTCTCTTGGAAGCAACATATCATAAGGAAGAACTTCCAATATTAAGGACATAAAGTAAACTCAAATATCGAGTCCTCCCATAAATATTTCAAGTGTATAGCTCTAATGGGTCGATTAAAATTAGGGGTGGCAAAACGGGACCGTCCCGTCGGGACGTCCTGCCGTCCTGTGGCGGGACGGGATGTGTTTTTCTACCCAAAAAACTAAAACGGGATGAGCCGGGACATCCCGCCGTCCCGTGACGGGACGGGACGGGATATCCCGTCGGGATCAAAAACATTTAAAACACTTTTAGCCCACCTAATAATTCTAGGCCCAACCCAAAATAATAACCCTAAACCTAAAAATTTCACACACACACTCAACCTTCTCTCAATCTCTCACACTCATCTCACGCGGTACATACACTCACTAATCACAACAGTACAACACAGCTCTAGACTGCGCAACAAAAGAGAAGACAGAGCAGCTTGCTGCGCTCGGTGGCCCTTGCTCCTGTGCTCAACTCCCTCGGTGGTTCCTGGTTTCTGCGCTCGCGGCTCCCTCTGTGGCTCAGTCTCCCTCGTCGGCGCCTCCCCTCCCTCGGTCCCTGCGTCTATCGGTTTCCTTCGGTGGCTCAGCCTCGCTGACGCCTCCCGTCTCTCAGTCCCTGCGTCTCTTGGTCTCCCTCGGTGGCTCAGCCTCGCCGACGCTTCGCCTCCGGCCCTCCCTTGCCGACGCCTCTGCTCCCTCGATCTCTGCGTCTCTCGCTCTCCCTCGGTGGCTCAGCCCCGCCGACGCCTCCCTCCCTCGATCTCTACGTCTCTCGGTCTCTGCCAAGTAAATTTTTTCAAATTGTAACAAATTTTTATTTTAGGATTTGTTGAAATTATTTATTTATTTAACTAATTTTTGTGTTTTAGGGTTCCTTCAAATTATCTAATTTTTGTAAATTAGTTTTTGGATTGGTATGTATGTGTAATGTCTTTTGTTTGTAATTATACATGGATGTGACTCATATGTATTGTATGGTGTTTTTTTGCATTTTTTTATTTTTTTATTTAAAAATTTAATTTTAAGCGGGATGTCCCGTCATCTTGCCATCCCGTTGTAAAACGGGACGGGATGAGATTTTCATCCCTTTTACAAAAACGGGACATCATGTCCCGTCCCGTTTTTACTACATCCCGCAACGGGATATCCCGTTCTGTCCCGTCCCGTTTGCCACCCCTAATTAAAATCATGCATCATGAAAAAAATATTCATAATGACTTTTTGTTTGGGGCCTCTAATTGATAGCATATTGTAAGGAAAAACTTCTAATATGATGGACATCAAGTAAATTTAAATATTTAGTCATCATTCAAACATTTCAATTGTCACTTTAAGTGATCGATTAAAGCTTTGTATTATGAATAAACTATTATAATGACATTTTATTTTGGGTATCTAAGAGGCAGCATGTCATATGAGAGGAATTTCAATATTCTAATCATCAAGTAAACTCAAATATTGAATCCTCTCACTGATCATTCAAATGTAATTTTAATGGGTCAATTAAAGTCGAACATCCATTATGAATAAAATTTTCGGGTCTCTTGTAAGCATCATACCACAAGGGAGAACTTCCAATATTAAGGACATCAAGTAAATTCAAATATCGAGTCCTCCCATTAATATTTCAAGTGCAGCTCTAACGAGTCGATAAAAATTGTGCATTATGAAAAAAATTATTCATAATGACTTTTAGTTTCGGACCTCTAATTAATAGCATATCGTAAGGAAGAACTTCCAATATTCGAAACATCAAGTAAATTCAAATATTGGGTCCACCTTCGAACATCTCAATAGTCACTTTAAGTGGTTGAATAACGCTTTGCATTATTAATAAACTTCCATAATGACATATTATTTTGGGTATCTAAGATGCAACATATCATATGAGAGGAATTTCAATATTCTAATCATCAAGTAAACTCAAATATTGAATCCTCTCCCAGATCTTTCAAATGTAATTTTAATGAGTCAATTAAAGTCGAGCATCCATTATGAATAAAATTTTCGGGTATCTTGTAAGCATCATACCACAAGGGAGAACTTCCAATATTAAGAACATCAAGTAAATTCAAATATCAAGTCCTCCCATTAATATTTCAAGTGTATAGCTCTAATGGGTCGATTAAAATCATGCATCATGAAAAAAATCTTCATAATGACTTTTTCTTTGGGGCCTCTAATTGATAGCATATCATAAGGAAGAACTTCCAATATTCTGGACATCAAGTAAATTCAAATATTGGGTCCACCTTCGAACATCTCTATTGTCACTTTAAGTGGTCGATAAACGCTTTGAATTACGAATAAACTACCATAATGACATTTTATTTTGGGTATTTAAGAGGCAGCATGTCATATGAGAGGAATTTCAATATTCTAATCATCAAGTAAACTCAAATATTGAATCCCCTCATAGATCTTTCAAGTGTAATTTTAATGGGTCAAAAAAAGTCGTGCATCTAATATGAATAAAATTTTCGGGTCTCTTGTAAGCATCATACGACAAGGGAGAACTTCCAATATTAAGGACATCAAGTAAATTCAAATATTGAGTCCTCCCATTAATATTTCAAGTGCAGCTCTAACGGGTCGATAAAAATTGTGCATTATGTAAACAATTATTCATAATGACTTTATGATTCGGACCTCTAATTAATAGCATATCGTAAGGAAGAACTTCAAATATTCTAGACATCAAGTAAATTCAAATATTGGGTCCACCTTCGAACATCTCAATAGTCACTTTAAGTGATCGATTAACGCTTTGCATTATGAATAAACTTCCATAATGACATATTATTTTGGGTATCTAAGAGGCAACATATCATATGAGAGGAATTTCAATATTCTAATCATCAAGTAAACTCAAATATTGAATCCTCTCACAGGATCTTTCATATGTAATTTTAACGGGTCCATTAAAGTCGTGCATCCATTATGAATAAAATTTTCGGGTCACTTGTAAGCATCATATCACAAGGGAGAACTTTCAATATTAAGGACATCAAGTAAATTCAAATATCGAGTCCTCCCATTAATATTTCAAGTATAGCTCTAACGGGTAGATAAAAATTGTGCATTATGAAAAAACTTATAAATAATGAATTTTTGTTTCGGACCTCTAATTGATAGCATATCGTAAGGAAGAACTTCCAATATTCTGGACATCAAGTAAATTCAAATATTGGGTCCACCTTCGAACATCTCAATAGTCACTTTAAGTGGTCAATTAAGGCTTTATATTATGAATAAACTTCCATAATGACATATTATTTTGGGTATCTACGAGGCAGCATGTCATGTGAGAGGAATTTCAATATTCTAATCATCAAGTAAACTCAAATATTGAACCCTCTCACAGATCTTTCAAATGTAATTTTAATGGGTCAATTAGAGTCGAGCATCCATTATGAATAAAATTTTTCGGGTCTCTTGTACTCATCATACCACAGGGGAGAACTTCCAATATTAAGGACATCAAGTAAATTCAAATATCGAGTCCTCCCATTAATATTTCAGGTGCAGCTCTAACGGGTCGATAAAAATTGTGCATTATGAAAAAAATTATTCATAATGACTTTTTGTGTCGGACCTCTAATTAATAGCATATCGTAAGGAAGAACTTCCAATATTCGGGACATCAAGTAAATTCAAATATTTGGTCCACCTTCGAACATCTCAATAGTCACTTTAAGTGGTCGATTAACGCTTTGCATTATTAATAAACTTCCATAAAAACTTATTATTTTGGGTGTCGAAGAGGCAACATATCATATGAAAGGAATTTCAATATTCTAATCATCAAGTAAACTCAAATATTGAATCCTCTCACAGATCTTTCAAATGTAATTTTAATGGGTCCATTAAAGTCGAGCATCCATTATGAATAAAATTTTCGGGTCTCTTGTAAGCATCATACCACCGGGGAGAACTTCCAATATTAAGGACATCAAGTAAATTCAAATATCGAGTCCTCCCGTTAATATTTCAAGTGCAGCTCTAACGGGTCGATAAAAATTGTGCATTATGAAAAAAAATTATTCATAATGACTTTTTGTTTCGCACCTCTAATTAATAGCATATCGTAAGGAAGAACTTACAATATTCGGGACATCAAGTAAATTCAAATATTGGATCCACCTTCGAACATCTTAATAGTCACTTTAAGTGGTCGATTAATGCTTTGCATTATTAATAAACTTCCATAATGACATATTATTTTGGGTATCTAAGAGGCAACATATCATATGAGAGGAATTTCAATATTCTAATCATCAAGTAAACTCAAATATTGAATCCTCTCACAGATCTTTCAAATGTAATTTTAATGGGTCCATTAAAGTCGTGCATCCATTATGAATAAAGTTTTCGGGTCACTTGTAAGCATCATATCACAAATGAGAACTACCAATATTAAGGACATCAAGTAAATTCAAATATCGAGTCCTCCCATTAATATTTCAAGTATAGCTCTAACGGGTCGATAAAAATTGTGCATTATGAAAAAAATTATTCATAATGACATTTTTTTTCGGACCTCTAATTTATAGCATATCGTAAGGAAGAACTTCCAATTTTCAGGACATCGAGTAAATTCAAATATTCGGTTCACCTTCGAACATCTCAATAGTCACTTTAAGTGGTCGATTAACGCTTTGCTTTATGAATAAATTTCCATAATGACATTATTTTGGGTATCTAAGAGGCAACATATCATACGAGAGGAATTTCAATATTCTAATCATCAAGTAAACTCAAATATCGAATCATCCCACAAATCTTTCAAATGTAATTTTAATGGGTCAATTAAAGTCGTGCATTATGAATAAAATTTCTGGGTCTCTTGGAAGCAACATAATATAAGGGAGAACTTCCAATTTTCAGGACATAAAGTAAACTCAAATATCGTGTCCTCCCATAAATATTTCAAGTGTATAGGTCTAATGGGTCGATTAAAATCATGCATCATGAAAAAAATATTCATAATGACTTTTTGTTTGGGGCCTCTAATCGGTTGCATATTGTAAGGAAGAACTTCTAATATGTTGGACATCAAGTAAATTTAAATATTGAGTTATCATTCGAACATTTCAATTGTCACTTTAAGTGATCGATTAAAGCTTTGTATTATGAATAAACTATTATAATGACATTTTATTTTGGGTATCTAAGAGGCAGCATGTCATATGAGAGGAATTTCAATATTCTAATCATCAAGTAAACTCAAATATTGAATCCTCTCACAGATCTTTCAAATGTAATTTTAATGGGTCAATTAAAGTCGAGCATCCATTATGAATAAAATTTTCGGGTCTCTTGTAAGCATCATACCACAAGGGAGAACTTCCAATATTAAGGACATCAAGTAAATTCAAATATCGAGTCCTCCCATTAATATTTCAGGTGCAGCTCTAACGGGTCTGTAAAAATTGTGCATTATGAAAAAAATTATTCATAATGACTTTTTGTTTCGGACCTCTAATTAATAGCATGTCGTAAGGAAGAACTTCCAATATTTGGGACATCAAGTAAATTCAAATATTTGGTCCACCTTCGAACATCTCAACAGTTACTTTAAGTGGTCAATTAACGCTTTGCATTATTAATGAACTTCCATAATGACATATTATTTTGGGTATCTAAGAGGCAACATATCATATGAGAGGAATTTCAATATTTTAATCATCAAGTAAACTCAAATATTGAATCCTCTCACAGATCTTTCAAATGTAATTTTAATGGGTCCATTAAAGTCGTGCATCCATTATGAATAAAATTTTCGGGTCACTTGTAAGCATCATATCACAAGGGAGAACTTCCAATATTAAGGACATCAAGTAAATTCAAATATCGAGTCCTCCCATTAATATTTCAAATACAGCACTAACGGGTCGATAAAAATTGTGCATTATGAAATAACTTATTCATAATGACTTTTGGTTTTGGACCTCTAATTGATAGCATATCGTAAGGAAGTACTTCCAATATTCTAGACATCAAGTAAATTCAAATATTGGGTCCATATTCGAACATCTCAATTGTCACTTTAAGTGGTCGATTAACGCTTTGCATTATGAATAAACTTCCATAATGACATTTTATTTTGGGTATTTAAGAGGCAGCATGTCATATGAGAGGAATTTCAATATTCTAATCATCAAGTAAACTCAAATATTGAATCCTCTCACAGATCTTTCATATGTAATTTTAATGGGTCAATTAAAGTCGTGCATCCATTATGAATAAAATTTTCGGGTCTCTTGTAAGCATCATACCACAAGGGAGAACTTCCAATATTAAGGACATCAAGTAAATTCAAATATCGAGTCCTCCCATTAATATTTCAAGTGCAGCTCTAACGGGTCGATAAAAATTGTGCATTATGTAAAAAATTATTCATAATGACTTTTTGTTTCCGACCTCTAATTAATAGCATATCGTAAGGAAGAACTTCAAATATTCTGGACATCAAGTAAATTCAAATATTGGGTCCATCTTCGAACATCTCAATTGTCACTTTAAGTGGTCGATTAACGTTTTGCATTATGAATAAACTTCCATAATGACATTTTATTCTGGGTATTTAAGAGGTAGCATGTCATATGAGAGGAATTTCAATATTTTAATCATCAAGTAAACTCAAATATTGAATCCTCTCACAGATCTTTCAAATGTAATTTTAATGGGTCAATTAAAGTCGTGCATCCATTATGAATAAAATTTTCGGATCTCTTGTAAGCATCATACCACAAGGGAGAACTTCCAATATTAAGGACATCAAGTAAATTCAAATATTGAGTCCTCCCATTAATATTTCAAGTGCAGCTCTAACGGGTCGATAAAAATTGTGCATTATGTAAATAATTATTCATAATGACTTTTTGTTTCGGACCTCTAATTAATAGCATATCGTAAGGAAGAACTTCCAATATTCTGGACATCAAGTAATTCAAATATTTGGTCCACCTTCGAACATCTCAATAGTCACTTTAAGTGGTCGATTAACGCTTTGCATTATGAATAAACTTCCATAATGACATATTATTTTGGGTATCTAAGAGGCAACATATCTTATGAGAGGAATTTCAATATTCTAATCATCAAGTAAACTCAAATATCGAATCATCCCACAAATCTTTCAAATGTAATTTTAATAGGTCAATTAAAGTCGTGCATTATGAATAAAATTTCTGGGTCTCTTGGAAGTAACATATCATAAGGGAGAACTTCCAATATTAAGGACATAAAGTAAACTCAAATATCGAGTCCTCCCATAAATATTTCAAGTGTATAGCTCTAATGGATCGATTATAATCGTGCATCATGAATAAAATATTCATAATGACTTTTTGATTTGGGCCTCTAATTAATAGTACATCGTAATAAGAACTTCCAATGTTCTAGACATCAAGTAAATTCAAATATTGGGTCCTCTTTTGAACATTTCAATTATCACTTTAAGTGATCGATTAATGTTTTGCATTATGAATAAACTATCATAATGACAGCCAGAGCTAAGAAGCAATCAACTTCAGCTTCTAATTTTTTTAATGATTTTATATTACCATACTAAACTTATGTGGTTACCTGCATTTAATCTAATTCCCAGGGAAATATAGCATACTAAATTTATATTGAGCAATAATAACTAATTTAATCAAACTCCCAGAGATACTAAATTTCAAAGAATTAGAAAAAAACAAAAAAGGTTACCTGCATATGTGGGCCAAGGGATGCTTCCAAAACCTCTGGCAGCACAGTAGAAAGCACCTAGACCTCTGTAATTTAAATGGTGGTCAGGGGCGAATTACTATTAGCACGAGGTTAAAAGACAAATCACAAAAAAGTGCATCCTTTGAATAAATAAAAACACTTTATCACTTTATACCTCTTCAAATGTATATACTTGGCCAACACCCACTCTTGAAGAAGAAGAATGCCCAGAAGAAGCTTCTCCACCTACTTTTGCCCCATCATCTGACTTAACCACAGCAGAAACTGGTTTTGTAGCCTCCTCCACCTTAACGGGTTGAGGCTTTTGTTTATTTGTATCAGTGGTCCTATTAGCAACCCAACCCCCCAACCTAGAGGCGTAGAAAAAAGTAAGACAAGTACTGCTATTAGGACGCTTATAAATTAGTAAATCCTAACATAACAATGTTAGCTTACCCCAGGATGAAAAGGGCAAGATCAGAAGCACTGCTATTAGGAGAAGGGAAAAGGACAAATTATTTTGTTACAGAACAGACGAATTACTTTTCAGACAAGAATGATGGCATTTGACCAGAACCCCAAGGTTACTTATAAATACCAGATTCAAAGTAGATTTGCTCAAACAAGCTGTAATCTTTAAGCACATAAAGTCATGAATATTAAAGACTTGTGGTGATAATGGGAGGGGTGGACTAAGGGAGCATTGTAGGATAATAAGTGATTAGCAAAAGGTGTAGAATTCATAGTTTCTAGTTGAAAAAAAATTGGGTCTCAAGTTCCTTACAAATATGGTTTTAACTTTAAATTGAAAGCACAGATAAACACAACAGCACTTCACATATCTTAAATGCACTCAGTAATTAAAATGGCTAAACTTTTTGGGGGATGCGGGGTTGAATAGCCACCCAGAAAGAAGAAAGGAGGCAGAAAAGGACATCAAAGCCTAATTGAAAATGGAAGAATAAATTCATAATCAAAGAAGATAGCACACCACATGATAGAACAATTTGCAAACTTGTTTGAAAAGGAAAAAAATAATCATAATCAGTTTCATACCCTCAACTATCACAACAGCAATGATAGAATCCACTCAAGTTGGATCAAAAGCCACTGCTGTTACATCAGAACCCCATGTTGTGGTAGCTGCCGATTGAGCTGCAGCTTCATAATTCACATATGCTGAAAAATTTGAAATTGGTGAGCAATTTTGGTCTCTATTTTTTCCCTTGCTCTGCTTCAGATAATAGAGTGTTGGAAGAACAATCAGTGAGCAGTAATTACCAAGGTACTGAAGAATAATTGTTTTGTTTGACTACATAGTTTCATTCAAATTCAATCAATATCATCAACAAGAAAAGAGATTAATACCTTTGTCCTAACAGAAAGAGGATTAGCATTTAGCAACAAAGAACTTGAAAAATTTGGGAAGGTATTTACACTCACCTTCACCATCATTGTACAATGCAGTGCAGACCATCATCACCAAGCTCTTTGACTTCATGTTCCACCATAAAATCATAACGACCACCAGCGCATATCAACCTATGCAAATTCTGTGCGCTTTATATATATACATATTAAAGAATATAAATATTAAAAGTTTTCATCCTATATGGAATATGGATGAACATTAAAGAATGACTCTGCAGTAAATTTATGGCTATGCAGATTTTAGTCATCTTCACAACTCAGTCAAAGCCATTGCACTGAATTAAACGAGCATATTTCAGGTATATGCTAAAAGAATATAGGACTTGACAGCTTCACCTCGCAAATATCTTTCTGCTACCTGCATTTGCAAAAATTGGAACTTGCATGGTTTTAGCCTTTGCCTTATATTTTTCTGATGAATGTTATCTTTATTGCATAAAGAAAAGGCAATGAGGCATTATATCAAAGCAAAATGAGATAAAATAGTACTGCTCTGAGTTAAAGCATTTTACTCACTTGTAGACAAAAAGAAGTCCCATATCTGTTCTTGTCTTCTTGAAAATGTTTACCAAGAAAGGGGTTAACATGAATCATCTAACAAAAAGTAGAAGAAAAACGAACCAGAACCCATATAAAGAAACAAATAAAAGTAGAGAAGGAAAATATAAAATACAGTAAATAATTGGGAGAGTGAAGGCAGTAGTACAGTAGGCATTGAACGATTAACATCTGCAAAAAGAAATAGAGCTCAACTGACTTCCTGCATCTCGTGCTTCAAGATTGGGCTTCAAGATCCATCAAGATTCGTCTTTCTTTGATTCAACGCTGCCAAGAAGAAGAAGAAGAGGAAGAGGAAGAGGAAGGAGGAGGAGGAGGAGGAAGAGGAGGAGGAAGAAGAGGAAGAAGAGGAAGAGGAAGAAGAGGAAGAGGAAGAAGAGGAGGAAGAAGAGGAGGAGGAAGAAGAGGAAGAAGAAGAGGAAGAGGAGGAGGAGGAGGACGGAGGAGGAAGAGGAAGAGGAGGAGGAAGAGGAGGAGGAAGAAGAGGAAGAAGAAGAGGAGGAGGAAGAAGAGGAAGAAGAAGAAGAAGAGAAAGAGGAAGAGGAGAAAGAAGAAGAAGAAGAAGAAGAGGAGGAGTAGGAAGAATTGTGCTGAAGAGGAAGAGGAGAAAGAAGAAGAAGAAGAAGAAGAAGAGGAAGAGGAGGAAGAGGAAGAAGAAGAGGAAGAGGAGAAAGAAGAGGTGGAAGAAGAAGAGGAAGAGGAGGAGGAGGAGGAGGAGGAGGAGGAGGAAGAATTGTGCTGAATCTTGATTGTGCTGCAAGATTAATGGCAAAGTATGATTAATCGACACGTTAAATTTAAATTCAAACAATTAATGGCGAACCATCAAAAACAATTTTTTTTTTGGTGATTTAACAGGGCCAAGGCCCAAAATTAAAAAGAATTTAATTGGAAAATCATACGTTGACATATCTTAACAAGCTTTGAAGCCCATCTCGTACTATTTAGGTTTTTGGGCCTTCGTTTTCTCCAGCTGCGGTATGATGTCCAGTCTATATGGTTTCTGTTTCGGCCCGCGGGTAAAATGGCCCGGGTAAAATGGCCCGTTTTTTTGTTGTTTAAGAAAATGAGAATTGCAGATAAAAATATGGATTTTGATTCTGTACCCATGAAAATATTGGGTACCGATACCCAACACATGTATATGTCATGATTTATAGATAAAATTAATTTAATTTTTCTAATTTATATAACTGATAACCTGTTAGATTAGTAATCTTCAAAAATTAATTTAATTTATATTGATACTCTTAACTTTATCAATTTAAGAAAAAAACCCAATTCATAAACTGCCGCTATAGAAAGAGCGCATTATGCGAGAGGGAGATGAAGAAGAGGTGTGATTGGGAATGAGACGAGTTTAGGAAGGCAGCGATCACGACCACCGTGCTCTGTTGGTACCAAATTATATTTACTTTAGCATATATTAACATGTTAAACACACTATTGGGTACCGGTACTCAACAAAAATATTGGGTACCGAATAAATCCCCAAAAAATATATGTAGCATTTGTAAAAAAAAAAAAACAAATGTAGTATTTTAACTTCAGACATATTTGCCTTAAATATGTGTTTGATCCCTAATTTATTTTTACTCTTCCAAATATTTTTAAAATTATTTGATTTAAGTCCCTAGAGTTAGTTTGAATCGATTAAATGTTGAGTCAGATAATAGAAAAGATTATATATACTATCTAATGTTATAACCTGTGTTTTGATTCGTAAAATGAAATTTTATTCTTTACAATAGCATTTCCGAAAATATTATTCTCAAGCAAAACTTTCCTAGAATATAATATGAGGTGTTTGATTCATGAAATAATATTCCTGAAAATGTATTATTTGTAATAAAAATCCTTTTCATCATTTGTGTATATCTGAAAATTAAATTCTAACTATTATTCTTATCCATTTTAACTATGTATATGGATCACAACCATAAAAATTATGCAAAATGATTTTGGATTAATAATTTGTAAATTTACACAACCTATATGATGTGAACTTCAGATCGAGGTGGCTAAAAGTGTGTTTAGTTAATTAGCAGCAATTAATAAAAAAACATATATATAAACAAGTATATCATATAATTTTATATATAACCACACACACACCTGCTTCTAATCCAATGATAATTTTTTTTAAAACAATTTATTCAATTAAAATTTTTTAACGGTATAATAACTAATTAATATTATAAATACAGGCCTAATGAGGGAGAGAGAGAAGCGATCTGATAGAAATGGAGTTGATATATTCTATTATATTAGAACATACATTATTTACCAAAAAACATTGGAACATACATTTAACCCACTTACTAAATTCTTAACTCAAGACTTAATTCATGAGTTTATGATAAAGCATGTCGAGTTATTAACTGAGATAGAAAAACTTGATGATTTTTTTTGGACTTTCAATCTATCTTAGAAAGGAGTTAGGTTCCTATCCTTATCATTCTTTTTCCTAAACTAACCCTTTTTTGACTTTAACTTCTCTTTGCATTTAAGCCGTAAACGTGGTTCGATGAATTTATAACTTTATTACTTATTATTAGTACGATATAAATTTTACAATTTTGATTGAGATATCTTTTTATAGTTTTATTAAGTTATTCATCCCCCACTCAAAAGTACATAGTTAATTAAAAACTCCAAGAGAAAAAAAATGATGTATATATACTTTCATTCTTTTCAATGAACTTGTCTATTTTTCATGAGGCAAAAGATAACTTTGATATTATTTGGATTGAAAATATTTGATGAATAATAGAAAAATAGTCCAACCAGTCAATGGGTTCATTTGGTAATTTTTGGCTTGAAAAAAATTCTATTTAAGAAGTTAATTTTTAGTGGACTTAGTGGGTTTGGTCCAAAATCTTTCTATTGACTGATTTTTTATTGTGCAAATAACATCACTTTATCTCAATATCTATCTAAGAGAACTTCAATATTATAAGTATCTATCTATCAATGCTATTAGTTAGTACGATATTTGCACTTTCCTTATTTAAACTGTTTGAGTTTTATCGCTCAAAGTTAAAGCAATTTTCACAATTTAATTTAAGGATTTTAATTTGGACACAACCTAGAACCATAGTAATTAATATTGAATTCATGCACGAAAATTAAAAATTAATCTCATTGATCTTAAAGTTGATGAGTACGTAACCGGTATCAGATTTTGTAAGTTATGTTCGGTATAATGGACCTACAAATATTATTGTATATATATATACACATGCATATACATGGATCGCAAAATTTTAATTTAAAACTTAGCTTATTGAATTTATTTTAGAATTTTGTACTTATCTATGGTGAAATATAATGTTATTTACTTTTAATTCTTTTGACATATTTTGTGCCAAAAAAATGAATAAATAAATTGCACTTGGTCAGTGGTAAATGTTGTCATAGCAATCATTATATGTGGGGGTCAACAATTAGCTTCCAAATTGTTTGATTTCACGTCAATATGTCATATTGTTCTATAACATAACAATGTGGATCCCAAAGGTGTTCATAATGTTCCCTTCCACTTGTTAATAATTCTAATAAGCAACAATAATTTTTTATTTCTTTTACCTTAAGTCTACTTTTTATTTAGATATGCAAAATAGAAATATAAAAATAATAATGAAAAAATAATCTAGTAGTATGTAAAATTTGTATCTTAAAATAAAAATTTAATAATTTTTTTATAAAAAAGACACAAAATTAATTAGAATTAGATAAAGACTATTATCTTTATATTAATTTAAATCAAATATAATATAATTTTTTTATATCTTTACATTTTTTTTTGCACTCCTCACTAAATAAATACAGTCTAACAATAAAAGGGAGTTTATATTAAATATATTTTCATCAAAGCCAAAATATATATTATTCAATCCATGATGAATTGGTTTAATTTGTGTGTTCATATTAAATATGTGGAGATTATGTCACCAAAATTATGAAAATTGTCTAGTTGACAAGTTGGCATAATTTTGCAATTACGTGGCCCCTAAATTCCAAATTAGTCTGACTAGATTTAGTGCCAAAATAGAAGGAGGGGTGCAGGAATATAAGCCAAGTTCCATGAACCTGAATCTTTTGATTTTTGGACCTACATAAACCATAATTGTAGATATAGTCATATTAATTATTAAACTCACTTAAAGAATTTTTTATTTTTTTTTTATCATGTATTGGGTTCTCTGTTGTCTTTTATATTTGATCCTGATTTATTATATGATGTTAGGTAGAGTATTAGATATCTATGCAATCATCCATTAAAATTATTGATTTACACACAATAACTAAGTTTAATTTTTCCGTCACTAATTTAATTTATTATATTTTTAATTATTTTGGTGAAATTACCATTTTGTTTTTTTGTATAGTTGATGATCAAGGTCCTTCTGATCCAGCATGATGCGTCAATAGTTATTGCGGACAAGAATGTTACGAAGAAAGACTCCAAAATTCAAAAGATTGAAAAAACAAACAAACACCATTAAGTTCTATTATGATGCTCTCAACCAAGATGAAAAAATGGAAATTTTCTTACGTGCATTGATGGGGATGTGGTTCGTGGAATGAAACATACTCCGGAATGTGAAGATAATAATGAAAAATTATAAAATTGTTTATATAGATGTTGAATTTTTAATCCCGTGAGAAGGGAATGTTACACTCACTATTCCCATAGTTTCATTCTCACCTTCTACATGGAATTGTTAGATTCCCATGGGAAGGGAATGTTTAACCATGTAGTTACCAATGGGTCTATGGGTTATGCTATCATTATGCTATAAATTTTAAGAAATATTCCTCAAGTTTTTAAAAATG
Source organism: Aeschynomene evenia (assembly GCA_013621005.1). NCBI lineage: Eukaryota > Viridiplantae > Streptophyta > Magnoliopsida > Fabales > Fabaceae > Aeschynomene > Aeschynomene evenia. The sequence continues at coordinate 7,227,701 of CM024266.1, forward strand.
ACTAAAAAATGCTATTTCCGGGAATGAAATTACATTCCATAAACCACACGCCCATCAATGCACGAATTGTTAAATATCTATTTTACTTTAAATGCACGTAATTTCCATTCTTGTAAAAGTAAAACTTTGTTTGACACTTTTTTTTGGCACTACCATGTTAATTTATTTTGGCTAAATATCTATTTTAGTCATACAAAAATATCAACGCGGGACAAATTGATCCCTCAAAATTAGAAAGTCCAATTTATTTGACCATTCACATATAAAAAAAGGAGGACAAATTCGTCATTCCGTACATGTCCGTACAACAAAGAAACCATTGTACGAACATGTACGGAAGGACGAATTTGTCTTAATTTTTGAAACGTGAAAGATCAATATTGAACTTTCAAATTTTGAGGGACTAATTTATCTGCGATGTATTTTTGGAGTACCATTTTAGATATTTAGTCATTTATTTTTTGTGTTAACAAATATATAATAAAAAGGTCAATTATAATAAAGAGAAATAAAATTAAATTTCTTATAACAATATAAATAATTAATATGTAAAAATATAAGTGATACATAATTAAAAAAAGTTACTTTTAGTATACCTAACAATATATACTAGCTTTGAATAAATACCCTCATAAAATAAATTTCTTGTGATGGATAACCATGCACAACGAAGACTAGATTTGAATAAGTACCCTCATAGAAGTATTATTGTTCAATAAATAAATATACTTGCTACCTCATTTGTTAATTCAATACCCATTTTCATAAATTAGAATAATGATTAGATGAATTCTAAAATTGATCAATTTTAGTGTATGTATTTACTAGCTATAATATTACATACCCTTCTCAACTTTGAGGTTTAGTATTATATATTGAAAACAGAATATACTTAGATGAGCTACTTAAATATGAATCAATTGAAAATATCATTAATATTTGTTGAAAAATACTTTTCACATTTAAAATACAAACATTATATCTCGATTACTTGACCTTTCAGGTATATCATCCAATAGTCAACTATGTCTCATCATCATCACAAGATTGCCGAGTGTGTGTCTTAAATTACTTTACATAATTAAAATTTCAAAACAAATATATATATATATATATATATATGAATATAATAATTAATATATAATATATACGCCAAATTACCAACTCATTATGACATTTGTAGTCATTTGAGAAAATAACATTCATATACTTTTTCGATAATGGTAATATTATATACATCCAAAAGTGGACTTCCTTATTATCTTTGGATGTATACAATTTTCTCCCTATGTCTAAGAATACTAAAATTTATACATACATCTATTAATTTCAGATATATAATAATAAGTATTTATTACCCTATTATTTTCGATAAGTATATACATATTTGACTCAAAAAGAGAACTACAAATTACATCAAGTTGAACATCTACATGATATCAACATTAAACAAGAACGATGACTACTAAAATCGAAATTTTCCTATGAAGCTACTCAAAAATTGAAATTCACCCACGATATTCAAACTGAAAATATATCAAAACTGTTTTTCTATAATCTATACATCGTCTATCAACATAATTCATGAAAAAATAGCTATTTTTAAATTCTAAAAATAGAATAAATAAAAATTAAAAAAGTAACTATTATTTATAATTTCTACTATTTTAATTCTCGCTCTTTTTTCATATTTATTTTTATATTAATATTTAAAAAAATTAAAATGAGATTTAATAGTAGGGACTTTAATTATTTATATTATTATATAAAATAGATTTAAAAAATAACTATTTTTTTTGTCCAATCTCATTATTGGACAGTTGCTGAGAGAAATGGGAACAATTTAATTATCATTTATTCTTGATATATCATTTTCTCTGATTGTAACAACAGACAAATAGCCCATTTTTTAAAAAAATTTATTTTTCTTTTCCCGTTAGTGATATAAGATAGGAGAATAAGAATATGTTGCGTTTGAATATAAACCTTGAGAATAATTTAAATGTTATAGTACATGGATTTAATATCTCTCTCGTATGTACTAGATATTTGGGTCCCACCATTGTTGGGATGAAGAAAATGATGGTTTGATTCGGTTCATGAACCTTCTTTTGATAATTTTTCCTTTGTTTTCTGCTGAAATTTTTGAAATGAATTTGTCACTAGCTATAGTGTTTTGTTTCTAACTTTAAAGGTTCATGAATTGGGTTGTGACAATTACATGTGTACGTCCTCAATGACAAGGAGACCATTTGATATTTAATAATATTTATAGTACAACAGAAATAGGTCATACGAGCATCCAATGTGTGTTATATATAAGATGTAATGTGTGTTATATGTATAACACACATTACGTCTATATAGCACACGCTAGATACTTGTTGAATGTATTTATGTTGTATGATAAACATTATTTTTTCTATTAAACTTTTACAATAAATGAGAATCACTTCTTTAAAATTAAAATCATAAGTAAAACAAAAGAAGCAGATCGAAATTTATTTTATATTTCCATATATTCATATATTAAATAAAGTATAAATATGTCAATTTAATACCTATTAAATAATCCATGTGACATCAAATAATTAAGTTCATCTATTTAGATAGATATTTATAAATTGATGGATTTATTTATTAACATTACATTATCCACGATATCATATATACATATCACTAAGGAACATCAATTTTTCTAACCAAAATGTAAAGAAGTACTCAAAAAGTTTTATATATATTCATTGATTTTATTTTAAAACTGATAAATTAAAATAGCCAATTGCTATATTTTAATAACAATATAATATAATTATAAACATAATCCTAGGTATAATAAGAGAAACAATAAACAATTAATAATCTAAGATAGCTTTAATGTCGGCCATATATAATTTAGTTTTTTTATATCAATAATTAATACTTATAAATAATGAAAAAATTAATAGTTAATCTAATCAATTTGGCTTATTTGATAAATTTTTTGTCTAAAAAACTCCCTTTAGAAAGTTAGTTTATTTTTAATAAGGTGAATAATTATAGTTCAAAATTTATATATTAAATTATTTTAATTAATTTTTTTATTATGCAAATAATAATACTCTTATTATTTTCACAATAATGCTAAGTGTTCAATGAAAAATCAGCTAATATAGCTCATGTGCCTATTTTGTCTTTAGTTTTGGTCCAAATAATCATTGAGATTGTAATAAGTTGAATAATTATGACTTAAAATCTCATTTATTGGTTGATTTAACTAATTTTTTTATCATACATTTAGCATCACCCTCATTTTTAATAGGACGATGTATGGAAGTGTCTAGAGAATATGATAAAATGTCGTATCCTATGTTATTGAGTGGTCAAATGCGTGGATTCTTCTAATTAATTACATTTCACGACCAACTTTCAACTTATAAGTTTCTTTCTTTCAGAGTTTTTTCTTCATACATTGCATATATAGCTATTCCTCCCTCTTTCCTTTTTCTCTTTTTTCCATGTTTCAAATCAAACGTGCATGCATTCATTGATTTGACTAATAAGTAGTAAAATATGAGGGAGGGGGTTTAAAAATTTTCTACGTGTTTGAGTGTCAAAGCTTGGCTTTTATGTTGAATTATTAATTACAATATTATATATTTATAACAATAACGTTTATTGTACAATAGAAATTAATATGTTCAATAATTAATATTCAACATGTATTATATATGATATGAAATGTGTGTTATATACATAGTACCCATGGAGTGGTTGAAGTCATTGGTCTTGTATGGTTTGGAATACCGACATGAGACCACAATGAGTTCATGGGTCATGTGTTTGTTTTTATACTGGGTGGTGGGTGATGCATGTTTCTTGTATGTTTTTGGGGCTTCATGCTATTTTGTATAGTTCATCATGTGTGTTTGAGTTTCACTGTTTTACTACACCCTGGTACTCTTTTTCCTCAATAGGTTAGTTTTTATTAGGCTAGGAGGTTTTTTAATGAGGCTAGAGGGGTCTGAAACTTGGGTGCCCAAACTTCATTGTGTTTATGCAAACTAGTGTTGAGTCCTGGCGTGTGATAGATGATGATAGAAATACGCAGGTAGGGGGTGGTGGTGGAATCTTTGCTGTGAATTGAGGATTATGTGGTAGTGTTGTTGTTATGGTGATGATGGAGTCTTGACGTGCATTAATGGTTATGTATTGTTAGTGTTATTTGATTGATGATTATCTGGTAGTGTTGTTGTTATGGTGATGATGGAGTCTTGACGTGTATTGATGGTTATGTATGGTTGGTGTATTTGATTGATAGAATGCATTTTGGTATGGGTTATTTTCCATTACGGAGGCTCATACTGTAATTATCGAAAAAAAAACACACATTTCATATTATATATCACACATTAGATACTAATTTGACGTATTTCTGTTGTGTGACAAATATTATTCAATAATGCTGGTCGTACAACAGAAATACGTCAAACTAGTATCCAAAGTGTGTTATACATAACATGGAAACATACGTGTGCTATATATATAGTACACATTCCATATTATGTATAGCACACATTAGATACTAGTCGAATATTATTGTATTAATTATTGGGCAATAATAATATTCTTGAACACCACTAGTTATTATTCTTCAGTCAGCGATCAAGGTACGTAGTGTGGGTCTTAATTTTCAATTTTACCACTATTGTCTAAACGTGTATTGGGTGTCGAGAAACAAAATATATATGTATTACATGGGCTATGAAAATGAAACTACTGATACATCATACATATATACTAGTACGTACTAATGAGTTTAATTAGACTATATTTTAGATGTAAAATAGTTTTAATAATAACGTATTGATAAAAAATTAATAAAAAAGTTTTTAGCGATAAATCATGTGTACATAGTTATTATGGAGAGTGATTTCAGTAATAATTTATCACATTTTTGGTATTGATTCATAATATAATATAATAATGATGTAAACACTTAAAAATAAGAGTTTAATTATAATGTATTGATAATTAAAAAATTTTATATTCAATTAATCACATTCATTAATTTATGTATTATTGACCTTTTAACTATAATTAATTTGAGTGTTAATTTATGATTGAATATATGTATAAAATAATTTTATACTGATAATAAATTAAAATTAAACTCTAAAAATAATAATAATAATTAAAGGTTAAAAAAATATTTCCGATCATAGTTGTTAGTATCGGACGATACACGATACGTATCGTACGATATGATTCGATACGGAGCCTGGGTGATATACGTATCATGAAGTGTATCGGAAGTTCTTTTGTATCGAATGTGTATTGACGATACTGATCCGATACGATACACATTTGTATCACGATACAGTTAATTTGAATTAAAAATTAAAATTTTGTTTTGAAAATTGAAAGTTACCTACTTTTCTATGGATTTAGGTACACCATCCTTCCCTCACTATTCTTTTCATCTTTTCCACACTTTTTCTTCTTCTATTTTCTTACACTTCTCTATTTTATGAGAGTCTATACCTAAAACTAGTATGCCACTACTTCTGTAGTGCAGTTCTGTCTACTTCTTTTAGTCCATTTCTACGCTCTATTTTTATGGGCTGTTCTTCAACAATTATGACTCCTAAGACTAAGGGAAGGAAGAAAGGCAGCAATGATATTGCCTAGGAGCATTGTAAGAGTATTAGATTATTATTGGATGAATTTAATTGAAAATATTGCTATTTTACTGTCATTATTGCTATTTTGAATGATATATTATTGTTTAAGAACTTTTTTTTTCAATATTTTAAGAATTTTTTTTATTTTGTAGGCATCTAATTTGTTATTAGACTATTGTTGATAATTATTTTTGTATCATACGATACAAAACGATTCACAATTCATGATTCTAAAAAAGATAAAACGATACACGATACCATACACGATTCAACAAGTATGTTTCCGAATGATAATTGTGTCATCATTGTCAACCCGAAGTCTTCGAAAGCAGGCGACATGTGTAAAAATGTTACGTAACCGGAACTTTACACCATTTGGTGAACCTACCAAGTTCGTGACTTCGTTTACTCTTCATTTACCCATATAATTAAGAGAGATTATTAGTTGCATTTAAGATTTATTTTCTCTATATTATTTATATTTTTACATACACATCAATTATTATTCTATTATTTTATACTAATAATAATATTTATATATTTATTTTCTATTACATATTTTATCCATCTATTTTAATTTATTATCTTAAAATTTCAATATGACATTATTTTGAGATTTAAATTTTTATTCTCGACTATTAAATATAAATTAAACAAGATTATTTAATATGTACAAATATTACTGTGTATTCTAATTCATTTACGGAACATCTTGCCAATATGCTCTCAAACTAAGGTTAAGCTAAGTGGGATCCTATATATATATATATTAGGGTTTAGGGATGAGGGTGAGATGAATTTTACCTCAACCACTTGATCCTGCATCTTATTAATTAGTAGTAACTACTATTCCCTGCCCGTATAGCTTTTAAACATTGAAACCTGCACCACCCCTCCCACTATTTTAAAAACACTTGTTAAATTATTATTGTAAGTCTTTTGAAAATACATAATATACACTTAGATTTCACATAAATATCAATATTTAATATTCCAAAGTAAAGTACTATTCCCTCCATTCTAAAACAATAGTCATTTTGACTTTTTTAATTCGTTGGAAAACTAATTTACCTAGATACAATTTGCATCTAAGTCAAAACGACTATTATTTTGAAATGGAGAGAGTAAGTCTTTGCATGTAAAAAAGAAAACTTAATTTTTATAACATATATAAATTAATATATTCACTAATATATTCAAAGGTACGTAGAAAGAATATATAATCACTACCAACGGGACCGAGGTTGACATAAGTGGTAAGCGGATTGTTGTCCCTCCAGTAAGGTTTTGAATTCGAGTTTTGTGAATGAAAAAAAACTTCACAAAAAACCTCATTTGTTATTTCCAGATACGTGATCGAAGGCGACGAATTAGTCAGGACGAAACTTTAATTTCATGACTGTGGACAACAAATATATATATATATATAATCACTTTTGAAATTTCAAATATCATTTTTGTTGGAGAAGAGGGGGAAATAGCTAATTGTGAGGGTCGTTGTATTTGTTTGGAATATTAGAATTTGATGAAGCTTATTATCGTGGTGTTTGGAACACCTTTGGAATTCAATTTTGACAGAAATTGAATTGAATTCCAGTGTTTGAAATAAAAAAAATACTTAAGTTGAAATGAAATTCAATTCAATTCCATAGTTTTGGCTCAAAAACAAATCAGAGTCATTTTACTTCGATTTCAATTGAATTCCATTGGCATTTTACTTAAAATATGAAATGTCTAAATTATCCTCTTTAAATTACCCTATTTAAATTACTCTATTCAAATTCTAAAGTATCTTAGGATAAATTTGTCCATTAGAAAAATTTAATTCATTTTATAAACATTCAAAACATTGGAATTCAATTCAATTCTACAATTTTACTAATGTATTTCAAACATCAGAATTCAATTCAATTCCATCTTATAAAATGTTTCCAAACAGGCTATATATGTTTGACAAAGAAAAAAAATTATTCTTTTTTTTTTCAAAATACATAGGTACGAATTATTTTTAAGAAAAGGTGGAAGCTAGGTGCAATAATTGAGTTGAGTTGATGAGTTATACATACAACTTTATTTAAATAGCAATATTATTTGTACATTTAATTATTTATAAATATTTAAATATCTTTTTCATAAAATATGTGAGCTATATTATTTATCACTTAACTTTTTCATTCTAACTTATTATCACTCTATCATTTTTTATATTTTTTTATATTAATCCACTTCAATATAAAAATATCATTTTTCTCTTATTTAAATCAACTTGTTTACATAAGTTATTTGAGTTATTATAAGAAGAACAATTATATCTTTTATGTGGTCCAAATTTATCACTGCATAAAGTTTTGTTAATTTCAACAAGTCTTCAACTAATTTAACTCAAGTTGTCTTAGTTTATATATATTATTAAAGAGATAAAGGTTTTCGGAATCAATTACATGACTATTTTATTCACATCTATTCGATACCTTAAAAATAATAGAAACTGTGTATAACCTCTAGAGCTAATAATTAATGGTTGATTAAAGCAAATAAATATCTAGCTAAACAAAATTAATAAGATTTGTGCACGCAACCACACACTTAGCAAAGATGAAATAAAGTTGGGTAGAATAAGAGTGTTTGTCATTAAATATAAATGTGTGTCACACTTGTTAACTTCATTATTAACTTGATTAACTGTTAAATACATATTTGAAAAAATATCAATGTATAATTTTAATAAATTCATGGACTTGATGAACATTGTTAAAAATAAATGAGGATCAGGTATAATTATGTAAAATATTAATTAGAAAAGATAAGAGTAATTGTTAGAATTCCTTCTTCCTGTTAGAGAAAGAAACTCCAAATTAAACCAAGTTTAATATCAATTCATTAATTTCTTATGAAAATACATGCTAATAGTCTCATATTTATAATCCTAACCAACTAACTAATAATTATGGATATGGTAAATGGAGCTATCGTCGTCCTAACAGTAATTTACCAAAAAAATAACAGTTACAGTCATATAACGTTATATTATCGAAAGTGATTAAATCAACTAGCCACTACATATTAAAAGTCTTAGAAGAAAAACATTGAATTGAATGCATCAAATTCAATCCTTCTAATTTCCTTATTGATCGAAATATCAATTCACATTTACAATATTCTCCTATTGATCTAAATAAGAATCACTGATGATGCCACATCATCATAACGTAAGATCTTAGAGTTTTGCGATCCTCTCATCTTAATTATTATACACACATTTTTTTAGTTCATTCTTAGTTGATATAGAATAATATAATTAAACTCATACACTTGAGGCCAACAATATGTACCAAACACAACCTTATTAGTAGAAGTTGGTAAGACCTTGGTTTAGATTCTCACCCCATAAGATTGATAATATGGTGATGATGATGAGTTGTTTGTTGTTACTAGTTAATTACCCGTTATACAGACATATAGTGCATAATGATTGCCAAGATCACCGGAATGAACTTGTAATTTTTCATTTCAAGTTACATATTTTATTTTATTTATTAGATTTAGATACAAAACAAACAAATTAGGTATTATTTATGCTATAAAATCATCTCTTCCAAATATTTAAAGAAATGAGTACTAGCACATAATGTTATATTTCATACATGAAACATTAGTATTATGTAGTAATGATTGTGTGTACACGGTTCTTTTTTAAATATGAAAATTTTGATACACACAAACACAAGATGGTAACATGTGCAAACAACATTAGTCTAGAAATGTGTGGAATAGACGGTGAATTCAAATGCCAACAACTAAACAATACACCGGCCAGCGCCATTTAATAAGAATAATGTAATATTCTTAAACATAAATACGTTAAACTAGTATTTAATATATGCTATGTATAATATGAAATATATGTGTGCTATATATACGTGTACTATACATATAACACATATTTCATATTATGTACAATATACGTTAAATATTAGTTGAACGTATTTCTGTTGTACGAGAAACATTATTGTTTAATAAATGAGTAATGATACACACTATTAAATCAGCTAGCATTAGCCACTATATATAGTAATTTAACTTTTTAAAATTATTAATCTAACTTTTAAAATATTGAATTAATATAAAATATTTAAAGTTAAATTAAAAGTTTAAAAAATTTAGATTATTATATATAATATATAGTTAATGATAACTAATTTTTTAGTATACAGTAATTATTTCTGTTAATAAATTCCTGATTTCTTGCAGAAATTATCATCTGCTGGGCATGCATTTCACTCTGACACTCAATTAATAATGAATATGATAACAACTAGAAATAAAATAAAGAAAAAATCGAGATACATAATAAAAAAATTTATTTAAAATAATTAATAAATTGTGTATAATATATAATATGTTATGCACGTCATATATGACATGTTATGTACAACATATATTATATAATATAACATTATCTTTTTTTGTAATATATGATACTATTGTGTATAATATGAATATAATATATATTATGCGTAATATGTAATATATATTTTACACGTTCCATAATACTTATTATATATTTAGTTATAAATATAGCAAATGCTCAAAAATATATTCAATGCATTATAATTATGGAGAAAGCATCCCATATATGCCATGACGCATCAACAGCTGATTTATGTTTGCATTATTGCAAATCTAATTAAACTTTATATCTTACTTTAGTATTAATAAAATACTAACGGACAATAATAACAACTACAATTAGATTTTAAGCAGTGGAAGGTTTTTAGTTACTATCGTGGTTACTCGATCCCAAGAATATCCATTTAAAATAGTGTATGCAATTGATTTCTCTATCAACAAGTAGACATATAAAACAATAAACCAAATTTATAGAATCGAGCATGGCCTAGTGTGTAAAGATCAGGTTCATGCACCAAAAACATCACAATCATTAACTAAACAGAGTCTTTTTTTTTTTTTTCCTTTCTAAAAACCCCATAAACGACAAATACCATCATATTCCATATCCAAAATATGTATATACACAACATATGGTCACACATTTATATTTTAAAACATGCAATACTAAAATACCCCACGCTCTATACTTCAGTTTATTTATACACATAATCACCATGCTTATACGCTACAATCTAAACGAAATTCATTGACCGTCTAAAATCTTAGAAGGAAAACACACAATACCCAACAACGACATCACAACGGAAACAAAAAGAAAAAACACCAATTTATAGTATTATACATAAATTTCTGATTATTTAAAATAAGCAACTACATAATAATACTAATAATATTATAGGCTTTAACAATTCCATGGTCCCAATCCCTAGTACACCATGTAACGGTTGGGCATAACAACATCGTCCAGCATCCACAGGTCCATGTTGTTGTTGTTATTGTTCCAATCTGGACCGTTCATTAGTGATGGTTGCTCATTCTCCAGCCCAAGAAACCATTCAAGGTCTGAGATCTGCTTCTTCAGGTCCATCTCCTGGCCACCATCACTCTCTCCACCGTTATAGACAGTGGAGACTAGTGATGAGCCAGAGAGATCAGAACTAACCGGACTAGCAGGAGAAAGTCCGGTCAGTTCAGCATCACTCAGGCACCGCTTTTTAGCCGGTGGTAGAGACTCAACCTCGTCACGGCTAGATGCGGTGACGGGGAAATTGAGCTTGGCCTTGTCGCCGCGAATTTTCTTCGCGGCGTCATCATAGGCCCTAGCGGCCTCCTCGGCGGTGTTGAAGGTGCCGAGCCAGACGCGGACGCCCTTGTGTGGGTCCCTTATCTCTGCGGCCCACTTGCCCCATGGCCTTTGCCTGATACCTCTGTACACGTTCTTGCGTGCTCTCTGATTTTGACGACCACCCCTGTTGCTCTTATTATTACTACTAATATTATTCCCTGGTGCCTTCTTTTCTGCGCCCACCACCGCCAGCTTCTCCTCTACCTTCTTGTCACGTGCCACCACTGCCACAAAAACAAAAACCGCTACGTTATTATCACGTGACACCTACCTCGTAAGCTTTTCCGTTTTTTTCTTCTTATGAAGAAAGTACTAACAATTTTTTTTTTGTTATATTTCTCACTTCATTGATTGATAAAATCGGCGGTGACATTAATATGTCGGTGATGTCGCCATTATGTGTAAAATGGCTACTAGTTTTCATGAAAAAATAAAATCTGAAAAGGATTGTGTAACTTTGTGTGATGGTTGTTTGATATTTTTGAAAAGAAAATATTTATTGTACAGCAGTTTAAATATATTCGACTAGTATTCGATGTGTGTTATATACTGTACATAATTTGTTATACATATGATACATATTATGTATGACATATGTCACTTAATGTATTTTTATTGTATAATAAAAATTATTGTTCTTTAAAATATAAGATTTTTGCTTGTAAAGATAAAAACTCTAGTTAAATCAACTTTTTCTTTTTTGAAATTTGATTATACTTTTCGAATACGGGGAAAAAACGTGAGGTAGTGAAAGAAACATTGGTTGATTAGAGAAAAAGGTAAAAAGAAAGAAAGAGACGGGGAAAAGTAGATTGGGGGTGTCTCCTTAATGTCAAATTAAATGAATGCTTGAATTTTACTTCATTGTCATTCAAAAGTACAGAGTTTTTAAACAAACACCGCCTATGTGCCTAGCTAGCTACTATGATATCTACCAAACCCAAAAAAAAAACAGAGAACCAAATGAATATAAGATGAATTCGATTTCAGAGATACATACAAGAGTTCAGAATTAGATGGTGATGTACTCATCCACATGCAATAACCAGAACATAAAAAATAAAAAAATATATTTTTTGGCTATTTTTTTTGTAAATAAACAATTGAGAAAGTTAAAAAATTATGGGATAGAATTCACACCCAACATCACCAAACACAAGATAAAGGAAATTAAATTTGCCCATGAAGAAAGGGTGACAAAGCAAAGTCATGAGTTAGGAACATGGGAATTAAATCAGCCATAGAACAGAGGTTAGAAAAAATACTTATTTCTATAAAATAAAATAAAGCAAGCACTGTTAACATAGGGAATTGATTAATTAATTAATTAAGTGACACTAGTGATATATATATACTAAGTACTAAGAAATTAAAGCATATATAGAGTAGTACTAGTAATAGTACAAACCTTTGTTATGTGGTGAGAATTGAGGGAGGTTGGGAGTGGTGGTGGTGGTGTCAAAGCCAAGAAGGTCAGAAAAAGGGTCAATCTCAGCCCATATGTCCTGAGGGGCCAATTTCCGGCCACGCTTGACGCCAATGAAGTCTGAGATGATAGCTCCTCCACACATCTTCAGAGATCAGAGAGAAAGAGAAAGAGAAAGAGAAAGAGAAAGAGGGGGTTACATATAAGATGGATGGCTGTGTGAGCCTCGTGACTTTCAAAGAAAGAGGAAAATAAATGTGATTAGAGAACATCACCACCTTGCAAGTGCTGTCCTGCATTTATATGGATACACCCTTTTCTCTTTCTCAACTTGCTTATAACATACACCCCTGTGGGCCCCCACCTCTAATCTTGATTTGATATATATATATATATCATCAGACGGTGCTAAACGAGGCTTCCGAAGAGTTTGATTATTTTTTGTTGTAGTACTATTATTATTTCAACTAAACTGTACACTTAGACTGAGTTTGTTTATTCTGATTTTGGGGTCATTTAGTGTTAAAAAGTGAGTAAAAAATTGACTCTGTTAAGTATTTGATATGAGGGTCATAGTGACTCATAGTAACTTAATGGACAAAATTATCAATTTTTGTTCATTACAATTTTGGAGTCACCGTGTATTTAAAGGAAGTCACCGTGTGTTGGCCTAGGGAGGCACAAATACGTGAAAATGTGTTCGGAGTCAATTTTAGAGTCATTGTGACTCTGACTCTGAATTCTGTGACACTGACTTCATGACTCTGATTCCAGAGTCACTCAAAACAAACAATACCTTGCATCATATTTATCTGTATATTTATCTATATGTACATCATAAAATCAATCATTATATGTAATAATTAAAATTTTAAAATATTGAATTAATATACAATATTAAAAGTCTAATTAATAATTTTAAAAAATTAAAATATTACATATATAATGATTGATTTTGTAGTGTAAAAAAAACTATTTTTCTATAAAATATAGAAGTTGAATCTACTATTTACCATCTCGCTCAAAATCATTCACAATCATCTCACTCTAAATATGGTTGATAGTTGATACATGAATGAATTCAGAAACGGATGTATTCCCTCCGTCCACTTTTAATTGATATTTTAGAGTATTGCACACTTATTAAGAAGGTGATAAAAACAAAAAAATTTCTATAGAAGTAAATGTACAATGACCAAATTATCCTTATAGTTTTTTGTGCAATAATAATTGTAAGAGATAAAAAGAGAGTGTATGTATGGATAAAACTGGAAAAAGATTGTAAATGTTTCATTGAAAATCTAAAATGACAAATAATAGTGGACAAATAAATTTCCTAGAAAGACAAATAAAAATGGACGGAGGGAGTATATCCGTTATTATTTCGAGTCATACTATACATCTTATTTGATGGTGAATAAGAATGTATAGATATAAATTGGATTTAATTGGTATATATAGTATAAAATATTTTAAACTGGGAGTATTGTTATATGTTCTATTTTATTACCAACTACCTATGAATTTTAAAAAACTATCTACTTTATGTTTATGTGTCAAATTTTAATTGGATGACAGTGTAAATTATTTTTACACTGTCACAGTATAGAAATTAAACTCATATAAATTATTTATTTTATATATTTAAAGAGATTAATTTTAATGCACTGATAATGTAAAACAGTATTTTATATTGTCGTTCAATCAAAATATTCACTTTATATAATTTTTTAGGTTGTGGGAGAGAGAAAACACAATCATACTGACGTGGCAACATATAATTGGATGACTGTGTAAAAAATGTACAATATGAAAATTAAATCCATATTTAAATAATGATGTTATTTTTTTGGTGATTATAGTATTATATTTATAATTTTAATGTAATTATAATAGAGTTTAATTATAATGCACTTACACTATCAGTCAACTATATTAATTGATTTGTGTAACATTTTAGTTATTAGTATGTAATTAAGTTAAAAACTTCTATTGATATCTCAATCTATGATTGAATGTATATATAAAATTACTTTAGATTGACATTCAATTGAAATTAAACTCTTTATAATATTATAGTATCAAATAATAATATTTATCTTGTGGTAAGGCTATTACGATGATGATCAATTAAGTCCGATTAATTTGCTGAAATCAAAGTATATCATTTGATGTTTGTATACATTTTTTAAAATTGACCTCCTATATATATAAAATTCTTATACTTTTTATTATGTGATTATAACTTTGATGGGAGGAGACTTTCATAACGTTTTTAATTATTTTTGGTCGGCAAATAACATTATTAATTTTGTATAAATACTTGGATAATAACATTTTTCAACTAAAATAACAAATAAAGCTCATTTAACACTTTATGGTTCAAATAATATTTTTAATTATAAATATATTTTTAATCAACTAAATAATTATAATTCAAATTTTTATTTGTTAGCTTTTTTAACTAATTTTTTATTAATCTCTAATGATGCTCGTAATTTTGTAACATCAAAAGAAAAGAGTTGGATGTAACGGTGATGATGAGAGTGGTGCCAAAATTAAACGGCCCAGAGAGAGGAATCAGGAAAACACGATGTGCGTGTGGGTGTTGGGTGTCACTGGCCTTTTGGTGTGACCCACCTTTATGAATTTACTCCATCATATTTTCATCCAATCACAATTTGTATTCCATCATACAATGAATGAAGGAACCCTATCAAGATTTATGAAAAAATAAAAAGAAAGAAAGAAAGAAACTATCAAGTTATCATTTATCAACCACCACTTGGACAATATATCAACAGTATTATAAGTACATCAAATATACATTCATCAATAATTCATCAAGCATTATGCAATTTGTGGATTCATTATTTAAAATAAAAATTCAAACTTACATACATACTCCTCACTCCCTAACTTAACACGTAACACACACTCACACTGATGGATACTTGATGGATGGAATAATGATGTACACCATTCATTTCCACCTTAGACAATTAGACAAAGTTTGGCATAATTCAAATTACTATTTCAAAAAATTGTCACCTTTTTAATTATTAGTTATTTATATCGTATTTTGGTATGTAAAAATATAATTTAAAAAGATATTTTGTTTAGCACATGAAAATGTTATTTGATAATGTATATTTTTAATATAATAATAAGAGTTTGATTTCAATTTACTGTCAATGTAGAACAATTTTACACAGACATCCAATTATGGATTGACATATCAATAAAAGTCTTTAACTCAACAACTCACTAACTAAAAAGTCACACAAATCAATGGATATGATTGACTGACAGTGTTCAGTGCATCATAATTAAACTTTAATAATAATTATAGTAATTTTTTTTATATATGAGCGATAATAATAGTTTATAACTATATATAATTATTAATTAATAATGAATAATGTTTAATAATATAGCTAAATAATAAATAATTTTATCAATAATAAATTATATATTAATTGACCATATTGATCATTTGTCAATCCGAACTACTCTAACATCCAGAGTTATTTTTTTTAGGGTAAATGACAAATTAATTAAACCATTCATGGGATTTGGTTAATTGCACTATGTCCCAATAGACCTTAATGTTTATAAAATATATTACTCAAGCTCTTTGGGACATAGTGCAATTAACCTTTATTTATTAAATGTTTAAAAAACTTAAAGCTCGACTAATATATTTTAAAAAAAATATATTTAATTAAATTAATAAATAAACATTAAAAGTTAAAGTATATGATCAATTATTAATAATTATTAAAATAAAGTAAATAAGGGATGAACTTAAATTATAATTTTAAATAATGAATATGAATAAGGTTAATATATATTTTTGAACATTGTAAAAAACCATGTTTGATTTTTGGTTCATTAAAAAATTTTATTTAAGTTCAAACATTTGCAAAAACATTATAATTTTAGTCCCTATTGTTAGTTAAACTCTTTATGTGTTAAAAATAATGTTGAACTAACTATTTATTTAAAGGTGAAAAATGCTAATTACCAACTTTTTAAATGAGTGAAAAATAAGTAGACGACACTATTATACGTACAAATTACATTCATCTTTAAAGGTCACGTCAGCACTCAGTACTATACTAAGTGAGAACCATCAATTGTATATAGTGGGAACAAAAGAAAAGCAGTTTTATAAATATTTGCTTTAAAATAATAAAAAATCACTTATTTTTTGGATATAAAAACTTTTAAATATGTTTCTAGTCCCATCATAGACCAAGTTGTTTTACAAAATATTTAACTAAAACCAAAAGAAAAAAAAATTAAGGATCACAATTGAAATTCACTTCTTTTTCAAGGACCAAGAAGTATAAAATGCAATAATAATTTACTTATTTATTTATTTAAACGCGGGGTATGGAGTTCACAATGAATAAAATATATGTGTAAAATGTGATAGGTATATTATGCCTTCAAAGAGGAATAATATAACATTAAAATGATAACAATAATTGAGAGGATTCTCTAACGATATATAGTGTCTAAAGATATTTGTCTTACATCAATACTTAGAAAAATAGCCCAGTAGTCAAAGACATAAAAAATATGACAAGTTGAATTAAAGTGAAACAATGTGTAAATTTGTAATTGATCGATTGCAGATAGATAATTGTGCACTCCAGTTTTCTTAATTTTTCTTAATTTTTCATCATTTCAAAAGTTTAACTATTTTTTTTTTGAAAAAAGGTTAGTGAAATTTCAATTGCAAGTAACAATAATAATTCTAGCTGTTTATTGGGCCTAATTAATTGTGAAGTTATGATTGATTGAACGAATAAAGACATTATTATTATCAACTTGTGTGACGGAAGAACTAGACTTTTTTTTCATTATTTATAGTTTTGTCCAGTATATAAACTATATATATGAAAAAAAATAAATGAAGACAACTTTCATTTAATGTATATATTTCACGGTATCCGAAATTTTGCTATAACTAATTCATCGTCCCAAATTATTGTGTGTCTGAAAATAGTAGGTGACATGAGACTCTCAGTATATATATTTTTCATTCGTAAGAGTTAATCTTATTATCTTATTTAAAAGACACCAAGCTGTTTATATTCGTACAAATATGATTAGTTGGTAACTTTCATTTAAAATATGTATAATAGTGGAGGGTTTTAATTATATAAAGAGGTGCAAAATTTTCCTCGATATTCCTGTTTAATTTTCCCATCTATCTTTTCATGCACATGTATGTATGTAACATTAGAGATAACGGGGTTATCCTTATTAGTGACAACTTGATAAAAGTGTGGAGACACTTGCATAAAAGTAAACTAGTATACGTATAACGTGTGTATATGGGCCAAAGTATGCCGTATTAGGCAAGTACATACGCGTATATATATATATACATAACGTACTTAGCTAGTAGGTACGTACATGATCGTCACTAAACAGAAAACACCTAAGCATCGAGATAACATATACCGTATACGGTCATATATATATATATATATTATTGTATATTTTTGTATTGATTTAAAAAGAAGAAAATGAAAGGCAATAGGGGAAGGAAACAAATAAGTAGTAGCTGGATCTCTCACATCGCAAATGGCGTGTAGTGTTGTTCAAAGGTACGAAACTGAAGTGCCACAAAAAATGGCCAAACCTAACCGGATTTTGGGAAGCATCTCTGCTTGCTATAAAGAATAATATAATAAAGTTGAAAAAGGTGTATGTGACATTATTAAAACATAAATAATACGTTTCACAAAAATATAGATTTAATTTCTCTAAATTGATGAGCATGATAGTGAAAATTTGAAGTGTGACAAGAGTTAATCAGACAAAACATTGAACCAGATCAGTTAATCGTTCAAAAATGTATTGATTTAATCGTAATAGGGATCCAATTTGATGAATGTAATTATGAATAAGTGATTTGATGAAATTCAGGTAAAATGACAATTGAAATATATATTATTATCCAAGGGTGCTAAAGATTAGTTCATCATGTTCTCATTCTACAACTATTCTCTTACTTTATATGCTGAAAAATTCCAAGTCTCAACCATAGTCAGTATAGTTAACCTAGCTATAGGTATGCATAATGCATGTATTTTTGCAAAAAGAGAGAAAAAAATGAGATCCCCTACTTTATACTATATTAACTAGCTAGCAGATCTTACTTTATCAAACTTATGCTCCCCTACATTATATATATAATAATATTTATCGTACAATATAAATACATTCAACTAATATCTAATATGTGATATACATAATATATAATATATATTATATGTATATATATTATATATATAAAACATATTATATATTATATATATTATACGTTAAATACTAGGATGTATTTATGTTCCACGTAAACATTATTGACATTATATATGTATATGAATCCATTGAATTTCACGTCTCAAAGGGTTTTCTTCTTTTTATTTTTAGTTTTTCCTTGCTCTTCTTGATAAGGGAATAGATGCAAGTTGAAAGAGTGTGTTTCAGGCCACGTAGCCAATGCAAGTAGAAGATATTATTTTTGTGGGCAGCCGCAAAATCTCAGCCTTGCATTTGCGATGGATATCCCTCATTTCTTATCGAAGTTGAGAAAATGATTTGGAGGCATCTAAGTGAAGTGGTCCTTTAATTTCCCTTATGAATGTATGTTAGCACCTCACTCTGTCTGACTATTTCGGAACTGTGCATGCATCATGCATGATCAATATAGCCCCACTCAATGCTTCAAATATAGTAAATAAATGTAAAATAATATTTGTATAATAAAAAATTATACAACGTAATATTTATATAACAATAATATTTATCATTGTATAAGTTTAGATGGAAGAATTGATCAATATTACTGTTCCGTACCTTTGACTGAGGTATGAACTGTCGCCGGGATCTGACTCCTCGCACAGCAACTTTCCAAGGTGCTGGGGTGTTTTCCCTGAAAGGACTCCGAAGCTTAAGTAAGAATCAGTGTAAGTGTGAGAACTCAACTGAAAGCGTACCTGATACTGTGATGGGACACCCTATTTATAGAGGGGGATTGGAGCCGCTTCCGTGACGCTCACGCCGCACGACTCGGGATAACGGCCTTCCCGCTTTCTGTGGCGCGTTGGGGCGTCCCGCGTCGTGTCGATCGTGGCTCCGGATTTCTCGGCATCGCTTATCCGCTCGCTTCTGATCGCCGCCCTAATCGGGCTTAATCTTATCCGACCTCGGGTCGGGTCTCGGACCGGTTACCGGGTCATGCTCCGGATCCAAGTCCTTTAGGCCTCTGATTGTTATTGGGCCTTGAAGGTTTAATGGGCCCTGATCTGGACTCGCCCATCGTGGGGTCCGAGATCCGACCTTGGGCCTTTTTTGGGCTCGTTATTGAAGTCTCGAATTGGGCCGCCGGATTGGGCCACAATCCGGGGTGTGAACAATTACAATTAAAGTATTGTATGATTTTTATTGTACACACGCCACATTATTGCTCTAAATAAATTGATCGCACATTATATATATATTTCCTTAGGAATAGAGCAATAATATAATACCACTATTTATAAATCAAATTCTTTTAGGAATACAGAGAAAATAGGTAGATTAAATATATGACTATTATTGGGATATATTATCTCATTAATTTAGTATTAGGTACATCGCAAACATTTGGCCATATGACCCATGGGAAGAGCCAATATGAGATAAGATACGCTATATTAACTAACCAAAATCGTACAGCCTAGCTATCTTAGCTTGCTGATATCGATCGTCCAGTATCCAACTTAGGAATCTAACATTTTATATAACCATATTTTATTAGTTGTTTAATTTCAATTACTAAGATAAGATCAATGTATTCGATTTTTCTTTTATTCATTTGTTTATTTATTTCATTAAACTAAAAATATTGCCAAGTAATTTTTTATGGAGTTAATTAATTTTAATTTTATATAATGACAATATAAAATATTCTTATACTATCATCCAATCATTTATTGTTGCATTAGTTATGATAGTTAATTTTTCTATTTATTATCTTAAAAGTCATATAAATGAAAGATTCTAATTGTATCATAATATAAGATATTTTATATTATCATTAGTACATTAAAATTAAACTCGTTTATTTATTCCATAGTTGTTAAATTACTTTCGTAGTATCATTTTCTTAAAGAAAATTTATAAAGAACTAAACGAAGTTCATAGAAAGCATTTCTTTTTAAAGATTAATACTCCTACATTAAGACTTCAAAGTTCCATTTTTATATAAACTTTTCTCTGTTATCTATTATTTTTCAATCAAACAATATGTATATAATTAGCAAAAGTCTAATCTTATTCGTTGTCACATGCACGAAACATATTTTTGCTCATCACGCTATAGAAAGTTATTTATTTAACCTTGACCTAACTTGGTTTGATGATGATGAATTCTATAGTATTTTATATTTTCTTAGATGAAGAATAAAGTGATAGATACACTCCTATATTTATGGTTTAACATTTTTTTATTAATTTAAAGTATAGCAAATAAAAGTATAGGAAAATTTGATAACCTATGAAAGTATAGTTAAACTCAAACCAAGCTTAATTTTTATGCATCGATAGTATAATAATAACCATAATTAGGTATTTCAAATGATACAAAAAATTAAATTATAATTACAAAATCATGTATAATCATAATTAGGTATTTCAAATGATAAAAAAAAAAGGTATTTCAATCTCACACGTTCCATTTTGAAAGTCATCCCAATTAAATGAGTTGATTTAATTGAATGATCGAGCGAGTTAACAAATTTAATTTCCATATATTGTGATCAATGCATAAAAATTAAACCTAAATTATTACTTTGTACTTTTTTTTTATAAAATCCTTGATATTTGAAATCTCTTAGTTAGCTTGATATTTAAAATTAAATTTAATTAATAATTCTCAACAAAAAATTCTAACTAATAATTAGTTAGTGATGGGTGCGTCGTAACACTCATAAATTTAATTATTTTTAAAACCAAGTTCCCCTAATATAGTTTAGTGGAAACCAGGGTCGTCTCTCACAAGGAATGACTAAGAGAGTAATACACGAGACTAGTTGTTTGACGGGTTGTCACAATTGGGGATTTTTGTGTGCAAGATAATTAAATTGGAATAAAAAATGGAAATAATAAAAGCAGCGGTTTATGGGGGTGGAACATTCATTAGGGTGTCAATCATTGGCTACAAAAGAATGCATGAGTTGATTAATTACGCCGGAGTTAGATCTAACTCCTTTGTTGTGATTATAATGATTAATTGCCTAGAATTGGATTAATTAGTGAGATCTCACATTTAGTTCCACTCTCAACAATTATTAAAGTCAATCACATTAATCTAATTTAAGAGACTAATCAGCCAATTAATTACTCATTACCAATTCCTAATATGTCATGCATTAATTAATCAACCAACACATAAACATATGCCCAAGAATTAGCCAACTCAATCGAATAAATCAAGACAAGGGTTAAACACACAATTTAAGATCTCAAATTATATGTGAAAGATTTGATAATAAAAACTTATGCAAGATTAAGAACAAAGCCTCAAAGTACCCCAATGATGTTCACACCCTCATAAACCACCAAGAAAATTAGCTACTCATGGCAGTGAATTAAAGGGCAAGAATTAAAAAGAAATTAAATGCAAGTTGGCAAGGTAGAAAAACGAATAACTGTATTAATGAGAAAGAGTAACTTACAAAACCCAAAAGGGCTGGACGAATAGCGTTTGAAATGTAAAAGATGGAGCTATAGCTAAACTAGGAAAGATGGAAATCCTAATGGAAAGACAATTAACTCTAACTAGGAAAAGAAAATAAGTGGTTTCTGATGCATTAGCCTTCTTTAAATAGAGTGAGCAGCCTCCAAACCCTAGCTAATTGGGCCTCCAACTCGTGCCGATAGGGTTTCTGCTGTGACAGAGTTGCGGCGCGGCGCTGTGGCACGCTACGGGCGCTGGAGCGCCAGCGTTGTGCACGTGACTGGTTTAAGTGAGCCACGCGCGCTGGGGCGCGCTACAGGCGCTGGAGCGCTCGATGCTTGCTCTGAAATCCACTGCTCCGCTTCTTGCTCAGTTCTTGATGTCTACAGCTCCAATAATACCTGTGACCTGCACTAAAAATACGAAATATCCAAGATCAAATGCAAAGGTCATCCTTGAATTGTAAAAACATTATAAAACTTGTTATTTTAGCCTTTATTTCTATTAAGCTCAGATTAATCTCAAGTTGAATTAAATACAATAAAAGGCCAAAATAGAGCTAAGAATTGCATACAATCATCCAAATTAAAGGTATAAAATATTAGTAAAAACCGCGTTATCAGTTAGCTTGGACAAAGTTAATCCATATTATTATATAAACTCATTCCAACGTAACATTAATTTATTTCATGCATATGATTCAAACTTTATACTTTACTTGAAAAAGATATAATTGTTAAACCATTTTAATTAACACACCACTTAAGAATTTTCTTTCCTCATTATTATATTATCACTCAAGAATTTGAATAATTTCCAACAGTTTTTTCTACAACTACCGAGGACTAAATTTTCTTACCTCCTTCTATTACATTTCAGATTCATGGCAGTCAAAAAGGAGGACTAACGCAAAAGAAACCAGTCAAACAGCTCACAGAAATGTGTGATCCTCGTGGTTTTCCTGTGCTAAATCACATAGAGTTTAACCCTGATGATATACTAAAATATTTTATATAGTTATATAGTTATTCAATTAGAATATTTTTTTATTTGTATGATTTTTTAATTTACGAGTGATTAAGTCAATTAGTATAATTAATGAGATAATATAAAAGCATCTTTAATGTGAGACTCTTTAAATCCTAATATTAGGCTGAGTTTGGTAAAACTGTGGCTCTTGAAAAGTTGTTGATCTTCTTGGGCTCTCAAAAAGCTGCTCTTAGAGAGCCATAATAGTACCGTTTGGTAAAATTATACAAAAGTTGCTCTCAATAAGTAGAAGCCATTATTATAATGTTTGGTAAAATAGTGTAAAGTAGCTCCCAAGATATTAAATGACCATAATAGACATAATATTAAAAGATATTGTATAAATGAGGGTCATTTATGTATTTTCATTTTCAGAGAGTCAAAGCTGGCTCTGAAAAGCTACTCTTGATGGCTCCCAAGAGCACCCTCTGCTCTCAAAAGCCATGAGCAAAAGTAGTCCAACTTTTTTAGTTACCAAACACAAAATAGGAGTTCCAGCTTTTTGAAAGCAGGAGCACCCCCAACGCAAAGCTTTACCAAACTCAGCCTTAGTCGTCTCACTAGCTGCTCTGCCACATAAAAATTCTATTGGAATTGAGCTTGATTGAGATCTATCACTCTAATTGTGAGACTCAGATTCAATCACATTTATGATCTTGAACTTTAAATAAAAAATATTAATATATTATATTGTATTTTTAAAATATAAATATATTATATATTATATAAAATATTGCATAATTAAATACTAAATAAGTAATTAATCAAATATTATATATATAAAACGTACATAATTGAAATGTACTGTTTAAAGATAAGTAATGTTACACGTATAACCAATATACATCCAACCCATCTAACCAAAATACGCATTAATTTTATTCCATTAAATTCACACACATCTTAACTTTCATTGTGATTGTAATAAAATGCTGTATGTGGGCCACTATATAAGTTGGATGAAAGATAGATGTATTCAAGTTGTACCACAAATATTTCTCTTTAAAGATTGTTTGAATTTGCCAAATATGTACCCCAAATCTCTTTGTAGTTGCCGTCTGTAGTTGGATCCATTTTTTTTAAGATAAAAGCATGAAAGGAGAGATTCAAGATAGAAATAATGTGAATGATGTTAAAAATGAAATAGATAAATTGTGAAAAATAAAATGATAAAAAAGTAATATTTATAGACTAAATTATGAATAAAATAATAATATTATTACTGTTCATAACAGTTAAATTTACAATGACTAATAAAAATAATACATTTGTTTAATATATATACATACAAGACAATATGTATCTGTATAATTTTTTTTGTATTTTTTATCCACATTCAGAATATATACACAACATACAAATGCTAATACAGAAATTTAAATGAAAATCTACTTTTAAGCTTATCCCTATTATTAATCCATAATTTAATCATTTGCCATTCTCATTTTTTACCAAAGTTTCAAAACAAAATTTTGTATAAATACAAGTATAAATTTATTTTGTACATACTAAAATAAATACAAAATAAAATAAAAAAAATTTATTATATCATATTATAGTGTACATATATTTCTATATTATATTGTATTAATTATGAATAAACACTACCATAGGAAAAATGTTGAGATTGCACTTATTATATAACATTTGTCACTGTGGTAATATGGTGTAACACACCCAAAAACACTATAATAATAATAATAATACTAAAAAAAAGAGAAAAATATAATTAGGTGAAAATGACAGTGCTCAAATTGTCGAGTCATCGCAAGGAATTCGTACGATGTCTACTAGTAGCAGTCTAGTCTAGTACTAGGAATTTGGCAATTGGCAACACCATATACCTAAATTAACTGTTTTTTTAATCTAATTCAATTCCTAACTACATAATCAGACTAATTCAATTTAAAACTTTCTTGCCTTGTGATGAAATAAAAATTTAATAATAATTACATCGTCATAAGCCGGAGCCCCTCGATTAATGTATTGTTGAGAAAAGTCTTCAAGGAAATATACAACACGGAATGGCTCCAAAGACACAGAGCCCTTAGATGTCAAAACATGTCACCCCATTATGTTTGTGCTTTTTTCATAAAAAAAAAATCTGTAAAAAATGGAGCAAAGCATACCAACATACCAAAATATAATAGGTCAAAAAATATTGGTTTGGTGAACTATTCCAACAATTTTAGTACGTTTTATCATTTTTTTCATTAAATAGCTCATGAACACCCAAGAAAAGAATGCATAAGAGGAAATTTGAAATTAAGGTCATACTCCAGCACCTAAGAAGAATAGTCTCATTAAAGAACTCCCTAGAGGGGACTTATTCAAGAGACCAGTCCATAGGACCTAGCTGTTTAATCACCCCTAACTATGAGGACTCAGGGATAGTGGTTGGGATGAGAGTCGAACCTGCGATTTCCAGAAAGATAATGTTATAACATGTGATATATGTTATATGTAATATACGTTGTGCATGTTACGTATTATATGTTATGCATACTGTTTTGACTGATTTTTTTATTGTTCACCAAGATTTTTCCTTAAAAAATAGGCCTAAATAAATTCGGTCCAAATCACTAGGGCCCATTAATGATTGATACCAATAATTAGTTTCATTCTTATTCACTCTATCTATCTCGATTTTGAATGGAAGCCTAGGCCCAGGCCCAGGAACAGGCCCATATCCAGGCCCGAACACAATCTACCGAATTCCTCGTACGTAACCTTGGTTAGAACTCTTTACCAAAAAAAAAACCCTTGGTTAGAACTTGAAAGTGTGGAAGTGAAAGTCCCTCATCGACAGTGGTGTGGTGGTGGTGGAGGGTTGAGCAATGGCCGGAAAACAGAGCGATGGGTTGTCGACGGCGAACCTGGCAGGAATGTCGAAGAACCAGCTCTACGATATCATGTCTCAGATGAAGATTCTCATCGAACAGAATCGCCATCAAGCCAGGCAGATACTCATCCAGAACCCTATGTTAACCAAAGCTCTCTTCCAGGTCTTGCTTTAACTACTACTCAATGCTTTTCATCAAATTTGTTTGTATAATTTAATAATTCTGTCAATTACGCTGAATCGTTTGCTCCTAATAGATGCTGTCTTTACATTGTTTCTAGTGGTTAGGGCTGGTATTTTCCCCTATTGTTGTAAATTTTATTTTGGTTCTTGAAATTGTTGTGCTTCACTTTCCTTGAAATTTAGAAAATAACAATTTTGTTTTTGAAAATGCAAAACGTGTTTCAAATTAGTGCCTAAGACAATGTTCGCCGGAGATTAACTCGAATTACTAAAATGATTAATTGAATAACTTTTTGGAATTTTAGGTACTAAAGTTGATGTTTTCTTAATTTTGAGAACTAAAATGAAGCACATGGACAGTTTCAGAGACCAAAATAGAACATTTACTGTAATTGGTAGCTTTGTCTCAAGATAAAAAATTCTACAGGCCTACATATAATATCAGAAATAGAAAGCATGGATAATCATTAATCCGTGGCTTAAACTATTAAATTTTCCAGTCTTCACTCTAAGAATTGGTTTTCCTTAAATTTATTTTTTTCCTGTGCATGTTTCTTTCAGGTCCTCGATCGGTTTTACTTGTATGTCATCTAATCATCTAATTCAACATGGAATTTAGTTATTTATTTCCAAAAAAAAACAGGGTTTTCAGAAGTGTACTAGTGCAGAATTATTCTTCAATGAAGTTTTTGTTGTTTGATGATTTTATTTTACTCTAAGCTCAATATTATTTTGAGGGCTTTCTTCAACCATGATACCCATAGTTAGTTGGTTAAAGTTCGAATGTTCATTTTGTGTTGATTAAGCAGGCACAAATTATGCTTGGAATGGTGCAACCGCCTCAACCGGTATACTTTTTACTTTATTTTGATGTCATTTTCACAGTCCATTCATATTAGTTTGTGCATTGAAAAAGTTTTTGATGCTAGGTTCCAGCAGTTCAGCCAATTGTACCGCAAAACACTCAGCAGTCAGTACAGCCATTGCATCCGCAAAACGTTCAGCCTGCTCCATTAATACATGGGCATGGTTCGCAGGATCAAGCTAGTGTATCTCAATCCCAAATTCCTTTGAGGAAACACCAAAACCAACTTCCAGCACCCGTCTCATCTGTTGCTGCTCCTGCTATGAGTCATCAATCTCAGCCCATGACTGCACACTTGTCACAGTTGCCTCAACAGCCCAAAGGACATATGGCTCCCCAATTGGCTTCAGGGTCTCATCCACAATCCTCACAAATACCAAACATACCTCCGCCTTCTCTTCATCCATCTTCGCAGCCACTTCATCCAACTCAAATGCCAAATGCATCTAGTCAGTTGCAGCAACCATTGCAGGCACCTGGATTTCCTCAAATGCATCAGCAGCCACCATTGCCATCACAGCACAGACCACTATCATCATCAGTACCAAATTTCCACCCCAAGTATCCCCCTCAAATGGGTGCCAATTCCGGTTTCCAACGTGCTGGTCCTCCTCACAATCTTCCTCAATCTTCATTTCATGTAAGTTGAATACTTCGCTTTATAATTTGTGATCTAATTTTATGTAGAATTGTACTATTATTCTCTAATTGATGAAATTTTCAGTCAGGTGCAAAACCTCCTGCAACTGCTGGATCTGCATTCCCACAGGGGCAGATACCACTTCCAAGCCAACAATCATCTCAGTCACCTTATCAGGTAGGCCTGGGCTAGCTACACTTGACGGTTACTACGTGAGATCGATTGTTGGTACCATAACCATGACATGAATACTTATAGGAATAATTATGCTTTCTTGTTGCTTTTAGTAATTTGACTCCTTGCTTCATTGGCATCTTCATCTTAGTGGGATAAGGCTTGTTGTTATTGTTGATGGCATTTGACGTAAACCTAAGTTGATTTTTGAGATTTGACTAGAAGAAAAAACGTAAAAGAATATTATATCCTTTCATAGTTATTGGTTGTTCATCTTGTTCTAAGTGATGGCATTGCATACATTTCAGGTTGGGAGTATGCCTTTAGGTCCTGATTTTGGCAGTCAAGCCGGAAATGCAATGCAAGTTGACAGAGGATCTTCACGGATGCCTGGTCCTTCAGATCAAAATCCAGCGCAGCTTTCTGTTCCTCCAGGGCCAACATCTATAGTCTCTGGTCAGATGGGCACTGCTAATCAGCCCCTTCGGCCTCCTTCGGTAATTTTTCATGAGTTAACACTACGTTTCTAGCAATAGTTCTTCTGCGGTCTATTGATTTTTCTCACGCATGTGTGTGTGCAGTTGACACCGGAGATGGAAAAAGCACTGCTTCAGCAGGTGATGAGTCTCACACCAGAGCAGATACATCTCCTTCCACCCGAACAAAGAAATCAAGTGCTGCAGCTTCAACAGATGTTGCGTCAATGATTCGATGCAATACACATAAATCCCTTCCAATATTGCAGACATTATTCTGTATGTATGTCATTTGTGTTCAAATTTTGATTGGCTCTGATAAACTTTTGCAGAAAGCTGAGGATTATTCACGTGTGACAAAACTTAGACAATTTTATTCGTGTACCAATTTTGTTCCAATTGAATCATAGGCCTTCAACTTGAACGGGAAACCAAAACTGCATACTACTGCATGCTCATAAGTTACTTAGCATCCAATAAATATTTTTCCAATAGCAGTGAAGTTCAACAGGCACCAAATTTGTGCTAAATTTTGTCGGCATGCCTTTCCAAAACTTTGAATAAATGACATTGCTCATTTTCAGCTCCAAGATGATAAGGAATTTGATGTTATAAATGGTGTCATACTCCATAGTTAAACTTCAATATAAGAACCCAAAACTGGTACTACTAGATATTCTATAAGACAGCATTTGATGGGTACATAAGAAAAGACTATGGGGATAGAAATACAGAAAAAATGTGTGTGGTGATGAGAATATGATAGAACATTTACATTTCAAGACAAAAGAATTATTAACAATGTTTTATAATTTTGTGTATTTCTATTATATCACTCAACTACAATTACTGCCAAATAATATTATGCTATCAATTTTTGGAGAAACCTGATGCTGGCCTGTGCTGTTTGTAATTATTATGTTACTTGTAAACCAAAACGGGTACTTATTATGTTACTATTTGATCCATAACTGTTGCATTATGTTACACCATGGAAACAGAATTAAGTTTCAAATTTTTAAAACTATATTTTAACCTGAAGAATTAACAAGTTCTTAAATTTTAAATGGTTATTTATCAGGTGTAAAACTTAACCCCTAATTTAAGGTGCAAAAACGTTTTAAATGAAGAGTTAATGTGTTGATTGTTTTAGCATTCAAGGAGAAAAGGAAGGATCAAAAGTTGGCCAGTCAAAGAAGTAACAACAGTAAGAAAATATAACTTATATGCTAGCTATTACAAGCAGCTGCATTACTGAATCACTGAAAAAGAAATCAAGAACAAACAAAACCCTTTCATCTCATCTAAATTAAAGAAGGAAACTACTTTGCAGTTTTCCAACTTTATTTATGGACCCCCCCAAAGATAAAGGAAAAAGTAGTATTTTCTCAGAACCGAGAATGAAGAACTTTAAAATCATGAAGGCCACCCTTTGCAATGAAACGACCTTGCTTGTTATTATTTGCTGGATCAGTGTGATTGAGATGAACATCAATCACATGCACATTCTCACAAGGCACTGCAGTGCTGCACTTGAGAGTCACTGCAATCTTTGAGTCATAAGTGCCACTAATGTTCTTGAATCTCACATCACTAATCTTCACTAGTGATGGCTGACAAAACAACATGACAATAACAAGAATAATTAATTACTAATAACATGATGAGCTCTAGGTGTAGCTCTATTGATCCAATCCATATATGCATGCATACAAACGATAAATTCTTAGATGATCTTGAAACAGGAAAAAACTCTTATTGGGTCTGATTCGTTTATTGTTTGACACATGCACATACTTATGTGTCAAACAATGAACAAATTACCGTGGTGTATTTGGTTTTCGAAAACAACTTTTTTTTTTTTACAATTTTTAGTATTTTCTTTACAAAATAGAAAAAATGAACATGAAAATTGAAAAACTGAAACCAAATGCACAATTTTTTGTCTAGTTCTAAGAGTGATTAAGAATTCCTCACATGTAACTATTTGTTAAGAAGTGATTTACCTTTTTAGTTTTGCAAGTGTTTGAAGGGCAATATACTTGGTCAATGATAATGGGGTTTGAGACATTGATCATTTTAATGTCCTCAAATACCAAATCAGAAGCACGATTAGGTGGTGCACCAGGCCAAGTTTTGATTCTGACACCATTTTGGGTACCGTTGATTGTGCAGTTTGAAACATAAACCCCAACCACCTCCTTCTCATTTGGATCCTTGCCTAGGCTTCCCACACTGCATGCCATGACAGCAAAACAACAATAAGTAACCATTTCAGAATGTTCCTCTCATAAACGAGAAAACACAACACATGGTAATGTCGTGCAACAGAAATACGTCCAATTAATATCCAATGTGTGTTATACATAATACGTAATGTGTGTTATATATATAACACACATATGTATAAAACACATTCCGTGTTATGTATAACACACATTGGATACTAATTGGACGTATTTCTGTTGTATGACAAATATTATTGGTAATCAATAAAAGAAAGACCTGATTCCATGGCCAGGACCACAGTGCACAAATGAGACAGAGATGTTAGTGCTGCCAGGTCCAATGGAGACACAGTCATCACCAACTCCAATTGTTGAGGAAGTGATGCTGATGTTATTGGAGAGACCAATGTGTATTCCATCAGTGTTTGGGCTATTCCCAGGTGCTTGAATGTTCACATTGGAGAATTCAAGGTTGTCACAGTTGTGGACTCCAACATGAAAGGCCTTACTGTTCAGCAGAGAAATGTTTTTCACTGTGCCATGTGAAACATTCACCAATTTCAATGCCTGCAGCATCAGAACCAAAATGAGCCAAAATCTTAGTTTGAGAATCAGATATGATGAATACAAGTAACTTGCTCTAGATTTTTTCTGTCACATAGTAATATATTAATTTGAGAAAACAAGAACTTACTGTTGGGAAATTGTGACATTTCAAGACCCTCCGGCATCCAGCTTTTGACCATGATTCTTGACCCTCAGCATCCAAGATTGCATTGTGATTGTGTCCAGTGAGATTGAGACCATTCAGGTTTCTGAATTCAATCCACTCAGGGGAAGGGAAGTCACTAAGGCTTTTTGGAGCCCTTAATGTTCCCACTATCAATATCTTTGGGGACCCTTTATTATTATTATTATGGCATGGCCCTGAAAATGAGACTGGACCAAGGTAGAATGTCCCTTTTGGGACATAGAATGTTGAGTGTCCTTTATTTGAGCATGCATCCTTCCATGCTGCTAAGAATGCCTTTGCATACACACATTGTAACTAATTAGTTATTTTTGCCTTGTACTTGTTCAACATGAGATACCGTGTTGACTCACTTTCCGTATATCATTGAATAAAGTGTGAACTCCATTCAAGTAGGGTTTACTCGTGAATCGGTACAGTATCTTATAAACAATGAATATAAATAACATATTTTTATATAAAATTCCTTTGCATTTTTTCATATGCATGGATTTGGTCTGAGGACTCTATTTCCTAGACTATGCAAGTAATTTCAAATGAAAGCAAGAAAAGGACATGATTGGTGATTTCCAAATAGATAAACTTAACATAAATGAGAAACAATTTTAAGGAATCACCAAGCAGTACAAAATGACTATATTCTTTTATAATTGTTCCAACTCCAAACTAATTAAATTTTGCTATGTATTTTATTCACTTGTGATACCAAAACATAGAGTCAGAAAACATGATTGTTACTTTCTTCCAACTATATTAATTCAGTTTTTCTTTTTCTTTTTCTTTTTAAAAGCTACATGAAATGAAATCTGAAAGAAAAGAAGCTACAAATCCTGCAAAGATGTCCTCCCTCACTGAGTTCTTAGGATGCAATTCAATCACTTACAGAGCTACTATCTGTCTTTCCATCAGCCACAGCTCCATAATGAGTTACATCATAAAATCTTGATGGCATTGCTTCTGCCTCATATTCTTCATAATCCGGGATATCTTCCGGTTCAGGCGATTCGGCCGAGTCATTCGCAGGGCTATCGTCAGTAGGAGCAATAATGTAATCATAATCTGAGGTAGGTGAATCAGCAAGAGGCTCTGGAGCTAAAGCTGTTGAAACTCTTGCATGTGCCATGCCAGTTTCAGAAGTAACTATATAAAATATAGCTATAGTACTAATAAAGCTTAATGTCAAAATGGTATTCATTTTTGGTATAGTTCCTGAAAAAGTATGTTTTGTAGATTCCTGTATGAGACTAATTAATTAGTTCTCTGGCTCAACTCAACAATGTGGCTAATCCTTGTTTATCTGTTCTGTTTTTATATTGCTAAGTTTCTTGAATTATGATCAAATTAATCAATCTTGTTGCTATGTGTTTATGATAAACTTATTTCTTCATTCATAAATTTTGTTTACTACTATGCAAGTTTCAGAAATGGTGTTCAGTTTCATAGAAATGGTATTCTGCATATAACATACACCAATTGATTGTGAACCAAAAATAAAGGGATTTTATTATCACATAAATATATGGCTGTTACTTGTTCACTCAAAAAACAAATAAGTTTTGTTACTTAATGCATTTTATTTCAAGCATTTCTTTTGGAAAACAGTCTCTGACCAAATCTTCAGTGCAAGGCATAACAGGAAAATATTTGAATGAGGATTCCAAATAACATAATTATTATGTTGGTAACAGTTAGTGTATTGGTAAAAAAATATTTCTTCTTTCATAAACTTCATTTACTACTATTCAGGTTTTAGAAATCCTTTGCGGTTTCATTGTTGCCTGAGAGGGGTGTTTTACTACAAGGAGTAAGTAATTAACATTCTAATTCAACCAACTATGTTCAGGAAAAAAAGAAAAAGAAAGTTCTGGCTTCTAATTAACTTGGTTGATCATAATGATTTATTTCTACATAATTTAGGTTGCTTAGTGATACATGACAGAAATATATGGACAAAAATATAGAAGAAATGTGTTTGGTGATGAAAATATGTTAGAAAATTTGTGCTTTCTGTTTAATTCTACGGAAAAGCCGGAATAGAGGAGACACAAAATTAACTAAGACAAAAATCACTATCTTATATACTAATCTAAACGTGATAAAATCCTAGCATAATTCACGATAAAGCATAATGATATCGTTTGATTAGCCGACCTCTCACATAGTGTGACAAGACTTGTTGTTGTTGTTGTTTATCTTTATCATTTCTGTCTTGTAGACCTCATAAAACACAGTCTTATAGCATATAGCACATAGGGTTTGAATGAGAAAAATGCTTAACAATAACAATTGTTAAAAGTTAGAAGCAAATTACATCATGAGATCTTCACATTCAACATTTGATGGTAAAATCAAGTAATCTATATATGGCATACTTTGAGATTTACTCCTAACATGAACTTCTGAAACAATCCAAACTCTTTGGATTCAGTCTCTGAGAAAGGGAAAAAAGGTAAAATCTTATCTTCTTTTTTTATTTACAATCTAAGTAAATAAGGCTTTCAGAACAAGAAAGCACTTATTTCACATAATAATATTCATCATACAATTTCTGGCTTTCTGTACATAAAAACTGATTAAAATATTCGGCTAAGAAATCTTCAAAGAGAAAAGCTACAATGAAGTTGATTCTAACTGATTCATAAGTTTCTTCCTGAAATCTTGGAAAACAATTTCGATTAGGTCTAATTGTCGAAAAGTTTTCTCCTTTTCTGTTGAATCTATGGACATCCAGGTGGCATTTGTAAGCCTACATAGACAGGTTTAATGTTGACACATCTTGATCCAGCAGGGGCAGGTCCAAGCCTCAGGTCAATGTTGTTGAGATGAATATTTTGGCATGGGAACTGCTTGCTACACCTTAAATCCACTGCAATTGGTGTAGCTGTAGTTCCCTTTATATTTGTGAAATCAATATCTTTTATCTGTACTAGTGATGGCTGCACATAATTAAATTGTTTTCCAAATTAGTTTCCAACTACATAACTAACTAGCAGGGAAAAATATATAAAACATATACAAGGGTTGTTATGTTAAACAAAATAATTGAATGGTTTCCCGAACGAAAGTATCTATTACGTCCCTTCACCGGAATGTCTCTTTTAGACTGTATTTGATTGCTCTCTCGAGGCAGAAATGACATAGACAATAAGACAGTAGTAGTGATATACAAGATATGTTGATTGATTAAAAATAAAAAAGATTAGTTATAATTTAATGAAAAATGAAAAGGACAAAGATATAGTATAAAATATTTAAAAAGGTTATTCTTAAAAATATAAATACTTTAATGATGTGTATTAGAGATGCATTTCTAGCATCCCTCCTTTTTGGATGAACAGAGAAATTGGCTTATGAGAGGAAGACAATTTTAGAGCTTTTGTCTCTATCTCATTCTCTAAACATGTTTTTGTCTTTATCTCCATCTCTCTCAAAAGATTAAACTATTTGGATAAAGGACACGCAAATAGTTTTGATTAATTCTGTGTGTACGCAATGAAAAACCAGCCAATGTAGACAATGAGTTCATTTTAGCTTTGGTTTGGGCCCAAATTATCAATGAAATTGTAATGGGCTAAGTAATTGTAGCTCATAATCTCATTTATTGACTGATTGGGCTGATTTTTCATTGTGCATTTAGCATTATTCATAGTTTTATATCCGATAATAATGCTAATTCTTGTATGGCAAGACTTTTAAAGGATTGAATAAAGAAAAGAATATAAAGAAACCAAACCTTCTTTTGGCAGATGGGAGCACATTGATATTCTTGGTCAATGATGATAGGATTTTTAACATTTTCCATGTTAATGTCAGTGAAGCTGATTTGTGATGCTGCACCAGGATACTTATCTGGCCATGACTTGATTCTGAGGCCATTGGTTGTGCCAATCAGTGAGCAGTTCTGGATCCGAATACCTTGCACATTTAACTCATCCGGATACTTTCCAAGACTACCAATACTGTCATGCATATAAAAGAAAATAGAAAACTATATCACATATCAGATAAATGTTTGAATTTTAATTATCTATAGCAATTAGCAAATATGTTTGTCTGCCATTGTAATTTTCATAAATATTTAGGGTAGTTAAACTAATTTCTCTTCTATTTATTCGTGTGACATTGAACTCTTTTTAACATTATGTTCAAGAGAGGTCAATGTAATCTTTTAGAAGATATCAATGTAATAATTTTACAAAATTCAATGACCTTTTAGCAAATTTTACAAATAGAAAAGAGGTGAAGTGTATTTCACCAAACCTAAAAAAAATTTAAATTAGCTACTAACTACTATGTCGCACTGATATAAGCTAAATTAAAGAACATATAAAATACAAGTAGAATATCAAAAAAGAATTTGTATGGTTATTGACCATATTTAATATGTGCCAAGAAATATACGAAGTTATAAATGTTTCTAGAACATACATTAAATGTATTTCAAGATTACACAAGAATTTCTCGTCAAAAAGTATGAATAAAGTATTCAATATGATATGTATTTTTCTGCTATGGATATATCAACTATTTTTAAGTAACCATATCTAGGACTATCTATTGAATTATTGCATATGATAAGTAGTGCACATTCCTTGTTGTTTGAAAGCAAGTAATATATACATTTCTTTTTCTTTTGAATTTAGATTGAAGGAGTGGAGAACAATCTTGGATGTGAAGGTGAAAATTTTTATTTTTGATGAAGCATAATTTTAGCAACTTAGCATTACCTAATACCATGTCCAGGACCACACTGCAATTTGTTGATTGTAACATTGCTGACTCCTTGGATCATAGAGACACAGTCATCCCCAGTTTCAATGCTACTTTTGGATATCTTCACACTGCTGGAGATGCTTATATGAATTCCATCTGTGTTGGGGCTGGTTGCTGGTGCAGTGAGCTTCAGTAACCTTAGTCTGATGTTTGCAGAGTTTGTCACAAATATGTGAAACCCTTTGGGGTTCACAGATTTTATGTTCTGTATGATTCCATTTGTAACCTTGCTCAAATATATGCTCTGCATTGCCAAACACATAAATCTCAAATATTTCATAATCATATATTGTGAGCAAAAATGTCACCAGGATAATTTATCTCAGTATAGTCTCTGAGAATTAAAATATGTGATTCAAATTAGTTCTTTTGACAGATATATTAATCCTTAGGAAATACTTTTCATATTAGTACCATAGAAATCGTTAATTCGACTCAAATTTTTTACGGACGAGTTTGTTCAATAATATCATGTCATAACCAATTTGGAGGCTATGCATATTAAGCTTCACTTCAACTCATATGTAACATAATATAAATATACGTCCAACAAATAGCTATACATTCAATAAATATGGAATGTGTGCTATACGTACGTTAGCTATACAAATAGCACACATTCTATATCATGGCACACGTTTGATACTTGTTGGACGTATTTCTGTTGTACGACAAACATTAATATATATCAAACTTACACTAGGATTTCTAACACATGCATTGTCTGAGTCATCAGATTCACAGTTGAGAGCTTGTGTCCAAGAGTCCTGTCCTTGTCCATCAATAGTACCTCCACCAAGGATTTTCAAACCATTAAGGTTCTGAAACATGAGCCAATCTCCATCCACATACTCACTGATATCTGTTGTGGCAAGAATTGTGCCTTCAACTTGGACTGTTACAGGCCCTGGTGTTGTGCATGGCCCTGCAAAATACATTGTGGACACCAAAAACCTTCCCTGTGGTACAAAAACCCTTGCTTGCACTGTGGACTTGCACGTTGCTTTCCATGCATCCATGAAAGCCTGGAGGCAGGGTAAATAAATAAATAAATATACGAGAAATGATATTCTGACGCTCTCTGCTCCGTAATATTCGTAGATATCCAATATCTATCTTTAAATTTTGTGAGACTCATATTACCACAATCAGGATATGTGTCGATGTTTATAAACACTCACTTTTCGGATGTCCAAATAATGTCACTCGCCTCAAAATGAAGAATGTTGATGTTGTCATAATTGATTAGTAAGTTATCAAAAGATTGAAGCTGCAAATTTGTCTAATCTGATTGTGAAGTTCTTATCTAATATATCACCATTAATGGCCAAAATTGAAGTTAGTTTGATTTTCAAATTATCTCAACATATTGATTTATATTTCCTAACAAACAACTTGATCAATATAGCTTCATCAAAAGATTACATCAAAGACTATATATATATGCTCAGACATGTACCTACCTATAACCAAGAAAAGGAATTTCAATCTTTGTAATATGTATCACATTCCTTCAACTTAGCAAAGGGAGAAGGGAATAATAATCTTTAAATACTTTTTCTTTATGGTTTTTCATTATGAGAAGAGGAATGATTATTGAATTATTCTTTTCTCGTCCTTCATGGAACACTATTTTTCATTGAACCAGTACGTGAATCCTACTCGAATGAGATTCACATCTCATCCAATAATATATTCATTGACATGAAAATTGAGAAAAATAAGTTAAAATAATATAACTCGAAATAATTGACTAATATATATAACCCAATTATGAATGTATGTATGTATCTAGTATCTACCTGAGTGCAGTCAAATTTTCCATCAGGTTTGGCTCCAAATTTCATGACATTATTTACAATCTCACCAGGAACAAGAACATCCTTAGCCACATTCTGATCTTCATAGATATCAGGACCAACAATTGGCCTTATTCTTGGGACACCATCCACAAAACAGGACAATGCAATCCACAAAATACTAACAACACCAACAACTCTCTTTGTAGCTACCATTGTGCCTCAGTTTCCAACAATATCTATTTATTTTTCAAAATTTTGTTTTATTTTTTAAAATTTTTTAATTTTTCAGCTAGAGGCCTCCCGGGGAGGCTATAGATCAAAAGGTGGTAAAAGAAATGATCCATCTTTCTCAGCTTCTCTATTTCATACTAAGTTCATACCATGTTTTCTTGTAAAATAAATGGTTAACATTTGGTTTCTATTTTTTATCATCTAAAATAAGATTTTTTTTCTGCTTAATTTGGTTGATCTAATTAAAATTGTGGTGCTATCTGTGGATTAATAAGCTCCTAAATTCTGGATTTCTTCCTCCATAAGTGGAGCTATATATATTTTCTCTAGCTACCAGATTCCAATAGCACCACATAAAAAATAAGTATTGAAATAAATAAAAGTAACTTTAGTCCATTCATTCACAGTTTGGGTGGAAAAATTATATGCTGTCACCACAATCTCTTAAATAATATGCTTTCAGTGGCCACTCAAATTAACAAAGAATATTTCTATATTATATCCCATCTCTATCTTTAATCACAAGTTTCATAGTTAATAGATTTTAAAATTTTATTTCAGTGCTGTAATTTCTTGCCATTGGACATGGTTAACAACCACAAGTTTAATCCGGTTTAACCCTCGAAGTGTGGTTGAACAATTATCGTACTCGACAATGCATGCTCTAGCCGAGTCATGAACCGAAAAGAAGTTCAATCCAATTTGCATTACTTATCTGAATTTTTTGTTTACTATGCTTATAAATGAATGTTACCATCAAATAATTTTCTGTTTTTATTTTCTATTTTGATCTTTTTCTGTTTTATAGAATTCACGAAAAGGAAAGAACTATAACTAACAAAAAAAAAAAAAAGCTCAATTCTTATTTTCTACTTTATAGTTTCACTATTTTATTTTACAAGATTGCGAAAATTAGAAAACATTAAAAACAAACTAAATAAAAATTGAAAATAGAAAATGAAAACAAGAAACCTTAATATATCTCAGGCTAATTGTATGTTGCTAGAGTCAAATTAGATTCATAGCACATAGCTAATCCATCTATTAAGTTATTAACAATATAGTTTGACAAAATATTATTTGAAAAAAAAATTGAAACCTATGTGCATGATTTCCAAAGTTGTATTTCCTATGCCAAAAAAAAGCACATCATAAGAGGCAGTATAAGATGATCATGAGAGCAAAACTGCAAAATAGACAGTAACATGTTTTCTCTCTACATAACTTGAAGAGAAAACAACTAACTATAGAAACCTAGAAAGAGCCTTATACTAAGTCTTGAAGCTCAAGAAAACCTTTGTTTTTCTCGGTTTTCGAGCCGACTCATACATATAATTACATCGGTTTTGTTATCTGAACGAAAAAATCTCAATTTCTATGCCGATGATTTTAGTTATATCCACCATTGAATGGAGTGTCGAATCACACTTAAATAGGATTCACACTTCATCCAACAATAAATACAAATTTGTCAGTACGGAGACAGAAATTTTTTAGAGTTCAAACATCATTTTCCTAATTACATATTCATATGCTACAAGATTCAAGACCTATAGCAGGCACCACTAAAACTTAAAACAAAACAAAAAAAAGGAAAAAAAGAAGAAGCTACTGAAGATTTTTCTAACAGTAGAACAAAATAGTGATGAATGAATCATCACTGGCCAACCAAACCTTTGACTTGCAAATCTGTTCTGTTTTCTGCTATGAATCTTGAAGCAGCTTCATTGCACTTGATGTCTTCTACTTTCATGTGCACAACCTTGGAAGAACCATATGAAGGATAGAATTTGTATTGGCAAAGGTTCTGAGTTGCTGCTGTGTTTCCAAAACTCTTCTGTCTTCCAAAGAATTTGTCTATTTCATAACCAATCTTTGCAAACTCTGCATGAGGTGCCATTCTGTTTTTGCTTAAACAGAACAAGAAATCAAAGATTTTTATATATAGAAAGAGAGAAACTCAAACTAACTAGTAGATTTAGTTACTATGGAAAGTGAGTGTTTTCTGTTATTTTTCTTGGTACAAAACTTGATGAGGCTAAAAGACATATATATACAGGTTCATATATAAGGCACTGCAATTTATTTTTTGATTTTTTTTAAGAGCTTGTGGTTGTGGGGCCGAATCTTTCTCTGCATTGATATTTGGTATTATTATATATGTTTAAAATTATTAAGAGCATCAGAAGAAGGTGGAAGAAAATGGTTGACGTGGCTACTCCTACAACAGATGATTTTGTGAATTGTGATGATGTACTACTACTTGGATTGGATATATGCTCTTCAATTATATTTATTATTATTATTATTATTTTAAATCTTCTGATTATGTTCTTTTATCATGTTTAATTCAATTCTGGTTAGAGCTTGCTCAAGATACAAAGACTTCACCTATAACCTCAAGCAAATGATAATTCAACAATATTTATCGTACAACAGAAATACATCCAACTAGTATCTAACGTGTGCTATACATAATGCATAATGTGTGTTATTCGTACGTATGTTATATATATAGCATAAATTATATAGTATGTATAACACACGTTGGATACTAGTTGAACGTGAACCACAAATATTATTGGATGAGAATCTAGTATGAGAGAGAGTCCAACATAAGAAGAAGATATCATGTGACGAGTTATTGGGTTTGATTGAAATTGAACGTCTTATTGAAACAAGTTTTTGATTATAAGAGGAGAGGGATGCCACTTTTACATGGGTCCAAGTTATGGATGGTAATAGGTTATGTGTCTTGTCATGTACCTACCACCTTACTTGTTCAAAATTGAGATAAGATTTTTTAAGTCTCAAATAGCATTGTTATATCAATAATGAAATTATCGATAAATAAGATACACACAATATATATTATATAATATATAATGAACATAACAACATATATTATATAACACATCATATATTATATGTTATAAAAAAAAATAATGTTACAATATGTGATATATGTTGTGTATAATGTATAATATACGGTGTTAATATTATATGTAATATGTTGTGCACAATTTATTGACTGTTTTGAAAAAAATTAATTTTAATGGAAGCTAAAACTATTATCTTTTACTTTTACTATCTCATAACAACTCTCTCAAATTTATTTTTTAATATTTTTTTCAAACACAAATCAATTTTTTCTACATCAAATATTTTAAATAAACACAATTCTTTTAAAAGTAATTCTACCAACATCTAAATTAAATTGACTCTTTATTATCTTTGATATATTTTGCGTTATACTTATCCCTAAAAATTAGCCTCT
Source organism: Aeschynomene evenia (assembly GCA_013621005.1). NCBI lineage: Eukaryota > Viridiplantae > Streptophyta > Magnoliopsida > Fabales > Fabaceae > Aeschynomene > Aeschynomene evenia. The sequence continues at coordinate 7,269,561 of CM024266.1, forward strand.
ATCAGATTTCTCTATATTTAGAATAATATTTCTTATATAGAGGAATGATTTTTTTCAGCACGAGCTAACTGAAAAGATTATAATAATGAACTAGATATTATATCTTGAGCCAAAATTTTGAGACGAAAAAATATTGTTCCTCTTTACTTTAATTAAACCTTTTCATTTAATCCATTTCGAAGGGTGGGGGAGCCAAGGAGGGGAGCATTGGCCATGATTCATAACATATGAAACTTACGTGTTATTTGAACTCAACTTTTCTTATATTAAATGGTATATTTAGTAATATCATACAAGTAATGGTGGAATTTCACCTTTGATGCATGTTTGAAATTCTTGCTTAGCATTGATTCTTATTATATTCTATCTTCGCCATGTTTAAGCTATGTTTAAGAGATATTCTCATTAGACCTTGAGCTTGAGCTTGATGATGACAAAGGAGCACCTAGAATTTTTCTACTACTTTGAATTTGAACTCCAAATGCCAAATAAATAAATAAATAAAATAAAATAAAAGTTCAATTCTTATTCTAAGCTTACTCATTGATATTCACATATTTAGTTGAAATTGACAAATGAGTAATGAATCGATGCCACAAATTAATGCTTCAGTTGTGGTAATGCTGCCTCCCAACATGGCTAGCTAAGGCATGATCCTTTAGCCTATTTGGCCTTTTATGATAGCAATAGATCATATATGGGAATTATGGGATAAAATTAATAATGTTTTCGATATTAATTGTTTTAGTTCTTTCGGTGGAGTCATTTTGTGTTGATATATACTGTTGGTTAGCAATAATATTTAACGTACAACAGAAATACGTTCAATTTGTATCCAACATATGTTATCCATGTTACAGGATGTGTCCTATACGTATATATGTGCTATACATATAGCACACATCCTATAACATAGATAGTACATTGGATACAAGTTGAACGTATTTCTGTTGTACGTCAAACATTATTGATTGATTAGTAGAAGAAAAACTTCAATTAATCAAGACCTAATCCATTTATTCATAAAAAGAACATCATTTCAACTAAAACAATTAAAAAATCTATTTTAACATTCTATATATATGGTTCAAATTGAGTGATTGTAATTTAAATTTTTTACCTGTTGTAATCGGTGTAATTTTATATCCCTAATAAAATTATATTAGTAACCAATGACACCAAGTTTGCGTAATGAGATTGTGATCGATCTTGATTATGATCTTCCTTGAAAAAAGAATTATTCTTTTCAATAATCTTTTATAGAAAAAAGAAGCAATAGTGGGCCCCATAGCCTTAAGAGATAATGTGATATTTTATGGTATAGCATCGAATTCAATGTAAGAAAGAAAAAAGTGCATACATCGGATCTATCCGATCCATCCAAATATATTTGATGAGAACGAAAGCACATGAATTTATGACAGAAATGTGAAGGGGGAAGTTAAAGGGCTTCAAGTTTATTAACATATATATATGGTTTAGGTTAGAATATATATTGAAAGCATAAGATGAGGATATTCTTTGACGGTTTCATCATGAATTCTTAAAAGTTCATGTTCATGATGCAAATTAGGGGTCTTCATCAAGTCCTACCCTGAAATGTTTAGACTGGAGTTGACAATTTGTAAGCTATAAAATTAGAATTTGGATGTGATATATTAATAAGGTTAGAAATTAATTGGTGTTCATTTTAATTGTTTTTTAATTTAGTTTCATGCAATTGGATTGTAATAAAATTATAATAGTAATTTTATGTGTTATTCCAAATATAAAAGTTGAGATTGGTGTGTGTAATTTCAATTTCAAATTTAACTTTTTGCTCAATTGTCGAAAAAATTATCTCACTAGATTTGAGTTTAATTCTCAGTGACTTTTTTTTTCTATTGATGAATAATTTATAAATACTTTTATAAGTATTTAATAATGAGTTCAAACATATCCTAATTTTAGATTGGAGTGAACCACCTCTTAATCTAATTTTTTTTATATATAAAAAGATTGAGACGTGTTGGGAAATCTTTTCTAATTAGTAAAACATAAATGTTAGGGAACAACAATTTTTCAGCCAAAACAGTCAACAAAATCTATTTAACATCTTATGGCTCAAATAGTATTTTAATCATGAGTATATTTTTAATGAGTTTGATAATTGTGATCTAAATTCCTATTTATTAACTGTTTTAGCTAATTTTTTGGTATACCTCTAATAATAACAATAATGCTCTTAGCAAAAATGATTTTAAAAATTGCATTTTAAAAAGACACATGAAAGTTTGTTCTTTAAAAAAATGGAAATTTAGGGGAAATCCTCAAAGTACACGGATGGAGGTGCTCAAGCTTGCATGCCAAAATGCTCTGCAAAGATTTTTAATTAATTACTTGCACTTTTCGTACATGGTGGAATAATCTTTATCTCTTCTCTAACTTTATAGATATTTATTCATATCATCTTCCTCAAATTAAATTAAATAATTAGATCTTTTTTCTGGCAATGATTTCACAAGATTAACTGTTGACTGCTTATCCTTATCTACAAAAACTGCTGACCGATTTTTATATAAGGCCAACGTTTAGAGATATTCAAATTAAAAAGATAAGTGACCAGGTTATATATTATATTTGAATCCAAAACTTTAAGAAAATGTATTTATACGTCTCATAACTTATATACACATCTTAATTAATCGATATCAAATAAAGTAATTTTACATGTACATCATAAAATCAACCACCATCAACCATCATGAGTAATAATTCAACATTTTAAAATTAGTAATTTAATCTTTATTGTCATATATTAATCCAATATTCACTACAATAATAATGATCATTTTCAACATGTAATTGTCGAAAAATGTTGATAAAAGTATTGTAAAAAAGATAAGTTGACATTTATTGACTGTTGAAAATAATCATAAACTATTATTTGACAATTAATGACGGTTGAAAATACTCATAAACTAGTTTTAAGTATTTTCGACGACCACTAATTGTTAATATTACTTTTATTGACCATACTTTTATTGACACATTCACTGTTGAAAATACTCCATTTTCTAGTAGTGATTTTTAAAAGTTGGGTTAATAGTTTCAAAATATTAAATTATTACACGCACATGGTCATGTGGCTGAATTGTACACAAAACATTTCTCTATAAAATATCATTCTCACAATTGAAACCTTGAATATACATGTTCATTTTCTTTTTTCATAGCCTGCAGTTATTCGTGTGTGTTCTTTCATTTCTATAGTTCTTTCTTTATTTTTTATGTTATTCATTATAATGCATTGAAGAGTATCGATGATAAAGATGAAGAATATGAGATTCAGTTCGTCTTTCATGTGGAATCTATCCTTCTTTATCACTTTTCTCTTTCCAGCTATGTATTATATTATATATATTTATATTTATATTCCTCACCAACAAGTGGCATGAGGAGGTGAAATGATGATAGGTGATTCCTTTTCAATAATTTACATAGAATATTCTTAACCAAATAATTTCATATAAAGAAAATTATACAAACTTGACTATTACCCTAAATTATATATGGCCTAGAACAAGATAACAATCCTTAATAATTTTGGATAAAATGTGGCCTAGTCTTCTTTGCCTTATTCTTTTATGAGTGATGTTATTCGCACATATATAATTTCCAAATTAATAATGTTTGTCGTATAATAGTAATACGTTCAACGAGCATCTAACGTGTGCTATACGTAAGACGTAATGTGTGTTATATGTATAACACACGTTGGATACTCACTGGACGTATTTCTGTTGTACGACAAACATTATGGATTTCCAAATATCAAATATCTCATTGCAAAAAGGAGCATTATCCTTTTTTTCTTATATAAACTCCTTTTCATTTCAACCCAAAATAAGTATTTTTGTTTTTTTGGTATTGACCCAAAATAAGTACTTGTCGGGTCTGTTAGGATTACTTGGACATTTGGGCCTTAAATTTCACCTGATAAGTACACAGGCCCAGTCTTAGCAAGCTGGGCCTGAATGGAAGATCCAAAAATATAAAATACAAAATAATATGTTATGTTTAACCAAAGAGAGGTTATATTAACCCATTTTAGAGGAAGAAAAAAATATTGTAACCATTTTGTTGAAAAAAAGAAACAGAGTTGTAACTTGTAACCCTTTCTGTGGGCAAATACAACCAACTAGGAGAAGGATGATTATGAAAGTAAAGATAGGGATTCAAGAAGAAGAAAAAAAGGGTGAAAAATGCAACTTTTTATTTCTATCATTCAATTTTGGTACACGATTCACGAGTAATTCTTCAGATTATATACCATCATCTTGCATTGAAAGAAAATAAAAAGGATGATCTAAAGCTCTTAGCCTCTTATATTTTGTTTCATATATATATTAAATTTGGATTAGTATATAAGATAAATTTATATCTCATCTTGATCATTTCGTGTCACTTTTTGTCCCAATTTTTAAAATTACATAAAATTTTTATTTTAGTTAGTACACAAATTTTCTATTTTGTGATTATCATCAAAACTTTCATTTATATTTTTATCTTGTATTTCTATTATATATCTCATCAAATATAGGATAGATATGCTTACCTTGAAACCAAATTATCAATTCAAAAAACAAAAAATCTTATGATAGATCTCTCACATTTACTATGTATATGATATGGAGATAGTGTGACTCACTACAACAATCATAATTATTTTTAATATCTAATAATTGTCGAAAAATACACATTATTAGTTGAAATAACACATATTTTTTCTCCTTAATTAGTAATATCAGGTTCATTCTATTCCCAAATAAATATAAAAGAAATGAAATAATACTAAATAACTAGAAGTATTCTTTGCAAATGAATGGGCAAAATATTTAAAATTGGTCCATAAATAATGTGTTCTAAAAACTTAATTTGTTATCAAATAATAATGTTATTTAAATACTGTACAATTAATATTTGATGAATATATAATGGAAAAATAATAAAATCATTCAATGAGCTCATTTGACAACGTTTCGGATAAAAATATTCTTTTGAAGAAATTAGTTTAATTTTTAGTGAGTTTAATGATATGATCCAAAATTTTTATATTAACTGATTTTAGCTGAATTTTCATTATGCAAATATCAGCACACATTTATTGTATCGCATCATGCCATACAAAACACGCATATAATAAGATCATACATATACACGTATATATATAAGCATACTTCATTTATTCAAAGCATAACATAATATATAGCATCTTTAATGTAAGAGACCATCGTCTCTCTTAGCTCTTTAATTACATCATATATAGTAATTAAGAAAAGAAAAACCTAGATAGATAGATATATGATTAATTGAAGCTAAGCCGTTTGGTAATTAATCAATACATATATATAGCTAGCTATGTCTTTAAGCTTTGAAGAATATCTTACCCCAAAAGGACTTTGGTTTGGTCTTGTAGGGATAATTCACAACCATAACACCACCAAATTTAGAAGCTGCTTCTTTGCTATTGATAATTGGCTCTTCCATCTTGTTCCTCTGCCTCTGCTTGTTGGCAATAGTGGCGATATATCCCCCATTATTATTATTAATGGCTCTTCTGTTTGGTGGATAGTACTTGTCTATGAGATCAAAGCCTTCCACCCCTATCTTAACAAGATCTTCTTTATGTGCCATACAAACCCTAAATTTGTTGTGCCACAAAATTAGCAGATGAATTGTGTTATTTGCTTTATTTCTTTGTGGTTTCTTGATGGAAATTAAGTAGCATACTAAGTCCTATTTATATATAATGAAAAGTATGGTTCTATACCTAAATTAAACCGTGTGTATCTCACGTTTGGACTCACGTATGTGTATTAATTTAATACATATATTAAATTAGGGATATTACATGTATAATGAAAATATAATATTTGTACAACAATCATATTTATCGTTGGATTGTATTGGTTTGTAAGTCCATATTACAAATCAAACGGTGGATATGACTATTGTACAATTTTTATTATACACATAGTATTAGTGATATTAAATTATGCCTTTTTGTAGATATTTTGAAACACAAATGTTAATTTTAATAAGGATATAATTTTGATAGATTGAAAATATAAAAGTGTCTTTAATATTATGTATCTTCAAATTATCTTGTTAAATTAAATTTAAAATTACATGAGTTTAATTTTAATATATATTCTTAATATAAAAAGTTATACAAATTAACACTTAATTATTATTACATATATAAAAGTGTTTGGCTTATATTATGAGTTTAATTTTAATACATGCATGTAAAAAGTTTTACATTATCAACCAATTATATATTAATTATCATCAAGTCAGTAAAACTGTAATTAAAAGATTTTGATTCAATCACCTACTAATTCAAAATTCTTATATAAACAAACATATGTAATAAATTGACAGTAAGTGTAACGGTGTAAGACTTCTTTATACCGGTGGTAGAGTAGTATTAAAATTAAACTTATTATTTATTAAGTACTTTAAAATCTTATAAATAAAAATATGCGATGAGACAGTGAATTGTTAAATTTCCAACATGCTACTTAAAATTTCATGCAAATAAACATAAAAATTAGTTAGATGATAGGTACCATGAAATACTTAATAAATTAAAAGTGAAAGTAGATTCTTTTAAAATGTGTAAGATACTGATACACACAAGATGCTACAAATTGAATAAGTGATCACAATTCACAAACACACTTAGACACACATGTTTATTATTTATATAATGATATTTGGTATACACCGGTAAACTTTTTAAATAATCACTTAAATTTTAATAGACAGAGTAATAATTATGATTCAAACAATTAATGGATCCATTTTTTTCAAATAATCATTAAAATTTTAATAGAATGAGTAATAATTATGATTTAAGATTTCATTTATTAATTAATTAATTTGACTGATATCTTATTAATTATAGAAATACATATATAGTAGCACTCTTATTTATAAGTACATTATAGAATTGTGGTATATAGTTTAATCTATTGCGCAAGAAGAAATAGCCGCCTTTAGCATTACGTGTATCTTGTTAATTATAGCAGTTAGGTTCGGATTAATTGTTTCATCCTCTACGGGAATATGAAGTGGAAAATATATAAATGTGATACTCCATTATATATGTCGCTAATTAATTGCATTAGATTTGTAAGAATATTGAACCTACCTTCCATATACGAAAGAAAATTATTTTCTCTAAGCTGTTAGGCATGTTCTAGAGCACAATATATACATAAATGATTAGGCTCTTAAGCTTATTATTAGTTAATTATCAATTATCAGATGGAATATGTTCCTTAGTATTATTAATTACTATCATGTAGGCGATAGTTAATACTTGATCATGAGGACAAGAATATACTTTCCTTTTTATAAAAAGAAATAATAATGTTTATTGTACAACATAAATGCATCCAACAATTATCCAATATGTACTATACATAATATTTTTATGCAATGTGTTATATGTATGACACATATTATGTATACCATAATGCTAGATAAACAATGAGAAACCAGTCAAGTGTAATCAATGGATTCATTTTGACTTTAGTTTGGGTCCAAATATCATTGAAATTGTACCAAACTAAATTATTATGGTCCAAAATATTATTTATTGACGGACTAATTTGCTAATTTTTCATTATTCATTTAGCATAACTCATATATATATATATAATTATTGAATAATATTACTACTGTACTACAAATATTAATGATGATTTGTGTTTGGTGCTTTTCATTTTCATTGTAGTGTATATTATATATCTTGTTTCTTAGCTTGCTTCAATATTATACAAGAAGCCCAATTAGTCCCTTTTACGTATAAACTAAGCAAAAGTGGTTCTTTAATTTAGCTTCTCCTATTATTATAATATAATAATAATATAGCACTTTGAATACAAATATAATTATCTGGCGGTCTTATTAGATGTAGGGAGAATAATAAATAAAAAACACATAATTATCCACGTTCGCAAGTATTCTCTCTTTTTTCTTTCAATAATTTGTATACTCTTTATGAGGATTTGGCCGGTGTGGCTTTCCAGAGAAGATTATATTGGCTTGGTGTTTGATACTTAATAAAATAAATAAAGGATATGCTTCTTTTGCATGTTGATTCCATGTATCCTGTTCACACAAGAACACTTCAATTTTGTAACTTAATTAATTAATAGCTTCCTAACTAGTTACTAGCTTAATTACATGATAACTACACATGCTTCCATTGTGTTTATATCTGAGTAAATTAATAATAAATTCAAATTAATTATATGTATAGTGGAATCTTTTACTTTTTTTAATTATTATTATTATAGAACAAATTTTGTTATTTATATTTTTCGTTAGCTCTACTAGGAAATTTTGTATACATTGAAAGATATGGAGATATATAGGTAACCAATGGAAGATGGCTTATAACTAATTAGATATTCATTTTAATGTATTGAAAGTATGAAAATATTTTTCATTATCAGTCAATAAAAATTAAGAATTAATGCCAAATTATATGGTGGGGTAATTATTGTGTAGTGCATGATTCTTAATTACTGATAATTTATCACAATTTTTTATTAGATGAAAGTGTAAAATAATATAATATTACACCATCAATATATGAAAATTAAGTCCTTAACTTAAGTATAGTTATTAGAAATTTTTTCGATAATTAAAGAGGTTAAAACTCTGGTAAAGAATAGCACAAATGAGTTTTCCTCGTACCAAAATTTGTAGGAATTATAAAAAACAACAATATATCATGGACAAACAAAAAAATGAATATAAATTATTTTCACATACAAATCTCATTCAATTATTCTCCATTTTTCATTTTTAAACCTCGTATACTTTAGCATGGGAGTAACTAATACTTAAATGTTAAATTATTCTCTTGGAAACAAAGTACTAATCGAGTTAGTACTAATGATTTTCCTTTGGTTTTTCAATCAAATTTGACTGCGTTGAAAAGAAAGTCATGAGATAGGGACCGAAGAATGTGATTCTTCCACGTATAGTTTTCTAACTACTTTCTCCCTTCAAACATCTTTAGTTACTTATGCTTGTAGGAAAATTTAGCACCTCTTAAAATTCGTCAAATAACTATTTCTCATACCAACTAGACAAATTAAAGCGTCAAATGCAAAGGGAAATTATTATATCTTGTGCCTAATTATTTAATTAATTAATTATTGTTTTATCATGGGTGCTAGTGTGCCAACTACATGGTCAGGGAAGAACGAATAACTCTGCTATTGATCAGTTATTGTAAAATATATTTTCGATCAGTTGTGTTAATCTTGGGATATTTTAATTTACTATATTGCTAATTGTATTCATTTAGAGAGGTGAAGATAATGTTTGGAAAATTATATTGTAATTAATGGGTTTTGTTCTTGTTTCAGATTTGCTATTCATACATACACTTTTTTTCCTATTTTTTTTCTTTTGGAAATAATAAAGAATTTTCCCTAGCAAAGGTCATGTGCATTTTATTTCATTATAAACCAACGTATTGGTAATAAACTGTTTTCTCTAGGCACTAATATATACATACATATTTTTTTTGTTTATTAATAATTTAATATATATATATATATATATCGATTATTGCTGTAAATATGATGTGTAAAATTTTATAGGAAAACTTTTTAGGTGCAATAATTGCAAAAAATTCATTAGCTCTTTATTATTTATTGTCTGACACGTAATAAAAAAAACAACTATAGTAAATAGGGAATAGATTAATTTTCAAATAACGAGATAAAATAGTTAATATGTCAAAATATAAGTAGTACAGATCAAATAATATTATGAAATGGGCGAGTCCATAAAGGTAAAATTAGCACCGGGGTAAAAATGCACGGAAATGTAAGAACAAATTAAGGGACACAATAAAATTTACATGATTCAATAAAATAGCCCACATTCATGGACAAATGTGACAATCAAATATTTCACAGTAGAAATATAACGAAGGTACAAAATGGTCACACTCTACTCAAATCTCAAACCACAAATACATGTAAAATATCTCATAATATTTTTCATCAAAATTATAAAAAGAGCAAAATAAAATCAAGACTCTCCGACGACATGCTTGGCTTAGGATGCAATATATCATCACTCTATGTCATGCTTCTTCAAAATGCTTCCAATTTATAGAAGAAAAAAAACATAACTAAAAAATATCATTACAAAATATAATGGAAGCACATGCAACTCTATTAAGTGAAGTGAACTCTACCATTATCAATCATTTAACTACTCCACTTTCTAATAAACTATTTTCTTATTGATTGGTGCAAAAAATAAATCTCTTACTCTCTCGATCCACTCGAGAATCACAAATGCTCGTGCCACAACAAAAAAATCAGCCAAAATAGTCAACAAAGTCCATTTAATACTTTATGGCCCAAATAGCACCTTTAATCATGAGTATATTTTTAATGGGCTTGATAATTGTGACCCAAATTCCTATTTGTTGACTGATTTGACTATCCAAATTCCTATTTGTTGACTGATTTGACTGGTTTTTATTGTGTCCCTAGCGATGCTGCTCGAGAATCTCTCATTTGGTAGTGTTTTTTTTTTTCTAGTTTCATCTTGCCTTTTATCTTGATAAATATACACTTTCAAGTTGATTACTCTTTTTTAGTTTGCCTCTTTGCATCATAGCTACCTTGTTTCTGTTTAGTTTGTTTCCTTAATTAAATCCTATTTTACTTGATCACTTGGATTTTAACACGGTCTTAAATGAACATAGCCTAATCGGACTTAATTCCATTTGTGCAATACATATCAAGCCCTTAGTTGAAACAAAATTGGTGATTAATCGATGATTCTCCTACTAGAATGAATAACAGAGAGATTATAGATAATAAGAGTGGGTATAAATTTCCATACATAAACTTAAAACTTTATTCATATATAGCACACATACAAACTACATATTCATATATATCCTTAATTAATTCCTATTTAAGCTTCTGAAGACCCTTGATTTAAACATATTCTCAGGTCATCGAGCTTTTCCCTACATATATATATATATATTACATCCAAGAGTAGTAGTAACCTTGATCATGAAAACACAGACACACTCTGATATATCTATAACATTTAAAACAGACAAAAAAACAGAGTGATAATAATAGAAAACAGAGTTGTTAAGGTTGGTTTAATAAATGGGTCTACCCCAACGATGATTTTGGGGTTTATATACCTTCTTGGAGAAATTGATAACAGCAACCCCACCATAGTGAATAGCAGCATCTCTGCTATTTATCATCTCAGCAGGGAATGATGATGAATCAGTGATGAAAGCATTATTGTTCCTTCTGTTGTGATGATGAGGACCATAGAATTTGTCTATCAGAGCAAAGCCTTCTGCACCTATCTTCCTCAGGTCTCCTTGATGGGGTTTTGCCATAGCCATAGCAGGGTCTTGAGTATTATATTATATTCTTGTTTCTTTTGTTTGTGTTTGTGTTTTTGTTGTTTCTTGCTTCAAAGGAAGAGACTCAAAGTGCCCTTTTATAGAGAGAAAACAGAGAAAAAGTGGTTGGTTATGGTTAATGTTTATTGTACAACGGAAATACATTCAACTAATATTCAGTATGTGTTACGTATCATACGTAATGTGTGTCATGCATAATATTTCTTATGTATGACAAACATTATATATAACACATAATACACGTTGAATACTAATTAGTTTGATGTATTTCTGTTGTACAATGAATATTACTTATCATTAATTAGTTTATTAGCTTCAGCTATGTATGTATAAAATCATGATCTTTAATTAATTTATTAGCTTCAGCTATGTATGTATAAAATCAACATGTGATGTGGTGGAATTCAACAAGAATATTTGAATGAACCTTATCTATCTAGGATTGTCCATATCCAACTCCTTGTAATTAATTTAATGAAGTGATTTGTTTTATCTTAAATAACCAGTTATTGTCATAGTGATTATCATTTGAGTTCTAAAAATTAATATTTTATCAGGTTTAGGCTCGATTAATTAACATGGAATATATTCAAAGTTATCATATATATAATTTCGAAAATGGACATGGAATTTGAGTGTATGTGTATCGTACGCAAATTCACTTATCAAGATGCCAAAATAATACAGAGATTAAACTTGAGATTCATTAGAAATGTTTTTTTATAGTACCAAATCAAACATCCTTAGTTACTATATATAATAATTTATTTATTTTAATTATTAATTCAATTTTTAATATTATATATTTTAACATTTTAAAAACTAAATTAATAGTTTAAAAATGTTATTACATAAATAATTAATGATAGTTAATTTTATGATATACATATAATATTACTTAATATTCACAGTGCAATGCAATATAGGCTAATTTATTAAGTAATATTATATGCATATTTTTTTCAATAATTTTCATTGTAATATTTTGGTCAATGGTCATCTTATTGGGAGAAAAAGAATTGTTGGGTAAAACTAGCAGGTTACTTTAATTTTGTCTCTCTTTAATTTTCCCTTCCTCTTTTACTTTGTAACAATTAACATATTAAATTAAAGTATATTTTTCAATTCAATATTAAGTAAATTGAAAAATAAACTTATTAATGATATGAAAATTATTAATATAACAAAAGAATTTGAAATTTTTGATATGGATAGACTCAAATAGTGTCATAAAGTGTGTATCCTTCTTTGATTTAATTTATTATGATAACACCAATAATTCGAATCATGTTATGATTGAATTTGAAAGAAAAGTCGGTGTATTATATGTTGATTTGCTGAATCTAATTCCGTTCCCTTTGAGCATCTTAATTATATATGTTGGCTAAAGAATGCAAAGTGGTACTAATACCCTCTTTTATCCCTAACTGATTAGGGTATGATTCTTCCGAACTTTTTTTCTATGGATATTTTTTCAGTATCCATCTACCAATAGTTTATAATTTATTTTTAGTTGTGACAACGGATATCACCTTTTGTTAGGTAGGAAGTTAGTCATAAAATTTTTTATATGCACAACCTACTTGATATTTAAGCAGTCTCAACATCTATCACTTGTGCTAACAAATGTGATTTCTTTCCCACTATTATGAATTTGTAAACTCATTTTATTATTCTGCCTACACTTTATTCTCAGCACTACGCTGACATAAGCTTCATGACGAATAATCCTATTTGATTGCTTATGGAAATTGAAACATGACAAAGACTAATTGCTTCATGATCAGCTTAAAATTAAACAAGTTTATTTCACGTAACTAATTACTTAATTGTAAATTAAATGACCTCATCTGTAGAAATATTTTACAAAGTCCAATTTTTTTTCGATAATTAAAATAAGGTGAAAGATAATATGGGCCCAAATAAATTAGGACCATTACATGTATCTTCATAAAATTGATAGAGTTATCCTTATTTAAATTATATAAAATTTATTAAAATTACTATTTAATCTTTTACTCATTTTAGTCTTTTTTTTTTATCTATGAAGCCCTTAATAAATTATCTTCTCCTTACTTTCCACTCAAACCCTAAATCTCCCTTCAACCAACCTTGTCCCTCCTCACATGTCGGCGCCCATAGGCCATAGGTGGCACATCATCAAAGGGTGTTTTGAGTTCGGCGCCCATAGGGGGCATATCATCAAAGGATGATTCCAGCTCTTCCAGCTAGATGGAGAAAGTTTTCAATTTGAGACAACTAAATTAATAATTGGAGATGGTGATAGAAAAGACTTATAGTATTCCAGTCGTCGAGGACTCATCTGAGGTTACCAGTGAAAAGATTGATTTGGAAATACTTGTTAAAGAAGAGCCTAAACTTGTACTAGATGGGCCTATTGTAATGCAAGAAGGGAAATTAGATAACAACACTTCTGATTTAGGAATCAGGAATTGCAGCTGCGTGAACACAATGAAACAAATGGACTCGTCCCATGCAGATGCTACAAAAATTGTTGATGAAAGAATGTTTGATCTGTCTGATGAAAAAAGAAATCAAACCTTAATGCAGACACATATACAATTGATTTGTACGAAGGTTTGCTGGTTAGGCCATATAATATATATGCATGCCATTTCTATTATATATATATATGTATACTATTCTATATTTCTTTTATTTAAAATTGATTGATTTATATATTTGTAGAGTCTTCAAATATTGTGTGAGAATACATCTTTACAGAGGTTCCTATTTCAGCAGCCGAATAAGAGCCTAAGCCATCTGAATAGGCATAGAAATTAAAAAGAAAAAAGAAAAACTAAAGTGAGTGAACTAAAATAGGTGAAGGATTAAATAGCAATTTTAATAAATTCATATAATTTAAATAAGGATAACTCTATAAATTTTATGAAGATACATATAATGGTCCCAATTTATTTGGGCCCATATTATCCTTCACCATTTTTTAGTATTGGAATATTATTAAACAATAGTTCCATGCGCTTGTTGAAGGCTTGAAGCACACGCTTTCTGGAGGTGGTGTGTTAGTGAAGCACAGGTTTTTTTTAAAAAAAAAATAAAAATGTACGCGTTTTATTTCGTTGTATCATTTTTCCTTTTCTTTTATCATTTTTTGTATCTCTTTTATGAAAAATATTTGTATAGTTAAAGATAGTAAATACTTGGTGCACAGTAAAAAAATCACTTAAATCAATTAATATGTTGTGTAAAATATATATAATATAATATGCATATCATATATTTATCTATTATGCATAATATATATCGCATATTGCAATATCATTTTTTTAACATATAATATACATTATGTATATTATATTATATATATTATGCACATTATATTATATATATTATGCACAATATGTTGAATGTTTTTTACTTATAACTCATTAAAAATTATACGAATTAAAACAAGCCACTAGAATTCATACAGTGGTGAGGGGTTTGAATAGTATATATATGGTCATAGGTTCAAACCTCATTTTAAGCAATGTAATTTTTTAAGTAAAAAGATAAATAAATAAATAAAAGTTACTCAAAACCTTGGTCAATAGCAATGTTATATATAATTATAAAATGTTAGATTTCAAGCGTTAGAAGTGATGTTTCACACATCTCTTAAGTCTTAATAATAGATTAGATGAGATATTTATAAGTTGAGAGACTCATTAACCCATTGTTAAGATTTTGGGTTGGGATGTGATGTCCAATCCACTTATTTGATGCTCATTTAGTTTATTGGTTGTGATAATCTCCCTAATTGTGTGACTTCTCTTACAGAAATACTTATTGAACAACGTGTGAACATTAGGAAGTTCAAACACAAATTAGAACATCTTTCTTGATGGTGGAAGAAAGGCCAAAAAGTTATTTGTTTTAACAAATTAAAACATCTTTTTTGAATAATTTAATATTCTTTTAAATGTTTCTTTTTTGTTCAATAATATGTAGATTTTACCGTATATTTTATTCTTCATGGATTTATCTACGCAAATTATGAATTTTTTATATTTAAAATAAATTTATTACCATTGGTGATGTGCGCACAAAATGACGTCAATTTGTGTGCTACAATTACGGACAAATTTTACGTAAATTTAGAATTTATCAAATTGGTCGGTAATCAAAATTTTAGACTCTACTCTTAGAGGGCGTTTGGTACGAGGTAATCTGCATAGATTATCGGTAATCTTGCAATTAAATTACCTGGTAATGTAGATTGATTCGTTTATTTTGACAAAGATATTGATAATGTGGATTACCCCTCCAAAGTGGTAATGTGGATTACCTCCATTTCATGTGGTAATCTGGATTACCACCCCTAGGTAATCTTATAATTTATTTTATTACATCATTACCCCTCTAACAAAATACACAATTATTCATAATTTTATAATTTTTTAACACAAATCTATAATCTATCTCAATAACCCACGCTACTACTGCTTGCAATCGTGTCCGCCTGCTGCCCCACCACCATGTATGGTGGTCTCTTGCAAGCACCATACATACATATAAAGCACCATACATACATGGTGGTCTCGGGTTAGATACATATAAAGAACATTTTCTCGTTTTTTTAGTTATAGCATTTCATTTTCTATTTTGAACTATTTGCAAGAATATTTCTTGTTGGTGTTTTTTTTTTAATTTATTGTATTATATTTTCTTTTTCTATGTTGCACTCTTTGCAAGAATATTATAATTATTTTAATGAATTTTTATTTTTAGTAAATAATTATATTAATGTCAAAATTGAAAAATATTGATATTAAATTTAAAATATAATTATATTTGATTAATTTATTTTATAATTATTTAGAGCGTATTATAGTAATATATATAGATTACCTTATAATGTGGATAATATACCAAACAAGGTAACGTGGATTTCCGATAATCTTATTTGTATATACCAAACAAGGTAACGTGGATTACCGATAATTTAATTGGAGGTAATCTATCTGCAAGGTAATCTAGATTACCGGTAATCTTCCACGTAATGCACCAAACGCCCACTTACCTTCATACTTTTACAATCCAATTAATGATGAGAATGACTATTAGTAATATCCAATTTTGATATTCAATTTTAGATTGTCAAAATAATGGAGTACATTCTATTCTCATATTTTGTTTCCTTAAAAGTATTTATGAATTGCATGCATTGTGCAAAACTGAAAACCTTTGAGTGACATACACATGTGAAAATGATAAATAATGATACACATCGATAGTAGTGAAAACCAAAAACACATAAACTAGTAGAATATAGATTGATTTCCAAGACTTGTAGCAATACATACATACATAGCACTTGTTGAACCCACCATTACACTTGGCCTTGAGGGGAACGCTAGCTACTGCTTTAATTTGTTGATTATAGTAGTAGGCCTTTTTCGGGGGAAGAACGTGTCTATCAGACAAAACCCATCCACACCAATCTCTCTCATCTCCGATGATGATGATGATGATGATGCTCTTCTTGCCATTGATGACGATGATGGTTTAATTTGTTTGTGTTATCTAATTGTTTCTTGCTTTGAAACAAGGAACCGCAACTCCCTGCTTTATTTATAGACAACCAAAACCAGGGGAATCTTTCAATTTAATCAAATTAAATAATAGTAATAAATCTAATAATACTTCATTTTTATTTATTACACAATACACACAGTGTAAAGTTATTAGCAGAGAACTAATAACAAATGCAACAATCATTTTGTACAACATAAATATGTTCAACTAGTATTCAACGTGTGATATTACATAATACATAATATGTGCTATATATATACAGCGCATGTACATATAACACACATTTCGTATCATGTATAACACACGATTAATGTTAGGTAAACATATTTTTATTATACGACAAATATTATTGTAACAAATGAGAGTGGTATATAGTATCCTTTCAAAATGGAAATTATTGATGAACAATAAATAACCGGACCAAAACATATAATATGTTGTGCACATTATATATTATATATTGCAATTTTATCTTTCTTTGCAACAAGTAATATATACTATGTTAAACATGTGATATATGGTGTGTATAATATGTAATATATAATGTACACAACATATTAACTGTTTTGACATAAAATTTTTTGTACATCTAACAAAGGAGATTATTAGGTGCATCAAGAGCAAGATATTTATTTGATCTGTACCACTTATATTTTGACACATCAACTATTCTATCCCCTTCTTTGAAACTTAACCCCCTCTCCCCCATAATAGTTATTGACCTTTTAAATTATGTGTCATATAATTGTGCAGAATAAATAAATCTCTTACTTTTGATGCACCTAATAATTTTCCCAACAATGCTTCTTTTGAAAACGTGGATTAACAAAATAAAAAATATATACTATTTTAATATTCAAATTTTCATACTATGTATTGATATTTATTTTTATTACTATCCATAGATCTCAACTTCTTTTATTGGATGTGTGCATTACTCCGACAAAATTAACACTTTTGGAATAACACCTAATTATTCATGTGTGAAAGCAAGAAATTCTTAGTTTTAATGAAAGGGTCATTTTCAATCATAATCAAGGAGGAAGTAAGGCAATATGAAATTAAGAGTTTGGTTAATCTATGATTTTAAGCCAGAAAACACAATTAAAATTCTTTAAAGGTTTGGATGCATTTTGCTTTCTGAAGTTATAAAAATACGTCTTTTCAATGCAAATTTTTCTTTCGTAGTAAAACCTTATAATTGATACATTTTCCGGTCTCTTTTTGAATATTTTTTTTTTTGGTGCATGCTAATTAGGGTAATCATTATATTCCATTAAAAATATAAATATTATAATTAAAATAACAGAAACATTATACTATTTTTAATTACATAAATGCTGGGGAACAACACATTTTCAGTCAAAACAGCCAACAAATTCTATTTAACATTATTTTATGGTCCAAATAGCATTTTAATAATAAGTATATATAATTTTAATGGGCCGGGTGATTGTGACCCAAATTCTTATTTATTGGTTTTTTGATTTATTTTTTATTTGTAGCTCTAGCAATATTCTTTTAATTATTATTGTAGTTTCTCTCTACTCGATCTAAATAGGTAAAGATATAAAAGAGCATAATAGTGAAAAAATAAGGGAAATACTTGGGGCACAACAAAAAATCAGTCAAAACAGCCAACAAGTTGCGCACAACATATATAATATAAAATGCACAACGTATATTATATATATGTAGTGCACAACGTATATCATCTATTGTGCACAATATATATCACATATTGCAACATCATCTTTTTTTGCAACATATTATATATGTTGTGCACATCATGTGCTATATGTTGTGCACAACATGTAATATTCGTTGTGCAATTTATGTTATATACGTTGTGCACAATTTGTTGACTGTTTTTTTGTTGTGCCTCTAGCATTGCTCAAAAAATAAATACTTCTTAAAATTGTAAAATAGACAAAAAAAAATATTTAAAAGGGACAGGTGAAAATAATAAAGAACAAATAAAGCCTAGAATGAAAAAAAGAAAAAGTATATCTCAATGGCCAACTAAACAAGCCTTTACAAATTTTACAATCATTTCAGCAAAAATTAAGTTATAGATATAATAAATGCAATATGCATATATATTAACATACATATAATAAAGAGAAATCTTAGTGGTACAACAACAATACTTAAAACTCTAATCCAACTCATTAAAATACTATCATGTCTCACTTATAGCATTAATCACACATAATAACATGATTTTTGCATAATCACACCGTATTAAAAATAAGGCAGTTACGATTTTTGGGTGAATGAATTTGTTGATTTAATATCTTTTTTTATTTTAATTTGAGACTTTTTCATGGCTAAATTTGATATCTCATATTTATAGTTGGAATTCGAAATTAAAAGAAAAAATAGTGGATTAAGCAACCGATTTGCAAGGGAGGAGTGTTGAGTGTGTTTTTTTTTTTTTTCAGCAGCAAAACACACGTTAAACTCCTTTCTTTGTGTATAGTGTGTGTTTGTGTATTTTTTTATTTGGAGATTTGTGGAAAATATATTTAGGTGATGCAATGGATATATAAGGTAAGAACTTCTGTTATGTTTCACATCACTGTCAAAGCGTTCAGGATTCTTTTATTTTTTTCATATATTTTTTTTTGAATGAAAAAATCATATTTCTAACTATTTTTTATTACAAATTGGTGAGTAAAAAGGTATACCTTATTTTTGTAACTCAAATGTATTTGTATTTAATATTTATGTGCTGTTAATATAATATTAGGGAGTCTTTTTTAATGATATGTGCTAGTGGTATTTTTAATTTATTTTTAATAATTTCAATGTGTGCTATTTATCAGAATATGATGTGTGCTATTATACTATATACGTGGTGTGTTTTTTAAGTGTACGAGTTTTGATTTTTTTTCAATTTTCTTGTTTAAATAATACTGATCATATTTTTTATATATACAATGTGTGCTACTGTTGTGAGTTGAATGTGTGCTATTTTTTTCTATTTAAAAATGTATGACATCTATTTAGAATACATTATACGATGCTAATTGAAATAATGCACAATGTTAACATGTATTGTGTGCTGTAATATAGTTTAATCTGTCTGGTTTGTATGCAAGGTGTGCTAGTTTGTATAGTTTAATGTGTGTTTATTACTTTCCATTTTGACTGAAATTAAACTCAATCAATTATGATATATATCCCACTTATTATGCTCCTTTTATTTCCGTTTTTATTTTCCAGATTTTTCAAATCAATTAACCTAAAATTGTTATCACATGTGTTCTAGTTTTGGAATGTTTGTTTCCTTAATTTTTATTTTTTATTTCTTTCCTTGTTTTTTACCTAATCATTGGTTGCCGACAACGTTATCTTTCATTTCTTTTCTTCTTTTTTTTTGTTTTCATCAACTTGTTATCCCCTTTATTTTTTTGAATTTGATATTTTTATTCTAGATTATTTTGTTTGTTATGCGAATTAGCAATACCTTGCTGCAATTTTTTGTTCTTCACCAACCTATATTCTCATACTATATACCATGATTCCCCTTATAATCATTGCACATAAGGAATGAATGTACATGATAAGTTTGTCGAAGCAGGTGATAATGCTTTTGTTCTTTTTACTTTTTTCACATTTTTGTTTCTTGTTTAAATAATATCAATCATATTTTTTATTTCTTGTTTAAATAATACTGATCATATTTTTTTGGATATACAATGTGTGCTACTGTTGTGAATTGAATGTGTGCTATTTTTTTCTATTTGAAATAAAATAAATGGCATCTATTTAGAATATACTGTAGATACTAATTGAAATAATGCACAATGTTAACATGTATTATGTGTTGCAATATATTTTAATCTATTTAGTTTGTATGCAAGGTGTGCTATTTTTGTGAATTGAATGTGTGCTACTACTATACAGATGATGTGTGCTATTGTATTGAGGTGATTCATTGGATAATGTGTGACATTTACGAAATGATAATGTGTGCTATTAAGTAGAATCTGCATGCTCTAAAAGAATCAACAAGATCAATGTGCTTTTGTATTTTTTGAATGCTTTTGTGTGTTCTTTCCTCTATTTTTTTCATTGATTTTTTGATTTTGTGTTTGTTTCCTAATTTAATTTGATTGAAATTAAATTAGAGATTTTAAAAGTGAGAGATATTTGGGGGATTAAGAAAGATCTTGGGAAGTGAGAGAAATTTTAGGGAGTGAGAGAGATTGAAAATATAATTTTTCTATTAACGAGGCTAATTGAAATTCAATTTTATATTAATGACATACATTGGTTGGATGAAAGTTGGATGTATTTTAGTTGTACGTGTAGCATTACTGTATAATAAAAGAAGTACTTGTCATTGATATGTTTGGTTAAAAAGTAAAAAGAGATATTTTTTTTACGGAAGATATTTATTTATAATCTAATACTTTAATCTCCTCCGATCCATAAAAAAATCACTTCACTTATTCTACCCGTAATCAAACACGTACACCCCAAATATCAAGTTTTACTATTAAAAAATTTAATTAAATAATAGGCTTTAAAAGTGTGCATCTAATATTCCGTAAATTTAAAATGATATATAATTAAGCATCACTTTTACTTATTTAATTTGGATTAGCAGCAGGACCAAGAATATTTTTCATTGTGGAAAAATATCTTAAGAAGCATGCATATCCATATCTCATGTAGTATATATCGATCTTGCTAATTAATTATTTGAAAGGACTTGGATAATTTATCCTTTAATAAGGTAGGCACATGCCATAGTTGAAACTTACATATATACTAATCTAAGAGGTTAATTAATTTGTTATTCATAATTAACGGAATATGTTCTTATTTATCACCCCACACACACATATGTAACTAACAGGGATCCATTTATACATCATGTGTGTATAAGTCTCATACGTACACTTACACTCTTATCATAGAAATTAAGTTTGATCAATTTGAGCATTGAATTATATTCTAATTATTAATATTTAATTGTATTTTTTAAAGAGTTTAATTTCAATCTATTATCAATGTAAAATATTTTACACAGACATCCATTCATGGATTGACAGATCATTAAAAATTTTTAACTCAACCACCCACTAACTAAAGAGTTTCACAGATCAATAGATGTGATTGACTGACAGTGTAAAAATTTTTACACTGTCAGTGCATGATAATTAAACTCTTTTTTAAAATATATTATTCACAAAAATAAAGTGACATAATGAAATATTAAATAATTTTAGAATTATGATATTTAATTTACTTGATAAGAACTTTGAATTGAACTGTTTGTATTGTTGAAAAAGTGAGATCAGAGATACAGTTATTAAGTATAGGGTGGAGTTGATCTTTAATTATTTAGAGATAAGGAAGATGCATGCATTATATTGCATGGTTCTACTAAAAAGAAGAAGAAAATGAAAAGATAAGGTCTGTGAATTATTATTGTATCTTGGACGGAGATTCTTTTCAACTTCAATTATATAATGAGTCTCAAAGGCACCAACAATTTTAAGACCCCGCGTGAATCTGATTCCTCCTTTCTCTTTATATCTTCTTTAATTATTAAGTATTAATTTGCTCGATACATGAATTGTTTTACAATAATGTATTACTATCAATCATATAGTCCTATCGTCTCTCACTCAAAAACCAAACATACATGGTATCAGTTAAACTAGTGTCAAACATAAGTAGATATCTATAAATATTGAGTAATGTTAAGTGTCATAGAATATTTTTTCATATCATTTATGATAATTTAAATTTTTAAGAGACTATTAATTTAACTTTTAAAGTATTAAATTAATGTATATATTAAAAGTTAAATTATCTTATATAGTAGATGATGATTGTTAATTTTGTGGGGTATAAAAAGTATTTATGATAAATCTTCCATATATGCTTTTCAAAATCTTAGGCTCACATGCTTGCGTAAACTTCGTGACGTAGTCACATGTATTTGACTATGATATTATATTAATGTTCTTATGTTCATTTTTGGTACAGATGTATGTTTGTTTGAATTATACTACTGCATTGTCTGAAAGGAATAAATATTATATATATATATATATATATATATGTTGTAGACTTGAATAAAGAAAAATTATTAGGTGCATCGAGAGTAAGAGATTTATTTGTTCGTTGTATCACTTATATTTTTACACATTAATTATTCTATCTCCTTATTTGAAATTTAATCTCATCTCTCCCTATTATTATAGTTAATAATTTAAATTATGTGTCATATATATGTGTGTATGTATGCCATGTGGAGATTTATAAAAATAATAATTATATAGTTTGTTGAATATATATTATTGGAGGTAATAATAAGGTAGCAAATTGTAAGGTTTTTTGGTGTATAGTAGTTGCTCGTGATTGGTTTTGTTGTTTCTTGCTAAAAAAAGAGAAAAAGTGTGTTTTTTTTTTCAAAATGTTTAGATTAATCCGGTTATTAGGGTTTATGTAGGCTTATAAAATTTGGGTATTGGGTCCTCACTCCTCACCGCGACATGTATAACTTGATCCCAAACATCACTTGTACGATACGCATGATACATGAATACTTAGCACATCCGTAATGATACATGGATACTAAATTTTCGGTCAATATCGATCGACCAATAATAATATATGATTTTCATTTTACGTGTAATAGGTTATATATTATATATATTAATACATATATATTATTTTGTGTGTTATGTGATACAACTTTTTCATATTAATTATATGTTTTTTTAATAATGTGTATTTTACGTATAATAATGTATATTATATATAGTAATGCACGCGTACATTATATATTGATAATTTTGTATTCATATTAATTGATATTAACTGAATTTTTAGTATTCATCTATCATTTTTATTATCATATTTATTAACTTGCATTAGCATGATAAACTTTTTTTAATATATAGTCACTCATGTATCGGTTCCACAATTAATTTTTCTTTTATATGTGCATGTCAAAATTATATTTTAAAATAAACTTAGCCTCTTACAAGGATTCTCATGCACGGAAAGAAAGCATATCCTCTATTTTTATGTTACTTTTACACTATTTTGGGATAAAAAGGCTAGTCGGTGTATTTGAGAATCTAATTCCATACATACATTATTTGATCATTTCTTTCTTTTTCTTTTTCTTTTAGCATCTTAGTTTAGTTTGTTAAGTATGCAGTGTATCATTTGGCCTAACTTACTAGGGCATGGTCATCTAATTAAGTAGTATTTGTGGCGTAAAACTCAAAATGATTATAGGAGAAATTCTTATATGTATTAATAGTATAAAAGGTTCATTTAATTTGTTCTGCATTATCATTTTTGACAAATCAATATTATATGAACAACTTAAAACAAAAGAAAAAATCATAGTTATTTTAATGGATTATTTAATTTTTATCTACCGTTAGTGTATAACTGTTTTACACAGTCATCCAATTATGTGCTGTCTCGTCAGCTATGATTGTATTCAGGGGCGG
The DNA here is from genome assembly GCA_013621005.1 of Aeschynomene evenia. Taxonomy (NCBI): domain Eukaryota; kingdom Viridiplantae; phylum Streptophyta; class Magnoliopsida; order Fabales; family Fabaceae; genus Aeschynomene; species Aeschynomene evenia. The sequence continues at coordinate 7,294,104 of CM024266.1, forward strand.
AACCTCTTGGATGGGAAGGGGCAATGGCCCCCCTGAAAATTTCAATTTCTTTGATAATTTTTTTTTGTTTTATTGATTTGGTCCCCTCTAATTTTTTGTTTAATTTGAATTATTTATATTAACCTTATAATTAATTAGATATTTAAAAATTATAATAGATAATATAATATATTATATGTGTATATTTTCTTTAATTTTGATGTAAAATATTAATTTTTTCATATGTAATAATTTTTACTAAGTTTTTTTAGGAATAAATAAAAAATATTGATAATTTATTCGGTACCTAACAAAATTATTGAATATCGATATCTATTAGTTATAATGTGATTATAGACAAATTATGTGTCCTATTTTAAAGTTCATCAATATTGAACCATAAAATCATAACCATTGATTGTATAGTGGGTATTGGTATCCATAGAACAAAGAAAAAATAAAAAATATTAGATAAGTTTTTTTTTTTTATAGAAAATGAGTTACTAAATTTTGGCCCCTCCTAAAATTAGGATCTAGGTCCGCCCCTAATTGTATTTTGTCTCTCTCACTTCCTATAAAGTTATACAGACAATTTTTTTTTTTCAGTGTATTAAAATAGAACTCTATTTTAATTACATAAGTAGAAACATAATTGTTCTAAATTCATGACTAAAATATAATATCTCTACTATAACATTGATTACGTTTTAAATATTTAATATATAGAGCAAAACAAAACTTCTATTTGCTCACCTTAATTAAGAATTTCTCATCACCACACAGTTCATTCAATTGATGGCTTTGACGCAATGCATTCGAACTTGGAAATGCAATAAGAGTAAACATCCATTTTGCAGGTAGTAAGATTTTACAATTGATATCAATTTAATCTTAACTAAATTTTTAACATCAATAATTTAGTATTAAGATTTTAATAACTATATTAATTTAGTCCTGAAACATTTTGCATAAATTTAATCCTAAAGTTTTATAATGTGGCACCAATTTGATAACACCATTAAACCACATTTAGTAAATGTGGCTAAAAGCAACAAAAACTATGAACAACAGATGAATTTTTCACTAAAAAATCCATTGGTTACATCTATCTAAATAACTTCATATTATAAATAATAAAAGAATACTTTTTAATAATTAAAATTTTCATTATTAGTAAAATATTATTTTAAATACATATTAATTAATAAATATTTTAAATTTCATAAAAAAAAGACTAAACATTATTTTATTTTATTTTTATTTTTCTAAGCTCTACATGTGTTTCTTCTTACAACATAGTGTTTGGTATAATATTGTTTAACAGATTGCATTTTATATTATACAATATTTTATTAATTATATATATTCAAATATTATTTAAATATGTATTTATCAATTAAAATGTAATTTATATGGATAAAAATGTCAAACTTACTTAAACATAAAAAATATTCTACAGTAGATCAAATGCCAGACTCAAACCTAATTTTTGGGATACAGGTTTGATGTGTTAATTACTAAGCCTAATCTGACCTAACTTATTCTTATCCCCTAGAAAAATTGGTTACATATATAACTCTAACTATAGTTATCTATTAAGCGGTGCTATATTGTCATTTATTTTATAGAAAAACTAGTTTTTGTACCCGTGCGATGGACGGGGATTATATCAAATTTTACGTTTAAGATATTAAATAATTAATGAAAAAATATTTATATAAAATGAAGTTAAATGAAAATATGTTATTCATAAATTTATTTTGTAAATATAACAATAAAAAATACATAATAATCTTATTATTATATTAGTGGATGCAAATAAAATTATTCAATCACATAATTAGTTTTCATCTTTTTCAATATCAAATTTGTATTCATAAAATATTTATAATTATTCTCTTTAAACAATTAACAAAAAATAATCATAATTTACAGATTATCAATCACTAAAAATTACCGAAATCATAGAAAATATTTCAAAACTAATAATTATCAATCATTAATAATTACTAATTATTCATATCTATTCCCGTTCAACAATCAATAAAAATATTAAAAATTACTAATTCATGTTCATAATTATTCCTAATTAACAAAAAATGTTAAAAAAATATAATATCAATCACTAAAATTCTCTAAAATATTCACTAATTATCAATCACTAAAAATTATTAAATTACAGGTAAAATATTCAAATATCACTAATTATCAAACATTAATAATTACTAATAATTCGTAATTATTCTCTTTTAAAAAACATGTTCATTATTTATGTTTTACATTTCCCGTGAGACAGTTAATCAATCATATCAAATATTAAATTATGAAGAATAGAAAATGAGGAGAAGAATGAAACAATAAAAAAATATAGAAGAAAGATGAAGAATAGAAAATGAAAGAAGAAGAATTAAAAATAAATTAAAAAATAGAAAAAAAAAATGAAGGATGACTAATAAGGTAGATGAAAAAAATGAAATAAGAAAGAGAAAAAAAAAAGAGCAAGAAATAGAGATGGCAAAATAAGAGAGGAATTGAAAAAAAAAATGAAGTTGAAAGGGTTGAGAAGGTGGAAAGATATATAGATATATATATAGATATAGATGATTTGACCATAATTTAACATCAAATGATATAAACAAAGAAAAAAATCAGAAAGAATATTTTTTATAATGTGAATGTAAATAGAAAATTGATATAAAGAAGATTTTATTATATATATTTCGAAATAAGATTTTCCAAATTTATATTATGAAATGTGAATAGACATTTCCAAATTAAATATTATCATTTTCAAATATTTTATGCATAAAAATCAATTATTCTAAATAAAATAAAAGATACATATTGGATATTAATATTTAAAAGATACATTAAAGATTTGTAAATATCTTGAAAGAATAAAAATAAAGGATACTTAAAATTACATACGTGTCACATTTATAGAGACTCAATTAATGAGTAAATTGGTAATCAACCATTACCTGTCTTTTACAATATTATATAGATTGGTCACATATTTAAGAACTATAACTTGAATATTTACTTGAATTATGAGGTAATGAAGGTAAGTGAAAGTTTAAATAATTTTATTTTTATCTCTTATATATATATATATATATATTTATGTAATAATATTTATTCAATAAAAAATAAATATTTGAATAAGATATCACTTCACCATCCTTAAATATGGTTGAAAAATATGACGAATAAAAAAAACATACATATCTACATCCAAAAGTGGTGAACATCTAATTTTGGACGATGAAAAAGTATAGCGAAAGATAAAATAGAGGCATATATTCAAATTCCACTATAGTAAATCATAGATGGTATAACACATTACAAGTTAATTTACAACATATATCATCAATCTTCATCAGCTACAGCTACAGAGGATATATATATATATATATATATATATATATATATGTTCTTGCAAGACTAATTTGATACATATATAGCATAAGTATGTAGCAAAACATAAAAAAGGGAAAAAACAAAGTGAAAGGAAGGAAGGACATCAACTCATTAAGTAGCAGTATATATATATATATAGATATGCAATTAAACGAGTGATCTAGGAGCCCAATTACTACGATGTGGTGGTGGATTTGGCTGTTGAAGATTAGCAAATAGAGGGGAAGCAACATGAACATGAACATGATTATGATTATTGGTGCTGTTAGCAACAATGGGCTGCAATTCATCAGGTGTGAGTGCTGCTGCTGCTTCATAAGGCCTTTTGAATCGACCATAGTGCTTCTCTATCAGATCAAATCCATCCAACCCGATTTTCTTAAGCTTTGCTTCTGCAATTGGAGATGCCATCTATATTGTAATCAAAGTTGCTTTTTAATTCAGCTAATTGTTAATTTCTTAGCTTGATTTGTGATGCCCCCAAGTTCTCCTTTTATACACAGAAAAAAAGTGGTTCTTTCTTGTAGCATCTATATGTATTTATGATATGGGACAAATAACGTGTCAATTCTCTAAGTTATCACAAATGAATTGATGCTCTTCATCAAATATAGAGACACTTGGACACTGCATTGGATCAGTAAAATAATAATATTTGTACCTACATTTCTTTATATATTTTTAAATTTATTTTATTACTTTAGATTTTAATCTGATATTATTCTATCATTTATATTTTTTTTATTATTAAATCTAAACATATGTATATTGGATGATATAATATAAACTTTATTCACTGTAAAAGTTCAGCGCATCTTTCTTGCGTGTTTGCTTTTTTAGTGCCTTTTAGAATATAATGGATACAATGTTAAGTGGACAATGAAAAATCAGCTCATATAGTCAATGGGTCTATTTTCGCTTTGAGTTTGATCCAAATAATCATTGAAATTGTAATGAGCTAAATAATTATGGCCCAAAATCTCATTTATTAGCTGATTTGACTGGTTTTTTTATTGTGCATTTAACACCACTCAATGAATTTTAGGACTAATAACATCATAATCAGGTGCGTTTGGATGGATTTTCTTTTGGCTGAAAATAAATTTATTTTTATATATTTGAGTATGATAATACTAGTTGAGTTAATTGGATAATATCTCATTGGATAATAGAATATATATATAGCATTCAATATACTTGGACTGCATAATCATCTTGTTCCGGGTTCGATCCTTAGAATAATGTGTATGCAGAAAATCTTGTAACCAACTCTCTATCTATCGAAAAGTGATCTTCGTAGGAATTAGGGATTAGTTATCAGTTACCGGCTGATGGATAGCTGAAGGAAAATCTATAAAAAAAACAAAATATAGCGTTCTCTTCAAGACATTGGTAATAGAATATAACATTTAATGCATTTAATTGAATTGGGTTCTCAATGCCTTTTATTGAACCTTTCAATGAGGCCCTATGTTTTTGAAAAATAGCCAATATATATTGGTAAGATGAATAGCCTAATAGGCTGTAGGGCCATAATAGGTTATAGGCCGACAAGCCCACTTCTGGCCCAATTCTCTTTCTTCCTTCGAATCACGTTCTACGACGCTCCTCTTTCTCGCCTGAGAAACCGAAACCACCAAACCCAAAAGCTTTCGCCGCCATCTCTCTCTTGAATCATGGCAGTGCAAAGTGGCGGCGCCGTCGGAGTGAAGAGAGTGTTCATCGGAGCTGGATGCAACAGAATAGTCAACAACGTTTCATGGGGTCCTTCTGGTTTGGTCTCTTTTGGAGCTCACAACGCTGTTGCTATCTTCTGCCCCAAGGTCCCTCTCTCTATAATCTCTTCTACTTACCTTTTCACTCTGTTTTTCACCTACCCTTTATCTGAAAGTTTACATTTTTGGCTCTATTTGGTTTTGGCAGAGTGCTCAAATTTTGACTACTCTTCCGGGTCACAAGGCTGTTGTGAATTGCACCCAATGGCTCCCCAGCACCAAGTTCATGTTTAAAGGTACCCTTTTTTCAATCTTCCGTGGAGTTTAGTTCAACAATTTCACGTTTTCACCACTGTGAAGCTATAATTAGATTAGACTATTAAGAGACTTGTTTCAATGTTAAATGTGTGATTAATGATTGATATGTTTCCCGCTTACACTTTTTTATATGCAGCAACACAGTTGAAGCAGCATTACTTGTTATCTGGAGATGCAGATGGTGCTATTATTCTGTGGGAACTGTCCCTTATTGATGGAAAGGTGCAATTTGTTCATTTGCTTTTTCTTATTTTTGTACAAATAACTTATGAGATACATATTTCAGTTTGAAGCTTTCTCTGACCCTGTCTTGCATTTTTCTCAGTGGAGGGAAGCGTTACAGCTGCCACATTTACACAAGAAAGGTGTTACATGCATTAGTGGGATTATGGTTTCTCAAACTGAGGCTATGTTTGCATCTACTTCTTCAGATGGAAATGTTTGTATATGGGAACTGGTATTTCCACTGACTAGAAAAGGTAAGCCCTTATTCCCAATGTTATCGCCGTGCTTCTACTCTTCGGCATTTATTGAGATTTGCTTGCTTCCTCATTGTAGATGAATGTAAATTGTCGTGTCTGGATTCTTTCTCTATTGGTTCTAAACCTATGGTAGCTCTGGCGATGGCGGAGTTGCCTGGAACTGGTGGGAAAATAGTTCTTGCAATGGGAGGATTGGATAACAAGATTCATCTTTATTGTGGTGAAAGGACAGGAAAGGTATCTTCATCCCCTTAATTATGTTAACATGAATTTCAGTTTCTATTTGTAATTTTTTTTAGTGTGTGTGGGTTCAAGCTATTTTATTGCTTCTATTTTACATACGAATCCAGCTTGTACGTGCATGTGAGCTAAAAGGGCATACAGATTGGATCCGGAGCTTGGACTTCTCATTTCCTGTAAGCATTGATGGGGACACAAACAATATTTTTCTGGTGAGTTCGTCACAGGATAAAGGGATACGAATTTGGAAGATGGCACTACGGAGCTCTGTATCCAACGGACATAGCATATACAAGATGGAAGATATTAGTCTGTCATCCTATATAGAAGGTCCTGTACTTGAAGCTGGTTCATCATCTTTTCAGATATCTTTGGAGTCTCTTTTAATTGGACATGAGGATTGGGCATATTCAGTGATGTGGCAGCCCCCTATGGTTAATTCCACGGAAGGGGATGCCTATTACCAACCACAGAGCATCTTATCTGCTTCTATGGACAAGACTATGATGATCTGGCAACCTGAAAAAACTTCTGGTGTCTGGATGAATGTGGTCACTGTCGGAGAACTAAGCCATTGTGCTCTGGGGTTCTATGGTGGTCATTGGAGCCCAAATGGAGATTCAATCTTAGCACACGGCTACGGTGGATCATTTCATCTATGGAGAAATGTTGGTAATGATAATTGGCTTCCACAAAAGGTTCCCTCTGGTCATTTTGCATCAGTGTCTGATGTTGCATGGGCTAGATCTGGTGATTACATTATGTCTGTCAGTCATGACCAGGTATTTACAGATATATTCCACAAAATCTTTACTGCTTACCAGTTGCGACTGATAGTTTCTTACATTTTTATGTTAACTATAAATTTTAAAATTTTATTATGGTATGCACTCTGATGTGATGTCTAACTAGTTTAATAATATTGGCTACATGAATTTTGCCTTATCAAAGGTTAAAATGATGATGTTCTAGGTGCTTATGTTGTTTTACTATACACTGCTGGGGTATGATATATTAGCCCTTTGAATATTTGCTTGTTTTGTTTTGGCTGAAATTTTAGTTGCTTTGTATGCAAATTGCAGACAACTAGAATTTATGCACCATGGAAAGTTGAGGAGTCTCTCCAAGAAGGAGAGCTTTGGCATGAAATAGCTCGCCCTCAGGTTCATGGCCATGATATAAATTGTATGGCAATTGTTAATAGTAAGGGTAATCATCGTTTTGTCAGTGGAGCTGATGAGAAAGTTGCAAGAGTGTTTGAGGCTCCATTATCATTTCTAAAGACACTAAGTAATGCCACTCTGCAGAAGTCTTGTTCTTCCGATGATGTCCTGACAGATGTTCAAGTTTTGGGTGCCAATATGTCTGCTCTTGGATTATCACAGAAACCTATTTATGTTAATGGTCAGTTATTTCATTGAGAGTTTAAAATATAGTGACGTTGGTGTTTTCCTGTGTTCAAAACAATTACAAATCTGTTCTGGTTCATTGCTCTTTCAATAATTGGTGATATTGAGGGGTTATTCTATAATGCAGCTGTACGCGAGGCCCCTGAGAGAGGTGGGATCGACGGTCTTGATAGCCTAGAAACTATTCCTGATGCAGTTCCAACTGTGTTCACTGAACCTCCAATTGAAGATCAACTCGCTTGGAACACACTCTGGCCTGAATCACACAAACTTTATGGTCATGGAAATGAACTATTTTCTTTATGCTGTGACCATAAGGGTGAGCTTGTTGCTTCTTCATGTAAGGTATGTGGTGTCAGTCTAGCTGCGAACTCGTATACATAGACATATAATTTATGTTACATAGAAGTCCTCTCTGCTTGCAAGTCTCGACTCTCGTGACTTGAGGGGCTAAATGCTGCGACCACCATTATTTTCAGTACATTTTTTCCTGCTTCTTCGGATTTATAATAACTTGAAACGTGGTTGGTCTAGAACTGTTAGGGTAATCACTTTCCATCTTTCTCCGCTGTTCATTGTCACCGATATTGCTGTTATTTGGTAATCATTGCAGGCCCAATCTGCAGCTGTCGCAGAGGTATGGCTTTGGCAGGTGGGTTCGTGGAAATCAGTTGGGCGCCTGCAGTCTCACAGCTTAACAGTGACACAGATGGAATTCTCACATGACGACAACTTTCTTTTGACTGTCTCTAGGGATCGTCAGTTCTCTGTTTTTACCATTACAAGAACAGGTAGATTGATCATCAACATATGATGATGCAAGCATATGCATTTGCAACTTGTCTGCATTTATTTGTTGGGAGTGATTGCTGCATTTTTCTCTTCAGCTATTTAGCTGACAAATAAGCTTAAAAATACTGTGGGAGATGAACACTAACCAAATTATGTATTGAACACCTTTTTTCACAGCAAGTCTCTAATAAAATCTAATAACTCAATTGTGGCTTGTAGGCAATGGTGAAATCAGCTATAATCTTCTTGCAAGGCAGGAAGGGCATAAGCGGATTATATGGTCGTGTTCTTGGAATCCACATGGTCATGAATTCGCAACAGGTTCACGGGATAAGACGGTGAAAATCTGGGCTGTAGAGAGGGAATCATCAGTCAGACAGCTTGCGACATTGCCGCAATTTACAAGTAGCGTGACAGCATTATCTTGGGCCGGCAGGCTCCACGGTCAGAAAAGCAATGGACTTCTCGCCATTGGAATGGAAAATGGCCAAATAGAACTATGGAGTCTGTCTTATAACAGAGCAGACGATGGGACCATCGCAGCACCGGGTTTGGCTGCTGCGCTTGCGGTGCGTGTAGATCCTTTTATATGCCACGCCTCTGTCGTAAACCGTCTGGCATGGAGGAAGAACGAGGAAGATGGTGCCAATATACAACTTGCTTCTTGTGGAGTTGATAACTGTGTAAGAGTATTTGATGTAACTGTTGAGTAATTAGATTGCTTCTCCTTCTTTATATATATATATATATATATATATGTAGAATATTTTTTATCCTTATAATAGCCACAGCTAAGAAAATTTGTCCGTTTTTGCATTGTTCATCTTCCTCAGAAATATTATGTATCTATTTAAAGCAGTTGTTAATGGTGTTCTTGATTTTTCTAATCTAATATGATGTTTTTTGCTCCTGCTTTTTTGTTGGGTAAAAATTGATAGTCTAAATTCTTTCATCATTCACCGTTGTTCAGATTTGTGTGGTGCACTCTTCATTCTTTCACATCTATCAGCTCTTAGATGGATGTATTATGAAAAGGATAATATTTTTATGTTTGTTTTTCCTTTCATTTTGCCAGTTCTATCTGTTCTCTACTAATATTTGCAAATGCATGTTAATGATGATAATATTAACAAAAACAACAGTGTCATTTAAACATCCACATTTATTAAACAGTGATATATCCTACTCACAACAAAGTGTCTGTCCTATTAATTTTATTACTTTTTCCTTTTCTTTTCGATCATTCTCTCTTCATTATATTCTTCTTTATAGATGTATACATCCAAAATGGACGTCAAAATATATTTATTCTAATATTTATGAAGAGTATTCCTATATGCACAACAAAAAATTCAGTCAAAACAACTAAAATGTTGTACATAACATATATCACACGTTGCAAAAAATAGATAATGTTATAACATGTGATACATGTTATGAGTAATATATGATGTGAACAACATGTGATGTACGTTGTGCATATTATATTATATATATTGTGCAAAATATATTGCTTATTTTGTTTGATTTTTTATTGTACACCAAGTATCCAAATATTTAGTATACTTACACTTTCAATAACTTTTGATAGAATATAATTTTTATCAATCTAACTGTTGAATTATAACTGAATATCAAATTGATTGTTTGTGTCAAATTTCAAATAAATTGCACAATTATAAGATTGTGATCAAAGTATTCTAAGTAACACAGATTTGTGAACTATTTATCATGTCGATTTATAGACATATAAAAATTATATCAAATGATTTCTAATTAATGTAAAATTTAGTATAAAGAATTTATAATATATAAGCTTTCAATGCAACTGTTAGTTTAGAAAAAAAAATATATTCAATAAAGAGTAAAAGGGGAGTGCTATTGGTACATAACACAATATTCCTTCATCTATTTTTCATTCATTCAAATGTTAGTAACTTTGATGAATATATTGACAAATTGCAAATATTCATTAAAGTTGTCAACATTTGAATGAGGTGGAAAATGAGTGAAGGGTATCGCATTTAGAATTTTAAAAGTAAAGTAAAGTTGGATCGGTTGGAGGAGGGACAAAAACAAACAAGAGAGTCCACTCTCTAGATCCTTTGATGTGCCACGATGATGAGTGTGATTGCCAAGTGCCACATACAAGGAACAATCAATGCATGCATGCCTGCCGCTTTCACTCCAAACTACTACTCTTCTTAATTCTCTAATATTTTCTTTACACATTACTCACTCACTCGTTTCACTCATTCATCACTACTCATTCATATCATCCACCCATCATGCCATATTCTTCTTCTTCCAGTTCGAGATTTGGCAGATCTTCAAGTATGAAGGAAACGGTGCAGGATTCCCTCTCTCGTCACCGTAATGAGTTGATCTCTCTCTTCACTAGGTTCTCTCTCTCTCTGATCTACTCATGCATGCTATGATAAGAAATGTGGTAGTAGGTGATATATATATACTTCATGTGCATGCAAATGATTCAAAGTCTTAAACTATATATATTTGTTTTCGTGATTTATGTAAAGAAAGAAGGAAAAGCAAATAAAACTGAACATTAACTGGATAACCTTGTAGAGTTGAATTAGTGGAAATCACAAGCTAAATTTTGACGTGGGCGTGCGGTTCGTGGAATGGAACTTCACTATTAGGAATAATATTTTCTGTTCGAAAATGTAATAGGTAAGATATTTGATTTTGGAAATAATATTTCCAGATATATTATTTTCAAAAAAATTCATCTTGAGAAAGTGCCAACGGATCTCAGTGATATCCCAATGAACCTCATTGATGGGTCCATGGATTTAACATCATGTGGGAATGAAATCATGAGAATTATGGGTCCAACATTTTCTTTCCATGAAAATAAAAATCTAATATTCATGAAAATAATTTCTTAATTCTTTATTATCACCTTTACATTTATCCTTTTTAATGTAAATTCTAGATAAAACTCAACTTTATAAATATAATAATCTCTTATGAACGAGGGGTAAAATAGTAAAAGTAAAGAAAATTAATAATTCATTTTCAGGCTTACTCCAAATTGTGCAGTTGAATTGAATTGTATAATTTATTACAAATATAAGAATTTAAATCATGAAAAAAAAAGTTATTGAATTTCAATTCTAGATTTGATTACTATCACACTAAAACATTACTAAAATTCTTGATAAAATCCAATTCAATTCTATCTCAATAAAACGTTGCAAATAGGTTGATTTGGTGTGATTTAGTTTTAGCCATTTCAAGAAGAATTCAATTATACTTTGATTTCAATTCTATATATTTAATTTAATTCCAAAATAAAGAAATGAATTCAATTCCTAGACTTCCTAAATACAATATAATGTTATTTTTGCTTCACTCCATATTTAAGTACCTAAATTTTGTTTGTTTTAATTCCTTTAATTTATTTCACTAATATTTGTGTTTTTTGGGGGAATCATGTGAGTTTGTAGGACTAAAATGACTATGTTTATAAAGATTAAAAGAAGATTTTAAAGATATTTATAATGAAAAACCTTATTTTATGGAGGCTAAAAAGAAAAAAACATATTTAAATTGAAAAAAAAGGAACTAGAGAATTTGGTTTCGATTTTCATTTCCAGTCTTCACAGAATCTCGACAACATGAAAACAAAGAACAAAGACTTAAACTATTTTCTAAAATCAAACCTTATTACTCCCATTAATCAATGTGTATTTCCAAATTTTTTGTACTTATACTATGTATGTGGAATGTGGAGGGTTCTAAAAGTTTGTAGGGTCTAATATGAATGTTTGTGTCTATGTATTCATTTTGGTGTTTGTGGTGTGATGTGATGAACACAAGGCAAGATTTTTACATGAGTTTGATTTCATTTGCTGAAAAAACTACCTGTTCTCTTTTGTTGTGAAGTTATGTAGCTAAGGGGAAAGGGATACTGCAACCATATGAACTGGTGGATGAGATAGACAAGATTGTTAAAGAGGATGATGGGATGCACAAACTCAAAGATAGCCCCTTTGTCAAGCTGCTACAATCTGCAAAGGTGAACTCACTACTACATCAATCGCTCTTAGTACTGTACATTGCTAAATACTAATAAAGGAGCTGTTTTTAAGCATTCCCATTTGTCATTTTAATCCATACATTTTCTATATGGAGGCATTTAAGTGTTTAACTCGGTAATAGTTGAGAAAAAAGAAAAGGGGTTGGTGTGAATTGGTTTGTTTAGGGTGAAAATGAATTGGGGTTGAATTTATTCTGTTGCAGGTCAAGGTTAAGAAGATTAATGGGGTTAGGGAGAGGGGGGTGTTAAGGGGTTGGTAGATGATGATTATTCGTAATGTTACGTGTACACCATAAAATCAGTCACTATCAACCACTATATGCAATAATCCAACATTTTAAAACTAGTAATCCAACTTTTAAAATGTTGGGATTATTACGCATGGTGATTGATTTTGTGGGGTACACCAAACATTTCTCTTCTTGGATTCTTGAATTTTCTTTCACTTTCTAGAATTAATAAATTTTCTTGACTGTTGTTCCTGATGTCACAGGAAGCTATAGTCTTGCCTCCTTTCGTGTCTATTGCGACACGTCCTGGCCCTGGCGTTTGGGAGTTTGTTCGCGTAGATGTGTTCGAGCTCAGTGTGGATAACCTGAGTGTATCAGAATATCTTCGATTCAAAGAAGAACTTGTAGATGGAGAGTAATGGTTCTCTCTGTTATTTAGACTCACTGATGTGCCTTTTGATTTTTATATTCATTGCTGGTTTTCGGAATGCTACCATGAACTTTCCATTCATTTTAGTCCAAGTTTGGCTTCTTGGAGAAATGTAATCAGAGCATATTTTTGAAATTTGATCCAGGTATGTTGGCAATTATGTGCTTGAACTAGATTTAGAGCCATTTAATGCTACATTCCCGCGACCAACCCGAGCTTCCTCTATTGGAAATGGAGTTCAGTTTCTCAACCGGCACCTGTCATCATTCATGTTTCGTAACAAAGAAAGTTTGGAGCCTCTCCTCGCGTTTCTTTGCGAACACAGATATGATGGCCAAGTAAGTCTGTGCACCATGTTTGTTTACTTTGATGCAAGCAGTGTTCACTATTTAGAAACACTGCGATATTTATTTGCAGCAATCTTGCTTATTGCTTTGAAATGATATAATTCCAAAGTATGGATATTCCTTTAGAATGAAGTTCTGTTCTTTTAGGATAAACATTTTAGAATTTATCATAGTTTCTCCGTGCTGTATAGTGTGTTCGTATTTTGCAGGCAATGATGCTCAATGACCGCATATATAGCATATCGAAACTCCAATCTTCCTTGGCAAAGGCAGAAGAATTACTTTCTAAGCTCTCACCAAATACACCATATTCTGACTTTGAATATGAGTAAGTACCAATATTCTAACCGAAATTTTCTTAGACATGGAGCTAACTTCTTATAGCAGTAACTATTGGTTTAATGGATACAGTTAGATATTATTTTTCTTTTCTTCACTTCTTGGGTGTAGACTACAAGGATTAGGGTTTGAGAAAGGTTGGGGTGATACGGCAGCAAGGGTGTCAGAAATGGTGCATCTTCTACTAGACATCCTTCAGGCTCCTGATCCGAACACCTTAGAGACATTTCTAGCAAGGATCCCTATGGTGTTCAATGTCGTCATCGTATCACCACACGGTTATTTCGGCCAAGCAAATGTCCTAGGTTTGCCGGATACTGGTGGGCAGGTAGGGATCTATGTGATATTTCTTACAAGTGAAATTGAAAAATTTGCTCATTTTGCTTTGATGATGGTTGCTAATACTTAATTTGACAGGTTGTTTATATACTTGATCAAGTGCGTGCTTTGGAAAATGAGATGCTACTCAAAATTCAAAAGCAAGGGCTTGATGTTTCTCCAAAAATTCTCATTGTGAGTGATTCCAAAAGTCCTCTCCTCACCCCCAAATCCCATTTCATTTATTGATTTGATGAATGGAGTATCATCATCAATAGTTTCTTGAAACCCTTCTGGTTCTTTTAGGTAACAAGATTAATTCCAGAGGCAAAAGGAACAACATGCAATCAGAGACTGGAAAGAGTTAGTGGAACTGAGCACACACACATTCTGAGAGTGCCTTTTAGAACTAAGAATGGGATTTTGAGAAAATGGATTTCAAGGTTTGATGTGTGGCCTTATCTAGAGACATTTGCAGAGGTAGGCACCAGCAAATTGTCCTTCTTTTCCCCTTTCCTCCATGTAGTAGTAGTTCTAATAGAAAGTTAAGTTAAATTGTTTTTCTTTCTTTAGGATTTGTTGTTAGTTAGCCTTTCAGATATAGTGTGCTCAAGTTGATCAGTTGAAAGTTTGGATGTATACCTGAAATTAGAAGTTATTTGTGGTCACAAAAAATAAAAACATTTGGAAAAATATTTTTATCAACAAATATCAGTGCGAATTTGATTAACGTGATCATAATCTTAAGAATTGTGGGATCCTTGTGTTTTGGTTTCGATTTATGTGCTGGGAATTCGGGATGCAGAGCAATTGTATATTAAGAAGGAGCACTCGATGATCTTCTGTCTCGTCTGCACCATATATGACGTTTCTGGTTCTGCAACATGACTGGTTCTTCGTCTATCTACATTACAGGATGCGTCAAATGAAATTGCTGCCGAGTTACAAGGAATCCCAGATCTTATAATTGGCAACTACAGCGATGGAAATCTCGTTGCAACCTTGTTATCTTATAAGCTAGGAATCACACAGGTATGCTGTATCTTCAACATACAGAAAATGATTCAACTTATTTTATCCATATGATCACACCTCTTTTTTTCATGACTAGATGGATGGCAAGAATAAAATGTATTTGATTAATGTTGTCTTTACTTAACTTTCCATGCAGTGCAATATAGCTCATGCACTGGAGAAGACAAAGTATCCAGATTCTGATATATTTTGGAATAAATATGATGACAAATACCATTTCACTTGTCAATTCACGGCCGACTTGATTGCGATGAACAATGCAGACTTTATAATCACTAGTACGTACCAAGAAATTGCAGGAAGGTAAGGTCTTTTTCTATGAATCTGGAATTAAATTAATTCTCCATCTTGTTTTCATCACAATGGTAACCAATGTTTCAAAAATTTTCTAACATTGTTTATTACTTTGCCTCAGCAAGACTAATGTTGGACAATATGAGAGCCACACAGCCTTCACTCTTCCAGGACTGTATCGAGTTGTTCATGGCATCGATGTTTTTGATCCCAAGTTTAATATTGTGTCTCCAGGTGCAGACATGCACATGTATTTTCCATACTCAGAAAAAGAAAAGAGACTAACTTCTCTGCATGGTTCGATTGAAGAACTAGTATATGGTGCAGAACAGAATGAAGAGCACATGTGAGTATTAAAAAAAGAACATAGTTTCTATTTCTAAGGGGTAAAGCCAGTTACTTTATATCTTTAATAACAGTGATGGAAATAATAGTGATGTTTAATATGCCTTTTTCCTTTTTTGCTATGCAGTGGCTTGTTAAGTGATCGATCAAAGCCAATTATCTTTTCTATGGCAAGGCTCGATCGAGTGAAAAATATGACAGGGCTTGTTGAATGTTTTGGTAAAAGCTCCAAGCTGAGAGAGCTTGCGAATCTTGTGGTAGTTGGGGGCTACATTGATATAAAGAAGTCCATGGACAGAGAAGAAATGGTGGAGATAGAGAAAATGTATAGCCTCATAGAATATTACAACTTGCATGGCCAGTTCCGCTGGATCAAGGCCCAAATGAACCGTGCGCGAAACGGCGAACTCTACCGTTACATTGCTGATGTGAAAGGTGCTTTTGTGCAGGTAACTACTAACATATAGATAACCATAATTTGTTTCCATTGTTACATTATCCAGTTACTAAGTTTCATGAAATCGAAACCACTTTCTTGTTAAAATTTTTCAGCCTGCTCTGTATGAAGCATTTGGCCTAACAGTTGTGGAAGCTATGACTTGTGGTCTTCCTACATTCGCCACATGTCACGGCGGCCCTGCCGAGATAATCGAGCACGGGGTTTCTGGATTCCATATTGATCCACATCACCCAGATCAAGTTGCTGCAAGATTAATAGACTTTTTTGAGCAGTGTCAGAGTGATCCTGGCTACTGGAACAACATTTCTGAAGCAGGGCTTAGACGCATTCATGAGAGGTTTGTTTTTTGTTTTACTTCAAAAAGATGAACCTAAACAATAGATAGAAACTTGTATGTGTTTTCTTTTCTGGGGTCTAATTATATGTTACAGGTATACATGGAAGATATACTCTGAGAGATTACTTACTTTAGCTGGTGTTTATGGATTTTGGAAACATGTCTCTAAGTTGGAGAGGAGAGAAACCAGGAGATACTTGGAGATGTTTTACATTCTCAAGTTCAGGGATTTGGTAAGTTGTAGTTTTAGTGTATTAAACTTTTATGCCCTGGTCCTACTTTCTAAGAGATTGCTTTGTGTTTTTCTTACTCTTCATTATATTGGACTTCTTACCCCAACCAATTTGCTATAATCTTCTTGCCATGTGAAAAGATGGTGCACTTTCTAAGCACTTTTTCTTAATACAAAAACACATTTGCTAGTTTGTTGAAATTACTGAGAAATGCATTACTTATATTTTGGCATACTTATATTTTGACACATTAACTATTTTGTCTTTTTGATTGAAACATAATCTCCTCCCTCCCCACTACAGTTAACCTTTTTCAATTATATGTCATAAATGGATTAGAGCAAATGAATTTTTTTGCTTTCGGTTCACCCTTCTATCTGGTGAATCTAAGAATGAAAGAGGAAAGTTATTGCGATTTTTTTGGACAAGTTAGTGTGATAATTTCATAAATTTAAGGATTTTCTAGGACAAGTTGGTGTAATAATTTCATAAATTTAAAGATTTTCTAAGCAATTTTTATCAATAGAGAAAAGTGAATTTCATCAAATTTCGATGTAATTTGTAACAAAAAAAAAATGAAGTTTCTCATTTTGTTTGGGATTAAAGTAATAATTAACTGCACTTTTAATTCCTGGAATTATTTTTTGATTGAACACAAAAACCTTGCTGATTTTCACTACCATTTTTACCTCATCTTTTTTTTTTTTTATTTTATCTTTTTCAGATAAAGTCAGTTCCACTGGCGGTGGATTAGCAACTTTAGAGTTCATTGAAAGAAGCTTTTCTTCTTGATTGTGACTACGTGCTTAGGCTTGCTTATGGAACCTACTGAGAATGACTATGTATGATATTGATCTGAACTAATGAACTATGTTTTTGTTTGTTTGTTTTTTTTTTTCTTTTTATCCTTTTTGTTTTTTCACGTTTTCTTTGGAATTTCAATACAAAGTACTAGGTAATATATATATACAAATTTTAATATTTTACGCCTGTTATAAATGATTTCATCATGTAACCCAAAAAAAAAAATGATTTCATCAAGAATTAATTCCGTCGCCTAAGTATTATTACAAGTTAATAATATGGGATTAATGGAAATAAGATGGATATACGTTGTTTAATTGAAATTGTCCCCAAAAGAATATCAAATCTAATGGAGGGCTGTCCCATCATGACCAAAGCTTATCTCCAGGTCCTAACTTATTTATTTCTTCACCCAATTCCCTTATTAGTAGGACAATGTCATATGCAAAACACATGCACAATGACACTTAATATGGTAAGAAATCATATCCATGACTTGTTATTTGCCTAACAATATATCTAAATTAAAATAATATTTTTGATATATTACATTATATTAGATATAATAGTATAAGTTAATATTAGATATTTTAAATTTATCTATCATTTAACACAGATATCATAGTATATTAAGTCATACATCATGATCCCTTATACATTAAAATGATATAAAACTTAATACGATATAAAGAAGTGAAATGAGGGTGTATTAGCTTTTAACATATAAAATTAAGTTTATTTTTATTATTTTATTAATATAAATTAATTTTAAATAAATAACAATAAATATGTAGTTAAACTAATAGTTTGAATAAATAAAATTAAAAATATTATTAAAATTTTATCGGATTTTATAGCATTGAATGGCCCTGGAAAAATATTATCTATTTAGACATTAATTAAATTAAACGAGTAAAAATTGATATACTGTAATACAAAAACATTTTAAAATAATTGATATACTCATACTAGATGCATATTATATCAATATTTTATCAATATAATTAAAAATATTTCATAGAAGTTAATTATGATGCACTAATTAGCCAATATTATAAACTTTTACTAATATATTAATTCATAATTAAATATCTGTATAAAATTATTTTTCACTCTCCATTAATTAAAATTAAACTCACATTCCACATATTATTAATTTAATTTATATTAAATCCTTATTCATTTCAGTATCAAGAAACATCTATTACCTATACTATCTATACTTACTTTTATACAAAGGTAGTAAAGTATAGATATTTCAAAAGAAAAAATTATGGAAAAAAAATGATATTTGTGAGTTACCAAATAGTAGTAAATGCCGTATATATTCTGGAACCGTTGTGGTCAACTAGTATCTCATTGATTTCATCTTCATCTGCATCTTTTTCTTTCTTTTTCTTTTTCTTTTTTTTCTCACTCAGAGATTGATAGACAAGTGACTATTCATCGTTCCATCATTCTCGGGCAAATCGAAACTCCGACATGGCGAGGAATACCTCGGACCTTGTAACAAAACTGAACTCTGTAACCAACCACTTCAACCTCGATTCCCTCCTCCATTACTGCAGCTCCAACGTTTCTGGCTTCCCCCATTCACCTTCTCACGTCAATGTCTTACAGGTTTGTTCGATCTTCTCTTTTCCTTTTCAGTTTATCTGATTTGATTTCATAATTGTTTGCGTTTTGTTTTGCTTTTGGGTCATCTGGGTCTGTTTCTTTTGCATCAAAGTTTGTTTTTTTAGCTATTTTTATTCTATGGGGTTGGTTGGTTGGTTGAAACTTGAGAAGGGCTTGAATTTTGGTTTAATGGTTTTGGTTCATTTGTATGGAAAGCTTAAGTTGATGGGTGGAGGCACTTAAATGATTTTACACTCTCTAATGGTTTTGGGGCGTAATTGTTGTAGTTTGGGCATGGACAATCGAACCCAACATACTTGATAGAAGTCGGTAATACCGGCTCACCGGTGAAGCGCTATGTTCTGAGGAAGAAGCCTCCAGGGAAATTGCTAGCTTCAGCTCATGCCGTTGAAAGAGAATTTCAGGTGTTTCTTTTCATTTCTAATCTCTGAATTATCTTAACTTGATTGATAAATAAATGGTTCAATGATGATAAAACCAAGACCATTTAACAACAACAACAACAAAATAGTCCTTGTTTTGTTAAGTGGGGTTGACTACATGGAAGAGGCGATGCCAATATGTTCTATAGTGAATCATATTGTGTTCATGAGAAAAGAAATTGATTTTTCTTTGTGTTTATGTATTTTCCTCCAACGCGCAGGTCCTCAAGGCATTAGGCACTCAGACTCAAGTTCCGGTTCCTAAAGTTTTCTGCTTGTGCAATGATCCAACTGTTATTGGAACAGCATTTTATATCATGGAGTTTTTGGAGGGACGCATATTTATTGACCCTAAGCTACCAGTATGAATTGTGTACCAGTTACATTCAGTTTTATTAACTTGAATTTGTGATTGCTGAGTTGCCATTGATTTGGTAGTTGAATTATCAATGTATCAGGGTGTGGCACCCGAGAGGAGGAGGGCAATTTACCTGGAAAGTGCAAAAACCTTAGCTTCGTTACATTCTGCTAATGTGGACTCCATTGGTCTGGGAAAATTTGGACGGCGTAATGATTACTGTAAAAGACAGGTAAATTATCAAAGAAATTGAATGCCTTGAAAATGGTTTTTTTTTTTTTTTGGCAAAAAAGGCATATAATGTATGGCGAAGGAAAACAGTACCATTTGACTGTCCGACTGTATCAGGAGCCATGTATGGTAACGAAATATGGCTCTATACAGAAACCTAACATGGGAGAAACAGTTAGTGCAATAAAATTGATTGATTTTGTGGAACTTTTGAGGTTGAGCCCTACATTAGGAAGCAATGTCAGACCCCTTCCCCATGCACATGTTGTTGCTCCTATACTCTATCCCCACTATTGAATATGTACTAGGCCTTAAAAAATCGGCTAGGATTGAATTAGTTTTATTTTACCTCCTCTTACTTACAGTTGATGGCTTGCCTGATTATTTTAGATTGAGAGGTGGGCTAAGCAATATGTTGCCTCAACCAGCGAAGGAACACCTGCAAGAAATCCAAAAATGTTTGCACTGGTTGATTGGCTACAGCATCAAATCCCTCCTGAAGATTTTTCAGGAGCAACAGCAGGTTTGGTTCATGGAGATTTTCGTGTTGACAATGTTGTGTTCCATCCCACTGAGGTAAGATGCTTATAATAAGAGTATATGCTTTGCTTTAGTTTCATTCGATAAAAAAAATATATATTTTGTCTTTGTTTCGTTATTTATGTATAGATTATTCTATCAGGACATGGTCAAAACTCAAATAAAATTTATTACAATAAATATAATACTAAATGAAACAAATTTACTTTGGTCATGTATAGATTATCATTTTGGATTTATAACAATGCCGTCTTATATTCTAAGTCTTATGCTTAATGAGATTTCTTTCCACTGCAGGATCGAGTGATTGGTGTACTTGATTGGGAACTGTCTACCCTTGGCAACCAAATGTGTGATGTCGCATATAGCTGTTTGGTATGTACTATATAGTCATGATTTTGCGTCAAGATTTGCACATTGAGTTATATTACACTGCATATTTATACAATCTTGAGTGTTAGTATCTTCATTTTTTTCTGTGGACTTTTGATTCTAATTTATGCTGAATCAGTATCAGATTATGTAGGCTGTTGATTTATTGAATTAGCATTTCATGGTTTCTTTCTTTGGCAGCCTTACGTTGTAGATATTGGGCATGATAAAGTACATGAAGGTATGAAACATTATGGATTACCAGAGGGAATTCCTTCTCTACCAGAATATTTGGCTGTATACTGCTCTCAGGCAGTAAGTGCTGTTACACTGATATCCATTGTTATATATGCTTAATTTGAATTGTTATATCACCTAGTCAGTGTTCTGGTATAGCGCAAGGAAATGTATTTATTGCCTTTGTATCACCAATCTTGTTGGATATTGTAGATTCCAATAAGCATGCTCAACGATAACAAGCTGATCTCATAACTTGAGGATTTGGCTAATTTACTGATTTTGTTTGAAACTTGTAATAATTTTGTATTTGATGACCATGAAGATAGGGCTGCTTTTGGCACATCTTTGACATTTGAATGATATCTTTATCTACCATGTTACTCTGTAGCTAGGATTTGTAAATCTACATACATCTTCTGGTATCTACAAATGATCAAGTGAAATAGTGGTTGATTTTCTATCTTTATCTATACTAATGAAACTAATGGATGAGTTTTGGTTATCAGGGAAGAAAATGGCCTGCTGCTGAGTGGAAGTTCTATGTTGCCTTTTCTATGTTCCGAGCAGCTTCAATTTATGCAGGAGTGTATAATAGATGGGTTAAGGTATGTAAACTTGTTAAAGATGCTGTGTCATTGAAAACAATTTGCTAAGTCTATGTGTGCAATCCAGGGTAATGCTTCAGGAGGTGAGCGTGCTCGACATGCAGAAGTACTTGCAAATGGTCTTATAGATGCTGCTTGGAACTTCATTGGACAGAAATCTGTGCTTCCTCAGCATCCTCCATCAGGTAGCTATACTATTTAAATATTATTACATGCAACCTGATTCACATCAAACATGTTACTTGAAGCTAAGATTATTAGTGTTACCCCCATAACTGAGGCTCTTTTACTCTCACAAATCAGGTGCAAAAGCACGAGTCTATTCACAAGAGTCGCAGAATGGGAATGATATGCAGGGCCTCCCAGGTGGGGGGAAGTTCGTTCCTAGTCAAAAGGTTTTGACATTGAGGAACAAACTAATTAAGTTCATGGAGGAACACATATATCCCAATGAAAATGAATTTTATAAACTTGCTCAGTCAGAATCACGTTGGACTGTTCACCCAACAGAGGAGAAATTAAAGGAGATGGCAAAGAAAGAAGGCTTGTGGAACTTATGGATTCCTGTATGCATCTCTATTCTGCTCTTCTGCAATATACTTCTTCTGTTTTTTTTTTTCATTTTTTATTTCAGAAGCTTTTTATCATTCGCCCATCAAGTTCTTCTATATTACAGCTTCCTCTACATTTTCAATATAGGCATGGATTTATTTGTTATAAGCCTTGTTATACGAAGGTTTCACCATTTTCATTTAGAACTTCACACTACTACTATACAAGATATTCCATAATGTCAAACAAAATAAATGCAGTATGACAACTATTTTAGTGAAATACAGATGATAAGTTAAAATGAAGGTTTCTACATTACGCATTTGACCTTAGTCCTTATATGGGATTCATCCTTTTAGTATATGTTTAGGGATATTGTCATATATGCACCTTGGCTCAAGCCTTCCGAATAGAATTCTAATTAAGAAGTTTCGGAACCGGGGAATTAATATGTTAAAATGTGATATGAAGATGGTCAGTTTCCTTTGGAGAAGGATCTGGCTAAAGTAGCACCATTGAAAGTATATGCAAGTTTATAATATGCGGAGCTTTCGAAAAAGAACAAGGAATGAGGTTGTTCCACCATATCTGAGCTTCAGAATTTGTTGTCTGATTATTATTTGATTACTAGTCACTTTACCTCTCTCTATATTACTATATTGTTGAGAATACAGTCGTCTGAGTGTTTCTGTTTTTATCCAGCTTGATAGTGCGGCGAGAGCTAAAAAACTGCTTTTTGATGGGAGAGAGAATCATCCACCCAGTGATGAAAATGACTTGTTATTGGGAGCTGGTCTCACAAATCTTGAATATGGATACCTTTGTGAGATCATGGGTCGTTCTAATTGGGCCCCACAAGTGTTCAATTGTAGTCCACCTGACACAGGTAATATGGAGGTAAGATATAACTTGAAGATTTGCAAGGTTGACCAATAATTGATTGACTTTAATTTGAGTTTCTCTCCTTTTTTCTGATCTGGTTGTAACATATTACATCATATATTAGGTGTTACTTCGCTATGGAAATAAAGAACAACAACAACAATGGCTTATCCCTTTGCTTGAGGGGACGATTAGATCTGGATTCGCAATGACAGAACCACGTGTTGCATCTTCTGATGCAACCAACATTGAGTGTTCAATCAAAAGGTAGAGTTATCCAGAATTGTAAAGCAATTAATGGGTTCAGTCTTTCCACTAGTTGATAACTATCTGAATGCATTAGAAAATTAACAAAAAGCACAGGTTTGACTTAGAGCCAAGGTTCTTGACAAAAGACAGTTGAAATAGCTATTTTCTTGAACTCTTTTTCGTTTTTATAGGCAAGGAGATTCATATATTATCAACGGGACAAAATGGTGGACAAGCGGTGCTATGGATCCAAGATGCCAAGTTCTTATAGTCATGGTAAGTATTTAGTTGAAATGTATTGCATTAAGAGTTCATATGCTATTCATGTCAATATTGAGTGATCAAAACATATGCGCAGGGGAAAACTGACTTAACTGCACCGATGCATCGACAACAATCTATGATCTTAGTGGATATCAAGACTCCTGGCGTTCACATGAAGAGGCCGTTGACGGTGTTTGGCTTTGATGATGCACCTCATGGGCATGCGGAAATAATATTTGATAATGTTTCTGTGCCCACGAAAAATATCTTACTAGGTGAAGGACGAGGATTTGAGATTGCCCAAGTAAGTTGAGAAATAATTCCTCTGTATCGATTACCAGCATCCGATTTTGGTTTGAACATTGTTATCTGCAAACTTGTCCGTATTTTGTACAATTATATTGCAATTCTACTCGAAAGCTTGCATAACTTTCATGTTTCAATGTTTCACATTGTAGAGCAATAACAACTTAAAGTATCAATGTTGCTGAGTTTTTTTCTATGTGAATATTTTATGATACCAAAATCTTGCAAGCACTCAATTCCAAAATGTTTTCAAATGTGTCACGTTTTATGAACTATGAAGTCTAAATTATCATCCTAAAATAAAAAAGGATGCATGAATAAGAGATTTAATTATATTTTCATAGAGAACATTACGTGTATATAATTTAAATATGCTCTCATTGAGTTTTAAATATATTCTGTTGTATTGTTTGAGATATATATTTGGTGAAGTAGCAAAAAGTATATTATTTTTCATCTGCTGCTAACTTGCAGGGTAGGCTAGGTCCAGGAAGGCTGCACCATTGTATGAGACTGATCGGTGCCGCTGAGCGAGGCATGCAAATTATGGCTCAAAGAGCTCTTAGTAGAAGAACATTTGGGAAGCTGATTGCTCAACATGGTTCGTTTCTTTCGGATATGGCCAAGGTATTATCAGGATTGATCAAATCCATAGAATTATTGGTACATAAGGACTTTCAACTTGACATCATACCAAATCTCTGCTTATTTTCGCTTTCTGTTGTTCAGTGCCGAATTGAGCTAGAGAGCACCAGATTGTTGGTTTTGGAAGCAGCTGACCAACTTGATAGGCATGGAAACAAAAAAGCTAGAGGGATACTAGCAATGGCCAAGGTAGTTGTCATTTGCAATTCAGCATTAAGTCCTGCTCCGGGATTACTACGGTTTCACGCGTTATTTTGATTTTCTTTCAATGCTATGCTTGTCCTGCGAGCAGGTTGCCGCGCCAAACATGGCACTAAAGGTTCTTGACATGGCGATTCAAGTGCATGGAGCAGCTGGTGTATCGTCTGACACTGTCCTAGCGCATCTGTGGGCGGCTGCAAGGACATTGAGGATCGCAGATGGTCCGGATGAAGTCCACTTGGGCACCATTGCCAAGCTAGAGCTCCGGAAAGCCAAGCTATGAACCTGAAAACCGCCACAGGTAAACCGAAACGAAGCAGGAGATTGCACCACCAAGAAAAAAGTGTTCCAAGGGAGGAGTAGCTTTTATGCTAATAAATTTTCCAAATTTTGGAAGCAATGTGTGTGAATTTGTTCACTACAAGCCTCCTCATTGTGTATGAGGATTGTAATATTGTTAAATAATAAGTACCAAAAGATGGGAATGGATGAAGGTACAATGAATACAGAGGAAAAACATGTAGAAAAATGGCAAAATATCTTAAGGAGTCTTATTCTGGTATATAAACTATTCTTGTGTATAGAGTGTGTTGGATTTATAGTTTGCAAATCAAAGTTTAATTTAATGACAAAATAATTAATTTTTAGTTTGGATCAAACCATGATTTAAGATAAAAAAAAAATTGATATCAAAGTGTAAATCAATGTGATTTTATCAAATAAGTGAAAAAATAAGAGTCACTTTTTCAAAGTTGATGAAATATATTGAAATTCAGTTTGTAATTTTCAAATTATAATCTCGAGTATCACAAATGCACAAGCGAAAATGAGCTTTTATCAAATATTTTCATTATATTGTTCGAATTTGTGTCTTTTGAGAGAGATGAAAGGGAGTGTCCAAAATAATTAATCCATTAAAATCTTTTGTACTACACATACAGTTTTTGTAGTATTAATCATTTTCTTTAATTTGTTTTGGTATTAAGTCTTGTTAGAGCTCATTGAGGATATTCAAAATTTAGGTGTTCTTCATGCTTCTTATATGAAGTCATTGAGACAAAGTCAATAAATGAATTATGCAGCTAAAATAATTTATTTCTGACATCAATTATTGTTTTAGAATTTTTATTTTAATGAGTACCATAAGGATACTCAGAGAAATAGAAAAGTAGTAAGTTTTTAATTTTGCAAATGGATCCATTGTACTAAAAATATGAAATAAAAAACTCATTTTTCCAAAACTCTTCAATTTTGATTTTCTTTTCATGAATGTTGACAATATAAAAATTAAAATGGTCATTAAGAAAATCAAATGACTATTAATGGAAGGTTAAAATTGATATCAAAACTTTAATGTTATGTGTATGTAAAGGAAAAGTCTTCCAAATTAAGAGAAGTACTCCGAATCCAACCAAAATAGGTCTAAATTAACATATTTCAAAAACACAAAAATCCATAAAAAACCATGCACCCATTTATGTCCTTCTCTCAACCCTCCATTTATTTTTATCCAATCTTAATATTGTCCAAGTCCATGATTCAAGGAGCTCCTCCAAAAACAAGACCACCCTTTTAAACCATTCTTTTCACAACAATCAAATGAAGCCAAAAATTAGTCAATGACTATATTTTAGTAATGTATATGCCAAGTTTAGGAATTTATTAGGTAACATGCCTAGATATGTTGTGGTTCAAATCACAATTACCACTCCTTTTCACAAGAGATTTTCCCCACCTCCCATTTTAATAACAAAGGAAAGTTAAATTTTTTTATTATTGGATATCATAAAACTATTGTGTTCATAAATAGAAACCATTGCATTACTTAAGCACCAAGTCACAATATAGGGTATTAAGTTACACTGCCCAAAAAAAAGGGGCTAGCCAATAGCAACATCATCATTTTCTAATAAACCCTTTTTCATTAGGATCATAAGGAAAAAAAGAAAAGAAAAAACC
Source organism: Aeschynomene evenia (assembly GCA_013621005.1). Lineage (NCBI taxonomy): Eukaryota > Viridiplantae > Streptophyta > Magnoliopsida > Fabales > Fabaceae > Aeschynomene > Aeschynomene evenia. The sequence continues at coordinate 7,321,158 of CM024266.1, forward strand.
AAAAAAATAGATAAAAATAAATAAACAAACTAGTACTATATAGCATATAGGGGATTATGGCAGGAGGAAACAATAATGGTAATCCTAGCAATGAACAGAAGAGGAAATTTGCAATTCTTGGTGTTTCCTCAATCCTTCTTGTGGCAATGGTAGCTGCTGTGGCTATTGGTGTAACAAGAGGAGGATCAAAAGGAGAAGGAGATTCTAATTCTCAAGATAACCAAATTGCAAGCCATCAAAAAAATGTTGAGGTTCTCTGCCAAACAACAGAATACAAAGAGACATGTCAGAAAAGCCTCTCAGAGGCATCAAACCAAACATCAGATATAAAGGAATTGGTGAAAGCTGCATTTACTGCTACCTCAGAAGAGTTAGTAAAGCATATCAACAATTCCACATTGTATCAAGAATTGGCTAAAGATAACATGACAAGACAAGCTATGGATATATGCAAGGAAGTTTTGGATTATGCAGTTGATGATATACAAAGATCTATTAGCACATTGGACAAGTTTGATCTAAGCAAGATTAGTGAATATGCTTATGATCTTAAGGTTTGGATTGCTGGCACAATTTCACACCAGCAAACTTGCTTGGATGGATTTGAGAACTCCACAACAAAAGCCGGCGAGACGATGGCTAAGGCCTTGAACACATCTTTGGAGCTCAGTAGCAATGCATTGGACATGATCGATGGCGTTTCGGGTTTCTTGACTAGCCTCAATTTGGATTCCTTTGGTAGTAGTAATAGCAGGAGGCTCTTTTCTGAGGAGGAAGAATCGTTGAATGAGAATGATGGTGTTCCTTCTTGGGTCAGCGAAGCGCAGAGGAGGCTTCTTGAGGCTCCTGCAGCGGCGCCCGGTGCTTTTGAATATTCTTCTTCTGCTCCTGCAGCAGCTCCTACAGCAGCAGTAGGAGGTGCTGCTGATTCTTCTTCTGTTGCAGCAGCAGGAGGTGCTACCAGTTCTGCTGCTGTAGCAGAAGGAGGGCTTGGAAACGTCACACCGGATGCGGTTGTGGCTCAAGATGGGAGTGGAAAGTTTAAAACACTTGTTGAGGCACTTAAGACAGTTCCAAAGAAGAACAAAAAGAATTTTGTGATTTATGTTAAGGCTGGTGTGTACAAAGAGACTGTGATTTTGGATAAGAGTATGACTTTTGTCACAATCATTGGAGATGGCCCTTCCAAAACCATATTCACCGGTAGCTTAAACTTTGTTGACGGTGTCCAAACTTATAACACTGCAACCTTTGGTAAGAACACATACATACATACATACCAGTTTTTCTTGTATCTTGTTTTGGTTCTGTAGTTTTAATTTTCTCAAGAAATGGATATATATACACATGAATGCAGAGTTATTGAACATTGCATGCTGAACTCAATAATTACTAATATAGTTTTGATGAAATTTCACCATAGAACTTCCTAATAAAAGTACTCAATGCTTAACATTACAATCCTTCATAATGAGTTTTACAATATAGGTAGAAAATGTCATTGTTTTATCATTTATCATTCATGTCATTGTTATAAATTAGAGTCATTTACCACTCCATGATTAGCCTGCTAGAAGATTCTCCAAGAATTGAGTTGATAGAATTCCAATTACTTGGGTGATTGATGTCAAGAATGAATTCTAACATAGTATAATGGTTCAGGTGTGAATGCTGCTAACTTCATGGCCAAGGGAGTCGGATTCGTGAACTCGGCCGGAGCAGAGAAGCACCAAGCAGTTGCACTCAGAGTAACAGCAGACAAGGCAGTTTTCTACAACTGCAGAATGGACGGTTACCAAGACACGCTCTACACGCAATCCCAACGCCAATTCTACCGAGACTGCACCATATCAGGCACGGTAGACTTCATATTCGGCGACGCGGTCGGCGTGTTCCAAAACTGCAAGCTAGTAGTAAGGAAGCCCTTAGACAACCAGCAGTGCATGGTGACAGCAGGAGGCAGGGCAAAAGTAGACAGCCCTTCTGCCTTAGTTTTCCAGAGCTGCTACTTCACCGGCGAGCCGGCCATCGCTGCCTTGACGCCCAAGATATCATATTTGGGCAGGCCTTGGAGGCTCTACTCCAAGGTTGTGATCATGGACTCACAAATTGATGACATATTTGTCCCACAAGGGTACATGCCATGGATGGGAGTTGCATTTAAGGACACATGTACCTATTATGAGTATAATAACAAGGGTCCTGGTGCTAACACCAATTTAAGGGTTAAATGGCCTGGTGTTAAGGTCATAACAGCTGATCAAGCTGCTGATTACTATCCAGGAAAGTTCTATCAGATTGCTAATTCTACTGACAGAGATTCTTGGATCCTTAATTCTGGGGTACCCTATTCCCTTGGTCCTCTTGCAAGCACTGCCACATCATTGCCTCAGTAGTTTTATTATCATATAATTAATAAATAAATTAATATATTTATATTGGCAAGTGGTGCTTGATCAATATTAGGTTATGGTTATGTGGTGCACAAGTGTATGTATAAATTGGTGTTTATTATTTATAGCTAGAAATAATCATTAGGATTATATAAATGAGTGTGGTACTTAATTGTTGTCAAACTGAAACTACAAATTAAAGCATGAAGTTTTGTTTTTTTTGCTCAAAACCATGTAACTGTAACCAATACCTCAATAGTAGTAATGTATATTTATTTGATCTGAGATCAATTAATAATTATATCAAATGAAAAGTTTGTTTATTACTATGTGCATTATTATTTATTTACTTTAGCTGAGTTACTATGTGATGATGTGCATTTGATAATCAATAATGCGCTAGTCGTATAACAGAAATATGTCCAACTAATATATAACGTATGCTATATATAACATGGAATTAATGTTATACGTATAACACACATTGCATGTTATGTATAGCACACGTTGAATACTAGTTGAACGTATTTATGTTGTACGAGAAACATAATTGTTTGATAACGTGGCAAAATAAACTTGGTTTTTTCTTTATTACTTCCTCCGTCCACTTTTATTTGTCTTTATAGAAAATTTATTTGTCCACTATTATTTGTCATTTTAGATTTTCAATGAAACATTTACAATCTTTTTCCAGTTTTATCCCTACATACACTCTCTTTTTATCTCTTACAATTATTATTGCACAAAAAACTATAAGGATAATTTTGTCATTGTACATTTACTTCTATAGAAATTTATGTATTTTAATCACCTTCTTAATAAGTGTGCAATACTCTAGAACGTCAATTAAAAGTGGACGGAGAGAGTAAAATGGGAAATTTGTCTTGACCTATGAGCACATAAGAACAAATCTTCATATCAACCATTCAAACAACTTTTTTTTTTAGAAAAATTATCTCACATATGTCGATGCATCTAAAACGCACATATATGTCAATATTTTTGTGTACAATGAATATTTCTCATTTTTTCCTTTGAAAAATATCAAATAATAAGAATTTCACTACCAGAATTTTATAATTTTATGTCTTAATGTTGAGATGGATGAGTTTCACTCATTTGATTAATCTAATCACATTGTACAAATCTTGATAAATTCTTATTACAACAATTTTAGTAAATGATTCAAGCTATGTGCCAATATATATATATATATATATATATTGTCATTTTCTTTAATTAATTTCAAATACATTGTTGTAATTTCAAAGTATTTTGACAACAATGAGGTATCATAGACAAAAAAAATGTGAATATCAAATGAGATAATAAAAAGTAATTTAAAGCAGAGGTTGGTAAACAAATTTAAAAGAAAATTGAAAGGGAAAGTGTGGTATCTTTATTCATTTTTTTCCATGAAATAATCTCAAAATAAGGAAAAAAAATTAACAATTTTATGTTTTGTGCTAGAGTCTATAAAAAAAATTCTCCTTTTCTTTTTCAAACAATGTTCAGCCCACATCAGAAGGAACAGAACCCCTTCAAATTCGTGACCACTTATTCAAATTAGTGGGCCAGGCCCAGGCCCAACTATTATGTGTCGTGATTCAGGAGTAAGCGGGAAAAAACACAATCGAAAAGTTTTGAACGTTCTTTCTCTCTCTCTCTGTCTCAAACACTCTCTCACTTCTACCCTACGTTGTTGGTTCTTGCTTCTTGCTTCCCATAGCTCGTCGACTTTCTCGATTCTGACCATACTCCTCAAGACAAGATTCGAACTTGACGAAACCCCATTTACCGATCCCTCATCAATTTCAAAACCCTGATTTTCGTTTCCTGAATTCTCCATTCCCTGCGCCGGGTAGTCCAAACCCTAGGGTTTTCCGAAAGATTCTGAGATATGCTATGATTTTGGCGGAGATTTTTTCAGTTGAAGATGACTAAAGATAGCTCGGAACCGGGTGGGGGTGGCTTCCACGCGGTTCACGCAGAGCGTGACCTTGAATCCAATTGGGAAGTTGACCTCGCCAAGAAACTCGAGGAGTACCTCCTGAAAATTTGCTCCGGTGAGATCACTTCTGAAGAGGAAGCGCACAGTTCTGTCAATTTTGCTGAAGGTTCGGACTAACTCACTTGTTTTCTGTTTTGAAAATTTTATTTCTTTGTTGTGAAATTACTTGTTTGAAATTGAATCCTTGTGTTCAACTGAATTAGCTTTTTCTGGGTAATTGCAGCTGCTCTGCTGCTTCAGGGTTCCATTCAGGTTTATAGTCGAAAGGTGGAGTATCTATACTCATTGGTGTTGCGTGCCTTAGAGTTCCTCTCTCAGAAAAGGTTTGATTTCTTTTTTTAAGTTTCGGCTCTTATTTGCATTTTGTTATGTAATTTGCAGCTCTTTCTTTTTGTTTTAATTTTTGTGGTAGAATATAGGGCCGAAACCTATTTACTACTCTTGTAATTGAATATGTGAATAAATGAATAAAATTACCTGATTTGCTTTTAGGACTCTACCTTCTTAATTACATGTTAGGCTGGAAAGTTTGTTCGCACTTTCCTTTTCCATAAGGTTGCAGTTTTTGCATTAATTCATGTATAAGTTTATCCGCATCGCACGTGATGTCAGAGGTTGAATTTCAAATCATAGATATATGAAACCATCCAGAAAAGCCCAATGAAAATATTGTAGCTGGCATGAAATAGGAAATATATTCTGTTTGAAGTGATAGTTTTTTCTTTCAGAATATGCAAACTGTAGTGCGCTATTTTGATTTCTTGCTAATGGTTTTTGGACAGGCAGCAAGATCAGATTGATGGGGCATCAGTCCAACCTGAAGTGGGTGGTCCTAGTGCTGTTGCTGATGAAGAAAATGATCAATTCTGGTGCTCAGATGACATCCCAGGTAACCTACTGCCCTAATAAACAGAAATATGGCAAAATTATGTAGCATGAGCCATGATTTTAGAAATTTATGTTTTCACACTCGGCAATATTGGTTAGAAGTCTTTTTCATCAGTATGGTTGTCTAGGTCTATGTAGTTCTAGATTTTGAATTGTTTCAATTAAAGTTGGGTCATCTTGGGATTGCTCAAATAATAATGTCATTGCTCTGGACATTTTTTCAAAACCTTAGATTGTTGAGGACATTCTCATTCTAGGCATCTCCCTTCTTTTGTCAAGTGGATCATCATAAGAGTTATCTTCTATATTAATACATAATCATTGGTTTATTTGAACTTTTACTATAACTTTATAAGTTTGTGCAAATGCTAGATGATCACTTCAATCTTTATGTTGTAGTTGAAGAGAGAATTTCCTTAGATGGCACAACAGGCAAAGAAGTGAATTTGGATAATTTTATAAAACCTCCTGCAAATCTAGTTGTTCTTGAAGGTGACTGCTTGGATGCTACTGGTGATGGTGGGGAATTGGAGTCTTATCTGGTATCATAATTGCTTCTAGCACTCTACATGATGATGTTTGTTTAGTTTTTTTCACTAATGATATGATGAATTATTGCAGTTGTCCACCACAGACTTGTACCAGGATTTTATTCTGTTGGACACATCCGATGCTGTCGCAGTTGATGAGTTTCTAAAGGGCAGCAAAGCTGGTATAACCCAAAATGGTGCTAACAGAGGAACTTCAGCTCGCAAAAGCTTTTTTTCTCCAAGACGTTCTGCTGGAAGTGGTCATAAATCTTCAGCAGCAAAAAGTCAGCGTGCTAATTCCAACTTCTCTCCTAAACTTAACTGTAATTTTGATGACAATAAGGCTCAGCCCAGTTCTCCTGTCTCTGTCGGTCTTGATAATTGTGATTTTGGATTGAATATGGATGATGGATGCGATGCATATAGGAATTCAGACAATTCAGATGATGATGATGATGATCCATGGAAACCTTTGAATCCTCATGAGCCAGGCCACTTGAGGGTGAAGCCCTTTAGAAAAAGTAAAGCCTCTATTGACTCTTTATCAAGTTGCCTTACCTTTATTGTATATAATGTCTTTCTGCCACCATCTTTATTATGTGACTGTAGTGAAAGCATTGAAGAAGAAAGGCTTCAATGTCGTACGGCGAGTATCAATGAGCATTTTGTTTCCGCCTGCAAAATTGCATGGCCCTGTCAGTCCGGAGCTCATGGAAATGTGGGAGATGCGACGTCATGCCCATGAACGACAAAAGGCTTCTCAATCTCCTCCATTATTTGAGAAGGTAGTTTCTTATGGTTGGACTGTTTGTCTATATATAACTTATTATGATTGTATATAACCTGATGTGTTGTGTGATATCTAAACTGCAGCTTCGGCAGTCTCTCGTCAATGAGGAGAATCAAGCCACTGGAACATTTTTCAACTATGAAGCTGACAATGATGATCATGAATATGATGGTGAAAATCCTGAGTTTGATATGCCAGGGGATGGCTTCATGGATGAAGATCCTAATTTCAACAAAGAGGTAAGGAAAGCAAACTAATAATTTGGCTATTATGTATTCCAAATGACAGTTTCAAAATTTGCTTATGTGCTGAATCAACAGCATGAAAATAATGACGCTCGTGCTGAGGATGAAGCTTTCGATGTTGAATTTCCAAGTTCTCAGGAAAGTTTAGAAGATCTTTGTCGCTCTCATCTGGTAAGAGAGCTCTTGTCTGTATTCTCTAAGGGACTGCGTGTTTTGCTAGTATGGAATTACTTTGCATGGTTGGTAACCACTATTGCAAGTGTTGTGTAGAATGCTCTCCTGGCTAGCATTGCCGAGACTGAGAAGCAAACTGAAATGGCTGCTAGGGTTTCAACATGGAAACAAAGAATTGAGCATGACTTGGAAGAAGAGGTGAATTTATCTCTTGAATTTCCTTTGTCTATATCTTTTTTAGTGCATTAAATTGAATGGACTTCTTTTGCATGATAGGATTCACACCCACCATTTGATATCCGTGACTACGGGGAGAGAATTCTGGACAAACTATCTCTTGAAGCAAGCTGTAGCAGTGTCCAATCCTTCTCTGATTTGGTCAAAGGACAAGGAAAATATGATGTCGCTCGAAGTTTTTCTTCTCTTCTTCAACTGGTAATTTCCCTCGTTAGTGCTTTGACTTCTTGAAGTGCTACTTCATGTTACAATGTTCGTTGTCATATTCTTCTGAATTGGTTTGGTCCTTGAATTAGCTATGCCGGTTTGTCACTGGTCTTGTACAAATTTTCCAGGTGAACAATAGAGAAGTAGATCTAGAAAGAAATGGTGTTGATGGAGGACCTGTCTGCTACACAAATGTTAACCCTTTCCATGTAAGGCTTCTCAAGCATGACAAGAAACGGGGCGAAGTACTGCATGGCTTGTCGAAAAAGAGAGCAAAGTCTCCGACAAAAAAACCATCTTTAGAAGGTGAAAGGAACAAGGATGGAAAGGGGAAGTGCCCCGTCATTTCCACGAAGCTTGGAAAGGTAAGTGCTATAAAGTTCTCTCCCGAATCCAAGAGACGGCGAAGATCGCGATATATTGAACCGGTTAACTTGCACTCAGCTGGGTGAAACTGACACAGTTAACAGTTTATTCTACTCAGCACCCTATAATTTTAGCTTAATTCAAAGACATCTGCTAGATGTCTGAGATTCAGTTAGGGAGTGATGTAATTTGCAGTTCTAGGTCTCACTAGATAGATGCTAACATCCATCAGTTTCCACCTGTATGGCTGTATCATTATTGCTGTTCATAACATTTATATATTTATGTAATGATATCACGTTGTAACAGCATGCATTCTTGTTAATGTAATAACTTGTTCATGCTCAACTTTTTTGTCAGTCAGCTTTGCTTATCCCTCATTCTCTCACTTTGCACATCATGGTTCCCGATTTTTGACCAACATTTCTGATGTTTGATCAGTTTCTTAATATTTGGTATTTTCACCCGGTCCGGACTGGAGAGGGGTCATGTTTCCGGTTTTCAAAACATTGGATATAATATGTATAAATGTGTTTGATCAGTTTCTTAATTTTTGGTATCTTCACCCAGTCCGGACCGGAGAGGGGTCCTATTTCCAGTTCTCAAAACATTAGATATAATATGTATAAATGTGTTTGATCAGTTTCTTAATTTTTGGTATTTTCACCCGGTCCGGACCGGAGAGGGGTCCTGTGTCCGGATCTCAAAACATTGGATATAATATGTATAAATGTGAATTGATAATTTTTTTCAATAGCAATTGCAATGGGAGACAATGCAACAATGGTAAAGCGTGTTGGTGATAGAAATATCGTGCTGTTGGGTTTAGGGTTTCAGTAACAACCATATGTCCCATTGGAGAATGTCCATTTGTCGTTTATTGACCTAAACCAACAAAAGGGTCATGGTTTTCTTACCTAAAACCCAAAGTGTTCCTACCATTGTAACTTGTAAGAGATTACTTCCTATGTGGGGTTTGCAAGTTGTGTAGTTTCAAGGGTAGAAAGCGTGTAGAAACTAAAGCTAGACTTAGTCACTTGGACGAGTGAAAAGAGGACTTTTGAGTGTGGTTTTGACTTCGTTATGAAAAAGACCATGTTCCCAGATTGTGAGGGAAGATTGAAGTACTATTTTATGAAGTGGATCATAATGTTTGAAAATGCTAGAGTGAATAAAAATCTAGAGAGTTTTTAATTGAACTATAGTTTGAAGGGCGAACTGCTTTAACAAATAGAGTGAGTGGCTGTAGATTCTCACTTGTCAATCACAACCATTTATGAATGAGGTCAATGATTCATTGACAAATCAAGTATTAAACTCTAACTTGTACTAGTAATGGTAGGTATAGATCACACTTATTTGCTTTGAATCGTGGGATTTGTCGTGTTCTCTTTGTTCATAATTGTCGACTCTTTTGGACTAAAACTTTTTTGGTTAAAATGTTTTAAAGTTTAATTTATAGAAACACCCTTATACCCAAAATGGTTATGTAAATACTGAATACTCAAATGTAGTCTTCATTATTTTATTTTTTAGGTAAAGTGTTTCCATTATTTGATTCCAGCGGTCAATCATCTACCTACATATGATAAGAATTTGGTTCCCAAATTTTGTGATTGGTAGATAATCTATAGATTAACATACTTATAAATGCTTGATATGTTTACAAAAATATACTAATCCTAGACTATAGGACAAACCTTTCTCATAACTATTATAAAAACAATTTTCCTACTTCATTGAACCCCCTCCTTAAACTCCACTGATCGTCTCATGAATGATCAATATCTGATGTACATTATATAATCAATAATACCTTTTTACAATAAAAATATATACAATTCATATCATACATAATGTGTTATATATATATAACACACATTTTACATATAGTATATAGTAAACATCTAATATTCTTGAATATATTTCCATTGTATAACAAACATTGTATAACAAACATTATTGTTATATAATTTTAGAAACAATTTTAATAAACAAGAGTATTTATCATCACAGATCACCACATAATACACAATAATCCCTGTCATAAATTATGAAATATTTTTCTTTTTCTTGCCATACACATTTCTACAACCACAAAAGGTGAAAATTAAAAATAGAATTGGATATGAAATGTTGCCATATATCATAATATGTATCACAGTATCAGAGTGAGTATATACAAGAATTCTATTTTCTAGTCTAACTATTTTTCTGGAACCAGAGAAAAATGAAAAAAACATATCAACAAATTGGAATATCCATATGAATCTCTAGTCTCTGCTCTATCCTATTCATATTCAATTAAAACAAAAGTGTTATATTTATCTCTACCCGCCGCCGCGGTAAACGGCACCGCTTTGGATTCCATTTTGCCACGTCAGCAAACTCTCCGAGTCTCACCTCGCTCCGCGTCGTTCAACTCGGCCGACGAGCTACAGCCACTACCAATTCCGCCGCCGCTGCCACCACCCGATGAAGGAGACATGCTTCCTTTCCGTTCCCTGCTCAGAATCCTCTTGAACGACAACATTCGACTCATCGGCGACCGGAACGACGACGGCGAGTCGCGACCCGAGTCGTCGCGGAAACCCTCAACACTCCTCGCCGGGACCTCAACCGTCACCGGTGAGAGCTTCCTCATCCCGTTTCCGGCTGGATTCTCTCCCGCCGAGGGAGACGAACCAGAACTCGAACCGGTTTCCGCTTCGGAAACGGTTATAACAACCTCGGGTCGGGTTTCCAATTCGGGTTGGGGCTCTACGGGTGCGCGGCAAAGTGGGCACGTGGCGTGATTATGGAACCACATATCGATACAGTCGGTGTGGAACGCGTGGTTGCATTTGGGCAAAACCCGACCCGTTTCACCCGGTTCAAACTCCGAGAGGCACACAGCGCAATCCTGCGGCGGATTTCCCGGTCGGGTCTTGGGGTCGTAGGTGAAGACGGGGAGTGAGGCGAGGACGGCGGCGTCGAGGCCGCGTGGGGCAGAGGAGGGAAGGGTGACCCCAAGGGTGGTTGGGGAGTCGATGTAGAAGACGATGTTGGTGCGGCGGCGGCGGAGGTTGCGGCGGAGATGGTGGCGGCGGCGAGCTCGGGTGAGGTACCAGCGAGCGTAGAGGTGGAGAGAGAGCATTAAGAGGACAAGGAAGAATAAGAGGATGATGGCTGTGAGCATGATCTTGCCGCTGAGGTTGTAGCCTCTTGGGTTTTCGTCGGTGGTGATCATGGCGGCGATTGGGGTTGGGATTGGGATTGGGTTTGAAGAAGAGGAGTTCAATGGTACTGCGTGATTCGTTTCTGCCATTTTTATCTGAGAGAGAGAGGAAGAGAAGGAGGAACAAGTGGTGTGAGTGAAGATGATGGGTTTGGTTTATAGAAGAAGAAGAAGAAAGGAAGAGGGGTTTGAAGGAGATATGATATGAGGAAGGTTCTTGGAACCTTTCTTTATTACAATTTTTTTATTTAATATTTTCTTTTCAATAGTTTAGTTTTTTTCGTTTGTTATAGAAAATTTTTTGGGCAGTGTTTTGTGGCACTTGAAAAAATTACAGATAAATGATCGAGGTTACTTTTAGATAAATTTAAATGTGAAATTTATTTAAAAAGTTGGATTGAGTTAGTAATTAGTTGAACTTCTTAAACATCTAATTCGGGTTCGATATTGGGTGATGTGAACATAGAGGATTTCATAATTAAGAGTTTAACTTAATGATTAAGCTTCTGTCTCGATATAATTATGTATAAAAAGAAATTATTAAGTAAGTATTTAAGCATTATTGTAGGGTTTAATTTGTGATAATATGCATGGTTAATGTTTCATTATACGAGGTTGAGCTAAGATAATTAAAAAATAAGTTTGAGCTCAATTTTAGTAGAATGATTATATAAAAGAGTTTATAACATATTTCTATTTATTAAAGTAGTGGTCGGTTATGGTATAATATTTTCATTATATAATTTAGATAATATTAATAATTTAATTTTAATATATTCTTAATTTAAAAATATTTTATACATACATTCAATTATAATATATTATAATCATGACATTTTAAATAGTGGAAAAGAATATTTATTATTATGACAAATGTGTTAATCACGAGATCTAGTACAATGATGACTAATTGAACTCTTTAAATATTTAATAATAGGTTTGATTTCTGATGATATGTATGAAGAGAATCTCGTGAATAGAAGTTTATCAATATAAGGGAATTCTCACCTCAAGTGATTAATTAAAATATTGAAGCAAGTATTATGTTGGATTATGAAAAATGTAGGATTAACTTGATTTGATTTTGATTTATTATAACTATTATCAAGTAAATAGGAGCACCTGCTCCTTTAAATTATAACAACATATATTAAAATTTTTTAAATATCTAAATATTTACTCATAAAATATGTAGATCTCATTGTATTTATGACTTACTTTTTGTTTAACTCATTCTTTTTTATTTCTCTGTTCTTATAATTTGAATATATACATCCATCAATATGTCAAAAAAAATATTTTCTATTGAATTACACTAACATATCAATATATATATATATATATATATATATATTATTGAATTCTTTCCTCTTTGTTTATGATTCTTCATCATAAATCCCAACTGATCAAATTAAATTTTTTGATTTATACGATAATATATAATGGAATGTCTATAAAATTGATTTATCCAAATAGTGTAGGACAGTTTATGAAAAAGTATTTAATGGATATTTTGTTGTGGGAACCTCTTTTCTTTATGAATTGAGTGTAGGAATTTTGCGCATGCTTTGCTTGCCACTATTTTTCTGATGCTCCCGTGATTTTCATACGCCCATACAGACGCCACTATTGACCCGCTTTTCCTTTTTATTTCTAATAACTTTTTTTCATAAAATTTTTCTTTCTAATATTTATCTTTAGTTTCAATTGCATTTTCGAATTTCATTATCTATACTATTATATAGAGAATTTCCCAAAATAATTAATTTTTGGTATTCACACTCATTTTGAATAGTTATATTTTTAAAAATTAAATATAAAATTAAAAAAATAAAATAAATATTGTTTAATTTTGATGTATTGACAGTGTAAAGAATGTCATTCAATTAAAACACTTTATTTATATAATTTTTCAGGTGATAAGAGAAAGAAAACACAATCATGGATAATGTAACAATATATGATTAAATGACCTATAAAAAAATTATACACAATGAATAACAATTAAATCCATAATAAATGACAAATAATAACTAGTCTATAATCTATAGTCTCATGTGGAACATATGGAGTCCATTTGGTTTAGATTTGAGTAGAATTGCTTTTAAAATAATTGATGTTAGAAAGAATTGTGTTTAAAATAATTGATGTAGAAAAAATTGATTTGTGTTTGAAAAGAAATGTTAAAAAGTGGATTTGAGATGATTGTTGTGATATAGTAAAAGTAAAAGCTAATAGTTTTAGCTTCCATTAGAATCAATTATTTTCAAAGTGATGATTTTTTCTAAAAGCCAAATGTTAAAACAAACATTTGGAACCAACCAAGCAGATGGTTGTTACTCAAACCCTAAAACCAACAGCATGATATTTCTATTTACCACACGCTTAACCATTGTTACATTGTCTTCCATTCTGTTGAATAAAATTATTAATTCAAATTTATGCATATTATATCCAATGTTTTGAGAATTGGACTGGATCATATGATCTAATCGGTTGAACCGAAAATTAGATCTCTCGGTTTGGATTGGATGATAAAACCAAAAATTAAGAAATCGATTAAATATTAAAAAAAATTACCACTTCAGTAACTACTATTTTTTTTATTTTATAAAATAAAGACTATACACGGTAAAATATTGAATTACATAAATTCTCACATGTAGTAGAAATTGAAGGTTGTATACTTTAAATTGTGAAATTTCATAATTTTTTTTGTGGTATTATAAAATAAAAGCTATAGTCTTTAAAATATTTAATCACATGAATTTTTCACATATATTATAAATTGAAGGTAATATACTTTAAAAATGTGAGAATTCACTATTTTTTGGGATAGACTATAAAATAAAGACTATAGCATTTAAAATAATGAATCACATGAATTTTCTATATAGTAGAAATTGAAGGTTATATACCTTAAAATGTGAGATTTCATAATTTTTTTGGTTGTATTATAAAATAAAGGCTACAACCTTTAAAATATTGAATCACGTGAATTTTTCATGTATAGCCGAAAGTGAAGACTATATACTTTAAAATGTGAAATTTTACAATTTTTTTGGTTGTATTATAAAATAAAGATTATAGCCTTTAAAATATTGAATCACATGAATTTTTCAAATATAGTAGAAAATAAAGACTATATATATATATATACTTTAAAATAGGAGTTTTCACAATTTTTTTTATTGTATTATAAAATAAAGACTATAACCTTTAAAATATTCAATCACATGAATTTTTCACACATAATAGAAATTGAAGGCAATATACTTTTAAAATGTGAGAATTCACTATTTTTTTATACACTATAAAATAAATACTATAGCCTTTAAAATATCGAATCACATGAATTTTTCACACATATATATATAGTAGAAATTGAAGGCTATATACTTTAAAATGTGAGATTTCATAAATTTTTATTGTATTATAAAATAAAGACTATAGTTTTTAAAATATTGAATCACATGAATTTTTCATATATAGTAAGAATTAAAGGTTATATACTTTAAAATATGATATTTCACAAATTTTTTTACCGTCTTATATAAAATATAGACTATAACATTTAAAATATTGAATTACAAGATTTTTTTTTACATATATTAGATATTGAAGACTATATACTTTGAGATTTCACAATTTTGTATGTGGATTATCTTATAAAATATAGATTTTAAAATATTGAATCACATCAATTTTTTACATATATTAGAAATTAAATTGAAGAAGGATTTAATTTTCATCTACTAACAGTGTACCGGCCATTTTTTTTACAAAGTCATCCAATTATGTGTTGTCACGTAAGCCATAATTGTGTTTTCTCTCTCCACTACTTGAAAAGTCATACAAACGGAACGTTTTGATTGGACGACAGTGTAAAATATATTTACACTGTCAGTGCATCAAAATTAAACTCATTAAATAAGAGTAATTGACTTCGGTTAGAATTTTATAAGTTTGGATGAATAAGTTTTTCGTAGATAAACCTTTTGTGTTTCATATGCAAAGTATGTGATTTTGTCTCATATTATTTTTACTGGAATAGCAAGTTGGATACTTACTCGTGAAAAAGTGATATTTTATTTGACAATCAATTATCAATGGTAATGGACTATCGCTTGGTTTATACATACCAAAATGTCTATGAGGAAAAGACAGGAAAACCTATATATTTTCACATCATATATATTTTCTTTGCAATTAACTTTGTTGTGAACTTGAGAAATTGGAATAAAGGTTGAGGAAATGGGGTCGCAGTTTCCCATAGTACAGTGGACACTACTACTACACTATTGTAGTGTAGACGGTAGACCCACACTCTTAAGTCTTAACCACCTTCCACGCGGTTACTCGTTTTCTTAATACTACTTTATTTTTCTCTTAGTCTTGTGTACTTTTGCGTCATATCATTTTATCTATTACTTTTTACGGAACGAATCTTTAAAAAATTATTACTTCTTTATCTTTAAAAATAGAGTAAATTAAAAAATTTAAAACTAACTGTCATAACTAGCTATTTGATGGAGAATATATATATAAATGTTTAGGGAACAATAAAAAATTAGTTAAAACAGCTAACAAAGTCCATTTAATATTTTATGGTTCAATTAACACTTCTAATAATGAGTATATTTTTAATGGGCTGAGTGATTGTAGCTCAAATTATACTATGTTAAAACGGGTTTATCCAGCGGTATAGTCATAACTAGCTAGGGGCATTTATACTCTGTTAAAACGGGTTTTATGTTTTTTCCCCCCCTAAAAATAGAAGAGAAAGCCAATTTTTCATGAAAAAAATGTGATAAATTGGGAATCATTAGATAAATTTATAAAATCACATCGAAAACATTTTGATATTACTTTTATAGATTAAAAATGTGAATACAAATGTGCATAATATAAAATTATTAAACATTTAATATTAAATATTTTGTTTGATTTTTAAAATAATTTTATATTATGCACATGCGTATTCACATTTTTAAACATTTTGATAAAAATTAAATTCTTATTTTTAAATCAATTATTTCAACTTTAATATTTTAAAAGCAGTATATCAAAATTTAAACCACAACGAACTCAAGATTCAACACAATTTATGGCTAATTGAATTTCTTAAACATCTTATAAGACGCAGATACATGAGCAATCAAAAGGGAAATATTTTTTATATAAACATACTAAGGATATACATATCTTGTACATGCTTGATGTTGTGATTGTAGTGATATAGAGACAAATAGTTACAAAACAATAAGTGATGGGTCTCATGTGTTTTATAAGTATAGTGTATAGATATATAAAATTGTAGTACATATAAATAACATCCTTCAAGGAAAAAAAAACACAACACACATAATTTTATTATTTAATAATTAATATATATTTTAGTTGTTGACTACGTATATATAGTCGCGTCATATGAACCCGGAAATGGACAGGATTTTCGCGGCATGGACATTGGTCAACACTTGCATACTTTACATACTATACTATACGTGATCATTTAATAAACGTTTACTTTGAAAAGCATTCAACAAAAAGAAGAAGAAAACACAAAAAAACAAAGCGGAAAATTAAGAATTGAGATCTTGTGGACTTGATGCATGTGGTGTACTAATTAGTAGTGATCTATCTTTTTTTTATACATAAACTAGCTATAGTAATTGTTATTAAAATTTAGTAAATTTCATTTTCATTTCCTTCTATTTATGTATCTTTCTAGTCACAATAACATCTCTTTTAATATGCTAAGATGTTGTAATATTTTCAAAATTCTATAAAAATATATAATAATAATTTTATAAATTTGTTAGAGATTGGTGTAAATATACCCTAAATTTAGAAAATTTTACAAAATGGATTAGATTTATATGAAATTTTAACAAATCTAAAAAAGGTCAGTAGTGATTTAGCATTTCCTTTTTTTACTCATATGTTATCACCATGTAATCATATTCCATTCAATTTAATATTTTATAGCATTTTTGTTTATTTTCGGTACCTGTATTAAATGACAGTGCCAAGAACCTTTTCCAATCTCTCTATTTATTTTGTAAATTCCATCGATTCATTGACAACAATTTTTCTTTTTAAAAACATAATAATTTCAATTCTCTATTTTCCTTGTTTGTATGTCACAAAAAGAGATATTTATCTTAATATAATGGTAGCTAAGTGAGTTATTTAAACACCAACTCAAAGATTTTATCTATAATATAATACTACATGATATCAGTGGTCTGAGTGGAAAGAATTAGAACATACTTCCTTCCATTCCTTTTAAATATCTCTTTTGAATTGTGGATGTTAATTAAGATAATTATTAAAAATTTAAATATTAGAGTTAAAATGACAACAACATCAATTAATATAATTTCTTTCTCCTCCAAATGGACAAAGATATAAAAGGGCATAATAGAAGAAAAAAGTTAATACTTCTTAAAATTGTAAAAGAGATAAATAAAAATGACTGAATAAAAAAATAAAAAAGATATTTAAAATGGATAGAAGGGAGTGCTTTTTTTTAAAGAAGTTTTTATCTTGAATGGATTAATCGTATATTGCACTATCAATAAGAAAAAAATGATGAATCTCTCAAAATTTTGTTATTATTGCAATATCTTTGGCAGAGAAAAGAACCCAAATAATTTTTGACAACCTAATCTAACTTGCTGATTAGATTGGCAAATCAGGGGCGAAATTAATGATTGGCCCAGCCCGATTGTAAGTTCTTCGCTAGAAGTATCACACTCCAGTGTAAAACCTTTTCCTTGACAAAAATATTATTAAAAAGTTTTTGACCCAAAATATACTCTCTTTTTTTAAATAAGTGTCAAAAGTAATTTGATACAACTAATAACTTTTAGATTCTACCAAAAAAAATAACTTTTAGATAAATGAGTGGATCTTGTCATTATATTTAACTGAATTATCAATATTTATTATATATTTTGTAAAAATATGAAATATTGATTATTTTTTCAGATAGTATAACATTACTTGTCCAAAATAATTAAGTCATAGGTATACAAAGGAAATTATTCTCACTAATATTATTTATGTTTAATTAATTAGTATACATGTTCTTATAATTTTATCAAATTTTTTATCAGGTCTTTGCAGTTTAAAATTTTTTAATTTGATCCCTATAGTTTAAAAAAGTTTCAAATAAATTACTAGATTCATCAACCATTTAAGAGTAAAGTTTAATAAAATATGCGAAGGAAAAACTACACTTAATAAAATATTATGTTAAATTTAGAATACTTTGTTAAGTTTAACTTTTTCAAAAAAAATTAGAAACTTAGATTATTTTTTTTAAAAAAAAAGTATATGAACTGAATTTTTAAATTATAAAAATTTAATTAAAAATTTGATGAAATATTATAAATATTCATGATTAATTAAACCTATTATTAATTAGGATTCACATTTCTATCACGTGACTATAGAAATTATTGGGTGATCCTAGATAATATTTAATGTGTGATCTAAAATACTCATAACTATATATATATATATAGAAATTTTAGATGTTATAAAATTTTAGGATCACCTAAAATTTCTTACAAAGTTTTAGTAATAATATTTTTTCAATCAAAAGCCAAAACAATCACAAAACTTATTTTAACACTTTTATTTTAAATAGTATTCTTAATTATATTTTTAATGAGTTAAGTAATTTATAACTAAATTTATATTTTTAATTATTTTAATTTGTAAAATTTTATACTCCTAACAAAATTTAAATTTAAGATGCAATACTAGTTGGGCTCCAAAAGTTAGTTACTTGACACTTATTTCAAGTACAAGGATCACTCACTATTTGCCTGTGTTTCCGAGAAACGAAGCTAGTGCGTCTTATTTATGGAAAATACTTAGTCGCGCAAAAAAAATCAGCTAAAACAGTCAATAAATTGTGTACAATATATATAATATAAAATGCACAACATATATCATATGTTCAGCATCATCTTTCTTTGCAACATGTGATATATGTTGTGCACATCATGTCATATATGGTGTGTACAACATGCAATATTCGTTGTGCAATTTATATTATATATGTTGTGCACAATTTATTGACTATTTTAGCTGATTTTTTGTTGTAAAAACTCCTTATTTAATGGTACGCAGCAAAAGATGTGAACCTCATTTACTACGCTTTTACCACCAACACCAATACCCACTCCTCTCTCTCTCACATTTCTTCTGCATCACAATTCACATCACTCACCTCCTCATAACTAGCATCATTCTCTCCACCAACCAAAAAATATATAAAAAGGGAATTTTATAGAAAAACCCCATTATTATTTCACTTCATTATGTCTAACAAATCCCCAGTTTTCCCCATCCCAGACCCTCAACACTTCAGTGACTATGGCTTTGACCCCCAAATCAACTACCTTCAGGTCAGAAAAATTACCTCTTTCTTTCTTTATATTATTATTATTATTGAAATTAATATATAATAATAATCCAGGTTCTGGAGGAAGCCATGAGGCACAAGCGCGACACATCCTCAAGATCCATAGACTCCATACACTTCAGGCTTCAAAAGCCCAACACCGACTCTTCCTCCTCAAGGACAAAAGTACTTCACAAGCCCACCAACAAGAAGAAGCGCTGGTGGAGGAACGCCCTCTTCTTCTTCAAGTGGAGGAGGTGGCCCCACCACCACCACGACAACACCAATGATGTTCACCAGGCCCGGGCCCGGGCCTTCCGGGCCTCAATATCGGGCCCCGTTTACTTGACGGAGAGCAGGAGCGGGTCTGCCACACCTTACCGCACCACCAGCCGCCCATCCTCCGGGCCGCTCGCCGGGATCTTGACGCCCACGGCGAAGGGTGACGTGGACGTTCCGTACTTGAGCCTCAGGGAGCTTACCATGGAGCAGCAAGAAAGGATGTCTACCTCAGCAATGCCCATATACTTGGTCACATAAATGATAAAACACAACCCATAGTAATTGTTTGTTGCAGCTTTAATTGGTGTTTTTCATATTTTAGTTTCTAAAAGTGAAGGAAAAAAAGATGGTCATTTTTATTGTTGCTATTGTACAACAAGAATACGTTCAATTAGCATTCGATTTGTGCTATACATAATGTGTAATGTGTGTCATAAATATACATATGACATACATTACATGTTATGTATAACACATGTTGAATACTATTTGGATATATTTTTGTGATTAATGGAGTGGGCTTTGGTAGTTTTGCGGAATTGTGATGTCATTTGGGTGGGTTTTTAACTTTTTTAGCTTGGTATTGTTTGGATGATTTGATTAACTCTTTTTTTGGTTTAATCTTTTCACCTAACCAAAGGGGGTTTAATTTGTTTGATTTGATCCATTGGAGGAAAGGCTGGATCCTCCTTTTGGTGTTTGTTGCTCACTTTTATCAAAAATATATATTGCAAAGTAGTACTGAAAGTCTGAAACTGAACTCTCGTGCTTTTGACCAAAGTCCTACTTTCTTTTCTTTTCTTTAGATTCTTTCTTTCTTCCCTTTTTTTTCTTTTCGGTATTTCTTTTTCCTCTTTAGCTATATATCATTCAGTACATACAAAGGCGCGTATATAAGGCAGTGTTTCTTTATTAATATATAAGATAGAATTTTAATTTAATTTATTTATGTAGATAGTAAAACTATATATTTTTTATTTTAGAAAAAAGTAGGTCCATTAATACATATATACAATACAAAAATTTTAATGAATTTTTCATTTTGAATTTATTCCTATCTTTTTACAATAGAAAAAATTTATATTAAATTGTCTTGTACATACTGTCTTATCTTATATATTTATGTATTGTATTATAGACAAGAAAAGTATGTAAGTACGTATATCATATTTTTATTAGGATTTGTTTTGGTAGATCCATGTGAATAAATAATACTCCTACAAGAGTTTATGTATAAATGTTTGATTTTCGTACCTCAAAAGATTTGTCTTTTACAGAGAGGGATACTCTTTAATAAAAAAAAATTAACCATGATCCAATTTTATATGCTATGATCTAGTACTTCAAAGTCTTATTAATATAAAATTGTAAACCTAGAGTTTGATTAAGTTACAATATATTTGTTGTATTTTTTATCCGTAAAAGGGGGATCTTGCTGTAGTTCAAATAATAATAATAATGTTAGTTGCTAGTTACTGACACACACGTTAGTACAAGCATAGCGCCAAGCCGCCAAGGTTTGTGTCCGTTAATTTGGACTCTTCTACATAAATTAACTGAAATATTTTTTAAATATTATAAAATTAGTCACCAATAATCATATGTGATAATTTAATTTTTTAAAATTATTAATTCAATTTTTTAATATAAATTTAAATTAACAATTTTAAAAAATTAAATTATTATATTTGATGACTTATAATGACTAATTTTATAAATATATATAATATTATTCATAAATTAAAGAATTGTTAATGTATTAACATTTGGTTAAAAACTATAATTGTAATAATATTATGAAATTTTAATTAATATATTGTTACGTATAAAATTTATCATAAATTCAAGTCTCTATTATTATTTTTATTGAAGTGTCTTGAAGTCAGAGTGAGTACTGTATCCAAGTGAGGGAATTTAATTTAATTTGATTGGGGATGAGCGTGTGGGCCCAAACGACAACGTTTTGTTTGGATGGAAAGAAAAGCTGCGAATATAGTATAGAGTAATTTAAGAGGCATATGCGTGTGGCTTTTGCTTGTTTCTTGTTTCATTGTCAAAGGAAAAGTGTAAAAGCTTGAACATGGAAGAGAGAAGAGCATGAGTCGGTTTCGGAGGAAAAGTCCAAATTAATAAACGGTATAATAATACCATGTGCTCATCAAAGCTTCTGTCTTGACTTTTTCTGACCATTCATATCTTCATTCAATTTTATTAATTTATAGATCAAGATATAATGTTTCATCCCATGAAATTGTAATTTTTGGAGAGACAAGATATTTATGTTCTAACCTTTCTTTCATCACTATCTCTAGTACCAATACCATTATTCATTGTGTTAGCCACCACTGTCAGCTGTTGTTGGACACCCTCACCGTCATCGACCTCCATCAGCCACCTATTCCCAATAGCAGGTACAATCGCTTATGCAATTAGGAATAATTTTGTCTACTTTAAATATTTTGTGTCGTACTTATTTTTGCCATTATGTCTCAATATCCGGGTTCTATTATCATTGTCTTTAATTAATTACTCGTAGTTCCCAACGTATCTATGTCTAGTGTCCCTATACTATACTAATAATACCTTAATAACATACAGAAGTCGTCGATCTCTATTTATTGTTATACTGTTATTTCTTATTTGTATTTTTTTTGGTAAGGTTATTTCTTATTTGTATAGATAGGTTAAAAAGAAAAATAAAAAGAAAGAAAAGGACACTTTGCTTTGATGGAACTGGCTGAGAGTCTGAGACAAAGATGCATGTGTTAGTCCTGACTGGTGAGCAAAATCGTTTTCAATACAGTATTGCGTGCCGTTGTTAATATAGAATTTGAGTATTCAGTTTATTTTAAAATGATGGTTAATTTAATATTTTTAGTACATTAAAAATTAATGTATTTATTTAATTTTTTAATATATCAAAAACATCAAAATAACTATTATTTTAAAATAGAGACAGTACATTATTTTAATATTTAATTAATGAGTGTTACTATTTACATAATAAAAAATCAGTCAAAATTATTTTATATAGAGATTTTGTATCATAAATATTTCAGCTCACTGAAAACTAACTATTTAGATATAAATTTTTTTGGACCAAAGGTTTTCAATGAAGCTATTGGCTGGTTTGACTTATCATCTATTATTCACCAAAGATTTCTGTTATTTAATATTTCCACACTCAAAAGTCCAATCTATGTATCTACACCTACTTACTGTTACTATTAGGCTGTGGCTTGTGGGCTGATGTCTATAATCACTTGACCACTGAGGGCTGAGTCCATGTTTTGCGTTTGTATACCAAACACACCTTTGATTGGAGTGCCATAATCTTTTTTAAGTAATCCTATAACTTGATCATGACAATTTTAGCATTAAACAATATGGTTCATGACAATATTAGTATAGAACAAGATTGTTAAATTTTTTTAATGAAAAGTATTTTAATATAAATGATGTAAATAAAAGGGAAATGATTCTTCAAACACCTTGTACACCTTATTAGTTAGTTACATCATGTTAGGTATAGACATCATCACAATGTGTGAGGGTGATGAGAATAGAAAGAAGGATTTTCGAAGAAAAATAAATAAATAATATGTTTTAAGGAGTATTTAAGTGTGTAGAATTAATATAACCCTAAAAATAATTGGAGCATTCAAGGAGTAGGATCCGTTCAGCTCAAATTCATTGATTCACAAAGCAATGTTGTGTCAAAAATCAATGTATTTAGATTTTTTTTTTTTAAAGTCAAAACTTCTATTAGTATAAAATGGAGCAAAATAATTTAAAGTGTAACTTGTATTGATTCTAGATGTTGTTTACATAGCTATATATGTAGGAGAGTTTGTTAACTCATCATAATAAGCTATCATAATTATAACTAACTAACTACATCATAATGATTGATCCTGACTACTAATAATAATTCCTTGTACAATGTCTCTCTTTATTATATCCTCCTAATCATAGCAACAACAAGTGAAGTAGTAGGTAACATTCATTTGCACAAAAAAACTTCCATATCTGTGATGACAATTTCATATTAACTGCTATACGGAACGTGGAACGTAACCCTATTTAAATAAGATTCACACTTTATCTAACAATTGATATAAAATTATCGAAAATTGAGATATTTTTCATACACATAACTTTTTCATATACATTCGTGCTTGACAATGCAATATATTTAATTGTAGAAAAGAAATAAAATGCAAAGCAATTTGGCAACTAAAAAGGAGCAGAAATTACAGTCACTTAATATTAGTGATGGATACAGAAATATACAAATTGAATTATGACATGTAATATCCTTAGAGCAACAAAACAGGTATTGGAAAACAGAGAGGCATTGTCATGTTGCCCCAATCATGGAAACTTTGAATAGATAGATATCTCCGAAGAGTTGGTATCATGGTTTGATTTCTTCTTTCATGCGCAAGAAGAATTGCACACTTGCAAGTGAAGTAGAAGCAACGTATATATGTAAAACTCCAAGACAGAACATAATAACAACAAATGCAATGACAATCACAATGATTGGTCCTAAGTAGTATAATAATTCAATTTCTTCTTTAATGTGTGCGAGAGAGAACATTACTACTCACATGAAACAACAGGTGCTCCATAATAACATATATATATATATATATATATGTTTGAAGAGAATTGGCGAAGATTTGTTACTAATAACCCATCATTTACTTCATATATACAGAAACTCACCATAAAATCAGTAGTGCTACCTTGATCTGTTATCTTATGTTATATGAATGTACTGCTTGAATATCTCTTAGTCCCAATCTTTTTTCATTTTAATCTTATGAAATTTTACTTTTATGTTTGGTTCACGATCAGATATCAAGATATCAACTGTCAAACATAATAACTAACTAATTTTTTACTGACTTATAGGCACCTCAATGGATGAAACAAGTGATTTAGAGTTTTAAAATCTTTTCATACTCGGTTGCGAATTTTTTTTTTATTCTCAGATGCGAGAATAGATTACAACAAATTCTTATTGGGCCTGAAGTGCTAATACGAGAGAATTGGTTACAACAAATTTTTATTGGGCCTGCTAATATTGGGCCTGGGAATCAGATAGAAAAAGGGATAAAAGGCAAAATAGTGCCATGAGAATGAGTTTGAAAAATGTGAATGAATTTACTCCCTCTTCTTCTGTTTCTCTTCTTGTATTGGACTCTATTTTCCCCTTCATTTCTATAAGTCTCTGTTCCTCTTTTCAGTTAGTAATCGTAAGGTAGAGATGTGATAGCTCACGTATCCCTTAATAATACGACGTGGGTTTTGCCGATCTCCACTAATAAATATAGTAATGTCCAACTAGTATCCAACGTGTGTTATACACATAATATATAATGTATGTCATATGTACAATTAACATGTAATATATGTCATATGTATGTGTACTATACATATATCACGTACACATTACGTATTATATATATAGCACATATTGGATACTAGTTAGACATATTTCTATTGTACAACAAACATTACTGAATAAAAATATATAAGCTAGATTTCATGACTAAATATTTATCTAATTGAAAAACTCCTGTAAAAAGAAAATTAATTACTGTTATCCGCAATAAATGGCTAATTAATTTCAACCAAAATTAACAATATAAGCAATGTAGGTGATAGGATAATATATTTAGAAATATTTAGGAATATGCTTCAATGAGTATTGGGAAGGTTCTAGTTCGAAGGGGATGCTATGTTACGAGTTCCACATCGGGAAGGCTAGAGCAAAGCAAAGACCTTATAAGGTCTTGGGCTCTCCCATCCTAATAGCTAGCTTTTGGGGTGTTGGTTCTCCTAAGTTCTTAGTGAAGTGTCTCTAGAACCTTCTTAATGTCTATCTAATACTAGAATATGGGTGATGCTAAATGAACAATACAAAACCAGCCAATAAATGAGATTTTGGGTCATAATTACTCAGCCCATTACAATCTCAATGATTATTTGGGCCAAAACCAAAGCCAAAATAGGTCATTGGCTGTATTGACTGGTTTTTCATTGTCCACTTAGCATTATTACTAGAATATTTCCAATACTCATTCAAGCATATTCCTAAATATTTTCAAGCATATTCCTAAATATTTCTAAATACATTATCCTTTCAGTAGGGGTCCAATAATAGGGTTTGGTATGTAGAGTATTATTTTCAGTGTCAATCGAGCCCTTATATCTTGGAATTTTCTTCCCTTATTATACTATCTATCTTTCTCCATTTCATCTATCCGTTTAAAAATATAATGGAGACAATAGTACATTTAAAAATAATCAATTTATAATATAAAAGTGAACAAAAGGAATAAGGATAATTGTGGCTGTCTGCACGTAGGGTTGCAATGTACGTAAGGTGGCCAATGCAAAAGGTCACATATATGCATTGGAATCTTCGAATTGACTCAACAATATATATATGTTATATATATTCCCTCCACATACAATATACCTTAGATTTTGTATGCAGCTAGCTAGTTGTGTTTCAAATAATTATAAGCACTTTATTTGACTTGGCAACACAAAGAGCTAGCTAGCTAGGGAATTGAATTAGTGATCTAGTGTGACAAATTTCAAAAGTACTAGATAGAGATTATTATTATTATTACCACGAGATCTACAAAATCTCTTTATTGGGGTTGGTTCTTTTGACTTGTGATAGTGGTGTGTATAAATTAATCAATTTAATATTCAATACTGCTATGCAATATTAAAGAAACTTGAAACTATATGATCGAGAAAATGGGGAGAAAGTAATTAGGTTAAATTAAATATAATGTAGAGTTTGATTTATATGAACGTGCAATGTAAACCTTTAATAATCAATGAAATTAGGAAAAGTGAAAAATATAATGACTATGGGTTCTTTTAGTATTAACATTTGATTGAGCAATATGACGTGCAAAACATGTAATATTTACTGTGCAATTTATATTATATATGTTGTGCACAACTTGTTGACTGTTTTGGCTGATTTTTTTTGTCCCTCAAGCAATGCTCTAATTAAAAATGGTAATTTTTATATTTATCTAGTTCCAGAGTGACCTTTATTCATTTATGATTACAATAGTACTACATGTACATCAATATATAGATCCATCAACCATCCATCAATCATATTATGCTATTTTGGGCCCACCATTTGAAATAAAAACCAAAAAACTTACACATATCTCTCAACCGCCAATTGAAATAATATATGATGGATGCTTGATGGATAAAAATCTGATGTACGTCTATCATTTCTCTTTATGATTAGGTTAATGATAAGAAACTTGTTGAGTAACTCATATATAAAGTCACAATTAATTAATTCGTTCATCTTTCATTATCTTAAAAATTTTGATTAACCCCCCAAAATAAAGTGTTTAATCTTTCCACTTAAAGAATTATTGTCCAACATTCGTTAGACATGTTATATGGTCAATACACCTCGACCTTATTTTTCACAATCAGAACCAAACTTGAAACAAGGCATACATTATTATCTCATAAAGCAAATCAACAAATAAATTCAATTAAAGTGGTGGAGCATGGAGTGGTAGCTAGAGCATCATCTATATATGTAAAACAAACAACAATAAATAATGGTGCTGCTACCTATTAACTATATTATTAGCGGAATTATAATTAATAATTAACTAATATCTTTATCTTTAGAGTAAGGTAATAATGGGATATATATAGGTCCTCAATTGCATATGTAGATAATGCAATATATCGGTTACATCATGGAGATATATCTCTATCTCTCTCTATCAAATTCCTAAGCGATAAATTAATTCTTGAAAAATATCTGGTAAATAATAAATAATCAAACTAATCAATAAACTTATAAATAATTTTTTTTAAAAAAATTTAATTTTTAATAAAATGGATAATTATGATCTAAAATATCTATATTGGCTGATTTTAGTTATTTTTTCTTGTATAAATAACAATAATCTTAATTATTTTAGTCAATTTGAAGCATGAAATGATGGAAGAAACGTGCACCCCTTTGCCATACATGGTTGGGAGAAATAAGAAAAATTAAATGTGTCGGTTGTTGGAATTTTTAGATACAATGACTCACAAATTGGGACCTAAACGGGTATCACATTTAGTACAAATAAAACTAAACTAATAATAATTAAACCATGAGGGATGTGACTCTTGGGATATATATTATCAACTATATATTATTATCATTCTCCTCTCCCCCAAGCAACAACCACTACATAATAATAATTAAGTGTTAACATCATATTGGCTTAGGATGGTATAAAATCCCATCTTAATTTGATATATGTTATATATATATAGATAAAGGTGCAAATTGTCGACAAGATTTTTTTCAATGTGTGGAGATCTTGAGTTGGGAATGAATTTTATTTGGTGCAACTAGATTTCACATGCTTGGTTCCATTTAAGCGTGACAATGAGTAATAATAACAGTTAAAGTGTCATATATATGGTGTACAATCATGTAAACTAATTAATTAGCATAAGATGCGAAAGAGACTAGTGTGGATTATTGATGGAGAGTTATATGAGAGAAGAAATTAAATATCACTAGATATATATGTTAAATAGAAAGTAAAGAAGATACACACAAAAATCAATCAAAACAGTTAATAGATTATTATATAATGGGAATAAAATATATACATTTATATATACTTAAACACAAATTAAAAAATCAGTGGAGACATAAACTCTTATAGATTCATATATACATTTGTCTCTGATGCACACTATATATGAGATATTGTGCACAATATATCACATGTCTCAACTTTATAAAAATTTAAATATATTTTATAATATTATTCATAGTACCTATTATCTCACTTCTTGATTACTCATCATAATGTCTATTATCTTTCATCTATTAATTAAAATTTAAGAGTATAATTTAAAAAAAAAAGTTAATACAAGTTACCTGAAATTTCTAAATGAATAAATGAAACAGAAAAAGTTAATTTTCAGATTGGACAGCAAATTGAAAAATAAAGGGAGCAACAATCTAGAAAGTAATTATTATGCGAATCTTCAATGTGCCAAGATATAAGAACATGATAGATATTAGTATAATGTGAACTACACTATTGCTTATAATAAAAGGAGTCTATAAAAGATCCTCCTAGCTAGCTGGTAAGTAAAATTAAAAGAAGATAAAGAGAACTCACAATATAAATTAAATAAAAAAATAAACAAAATTAATGTAGAAAAAGGGGAGGCAAGAATGAGAGGGGGCATAAAATTTAGTGTTTCAAAGTAATTAAATTGGTAAAAGTCTTGGAGCGCATTAATGTTTCTGACAAGATGAAAAGCAATTTTTGGGTGGTAGCTAGTAAAGGGCAACATTGAATTGAATCATAGGATTAATAAGTACAAAGAGTCTTAAAGAGAGGGGTTAATTGTCTAAAGCCTTCTAATACGGCGGTCATGAAGTTTGAAAAGTACTTTTGCACTCCTAATTTCAAAGCCATTGAATTTTGCCACTATTCATCAACAAAATAGATATAAAAAAATGAAGAAAAATTAAAAGAAAAAAGTGAATAATAAAATAATATAAGACCATATATATAGAGAGAGAGAGTATGTGTGTGAGACTAGCCATGTAGCTTGTATAGGTGTTGAATGACGAAATACATGTTTTTTTCATATAATAATATATAATTTTTTAATATCTTATTTATTATTTAATTATTTTTAAATTTTAATGTGATTACATTTTAATACTTTAATTTTTTATTTTTTATCATTATTTTATATATATATATATAATATGTACATCTTACTTATCATTTTGTATATATACTAATACTCTTTTTCAGCGAAAAAAGTGTCTAATAACTCCCAAGGAAATTAAAATCAAAAGACACATAAATTTTTCAATATAAAATAATCAAAAGAAAGCTTAATCACTACTAGGAATTGAATAGATATGTTTAATTTAACCTAAAAAATAGCTCAACGGTTGAGATTTAGCCAAAACTTATATGAATTACTAACCGACCAAAATCATCAAGATCCAAGCCCCTTTTGACTTCATCCTCTAAGACAGTCTTCAGCTGGCTTTTTCTATTTGACCAGCTACTATGTGAAATAGAAATAAATGCCATTTTTAAGTGATTTTTCACCGCCATATATACTCGTTTATATAAAAACAAAAAGTATATATTTTTACATAACAATTAGACATCTTTTGTGAAGATACAATAGGCGAGAAAATTTCATGGCTATGTTATTAAAATTCTTTGATGACATTTTTTATAGATGTAGTATATAGTAGTAGTCTATGTTACTAAAAAGTTTTGCTAATATTATGGCGTGGTTTAGTAATATTCTGTACTACGTACTAGAAAAAAATAGTATTTTCCACAATTTAAATATTAAATATTTCAATAAAAATATTGTCAATAAAAGTAATATTGATAATTAATAATCGTAAAAAATAATTAAAATAGTTTATAAGTACTTTTAATGGTAATTAATTGTCAAAAATATTGATTCACTACAACAATAATCATTATTTTTAATATTTAATTATCGAAAATGTTGCTAAAAGTAATGTCAAAAAATTTATATTGAATTTTGTTGGCTATTGAAAATAGTTATAAACTCTTATTTGATAATTAATTACCGTTGAAAATACTTATAAACTACTTTAATGTTAAAGTATTTTCGACGGACAGTAATTGTCAATGTTACTTTTATTAACCCATTTAATATTTAATTGTTAAAAATCTCACTTTTCTAATAATGATGATTATAATTATTTTTAACAGTCAATAAATATCAGTTTAATTTTAATTTTTTACACTTAAGAATTTTTTACACTTAAGAACATTAGAATAAAAGAAAATATTATTTGCTCTATCTGATAACACTTAAGAATTTTTACAATATAACATTTGCATCTTTATTTCTTTCTCTCTTACGGAATATATAACAAAATTTTGTGCTCTAATAATATGACACTTGTGACTATATATATATACATCACCAAATA